>JAPQVY010000133.1:50314717-51697217 GCA_028535165.1 Quercus tomentella | reverse complement strand
GGTTCAATTGATATTCAATTGCTAGTCGATCGATCGAATGTTCTTTTTCGATCGATTGAGAAGCGATCGAGCACCGATCGAGCCAGGCAGATTGTCAAGTATGAATTTTTTAATTTTTTTGACTGATCAAGATACACATTCGATCAATCGAAACCTGAGAATTTAGAATTTTTTCTAAGTGTTTTCACATATAAAGAGCAAGGCTATGTGTGATTAGATTACACATGTTTTCTAATTAAAAACCTTTATTTTAAAACATCTAGTGGGAGAGAGATACAAGGGTTGGATCTCACAGCCTCAATTATCGGTTTATAGTAGTATGATTAAGCACCTCTCCTTGGCGTATATGCCTTGCTCCCTTCGGAGGGTGTTTAATTCATGGTACTACAGATTAAACTTCTAAATGATGGATGATATGTGTTTTTACATTAAGAACGACCATGCTACCTTGGAGTTACTTAATGACTCACATGGAATTCAGGCAATGGTGTACACTAGACTAAGTTTAATGTTAACCTCCCTTCGGAGCTATGTCATTATTACTTAAAGGTTAAAGAAAATACGGCATGTTATTAGTGTTTGATAAAAGTTATCATGATAGCACTAATAATGAGAATAGTTCTCAATCAGTCATAGTGTTTAAAATTTACTTGCTACCAAGGAATTTTAAACATGGGATTGGGTTGTCATTGCATATTTTATATTATGGTTTTATTAAGGTTCCATACTACATGTTTATGTGCTAAATTGATAATGTCCAGTTTACTTACTATATTCATGTTTATTGTTTTCAGATATGATCATGGCATCATTTAACCCACTTGTTACTATTCTTAATCAAAACAAACTGACTAGAAAAGAAATTTGGACATTGTTCTTACTTCTGAAGAGCACAAATATGTGCTTACTCAACCTTGTCCTAGCTTTCCATCATTAGATGCTCCTCTTAAGGAAAAACAGCAATATGATCATTGGTAGAAATCTAATGAGATGGCCAAGTGCTATATCCTAGCATCTATCTCAAATGTTCTACAACATCAAATACAAGATGTAGAACTAGCTTCGGACATTATGCTAAGTCTGAAGGAGATGTTTGGTGAGCAAGGCCATTCTGCAAGGCAAGAAACTATGAGGCAAATTTTTAATACCAAAATGATTGATGGCAATTCAATAAGGGAGCATTTTCTTAAGATGATCTCTAATCTGAATACACTGAAAGTTTTAGGTGCCGATATTGATGGAGAATCCCAAGTGGATATGATACTCCAGTCACTACTAGAATCATTCAAGGAATTCGGACTTAATTATAAAATGAACAAAAAGATTTATTCTTGTCTGAATTAATGAATGAATTGGTAGAGGCATAAAGCATTCTTGGTACATCCAGTGTTGATGCCAATATGGCTGAAGCTTCTACTTCTCAACCTAAGACGAAAGGCAAGGGTGAGAAGAAGAAGAAGAAGAAGGACTTCACCAAGCAAGATGGTAAACGAATTGCCTTAGGAGTTGCCAACAAAGGAAAGAAAATCAAAGGAAAGTGTTTCCATTATAGTGAGAAAGGACATTGGAACAGGAATTGTCCAAAATTCAGAGCTGCCAATAATAGGGGTATGAAAAGTACATTCCTTCTTGAAATATATTTAGTACAAAATCCCACAAATTCCTGGTGTGTGGATTTAGGTTGTACTAATCATATCTGCAATTCTTTGCAGGGGTTCTAAGAGACTAGAAAGTTGAATGAAGGGGAATTGTTTCTTACCTTGGCTGATGGGAGCAAAATACTAGTTGTAGCTGTTGGAATATTTAATTTATGCTTTGATTCTAGGGTTTTAATATTGGAAGACTGTTTGTATGTACCTAATGTATGTAGGAATTTAATTTCTACAACTTATTTAGGTAAACATGGATATTGTGTTATCCTAAAAGGCAATGTTGTAATAAAGAAGGATAAAGTATTTATCTGTTCTAGCAATATTGTGGATGGTCTTTATATTTTAACTCCTGATAAGCATGAATTATATAATTCTGAATTAGATAATGACTCTTATGTAAAATCATTAAAGAGAAAGTTTCCTTCTACTAATGATGCATATCTTTGGCACTTGCGTTTGGGTCATATTAATCCAAACAGAATTCAAAGATTGATCAAAGATGGACTCTTAGAGCCATTGGACTTTGATGAATTTCCAGTTTGTGAATCTTATTTGGAAGGCAAAATGACCAAACGACCTTTTATTGCAAAAGGTAGAAGAGCCCAAGAGTTGCTTGAATTAGTTCATACAGATGTATGTGGTCCTATGTCAACCCATGCGAAAGGAGGTTATGAGTACTCCATCACTTTTACCAATGATTACTCAAGATATGGTTATGTGTACCTAATGAAACAGAAGTCCAAAGCTTTTGATAAATTCAAAGAGTTTAGGGTTGAAGTTGAGAATCAATTGGGTAAACACATAAAGGCCATTCGATCTGATCGTGGTGGTGAATACCTTCTTGGGGATTTCAAGGATTACTTAACTCAAAATGGGATTGTATCCCAATTGACTGCACCTGGAACTCCCCAACAAAATGGTGTAGTAGAAAGAAGGAATATGACTCTTTTAGAAATGGTTAGGTCCATGATGAGTTACTCAACTTTACCGATTTCTTTTTGGGGGTATGCTTTAAATACAGCAATACATCTTTTGAATTTAGTTCCATCAAAATCTGTTCCCAAAACACCCAAGGAATTTTGGAGTGGGCGTAAGCCTAGTATGAGATACCTCCACATTTGGGGTTGTCCAGCACATGTGTTAAAAGGGAAGCCTAATAAATTGGAACCAAAATCAGAAGTGTGTTTGCTTGTGGGTTATCCAAAAGAAACTAGGGGTTATTTATTCTATAGTCGCAAAGATAACAAAGTTTTTGTTAGTACAAATGCTAAATTCTTGAAAAATGACTATATGAATAGTTTTACTCCTAGAAATAGAGTTGTTTTGGCTGAAATGAATGAACATGTAATTGAACAACCAATGGATGAAACTAGGAATGATGTGGTTGTATTGGACACACCACAAGATATTACATATGAGATGACTAGTACACAGGAACCTCATCGTAGTGGGAGGATTGCAAGGCCACCTATAAGATTTATAGGTTTGGGAGAAACTTATGAAGCTATCTCAGAAGAGACCGAAACTGATCCTTACACTTATGAAGAGGCAATGAATAATATAGATGCACATCATTGGGTCAAAGCTGTGAAATCTGAATTAGATTCAATGTATTCCAATAAAGTTTGGGATCTTGTAAAGGCGCCTAATGGAATTAAACCTATTGGTTGCAAACGGTTTACAAGAGGAAGAGAGGGATAGATGGAAAGGTTGAAACCTTTAAAGCAAGGCTAGTGGCAAAAGGGTATACACAAAATGAAGGTATTGATTATGAAGAAACCTTTTCACCAGTAGCAATGCTTAAATCTATTAGAATTCTCTTATCCATTGCTGCTCATTATGATTATGAGATTTGGCAAATGGATGTCAAGACTGCATTTCTTAATGGCAATCTTGAAGAAGAAATCAATATGAAGCAACCAGAAGGTTTTATAGCAAAGAACCAAGAGCATATGGTATGCAAGTTGAAAAGATCCATTTATGGACTTAAGCAAGCATCTAGGTCATGGAACATCAGATTTGATCAAGCAATCAAGTCATTTGGCTTTGAACAAAATCTTGATGAACCATGTGTGTACAAAAGACATTGAGATAAAGTAGTAATGTTCCTAGTACTTTTATGTTGATGACATTCTACTCATTGGAAATGATGTAGGGGTAATGTCATCAGTAAAAGTTTAGTTGTCAAGCCAATTTGATATGAAGGACTTGGGTAAGGCTAACTTTATTCTAGGGATCAAGCTTTGGTGAGATTGTAAGAATAAGATGTTAGGCTTGTCACAAGCTAGATATATAGATAAGATTCAAGAACGATTTAGCACACAAAACTCCAAGAAAGGATTACTTCCTTTTAGACACGGAGTTCCTCTGTCTGATGACCAAAGGCCTAAGACTTATGAGGAAGAAAATATGATGAGACAAGTTCCTTATGCTTCTGCAGTGGGAAGTCTCATGTATGCCATGCTTGTACTGGACCAGATATCTGCTATTTAGTTGGCATGGTCAGCTGATATCAATCAAATCCAGGACCAAAACATTGGCAAGCTATAAAGCATATTCTCAAGTATCTATAGAGAATAAGAAATTATATGCTCATTTACCGGTGAGAGAATTTGATACCTATTGGCTATATAGATTCAGATTTTCAATCAAATTTTGATTTTAGAAAGTCCACTTCAGGTTGTGTGTTCACCTTGGGAGGTAGAGCCATAAGTATCATGGCAACAAAGTATCATGGCAAAAACAAAATTATATAAAGCATACAATTGGGATTAAATGATATAAAACAAACATTCACACAATATACATCATCAAATGCATGTTCATACCAATGCATGACTTACCTTTACTTCCTTTCAACCACACAGCACTTATGGCATCAAGATGAAAGAAAATCCTAATCTAGCATATGAGGGACAAACAACAAATAAAGCATGTGAAACAAAGACTCAGATATGTGTATACATATGAAAGGGTTTAAACAGAGGCAAGATACGTGAAACAAACAAACCAAACAAAACAGAAATCTGAATTAGGGTTTCTGGGCAAATGCCTGCATATGCAAACAGAGGCTTGCGTATGCAGGCCAAATAGGCCAAATCCTATACGTAGGATTTGGCTTGCATACGCATGCTCATGGCATGCGTGCACAAGGTTCTTCAAAAACCCTAACCTAGAAACACGAATCAGAAAAATAGAGCAGAAAAGAAAACCCTAATTCTAACAACTAAACATGCTCAGAACATACAAGGAACTGTAAAACTAACCTAAACAAGCATGCATAAACATAAACTTAGCAAAAAAAGGGCTAAAATAAAGATTAAAAGGAAAAAGAGAAAAAGAAAGGGTTCAAGGAATACCTTAAACAAAAAGCTCTTCAAGCTTTATTTTTTACTATTCCTTTCAATCAAATCAATCACAATTCAATAAAATAGCGATTAGAAACTTTAAACTCAAAGGATTGGGGCCAGAAAAGGTCCCAATCAAATAAAAATGACTTGAGGATGTTTTGTAAAAAATCCCTTTTAATTTGCTATTTTCTAGTGAATCTTAGGTTTTCCCTTAGGATTTTTTGTGTGTTTTGAAAATGTACTATGTAAGGCTTTATATAGTGGACAAAATGGGGTTTGGAATGGCTTCCAGACGATGTGGGATTCATTCCAAACCTCAGCCATTATTGCAGAACACTTGCTTTTTTTATGTTTCCGAAACCCTAGCTGCCTATGCAAGAGTATGCCTATATACACATGCTTTGGCCCGTGTACGCAGACTGCTATCCACGTACGTGGGCCGAGGGCCACTTTGGTCACTTATTTCTAAAAATAGATTTTTGCTCATTTAAAAGCTTATATTTTCCATTATAACACTCCTTAAGTCAATTTGATACTGATTGGGCAAGAGTATGCCTATATACACATGCTTTGGCCCGTATACGCAGACTGCTATCCACGTACGTGGGCCGAGGGCCACTTTGGTCACTTATTTCTAAAAATAGATTTTTACTCATTTAAAAGGTTATATTTTCCATTCTAACACTCCTCAAGTCAATTTGATACTGATTGGGCTCTAAACTAGCCTTAGGCCTTGGAGTTTAGGCATCATTAGGGAACGAGGGCCCCAGTCAAAAAGGGTACAAAATGTAGTGTCTACAAATGCCCCTCTTTTGATTTGTGAGCTTCGCTAATGGAATCAAAAGACTAAGAGACGAAACATTTTGTTTCGACCTATGGCTCTGGCCCAACCCACGCACACGACACACATCACACATACATGGGGTAGGGTGCAACTCCATAGAGTTGTTTGGGATTCGTATGTCCAAAGTCCCACCTTTGTTACTCGGGAAACGAGCAACGATAGGTTCGCTATCCCAGAACCTGTTTTGCCACTTACAAGCAAATGGCGAGTGACTCACTATCCTAGATTCACTGAAAAGAAAAAAGAAACAATCAAGGGTGCTCTTACGAGCTAACCTAACAAACAACAAAGTGATACGGTCTCTGTGGTGTCCATCCGGGGCCCTTCCCTCAAACTTCTCCAGGTGGCTCACTCCTCTTGTCTTTTTCACTTCTTTCTCTACCTTTTCTAGTGTGGCTCTTGCCTCGAGTTGACCTTGGTCTCTTTCTTTGTCTCTATCTCTACCTTTTTCTACCGTGCGTGCATGTTCAATTTCCAAAGGATATGTGCACGAGTAGTCTTGATTGTTGGACCAACTAGGGGTGGTGAAAACTCGCTGAGGAGTAGGTATGTATAGGGAGGAATCTTCTACCTCTTACTTGGGGATGAGAAACTTGCTAAGGAGTAGTAGAAATGGACTCACTAAGGAGTAGTGTAACCTTATAGATATGTGATCCACTGGGGAAGAATCTTCTACTTCCTTCATGGTATGCTGTGGACTTTGAGGAAGAATCTTTTGCTTCCTCACTAGGGATACTTTAGGTGTACTTGATCCATTGGAGAAGAATCTTCTAGTTCCTTACTAGGGATTGTTTAAATGTGCGTATGTCCATCAGGGAAGAATCTTCTACTTCCTCCTTGGGGATAATGCTCTAATATGCTTGATCCACTAGGAAAGAATGTTCTGCTTCTTTATTGGGGATAGTGTTCTTGAGTTTATGTGATCTGTTGGAAATGGTTTTGGGATGTACTTTCTTCATCGGGGGAAGAGTCTTTTGCTTCCTTTATTGCTCACTAGGGGGTCCATGGTGACTTTGTGCCTAATTGGGGCAATCTTGAGATTTGTTTTTTCATTTTTTTTTTTTTTTTGCTTTTGTTTTTACTGTTCATGACTAAACTACACATAGTTTAGTGGTGAGGTCTAAACTACATGTAGTTTAGCCATCAAGTGTGTTTCCACTTCTTTATTTCCCAACAATTACCAACCATTTCTTTTTCTTCTTCATTCTCTTCATCTTCCTCAGCTCTTCACATTCCTCATAACTACTCTTTTTTCTCTTTCTACAAAAACCTTCCTCTTCTTTTTTTTCCTCACACCCTCTAATTTTCCATTCTCTTAGAAACTCCCTCATTCTCTCATTTTCTCTCTAAACTCTCTTCATCTCCTCCAATGGCATCCAAGGCCGAGAAGACTTCCTATGTTCTTTCCTCTGATGCATTTCTCCTCACCCACTGGAGTGAGGCAGTGAGATTGATGGAGCCTCCTACATTGACATACCGGCCAAAGAATCACATCCCCATGGCTGAATTTGTTAGTTTTTCAAACTTTTCTCATTTTCAAGTTTCTCTTTGATCTTTCGTTTTGATGTGTTTTTGTCCATGTAAATGCTTGGGTTTTGTTGTGGGATGGGTTTAGATGAAAACTTGACAAATCAGGAAAGGTAGGAACACGTTTAGGATTGATTTTGGGTGATACATACTTGGAAATGGCGAAGAACTTTTCCTGCTTATGCTCTTGTGTGCATGGGCTCGAGCCTACGTATGTAGCTTGTACTCATGCATATGTAGCTTTGTTCTTGCATTTGTTCTTGAGGTTCTATGTATGTGGGGATGGGCTTGCGTATGCGGGGTCCTGTCTACGTATGTGGGCCTTGACCTGCATACATGAGACGCTTGGCAGAGCTACATATGTGGGCCTTCCCTTTCAACTGTTCCACTTCTATATGCAATCCTAACACCCTTTTTTGTCATTTTTGCATCCGAACATCACTGCATCCCTCGTTTATCTTCATTCTTTTATTGAAAACATCACTTTTCATTATTTTCGCTTGAATCAAGAATCTAATGTCAACTTCTTCTTTTGCAGTCCTTATCCCCTTATGCTTGTAAGGGAAGCACCAATAAGGCGGTGGAATGGTATAACCTCCTTGTTCCCAAAATGAGGGTTTACATCCGAGAAGCGAGCTTCAAGCCTATCATTGGCCTTCTTTTGGAAATGTCTGTAAGTGCTAGCTTGGTGCAATGCCTCATCAAGAGGTGGTGGGATACTACTCATACTTTTCACATTGCTGAGTGGGAGATGATGGTGACTCCCTCTGACTTTTACCGCATGACTGGCCTTAGCTTTGAAGGGGCCATCATCGGTTTGGACAGCATGTCAGGCATCCAGCTGGGTCTTGACATGTTTGGGAGGAAGAACTCCACCAAGACTATTGATACCATATTTTTTCTGCCCTCGATTTGTGTGCCAGATCTCGAAAAATCCAAAAATATCATCTTCGTTCGGACACCGAAGCACTTAAAGTGCCTCTCTCAGCCAAAATGACCAAAACGCCCCTAGTCAACCCTAGGTTGGCCGAAATTCAAACAAGGTTAAAATCCCCTCAAAATATCACTTTTCATAGTTTTACATCAAACCCAAGCTTCTCGGAGATTTTTGGCAACTTTGACCAAGTTTGACCTGGAGTTGACTCTTAGTAGGCCCCAAAAAATACTAATTTTGATACGCCCGTCAGAACGGGTTGAACTCAATGCCATTGTGAAGATTATAAAATTCTTACTCCAATGACTACTTATGGGTTAGAATTAGAGTTAAAATGGTCGAGATATCATGAAAACCAATTAACGCACCGATCGATCCACTACTAAATTCCTGGAGCCATAACTTTTTATCCGACTAGTGGGTTTTTAAGTTTCATACCCTTTGAGAAATTGGAAGTTAATATCTTTCCAGCAGTGTCAAGATCAACCCCATTTGAGGAGCTTCACAGGTGGTGGTCCTACAAGGTGTGCCACCTCGTAAAGCGTGCCGAGGCTATAAAAGGCCCCAGTCACCTCTAGACCAAAAAAAAAGAAGAGACTTCCTGCTGCCTTCTCTCTTCCTGGATGAATTCCGAGCTTTTCTCCTCTCTTCCAAACACAAAAAACACATCAAAGTCTCTTGATTCTTTTCTTCACCAAAAGTACGAGGTAGTACCCTCCATCTTCCTCTCCTTGGTTCCATACCTTGGATTTGAGGTTTAAGGGGTATGGATGTCACTTTTTAGCTACTATCCATACCCTTTTTTCTTGAAAGCTTCATCTAGCTTTTATCTTGCTTTCTCTCGCCTTAATAATATGATTTATTGCTTTATCTAGCATGCTTTTAGCTTTATTTTTCTTCTAGCTTGTTTTTGATTTATTTCCATATGCTTCCATGTTTATGCCATGCTTTAGATGCTTAGATCTTTTCTTTCCTTGTTTAGGTCTACATGCTCCTATCCTATGTCTATGCCACCACATGCTTAGATGTACATCTACATGCTTATATGTTTAGATCTACACCTCTTTGTGCTTTGGTGTTTGGATCTTCCTTGCTGCATGCCTTGTGCCATCTCCTATGTTAGATCTATGCGCTTAAATGCTCTATGACATGTTTATGTGCTTGGGCCTAGACCTTGCTTGTCATGCCATGTGCTATTGTAGCCCTTTTGTTCCTTTCATCACATTTTTTTGCATTTTGGCCTAATGATTCGGACCCGATCTAGACCCTATGGTCTTTGACATTGTCCATGTACCAAGGCCCATATCAAAAGGGTTTGGATCATTCCTATTTGCATGTCTATGCTTGCTTGCTTCTATGCTTTATGCTTGTGTTAGCCTCTCTAGTTCTAGGCTTTGCCATGTTTGGCGCCCTCCCCGGGCTTAACCTTGTGTAGTTACATCCGATGCCCACGAGGCCTTGTTCGAATGTAACCATTTGGGAGGCATCTTTGGATGTCGGGTTGCTCCGTGCATACCCTTCCCTTTTCCACTCCGTGCAATGCTATGCTTACCATGCTTGTTTATGCCATCCGTTGGATTTCTATGCATCTTTACACGCTTGATTACATGTTCATGCATGAGTCTTACTTTCTAGTGTGTCGTCCAAACTTCAACACAATGAAGTCGTGGACATCCAATCCAAACCTACATTTGTCCCCCCGCGGACACCATCTTTTGTTTGCCTTCTTTCATGTTTGTTTGTTTGCTTGCTTCCTTGTTTTTTTGCCTTCTAGTTCGCTTACTTATCCTGTTTCTTGTCATGTCTCCTACTATATGCTATGCTTGCTTCGCTTGTATGCTTGTTTGCTTTATACCCATTGCGCATTATTTATGCATCTCTTTCTTTCCATTGCTTGTCTGCTGGTTTCTTGTCTTTGCCTTTGCATGTACACACATGGAGCGAGGACGCATGGAGCTAGGGCATAGTCTCCCAGGCACAAGCAAAAAGGGCGTGGATGAAAGCATGTAGATATGAGCCAAGCGGTTATGTTCAGTAGATTTAAGGGTCTAGCCTCTCCTATTTGGTTATGTACTCTTTTAAACCCCATTCATTCCTCCCTCCTTTCTCTCTTAGATGGGTTGTATTAGGTATATCATGCCATGTACCATTCGTCCTCATCTCTAGAGTATGGCAATCCTTGTTTACTTTCCTGCACCTATATTTTGGGCCATGCTCTAGGGATGCAGGCATTTACTTTCTTGTTGTATGTGCTAGCATTGTGCATGATGTATGTATATATATACCTGCTTGCCCCTCTCGGTGTGATTGTCACAGTCCATGTCATCTAAGGCAAAGCAATGCCTAATTTCTTCCTCGAAAGTAAGGTGAAATGTCGGCGGATTTTTGCTATGGAAATCTAGTATTTGCCTAAGGACCTTTTGATCTTATTACCAGAGATATGGGTTCAGAGTTTAGGTACTTTCTTGGGAAAGTGTTAGGCACCCAAGATTGCCCAACCCTAAGGTTGGCCTTCCATCATTGTGTCTTACATCTTAACCTCATTGAAAACATGTTCAACACTTGTATCTAGACTCACACACACATTAGTATACATCTAAGCATACAACATGGCATCATTCATCCCAAAACACATACATATCTACCCTTAAACAAAAGAGAGCCAAACCCATACGCACATATACAAACCCTAGCATACATCTAGCATGTGAAAACCCTATCATACTTCTAAAACAAGGCAGCAAAGTATCATAGCAATCACAAAATTATATAAAGCATACAATTGGGATTAAAAGACATAAAACAAACATTCAAACAATATACATCATCAAATGCATGTTCATACCAATGGATGACTTACCTTTTAGCAACACAGCACCTATGGCATCATGTATGGACACGTGAATGCATGTTTATGGCATCAAGATGAAAGAAAATCCTAATCTAGCATATGAGGGATAAAAAAAAAATAAAGCATGAGAAATAGAGACTCAGATATGTGTGTACATATGAAAAGGGCTTAAACAGAGGCAAGATACGTGAAACAAACAAACCAAACAAAACAGAAATCCGAATTAGAGTTTCTAGGCAAATTCCTGCATACGCTGATAGAGGCTTGTGTACACAAGCCAAATCCAACATACACAGGGTTTGTCCTGTGTACGCATGCTCATGGCATGCATGCACAGGGTTATTCAAAAACCCTAACCCAGAAACACGAAGCTAAAAAATAGAGCAGAAAAGAAAACCCTGATTCTAACAACCAAACATGCTTAAAACATAGAAAGAACTGTAAAACTAACCTAAACAAGCATGCATAAAAAAAATCTAAGCAAAAAAGGGGCTAAAACAAAGATTAAAAGGCAAAAGAGAAAAAGAAAGGGTTTAAGGGATACCTTAAATAAAAATCTCTTCAAGCTTGATTTTTGACCATTCCCCTCAGTCAAATCTATCAGAATTTAATAAAATAGTGATTAGAAACTTTAAACTCAAAGGATTGGGGCTAGAACAGGTCCCAATCAGATAAAAATGACTTGAGGATGTTTTGTGAAAAAATCTCTTTTAATTTGCTATTTTCTAGTGAATCTTAGGTTTTCCCTTAGGATTTTTTGTGTGTTTTGAAAATGTACTATGTAAGGCTTTATATAATGGACAAAATGGGGTTTAGAATGGCTTTCAGACAATGTGGGATTCATTCCAAACCTCAGCCATTATTGCAAAAAACTTACCTTTTTTATGTTTCTGAAATCCTAGCTATGTATGCAGGAGTATGCCTACTTACGCAGGCTGCTATCCATGTAAATGGGCCAAGGGCCACTTTGATAATTTATTTCTAAAAATAGATTTTTGCTCATTTAAAAGGTTATATTTTTCATTTTCACACTCCTCAACTAGCCTTGGGCCTTAGAGTTTAGGCATCACCGGGGAACGGGGGCCCGAGTCGTAAGGATACAAAATGTGGTGTCTAGATAGGCCCAAAGTCCTCTTTTTTCAAAGGTCTTTTTAATTTGGGCTTATGATAGCAATTAGGCTATAATCTTATGAACCTTTCAAGTTAAGATATACCTTTGGCCTTAGGGATAAGCCTCTTATATGTGAGAACTTCTTTTCTTTTATCCCAATTGTCTTAGGGTATGCCATAACTTTAGGATCATCCTTCCAATTTTTACATCTTTTATTTGTCCTTTAGAATTAGGTGATCACAAGATATATGGTTGAACATAAAAGAGATATAAAAAAGGTACCATTTTTTGATAGGATCTACGTCTCTCTAAGTGTGGGTAGGCTCCTTAAAGCTAAAATGATAGATAAGCAAGTCACTGACAACTAGGTGGGCCATGATTCCAACTGAGGGCCTAAGTGAACCTTTGTGGATTGGTGGCAAACTGTTAATGTACTCAAAGCCAATCATAGGCAATGGCACACATTATGAGTTAGTGGGATGAACTTCGAAAGACTTGGGCCCGAATGGAGCCTTCCATCTTCTTGCTCATCACCAATCGAGGTAAAAGGGACAATAGAACTAAGTGACGTGTGTGCAAACAAGAATTAAATAAGCCTTTATTAAGGTTTAGACATAGGACACATAGGAATTGAACGCATCATCATCAGTGGAGTCGCCACTGTGGACACAACAGGGGGACACCATCTAGTTTTTACAATGGTCTAGAAACCATATATATAGCATCCTCTCAAGGAAGGACCTTTTTGATCTTATTACAAGAGATATGGGTTCAGAGTTTAGGTACGGTTTTGGGAAGGTGTTAGGCACACAAAACCACCCAACCCTAAGGTTGGCTTCCTCTCATTGTGTATTATTTCTTAACCCTATTAAAGGCATACTCAATATTGCATTCTAACTCATACACACACTAGCGTATACTAAGCATACAATATGGTATCAATCATCCTAAAAACCTAATCATACATCTATCATGGCATATCACAACCCAAGCCTAAGCATACATCTATCATGGCATATCACAACCTAAACCTAGCATAAATGGCATCTCATATCAACTTTAACATCCATCTATCATCATGTAAACATATCATATCCAAGGCAAAAGCATATAAACAATAAATAAAGGTAGAACATAGGCAGCAAATAATCATGGTATTCAAACCACCATATCATGTTCATCAACCCTAAACAAGATTATGTCACAAAAAACGCATGTACATATGAATGCATGACTTACCTTACTTACCTTGTTGCATCTTAGCACCTATGGAATTAATGCATGAACATGTGAATGCGTGTCCATTGCATCAAAACAAGAAAACACTGGATAAACCCTAATTTAGCATGTGAAAGGCAAACAAACAATGAAATAGAGACTCACACATACAAAGGAGGATCAAAACAGAAGCATATTTATGGAAGGAAATAAGAAATAGAATTAGAAAACTAAGGTTAGGGTTTCTGGGCAGGATCATGTGCACATATGAACAAGCTTGCGTGCACATAATCTAGTTTGCGTAGGTAGGATTATGTGCACATAGGTTTAGCCACAGAAACCCTAGCCAAGAACACAGCAACACTAAAAATGGAGCAGAACTTCAAAACAAAAAGTCTAACATCCTAACATGCTTTGAAACATGAAAACTACAAAAACCTAAACTACATAAAAAAAAATGACAGTCACGTTTTTACATCGCACAAAAAATGACATTGAGAAAATAAGGCTAACAAATACATCTCACCTTGATTAAATCAACAACAAAATATCACATTCCCTACTTATCTTCCTCCTTACCCCTCTCCATGTATTATGACTTCTACGACAACAACAAAAAATCACTTAGGAATTTTATCAAACAGCTTGTGAACATGTAAGAGAAACAACACTTAATGAAAGTGGGTATCAATGAGAATGATCTTTTACTCTACTTTAAAATAGTAGGACAATAATCATGAATCATTGCAAAACTTCCAAAAGACTCTATAAAAGAGAGAATTTTAAAAAGAAAAGAGAGTACCATGTTGCAGCAACACCAGGCTCAATATAACCAAGGGTTATTTTTTCTCTCTCAAGGCCTGTGCAAACTCCTTTATGCCTAAAAATTGAAAACATGGAATGAGGTTATCTTGCATAATCATATATAACTAAGTTATATAACTTATTAGACCAAGTTTATCCGTAGCCTTTTGTAATTTCTTGTATTTGAATTCTTTTAAACAGAGAACAAAATGCATATTACAAATGAATATGAGAACAAACACCTGAGCATTCCAAACTTGTTCAAGAAATACCACAAATGAATTGGCAAAGAAGAATCAGAGAACAAACACCTAAGTATTCTATCAAACACATGTTCAGCAATCTAAAACAACTATACTAACCAATCCCGACCTTAAACAAAAATGCCACAGAATCCAAAATAGCAGCAGCCCCAACACAACATTTCATAGGCTATCATATAAGAAAACCCAGAGATTATAATAATTTATAAAAGGGGAAAACCAATGTAATGAAGATGACAACAGCACTCTATATCAAACCACAACAAACCCAGAAATGAAATTAAATAGAAGAATCCCAGGAAACCAAAAATCCAATTAAAATTGCATAACCAAAAAAAGGGAAAAAGAAAATCCAAACCAATATAAAATGAAGATGAGGAAAGAAAAAAAAAAAAAAAAACTATATATCAACTAAAACAAACCCAGAATTGAAACCAAATAGAAGAATCCCAAGAAACCAAAAATCCAATAAAAATTGCATACAAAAAAAAGGGAAAAAGAAAATCTAATAACAAAAATTTCATGATTCTTCTTTGCCATAGCTTTGACAACAAAGGAAGAAGAAGAAAACGTGGAAATCTGCAAAGGAAAAAAAACAAAAACAAAAAAACTTAAATTTAGAGCAACCCACAGCCACAAACCAACGAAATTCCATGAACAAATGAAGTGGATAAAGAGAGAGCAATATATAGATATTGAGCAGAGTCAAAAACATGTTTTAATTACCTCAAAATAATTTTTTGATATAGAATATGATGGGCTGGGTTGGGTGACAATGGAGAGGCAGAGAGAAATTAATGCAGTGGTGATGATCCATGGTGGCAGCGGCGGTAGTGGGAGGATCTGAGTTTTGGGTTTTGATTTTGGGGGAAGGAAAGGGTAAGTTTAAGGTTTGGGGGAAGGAGATGTTAGCGTGAGACATAGTAAAGAGATTAGAAGAGATAATTTTTTTAAAAACTTTATCGTGTTTTTGTTTTTGTTTTATAAGAAGTGTGGGTTTTGTAATTTTTATTTGGTGTAGAAAAAAGATATTTTAAAATGTGGGAGCTCTAAAAAAAGTCAAAGGCTTCGGTTTTATATATATATATATATATATATATAGATTATGTAATGGGGTGTAACATATAAAAAAGTAATACTTGCTTCAAGTATTGTCTATTTTTTCAAAGATTTCTACAAGTATTTTTTTTTTTAAAAATCTTTTTAGCTCTACAAATACATCATTCTAATTTTATTTTTGTGTGTGCTTGATTTTTTTTTTTTTTTTAATTACGGTGAACCATATTCTTCTACCTTCTGTTGTAGTGTGTTTATATTTTCCTTATATATAGCTAAACTTTATAAATTTCAAATTTAATATTAAAATTATTCATTGCTAGAGGAATAAGGAAATTATCATGATAATTAAAACTCATCACAAAATTACTTTGTTATCTTAACCAAACTAAAATGAAACCAACCAAATAAAAGATATATTTTATAATAATTTATAACTCAAACAATTTGTAGGCATAGTTAAATTCATAGCCATGTAGGTTGCATTTTAATATAAACTCAAATTCATATTTCCATAAATAAATAAATAAATAACTATTAACCGAAACCAAAATTCAACCAAAGCTATAAAAGCAAGAGATAAAACTTTGAGATGGGAAATTAAAAAAACACAATACAAAAACACATTTAAAAAATAAATAAAAACCATCAAACTTAATTATAGTTATAAGAAAGAACAAAAAATCCATCAAAAGAATGTAGAGAGAGAGAGAGAGAGAGAGAGAGAGAGAGAGAGAGAGAGAGAGAGAGAGAGAGAGAGAGAGAGAGAGAGAGAGAGAATAAAATGGGTTGAATGGAAGAAATGATATCAAATTTATACAAAATAAAATGGGGAAAAAAGAGTCAAAACATAAGAAAGACAAAAAGTTTAAGGAAGTTTAATGGTAAGCTAGAGAGTAATGGGGAGAGAAACAGGCAAAAAGGGAGGAGAAAGGTTGGAGAAAGTGTAACAGTAGGTGTGGACTAATAGGGAGAAAAAAATATTTTTATTTTTATTTTTTAGATAGGGAGAAGAAAAGTTTAAAAGATGAATTTATATATATATATACACACACACACACACACATATATATTTTAAAGGATGGAAAGAAAATGATGACATCGTCGTTGATGTGACCTAACAGAAACGTAACAACAATAAATACTATTCTTCATTTTTTATATACACACACATATATATATATATATATATATATATAGATGTTTTTTTGAAAGAGAAAAATCTTATTTTGAGTGTTGGGATACCCTCAAAAATGGTTATTATACTTTTATTTATTTTTAAATTTTTGGAGGTGGGGAGACCCTTTATCACTTGTTTCAAGGGTTATGTAGGTCGTTGAAATTTATTTTTCGATGGCGTTTATTTCAAAGGCCGTCAAGGGTCATTTAGACCCTCAAAATAATGTTTTTTTTAATGGCATTTTATAAAATTTTCAAGAGTTTTAACCCTTGAAAAAAACCTAACTTTTTTGTGGTGTGCACGGCCATGATATTAAAGGAAGAAAAAAAAAAAGATTAATTGCATGTTAAAGTAGCTAAACATTACTAGAACCTATGCAAGCATACACCACCACACATTTTCTTTCCAACCAAAATGTATAGCCGTTGAATACACATGTCTCCCTTTATCTATAAAACCTACTCAACCACTTTTGTAATTATGTAGCAAGGGGGCAGATAAATGGAATATTCTTGATACTCATTTTATTCATGAAAATATTTGAAAAAAAAAATTAGTGCAAATAGTAGAAGTAATAGGGGTCTCACCTGGTCTAGGCTTTTTTTATTTATTTTTTATTTTTTATTTTATTTTATTTTTTTACTGAATACCTGGTCTAGGCTTAGTCATGAGAAAATTTAATGATTTTAGGCGTAAATGCACTTTTAGTCCCTACATTTTGGCTTTTTTCCACTTTAGTTCCTACATTCTAATTTTATCACTTTTAATCCCTAAATCAATTAATGCGTTCCATTTTGGTCATTTCCATTAGCCCCACTAACGGAAATTGCTGCCACTGAGTGCATTGTTGGCACATTAAATGCTGACATGACCAATAAAAAAATAATAAAAAATTTTAATTAACATTTAAAAAAAAATACCATGTCAGCTTCTAAATATAAAAAAATTTATTAATCAATTTTAACAAAATTAAAAAAAAAATAAAAACAATAAAATACATCAATACATCAATTCAGATCTAATACATTTTGAACAAGAACACACAAGAACACAATCATAGATTTAAACATCACCACAAGAACATAAAGCAAAACCCACAACCAAACACAAAAAACACAAACTCAAATTTAAACACTAACATAAGATCACAAACACAAAGAACATGATAATAAACATAAACCATTTACTCTCAAACATCTCTACCGACCCAACCAACCAAACACCAAACATCAAAACTCAACCAAACAAAACAATAGACCAAGAAAATCCTCCACCGATCCACCACCTTCAAACCCCACCAATGGCCAAAAAATCCAAATCTACCCACCACCTATGAGCCCAGCTGACCACAGCCACTCAGATCTAAAAAATTTCCTTTCACAATCTTGAAGAAGAAGAAGAGAAAGAACATGTAGAAGAAGAAGAAGAAGAAAAAGAGGAAGGTGGTGAAGAAGAAGAGTTCTTGTTTTCTTCTACGAATCCTGATGGGTTGCCGATATCGACAGACAATGTTTTCGTTAATGGTCAGATCCAGCCGATATTTCCAATATTTAACTGAGATCTTTTGTTCGGTGGCGGTTATGATGGAGATTTGAAGTCTAAGGTCGATTCTTTGAGCCTCTGGCCACCGTTAAGGAAGCTATTTGTGGAGGAACGAGATGGGTCGTCGAAATCGGCGTCGGAATCAAACGAGCTTGAAGGAGTCCCAGCCGAAATGTACTGCGAGTGG
This sequence comes from Quercus tomentella, assembly GCA_028535165.1. NCBI lineage: Eukaryota > Viridiplantae > Streptophyta > Magnoliopsida > Fagales > Fagaceae > Quercus > Quercus tomentella. The sequence goes on along the minus strand of JAPQVY010000133.1, from coordinate 51,678,698 downwards.
TCCGATGTCGCCACTGTTGGAGGAAAGGCAGTGGAGGCTTCGCGGAGCTTTGCAAGAAGCGTAACTTTATTGGGTTCTCAAAGCTATGGAGGTTCAAAGACTTGGTTCATTAAAGCAACAACGATGGCAAAGACCCGTTTATGTGAAAAATTGAGTTTTTTTTTTTTGTGTGTTTGGTTCTGGGTTTATGCTTTATGTTCATGTTTAAATCTATGATGTGTTCTTGTGTGTTCTTGTTCAAAATGAATTAGATTTGAATTGATTTATTTTATTGTTTTTTATTTTTTATTTTTTTTTAATTTCGTTAAAATTGATTAATAATTTTTTTATTTATTTAGAAGCTGACATAGCATTTTTTTAAATGCTAATTAAATTTTTTTATTATTTTTAATTGACCACGTCAGTAGTTAATGTGCCAGCAATGCACTCAGTTTGCCACCTAAGCAATTTTTGTTAGTGGGCTAACATAAATGACCAAAATAGAACGCGTTAATTAATTTAAGGAGTAAAAGTGGTAAAATTAAAATGTATGGACTAAAATAGAAAAAAACCAAAATGTAAGGACTAAAAGTACATTTACGTCATAATTTTATGGTGTCCAATTTCACCCCATACGTGTCATGATTTGGACCTATATTTCACAATATCTTAGAACCATATTTATTGTAGCACTTTGCTTCCAATATCCTTGGTCCACACTACTATATATTACATGATCGATCATACATATCACAACCAAAAATAACACACCATGGGAGCCATATACCAAGGACCCCCGTCTCTCCTCCAAGATCTCAAGGTCACTGTTCACAAATCGTCTCTAGTTTTTCCGTCCCAAGAAACTGAGAAAAGAACCTTGTTCTTATCCAACATAGATCAAGTTCTCAATTTTGACGTTGAAACTGTTCATTTCTTTCCATCCCACAAAGATTTCTCCCCTAAAATTGTAGCTGACAAGCTCAAGAACGCACTAGCAAAAATACTAGTCCCCTATGATTTCTTTGCTGGAAGATTGAAGCAAAATTCTGAAACATCTCGTCTTGAGATTGACTGCAATGCTGCTGGAGCTGGCTTTGTGGTAGCTTCTAGTGAGTATACATTGGATGAGATTGGAGATTTGGTTTATCCCAATCCGGCTTTTGCTCAACTGGTTTGTAAGACTTCCAATTTCTTGAAACCAGATGATCAGCCACTATGCATTTTTCAGGTACAAATCCAATGCCATATAGCTTTCAAATAATTCCTCTTTCTTCCTTTTTAAATCAACTCTCAAGGTGGTAAATAAAGATAGAAATTCTTTTATTTTGTTTCAAATTAAATATTATAAATCTAAAAACATATTCAGTGTTATATTATTTAAAATTTTAAATAATGTATCACTTTGTATATTGTTAGATATTAAAAAAAAAAAATCAAGTTAACGAGTACCCTTAGAGTATTAGTTAACAATTTATTTTACGAAAGTTTTGACACCACTTTTATGGAAAACCACTTTTATGGGAAATAAAAAAAACTATCAAAATATTAATTATTTTTTTTTTCCCATAAAAATTTTCTTTAAATATATTATTAACCAATGCCTGAACATTCATTAGCATTTTTTATAAAAAAAATAATAATAATAATCTCTTAATTATAATACAGGTTTATTCAGTTCCAAGTAAAATTGATAAAATTGAAGGATTTGTAGTTCTGTACCTAAACGTTTGTTAGTAAAATCATTAAAATGTCTTCTTTATCTTCACTTACTGCTGCCTTGTGGTAGCTTCCCGCCATTAATTGAAGGAGGCAAAAGACATTTATGACCAACCAATTTTCCACCTCAATTATTAGATCTGCCATCTTGATAAGATCTCATGTTCTGTAATACTCTACTAACTATTTGTGGACAGTTGATGGTTGGCTACTTTTTGTTTCCTTTATGCCTTAAAGATGAATTTGTAATGAACTTATAATTAATAAGTTAGTTGGGGAGTCAACCTACCATCCCGATCAAATAGACCTGCAGTGAGAAGAAAAAGAGACATTAGATTGCATAACAAAAATTCTAACCCCACGTAAAATAAATAAATAAATTGCAATTTTGCCACTGCTATTCACGTGATAAACTATGAGTTGTGTAGAAAAAATGCTAAGTAAATGTAAAAATGATAAATAACCGGTTATAGTCTGTTATGTAGAAAACTTACGGCAAAAATTATAACTTTATACTAGAATTATCACTGCATAATTATGGTTTCTAACTTCTCATATCTAGCCTACACACGTGCTAGTTTTTTTGTTTTTTTTGTTTTTGTTTTTGTTTTGATTGGATCTAACTACGCAAGCTTTGATTTTATAGATTGTGGACTGTGGACAATAAAAGGATTGAATATACAATATATTACTAACTTAGAAATAAGTGATAAATGTGTACTTGTTTCTGATCTCTCTTTCCTTCCAGGCTTCCAGCCACAATACTTCATGCTTGCTTATGTATAATTTTACATTAAATCCATATTTATGTTGGTCTAATCATTATATTTGATAAATCTTTACATATTTATTGTATATGCATGTGAAATTTCATGTCATCGAACATAATTTATTATAATATCAATATTCTTAGGCACTTAATATATTTTATTTTATTTTAAAAGAAACTTAAATTTTGAACAATTTATAAATGAAACTATTGTTGATCTCCATCATTTTGATTTGACAACTATTACATATAAAGAAAAAGCATATAATCTTATAATAATATAATATAAAAATGTCAAAATTACTTATTAACGATAGGTGAAATTTAAGTTTATAAGGATTATATAATAAAGATTACAATATTAGTATTTTAATAGAAAAGAAAAGAAAGAAAATATCCTAAACATATTTCGTTCCTAAATCAACTACTAGTAATTCTTCTTCATTTGTTACAGTTGACATCATTCACGTGTGGTGGCTTTGCAATGGGCCTCTCTATAAACCATACAACATTGGATGGCCTAAGCTTCAAACTCTTTTTGGACAATCTGGCTGCCCTAGGTCATAACAAACCCCTGGCTGTCACTCTCAGCCATGACCGTCACCTCCTGGCCTCACGATCACCGCCACATGTGACATTCCCACACCCTGAGCTGGTCCAGCTCAAGATCCCCATAGGCCAAGACTCAAACCCTCCTGTCTTTGTAGCCACCCAAGAAGACCTTGCCTTCAATATTTTCCGGCTGACATCGGACAACATCAACAGCCTTAAAGAAAAGGCCAAAGCTGCCAGTGGCGTCCACCCGAATGCGCGTATCACGGGCTTTAACGTTGTGACGGCTCATATATGGCAGTGCAAGGCATTATCATGTGATACAGGGATCAACATGGATAGAATGTCCACCATCCTTTACGCTGTTGACATAAGGCCAAGATTGAATCCCCCATTGCCACCATCTTATGCCGGAAACGCGGTCCTCACCGCATATGCAACAGCCACATGCAAGGAATTGAATGAAGGGCCATTTGCAAGGCTGGTGGAGATGGTTTCTGAAGGTGCAAGGAGAATGACAGATGAGTATGCAAGGTCTGTGATAGACTGGGGCGAGTTGTACAAAGGATTTCCACATGGGGAGTTCTTGGTTTCTTCTTGGTGGAGATTAGGATTTGATGAAGTAGAATATCCATGGGGGAGGCCAAGGTATAGTTGCCCAGTGGTGTATCATAGGAAGGACATCATTTTGTTGTTCCCAGATCTCAAAGAAGGTGGTGGAAGCAATAGTGGGGTTAATGTTTTGGTAGCTCTCCCTGGCAATGAAATGGAAAAATTTCAAAGCCTCTTTCAGAAGTTCTTGGCTTGAAAAAACTCTGTCGGTTGGTCTCTTTGATATGTATAATGCATAAGTGTGTTTGGTACTCTAATATGTACCTGGTCTGTAAAGTTGAAAGTAGTTGAAGAGGACTATGTTGTCGTGTGGATGAAAGCATTGTGAATGACTACATATGGTGTATTATATATATATATATATATATATATATATGCACACTTGACTTTTATGTCAAATAAAAAATAAAAAATAAACAAGAATAATAAGCTTAATTTTTTTTCCTATATCAATGATTAATCATTTGGTACATTAGATAATGTGTGCTTTTAATTTGTATTTTAAGTCTATATATTTGAAATGTTGATTTGCTATACATCTATTTGTCTCAGTGTTTATAAAATAGCATAAGGCCTCAAATTTACCCAATCAACCCCAAAATGTACCCACAATAATTAGAGATCCTTTAGAAGAGGAGTAGCAGGTCATCCCAACGCAGCTCTAGATGCAATGAGCCAAGCACTAAGGCAAATCTGAAGTTCCCTTTTTGTGAAGAGATTGAAAGAAGAACAGTCCCACACCATTTCATCCGGCCCGCTTTTGTTGTCTACAACGGCAAAACAAACCAGTGGAGCACGTAAGTCACTTTAGTCAATTGATGGCCTTATATTCCAGAAATTATGGTGGTTTAACGGGTTGGAGAAGGGCTCTATCCACAACTTCAAGGAGCTGATTCAAGCATTCGGGGCTAGGTTCATAATGTGTAGCTGAATTCTGTATCCCATTAACGCCCTATTCTCAATGTCTATGGGGGAAAGGGAGACCTTGCGTGCCTATTTTGACTAGTACTAGGAGTTGTATAAAAAGATCGGTGGAAATAACAAAGAAGTAGCAGCAAACACGTTTAAACTAGGGCTTCCTTTGAAGTTTGAATTGAGAGGATTTTTAACCAAGCAACTCCCTGTAGATACCGTATTTTGTACTCCTTACGACTTGGGCCCCTATTCCCAAATGATGTTAGAATTTTAAAACCCAAGGTTGGTTTAAAGCTCGGTCAGATAAAAATTGACTTGAGGAGAAAGCATCTGTGGAAAATATAAATTATTTTTAGAAGAATAAAACTATTTTTGGAAAATAAAGACTACAAAAACCCTAAGGCTTGCATACATACACACGCGTATTTGCACACACGCTCAAGCTCTGCGTGCGCATGCTTCATGCATGTGTACACATACATGCTAGGGTTCTAGAAACTATGAAATGAAAGGTTTTATACATTAAAACTTGGTTTGGAATGAATCCCACATCGCCTAGGAGCTACCCCAAATCGCTATTTTTCGACTATATAAAGCCATAAATGGTAAATTTTTAAGAAGGACAAATTTTGGTGGTAAAACACATAAAATTCACTAGAAAATAGTGAATCAAAGAGGGAGTTTTTCACAAAACATCCACAAGTAAAATTTTGTTTGATTGAGGTCTTTTCAGGTCTTAATCTTTGAGTTCTAAGTTAACTAACTCATCTTTGATTTGGTTGTGAATACATTGACTGAGGGGAATGGTCAAAATCAAGCTCTAGAGAGTTCTGGTGTTAAGGTAAAGTTTTTAATTTTGGCTCTTTGCTTTCCTTTGATTTTCTTTGTTCATATGTGTTTTTATTTGAGTTTATGTGTTCTAATATGTTTGTTTAAGCTTAGGTTTTCTTTGTGTTTATTTTTGAGCATGTTAGGTTGTTAGTTTCTTTGTTTTCATGTTTCTGTTCTATAGTTTCTCGGTTAGGGTTCTTAGGGCGTGTATGCATGCGCATGCTACTTGCATGCATATGCATACTCGTAGTATGCATATGCATACAGATGGGCTGCGTACGCATGCCCTATGTATGCGAATGCATACTCTTGCCCAGAGACCTTAACACCTTATGTTTGTTTTTCCTTTGTTTTATCTACATGTTTAACCTCTATTTAACCTAGTTTTCACATCTATATACATTTATTTACCCTATTTTGTCTCGCTTTGCTTTGCTTCATGCCTTTATGTTTATTAGAGTTTTGATTTACTTGGATACCATGAACATGCATATGAACATAAATATGCATTGATGCATAGGTATTGTGATGCGACGAGGTAAGTGAGGTAAGTCATGTACTCACATGAACATGCATTGGTTAGAGTATGAGCTTGATATGTCTAAATAATACAAACAACTGGTTTGTAAGACATGTGAAAATTTTTGATTGTGGTGAAATTTTGGTGGGGCATCGATTTTTTTGTGGGACAGTGATTTTTTTTTTTGGGGCGCATGATTTTTGGTCATGGGAAATTTTTGGACGTGATTTTGGGCATGGGATTTTTTGGTTGTGATTTTGGGCATGCGATTTTGGTCATGGGAATTTTTTGGACATGTGCTTTTGGACATGGGAATTTTTTTGGACACGTGATTTTGGGCATGGGAATTTTTTGGACACGTGATTTTGTTGATCATGTGGAAACTTTAAATGAGACAAGTTTAGAATTCACCTGATGAGGTCTTGTTGTACCAAGTTAAACTTATCTTGATTGGCCTTGATGGAGTTTGCACTTATGAGGCAGAGCCAAATGCCCCTAGTTTGGAAATGAATGCATGATTTTTTTTGAAATCTTGATTTTTCATGAAAAGATGATGATGGTGGTTCCCTTTTTTTTTTTTTTTTTTTGAAAATGAATGAAGCATGGCCGAATGCCCCCAGTTTGCAAATTGATACATGGCTTTTTGAAAACTTTGATATTTGAGGAAAAGATGATTTCTTTTTCAAAATGGATGAGGCAAAGATGATATTTGAGGAAAAGATGCCCCTAGTTTATAAATGGATGCATGATTTTTGGGAAATCTTGATTTTTTATGAAAAGATGATGATGATGATGATTTTTTTTTTTTTTTTTTTTGGAAATGAATGAGGCATAGCCGAATGCCCCTAGTTCAAAAATCAATGTGAATTTTGAAAAATCTTATTGTGTAGGGACCTCAATAAATAAAAATTTGAGTAAAACAAAATCAAAATTACAAAACTGGACAAAATAAGGATTGTTGGGATGATGGGCCAATGGGTCCTGTAGGAGTGCCGATTGGCACCTTTAAACTGAAGATTAATGGTGATTGTTGAGTAGATGAAAGATCCATGTCCACCTCCTGCAAAAGATTCTTCTCATGAACTTGTTAGTACTCAGTTATTATAAAAATGTTTTGGGGTCAATGCCCCTAGTTTAGATATGCTTGCATAGAAAATTAATGATATGCTTAATCCAAAATAGATGCTCCTAGCCTAAATTCACACAAAAAATGTTTTGATTTTGAGCCTTTGAAAAAAACATGTTTTTTGAGTGATTGTGACCGGGTCTTTGAAAAGGCTACCTACGTACCTTTCTCATAGAGGATCAGGTCTAAACGTAGTTCGGGAAAAAAAGTTTTGAAAAAAATCGTTTTTGAAATGAAGTTTCATTTTGGGTAATTGTGACCAGGCCTTTGAAAAGGCTGCCAACGTAACTCTCTCGTAGAGGATCATGTCTAGATGTAGTTCCGAAAAAAAAGAGTTTTGAAAAATGAAGTTTTGAAAAATATTCTTTTTTGAAATGAAGTTTCTTTTTGGGTGATTATGATCGGGCCTTTGAAAAGGCTACCTACATACCTCTTTCATTGAGGATCAAGTCCAAACGTAGTTCGAATTTTTTTTTTTTGAAAAATGATATATATATATATATATATTTATATATATATATATATTTGAAATGAAGTTTCTTTTTGGGTGATTGTGACCTGGCCTTTGAAAAGGCTGCCTACGTACCTCTCTCATAGAGGATCCGGTCCAGACGTAGTTCAAAAAAAAAAAAGAGTTTTGGAAAATGAAGTTTTGAAAAATCTTTTTTTGAAATAAAATTTTGAAATGAGTCTCTTTTTTTCCTTTTTTTTTTTTTTTTTTTTTTTTTGTTTTTTGAAAAGAAAGCAATTTAATGAGATTTTTTGAAATTTTATCTTTTTCAAATGAACAAAAGTTGATCCTTTGAACAACCTCTTTGACCAATCATAATGCTCAATTGTTAACTCGATGTCATTGGCTAGAAAGGATTTGAAATCATTACAAATATGTAATCAAATTTTCTTTTTCATTCTGATTTTTTTTTTTTTTTTTTTAGATTAAGTCTTCAAAGACAATCAAAGAAATGAAATGCTCAGGGATCACACATGTTAGGAATAAGCAAGGAAGGGAAAAATCCCAAGTTTAAAGGCTTGAAAATTTTTGAGAATTTGGAAATTTGTTCTCATGAAAGTTATTTTCTGTTGGGAGCAAACAAAGTGAGTGTTTGGGGCTTAGAAAAAAATTTTGGTCACTTGAGAATTTGTGGAATATTTCAGCCATTGGGGCTTGATAATCTCGAGCAATTTCCTCCTTAATCCAAGAGAAAATATTATCAAAGCTCAATGTGTGCTTTCAATCAGCAGGACTTCAAGGAGGGCTTTATTCAAAGGTTGTAATGTAGGCCGTGTTCAGGTTATTGAAAGGAAGGATATAAAAGGCTCAAAAACCCTTATGACGTTTCCCTAAGTGTGCAATACTTTAAATTCAAGCATTGGAAGATTTTTCCACATCTTCTGTCATTGACTCTTATGCTAAAATCCTTATCATGTTCATCATCTTCTCATTGGTCTTCATTGTCTTGATTTTTTTTCTTTTTTAGCTCAACAATTTCCTCTTTTTGGTCTTCTTAGTAACTTATCTTGTGGTCAGATCACTCACTCTCATTTTTTTGTGAAAGATTATTTTATTTTATTTTATTTTTTTTTGTGTGTTCTGTTTTTGCCCTAATTTTTCCTAAACCGCCCTTTCAAGCTTTCAGCCTAGCAGGCTCTTTTTTTTTTGCTCTAATTTTTGCCTAGACCACCCTTTCAGGTTTTCAACCTAGCGAGCTTTTCTTTTCTTTTTTTGGCTTTAATTTTTTCCTAGACCACCCTTTCAAGTTTTCAGCCTAGCGAGCTTTTTCTTTTTTTTTTTTTTTTTTTTTTTTTGAAAATGAAACGTGTCTTATTTTTTTCTTTTCCTCATTTTCCTCAATTTGATTGAATTTCTTCTCTTGATGAATCTCCATTTTTGCTCATCCTTCTCAACTTGAATGATCTTTCATGGAATGTCATGTCTCTCGTGTCTTTTGATGAATCAGCATTCTCTCACAACTTGTTGAAAATTCTTGCATTGACTTCTTCTTCTTTTTTTGGTTGAAGTCTTTTCCAGCTTGATGGTCTTCTCTTTTTGCTCACATCTTGATATTTTCTCAAAATCTTATCTCTTCTTGATGGATTTCCTTTCTACCTAGCTTTGATGAACTCTCTTTTCAGAACTTGATGAATCTTCCTTTTTTGAACTTGTCATATTGTCTTCATTGAGGACCTTACCAAATGGTGCTGGATCCATAAGGTCAACACTTCATCATCTTGAGATTTAAGCATGCATACTTAATTTTCCCACCCAAGGTTTAAGTTTTTAGTGGGTTCATTGAAAAACAGGCTAACTGTTTAAAGGCTCAAGTTGGCTAGCAATGGATAATTGTTGTAATTGGTGTCAAGGAATAATGTGGGTTACCAAAGGCGGCCTCCTATCCCTAGTGATGCTTACTTGTTAGCACAGTGTCTTAAGCTCATAAGTTATTCTTGGAATAGAAGTATAAATGCTCCAATAATGTGACAAGATTTTGAGAGATTGGGATTAAGGGTATGTGGCTTGAGAAATTTGGATGAATGGATCTATTTCTTTGATTGCCTTTTAGGACCTTTCTTATCATATTTTTTATGTTTAGCAAAAGCCCTTACATGGATTGAATGAAGTTAAATCCCTTTTTGGAACAAATTGATAGATAGAGCAATTAATCATCATGATTTGGAAGAAGCTTTGTCAAATGGATTTTCTTGTGTTCTTTTGAAGAGAAGGCTTTTGAAAAAAAAAAAAATTGGAGTCTTTGAAGGAACAAAAGAAAGGTTTTTAGAAAAAGGTTACTAAGAAGGCCCAATGCTCCTAGTGAACAAGATTTTTTTTTTTTTTTTGGTACATATGAACAACATGATGAATCAAATGCATCAAACACAACATGGACTTTATTAAGCAAATAACCAACTAGAATGCAAATCCTAAATAAACAATAAAACCAAAGAACAAGAACCAAAATGAAATTCAAACAAAGTCAGGATGCCTGGCCGATGATGGTGGAGCAATGACTTGTTTGTCAATCAGATTTTGAATGGCATGTCGCAGATTGATACATTTTTCTATCTGATGGCTAGGTTCTTGATAATATTTGTAGAACTCATGGGACTTGTAACCATTAGGCAGTGAGCTTGGAGGAGGTCGAGGATCAAGTGGGCCAAGATGCCCTTCAAGTTTGAGCCTTTCAAACAATTGGCTCATAGGCATGTAGAGTTCATTGAACTTTCTTCGAGGCCTAGAATTGACAGTTGATGATTTGACTGCACCGTTACTGATGTGGCAAGGCACTACCTCCTTGGAGATTGAGTCCATTGACATGTTCTTGTTGATTGGAGAGGATAGTTGGAAAGACAACTCATTGAGATCCCTAGCTCTTTTCTTTAGAAATTGGAAGTGTGGGATCTCTTCGGGTTCTGGTGAATTATCCTTGCACAAGGTAGAGAGATTAGATTGATTGGCTAAGCTAACTTTTAATGCAGAGTTGGCCATCCAGGAGATTTGGGCTAGTTCTTCATTTATCCTCTCTTGACCTTCCAGTGTGGAGTTGAGAAAATCCTCAATTCTTTCTTGGCTCATTAGGTTTGAACCTTCCTTGGGCATGATGGACTTGAACTTATGATCCACAAGGCTGAAATCTCGGTGGACTTTAGCTTTGGGTTGTCTATCTCCAAATGTGGGGGTTTGAAGTGTCTCCCCTCTTGTAATGTGGGCAATTTTTGGGGTTTGAGGTGTCTCCCCATTTGTGGATGTTGGGTTATTTGACTGGGATTTGAAGTGTCTCCCCCCATTGGTTGGTGTTGGGTTGCTTGATTGGGGTTTGAAGTCTCTCCCTCCATTTGTGGGTATTGGGTTATTTGGTTGGGGTTTGAAGTATCTCCTACGTTGGACATGGGATTGTGATGTTGCAGCAGCGGAGTGTCCTCTATGCTCACGGGCTTCAGTACAGTGATGGGGTGATGGGCTTGGAATTGGAGCTACCGGCTTGAGTGTTGACCTTAGGTCCTCTTTGCAGCCTTCCTTTAGATCTTGACCAATTTCTCCCCTCTTGCTTTTCTCTCTTTCTCTCTCTCTCTCTAGAACAGGCTCTCTTGGGTCAATTAAAGCTAGGTCACCATCTGCATCAAACAACCAAGCAAAACAAACACACATAACATGCAATGCAATTTTAACCAAGACCGACCTAAAGGTAGGTTCTAAGTCATTATGTTGTAGGGTGGGTTTGTAGTTTCATTGTTTCCCATAGCTAGGACGTTACACCTCCCAACTTGTAATGTAAAGAACATTGTGTTGGTCCGAACGGCATGGTTTGTCCATTATAGTCAGTAGGAAATGATCCAGTGACTTTAGGCTATGAATTGGTGAGTTCGCCATCGGGTACCCGAATCTAATGAAGACCGGTGATCCATGGTTACTACCACCACAAATTGTTGAAAAAGGGTGCATACATATTGTTTGGATGACATACACTATGATAGTTAGGAAAAGATTTTAACAAACAATACAAACAACAAAAATATTATACAACATCCCATCAAACATAAATAAACAAACAACAATATCATGCAAGACCATGCAAAACAAGGGTACAAATTTGGTCACTTAAATCTAATACGAAGTTTAGCCCTCGACATCCCCAGTGGAGTTGCCACTGTGAGAGACCTCGACAAAAGTGTCCCTCAAAAAAAGAGATTCTGGTACCTTTTAGGGCACCTCTCTTTTTGAGTAAGTGGTATGGAGTCACCACTTATTTTTTATACAAAAAAGTAAGAAAAAATAAATATATACAAATACATAACTGAATTGATCTCTTCATTGATTGAATAAATATTACATATTTGGAAAATTGAAAAGTTACATAGCTTTGGGTCCTAGTTACAATCTACCAAATATTTACATGGTTTTTGTCCTAGTTACATTCTACCCAAAACAAATAAAGGCAAGGTTAGATCTACTTAGCCAAAGACCTAAATTCGGAGGCTAAGTTATGAAATGGGAAGGTGTTAGGCACCTATTCTGCCCAGACAAAGTCTAGTCTTCTGGTCTTCTAGACTCTTGTGACCAATGTACCATCTCATGCATGTCATGAATGATATATTAAACATGTGACACCAAAAATTAAATCACACAAATTTATTTATGAATGAAGTCTCTTCTTTTGAAAATAATCAGATCAGTTTTGATTGATAAAAAAAATGGATTTTGATTTGTCAAAATAACAGATTTGTTTTGTGTTATGTGGAGAAAAAAGTAGTTTTTGGAGATAAAAATTTAGATCTAAGTTGTGATGATAAAAAAAAAAAAATTGATTTTTAATGACAGAAAAATCATATCTATTTTTATTGTTAAAAAAGAATGAAAAAGATTTTTTTAAGAAGAGAGTTTCACTCACAATATGAATTTATGCAATCACGAATTAAAGCAAACACAATCATAGTAGTACATGATCTCTTTCTTTATTTCAACAACTTGCATGTATTAAAAAAATCATATTTGTATCTTAAAAAAGATATAAATCAGTTTTGATTTGAGAAAAATTTAGATCTGCATCTCATAAAGATGCAGATCTCTTTTTGTTTGAGAAAAATTCAGATCTACATCTAAGAAAGATGCAGATCTGTTTTTATATTGAGAAAAATTCAAATCTGTATCTAGAAAAGATGCAAATCTGTTTTTATGTTGAGAAAAATCCAGATCTGCATCTAGAAAAGATGCAGATCTGTTTTTATGTTGAGAAAAGTCCAGATCTACATCTAGAAAAGATGCAAATCTGTTTTTATGCTGAGATATAGATCTGTTTTATTTTAATAATAAAAAAAAGAAGTCATTCACATGTAGATTATTGACATTCAAGAAAGAGATTATAACAGTCACATAAAAAAAATAATCATGCTGTAAACAAAACAATAATTAACAATTCTTGTTATGGACATTTGAAAAAGAAAAAGATATAACATGCATCATCACATTATAAGAAAAAGGGTTAAGAAACAACCTCTTGCATGAGCACTCTTTGTTCTTGAGAGGATGTTTTAGGGTTCAAAGAAATTTATGCAATTCTCTTTGAAACCTAAAAACTCTAATTTAAGCAGCAACACTCAGAGAAGGGATCAGAAAATATGGGCAATTTGAAAGCCTAAAAACATATGCCTCCCAGAGCATAGAAAAATGGTCCTGAATTATGAGATTCAGTCTCTATTTATAGAGGCCAGAAGACTCTAAAAAAAAGGTACGGACAATTAGGGTTTGAATCCAAACGCCTCCTTTTGCGGAAAGGTCGAAAAGGGTGTGCCTTATCGACACACGAAGGCCGTTGGGCCAAAGCCCATCACATGAAAATTCAGCCCTTTTAGAGTGCCGTTCAGCACTCTAAAAGTGCCGAATTGGCCCTATGGCTTCGAACACTCTTTCATGTTCGGGTGTCGTTTGGACTCCTCTTCTAGGGTTTTTTGGTCCTTGCACCTAAACGCGTTTTCATCCTCCGTCTATGATTTTATATCTCTTTTCTAGATAATTCAGGCTATTTAAGAATAATTATCTTGAAAATAAATATCCTCAAATAAATCTAGAGAAAGTTCAGATTATCCAAAATTTTATTGTTATCCAATCATCCCTTTTATTGCCATGCATGCATCCCTATTTTAAACACTAATTATCAACCAATTACAAAATTATTTAATCAATTTTAATTGTTTAACCAATCAGAATTAATTAAAACGAATCATGTGTGGTCGACTGTAGCTAGAAACAATGCATGTTGATCGTGCAAACTTGATCATGCGATATCTTTTGATTTGATGTTCCGATTTGAAATCCGAAATCACCGTTGCGACTGTTAGAATCTCAAGATCATTTTTATAATATGAAATGAATGAATTGATACATGTAATTTAAAGAAAAATTGATGCATGTAATGCAATTATGATTTTTGGGGTACATGGATTGGTCATTCAAGTCATTCTCCTTTATTAAATTATGGGTGCAAAATTGAGTGTCTACACCTACAAATGCATGGATCATGAACAAGCTAGATATAAGCTGAAACTCAACCCATATAGAGAGTTCTTGTGCCTTACTTTTCTTTATGAGAGTATATCTTATTTTGAACTCTTAAATTTCTCTCATGTGCTTCAATTTTTGTAAAAGATCTCTATATTTTTTGGTCGACTGCTAGAAACATTATGGGGAGATATACCATGATCCTACTTATTTTTGTCCTTAGGCATACTGGTTTATGTGGAATTTTAGGAGATGAGAGCCTAAAGCCATCAATCTTTTGTCACCAGCTAAACAAATATTCAGCCTACCTTGACATTAACCATTGTCACCATCATTTGAGCCATGAGAAGTATTTCCACAATACCAAAAAACATTTTTATTTATATGTGTTCTCTTGGGGGTTCAAGTTTTGAGCTATTGAAGCATTTAGATACCACCATTGTCTCTCTTTTCTTCTAAACAATAAATTGAAAAGAAGAAGGAAGAAAAAAAAAAGAAAAAAAGAAAAAGAAAGAGAAGACATACATAATCAATCAATATATAGTTGGTGTCCTACATATCTTTCATGTATTTCAGAAGGGTTATATGGTTGAGTAAAGGTTATTTTGATTCAAGTTGGTTGTTATTACTATAAGTTGGGTTTGGCTTGAATTTTCTGCATTTGATTCATATACCTCATATTTCAAAGAGTTTGTCTTTACCTATCCATAAGATTATACTACCACTGAGCTTAAAGTCCTACTTGATCCTAAAGGTGCATGGCTAGTATGTGTTTGGGATTAAAACTAGGGATGAGAATGGTATTAACGTCATGTTTCTAGGAATTCAACATCCTTTCCAAGAGATCTTTTTCCATTTTTTTAGTGGCTATTTTTGTATACACATGTGATATTCTTAAAACTTCTTCTTTCCTTTTTGTTCACATGTGATTTGAAGAGAGAGAGAGAAAAAAAAAAAAAAGCAATTACTTCTATGTGTGTTCTTTCAAAGTGTTGATGACTTAAGAGAGGTTTTGGAGTAGAGGCTCTAATCTAGATTATTCTTGTTCTATGCATGTTTGGAAAAGCTGGTTTGATTGGATGGGCTATGCACACACACATTCCAAAAGTGAAGCTAGTGAAAACTCTTTAATATGATGAATAGTATCCCAACTCAAAAAATTGAAAGTTCATTTGTATGATATAATAATAAAGCAGACTAACATTTGCTACAGGAATTTTTAAGAAACCTTTGACTTTTGTGGGTAAAGTCACTGCAAACCCTCATGAGAGTAAACTCGTCCACTAGGGTGATCTAGGGGTTCAAAGACTTGGTGCACATGGGAAGTGCAATCGTGTAGCCTATGAAAGTGGCTTGGGTTTTAGTTTTAATTTTTCGCTTTCAGTAGACATGGGTGCTTTGTGGATTGCTAGGGACTAGCAAGATTTCAGTTGGGGGGTGTGATAACGCCTTAAAATGTATACTTGTTATATATTTATGTTAGCGTTTTCTCCTTATTACTGTGCTTAATTTTTATAAAATTAAGCCATGATTTGCATTAGTCCCTATTATTTATCTTTACATAATTTCTTGAATAAGATGTCATTCATTGCGTGTAATTTTCTACTTTCTAGAAATCATGTGAAAAAGATGAGTTTACAGGAGTTTGTGAGATAATGGAAGCCAAACTTGAATTAAAGAGGAGCTAAAGGACCATGCTTAAATGTCTAAGGAGGTGCAGCTGGAGTGCTTGGGTCATCTACAATGTTTGGAAGCTTCAAATAAGGAAAGAAATCAAAGATGTAGAATCTGAAAAGGAAAAATCAGATTTGAGCACTGATCAGTATTTTAGGTGTATCTCTCTCCTCAAAAATCCAATTGACACAAGGCTAGGTAGGTTGCAACCATGACTTAGATATCTACAACTTTCCAGTTTTGAGTTTTACGAAATTCACAATTTTTGAAGGCTGAAATTAACTCACAATTTACTGCTGTGAATCTGGACGAAAATTAAAATAGTAAAAGTTTAGATTTTCTTTGGACATTTTTGACGTTATGGTTTAGACAATAACATATTTGATTGTTCAATTAGATTTCTTTTGATGTATTAGTTCTTCCATGATTTCAATAAGTTCAATCATGTTTTTCTTATTGTTTAGATGAATTTCTAATAGTTTCAAATAGAAATCACATTTTAAAGTAAATGGGTTTTTTTGAAAGCTATTCTAACTGCGTTATTAATCTAGGTTATCATGCGTTCTTGAATTGTCTCAGTTCAACTGAATCATAAGTTTTTAATTGTATACGAACAATCAATTATGAAACATATATTTTCTTAGATCACAAAGAATTTCATATCGATATAGGGAAACACCCCGATGTCCTAGTATTTACATCATTGATTTAAATAAGTTTTTATTATTACTCTTGTTAACAATCACCAAGCAAAAGTACTTTTCTCCTTCACCCAAATTATTTTTTAATTATATTGTCTTTGAATTTATCCTGCTCCTTGTGGTTCAACCTCGGCACTTCAAGAATTATATTGCTATGATCTCTTGCACTTAGGAGTAAGCAAGCATAGGCACAAAAGTTTTACAATTTCGATCGATCGAGAGAATTTTCGATCAATCATAATAGTGAATTTTTAGAAATAAAAAACATGGAAACAAACAACAGAAAATCAGCAAGTAATGCAGTTTTTAAGACTCAAATGCATATGTACATGCTTCAGAATAGATTCGAAAGACCATCAAGATGCAATCAAGAAGAAGACTGTAAATAAGCCATGAAAACAAAAAATTTAACCTCAAAACTATTAATAAACAACTTATTTTCAAAACTCTGAATCAAATTTCAAAATTTTGCATTTACACATCAGATTATATGCAATTAAAGATGGCTAGATAGACACCACACATAGTTGCATGTACTTAATTTAGCGTAGATTCGCATGTAGTGTTTGTAACTAGTATGTGTACAAAAACACAAAATAAGTGACATACAGTTAGAAAATAATCAAATTTTCTACATTATCAATTATATTGGTTTGAAAGTGACTATCATCTAAACAAGTATATCAAATAACTTCCCATATCTCCCAATGTAGAGCAACAATTTTTTGACTAGATCTTGAAGCTTTATTCTTAAAAGCTTATTACATAGTCACAAATAATCACAACGGCATATATATTTTTCTTTTTATTTCAAGCCCAATATTTTACACATTTTTTTTTAAATGCATCACCTTTTTCAAGGATTTTTTGCACGAAGTTCCTCTTGAATTCAATTTTTTTAAAGAGAAACAAACAGATTGCTCTACACTAGCGGTGTGATGGTTATTTATGTCTTTCTCCTAGAATCTTTCTGTCCTTACAATCAAAACGTGTGAAATCAAAATCAAGATCCTTTGATCAGAATTAACAGCACATCACACAAATTATGCATAAAATATCACAAACTAGTGTCGTGTAAGCAGGGGCGGAGCCAAAAATTTTTGTTTGGGGGGGCCGATTTGTGTTAATAATTTATCTATACAAACTTTCATACACATACACAAACATATGCATCTATACACATACACAGAAATTAGTATCTTTTATAATGAAATCCTTAAAATTAAATGTTTCATAGAATTAAATTAATCTTTCACCATCTTCCATAGTGAAATCCTTACAATTTTCATTTTCAATAGAAGTTACCAAATTACCTACCATTGTGAGTAAAAAATTTCAATTGAATTAAAGAAGTGTTCAAAGACATGAATGATCCAAAACTTTAAGAGATACGAGAACACGTTTTACCATAAAAAATGAATTTGAGAAATAATATGTTCTCTATAACTACTAGACAAATTGGACAATTTTGTTAAGAACATTATTGGACCGAAACAAATATTTGGAGGGGCCAAGTCCCATTTTTGGGGGGCTAATTATTAAAATATCAAATATTTCTATATAGTAAAAAGAAATTTTCATAAATTTTGGGGGGGCCATGGCCCCCCCACCCTAACATGTAGCTCCGCCCCTGTGTAAGGTAATTCTTAACATAGCTAAAGAAAGTACACAATCATGAATGCAAAGTTTCAATGGACAACCGTAATTGCAATACAAAAATAAATAAATTCTTTTTTGTTTTTGAATTTTCAATTGTTTTGAATTTTTTATTAAAAAATGAATGTTCAATTAGTGTGTAAAACACCTTGAACATTTAGACCCCTAAATTATAAATTAACAATTCAAGCTTATTATCAAACAATGTATGTGCGGAATATGAACATAAGCTAAACACCAAATTGATAAAACTATCTAAACCAAATAAAATCACAACCATAGCAGAAATTAAATGGCAAAGATTAAGGGAGGAGAGATGCAAACACAAAGACAACACAGCGATGTGTTATCGAAGAGGAAATCGAAGCCCTCGACGTAAAACCTCTCCGCCGCCCTCCAAGCGGTCAATAATCCACTAGAAAATGAAGTTGGGATACATGAATAGCAGAAGACCCTCCAAGCCTAATCTACCTAGTGTACCTAAGCCCTACAAGCTTCTTGCTCCAACGAGGTTACACCGAACCTTTGTCTTTTCTAGCTTACCAGATTCTGCTATAACCCATAGCATCAACCAATATCAATTGGTCCCTTCCTAACTGCTTCCCAAGCACCAAACAGCCTCCTCACAGATATGGGTATGGTGAGAAATGGTTTTGGCTAATGTACCTCTCAAGGATGTAACAATGGAGAGAGTGAGAGTAGAGGAATTTGGAGAATCAAAAGATCAAGATTGTGGATGAGTCAATCTTGTTTTTCTCTAGGGTTTCTCTCTCAAAATTCTCTCTAGAAGCTCTCTACATTTCGTGGGTATAAGGAGTATTTATATTGGTGTGTGTTTGGAATATGAAGAGTCAGTTTTTCCCAAACAGAGTGGACTGGCAACTTGGCCTCGCAACTTGACTGAGTTGTGAGTCCAAGCCGCGAGCTAACTGAATGGCCAGACTGGACTTTTTGTCTTGTAGTACTCCAGCTGGCATGACTGTTTAGCTCCTCTACATGCTTCACTCGTGTGCAACCTTTGGCAACTGGCAAGCCGCGAGATCCAGTCGCGATTCCCTTGCTGAGTGCACAATCTTGAGCTTTTCTTCACACTTTCTCACACACTACCCTTACATGATTCCCACCTAAATACAGGGTTTCTAAATGTTGAATTACAAGCAAATTGGCACGGAAGAAAGCCAACAAAATGGTTGATTAAATTCAACCTTACAAAAAATAACTTAAAAACAAACCTGGACAAGACGTCAATGAAATGCAAACAAACTCCTAAAAACATAAATTTGTCCCAAGAATAAAAGACAAGAGGTATAGGGACAAAGAAAAGCAAGATCCTTTGATCAAAATTAATAGCATAGCACACAAATTATGCGTAAAATATCACAAACTGGTGTAGAGTAAGGCAATTCTTATCAAAGCTAAAGAAAGTACACAATCATGAATGCAAGGTTTCAATGGCCAACCTTAATTACACACAAAGTGCCGTGCAAAACCAAAAAATAAAATAAAATAAATCATTTTTGTTTTTGAATTTTCAACTTTTTTTGAATTTTTTATTAAAAAATAACTTAACAACAAACCTGGACAAGAGGTCAATGAAATGTAAACAAACTCCTAAAAAGAAAAAATTGTCCCAAGAATAGAAGACAAGAGGCAGAGGGACAAAGAAAAGCAAGCTAATTTATGATGAGCTTTTTGTATCCACATCTTCTTAGATGTAGATAGAGAATTGGAGCTCTTCGAAGGATTAGAGTGAAGATCAAAGTTGCGATCAAAATAATGCAAACACAAGTGCATATTTTTCGTAAGTAATAATATCTCGGTGAGTCCAAGGACGATCGATAGGGAATGATTGACATTAATGTAAAAATCTCAGTTATTAAGTAGTAAATTAAAATAGTTGTTTGTTTGTTTTTCCACCCAAAGAAGTAGCAAGATAATATTGAGAGAATATACAATTGAAAACAACAAAATAAATCAAAGAGAAATAAATGGAGAGAAAACACTACGGAGTCAATGACTGGCATAATATTTTACCATATAAACTTGGATTATTTTTAACTCAATAAGGGTAGAGAGCCAACTCGCCTAATTGGAAGATAAAACAATAAAGTACTCAAACAAGCTATAAAGCCGATTGAATATGAGTGATTGAGTAAATAATTTAATTTGCATGTTACATGGGAGATAAAGCATTCAATATATTTTTTAAATCATAACGAATCAAGGAGTTCAGACATTCAATATAAATAAAAATCATATTAAATCTTAAAAACTTGTCAACATGCAATGATTCCAAATAGTAAATCAATCTCAAAATTCAATCATCAATCCATAGAAAGTGCATAGATAATCCCAAGAACACATGATAAAAATATTAGGTTTCACCTCAAATCCTAGCTAGAGATTAGTCACACATAGTTATGCAAAAGAAATCCATAAAAACAATGCGAAACATCTATAAAAAATTAAACAAAAGATGAAAATGTTCTAGGGTTTTTCCCCTCCAATAACCTCGGCCTCCTCCAAATAAAAAACATAAATCCCTCAAATTTAGGATGAGAATCACTTGATTTTTGGAATTTTATCCACTATCAGTTTCCAGCCCACCTTTAACCTTCAAAACGATTTTTCTGGAATTTGTAGTAAACTACAAAGTTGTATATCTTCGAGTCTTATTTCTATAGCCTCAAGAATGAGGTCAATCGGATATCTATGCAAGAAGTTATGGTAGAAATACTAAAACAATGCAGGATGTTTCCATATCAGGATTTTTCCAATTTTGTCTTGAACAAATTTTTTTCTTCCCTTTTTTATTCTCACTTTTTTTTTTTTTAAAACTTATTTAATGCTTCAAGAACCATGATTCAATTGATCTTGACCCTTGGATTCTCTTGACTACATGTTTGTATGATTAGCTGAATGGGTTTAATCTCCTACAAGAGAAAAATACAAATAACTAGTCGCTAACCCGTGCAATGCACAGGCTAGTTGTGAAAATATATATTTATAGATAATTGATGGTTAATAAGTATGAATAAATAAAAAATGAAATTGGACTATTTGTAAAAAAATAGCTTACCTAATTTAGTTCTAAATAGTTCTAATTAACATAGTTGAAGACTATATGTAACTCTCTTTTTTTTTTCTTTTTTTTGATACCATAGAAAACAGTTACAGGACACAAGTTATATAACATAAGATTTGGAGAGATCCAACAGTAATTGGGTCGAATAATGAACAGCTAGAGAATTGAAGCTACTTCTAACACATTACACATGATAGATTTTGGTACAAAAATGGTGTGAAAAGTTAAACCTTATTAAGTTTGAAAATGCAAGTATGTCGTCATAGGTTGTTCCTACAATCTTGGTTAACTTCTTCCATTGCAAACCTATTCAATCCTTTTGCAACTACTGACAAACAAAATTAGTCTAAATCCAAGGTCTCTAGCTTTTATTGCAACCTCCACGATTGCATCCTGAAATGTTGCTGGTAAGATGTTGACAGACTGCTAGGCTCCCACACTAATATTAGATCTCTCTTCAAGTCCTTTGCTTCATATGCATAGCCACTCTGTTTCAATTTCCTTTTCCTTCAACAAACTACTTTGATAATGAGTTGCCAAACCCTATTGGGGACATCTTTATGAGTTGGTATGCTGCGATCTTGATATTAGGATTGTCCATTTCTAAAGGCCTCTTGGTACCTGCATAAAAGAGATTTGGAAGTGAGTGAAAACAACATTTATCAGATTTGGGGTCTTCCCATCATGAACCACTTGATTTCTATGGTTCCATAAGGACCATAGAATGGTAAAAAGAGATTGAAGATATAGGTCCTTTTCCTGATTGACTATATGTAACTATAAAAAGTAAAATTTTAACATATAGATTAGAATAACAATGTAGAAAAATAGCATTTCAAATGGTTATCTGTAGGAAATCCCAAGGGATGCAAATTAAATTACAATTAGCAACTTGCCCCATCGTCACTAAGGGATGCAAATCTTGAGGAGATTGTTTTTTGTTAAAACTTTGAAAACAGCTTACATTGATAATATGGGACAGAAATAATTCAATAACCTACAACAGAACATTAATTGTTCAATAACTGAAAATATACTTGCATTTTGTTTATAGTAAAAATAAAAAAATAATAATAAAAAGAAGGAAAAGAAGAACAATTATGAAAATTTTCAATTTATAATTAACAATACTACTTTGGAAATGAACTCATTATCTCAAGTCTCAAGCAAAGAAAAAAAAAATGAAACTTAGAAACTCATATGGTCTTTATAGATTTAATACTTCAGTTTAGCACATAACATATGCAACAATGATAATTGACAATTATCAGTGGTATACTTAGGCTTCCCAGTCATTAGTGGTATACTTTTTCCTTATTCCCATATGGCCATATCTACATCAGATTGGCTGAAATCACAAACATAAATTCTACTTAATGCAAATGTGCTGCAAAAAATATTAATGATAAATACGAAAAAAAAAAAAAAAAAAAAAAAAACTTTTGAGACACTGAACCATGATCACAAAGTATTGGGACTGGACCATGATTTCTCTCTAGCACAACAAATTCATAGGAGTCACATAAGAGGAAATCAAGACTGAACATGGTGGCTCAGCATTTAAGAGAACCTGTATAAGAGATGTTAGCAAATTAATTTTTACTAAATTGGAATTGAAAATTACAGGAGAAACATTAGTATATACATAAAGTACAATATTGCAAATAGAACTCAATTTAGAAATTGCTTTTGGCTCAAGTGACAATTTGCCAAAAAGAATAACTTGCCTTGATTCACTTTATCAGCCATATCTTCAGTTGAATAACATACTACATATCCTTGTCTTTCTCTATTGATCTTTTTATGTGACCAAGCATTTGTAGCAATTGCAATACCTCAAATTTAAAATATATATGATGAATCATTGTTAGATACTTCTGCAACCTAAAACCATGTTATCACCCAACTAACCTAACATTCTAAATCCATCATTAGTGATAGCAATCACTTTAGGTCCAAAGTCCTCACTTAAGGTCTGAAAGTCCTCAGTTAAGGATCTTAGATAGATCATAGACCTCACCCAGATTGAAAGAAAAGCTAACAATGTCATTAAGTTTAGTATAAAACCGATCAAAAGGCTCATCCACAGACATTTTAATGCTTTCCAATTTGGTGGTTAACTGTTGAAGTTTGTTGAATTTAATAGCATTAGGTCCTGTTTATCAAAAACAACCTTAGTTCCCTTCTGTACAGTTTGTAAGATGTTCCATGTTGTGTGTGCAACTTCAACATTTGAAATCTTTTTAAACTCTTCTAAGGAAGTAGCATTGAATATTGCATTCATTGCTTTACTATTGTAAATAGCAACTTCCTTTTAAGCACCAAACCATTCAGCTATGGGAGTAGTAGGTTTCATCCAACTAGTTTCAATAGACTCCCACACTTTCTCATCTAAACTTTACGAAAGCATTCATTCTCACCTTCCAATAAGCATATTTGTTGTCGTCACAGTGAGGAGGAATTGTAAGAAAGTGACCACGATCCATGACAATAGAGGTCAAGAATCAACTTAAGGTAAAACTACCTAGTCAAGAGCTAACCCTATCGGATACCACTTGATAGTTTTTAGACCCTTAAGACAAACAGTGTTTAACCAAAGTTATTAACTAGATCAATTATGAACACCTTAAGTTAAATGAATAACCAAACATATCGTGCACAGGGGAAATATAAATAACACAATGATATGTGACTTGGGAAACCTTATGAAACAACTTGTTCCAAAGGAAAAACCTTGGGGGACTAATCCCAAGAAGAACAATCCACTGTCAGATGGAAGTTTATAGTAAGAATATTTAATTCATAGTAAACATAACTAGAGTTAACTTAGCTCTAAATCCCACAAACTTCTTTGATATGGATTTGTTTCGCATGAACCTCCAGTTTATTTATTTCACTGGTACTAAAAGTGTGAGTGTAAACTTTGATAGATGCTTGAAAGAGTAGAAGGCATAGAACCTCTTAGATCTCAAAAGATCTTCAAATCTTGAAAAATGTGCATTATGGTTTTCTTTATACAGTTAATGAATTTGGACCGAAACCCTAATCACTTGACGGGCTTAATGGGCTGAAATTAAATCCTATAGAATCGTGTTTCGATCGATCGAACAACAAGTTCGATTGATCGAAATTGTCATATTTCAATTTCTTGAACATGCAGCTTCCTTTTTCTTATACTTTGACTTGCATCATCTTGAATATTGTCTAATCTAACTTATAGACACTATGATCTATACCTAGAAAAGTTTGTGTTCACTTGTTTGCCAATTATCCTATACATATAGGACCTAAAATACGTACAATACAATTTTGGTAGTTTCTAGGTTTGCATAAAAGTCCAGCACACAAACTAATAAAGTACTTACAATACAACTCTCTCTTTTTTTGTTTTTTTTGAAAAATTTAATAATTTAATATTTAGATTAAGTGTAGGAACCATATGTATAAGCACCCTTTATGGAGGGACTAATCTTACCAAAGCACTTGTCCAGAGTTTAGGTTTGGGGATGGGAAGGTGTTTGGTACCCAACCCCACCAGACCCATGGGTCAGCCTCCACTCATTGTGTTCCACATAAGTCCATCAAAGGGTCCTCTAATAGGCTATCTTAAACACACACACACACACACACACTAATTCTATCCTAACATGTATCTAACAACCACACTAGCATTCATCTATCAGGGTGTATCATATAAGTCACATTCTCATGGGATATGTCCGACCAGTCATCTAAGAATTCATACTTAATCTTGGATTACACATTCCATGGCAGCTGACATGGCACATCATCTAAAGGTAGTAACACATAGCATCACTTACTCATGGCATCAACCAAGCATGTTCATCATCAAATACATAAGTTTATCATGTTGATCCTCGAACAAATTTTCATGTGATTATGCATGACTTACCTTCACTTACCTCACTGCATCACAGCACCACAGTACCTATGCATCTCATGAATGATCATATGTATGCATGTTCATATTGTTCTTCAAGCATACAGACCCTAGTTCTTAATATAACAATCAAAACATGAAAGAAATGTTACACAATTGCATACTGACCTAAATAAACGTAAACTAAAAATTTACAAGACCTAAACATGTATTATAACTAAACAAAGGAAAAAAAGAAAGAGCAAAAAAATATGGGTTTCTAGGTTTGAACATGCACGCACATGCCTAAGCATGCATACAAATGTTCTTAAGCATGCATATGCATGCACGAGCATGCGTACGCATCCTTGCCCAAAAACACAGTAAGCAAGCAGCAACCAAAACCAAACCTAATCTAACCTAACATGCTTCTAATTATGAAAGCAATAACCTAGTCCACAAAAAAAAATAATAATAATAATAAAAAAATAAAAAATAAAAAAAATAAAAAACTAAAAATTAAGGTAGAAAAAGCATTAAAGAAAAGAAAACACAAGAGATATACCTTAAATAGAGAGTTCTTAGAGCTTGATTTTGACCACTCCCTTCAGTCAATCTAAGAGACATTGAAA
Source organism: Quercus tomentella (assembly GCA_028535165.1). Classification (NCBI taxonomy): domain Eukaryota; kingdom Viridiplantae; phylum Streptophyta; class Magnoliopsida; order Fagales; family Fagaceae; genus Quercus; species Quercus tomentella. The sequence goes on along the minus strand of JAPQVY010000133.1, from coordinate 51,653,059 downwards.
ACTAGATGGATAGTGAACTTCAACTAGAAGGTCTAGATCAAAAGTGGTCCCAACCAAGAAAATTTAACTATAAGATGTTTAAGAATGAAAAAACTCCCTCTTTGATTCACTATTTTCTAGTGAATTTTTGTATTTATAGGGAAAGGGTCATGGAACCTTTTTATAGTAATCGGAGGGGGGTCCAAGGCTCTTCCCAACTGATATAGGAATAGCCTTACACACTTTTTACTGTTAAAACTTTCCTTACAGGGTATTCTATAACCCTACATGCGCACGTATGACTAAAGGAGTGCGCACATGGTCGATGTATGCATATGCATGCTTTACACAGGCACTCACATACTTAGGGTTCTTTCACATTTTTCTTTCACCAAAAGATCCTCCAAGTTAGAGAATTTCTATAGTTAGGCCCTAGATTAGTCGTGGACCTTTCTAAAGATATTATCATTGGGGAATGGGGGCTCAAGTCATAAGGGGTACAAAATGAGGTATTTACAATAAATTTGCAAAAATACTAGAATAATGACCGTTATATCCCTCATAGTAGAATAATGAAGAAACATATTATTGCACTTCTGCAGCAGACTATACCTCATAAATGCTCTCTTTGAAAGAAATACATTCCCCAAAAACAAGTAGATGCTAGAATCTTTATGAGCTATTCTATGGTAGCCTTCCCAATTTTTTTTATTGGTATCCTTTCACCCATTTTATTTAAGTAATCAATAGTTTTCTTTGGCAAGTTGTCCGGGACAGAATTATCATTTAAGAAAGACCTTTTTACAAAAATGAAAACTGAAGGATTGCAATCCATAAATAGAGATACAACAACAATAATCTGAATTTTTGAATAACTTTAAATCTTCAAATTCAAGGGGCAGCTTAACAAAAAATAATAGATATTTCAGTATTTGTCTTAACTAGTATAAAGAGAAAATCAATTAAGTGAATGCACATGTCATAGTAAATCAAGGCTAGAGATGTAGCCTCATTTCACATTCTAAGAACTACCCCTATAGGATACATGGTGTAAGGACCTGATTTAAGCTCCTAGCCCAAAGGGTATATGGACTTAAGCCAAAAAAAAGCCCAAAACAATAAATTTGTAGAGAATGGGTTGGAAAACTGGGCTTTAGTGAATCAGATAACAGACCAATAGATTTTGATGACAAGGAGAGAAAGATAATAGAAGTTTATTAAGGAAAAACGTCCTCGGATTAGTCCTCGGATACTGATTCTTAAATATTGATCTTAAGGCTTTGTTACAGGTTTGCTCCCCCTGTTGCTATGGTGTTTCTTTCTTTTATTCTTCGATCTTCTACTATCAGGGTTTCTCCTCTATTTTATACTATCCTCCTTCTTTCATTTCCACCGTCCATGTGTAGATTTAGATTGATAGTGCTGATACTTGTCCCATCAGCCCCTCCCTAAAGTCTTTGGGAGTAGCTGTAAGGCTGAAAAGCACGGTTCAGTTAGCTGCAGAGCATTCAATGTGATGGTAGCAGCTTTCTCTTAGATATTTCAAGGCCTTCCTTTGTCCTGTTCCTTCTTAATACCTATCCTCTTCCATGGGATGGTCCAGAATGTTGTTCTTGATGGCAAACCATACCCTCTGTCCTCGGCCTTGCCCAGCTGAGGAGGGGTTCTTCCTCAGACCACCCCTGGGTGGCTCTGATCGGATTTCATTTCTTCACTTACTAACGCAGACCCTTTTGAAAGTGTTTACCCATCCTCAGGTTGTTTAACGTCCTCGGATTGGGCCTCTGGCCCAATATATACATAGATATGGGCTCCCTGGCCTTTCACCCCCACACATGGTATTATTAATGTTTCTATACTTCTTTTTCAAAATTATGATAATGATGTTTGAAATGGATTTTTATTTCTGAACATTCAGTTAGTAAAAAATTAAAAAGCTTGTTTATTCATTTGCATGCCTCAATCATATTTACATTAATCAACAAAGAGATAGTAATAGGAAATTAAATTTTGTGATAGATAGCTTCAAATTTTTTTTTTTTTCTCGAGAAACAAAAAGGGTTATTTGAGTTAGAGTAGTGTTATGGGTACTACAACTTTTACTACAATGAGCCTATAAATCATAGTTATTCGTAAGTCCTAACTCCTGATGTGTAGCTTGAATTTCTTCAATAGGTGCTGTAGGTATGATAGAGTATAGTGGTTGACCCAAGGACTGGGGTTGTATTAGTTCTTCTTGTTAGGAATTTAACCTTGTTGGGAAATTTAGAATCCAATTGATAGAATTAACAATTTTAAAAATCAAGTTGTTAATTACATCTATTGTGAATAGTCCATTGGTAAAAGCAAAGCCGCAACTGCATCCTTGAGTGAACTGAACCTGAAAGTGATTCAGACAATGGTCAATAAAGACAAGTTCATGACATTCACTACCACTATTGAAGAGGAGATCAAAGTTGTATGTGCTAGTGAAGATGAAGAAGAGATGGATGAGTCCAACTTTGAGAAACTGGATGACTAAGATGACATTTAGAAAGCCTATAAGAAACTAAACAAAAATTTTGAAAAGTATGAAAATCTCTATAGGTTAGTACTGAAGAAGCTAAGCAATCTAGACATAGACAAAGAAAATATATCAACCAAGATTAATGAAGGAAATCAAAATATAGGAGCCCTCAGATATGAGAGCAATTCTATTGTGAAGAAAGCTAAGAAATTGGATACAAAACTATTCCAAGTACATGCTCAACTAAAAAGGACTTCAAGTGCAAAGCTTTATGAAATGTTAAGCATTCAAAAGTCTTCCTTAGATAGAACGGGATTAGGGTATGTTTCTTCTACCTCTACCCCTTTTACTTCTAAATCTCTTAACAATAATGTTTTCTTTTGTACATCCTTTAGATAATGAGAAAACTGAAAACAATGCACCCAAGGGTGATGATAAAATTAAGGACTAAAGGAAATTCCGTAAAAATGGAAGTTTATAAAGGAACATCATTGTCCCTGAAGTCATCGTCCCTATAGCGCTGTTGGACACACCCGTCCAAATTTGATACCACTTGTTAGGAAATTTTGATCCCAGGTGATAGAATTAACATGTTTTAAGGTCAAGTTGTTAATTACATCTATAATGAATATTCCTTGTTTAAACTATCAAACATCAAAATCCTACACAGTGGATTAGTAAATAACCCAAGATATGATGACCCAAGAAAACCAATGAACCAAATTAGTTTCACAGAAGAAGGAAAAAAAAAAAAAAAACTGGGGGAAAATCTTCCTAAAAGAAGTCCACCATAGTAAAGAGAAGTTTAAGATCTAGTACAAAACCTTTGTCCCAAGACTCCACAATCTTAGTAGATGAACTTACAATAGAAACCTTCTTCCACATCAAAATCTCTAAATTCTTCTATAAATGACTGCTTTGGCAAATGACAAACCTATAATCATAACCAAAACCTCCATATGACTCCAAGAACTTCTTAAAGGTTTTCTTCACAGTAGCTAGTTTGTGGTGGTTGTTATGGATTCAGCTTCTTCACCAAAAGAACTTCAGATTTACTTTGAAACTCTTCGATATGGTGGAATTGAGAGAACTTGGTAACAAAAACCCTAGCCGCACAAAAGAATTCTTTCTCTCTCTCCCTCTCTGTAAAAAGTATTCAAATATGTGGTTTATAAAGTCCTTTAAATACCAGTTCAAATGGATCTCGTATTGGGCTTCAAAAGGAAAAGTTATGGGCTTTTTTGTGTAGCTGATTTTTGCTGAAATGCGAATCTTGATAGCTATCTTGATATCTCCTCGATACCTTTCGATCTATCGAGCTTTTCTTTGCTACCTTATTCTTGTTAGGTTATAATTAACCCCAGTTAACTAATCCAATTACCCAAGTTGATTAATTAGTCAATATTATATGCAAATCAAATTAAGGCATAATCAAATCACCAAACTAGATAAAGTGAAGTGGAAAATAAATTTGACAAGGTGATTTGATCATGATGGGGGAAAACCCTTATAGGTAAAAATCCCAGTAGTGTTAAGCTAGTTGATAGGCTTTATTGTTTACTAGAGGGTTTATCTATAGACTTTCCATCCTAGTTGATACTATCGATTCTCAATACATATTGTGATTTTGGCAACCATGAGAAACTTCTATTCCCCTCTACTATCTTTTGTCTCCACATACACTTCAGTGTTAGCTTTCCATCTACTGGTCACTTTTCCATTATGGGTGCCCTTAGGAAGGTAACTATTGCTAGGAGCACTTCACAACTGACTGCTTGAACCAAGCGCCCATGACAGATGATTAGAATCTTGCCTACCTAGCAAGAGGAGGCTAATATTCATGTGGCTGAGGATGCTACCTACAGAGCCCGTCCACCATCTTCATCGTCTCCATCTTTTTCTAGAGTAGAGTCTACACTAGTGGCCATAATTAATTAGTTGCATCTCCTCTGAGAACATTGGCGAGATACGTGAGATGTAGACCTTACATGATACTCATCTGGTACATCTTACTGATGAGATGTGTTAGATGAACACTCACATAGGATGTATCACTCACCACCAGTCTCGCCTTGGTAGATTTGTACCCACTTCTTATTAGGAATTCCAAATTATACCATATGCCTTGTAATTTCCTAATAGTTGTTTTATTTCCTTTAATTAGTTAGTTAATTGAGATAAGGATGAATTAGTTAGGAATTAACCACATGTAGCTCATTTAACACATGGCTTAATTCATAGAGCACATGTTGAATTAACTAGCCAATTATCTTAGGCCATGTGGACTAATGTGATTGGAGCTAGTCTCCTGTCAATCCATAATTGTAATTCAACATTAGACATCATTGAAGAATGAACCAATTGCTTAGTGCATGAGTGCATCTCTCTCTCATAATCTCTTTCTTAAGTCAATTCCCCTAAAATTCCTATTTGTCCCTGTAGACACTCGATTTTGCACCCATGATTTAATCAAGGAAGATGACTAGAATGACCATTCATGTACCCAAAAATCATGATTGCATTACATGCATTAATTTGTTCATTTCATATCATAAAAATGACCTCGAGGTTCTAATGGTCGCGACGGTATGCCCGGTTTCCAAGTCGGACCGTCGGATTGAAAGATATCGCAAGATCAAGTTTGCACGGTCAGCACGCATTGTGTCTAGGTAGAGTCAACCATGCATGATTAATTTGAATTAATTCTGATTTGTTAAAAAATTAAAATTAATTAAATAATTTTGTGATTGGTTGTTAATTAGTGTCAAAATAGGATTGCTTACATGGGAATAAAGGGGATAATTGGATAACATTAAAATTATGGATAATCTAGACTTTATCAAGATTTTTTAGAGCATTTATCTACAAGATAATTGTTGCTAAAAAGTCCTGAATTATCCTGAAAAGAGCTTAATTTTTAGAATACGGATTAAAAACGCGTCTAAGTGCAAGTCCCGGCTCAAAAAACCTATAAAAAAAAGGAGTCCAAAACGCACCCAAACTCGAAAGCGGGATTGGCACCCAAAAGTGCCGAATGGCACTTTTGGAGTGTCGAACTACACATTCAAAGTGCTGAATTGCACACAATTGGGCTTTGGCCCGAGGGCATTAGGGTGAGCTTAAAACACATCCTTTTCAATTTTTTAGCGAAAAGGACGCGTCCCAGTTCGTATTCTAATCGTCTAAGCTATTTTTTCGAGTCTTCCAGCCTCTATAAATAAATACTGGATCTCAAAATTTAGCAGACTTTTTCACGCTCTCAGATTTTCCCTCTTTCTGACTTCCCTTTCTGGTATTTTCTCTCTTACATTAAAGAAGTTCTAGAGGCTTTAGTCTTATGAATTTCTATTTTGTAATTAAGGATTTTTAGGTTTCATAGATAATTGCATAAATTTCTTTGAACCCTAAAATATTCTCTCAAGAAAAAGAGTACATCCATGCAAGAGGTAGTTTTTCTTTACTTCTTCTTCTTCTAACTCTTTCAATTTCATAATGCATGAATAAATGTTTGTTTAGTTTTAATTTTTAAATGTTCATATCAAGTGTTGTCGATATTTTCTTTATTGGAATATGTTTTTAACGTTTTTATTGTCAAGATCTATTTTTTTGTTTCAAAAATCTGCTTGTTATAATATTAAAAAAAAAAAAAAAAAAAAAAGATTTGCATCTTCATTAGATGCAGATCTGAAATTTTTCTCAATCAAGAAATGATTTGCATCTTCATTAGATGCAGATCTAAATTTTTCTCAAATAAAAAACTGATTTGCATCTTCATTAGTTGCAGATCTGAATTTTTCTCAATCAAGAAACTAATTTGCATCTTCGTTAGATGCAAATATGAATTTTTCTCAATCAAAAAACTGATTTGCATCTTCATTAGATGCAGATCTTTTTCTCAAGCAAAAACTGATTTGCATCTTCATTAGAAGCAAATCTGAATTTTGTAACAAAAACTGGTTTGTATCTTCCTCAGATACAAATCTGAATTTTTTTAAATCCAAAAGACTGGTCTATATCTTCTTTAGATATAGATTTGAAGTTTTGTCAACAAAGCAGATTTTGAAATAAAAAAAAAATTCATGAGTAGTTTTGTTTGATGCATGTAGCATAGGTTTATTTTATGAATATATGCCTTTTCTAAAAAATATTTTCTTATTTTATTTCACATAAAAAACAAATCTGATTTTTTCTGATTCTCTACAAATCTAAAATTTTTTTTGTTAAAAACCAAATCTAATTTTTTTACATATAAATCAAGAACCAATTTTTTAGTTTTCCAAAAACAAATCTAATGTTTTTTTTAAAACCAAAATACTTTTTTTTTTATTTAATAAACATGGATTTGACTTTTCTATGCCAAAAACTATTTTTTTTTTTTACATGTAAAAAATCAGATCTGATTTTTCTAAATCAAATCAAATTTTTTTATTTATCACAACACAGATCTGAATTTTTTAACAAAGAAGAGGATATATTCATAAATAGACTTATGTGGTTAAAGTGTTTCATGAGTACAACATATCATTCATAGCATGCATAATGGGGTACATTGGTCATGAGAGTCTAGAAGACCAGACTCTCTCTGGGCGGAACGGGTGCCTAACACCTTCTCATTCCATAACCTAGCCTCCAAATTTAGTGTCTTTGGATAGGTAGACCTAGACTTTATCTTTATTTTCGTTTTGGATAGATTGTAACTAGGACAAAAATCCATGTAATTCTTTGGTAATTTGTAACTAGGAACCAAAGCCATGTAATACTCAATTTATTGAGTTTGTATTTTTATTCAATCAATGATAAAGGAACAATTCAGTCATGTAAATTTCTATTTAATTTTTTCTTATTTTTTTGTATAAAAATTAAGTGGTGACTCCACAACACTTACCCAAAAAGAGAGGTGCCCTTGAAAGCACTCAAAAATCTCTTTTATAAGAGCACCCCTAATTTTGGTAGTCTCTCACAATGGTGACTCCACTGAGGATGTCGAGGGCTAAGCTTTGTGTTAGACTTAAGTGACCAAATATGTACCCTTGTTTTGCATGGTCTTGCATGATATTGTTATTTGTTTGTTTATTAATGTTTGTTAAGATGTTGTATGATATTTTTGTTGTATGTATTGTTTGTTAAAAGCTTCCCTTAACTGTCATAGTGTGTGCCATCCAAACAACAAATATGTATGCACCCTCTCAACAACAATGTGGTGGTAGTAACCATGGATCACCTGTCTTCATTAGATTTGGGTAACCAGTGGCGAACTCACCAACTCATAGCCTAAAGTCACTAGATCATTTCTTGTTGACTGTAAAGGACAGACCATGACGTTCGAACCAACGCAATGTTCATTACATTACAAGTTGGGAGGTGTAACGTCCTAGCTATGGGAAACAATGAAACAACAAACCCACCCTACAACGTAATGACTTAGAACTTACCCTTAGGCTGGTCCATGTTAAAATTGCATTGCATGTTATGTGCAATTGCCTGGTTAATTGATTGATGTAGATGGGAACGTAGCTTTGATTAACCCGACCAAGCCTGTCATTAGGGGAGAATTTGGTCAAGATCCGAAGGAAGGCTGCAAAGAGAACCTAAGACTGACACTCAAGCTAGTAGCTCTAGTTCCAAGCCTATCACTCCCATTACGGTGCTGAAGTCCATAAGCATAGAGGACACTTCGTTGCTGCAACATCACAATCCTATATTCGACCTATAAGACACTTTAAACCCCAATCAAATTACCAAAAACCAACATATGGGGGGAGACACTTCGAACCCCAATCAAATGACCCAACATCCACGAATGGGGGGAGACACTTCAAACCCCAAGACACCGATCTAAATGACCCAACAAAAATTGCCTACATCACAAAGGGGGGGGGGAGATACTTCAAAACCCCCACATTTAGAGATTGACAAGCCCATATATGTGGAGATTGATAGTGAACACATGGATTATATGGATGAATACCCCCTGGTACTGATGCCAAAGGAAGAAGGAACTTGCTGGGAGCCACTTTCCATCATTGAAACCATAACTGAGTTGTAGAATTGGGCATGGGAGGGAGCCGCCCACCCCATGGAGGACTCTGTGAGGAAGATCAAGACCATCAAGCCAATCACCCGGGCCAAGAAGATCAAGATCATCAAGCCAGTCACTCCTGCCAAAAACATAGTTTTTGTCCCCATTGAGTCTATTTCTGCTAGTATTTCTATTCCTGTTAATTTTGTTTGTGATAGTATTCCTGATGATTCTATTTTAGCTAAGTCTATTGAGCCTGTTGAGAACTCTTTTCCTTATAATATGATTTCTGATTCTGCTTATTTGTTGGCTTTGAATGTTTTTATTTTTGAAATTCGTAAAGAAACTCTTAATAATAAGGAATTAAAACAAGGACACCTAGAACCCATAAAAGAAGAAACCCAACCCATTAACCTGGGAACTGATGATGAATCTAAAATGGTACAAGTGGGTAATAACCTAACCACTTCTGAGAAATGGCACTACTAACAGAGTTCAAAGAGGTCTTTGCGTGGTCATACGAAGACATGCCTGGGATAGATATGGATATAGTGCAGCATTGCATTCCAACAAATCCAACCATGAAGCCGATCAAGAAAAAGTTGAGAAGAATGAAGCCAGAATGGACTCTCAAGATCAAGGAAGAGGTTGAGAAATAGTACAGTGCAAGATTCCTAAGGGTGCTCAATTACCCGAAGTGGTTAGCTAATGTTGTTCCGGTGCCAAAGAAAGATGGGAAAGTGAAGATGTGTGTAGACTTCCGAGATCTGAATAAGGTCAGCCCAAAAGATGATTTTCCTTTGCCTCACATTGACATCCTGGTTGATAATACCGCAGGTCATGCCTTGCTATCATTTATGGATGGATTTTCAGGGTATAATCAAATTAAGATGGCTCCAAAAGATATGGAGAAAACCTTCTTTATTACTCCATGGGGGACATATTGTTACAAGGTCATGTCATTTGGCCTTAAAAATGCTAGTGCTACCTACCAACGTGTAGCCACCACTTTGTTTCATGACTTGATCCACAAAGAAGTAGAGGTTTATGTTAATGATATGATAGTGAAGTCCAAAGACCATGAAGGGCATATGCCAACTTTGAGGAAGTTCTTTGAAAGAATACGATTCTACAAGTTGCGGTTGAATCCAAAGAAGTGCACTTTTAGTGTAACATCCAGAAAGCTATTGGGGTTTATGGTAAGCCAGAGGGGAATAGAAGTCGATCCAAACAAAATCACGGCCATTGTAGAGATGAAACCTCCAAGGACTGAAAAGGAGATCCAAGGATTTCTAGGGAGGATACAGTACATCAGTAGGTTCATAGCTTAGCTCACCATGACATGTGAACCAATTTTCTAATTACTCAAGAAGTAAGTTCCTATAGTGTGGAATGAACAATGCCAAGAAGCCTTTGAAAAGATTAAGAATTATTTGATGAAACCACTAATACTCGTCCCATTGGTACCTGAAAAGCCATTGTTGTTGTATCTCAACACTACAGATACAACAATGGGGGCTTTACTTGCTCAATACCTAAAAGAAACTAAAAAAAAAAAAATGCAATCTACTACATCAGCAAGAAGATGTTGCCCTATGAACAAAAGTATTCACCACTAGAGAAGATATGTGTAGCACTTGTATAGGCAACCCGCAAACTCAAACATTATATGCTTGCCTACAAGGTTTTGTTGATTGCAAGAATGGATCATTTGAAGTACTTAATGGAAAAGTGTGTGCAAGATGGGAAGACAACTAAATGGGTTTTTCTTTTATTAGAATTTGATATTAAATACATGATTCAAAAATCGGTAAAGGGGAGAGTGATTGCCGATCATTTAGCCCATTGTTCACCAGAAGAAGCTGAAGAAATCCAAAGAGACTTTCCTGACGAGGATATTATGAAGATTGAGGTAGAATCATGGAAGATATATTTTGATGGAGCAATAAATCAAAATGGGAGTAGTATTGGAGTCTTCTTAATTTCTCCAAAAGGGACACACATCCTGTTTTCTGGTAGACTCAACTTTCCTGCCACCAACAATGCCACTTAATATGAAGCTTGTATTATGGGGTTACGAGCAGCCTTAGGCCTTGGAGTAAAAGAGTTGGAAGTATATGGTGATTCTGCATTGATAATTTCTCAAATTCAGAATAGATGGAAGATCAAGGAAGAGAGGTTAATGCCTTATTATGAATGTCTTCAGAGGTGGTCCTCGAAATTCAACAAGATCCAATACCAATATGTGCCAAGGATGCAGAATCAGATTGCGAATGCTTTAGCAACAATGGCATCCATGATGGATGGGCCTAAGGAAGATGAAACAAGACCGATTGTGATAGAGCAAAAAGAGGAACCAACTTATTGCATGACAATAGAAGAAGATGGGGGAAAGAATGGGGAAGGTGAATGGTATTCATACATCTTACAATACCTCAAGGATGGGACATACCCACCATCTGCAGATAAGAATGACCAACTAACCATCAGGAGGCTGTCTAATAATTACATTATTTGTGGTGAAAGGCTTTACAGAAGATCATATGATGAAATTCATCTCCTTTGTGTAACTGCTAAGGAAGCATAGCAAATAATTGAAGAGGTTCATGAGTCAAGTTATGGGCCATATATGAATGCACACATTCTGTCAAGGAAAATAATGAGACAAGGCTATTGTTGGACTACTATGGAAGCCGACTGTGTGGTTCATGTTCTAAAATGCCATCAATGCCAAGTCCATAGAGATCTGAAGCACATGCCACCCATCCCACTGTTGGAAAATCTGGTTTTGTATCTCACACAAAATACACAGCGGAAGCAACAAACATGGATCTATTTCATTCGTGATTGACAACATGCACTATGTAAATTTCAGAATTTAAAAACAAGATAGCGTACCTTGGTGCGGTGAAATTCAAAACAAAAGATTAGAAGTACTTGGGAACAATTTTAATCTTCATTCCAATTCCACTTTACGCCCAAGAAGTGTGGTCTCTTAATCAGTTTCCAAGGGAGAATAATCGAGTGGCTTCACTCACACATACACCATTTCACAATGATGTCTCTCTAATAAAAAATTATGTATGTTTCTCCCTTTATAACTAACTGATTATCTAATTAGGGTAGCCTATTGGGCCTTTCCAATTGGGCTTTAGTGTGTGGCTTGGAGTGGGACCAAAAGGGACCAATAAGACACTAGCTCCAATGGGCCTTGGGCTTTTCTGTCAACTCTTGACAAGTGCAAAGTTACCATTAATTATATTTAATACCACTATATAAATATAATTGCACTCTAGGCCTTATTAATAAATTATATCCCAAGACTTTATTATATATGCAACCCCTTCATAAAATATTCATATCAATACAAAGTCATGAATGTAGACAGTCACTTTGAAGATTACTACATCTTAATCCTTAAATACCCGGTTTAATCCCTTAAGTTATTCATCATATATTTATGAAATCCAATTTCATAAATATGGACTTCAGTAATTTCTTACTAAAGTGGTTAGGCCTAACTCTCTGAATAACTGAACCCATTAAACTTATTTCATGGGAATATATATATCTCCGTTAAGAGACTATGAATTCCATCTTGAGAATATATGTTCCATCAACACTAAATGTGGCTGCCCAACATACTGAGATTTTGACCATTACTTTAGATCTCACTACTGATATATCAAAGCAACCTACACTCTATGATCAGGTCCATTATTCTTTCAAGATTAAGATTTTATGCAAATAGAAGTCGTGAGATTTATTATTCATTTGACAGTCATTAGGAGAATAATAAATATCACAGTGGTCCAGTTTAATATGTCTTAACTCTTAAAACATATTGTAAGGTTGAATTTAATCAACCATCTTGTTGGCTTTATTCCGTGTCAAATTTGCTTGTATTTCAGCATTAGTAACCCTGTATTTAGGTGGGATTGTTGTAAGGGTAGTGAGTGAGATAGAGTGTTGAAATGCTCAAGAATGTGTAGGAAAACAGAGACTCGCGGCTGGATCTCATGGGTAACTCGCGGCTGCAAGCCGCTAGAAGATGCATACGTAACAGGCATGCCAGAAGTTGAAGCGTCATGCTAGCTGGAGCACTACAGGACAAAATAGGACAACTGGCCGTTCTGTTATCTCACGGCTGGATCTCGCAACTCAGTTAAGCCGTGAGGCCAAGCCGCAAGCCAGCCCTGTTTTGAAAAGCCTGACTCTTCACATTCCAAACTCACCCCAGTATAAATACCCCTTATACCCACGAAAGAAAGAAAGCTTCCAGAGAGAATTTTGAGAGAGAAACCCTAGAGTAAGAGACTCTTCAAATTCCTCAACTCACTTCCTCTCCATTGTTAAATCCTTGAGAGGCATTTTACCAAAACCTTTCCTCACCATATCCATTACTGTGAGAGGGCTATTCGGTGTTCTGGGAAGCAGTTAGGAAGGAACCAATTTACATTGGTTGATGTTATGGTCAAGTAGCGGAATCCGGGAAGCTAGAAAAGAAATAGGTTCGGCGCAATCTCGTTGGAGCAAGAAGCTTGGAGGGCTTAGGTACACTAGGTAGATTAGGCTTGAAGGGTCTATTGCTGTTCATGTATCCAAACTACATTTTCTAGTGGATTGTTTACCGCTTGGAGGGCGGCGGAGAGGTTTTACGCCGAGGGCTTCGGTTTCCTCTTCGATAACACATCGTGTGTTGTACTTGTGTTTGCATCTCTCTTCCCTTTATCTTTGCCATTTAATTTCTGCCGTGGATGTGATATTATTTGGTTTAGATTGTTTATCAATTCTGTATTAAGCTTATGTTCATATTCCGTACATAAATTGTTTGATATTTAGCTTGAATTGGTAATTTGTAAATTGTGGGTCTAAACGTTCAAGGGTGTTTTTACACTAATTGAACTTTCAATTGGTATCAGAGCGGGTACACTTTTATTGGTTTCATTACCATAGTGTGATCCTTGACCCTTTCAATATGGACCGATCTCAATCCCTAAATGCACCTCCATATTTTGATGGTAGTAATTATGCATTTTGGAAGGTTTGCATGATAGCATTTTTATGTTCCATTGATGAATCGGTTTGGGATGCTGTTGATATAGGTTGGACCAGGCCTGAGGCAGCCAAATCCACATGGGATAAGGCAGCACTCGCCACATCTAATGCTAATAGTAAAGCACTCAATGCTATTTTCTGTGGTGTGTCTCCAGATGAATTTCACAGGATCTCTCACGTTACTGTTGCCAAAGAAGCATGGGAGATATTGGAGACCACCTACGGAGGCACGAAGAAAGTGAAAGGCACCAAGCTGCAAATGCTGACCACTCGGTTTGAGGAGCTCAAGATGAATGAGGATGAGTCTTTTGACTCCTTCTATAGCAAGCTGAATGAGGTGGTTGTCAGCAAGTTCAATTTAGGGGAGAAAACAGAGGATTCTAAAATAGATCCTTCGATCATTGCCGGAAAGCTTTCGTGCCAAAGTGACAGCGATTGAAGAGAGCAAGGACCTTGATGACATCAAAGTCCAAGAGCTGATTGGTTCCCTTCAGACTTATGAAATGTCACTACCCACTCAACGGAAGAGCAAATCTCTTGCTCTTAAGACCATTAATGAAAGGGTGGAAATCCATGACTTATCGGATGAGGATGTGGTTGACAAAGATGTTGCATACCTTGTGAAAAATTTTCGAAAATTCTTGAAATTCAAGAATAATGGTAAATTTGGGGATAAAGGAAAATTCCAAAGTTCAGGAAGGGAGAAAAGGGAATTCAAAAAGAAAGATGGAAAAGAATCCCAATCTACACAAGGTGTCACTTGTTTTGAATGCAACGGGCATGGACACTTTAAGAAAGAATGTCCGAATTATTTGAAATCGAAAGGCAAGGTGTATGCCACGACACTGAGTGACTCGGATTCATCCAACTCTGATTCTGAGGAAAGCTATGACGGAGAAGCGAATTACTCCGCTTTTATGACTATTGCCCATGTTGATTCTTCAGATGAATTGAATTTGCTTGTACAAGAGCTTGGAGAACATAGTGATGAAGAATCATTGGGAGTTGTTGCAGAATCATATGCAGAAGATGATGAAAGCACAGCCAATCTTCAAGAAAATTATAACTCACTCCCGGAGAAGTCGGGTGAGTACACAAGGGTGGCCAAGGCAGCTGTGAGAAAGATGAAGAAGGCAGAGGAGGACTACAAAAGTCTCCTAATTCGCTATAAGGAGGCCAAATGTGAGATAGAGACACTGAATGGTGAGCTGTCAGAAGCCTACACAAAAGTGAGATTTCTTGAGTAAGAGGTTGTGCAAGCCAATGCCAAGATAGAGAGGGTCTCCACCAAGAAGCTCGATGATGTTATTTCATCTCAAAAGCATTTTTCAGATAAATCTGGGTTGGGATATACCAGGGGGAGTAGCTCATCTGGCAATATCACTAAAGAAGTGAAGTTTATAAAGGCCAAAGAGCCAGTTGAAGTTGGCCATACTGCTGAGAAGCCCAAGATGGAGGAGAAGAGGAATGTGGAGAACCAACGGGTGTTGAACAATCCCCGTAATAAATCTGTGGGCAGGTCTGAATCCCGAGCCAAGTCTCGTCCACGACCACAAAGAAGTCCTAGATCGCACTATGTGTGTCATTACTGTGGACTTCAAGGGCATACTCGGCAAAATTGTCAAAAGCTAAGAGCAATGAATAATGCAACTGCTCCAAGGTCACGAGGACCTAGAAATGACAGGAGAAATTGGGCTGGTGAACCATCAAGAGATCAAAGTGGTGATCCCAGAATGATGGACGTGATGAAGATGATTGGTGCTTTCACCAACTGCTTGGAAAGCTTCACACGAAGGTTTGAAAGCCCTAACTCCCATACCCAATCCTATAAGGAAATCACCCCAAACGCAAGTGACGTGTTGGTGAAAAAGGGTACTCATGCATAAGCATTACAACATGTCCATGCATCAATACTTCCTATACTTTGTGACTGTGTTTGGTTGTTTGCTTATTAATTATGTTGGTTGTAGTTTGTTTGTCTGTTTGTGCATTCTTTCGTTCAATTTTGTTTTTGATCAATCTTTTTCTTCTTATGTGTAAAATCCAAAAACCACATAAAAATAGAAAATCAAAAAGTTTGATTGACATTGTTGAGTTTTGTCTCAAAACATGTTTTGCCTTGTACCCTTGTGCTAATGGCTTTGTGCATTTTCAAGCGTAGCTTGTTCCTTTGCACTTTTATCACTGTGGAAGAAATCTTGAAATCTATGTGGTTGTTGTAAATAGATCTTCAAACTTGTCATGAATGATTAGTGAATGGTTATGTTGATCTTGAGACATGCATGGACTTGTGCCTATATATCTTTCCACTCTTTATTTTTTTTTGCTAAAAAGAGCTCACCAAATGTAAATCTCCAAATGAAAAGAGATTTTGAGCTGCAAAAGCCTGTCGTACATACTAGTATTTGACTAGGAAAAAGGGAAAGTGACCAAAAATAAAGTTTATGATTATTCAAAAGCCAAAGGCTATATCATCAAAGTGAAATATCAAATATCACTCCCACAAGGAAAGGTGATTGTTTCAAAAGGATCAAAAAGATCAAATGTTATGCTTAAAAGTGGAGTCAAATGTAAAGCTCCAAGTTATGTTATCAAGTCTTGTGGGAGGTCATATATGCATACTTCTATAATTGAAATGGGTCACATGATCTAGTGCTAATTGTGTATGCCTTGGTTGAATTGATCATTGAAGCTTCACATTAGACTAAGGACTATCTCATTGTTGATATCCACACACAACACACAAGTTTATGTTCAATGAATGCCATATTCATTTGTGTGATTGTACTTGATAAAATGTGTTCTCACGTGCTCAATCTTTGTTAATTCAAACACAAAAAGATTTTTGAGTGTTTAAGTTGTTTTTGGAAAAGTGTTTTGTTTTTACAAAAAATGAAAATCTTCAAAAACAGTGTATCCTATTTTGGCGACTCAGTCGCGGGTTAGTCAAGTCGCATGCCACAGTCGCGAGATCGCGGGTTAGTTTTGGCGACTTATTCGCGAGTGGAAGGTCCAGTCGCGAGGGGTACACAGAGATTTTCGATGCTCAGATCGCGACTCTCTCGCGAGTGAGACTTCCAGTCGCGAAAAACACTTAGCAAATTTTTCAAAATTTTTGTTTTGAAGTGTTTTGGCGGGTGTTTCTGGCGACTATCTGGCGACTTACCTCAGCCGCTAAAAACGCGTGTTTTGCATAGTGAGGGCAGTTTTTAAAATCTTTTTCAGTTTTCCCTCAAACTTTATGTGACTGTTCATTTTCTCTTTCGTCTGAAACTTACCCAAACACTCCGTGTCACCCCCTTTCAAACTCCATTTGTGCTTCATTTTCTTCTCAAAATCATCAAGAAAAGGTATGGGTTTTCTTTTTCACACTCAGTATTTCTTGTTTTTGAGCTTTTTCCTCTTGAATATTTGTATTGTTTTTCTGATTTGAGTTGGGTTTGTGTTTTGGCTATTGTTCTCTGTCCGTGCTTAGCTAGTGGAAGTTTTTTTTTTTATGAACTTGTTCAGATTGCTAGATTTGTTCTTCCTCACTTGACTGTCTCTTAGCTTAGGGTTTGTCTTATACCCATCTTGTCTGATCTCATTTTGATGTGTTGTTTCAAAATGTTGGTGTTTTGTTTGTTGGGTTTTATTGATTTGATTCTGTGTTTGTTTATCTAGTGTGTGCATCTGTCTTGAGTTTTCTGGGTCATTTCATACTCATCAAACTATATGTCTCATTGACATATGTTTGTCCTTTGGGTGATGTCAGTCTCTGCAACATTAGTACTTTTCTGCAAAATGTTAGTTGTTCTTGTGTATCTACCTTTGGGTACATTCTTCTGTGTTGTTGGTTTAAGTTATGAGGCTTTTCTTTTATTATTGTCTTTATCACTAACAGAGTACTGATTTGTTCTACACATGTATTGTACTTTGTTGTTGTGGTCTTTTCTGATTATTCTCAGATGGCTCCTTCATCCCCAAAGAAGAAAACTCCTGCCAAAAAGGCAGATAAGAGAATGAAAATGGACCCTAATCTGTTTAGGTCTGTTTCCCATTTTGAGAGATACAAGGATTTCTTCTTAAAGGCAGGAATCATACAAGAAAGGTTTGTGGATTTGGAGGATTTGAGAGACACCTTTATCCCTAGTTGTTTTGAAGGGAGAGGATGGGAAAGGCTTCTATGTGATTTCCCAGTTGTGTGTGAACCCCTGATTAGGGAGTTTTACTCCAATGCTGTGATAAGGGAAGATGAGCTGAGTTGCTGGGTTAGAGGTACAGAATTCACCTTAGATGCACATGACATTGATGATGTGCTAGGTCTTGAGGGGTTAGAAGACCATGAGTTTGTCAACTATAAGGATAGGATGCTATCGATTGAAACTGTACAACAGAGGATAGGTGGACAGAGAGAAGGGAAATGCCTAAATACCACAGTTTTTCCAGTGGACATGAGGTGTCTCACTATTATCATGATGTTTAACCTATATCCCATAAGGAAGTTGACTACAATTAACAATGCGAGAGCAATTTTTCTGATGGAGCTCAAGGAAAAGACATTCATTGATATCAGTTCCCACATATTTGTTACAATTATGGATGAGACTAGAACCACTTCTAGGCCTAAACTGATCTTCCCTAGTCTGCTCATGAGGATTTTCAGAAAGAAGGGTGTTGCAATCCTTCAAGACATCAGTCCCATGTCTACACCTTCAGCAATCAACAAACAAACTTTCAAAAGGATAAGTGTTCGTCTTCCAGGTGAAGAAGATGAAGGTGATGAGGGAGAGGGTGTTCCAATGGAGACTGAGGCAGAGGCAACAAGCCAGGCATCAACTTCAACACCCAGAAGGAGTGGCAAGCGGACTAGAGCCTCAACTTCTTCAGCTGTACCTCCAGATGCATTTCAGGTCATCTTGGAAAGACTTGATGGACTCAGAGAGGTCCAGACAGAGCAGTCTGAGAGGATGGTAGCCATGCAGAACCAGTTTGATATTCTCTCCGCAAAATTTGACAACTTCACCACACATCATGGACAGTGACCCTTTGGCCATTCCGGTCAAAAAGGGGGAGAAGTTTTTGAGAAGCAACCTTTGAGGGGGAGAACTATGTTGAGGGGGAGCAGTCAAAAACACTGTCTATCTTGCTTATTTTGTTTATGTTTTGGATAATTTACTGTTACTATGAGTGTCTTGCATTTTCTTGTTAAGTACTGTCACTCTTGTGCCCTTGTAGGATTGTTCCTAGATGCATATACTTCGTGTATTATGCATTGGTTTAGTGTTGGGCATACAAGTAACTTGTAGTGTTCTTGTTAGCTTGTATGTTCAAGTGTTCATTCCAAGTGTGAATGAGCATTGTGGTCACTACATTGTAGTGATTACTTGTTTGATCAAGCCATGGTTTGTTTCTTAACTCCATCTTTGCTTGATCACATTATGTCTGCTTCATATGCATTTCATGTTTTTCTGCATACAATGATCATGGTGTATTGTTGTGTTTCAGGAGTTTCATGTTCATATGATTCAAGTGCCTCATAGTTTCTAGAGTTAGGTGTGAGTGAGTTTTGCTCAACTGTTCCTAACTCACATGTTAAGTCTAGAGTCTGTTTTAGGGTTTTGTCACGGAATAGCCAAAGAGGGAGATTGTAAGGTTGAATTTAATCAACCATCTTGTTGGCTTTATTCCGTGCCAAATTTGCTTGTATTTCAGCATTAGTAACCCTGTATTTAGGTGGGATTGTTGTAAGGGTAGTGAGTGAGATAGAGTGTTGAAATGCTCAAGAGTGTGCAAGAAAACGGAGACTCGCGGCTGGATCACGCGGGTGACTCGCGGTTGCAAGCCGCCAGAAGATGCACACGTGCCAAGCATGCCAGAAGTTAAAGGGTCATGCTAACTGGAGCACTACAGGACAAAATAAGACAACTAGCCGTTCTGTTATCTCGCAGCTGGATCTCGCAACTCAGTCAAGCCGCGAGCTAGCCCTGTTTTGAAAAACCTGACTCTTCACATTCCATACTCACCCCAGTATAAATACCCCTTATACCCACGAAAGAAAGAGAGCTTCTAGAGAGAATTTTGAGAGAGAAACCCTTGAGTAAAACAAGATTGATTCATCCACAATCTTTACATAAGAGACTCTTCAAATTCCTCAAATCTCTTCCTCTCCATTGTTAAATTCTTGAGAGGCATTTTACCAAAACCTTTCCTCACCATATCCATTACTGTGAGAGGGCTGTTTGGTGTTCTGGGAAGCAGTTAGGAAGGAACCAATTTACATTGGTTGATGCTATGGTCAAGTAGCGGAATCCAGGAAGCTAGAAAAGAAATAGGTTCGGCGCAACCTCGTTGGAGCAAGAAGCTTGGAGGGCTTAGGTACACCGGGTAGATTAGGCTTGGAAGGTCTATTGCTGTTCATGTATCCAAACTACATTTTCTAGTGGATTGTTTACCGCTTGGAGGGCGGCGGAGAGGTTTTACGCCGAGGGCTTCGGTTTCCTCTTCGATAACACATCGTGTGTTGTCCTTGTGTTTGCATCTCTCTTCCCTTTATCTTTGCCATTTAATTTCTGCTGTGGATGTGATATTATTTGGTTTAGATTGTTTATCAATTCTGTATTAAGCTTATGTTCATATTCCGCACATAAATTGTTTGATATTAAGCTTGAATTGGTAATTTGTAAATTGTGGGTCTAAATGTTCAAGGGTGTTTTTACACTAATTGAAATTTCACATATGAACATATCAACTAGAAGTCTCCACTTCCATGATCAAGACAAATCATCTTAGTTGATATGTTATAGTCTTCGCAAATGAAATGCCCACTTTCATCACCGACTTCGAACCAAAATTCTGAGTTTACAAAAAACTTGTGATCTATATCTTCTGTGACTAAATCACATAAATCACATACTATGCATCTCATGGACTATATGATAATGTCCGAATATTCATGTTACCATTATTTTAGATAATAATAAAGAAACTTTATTAATCACAACATTAAGTCATACATAATGTCATACATAATAACTTACATAATATCATACATAGCATCTTACAATAGGATTTAAGGGCACTAATCCTAACAATCTCCCACTTGCCCTAAAGACTATTATGCACTAATCTAACTCCCATTCCTTCCAAATGTGACTCGAAAGTGCTTTGAGGCAAGGCTTTGGTAAAAGGATCTGCTAGATTATTTGCACTTTCAATCTTTGCAACCACTACATCTCCACGAGCAACAATGTCTCGAATGATGTGGTACTTTCTCTCAATGTGCTTTCCTTTCTTATGATTTCTTGGATCTTTGGATTGTGCAACTGCTCCACTATTTTCGCAAAACAATGTGATGGGAACTTGCTCCATTCCCATTACACCAAGATCATAAAGGAATTTCTTGAGCCATACAGCTTCTTTTGTCACTTAACAAGCAGCGACATATTCAACTTCCATGGTGGAGTCCACAATACAAGATTGCTTTGTACTCCTCGAACTTATGGCTCCACCTCCCAAGGTGAATACACATCCTGTAGTGGATTTTCTGAAATCTAGATCTGACTGAAAGTCTGAATCTGTATAGCCAATGGGAATCAAATCCTCACACCAGTAAACAAGCATATAATCTCTCGTTCTCCGTAGATACTTGAGAATATGCTTTACAGCTTGCCAATTTTTTAGTCTTGGATTTGATTAATATCAGCTGACCATGCCAACTTAATAGCAGATATCTGGTCTAGTACAAAGCATGGCATACATGAGACTTCCCACTGCAGAAGCATAAGGAACTTGTCTCATCATATTTTCTTCCTCTTGAGTCTTAGGACTTTGGTCATCAGACAGAGGAACTCCATGTCTAAAAGGAAGTAATCATTTCTTGAAGTTTTGCATGCTAAACTGTTCTAGAACCTTATCTATATATCCAGCTTGTGACAAGCCTAACTTCTTATTCTTGCGAACTCGCCAAAGCTTGATCCCTAGAATAAAGTTAGCCTTACCCAAGTCCTTCATATCAAATTGACTTGACAACCAAACCTTTACTGATGACATTACCCCTACATCATTTCCAATGAGTAGAATATCATCAACATAAAGCACTAGTGTCTTTTGTACACACATGGTTCATCAGGATTTTGTTCAAAAATAGATGACTTAATTGTTTGATCAAACCTAATGTTTCATGACCTAGATGCTTGCTTAAGTCCATAAATGGACCTTTTCAACTTGCATACCATATGCTCTTGGTTCTTTGCTATGAAACCTTCCAGTTGCAACATATAGATTTCTTCTTCAAGATTGCCATTAAGAAATGCAGTCTTGACATCCATTTGCCAAATCTCATAATCATAATGAGCAACAATGGATAAGAGAATTCTGATAGATTTAAGCATGGCTACTGGAGAAAAGGTTTCTTCATAATCAATACCTTCTTTTTGTGTATACCCTTTCGCCACTAGCATTGCTTTAAAGGTTTCAACCTTTCCATCTATCGCTCTCTTCCTCTTGTAAACCCTTTTACAACCAACAGGTTTAATGCTGTTAGGCACCTTTACAAGATTCCAAACTTGATTGGAATACATAAAATCTAATTCAGATTTCGTAGCTTCGATCCAATGATGTGCATCTATATCATTCATTGCCTTTTCATAAGTGTAGGGATCCGATTTAGCCTCTTTTGAGATAGCTTCATAATTTTCTCCTAAACCTATAAATCTTATAGGAGGCCAAACAATTCTCCCACTACGACGAGGCACCTGTGTACTAGACATCTCATGAATAGTATCTTGTGGTGTATCTAATACAGCCACATCATCCCTAGTTTCATCTATTGGTTGTTCATTTACAGATTCATTCATTTCAGCCAACACAACTCTACTTCTAGGATTATAGTTATTCATATAGTCATTTTCCAAGAATTTGGCATTTGTACTAACAAATACTTTGTTATCCTTATGACTATAGAATAAATAACCCCTAGTTTCTTTTGGATAACCTACAAGCAAACACACTTCTGATTTTGGTTCCAATTTATCAAGCTTCCCTTTTAACACATGTGCTGGACAACCCAAATGTGGAGATATTTCATACTAGGCTTACGCCCACTCCACAATTCCATGGGTCTTTTGGGAATGTATTTAAGGCATAACCCCAAAAAGAAATCGGTAAAGTTGAGTAACTCATCATGGACCTAACCATTTCTAAAAGAGTCCTATTCCTTTTTTCTCCTACACCATTCTATTGGGGAGTTCCAATGCAGTCAATTGGGATAAAATCCCATTTTGAGTTAAGTAATCATTGAAATCCCCAAGAAGGTATTCGCCACCACGATCAGATCAAATGGCCTTTATGCATTTACCTAATTGATTCTCAACTTCAGCCCTAAACTCTTTGAACTTTTCAAAGGCTTCCGACTTCCGTTTCATTAGGTACACATAACCATATCTTGAGTAATCATCAGTAAAAGTGATGAAGTACTCATAACCTCCTTTTGCTTGGGTTGACATAGGACCACATACATCCGTATGAACTAATTCAAGCAACTCTTGGGCTCTTCTACCTTTTGCATTAAAAGGTCGTTTGATCATTTTTCCTTCCAAACAAGATTCACAAACGCAAGTGCCAAAGATATGCTTCATTAGTAGAAGGAAACTTTCTTTTAAATGATTTTACATGAAAGTCATTATCTAATTCAGAATTATATAATTCATGCTTATCAGGAGTTAAAATATAAAGACCATCCACAATACTGCCAGAATAAATAAACACTTTACCCTTCTTTATTACAACATTGTCTTTAAGGTTAACACAATATCCATGTTTACCTAAATAAGTTGTAGAAATTAAATTCCTACGAACATTAGGTACATATAGACAATCTTCCAATATTAAAACCTTAGACTTAAAGCATAAATTAACAACTCTAATAGCTACAACTGGAATCTTGTTCCCATCAGCCAAAGTAAGAAACAATTCCCCTACATTAAGCTTTCTGGTCTTTTGGAACCCCTGCAAAGAATTACAAATATGATTAGTACAACCTAAATCCACACACCAGGAATCTTTGGGATTTTGTACTAAACATATTTCAAGGAGGAATAAACTTTTCATACCCTTACTATTGGCAGCCTTGAATTTTGGACAATTCCTCTTCCATTGTCCTTTCTTACCACAATGGAAACACTTTCTTTTGGTTTTCTTTCCTTTGTTGGCAACTCCTAAGGCAACTTGTTTACCATCTTGCTTGGCGAAGTCCTTTTTCTTCTTCTTCTTTTTACCCTTGCTTTTCGACTTAGGTTGAGAAGTAGAAGTTTCAGCCATATTGGCATCAACACTAGAAGTACCAAGGATGCCTTCCGCCGCTGCTAACTCATTCATCAATTCAGACAATGTATAAACCTTTTTGTTCATATTATAGTTAAGTCTGAATTCCTTGAATGATTCTGGTAGTGATTGGAGTACCATATCCACTTGGGATTCTCCATCAATATCGACACCTAAAACTTCCAATGTATTCAGATTAGAGATCATCCTAAGAAAATGCTCCCTCACTGAAGTACCTTCAGCCATTTTGGTATTATAAATCTGCCTCATAGTTTCTTGCCTTGCAGAATGGCCTTGTTCACCAAACATCTCCTTCAGACTTAGCATTATGTCTGAAGCTAGTTCTACATCCTACATTTGAAATAGATGCTAGGATATAGCACTAAGCCATCTCATTAGATTTCTGCCAATGATCATATCGTTGTTTTTCCTTAAGAGGAGCATCTAATGATGGGAAGCCAGGACATGGTTGAGTAAGCACATATTTGTGCTCTTCAGCAGTAAGAACAATGTCCAAATTTCTTTTCCAATCAACATAGTTGGATCCAGTCAGTTTGTTTTGATTAAGAATAGTAAAAATGGGCTAAATGACGCCATGATTTTAAATCTGAAAATAACAAACATGAATATAATTAGTAAACTAGACATTATCAATTTAGCATATAAACATATAGTATGGAACCTTAATAAAACCATAATATAAAATATGCAACGACAACCCAATCCCATGTTTGAAATTCCTTGGAAGAAAGTAAATAATAAACTCTATGAATGATTGAGAACTATTCTCATTATTAGTGCTATCAAGATAACTCTTATCAAACACTAATAATATGCCGTATTTCCTTTAGTCTCTAAGTAATAATGACATAACTCCGAAGGGAGGTTAACATTAAACTTAGTCTAGTGTACATCATTGACTGAATTCTATGTGAGTCATTAACTAACTCCGCTGTAGCGTGATTGTTCTTAATGTAAAAACATATCATTCATCATTAAGAAGTTTAATCTGTAGTACCATGAATTAAGCACCCTCCAAAGGGAGCAAGGCATATACGCCAAGACGAGGTGCTTAATCACACTACTATAAACCGACAATGGAGGCCGTGAGATCCAACCCTTGTATCTCTCGCCCACTAGATATTTTAAATAAAAGGTTTTTAAGATCAAGAACCATAATAATGCTAGAAATTCTTGAAAACATAATCCTAATCTCATTAGGAATAAATTTCACAATCCTAGCATTAACAAGATAGCATATAAATCATATCAAGCAAGACTAACAATATTACACGTTTACCATACAATCATACATGTATCTCTAGCCAAAAGTCAAACGCCACTTGATACAATATATAAATGAAAGCATGTTAATGGCAGATGGAATTTGCCACATGGGTCCACGAAATCATGCAACAAATCAAGCCAATATATACATCTATATCCAACCGGTGCAATATCAAAGTGCACGCACATGACAGTTATTTCAATAACTATATCCAAACAACAATTCATCTAGAAGTTTATGGCTAAGGATATATATATATATGCGCCAAGCCATATATATCATCTAGAAGTTTACATTCAATGCACACTAAAAACATAGAAAGCAAACTGTGCAATCTATTTAACCGAATGGTCTTAAATCATTGTTATATAACAAGGATTCAAATGAATCCTTTAAGATAACAAAATGCAACCGTGGGCCAACATAAATCCTTTTGAAGACGGAATTCCATATTAAAAGGATTCCACTTCACATCAACGCAAAGTCAATCTTCAAAAATAAATTATGAAATCAAAAATCCTATAAACGTGATTATATAGAACAATCACGGCAGATTCAAGAATCCCATAACACAAAGAAAATGATATTCTTTGATTCTAAAATTCAATCACATGTTATACAAGCATGAGATGAAAACCTGGCTTTGATACCAATTGCTGGAAAATTTGGTTTTGTATCTCATACAAAACACACAGCAGAAGCAACAAACATGGATCTATTTCATTCATGATTGATAACATGCACTATGTAAATTTTAGAATTTAAGAACAAGATAGCGTACCTTGGTGCAGTAAAATTCAAAACAAAAGATTAGAAGTACTTGGGAACACTTTTAATCTTCACTCCAATTCCACTTTACGTCCAAGAAGTGTGGTCTCTCAATCAGTTTCCAAGGGAGAATAATCGAGTGGCTTCACTCACACATACACACCATTTCACAAAGATGTCTCTCTAATAAAAAATTATGTATGTTTCTCCCTTTATAATTAACTGATTATCTAATTGGGCTATCATTAATTATATTTAATACCACTATATAAATATAATTGGACTCTAGGCCTTATTAATAAATTATATCCCAAGACTTTATTATGCATGCAACCCCTTCATAAAATATTCATAGCAATGCAAAGTCATAAATGTAGACTGCCACTTTGAATAACTGAACCCATTAAACTTATCTCAAGGGAATATTTTATATCTCCGTTAAGAAACTATGAATTCCATCTTGAGAATATATGTTCCAATAACACTAAATGTAGTTGCCCAACATACTGAGGTTTTGACCGTTACTTTAAATCTTACTCCTGATATATCAAAGCAACCTACACTCCATGATCAAGTCCATTATTCTTTCAAGATTAAGAGTTCATGCAAATAGAAGTCGTGAGATTTATTATTCATTTGACAGTCATTAGGAGAATAATAAATCTCACAGTGGTCCAGTTCAATATGTCTTAACTCTTAAAACATATCAACATATCAACTAGAAGTCTCCACTTCCATGATCAAGACAAATCATCTTAGTTGATATGTTATAGTCTTCGCAGATGAAATGCCCAATTTCATCACTAACTACGAACCAAAATTCTGAGTTTACAAAGAACTTGTGATCTATATCTTCTGTGACTAAATCACTTAAATCACATACTGTGCATCTCATGGACTATATGATAATGTCCGAATATTCATGTTACCGTTATTTTAGATAATAATAAAGAAACTTTATCAATCACAACATTAAGTCATACATAATAAAATACATAATATCATACATAGCATCTTACAATAGGATTTAAGGGCACTAATCCTAACACCCACTACATACTATGACATGACCCTGGCCGTTCTCTACCTGCGAAGATTCACCCAACGACATCTAATGGCCATGAATTCATACTTGTTGCTATTGACTATTTCACCAAATGGGTAGAAGCTGCCTCATAAAAGGTTCATACAAGGTTCTTAATTCAAAGAAAGTTGATCAATTCATTCAGACCAATATCATTTGTAGATATGGGGTTACCACATGTTTCTGACAATGGGCTGCATTTCAAGAGAGAAATAGAGAAGCTGCTACGATAGTTCAACATTAAGCACCACAAGTCTTCACCTTACTGTCCTTAGAATAATGGAGCAGTTGAGGCTACTAATAAAAATATAGGGTGAATCTTGAAGAAGAGCACAAAAAATTACAAGGACTAGCACCTACAATTACCCTATGCGCTCTGGGGGTAAAGAACATCAATTCGATCTTCCATAGGAGCCACTCCTTATTCATTGGTGTATGGGATGGAAGTAGTTCTTCCCATTGAAATGGGTGTCCATTCATTGAGGACAATACTAGAGAGTAAAATCCCTGAAGTAGATTGGTTGCAAAGCAAATATGACCAGTTATGCATGTTGGATGAAAAGAGACTTAAAGCCTTGTATCATATTCAAGGTTACCAAAGGAGGCTTAGGAAAGCTTTTGACAAGAAAGTAAGAACCAGAGATTTGAAGTAGAGAGATTTAGTGAAAAAGAGATCCGAGCCCCGATTCAAGATGCAAACGGGAAGTTCAAGCAAAATTGGGTAGGTCCATACATTATCAAGTAGATATATTCTGAGGGAGCAATAAGGTTGATGGATTTAGATGCAAACTCTTTGACTGAGCCCACCAGCATGGATCAATTGAAGAAATACCACGTTTAAGGTGGTGGTCTGAAAACACCATGTCTGAAGTGGTTGTAAATTATGTTATTTCCCTTTCTAGGCTTGATAAAAAAAGGGTAGGTTGAAAACCCGAAAGGGCAACCTACACAAAAGGAGAGTGAAAAAGGAGAGTGAGAGAGCCTGCTAGGTTGAAAACCCGAAAGGGCGGCCTAGGAAAAAGTTAAGGTTAATAAAAGAAAATCAATGAATTATGTGATGACCTAATCCTTCTACAAAAAGGGTACATAGGCAACCATGCGTTGGTCTGGTCATAACATTCCCAAAACCACCATTTGCCTAGTAAACAAAATTTTCAAAAATTCAACCATTCCATTAAACCATGTCATTACACTAAATCCAAAAAACCAAACCCTAAAAAAACCAAACTTGAAACCAAACCAAACCTTAAGAACCCAAACCCTAAACCAAACCATAAAAAAACCAAACCCCAAAAAACCTACACCTTAAACAGAACCCTTAACCTACAAGTCCTAAATAATTCCTAAACATAAGAGTTTTACACCAACTTTTAAACAAACATGTTCAAAGCCAACAATAAGAAGGTCATTTTGTCTTCAGGCTTTTCTCTTTTGGTTGATCATTGATTTCTTCTGTGATAGGTATTCGTCATCCTTGTCCCTTCTTCTAAATTCATAGTTGTCATCATCGTGTCTTTCTTGGTTGTCTCTGAAAACCTGTTTTCTCATAGCAACCATGTCAACTTCCTTGTCAGCAATCTTGTCCACCAACTAGTTAGAGTATTTGAATGTTCAAATAGTGTGTAAAACACCTTGAACGTTTAGACTCCCAAATTACAAATTACCAATTCAAGCTTATTATCAAACAATGTATGTACGGAATATGAACATAGGCTAAAATAGAATTGATAAAATAATTTAAACCAAATAAAATCACAACCATAGAAAAAATTAAATGGCAAAGATTAAGGGAAGAGAGATACAAACACAAAGACAACACAGTGATGTGTGTTATTGAAGAGGAAATTGAAGTCCTCGGCGTAAAACCTCTCTGCCGCCCTCCAAGTGGTCAATAATCCACTAAAGAATGAAGTTGGGATACATGAACAGCAGAAGACCCTCCAAGCCTAATCTACCCAGTGTACCTAAGCCCTCCAAGCTTCTTGCTCCAACGAGGTTACGCCGAACCTTTGTCTTCTTTAGCTTACCGGATTCCGCTATAGCCCATAACATCAACCAATATCAATTGGTCCCTTCTTAACTGCTTCCCAAGCACCAAATAGCCTTCTCACAGATTTGGGTATGGTGAGAAAAGGTTTTGGCTAATGTACCTCTCAAAGATGTAACAATGGAGAGCGTGAGAGTTGAGGAATTTGAAGAGTCACTATGTAAAGATTACGGATGAGTCAATCTTGTTTTTCTCTAGGGTTTCTCTCTCAAAATTCTCTCTAGAAGCTCTTTACATTTTGTGGGTATAAGGGGTATTTATACTTGTGTGAGAATGGAATGCGAAGAGTCAGTGTTTCAAAACAGAGGTGGTTGGCGACTTCGCCTCGCGACTTGACTAAGTCGCGAGTTCAAGCTGCGAGCTAACTGAATGGCCAGTCTAGACTTTTTGTCCTATAATGCTACAGCTGGCATGACGGTTCAGCTTCTCTGCATGCTTCATTCATGTGCATCCTTTGGTGGCTTGCCAGTCGCGAGCCACCCGCGAGATCCAATCTCGAGTCCCTGCTTCTGTGCACAGTCTTGAGCATTTCTTCACACTCTCTCACACACTACCCTTACATGATTCCCACCTAAATACTAGGTTTCTAAGTGCTGAATTACAAGCAAATTGACAAGGAATAAGGCCAACAAAATGGTTGATTAAATTCAACCTTACAATCTCCCCCTTTGGAGGGCGGCAGAGAGGTTTTACACCGAGGGCTTCGGTTTCCTCTTCGATAACACATCGTTGTGTTGTCCTTGTGTTTGCATCTCTCTTCCCTTAATCTTTGCCATTTAATTTCTGCTATGGATGTGATTTTATTTGGTTTAGATTGTTTATCAAGTCTGTTATATGCTTATGTTCATATTCTGCACACTAATTGTTTGACAATAAGCTTGAATTGATAATTTGGAAATTGGGGGTCTAAACGTTCATAGTGTTTTATACACATATTGAGCATTCAATTGGTATCAGAGCGGGTACACTTATATTGGTTTATTACCTTAGTGTGATCCTTGACCCCATATTGAGATGGACCGGTCTCAATCTTTAAATGCTCCACCATATTTTGATGGTAGCAATTATGCCTTTTGGAAGGTACGGATGAGAGCATTTTTATGTTTTATTGATGAAGCTGTTTGGGATGCAATTGATATTGGCTAGACTAGGCCGGAGGCAGCCAAATCCACATGGGATAAGGCAGCCCTCACGGCGTCAAATGCTAATAGCAAAGCACTTAACGCTATTTTTTGTGGTATGTCTCTAGATGAGTTCCATTGGATTTCTCACATTAACATTGCCAAGGAGGCTTGGCAGATATTGGAGACCACTTATGAGGGAACGAAGAAAGTAAAAGACACGAAGCTACAGATGCTAACCACCCAATTTGAGGAGCTCAGAATGAGTAAGGACGAGTCATTTGACTCTTTCTATAGTAAGTTGAATGAAGTGGTTATTGGCAAGTTTAATCTGGGAGAGAAAACGGAGGATTCCAAGGTAGTAAGGAAGATCCTTCGGTCATTGCCGGAAAGCTTCCGTGCCAAGGTGACGGCGACTGAAGAGAGCAAAGATCATGATGATATCAAAGTCCAAGAACTGGTTGGCTAGCTTCAGACTTATGAATTGTCGTTGCCCACTCAAAGGAAGAGCAAATCTCTTGCTCTTAAGACCATAAATGAAAGGGTAGAAGCACACGACTCGTCAAATGAGGATGTTGTCGAGAAAGATGTTGCTTACCTTGCAAAAAATTTCCGCAAATTCCTGAAGTTCAAGAACAGTGGGAAATTTGGTGATAAAGGGAAATTCACAATTTCCGAAAGGAGAAGAAGGACTTCGAAAAGAGAGACGGGAAGGAGACCCAATCTAATCAAGGAGTCACTTGTTTTGAATGTAATGGACATGGCCATTTCAAAAAGGAATGTCCTAATTACTTAAGATCGAAGGGCAAGGCGTATGCCACCACTCTCAGTGACTCAGATTCCTCCACCTCTGATTCGGAGGATAGCTATGATGAAGAAGGGAACTTCTCAACATTTATGACTATTTCTCATGTTGAATCTTCAGAGGACTTAAATTTGCTTGTGCAAGAACTTGGGGAGCATAGTGATGAGGAATCCATGGGAATTGTAGAAGAATCGGATGCTGAAGAAGATGAAGATACAGCCGGTCTTCAAGAGAATTACAACTCTCTCCTTGAGAAGTCAAGAGAGTACGCAAGGGTGGCCAAGGCGGCTATGAAGAAGATGAAGAAAGCAGAGGAGGACTATAGAAGTCTCATAGTAAGATATAAGGAGGCCAAGTGCGAGATTGAGATTCAAAATGGTGAGCTAACTGAAGCATACACCAAGGTGAAATTCCTTGAGCTTGAGGTGGTTCAAGCAAATGCCAAGGTAGAACGAGTATCCACAAAGAAGCTTGATGATGTCCTCTCTCATTAAAAACCCTTCTCCGACAAAACCAGATTAGGATACACAGGAGAAAGTAGTTCAACTGTGAATATCTCCAAAGAAGTGAAGTTTGTGAAGGCCAAAGAGCTAGTTGTAGTTGCCCCTACTGTGGAGAAGGTAAAGGTTGAGAAAAAGAAGAATGTGGCTGACCAACGGGTGTTGAACAAACCCTGTAACCAATCTGTGGTCAGGTCTGAAGCCAAAGGAAAATCTCTTCCAAGATCACAAAAAGGTCCTAGAACGAACCATGTTTGCCATCATTGTGGACTTTAAGGGCACACCCAACCCAATTGTCATAAGCTTAGAGCATTGAAGAATGCAAGTGATCAAAGGTCAAGAGGACCAAGAAATGACAAGAGGACTTGGGCTGTTGAGTCATCAAGAGGTCGAAATGGTGATCCCGGTGTGGTGGACGTGATGAAGATGATATGTGCATTCACCACTTACTTGGAAAGCTTCACTAGAAGGTTTGAAAGTCCTAACTCTCGTACCCAATCCTATAGGGATATCACCCAAAACGCATGTGATGTGTGGGTGAAAAGGGGTACTCATGTATAAGCCGAAAAAAATGGGGAGAAAATTTTGAGAGGGAGCTTGCACAGTTAGGGGGAGCATAGCTTAGGGCTTAGAAACATTGGTTCATTCAGGCGGTTTACCTTTGTTTACTTTAACTTTTATAACTACTAGTTTATTGTTATTACTATTTTAGCTTAAAGTTTCAGTACTTTGTTTTCTTTATAATTAAGTACTCTATTCTTAATTTTAGTCTTATTTTCAGTAGTTGTGTTTATCTCAATGCTTTGTAGCATTTTTTTGTGCTTTTAAGATATTGCTAATATGTCTTAAGTACCTCATACTTGTACCCTAGTAGGATCTTGTATCCTAAATGCATATACTTCGTGTATTTTGCATTGGTTGTGTGTTGGACATGCAATTGATCATTGTGGTTGGTCTTCATTGCATTGCATTGCATGTCCGAATGAGCATTTACTAGTTAAATGTTCATTGTAGTCATTCTTTAATGACTATTCTTGTATGAACAAGATATGCTTACATGTCTTATAGTGTTAACAAACTTGATCGCATTTTACTTGTTCATGTATGCACCATGTATTCAACTTGTCATAAGAAAGTGTTTCAGGTTACAAGTATATACGTGCAAGTACTTCACAGCTTCTAGATTAGGTGTGAGTGAGTTTTGCCACTGTTCCCAAACTCACGTTTAAGTCTAGAGTCTGTTTTAGAGGTTTTGTCACGGAATAGCCAAAAGGGGAGATTGTAAAGTTGTAATTTACAACTATATGTTTTGATGGCTTTAATTCCATGCCAAATTTGATTGTAATTTTATTCAATCTTTTGTACCTTGTATTTATTGTAGGATTTAATTGTAAGGGTTGTGTGATAGAGAGAGAGTGTGAAGACTTAAGCAATTGAAGACAGAGGAGTTTTCACGGGTAGCTCACGACTAAGCATCCCGCGAAATGATGCATGTGCCCTACACATGACTGGAATGTGAAGAGTCAAGATAGATGGAGACAACTGTGTTTTACGAGTAGCTCGCAGGTAAGTCTTCCTGCGAGACACTCGCGAAACATTTTGTTTTGCTAGACTGTGCTATCTAATACACACTTTCTGTACCCACACAATATATACCCACATTACCCACAAAAGTTGTGGAGTGCTTCAGAGATAAAACCCTAGCTACAAACCTTGAGAGTTAGAGATTGTTATACCCACATTTCTCTACACAATTGCTTGTGGATTTTCCTCAACTCCTACCTCTCCATTTCTATACCATTGAGAGGTTGATAGCCCAAACACTTACCATACCCTTTTTGAGTGTTCAGTGAGGTTTTGGTGCTGCTGGGAAGCATTGGAAGAAGCCAAGGATGGCAAATGCAAAATGAAGCTTGTTGCGGGATCCGAAAAGCTAGACAAGACACGGTTCCGAGAAGCCTTGTTGGAGTAAGAGTTTGGAGGGCTTAGGTACATTGGGTAGATTAGGCTTGGAGTGTCTCTTGCTAACCCATGTATCCCAACTGATTGCCTAGTGGATCGATTACCACTTGGAGGGTGGCGAAGAGGTTTTTCGCTGAGTTCTTCGGTTTCCTCTTCGATAACACATCGGCGTGTTATCTTGTGTTTGCATTTTTCTTCCCTACTCTTTTACATTTCATTTTACTTCTGTGTTATAATGTTTATGGGTTAGAGTAGCTTGTTTGTTTATCCGCTTTCATTTACTCTATTCCGCACTTAGTATTAAGTTAGAGTAAAATCAATCGAGCCGTAACTTTAATTTGGGGATGTAAATAGCTCTTGTGTTTTCACACATTTTCAAGCATTCAAGAATCAATACCAAAAATGGGCTAAGGCACAGTCAAAAATCACCATATATGGTCACAATAGCTCCTTCATGCGAAAACTGAACCTTTTGGTATAGAGATGAAGGCACGGCCTTTGTGTCATGGATCCACAGTCGCCGTAGGAGCATATTGAAGCATGAGGCTATGTTAAGGACTTGAAACTCCACCTTCTTGATCATCGGCCTTATAGTGAGCTCTAATGTTACGGTTCTTAAGACCTCTCTTCTACTATTGTTGTTGCCCTCAAATGCTGATCAATAGGCACAAAGTCTTCATTGCCTAGACCTAAGGAACTTGCAATCTTCAAAGGACACACGTTTAATGCACTTCCATCATCTATTAAAACCATTAGTATCCTCTTCCCTTTGGCATCTATAGTGATGTGCAATGGGTCGTTGTGGTGCTTCCTCTTCTTGGTCAGATCCTTGTCAGAATAGGAAATAGTGAGTTCTCTATTTATGGACCTAATCATAGCATTCAGATATTGGGAAGTTGTGGTTATAGGGACTTGGATTTGATTGAGATGGTCTACTAGATTTTGACGGTGTTTGTATGAGGCCATAAGTAAACCCCATAAGGATATGTTCGCTTATGTCTTCTGTAGTTGTTTGAGGGCCTCATCTTCTTCGGCAGGTGTTTGTTGGGTGGATCTATTCAAGGCTTCTACCGGGTTATCTTTCTCCAAATGTGGGGGTTTGAAGTGTCTCCCCCCTGTGATGTAGGCGATTTTTGTTAGGTCAATAGGATTGGTATCTTGGGGTTTAAAGTGTCTCCCCCTATTTATGGATGTTGAGTTATTGAATTGGGATTCAAAGTGTCTCCCCCCGTCTATGGGTGTTTGGTTATTTACTTGGGGTTTGAAGTGTCTTCCCCCCATTTGTGAGTGTTTGGTTATTTATTTGGGGTTTGAAGTGTCTCCCCCCATTTGTGGAAGTTGAGTAATTTCTGGGTTCTGGTACATCTTCATTCCATATATCATATCTTATGATGGCAGCGGATGTCCTATCCATCAGTTCTCCCCATGTCATCATAAAACATTCAAGCAAGTCATAAATCAGGTTAGATGAGTCTTCTTCTTCTTTACTTTCCTCTTCGGTCATCAGGCAATTAATCCTTGGTCCTTTCCCAAAATTATTATTGGGCAAGGGATTATTAGTGATGCTAGGCCTTATAGGCGGCGCAATCACCTTGTTGTCTATTAGGTTTTGAATTGCATGATGAAGGCCAAAACAATTGTCAGTATCATGGCCAGGGCCTTGGTGGTAAGCACATCTTTTATTTACATCAAATCTTGAGGGTAAGGAGTTTGGAATTGGTCTTGGGTCTAAGGGTTTCAGTAACCCTTTTGCTTTTAACTTGTCAAACACTTGGCCTATAGGCATATACAACTTATGAAATTCCCTCATAGGTCTAGGTCCTTGTGATACTTGCACAGGTGCAATGGGTGTAATCAGTTGATAAGGATCATTTTTGTGGACATTAGAAATTTTTGCAGCCTTAGAATTAGATCCAACATTCTTTTTAAGCCTCGGTGGGTCATCATTCCTTATAGTGCCATTGTTTATTGCATCCTCAATTTGGGTGCCAGCAGCAATCAAAGCTTTAAAATAGGGAAAGTATTCGGCAAACAAGTACTTAGGGTATACAGGTAATAAATTCTTTACAACTATAGCTAACTATTCTTCTTCACTTGGTCTATTCATCATCTGTGCTGCCTTGGCTCTCTACTTGGTAATGAAAGTAGAGAAGGATTATTTCGGCTCTTGCTTAGTGGTCTCGAGATCTCTCCTTGTTATGTCCACATTTATATTGTACTTGTATTGCTTGTGAAACTCTCGGTAGATGTCCTCCTAACTTCTTGCTCTAGCGTCATCCAGGTTGAGGAACCACCTAAAAGCAACTTCGATCAGAGTGTTTTGGAACATTTGAGCAAGTACTTCTTTAGTTGCACCTAGGCGCTGCATAGCCCTCATATACATCTTCATATGGGACTTTGGGCAACCGGTCCCGTCAAACTTGTCCAAGGTTGGCATCTTGAACTTGGGAGGCAGTCTCACTTTAGGGAAAAGTGAGAAGGAATCGTAGTCCATAAGGTCTTCCATCTTATGAGCTCTTCTAATCATCTCCTCCATTTTTTTCATTCTTTCGTTGATCTTCTTCCCACTTTCCATAGTTGGAGGATTATGGTCATCCTTGTTCTCCTTTTGGTTACTCTTCAGATTTTGAAATTCTTTCCCATACGGTTCATGTCCTCCCTTAGCTAGATTTGACTAGCTACTATGGTGTTGAGTAGCTCTTCAGTGTTCATGGGTTCCTCGGTGTTTGGATGTTCCGCTTCTTCTGCCATATTGTTAGGAGGTTCAGACTTCTTATGGCTTAAACTGTCTTGTAGGTCGAAGATGGGATTGTGATGCTGCAGTGGCGAAGTATCTTCTATGCTTACGGGCTTCAGTACCATAATGGGAGTGATGGGCATAGAATTGGAGCTACTAGCTTGAGTGTCAGCCTTGGGTTCTCTTTGCAGCCTTCCTTTAGATCTTAACCAAATTCTTTCCCTCTAATGACAGGCTTGGTCGGGTTAATCAAAGCTAAGCCCCCATCCACATCAGTCAATCAACCAAACAAACACATATAACATGCTATGCTATTTTAACAAGGACCGACCTAAGGGTAGGTTCTAAGTCATTACATTGTAGGGTGAGTTTGTTGTTTCATTATTTCCCATAGCTAGGACAATACACCTCCCAGCTTGTAATGTAATGAACATGCGTTGGTCCAAACGGCATGGTCTGTCCATCACAGTCAACAGGAAATGATCCAGTGACTTTAAGCTATTGGTTGGTGAGTTCACCACTGGGTACCCGAATC
Source organism: Quercus tomentella (assembly GCA_028535165.1). Taxonomy (NCBI): domain Eukaryota; kingdom Viridiplantae; phylum Streptophyta; class Magnoliopsida; order Fagales; family Fagaceae; genus Quercus; species Quercus tomentella. The sequence continues at coordinate 51,616,348 of JAPQVY010000133.1, read as the reverse complement.
TAATGAAGACCGGTGATTCATGGTTACTACCACCACATGTTGTTCAAAGGGGTGCATACATATTGTTGTTTGGATGACACACACTATGACAGTTAGGGAAAGCTTTTAACAAACAATACACACACCAAAATATTATACAACAAAGTATCATACAACATCTCAACACCCATAAATAAACAAACAAACAACAATATCATGCAAGACCATGCAAAAACAAGGGCACACATTTGGTCACTTAAGTCTAATACGAAGCTTAGCCCTTGACATCCCCAATTGAGTCACCACTGTGAGAGACCGTAAAAGTGCCTCTCAAAAAAAAAAAAAAAAAAAAATGAGAGATCTTCAAGTGCTTTTAGGGGCACATCTCTTTTTGTGTAAGTGATGTGGAGTCGCCACTTATTTTTTACTAAAAAAAATAAGAAAAAAAACTAAATACAAAATACACGACTGAATTGTTTCATTCTCATTGATTAAATAAAAAAAGAATACATGCTTGATAAATTGAGTATTACATGGCTTTGGGTCCTAGTAACAAACTACCAAATAATTACATGGCTTTTTGTCCTAGTTACAATCTACCCAAAATAAGTATAAAAAAATAAAGATAAAGCCTAGGTCTACCTATCCAAAGACACTAAATTCAGAGGATAGGTTACGGAATGGGAAGGTGTTAGGCACAGATTCCACCCAGACAAAGCCTGGTCCTCTAGACTCTTGTGACCGATGTACCCCTTATGCATGATATGAATGATATGTTGTACACATGAACAAACTAATGAAAACTGACTCACATGAATCTATTTTATGAATATGCCCTCTTCTTTGTTTAAAAATAATCGGATCTGTGTTGTGATAAAAAATTGAATTGGGTTTAAAAAAATCAGATCTGTTTTTGAGAACTAAAAAAAAGTGGTTTATTTAATGATAGAAAAATCAGATTTGTTTTTGAGGACTAAAAAAAATTGGTTTTTTGATGAAAGAAAAATCAAATCTGTTTTGGAGAACTAAAAAAATTTGGTTTTTTAATGAAAGAAAAATCAAATATGTTTTTGTGAGTAAAAAAGGAAAAAGATTTTTTGATAAGAGGACTTTATTCAAGAAATAAATCTATGCTACATGCACTAAACACACAATCAAAACTATTCAAAATCAGATCTACATCTAAAGAAAATGCATATCAGTTTTTAAATAAGAAAATTTTAGATTTGTCTCTAAGGATGATACAAACAAATTTTTGTTTTAAAAAATAAATAAATAAATCAGATCTGCATCTAATGAAGATGCAAATCAGTTTTTTTTTTTTTTTTTTTTTTTTTTTAATTTGAGAAAAATTCAAATCTACATCTAAGGAAGATGTAGATCAGTTTTTGATTTGAGAAAAATTCAATTCTGCATCAAAGGAAGATGCAAATTAGTTTTTGATTTGAGAAAAATTCAGATCTGCATCTAAGGAAGATGCAGATTAGTTTTGATTTAAAAATGGATGTAGATAACATGCAGATTTTTGAAATTAAAAATAGATCATGACAATAACAAAAAGAATCAAAAACATATTTCAAAAAAATAAATCAACAATTCATGATGTGAATATTTAAAACAACTAAACTGAAAGAAACATATAAACATGCATCATCACAATAAGAGAAACATAAGAAAAAGGATTAATAAGAAACAACCTCTTGCATGGAGCCCTATTCTTCTTGAGGGGATATTTTAGGGTTCAAAGAAATTTATGCAATTTTCTTTGAAACCTAAAAACCATTGCTTACAAAAAAGAAATTCTTAAGACTAAAGCCTCTAGAACGTCTTTAACGTAAGAGAGAGAATTTCAGAAAATGGGGGTCAGAAATATGAGAAATTTGAGAGCATGAAAAGTGTCTCTCTAAGAGCATAAAAGAGTGTGCTGAATTTTCAGATCCAGTCTCTATTTATAGAGGTTGGAATGCTTAAAAAATAAGTAAAGATGATTAGAATACGAACCGGGACGCGTCCTTCTGCGAAAATGTCTAAAAAGATGTGTTTTATCCTCACCCGAAGACTGTCGGGCCAAAGCCCTTATAGGTGCCATTCGGCACTTTGAAAGTGCTCTTCGGCACTCCAAAAGTGTCGAATGGCACTCTTGGATGCCAATCGCGCTTTCGTGTTTGGGTGCATTTTGAACTAATTTTTTAGGTTTTCTTGAGTCGGGACTTGCACTTAGATGTGTTTTCAATCCATATTCTAAGACTTTTAACTCTTTTCTAGATAATTTAGGTCTTTTCAACAACAATTATCTTGTAGATAAATACTCTAAAATAAATCTTGATAAAGTCTAGATTATCCACAATTTTATTGTTATCCAATTTTCCCCTTTATTCCCATGCAAGCAATCCTATTTTAGACACTAATTATCAACCAATCACAAAATTATTTAATTAATTTTAATTTTTTAGCCAATCAAAATTAATTTAAATTAATCATGCATGGTCAAATCTACCTAGACACAATGCATGCTAACCGTGCAAACATGATCATGCGATATCTTTCAATCCGACGGTCCAATTTGGAAACCAGGCATACCCTCGTGACCGTTAGAACCTCAAGATCATTTTTATGATATGCAATGAACAAATTAATGCATGTAATGCAATTATGATTGTTTTTTAGGTACACGGATGGTCATTCTAGTCATTCTCCTTGATTAAATCATAGGTGCAAAATCGAGTGTCTACATGCCCATATTGGCAAGTCCACTGGGGATAGAGATGAATTTTAACTCGGACGTGTTGTTAGGCCATAATTTAATAAAGATTTTATTAATTGAACCCAATCCTATTTTACTTTTTTTTTCATACACATGTACTTTGTACCTATGTAACCCTGATTGGAGATAAGTGGGAAAGTAGAGGGTCCATCAGGGCCAAGACTTTCCGAAGTTCATCCCACCAACTCACAATTTGTGCCATTGCCTAAGATGGGCTTTGAGTACGTTAAAGGTTGCCACCAATCCATGTGGGGTCCATTTAGGCCTTCTAATGTACTAATAGTTATTGGATTTCCTTTAATTAGTTAGTTAGGAATTAAGTACATGTAGCTCATTCAACACGTGGTTGAATTAATAGAGCACATGTTGAATTAATTGGCCAATTTTCTTAGGCCGTGTGGACCAATGACAATAGAGCTAATCTCCTATTAATACATAGTTGTAGTTCAACATTAGATATATTGAGGAATAAAGCAATTGCTTAGTGCATTAGTGAATCTCTCTCTCTCTTAATCTCTTTCTTTCTCCATGAAAGGTGACTACCTTGAATTAAATCAATTCCCCTACAATTCCTATTCATCCCCATTAGGAACCATTGGGTTCCTAACACATCTGAGCATGCTACTTCTCCAACCACTCATTCTTCTTCTAATGAAGATTATGGTGCTTCTTCTTCTGATGAAAAGGCTACTACTTCATGGTGATTCACTTTTGTCCATCGTGACAAAAAGGAGGAGTAGCTATAAAGTAGTTGAAGGCCAGTTGCTTAGGGGAGAGTGTATATGAGGGATGTAGTGAGGATTTGTTTGTACTTCTTTTAGTTTTGTAAAATATCTTATTTTGATATATATTAATGATGTGATTTTTTTTTAATCCACATGTTATTCTTTTTTTTCTCTCGTACATTTATTGAATTTTTATATAACTTGTCTTATTTCATACTTGATACCTTGATGTGTCTTTTTTAATGCATTTCAGTTAAAGATAGGTTCCAAAGTCATATTCATGCATAAGCTCTTGTCTTGCAAAGTTTTTCATGAGTTCAAGAATTAGAGTAGGCTATTTTCTATTTAATCTTGAGTAGAATGTATTCTAGGACGTTTAATGTACTCTTGTGGTTTTGTCACAAATTGTCAGAGGGGGAGATTTTAAGGCTCGTATTTGTAAATTGGCATATCTCGACACAAAACACACTTTACATGCAATTGAGTCCAAGTTTCTAGTGTATTCAAGAAGACTAGAAATTTACATACAAGTGGTATTATTAAAGACACAAAAATACTCAAGGAACTACTTAAGAAAAGCTGAAACTGCAGGTCCTAATACCTCCTCAACACCTATTGATCTATCAAGAACTAATGAATCTCAATACCTATTCGACAACTTTTGATCTATCAAGCTTCGTGTAAATTGAAATCCAAGATTTGTTTTTGGCCCATTATGATAAGGCTTCCTAGGGATTCATATCATAGGGTTCCAGAGCATATAAAAGGCATAGTTAACAATTGTACAGTACACCAGACAAGGCAAGCAAGTGTGCTGACCTAGCCAGATCTGAGCCCTACACATGGACAAGCTGTGAGGCAAAGGAAGGGGATTTTGGTAAGAGGAATAGTGCTCCTGACCCATGCCAATGGTTTGATCACCATTGGGGAGAGTAAGATGTGTAGTCTGGCATGGACATCCAACATTACCATGAAAGGGATGGTGATCTCTGTTGGTCAGACTCTATGGATCACCTCTCATTAGTTAGTACTAAGTTGGACCACTACTAAGGACACATGCAGTGCTCTCAACTCCCATGGTGTCTCTTTCCTTGTCTAATACTTATCCCTCACGATGTAGTAGAGCCGTCTTTCATCCAACTACCCTGACATTTGCGAATTTTCTCTATCCTCCAGCCACGACATAGTACAATAGCCGTATTAGGGTTTGGGGGGAGGAATGATAGCTCGACACCTGTTTCTATGTACCTAACAACATTCCTCATACTATAAGAGGAACATGTTTTTAAGCAATTTGGGTAGAGACGCAGAAATCTGGGTAGGAAAGAAACGAAAAATGAGAGATTTTTAGGAAGAACAACACCATGGGTAAATGTTGAACTTTCATACAATATATTGCTTTTAAGAGTGAGGGATATTTTGTCCTTCACTCATCGTTTTTCATCACTTTCCAAGGGTTTTCCACGTATATCACACTTGTCCTTTAATTTCTGCATTCTGCCATTACATTCTTTTGATGTTTCAGTGTTAAAGTTCACATTTTTATTGCTCACAAATCTTTGACACTGAAAAGTACAGTTGGACTTTTAGGTTACCTACTTTGCGCACTCAAAAATCTAACTTGTACGTACATTTTTGGCAGTTGTGCTAGGGAAAATCTCTAGTTATTCTCTTTTTATTATTCAATGCCTCCGAGAAAGAAGAACGTGGTAGCTCAAATAGGTTCTGGAGGAGAATAACAAGTTGAAGCGAGTGTAGACCACGTTTCCATGCATATTGAAGATACAGAGTCCTCTAAAGAGGTTAGGCAACCTAGCAATTGAGATATTGTCACAGCCATGGAGGACTTTCAATGTTCTCAGGTTACTATATGGGCAAAAGTCCAATCCTTACATCAGAGGACATCCACTCCTCAGACCCCACAAAGAGGCCATCTACCTCAAGGAGAGACTGAAAGGTCAAACTTGGTTCCATCTTTGAATCAGGATTAGGGAGCACCACATCAACCTACTAGACCTCAGGCATCCCCTTACTTGACTAGGGAGGATATTGCATCTATTTTTCTTGAGGCTAGAAAGGGGGAGAGTTCTATCTACATTGACACAAGGCATCCCCTTATCCTACCAACTACACACCTTTTATCTTACCCAAATATGATAGCATGGTTGGAAATGCTAGAGAGCATATCAGGAGGTATGTAAATGCTCTAACTGTCGATTCACATGACCACGAGCTGAGACTTAGGGAGTTTTCTATGTCTCTTAAAGACCAAGCTTTTACTTAGTACACCAGCCTTTCACCAGGGTCAATTTTGAGCTGGAATGACATGGACACCTAGTTCATTAAGAAGTTCTTCGCTTTGGATGAGAAACTTACGCTATTAAATCTGCAGCAAGAGAGGTAGATGGTTTCTGAGGGGTTGTTAGACTATATTTGTTGGTTTAAGGACCTTTTTCAGATATTCTATAAACCTGTGGAGGAAGAAAGACTTGTGGATATTTGCATTGCTAGTATGTTGTACATATACTACCCTTACCAGGAGAACTTGTAGATCCCTAGCTTCACTAGGCTAGTGGAATTTGCTAGGAGAACTAGTATGTTTGTAAGGAAAACTTCCAAGGGTTTGACTTCACAGGTTGCCAGTGCTTCTAAGTAGTCTTGGAAGCGAGAGAGTAAGAAGGTAAAAGCAACTATGGTGGAAGAGACAAAGAAAGCAACGTAGAGTAGAAAAAGGGAGAGAAGTGGTATTCCTCCCTCTTTTTCTTTGTTAGCAGAAGAACTGTATAGCATCCTGGACACGTGGATCAAAGATCGAGTGGTGGTCTTACTTGCCTGTAAGCATAAGCCAACAGAAGAAGAAATCGAGGTGAGCTTTAGTGCAGGTATCATAGGAGAAGTGATCATCATACCATGGATTCTTATGCTTAAGGAACATTTTCCTCAAGAAAGTGGTTGTAGATGCCTTACGGCGGTTGACCACCCATCACGGTGATGCTCATGCCTCTCTAGTTGCGAAGCTCAGGTGCTGTGAAAGAGGGTTAAAAAGGGTGAACCTCAGGTGTGTGACTTAATTAAGTCAATTTTAATCTATTATTGCCGAAGGCAGTGAAGTTCCCACCAATCATTGGATTTTTTATATTGTGTGATTGGTCACCTGACTCTATTTGATTTTATTACCAGTCCTAAACTAAGAAAAATGGTCATTTTTCCTAATCTGATGCGGATGGCAAAAAATCTTGATTCCTAAGTTTGGAAGTCTGGTTACATGTGGGGAAGTTGTTAGGCACCCCATAACGCCTGTCTAGAGATAGTCCTTTGCTTTGGTAAAATCCTAATTTTCGAACATTGGAAGTTTAAAAAAAAAAAAAAAAAAAAAAAAAAAAAAAAAAAAAAAAGCTATTAGCATTAGCCTTTAGGGCTTTAAAAGAATTGGGCTTTGAGGTTTGATTTTGGAAAAGGATGTGGCCTTTATTAATGATTTGCTAGCACATTTGGAATTGTTGCCAAATTTCCACAACAAAAATTTAGCATCATTTCACCTTATTTTCGTGGCGGAAAGCTAGCAGCATTTTGGGTTAGATTTTTCATAGCACACAAAACAAAACACTATTCTCACCAAGCCTTCAGTGTGAGAATACGGCAAAAAGATGCCCCATTTTCATGGTGAAAATCCGGAAAAGTTTCGCCTTTGGTGCACTTTGGCGAACCGCTAGGGTTTCGTACCTATGTATACAACATGCGTCTATATGTTCATACTAAGGCAAGCTGGAGCTCACCAAAGCATTAAACACATTGGTGTGTATCGCATACACGGGGAAAACAATGTCACTAGCTGAGATGGATCGAAGGCAATCACACCACGATAATCATGAACATAATGTAGCATGAATATGCATCTATAGAAATTGCCTTGAATGCATACCCACGGTCCAAGGTCATGAGCACCCATGATCACGATGAAGGTACCCTCCTAACCACATAAGTCCATCATACAAAGTGCATGGGCATTTTTAAACAGGCAGATATGTATATATACATGCACAATGCAAACACGCAGAGCAAGGTTCAGGAAAGTAAATCAAACATTGCCTACATCCAAGGGGTATGGCCCAAGGAATGTACAGGAAAATTAAAGATCAGGCATTGCCATATCCTAAGAATGCGGCCCAAGCAGAGATATAAGTAAAGAAAGCCCTAATCTAGAAAGCTATACACATGGTTCTAAAGAAAATGCTAAGAGAGAGAGAGAGAGAGAGAGAAATCCACACGGAGAGGCTAAGCCTCCTAATCTACTGATGATTGCCCTTTTTGGGCTTGCTCCTTTTGCTTACATTTTTACCCTTTTTTGCTTGCGTTTTAGAAGTTGTGCCTGCGCTCCAAGCATGAACATGCAAATAAACAAGGAGACATAAATCCAATAGACAAGCAAAAAAGATAGTAGAGAAATAGATAAAGCATTGCAAACAAGCTAGACAAGCAAACAAAAGAAAGAAGACATGTTAACAAGCAAACAAGAAATAGTGCCCCAGAAGGACAAATGTGGATTTGGATTCGATGTTTGTAATTAAATTATATTGGAGTACAGATAAAACTTATGACATCAAGCGAAGTTCCTAAAAGGACCCGGAATTTCGTGTACAAATTTGGGTGTGAACTCGTACAAAATCATAGGCAAGAACTATGCTTGATGACACAAACAAGCACACAAAGACACATGCATGAACATGTAAACAAGGATGCAAAGATGCAAAAAAAAAAAAGCAACAAAACCACACAAGATGGCATAAAGCAAGAAGCTAAGCATGTTATCACACAAAGGGGAAAGCTAACCATGTTATAAGGCACATAAAATCTAAAATGGTGAGTTTTCAGCAAGAAGTGAAACAAAGAGAGCCCAAACCCCAACTTGGACAACCTTGCTATTGGGCTAGGCCAACAAAGTTGTACATTTTTTAGAATGGGCCTGGATGGCTACTTCTTGTTCTGTTGAGATTTCAAAGAGTGGGTTTACTATAAAAGGGAGGGAAAAGATAGTCTATTGATGCATGCCTCTTTGCCATGTTTTTTCCCCTTCTTTCTTATTTCCCTTTTTCCTTTCTCTCTGTTGCTTTTCTTTTTAATTCTCCATGTTTTTCCTTGCCTTTTTGTTGCTCCCTTTTCTATTTATGGCTACTATTCCAATTTACACTAAGCTAACCCCATGAGATTTCTCCCTTGTACCCCTATGGCTCACCAACCATTCTTGTTTGGTTGCACAGCCACCACTACCTCAGGGCATGCCCAGTACCTTCTCTCTCTTCCACTAGCCATTCAATGACAAGTCCTAATTTGTTTGGTTCTACTGTGAGCCCTTCCCTTACCTACCTCAAGCATTAGGGGTCCTAACCATTTACTACCTATTTTGGGCAAAGATGCTATCCTAGCAAAGCATCTCCCAAAAGAGGCCTACAGTTGGAAACTGGAAATAGGTCATTTTCCCCCTCCACTAAACCACACCCTCTGTAAGTCCCTTGACCATAGGCCCACTTCCCTTGCATTGGTTGGGTGTAGGTTAGTGGTGCTTTGGCCATAGTGTGGTTGCTCCACTACTATATGTTTTTTGTTTTCTTTCTCTCCCATGCTGTTTTGGCCATTGCTGTTCAACCTTATCTCATTCTGCTCCGTGTCCCTTTTGCCCGTGCTTATCCTTTATGGAAGGAGGGTATGGGCTTCTCGAGCTTATCATACTTTTGTATCTTCATGGGCTTGTGGGCCTCCCGCTAGCATTTCCTGCTGGGCTGGCCCATTGGGTCTTGTTTCTTTCTTTCTTTTCAGGCTTTTTTGACCGTTGATTCTTCCTTGCTTTACTTTTGTCCCTTTTAGGGCTTGGGGGCTTGCCTGCTTCCGTTTCCTACTGGGCTGGCCCATTAGGCTTGTTTCTTTCTTCTTTTCAAGCTTTTGTGGCCCATTTACTTCTGTCATACTTGCTAATCTCTTTTCTTCATTTCTCTTTGCTTGTCACTAGGTTTTTCTTTTGTTGGGCCCTTTTTATCCAAAACGGGTATCAACAGTTGTCTCTCTCTGAATTCCAGGCAACACTCCAACACATAAAACTCTCTTTTTATATGCTAGGTTAATAATCTAGGTGCCTAAAGTTTTCCCAAACTATCATGGTCTCCTATTTCTAATAGGCGTCATGTACAACATGTCGCTTTCTTGCCACTAAAGTGGGCTGGACCCATAACACTTCTACAAACATAAATTTTGTGCTATAATTTTAAGGTAGTCAAATGTAGTTGTTGTCTATCACTTTCACATAGATCAATTACATTTTTACTACCACTTATAGTCAACCACATTAGAATTGTGGTAACAGTTGTATCACAAATTTTCTAAGATTATAAGAGATAATTGTTGAATATCTACAAGGGTTTGCTTTATTTTTATGTTTGACAAATCAAATGAAGACGCAAGACAAATGGAAAGAACTAAAATATAAATAGTATATTTCATGATCTCCAAAATCATCATTTAATTTTATATAGAGAATCCCTTGGGATGGTAAAAACCCGTAGGAGAAATGTCCTTTTGATTACTCTTGTTGGTACTTGGTTACCCACAAAAAGGCCTCCATTGGAGAGAATTCTGCCATTAGAAACCCTTGGGATGTTTTTTTGGGCTCTGGCCGCATGTATGTGAGGATTGGAAAGACCCTTGAAGCTTATATATAGGTGAGAAATTCGGTTAGGGTTTCTGCCGCCTAACCTGTGTATGCAACCTCGTGCTTGCATATGCATGCATTAATGATGCATATGTAGTCTCGAGCCTGCGCACGCACCCTTGACCATATTTGGGGATCTTTTTTTTCTTTTTCTTTTTTCTTTTCTTTTAGTTATGCCCCTTTTCCTGAAATTCACCCAAGCAAGTAAATTTTCCCTAGTTCCTCGGATGATTTTGGACTTGAATCATCATGCTAGAACATTTATTCAATAAGCAAATAAAACAAAGATTGGGGCATGTTGAAATGCATATATCATATATATCCTATCCCAATGTTGAAAATAAGTAAAATTTTCAAAATAAAAGCTAAAATATTAAGATATTCTTAAGTACAAGAGAAGTGCAATGAAAATGAAACAAAAGAAAAGTAAAAGAAAAAGCAAAAGAGAAAACAGCGTTGTTGTTGTTGCTGCTATGCATGTACTCAATCTAACTTGAAAGGTATGGCCTCGGAGCTCTCACCTCCATCATCATCATGGCCTCCCCCTATGTTGCTGCCACTAGCCCTCCAGAAATAGCCATTAGTGAGATAGATGCACAGCGAGTAGTTGGCCACCTCTAGCTTAAGATTCCCGGCCAACAAGATCAGCTCCTCGCACTTTGCACGGGTAGGCTGCAAATTCCAAGACAAAAGTTGTGTTAGAAAAAGAGAAATCATGACAAGAATAGTAAGAGAGTGAATGAAGCATGAACAGAAAGAGGAAAAGGTCAAAGGACTCACATCTCGGGCTCCCTAGCAATAGGATAGCCTATCACATTAGGGTTACGTGCAAGAGCACATTCCCTAGCAACCCCATCTAGACCACAGGCATAAACCTTGTATGAGGGGAATACTGGACTCACAAGGTTCCCGCCAGCAGGTGCAGCATTAACTGAAGGGACATTAGGCTTCTCCTAAGATAGAAATAAGATTTTAAGGGGACAAGTATGATAAGGAATCATGTGAACAAGGAACAAAGAAGAGATCAAGAGACATACCACTAGGACCACCCTGTGGTAAGTTGGCTCTCATTGAATAGGTCGTAGTCTACCTCCTTACCCAGTAATCACTCTGAGAAGTAGATCTTATCCTCCCAAAGGTATAGATCCTCAACCGTTATGCTCTCTAGGGCCAACATGAAGGGAGGAGGACTCACAGGAACTCGAGGCTCATCCATAGGCTCAAGCTGAAGAGCCACTCGCTTAAAAAGGTACACTGACCCCAATCCAGCCCCTCCCAAGATTCGAGACACGCGTGCAAAGGCCGAACGAGCCCTCTCCTCCTTAGCAGAGAAAATGGGATCGTTGTCCCTCCAAGGCATCCACATAACCAGATATATAAGAGATGATTTAGCAAAAATGTAAGAAAATGTCAAAGTGAGGGTCAAGAAAGAGAATCACCTGATCAGCCACAATCCCATCTAGATGAGCCCTTACAGAGCGAAAGTCCCTCAGATCACATCAGCCCCCTAGTAGATGAGTCCATAAGAGACAGCCCATTGCTGCAAGGAGAATTCACAAATAAAGACATGGTTTGCAAGAACATTCGAATCCAAGAACATATTAAGATGCAAAAATAGATACAGTTGCAAGTTAGGAACAGTTTGCAAGAGACAGAAGGACGGGTTCAATTACAAGTTAGGAACAATTTTCAAATAGCATAATTTTGAGAATAAATATAAGTAAGCATGCAAGGTACATGAAAGAAAGAGATCTTACTTCCCATAGCCTCTAGTGACCTACAAGCTGAAAGTAAACCTCCTGGCTCATGGCATCCACGATGGAGTACATGTAAGATAGACAAGCACTCCCCTAGTTGACCTCCGTAGCTGCATTGAAGTCCCTAAAAACTTCCAACCATCAGAGCACAATCGTCTGACCACCATTGCCAAAGAGAGTGGCCTCAATCACATAGAACAAGAAAGCCCTGGCCATTCAAGCTCGATCCTCAAGTGTCGCCTGGGACTGGGAATCAAACTCCCTAGCAAGAACATAGTATCCGCCGGTCTCGTTCTGGTAAGAACGTCCCAGTAGCTTCACAGCAAGAGCTCTCCCAAAAGCATGCCTTACCAGTAATGTGGAAGGTGGAAGTCGTTAGCCGATGGAAGTCGAAGGGAGTTAGGGTCAGCTCCCTACTAGTAATGTGGAAGGTGTGAGTAGTGTCCCACCCAAACAATCTTGAAAAAAGCCCAACAAAGGAGTATTATTGCCAATGGTGCTAGACAATGGTGAGGTGTGAGATTCCTATGGAAGATAAGAGACCCATGGTTGATGCACTAGTGATGGAAAAAGCCCATTAAGCAAGGGGGACCAAGGAAGACTTGTTTATGACCCATGGAGAGGTCTTGAAGCCTACTGAGAGGCAGAGACTCATACGTGAGGGGGAGATTGTTGGGTATACACGTGTGAGTGAAGTCCTACATTGAATAGTGATAAGAAGAATAAGTGGTTAATATAAAATAATTGAGTACATATCCATTGGACTTAAACCTTTTGGGTTAAAGTGTGTCTCTATATGTTATATTAATTAATTATTCAAGAAAGTTGTCCAAGGTGTTTATTTTCCCAACTAGTGATATCAGAGCCCATGGTGGTAAGGTTATTAAGGTTCATTTCGCAATTGAAGTGGGAACAGGATGTGTGTACTTAAGCCCTTTCGTAAAAGGAGTAGGACAGGTCCCTTTCGCAATGGGAGTGAGAACGATATATTGCACCAAGTAAGCCCATAATAGCCCACAAAAAGGGTCTTGGAAAATGCCCAACAAAGGAGTATTACTGCCATTGGTGCTAGACAACAGTGAGGTGAGAGGTTCCCCTGGAGGATAATAAACGTGCGGGGTTGATACATGGAGGCCCATGGATAATGCAATAGTGAAGGAAAAATCCTATTAGGCAAGGGGGAGTGAGTAATACTTGCTTATGACCCATGGAGAGGTCTTGAAGCCTGCTGAGAGTCAGAGACTCACATGTGAGGGGGAGATTGTTGAGTATATGCGTGTGAGTGAAATCCCACATTGAATAATGATGAGAAGAATAAGTGGTTAATATTACATAATTGAGCACATACTCATTGGGCTTAAGCCTTTTGGGTTAAAGTGTATCTTTATATGTTAAATTAATTATTCAAGAAAGCTCTCCAAGATGTTTATTTTCCCAACACCCACAATATGTAGTGGCATTGAACCAAATGACATGCACACAATTTGTAAGACTTTTCTTCCTACTTCTGTTTATGAGAATTCAATAATTAAACTTAAATTGCATGGTTAAAATTGGCCACTAAAATGACTTGCTAAAGAGAATTTATTCATTCCTACAAAAGTATTCTTTCTTCCTCTCACATGAGATGTGAGTCCTATAGACAATGGCCACATCTCTTATAAGAGGTAAAAGGACTCTTCCCATAAAAAATGAATAATTTATTGTCACATAGGGGTCCGCGTGAAGAAAAATGACTTCAAATCATGTCATATGCCTCTTTTAAGCCACAACTAAGAAATCAAGACCATGGAATCCTTGAAATGAGTAATGTATGCCAAACTAACCAGTACAAATTCAATCTTACAGTGGGTTCATTTGGCACCTCAGGTTCTAAGTTTCCGATTAGTTTATGGCACTACTCATATAATGTCACATCCGGTGTGGAAAATTGCTTTGAAAAAGGAAAGCATGTGAAACACTACAGCATAATTATATATGATACAAGACAAAGGGCAGGGTTTTTAGCGATCAGCTTAATCTCAACTCCACCAAGGTCCCAGTAGTATCATCAGCCAGAGGGTTATGATCATAAAGTGAGAGTGCCAAAATTCTAATCTAGATTGGAAGTGGATCTGGCAATTCATTTATTCACACAAATTATATTGAACTTTTTTTTTTTTTGAGGGTGAAATTATATTGAACTTGAGGTCATGTATTCAGTTTTCATTTCAAGTGGAATATCATAAGTTGGACCATCTTATATTTAATAGACATAAGATGGTATTTTACAATAAACAATGAACATATCACCTAACCAAACGGTGTCATGAAAGCTTTGCTAGGTCCAACTTATGACACTTCAAGGTACAATCTATAAAGTAAAATCCCTTCTAAGATATATTAACATTTAACAACCTTCAAAAAGATTTCAAGTGAGGAAAAGTTCACCAACTCCACCACAATTTATTTATTTTTATATATTTTTTATTTTCACCAAATTAAAAAATAAATATATTCTCTTTTTATATATATATATATATATATATATATATATATATATATATATATATATATTTTACTTCGATACATTACAATGAGAGAATAGAAATTTAAATTTTAGATGTATTTATTGGAAGCAGTTGAACTACAACCTACAAGGCCCTTAGCAACATATTAATGTTATTGCTATAATCACAATTAAAGGATGGTCCTATTCCCCTTCCTCTGTCTATGCATTAGGTTTCATTATAAACTTCTATAACGTAGGTCACGTAATCAACCTTATCCTGCTCAATGCCAGCTAGCTTATACCATCATATTAATCATCGTCAACCCTATTTCTTGATCACAAACGAAACACGTCAAGGTGAAATGTTCACCATTTTCATCATGTTTTGTATACAAATAAATTTTGACAAAAATCCATCATAATTAAGCGTGCCAATTATGTATGAGCTGTAACTGATACAAATCACTGAAATATAGTATTCGATTCCTTTCTCTAAGAACATAACAAAAGAGTTTGATGATACAACTAGTTGGTCAAGCTTAGTTCTTCAATCTCATCACTGATAGGCCAAGAATGTATTGACTCCTTGTGATGAATTAATTGATTAATTAGTCAAATTTATTAATTAATCAAATTAACATACAAAATACGTGGCAGCACAAACAAATCACCAATTAAACTAAATATGCAGCGGAAATTAAAATTTACACGGTGATTTGTTTACGAATGGAGAAAACCTATATGGCAAAAACCTCATCGGGTGATTTTAAGGTCACCACTCCGAGAATCCACTATTATCAAAACAAGTTGTTACAAGTAAAGGAATCTCAGTACTTTATACCAACCTACAGTTGAACCCTTACCCCAATACCCAATTGGACTTGTTCTGTAGTGACAATCTCTCGAGCTTGTTCTGTCTAAAAAACTGATTTTCATAAACCTCGATAGATAGCTATCTATCGAGTCACGGGCTTCAGCAGCTTTTAAATCTCGATAGATGCTAGCTGTTGAGCTAGCTGTCGAGTTTTAAAATCCAGCATTTCATTACTTGATTCTTGGACAAACTTGTATGGCTTTAACACTTGAACTTGAAACCTTGTTTCTTGAAGCATTAAACACATCCTAAATCTACCAAATTACAAGTAAAGTGTGTTTTGTCAAAGGATAGCCAATTACATAAAATATTGACATATGTTCCTAACATCAAATCACATATGTCCTAGTGTGAAAGTAAACTTTGACAACCTGTACTTTTGAAACACTTTAAACAAAACTCATCATGGCATCTTAGTGTGAAACAGAAATAATAGATTACATACAATAAATAAGAAACATATGTATAAAGAAAGAAAAGAAACAACACATAGAGAGATAGGTGAATAACATACATCAATATATATAAAAATCAAATATAAGTACAATGTATGTCAAAAATGGTCACAAGACCCATGTACAAGAGATAATGTATCTAAAATAGAAAGAAAAGAAAAGATACAAAAATCCTCACTACATCCCTCAATATAAACACTCCCCCTATCTCTTATACTAACCATCCCCCTATGAGTATGACTACTCTCATCTCAAAACTACTCCCATTTTTGTCACGAGTGACAAAGGGCAAGTAAATTAAGTAGACATCTCATCATCACTAGGCGAGCCATCATCATCATCCTCAGCATCATCAGCACTGCCAGAGCCATCGTTACTCTCATCCTCAGATGCCTCGGGAGAGGAAGCCACTGTGTAACCACCCATCATGGCCTGTCGTCGCGCGATACGATCGACATGGGTGTTCACCTGACATAACTCATTGCTGAGAGTGTTAAGGCGAGTATCCAAGCGCACAAGCTGTGCCATGATGGCCTCAAGTGTCACTCCACCCGCTGAAGATGAAGGAGCAAAGGTGGATGGAGCGGTAGACACCGGAGGAGCTGTCGTCTGTGTCTGGGGCTACCTCGGTCTCAACTGTGTTGTGCTCCATCGAACGGTAGCTGCATTTATGGCACACATATATGAGAAGTGGGAAGACTCAGGATAGAAGACTGAAAAATAGCGGAGGAGTCTCGTGATAGCGGAAGGAAAAATGAGCTTATCACGGGTCGCCATGTCCTTATAGACATCTATAAGGGAGAGTATAAAGTGTGAAGGGAAGTCAATAGAGAGATCCTCAATGAGGGATAGCAAAAAGCAAGCACGAGGCTCTGTGATAGTGTTATAGTGTGACAACGGATGAAGAACGAATGTCATCACCATGTTAAGGATTCTTGGACCTTTAGCAAAGGCCGAGCATGAAGTGTTTTGATGATCACCTCATGAAGAAGGTGTCTCATAAAATAGAGACGCGAGCTTGTATTTGGACACTGCCTCAGACGCTCAGAACCAGGGTAGTCAAGATGTGCTACCCTAGGGACATGTAGTACCTTAGATACAATATCCGGAGTAACTACCATGCGTATACCCTGAACGTGAGTAGAAAACTGAGGTATAGAGTAATCAAATCCATGCATATTGGAGTAGAACTCCTGTATCATAACGGAAGGGCATGTGACTAGGATGCCACAAAGTGACTCCCAACCCTTACTGTGGATGACAGTGGGTAGGTCAGTGTCAAAAAAGTCTGACAAAACGACTTGGCATTCCAAATGAATGTCGCGTCGTGAAAAGTTCTCCAAGAAGTCTGATTTGGTCTTCTTATCACAGAACTGGACATGAGAGGGAGTGGGGTCAGATGGAGAAGAAGAAGAAGAAGCCCCAGAACAAAGAGGGTTCTGGGACGGAGTAGACTTACGTTTTGGTGTCATAGAGCAGACTAACGTAAGAGGGAGAAAAAAAGAGGGAGAGAGACAATCAGAAAAGTACCAAGCAATTTTAAGAAATCAAATGATAAAAATAGGAAGGTACGTATGCATGAAAATGCATGAACATGTGACATGCTAAATTAAATGCATCATGGGCTCAGCCCAATCCAAACCTACCAGCATACAACATAGCAACAAAGTAAACACACATCTAAATGCATGAAACAATGTTATAATGCGAGTGTGATGCAATGCATGAAGTTTAAAGTTCATTTGAACAAAAACCCATCCCAAAATTTTAACAAAAACTCAAAAGTTTTGAAAAATCTCAAACAATTTAAAAAACCCAAAAAGTTAGGTCAAAGGTCATGTAAATGCATGATAAAGAGGGAGAAAGAATCATACCAGATGAAGAACAAAGATCTTGAGATTGAAACTGAAGTGAGGAAGATGAAAAGCTTAAGTTTTAGGTGTTTGGGAGTGAGAGAAGAGAGAAGCTATCAAGAGAGATCGAAGGAAAATGGATCTGAAATCATGAGGCTCGAATTTATAGAAACTTCATAATCTTCAATCGATCGAGAGCTATCGAGCTTTAAAAAGGCATGTTTTAGCTATCGAATAGCTAATGAGGAGCTATCAAGGATCTGTCCAAAGGTTTCTACACAAAGGAAGCACGATGGATTGAGATAGCTATCGAGTAGCTATCGAGCAAACAGAAAGTTCCTTGATGGATCGAGATAGTTATTGAGAATGCGATAAAAAGCAGCTGAAGGGTCTTGATAGATAGCTTATTGTAAGGTTGAATTTATTCAACCATCTAATTGGCTTTATTCCGTGCCAAATTTGCTTGTAATTCAGCATTTAGTAACCCTGTATTTAGGTGGGTTTGATGTAAGGGTAGTGAGTGAGATAGAGTGAAGTTTGCTCAAGAGTGTGCAAGAAAACAGAGACTCGCGGCTGGGACTCGCGGGTGACTCGCGGCTGCAAGCCGCCAGACGCAGCACACGTGCCAAGCATGCTGGAAGGTGAACAGTCATGCCAGCTGGAGCACTACAGGACAAAACAGGACAACTGGCCATACGGTTATCTCGCGACTTGGTCAAGCCGCGAGGTCAAGCCGCGAGCCACCCCTGTTTTGTAAAACCTGACGTTTCACATTCCTCTCCCACTCCAGTATAAATACCCCTTTTACCCACGATTGAGAGAGAGCTTCCAGAGAGAATTTTGAGAGAGAAACCCTAAAGAAAAACAAGATTGAGTCACCCACAATCTATACCTTAGAGTCTCTCCAAATTCCCCAACTCTCTTCCTCTCCATTGTCAAATCCTTGAGAGGCATTATACCAGACCTGGTTCTCACCATCATCATCACTGTGAGACAGTTGTTTGGATTTCTGGGAAGCAGTTAGGAAGGAACCAATCTTCATTGGTTGATGCTATGGTCTAGTAGCGGAATCCGGGAAGCTAGAAAAGAAAAAGGTTCGGCGCAACCTCGTTGGAGCAAGAAGCTTGGAGGGCTTAGGTGCACTGGGTAGATTAGGCTTGGAGGGTCTATTGTTGTCCTTGTATCCCAACTACATTTTCTAGTGGATTATTGACCGCTTGGAGGGCGGCGGAGAGGTTTTACGCCGAGGGCTTCGGTTTCCTCTTCGATAACACATTGCGTGTTGTCTTTGTGTTTGCATCTTCCTTCCTCTCTATCTTTGCCTTTTTATTATCTGCTGTGGATTTTATTTTGTTATGGCTTAGATAGTTTTTAACCAATTTCATATTATAGCATATGTTAAGTTTCCGCACACTTGTTGTTTGACATATTGCTTGAATTGGTTAAGTTGTAAGTTGGGGGTCTAATTACACGTTTTTGAACTTTCAATTGGTATCAGAGCGGGTACACTTGTTGTGGTTTTATTACCTAAGTGTGATCCTAGACCCCTGTGTTATGGAAAATTCCATGCTGAATTATAGCTTAAGTGTTTGTGAAAATGACTCTATGCATATGTCTGAAAGGTGTTTTACTAATGATCTCATAGAGTTGTTAAAAACTAAGAAATATGCTAGAGTATTTGTTCACATGCTGGAATATCTTGAAAATCAGAATCATGTCTTAAACAGTAGCATATCTGAATCTAAATCATTGATTAAGAAGTATAAAAGAAAGAATAGAATGTTGTGTGAGATGATTGAGAATCTGAAAATGAAAAATCAATATGAAAGAAGCATGAAAACTGATAATGAGTTTGTGTTTGAAGGTCAAGAATGTTTGTCACATGTGAACCTATTTGTGCATACCTCGTTGAAGGTGTTTAATGCGTGTTTGTGGTATCTTGACAGTGGGTGTTCTCGCCATATGACAGGGGATAAGTCACTGTTTAAGACAATCAAAGAAAAGGTTGGTGACTATGTGACTTTTGGTGATGGAAGTCATGCTCAAGTCCTAGGCAAAGGAACCATTGAGATACCTGGTTTGCAGCTGTTGAAAGATGTGCTGTATATAAAAGGGCTGAAGGCGAATTTGCTAAGCATCACTCAAATTTGTGATGATGATTTCCTGGTACAATTCTCCAAGAAGGGATGCTTAATCATCAATGAAGAGGGGATTCAGGTTTTGGAAGGAAGTCGGACTACAGATAACTGTTATGGAATAGTTCCCACGGCACCCCTATCGTGTAGAAGTGCTCGTGTGGATATGTTGGAGCTGTGGCATCACAGATTTGGGCATGCCAACTTCAAACAAGTAGCAAAAGTCTCCAAACTTGAAGCAGTCGAGGGACTCCCTAAGTTTGGAAAAGTGAAGAATACCGTTTGTGGTGCATGTCAAATGGGGAAGCAAACTAAGGCAAGTCATCACAAGGTGAATGTGATCGCCACTTCTCGGTGCTTGGAGTTACTTCATGTTGATCTAATGGGGCCTACCAGAACTGAAAGCCTAGGGGGGAAGAGATACATTATGGTGATTATGGACGACTACTCAAGATACACTTGGGTTGAATTCCTTAGAGAAAAATCAGAAGCATGTGAGAGGTTAGAGATTCTGTGCAAGAAACTACAAAACGAAAAGGGGATTCCGATTGCCAAAATTAGAAGTGATCATGGGAGGGAATTTGAGAATGCAAGATTCGAGTCCTTCTGTGAGAAGAATGGAATTAAGAGAGAATTTTCAGCTCCCAAAACTCCACAACAAAATGGAGTGGTAGAGAGAGAAAATCGTGTGATTTAGGAGATGGCAAGAGTCATGTTGCTTAACAAGCAAATACCTCAAAAATTTTGGGGAGAAGCTGTCAACACCTCGTGTCACATTGGCAATAGGATTTTCTTTCGAGCTGGTACAAAGAAGACTGCCTATGAGATATGGAATGGGAAGAAGCCTAAAGTGAAGTATTTCCGTGTGTTTGGAAGTAAATGCTATATCCTAAATGATCGGGAAAATCTTGGGAAGTTTGATGCGAGAAGTGATGAGGGTATTTTTCTTGGGTACTCTACTACAAGTCGAGCGTATAGAGTGTTTAACAAGAGAACAAAGACTGTGATGGAGTCCATAAATGTCAAGATTGATGATGCCCTATCTAAGGTGGAAATGATTGATGATGTAGAAGGGCCGAGCACCAAAGAGCCCGATGTTGAGGTAGAAGCTTTGGATATAGAAGGTGAAGAACCTATACCAGAAGCAGAATTGACTCCCATCAACCCAAGAATGGAAACGAGATCGATGTCTAGAACATCAAGTCCTCTTACTCCTCCGGAAGTTCATCCTCCTATCTCTCGAAGTGATGAAGTTTCCACTTCAAAAAGGCCATCTTCAAGAGTCATCAAGAATCATCCGGAAAGTAACATCATAGGATCTCTTGATGAAGGTCTTCGCCTCAGGAAAGGAAACATTCTGCTAGCCAATCATGTAACTTATCACTGCTATCTCGCACAGTTTGAACCAAAAAGGGTTGAAGAGGCTCTTCGAGATGAGAATTGGGTTGAGTCAATGCATGAAGAGCTGAATCAGTTTGTGAGGAATGATGTGTGGGAACTTGCTCCAAGGCCTGAGAACGTTCATGTTATAGGCACAAAATGGATTTTTAAAAACAAAACTGATGAAGAGGGAGAGATAATTCGAAACAAATCTCGATTAGTAGCTCAAGGATACACTCAAGTAGAAGGAGTAGATTTTGATGAATCTTTCGCTCCGGTGGCAAGACTCGAATCCATTCGAATCCTAATGTCCATTGCGTGCACTTTGAATTTCAAACTTTATCAAATGGATGTAAAGTGCGCGTTTCTGAATGGATATCTAAATGAAGAAGTATTTGTTGAGCAACCAAAAGGATTTGAGGATCCTCATTTTCCAGATCATGTATTAAGATTGAAGAAAGCCCTTTATGGCTTAAAACAAGCGCCTAGAGCCTGGTACGATCGTCTTACACATTATCTTCTAGATAGAGGTTTCAAAAGAGGGTATGCCGACCGAACTCTGTTTGTCAAAAATGATGAAGATTATCTCCTTGTGGCACAAGTCTATGTTGATGACATAGTGTTTGGGGCAACCATCGAAGATCGTGCTACTGAATTTTCTGAGGAGATGAAGAAGGAGTTTGAGATGAGTATGGTGGGGGAACTCACATTTTTCTTGGGCCTTCAAGTCAAACAACAGAAGGAGGGTATATTTGTATCTCAGGAGAAGTATGCCAGAAACATTGTCAAGAAGTTTGGACTAGACTCCAAAAAACATGCCTCCACTCCCATGAGCTCATCCACTAAACTGAATGTTGATTTGTCTGGAGTTGAAGTAAGTCCTACATTGTATAGGAGCATCATAGGGAGTTTGCTCTATCTTACAGCCAGTAGACCAGACATTGCTTTCAGTGTTGGCGTTTGTGCCAGGTACCAAGCTAATCCAAAGGAATCTCATCTGACTGCGGCTAAACGAATCATTCGATATGTGAATGGTACTGCAAACTATGGTCTGTGGTATTCAAAAGACTCAAATGCTTGTCTTGCTGGGTATTCAGATGCTAACTGGGCTGGCAGTGTAGACGATCGGAAAAGTACTTCAGGCGGCTGTTTCTACCTTGGTAACAATCTTGTCTCATGGATGAGCAAGAAGCAGAATTCAGTGTCTCTATCTATTGCAGAAGCTGAATACATCGCTGCTGGAAGTTGCTGCACTCAGCTTCTTTGGATGAAGAAATTACTTCATGACTATGGAATTCCTCAAGAAACGATGTGTGTCTTCTGTGACAATACCAGTGCCATCAATCTTTCCAAGAATCCTGTCCAGCATTCAAAATCTAAGCACATAGAGATACGTTACCATTTCATTCGGGATTTGGTAGAGGAAAGAGTTGTGTGTCTTGAGTTCATACACACCGATAATCAAAAGGCGGACATCTTCACCAAGCCTCTTGATGGTCCACGGTTTGAATCACTCCGTAAGACCATTGGTGTTGGTACAATTCCTTGACTCTCTTGTGTGTTGTGTGCTTCACATATTTATAATATGATAAGTTTGTTTGTGTTGGGGCACACACTTCTCTGTTAACTCTTTGTGCAACATGTTTATCGTTTGTTTGTCCATTTGTGAATACGGTTGCTTCTTTCTTTGTTTGTTCAATCATTTTCTTCTTTTATGTCAAAAATTTAAAAATCACATAAAAATTAGAAAATCAAAACGCTTGTTTGACATTGTTGAGTTTTTATCTCAAAACTTGTTTTGCCTTGTACCTTCGTGCTTATGGCTTTGTGCATTTTCGAGCATTGCTTGTCCTCATGCACTCATATCTATGTGGGAGAAATTTTGAAATCTTTGTGATTGTTGTAAATAGATCTTCAAACTTGTCATGAATGATTAGTGAATGGTTTTGTTGATCTTGAGACTTGCATAGACTTGTGTCTATATATCTTCCCACTCTTTATTTTTGTTTTTGCTAAAAAGAGCTCACCAAATGTAAATCTCCAAATGAAAAGAGATATTGAGCTGCAAAAGCCTGTCGCACATACTAGTATTCGACTAGGAAAAAGGGAAAGCGACCAAAAATTAAAGAGAAATGTTTATTCAAAAAGCCAAAGGCTTGTTCATCAAAAAGAAATGTCAACTATCACTCTCACAATGAGAGGTGATTGCCTCAAAAGATCAAAAAGATCACATGTTGATTAATAGTGGAGTCAAATGTAAAGCTCCAAGTCATGTTATCAAGTTTTTGTGGGAGGTCATATATACATACTTCTATAATTGAGATGGGTCACATGATCTAGTGCTAATTGTGTATGTCTTGGTTGAATTGATCATTGAAGCTTCACATTAGACTAAGGACTATCTCATTGTTGATATCCACACACAACACACAAGTTTATGTTCAATAATTGCCATATTCATTTGTGTGATTGTACTTGATAAAATGTGTTTTCACATGCTCAATCTTTGTTAAATCAAGCACAAAAAGATTTTTGAGTGTTTTAGGTGTTTTTGGAAAATATTTTGTTTGGAAAATCTGAAAATTTCAAAAATCTAGTTTTGTCCTGTTTTGGCGGCTTAGTCGCGGGTATGTCAAGTCGCGAGCCTTAGTCGCATGTTCGCGGGTCCATTTTGGCGACTTGTTCGCAAGTGAAAGGTCCAGTTGCGAGGTTACTCAGAGATTTTCGCCGCTCAGATCGCGACTCACTCGCAGGTAGACCTTCCAGTCGCGAAAAACACTTAGAAAAATTTTTCAAATTTTTTTCCTTAAGTGTTTTGGCGGCTCAATCTGGCGACTTGATGGCGCCTCACCTAAGTCGCGAAAATCGCGTGTTTTGGAAAAACAGGGACAGTTTTCCCTCGATCTTTTTGTGAACTGTTCATTGTCTTTCTCATCTGCTCTTACCCATTCACACCATACCTCCATTTTCAATCTCCATTGTTTGCCTCTCTTCAGCTCAAAATCATCAAGTAACAGGTATGGATTTTCTGTCTTGAACTCAGTTCTACTTGTTGTTATGGTTTTCCCTCTGGTTTATTCGTATTTCATTCTGATTTTGAGATGGGTGTTTAGCTCAGCTATTGCTCTTTGTCCATGCTTAGTTTATGGAAATTTTCGTTTCTATTTTGAGCTATTTTATACTTTTGGTCTTGTTCGTCATCTTGTGCTTAGCTAGGGTTAGCTATTTTTGTCTGATCTGCTGTTGATGTGGTGTTTCTAATTGATCCTGTGTAGTATCCTGTTGATGTGTTGTTGAATGTGGGTCCTGTTTCAGATGATTGTGTGGTTTTATTTTGACTCCCTCTACTGTGTAGTTCAATTTGGGCCATTCGTGTCCCTCATTGATATTTTCTGGACATTTTCATCCAGCTATTAGGGTTTCTTCATTGTCCCTAAATTTCAGCTAACCCACTGCTAATAAAGTTTGTTGGATTGTGTTGTGTCATTCCTCTTATTCATAATGCAGACTAGTTATGTCTCCATTCAAGAAAGCTGCTGTGAAAGGAGGTAGTTCCAAAGGGAAGGAACCAGTAATTGATGTTGATGATTACCCTCCTCAATCAAAAGGGACTCGCTCTTCATCAAAGAGCTTCGATCCCAACAAGTTCAGATCATATGCAGCCTATCAGTCTTATGCGAATTACTTTCTACATGCCACACCATTACTAGAAAGAGCTGTGGATCAACCCTCACTTCATGACACTGACATTCCGATATGGTTTGCTCACAAGGATTGGAATTACCTTCTCTCTGATCTGGATGACGCGTATGAAGATTTGGTAAAAGAATTTTATGCCAACGCAATTGTGGAAGGAGATGAACTTAAGTGCTGGGTTCGGAAAAAGAGCTTTTCTGTGTCTCCTGCATATCTGGCAGAAATACTTCACATCAACAGACCAATTATCCGACATTCACTAGTTTATGATGATGTATGTCCTGATGAGGAGCTTCTCAAAGAAAGTCTTGGTCAAGATTTGGAATTCTCACCCAATAGGAAATCCATCAGTGTTTCCTCTCTGTCTCCAAAACTGAGAGTGCTTACAATTGTGATGTTTCACAATTTGTACCCCTTATCAAGCACTGGGTATATGAACCTCGGACGTGCTTTGTTTCTTCATGATCTAATCTCTGATGTGGAAATAGACATCTGTGCGCATATCTTTCATGTTCTGCGCAAAACGGTTCTTCGAACTGAGTCTCGGATATGCGTTCCCTTCTGCAGTCTCATTTCACGGATCTTGAAGCTCAAGGGAATTTATCCAACGGCAGAAGAATCTCCTATCTCAAAACCAAGTCCAATTAACATGCGTACATTCAATGCAAGCATTGGACATAGTCGGAAGAGAGCCAAACCAGAAACTTCTACTTCTCACAGTGGATCTCATTTCAGCACTCTCTCCATAGATGAGAAACTTGATCACATTGTATCCTCTGTCCACGAGCTGAATACAAAGATGTCTGGACTCACAGCCTCTCTACACCATCAAAGCACTCGGTGGGATATGAAGTTTACTTCTCTTCAAACTCAATTGGATCAAATTCAGAGAAAGCTGGAAGAGGATGAATAGCCTATTCCATGACAAAAAGGGGGAGTGATAGGCATGATCAGAGGGGGAGGATATTACCTAAGGGGGAGTGTCTACCTAAGGGGGAGTGTCTTTACATTCTTCTTCAGTTTAAGTTTTCACTTTAAGTTGATATATTGTGTTTTGTAAACTGTTATTCAGGATGTTTTGTAGTTTGTACCCATGTGCTTTTGTAAGCTTTTAGGGTTTATGTTTTATGCATAGTTTGTAGGCTTTATGGTATGTACCTTGCTATTTGCAGCCTTTATATTATGTTGAAATCAGTACTTTGATCTAAATGTTCTGCATTTTGGTTTATGTACTGTCACTCTTGTGCCCTTGTAGGATTGTTCCTAGATGCATATACCTTGTGTGTTATGCATTGGTTGAGTGTTGAACATACAAGTGTCTTGCCTTGTGCTTGTTAACTTGTATGTCCTTGTGTTCATTCCAAGTGTGAATGAGCACTGTGATCACTACCTTGTGGTGTTCACTTGGTTGATCAAGCCATGGCTTGTTTCTTAACTCCATCTTTGCTTGATCACATATTGCCTGTTTCATATGCATTTTATAATTTTCTGCTTACAATGATCATGGTGTATTGTTGTGTTTCAGGAGTATTATGTTCATATGATTCAAGTGCTTCACATTTTCTAGAGTTAGGTGTGAGTGAGTTTTGTTCAACTGTTCCCAACTCACATGTTAAGTCTAGAGTCTGTTTTAGGGTTTTGTCACGGAATAGCCAAAGGGGGAGATTGTAAGGTTGAATTTATTCAACCATCTAATTGGCTTTATTCCGTGCCAAATTTGCTTGTAATTCAGCATTTAGTAACCCTGTATTTAGGTGGGTTTGATGTAAGGGTAGTGAGTGAGATAGAGTGAAGTTTGCTCAAGAGTGTGCAAGAAAACAGAGACTCGCGGCTGGGACTCGCGGGTGACTCGCGGCTGCAAGCCGCCAGACGCAGCACACGTGCCAAGCATGCTGGAAGGTGAACAGTCATGCCAGCTGGAGCACTACAGGACAAAACAGGACAACTGGCCATACGGTTATCTCGCGACTGGATCTCGCGACTTGGTCAAGCCGCGAGGTCAACCGCGAGCCACCCCTGTTTTGTAAAACCTGATGTTTCACATTCCTCTCCCACTCCAGTATAAATACCCCTTTTACCCACGATTGAGAGAGAGCTTCCAGAGAGAATTTTGAGAGAGAAACCCTAAAGAAAAACAAGATTGAGTCACCCACAATCTATACCTTAGAGTCTCTCCAAATTCCCCAACTCTCTTCCTCTCCATTGTCAAATCCTTGAGAGGCATTATACCAGACCTGGTTCTCACCATCATCATCACTGTGAGTTAGTTGTTTGGATTTCTGGGAAGCAGTTAGGAAGGAACCAATCTTCATTGGTTGATGCTATGGTCTAGTAGCGGAATCCGGGAAGCTAGAAAAGAAAAAGGTTCGGCGCAACCTCGTTGGAGCAAGAAGCTTGGAGGGCTTAGGTGCACGGGTAGATTAGGCTTGGAGGGTCTATTACTGTCCTTGTATTCCAACTACATTTTCTAGTGGATTATTGACCGCTTGGAGGGCGGCGGAGAGGTTTTACGCCGAGGGCTTCGATTTCCTCTTCGATAACACATTGCGTGTTGTCTTTGTGTTTGCATCTTCCTTCCTCTCTATCTTTGCCTTTTTATTATCTGCTGTGGATTTTATTTTGTTATGGCTTAGATAGTTTTTAACCAATTTCATATTATAGCATATGTTAAGTTTCCGCACACTTGTTGTTTGACATATTGCTTGAATTGGTTAAGTTGTAAGTTGGGGGTCTAAACGTTCAAAGGTGTTTTTACACGTTTTTGAACTTTCACTTATCTGTCGAGAGCTATCGAGAAGCTGTCGAGAGCTATCGAGATTGCTTAAAAAAAGTTTTTCAAAGCGGAGAAAAACACAGATATGAATGCAATCAAGCATGCTACTCAACCAAAGATCCAAACAACATTTTAAGCTCTTAAAATCATCTCTCAATCAAGAAAAATGTTAAGCACATAGATCCCAAAACACACACACACACTAAACAAGTCTAACCAATTTTCTATTTCAAAAAAAAGTTAAGAAAATTTAGTGAGCATACATTAACACAAGTATTCCTTGTGATGGCCAAATCACATTGTACCTGCACATGTATCAAAAGTAGCAAAGAATATTGCGTGTTATGTGTGAAAAACATCGCAAGATTGCATAAGTGTCTACATGTTATGACGATTTGAGATGTGAGAAAATCACTTTAACTCACACACAATCATAACTGTTTGATGGGGATTATCACCTTCGAGGTACATCCTATAATTCCCACATCTCCTAGAATACATGCTTGCAATCATACATAAAGCATTTTGACTCTTTTTTCTTTTTATTTTTCTTTGCATATTTTTCTTTTAAGCAAACCATGCATGGACATATAAGAGATAGCAAAGAAATACCCAATTATGTTAAGAATTTGACATTCCACTTTTGCTATGCCGAAGCATACATATGTCATTTCATGATTGGCGGGCAACAATGGTGAGATGGTTATTTATGTCTTTCTCTTAGGATTTTCTAGTCTTTCCCGTCAAAAATAGTGATATTAGTGTTAAGTACAAGAGATTACTTAATCTTACTCATCACAAACATGAGCCACAAAGCTCACTTGCTTAGTTATGCATAGAGATGCTCATCTAAGTTACAAAAGATACAAAGTTTAAAAAACTTTGTTTTAATGGCCATCCAAGGTACACAAGTACCAATGTACACAAACACACACTATTTTTGTATTTTTATGATTTTTCAATTTTTTTTATATGAAAAACAAAATGAAGCAAAATTGAAAAATGACCAAACAAAACATGTTAAATAAGACAAAGCAATGCATAAAACTAGACTGACTCAAAACATGAAAGCAAAACATACAAGTAACGCAAAAACAAAAACACGAGGGGAGAGAGAAAATAAGTGACAGAATCACTTTTAGCCCTTTTCCTTCCACACCTTGGAAGAACCTTTCCGTTTAGCAAACTCTTGATCCGGCAGTGAGGGGGAAGAGTTAAAACTGTTCAAGTTTGAAAGGAACATGAGAGCTTTGAGAAGATCTCTAAGAGGAGCAAAAGAGGATGGAAACTGATTCTGGTCTCCCGACGCAATCATGTTGTTGCTCTTTTCAGTGGCTAACCACTTGTAGCAATTAGGTCGAGTATGTCTAGCTGTACCGCAGTGATGACAAAAACGCTGCTTTTTCTACTTTAGCTTTTGAGAGTTTCCCTTCTTAGCCCTAGGGTTCTTAATCTCTTTCTTATCAAGTTTAGGGGGTGCTCCTAAGATAGATTTACCCTTGTCTACGTTCTCACTCGCTAATTCATTCTTAACATCATTGTTCTCAGTTTCGACATTATTAGCAGGAGGAACAAAAACAATAGTACTAGTAGAATCAATACTAGGATAAGAGAAATCATACCCTAAACCGGCTTGATCGGAAGCCGATTTCTGAAGACTAAGCATCTCATTGAGCTTAGCGCTTGAAGTCCTTTCCAGCTAAGCTTTGACTTGGAACAATTTTACCTCAAGCTTCTTGGTCTTCTCAGCCAAAAAATTATTCTCAAATCTCAGTGCTCCAATAGTCTAATTGGCTTCATCAAACTTTGTAGAGTTTTCTTCTCGCTCAAGCTACACATCACTAAACTTCTTGGTGGCCAACCTATACAACTTCTCATGCTTTTCGGAGACCTTGTATAACTTTGCATAGGCTGTGTGGATGTCATCTTGTTCATCCATCTTCTCAAACTTAGACTCCACCAATTCCTCTTCTTCATCCACATCTTCAACAATCCCCTCAGTAGGATTTACAGTGGCAGTGAAGGCATTTAGGATTCCATCATCCTCATTATCGGAGTCATCCTCAAGCTCAGTGTCGCTTAAGATAGCAGCAAGTGCTTTGCTTTTTCCGATGATCTTGAGATAAATAGGGCACTCTTGTTTCATATGATCGAAACCTTGACACCCAAAGCACTTTGGTCCTGAGGGAACAGTGTACTAACCGCCATCCCTAGCATCCTTTTTCCCTTTATCTTGGCTCTTGAACTGTGAGGAACTGGATTGCTTTCGGTCCTTGTCGGAGCCCCTCCTATTGGCATTCTTCATGAACCTCTTGAATTGCCTTGTAATGTAAGACTTCATTTTAGAATCTTCATCGTCTGAAGACTCATCAATATCACTACTTTTGGCTTTCAAACCCATGCTCTTGCTCTTGCTTGATTTCCCTATCCTCGTCAAACCCAACTCATAGGTCTGCAGATTTCCAACCAGCTCAGTCAAAGGAATTTTGTCGATGTCCTTTGATTCCTCAATGGCAGTGATCTTGGCATGGAATCTCTCGGGTAGAGATCTGAGCACCTTTCTCACAATCTTGGGTTCAGGAATGGTTTCCCTAAGATTAAAGGCTGAGTTCACTATGTCTTTGAGCATGGCATAGAACTCATCGAACGACTCATCCTCTTCCATCTTGATCTCTTCAAAGCTGGAAGCAAGCCTCTGAAACTTTGAGTCCTTGACAGCCTTGGTTCCTTCATAGGTTTCTAGAGGATAGTCCATACTTCCTTAGCAGTTTCAGAAGAGGATATCTTCTTGAATTCCTCATTTGTGACTGCACTGAATAGAGCATTCAATGCCCTGCTGTTCAAGTTTGCTACCTTGATCTTAGCATCATACCAGTCGGTCGATGCTTCCGGAGGCTTAGTCCAGCCTATCTCCACAGCTTGCCACACTTTCTCATCTAAAGACTGCAGGAAAGCTCTCATGCGTACTTTCCAATATGCATAGTTAGTGTCATTAAATAAAGGAGGTATAATAAGAGGTTGTCCTCTATCCATGACAAACAGTGGTGAATGGATCACATAGCAAAGATTAACCCTAATCAGAGTGTGCCTACTCCGATACCACTTGATAGGCCAAGAATGTATTGACCCCTTGTGATGAATTAATTGATTAATTAGCTAAGTTTATTAATTAATCAAATTAACATACAAAATGCGTGGCAACACAAACAAATCACCAATTAAACTAAATATGCAGTGGAAATTAAATTGACACGGTGATTTGTTTACAAATAGGGAAAACCTACATAGAAAAAACCCCACCAAGTGATTTTAAGATCACCACTCTCGACAATCCACTATTATCAAAACAAGCGGTTACAGGTAAAGGAATCCCAGTACCTTATACCGACCTACAGTTGAAACCTTACCCCAATACCCAATTGGACTTGTTCTATAGTGACAATCTCTCATTTCAATGCATGGCTCCCAGTACGTGACTAACCAATTGTGTGGATCCCAGTACGAGACTTAATCACTAACTTAAGAAGAATGTTGTTTGTAAAGTTCTTCAGTTCATCACACGATGAAGATCAATAAGCTCCTTGGTCACAAAACCCTACGATGTACAAATACAACAGCTTCTTTAAGAGAAAGATGAACTAGGGCAAATTCTGTCTCCGGTCACAATATGCATAAACAAAATTTTGCTTCACACTTGTGTAACTTATGTAACCTTTGACGGCCCTCAAAATAATCCTTATATATGTTTAGGGTTGTGAGAAAAGAAAGCCCAAACATATACCCACGGATTGGATGAAAAACAGCTATGAAAAACTAAGTTTCATAAACCTCGATAGATAGCCATCTATCGAGCTAGCTATCGAGCCACAAGCTTCAGCAGCTTTTAAACCTCAATAGATGCTAGCTGTCGAGATTTAAAATCTAGCATTCATTACTTGATTCTTGGACAGACTTGTATGGTTTTAACACTTGAACTTGAAACATTGTTTCTTGAAGCATTAAACACATCCTAAATCTACCAAATTACAAGTAAAGTGCATTTTGTCAAAAGATTAGCCAATTACATAAAATGTTGACATATGTTCCTAACATCAAATCACATATGTCCTAACAATCACCTTCTTTCACTTTTGAGCATTTGTTTCCGAGTTCACTCATCAATTCAACAATGCACGAGTAAAGAAAATTTTGATTATTTATAATAACATCCCTCAAATTTAAGCCATCCCATTTGATTTCAAATCTATTTCTCAATCTGGTTCACGTTGACCTCTAGTGGGGACCAAGTTGAGTAGGGTTAAGAACACATAAGCATGATTATTTTGTGGCAGTTTATTGCCAGACAAGTTTCCACCAAACATAAAGCAGCCTAGAGGAATAGTGACCGGACTTAAATTTTGATTTAAAAGTTTTCAACTGACTTGGACAAAAAAACATTTAGCTCAAACATTTTTATAACTATATTTCATGTGGAAAACTAAAACACTTATATGTTTGGTAACAGTTTTTGTTTTCTATTTTCAAAAACTTGTTTTTGAGAATATAAAGAAAAAACAATTTTCTTGTATTTTTGAAAACAAAACATGTTTGGTTAGTTGAAATTAAAAAGTTAATTTTTTGAAAAAAATATATAAAATAACAAAATATGTTGTTACTAGGATTTAAACTCTAATACTAACTCATTAAATGAGACAGGTTCATTAAATTAAATAGTTTTTTCATTGACTTTTAAAAATTAGAAACTGAAAATAGCCTTTTGCATGTTTTCGGTTTCCTTCACAAATTGAGCTTTGAGAACAGTTTTTGTTTTCTGTCCATTTTGAGTTACCAAACAAGTTTTTTAGTCTCAAAAATAGAAAATTATTTTTGGAAACAGAAAATAAAGAGAAAAAACAATATTACCAAACATACCCTTAGCTTTTGAGTACAATCTTGTAAACAGCTTCGTATCTATATTTACCAGCATGCTAATGCGTCCCTCACTGATATATAAGACTTACAAATCCATCAATCACTAAAAGTATTTTTTTACTTTTTTTTTTTTAAATTATTATTAAGTTTTTAAAGTTCACCAATCACATTTATTAGGCCATATTTAAGTAAAGATATTATTAGCAAAGCCCAAAAGTCTAATCATGCAATTATATAAGTCAATTAAACACACAAGGAAAATATTTCACATCATGACATAAAAGGAAACAAATTCAAATCAAGTATCAATCAAATATATCAAGTCAAATATCCAATTAAACCCAAATCAAATATTACAAAATCAAATCATGCATTTAAAAGGAAACATCCTATTCTAAACATGTCAAATATATCATCATGGAAAAGTAAAGGAGGAAATCATGGCAAGCAATTAACTAGCATTTATCACCATAACCATAATGTTCATAGTCAAACAAAATCATTAAACGTGGAATATATCAAGGCGAATCAAATCAAACAATCAAAACATGAATTCGGTATTTTCTGGGTCAACATGTGTATGCGTCTTTACGAGCATGCGTACACATCTTTACGAGCATGCACATGCATATTCACTTAGAAACACAAATCCAGGATTTTCACAAGTTCAAATAGATTCACATGTTCATATATATCAACTTAGCCCATTTAAACAAACTAAAAATAAATCAAATCAAAGATATACAAATTAAAATCTATTCCTTAATGTGCATTCACTACAACAAAATGTAACTACAGTGACGAATTTTAGTGAGGAAAATATTTTCGTCACAAAAAAGTACCATATAGTGACGAAATGTATATTTTGTCACTAAATATAAAAAAAAAAAAAAAATATTAACCTTTAGTGACGAAATTTAGATTTCATCACTATAGGGTATGCTAAATTCAGGGCGCCAAACAAAAAGATAGGCGGGAAACAAATGGATCTACAGCATGAATGTCCAAGAAAACAAGTTGATTATGCAAAATCATTAAAGCTCGACAGTTGTATCTATCGAGCTTAAGAAAGCTGTTCAAAGTTCGGTGTGCTCGACACCTTCTCGACAACTTCTATCTGTCAAAGTTTAAGATTTCAGAATTCAAATATGATTTTCTTGGGATCCGTGAATTTGTCTTTGGGCCTTCTTTTCTCCTAACCCTAGACATATAAAAGGATTGTTTTAAGGGCCGTAAAAGTGTTCACAACTTGCACAAGCTTTGAGAAAACTCTACTCAACCAAATTGTGACTAGAGACGAAGTTCTTGCCCTAGTTCATCTCTTTCTCTTGAAGAAGTTGCTGTGTATGTGCACCGTAGGGTTTTGTGACCAAGCATCTTCTTGATCTTCATCGTGTGGATGAACTGAAGAACTTTGCAGCCAACAACCTTCATAGTTGGTGATTGAAGTCGCGTACTGGGATCCGTGCAATTGGTTAGTCACGTACTTGGGATTCGTGCATCTGAAAAGGGAACTGTCACTACAGAACAAGTCCAATTGGGTATTGGGGTAAGGGTTCAACTGTAGGTTGGTAAGGTACTTGGGATTCCTTTACTTGTAATCGCTTGTTGTGATAATAGTGGAGTTTCGGGAGTGGTGACCTGAAAATCACCCGGTGGGGTTTTTGCCATTAGGTTTTCCCCATTCATAAACAAATCACTGTGTTATTTATTTTCTGCTGCATAATTAGTTTCTTGGTGATTTGTTTGTGCTACCACGCGTTTGCATGATAAATTGATTAATTAATAACTTGGCTAATTAATTAATTAATTTCTATCACAATGGGTCATTCAATTTGTGGCCTATCAAATACCTTCTTAGGGATTTCGAGGATTACTTAATTGAAAATGGGATTATATCCCAAATGACTGCACCTGGAACTCCACAACAAAATGGTGTAACAGAAAGAAGGAATAAGACTCTTTTAGATATGGTTAGATCCATGATGAGTTATTCGACTCTACCAATTTCTTTTTGGGGATATACCTTAACTACCGCAATGTATCTTCTGAATTTAGTACCTTCGAAGTCTGTTCCTAAAACACCTGTAGAGTTGTGTATTAGGCGTAAGCCTAGTATGAGACATCTCCGTATTTGGGGTTGTCCAGCACATGTGTTAAAAGGAAAGTCTGACAAGTTACAGTCTAAAACAAAAGTAGTTTTCTTTGTAAGGTATCCAAAAGGAACTGTTGGAGGTTTACTCTATAGTCATAAAGATAATAAAGTGTTTGTTAGTACAAATGCCAAATTTTTGGAAAATGACTATATGAATGATATACTTCTAAATGTAGTGCTGTTTTAGCTAAAATGAATGAACTTGTAATTGAACAATCAATGGAGGAAACTAGGGATGATGTGGTTGTATGGGATACACCACAAGATATTACTCATAAGATGACTAGTACACAGGAGCCTCGTTGTAGTGGGAGGATTGTTAGGCCACCTATAAGATTCATAGGTTTGGGAGAAACTTATGAAGCTATCTCAGAAGAGGTCGAAATTGATCCTTACACTTATGAAGAGGCAATGAATGATATAGATGCACATCATGGGTCACAGTTATGAAATCTGAATTGGATTCAATATATTCCAATCAAGTTTGGGATCTTGTAAAGGTGCCTAACGACATTAAACCCATTGGTTACAAGTGGGTTTACAAAAGGAAGAGAGGGATAGATGGAAAGGTTGAAACCTTTAAAGCAAGGCTAATGGCAAAAGGGTATACACAAAAAAAACGTATTGATTATGAAGAAACCTTTTCACCAGTAGCAATGCTTAAATCTATCAGAATTCTCTTATCCATTGCTGCTCATTATGATTATGAGATTTGGCAAATGGATGTCAAGACTGCATTTCTTAATGGAAATCTTGAAGAAGAGATCTATATGATGCAACCGGAAGGTTTCAGAGCAAAGAACCAAGAGCATATGGTATGCAAGTTGAAAAGATCCATTTATGGATTTAAGCAAGCATCTAGGTCATGGAACATCAGATTTCATCAAGCAATCAAGTCATTTGGTTTTGAACAAAATCTAGATGAACCATGTGTGTACAAAAGACATCAAGATAAAGTATTAATGTTCCTAGTGCTTTATGTTAATGATATTCCACTAATTGGAAATGATGTAGGGATAATTTCATCAGTAAATGTTTGGTTGTCAAGCCAATTTGATATGAAGGACTTGGGCAAAGCTAACTTCATTCTAAGGATCAAGCTTTGGCGAGATCGCAAGAATAGAATGTTAGGTTTGTCACAAGCTAGATATATAGATAAGGTTCTAGAATGGTTTAGCATGCAAAACTCCAAGGATTACATCCTTTCAGACATGGAGTTCCTCTGTCTGATGACCAAAGGCCTAAGACACTTGAGGAAGAAAATATGATGAGATAAGTTCCTTATGCTTCTGCAGTGGGAAGTCTCATGTATGCCATGCTCTGTACTAGACCAGATATCTGTTATTCAGTTGGCATGGTCAGCTGATATCAATCAAATCTAGGTCCAAAACATTGGCAAGTTGTAAAGCATATTCTTAAGTTTTTACGAAGAACGAGAAATTATATGCTTGTTTATCGGTGTGAGGATTTAATACCTATTGGCTATACAGATTCAGACTTTCAATCAGATCTTGATTTCAGAAAGTCCACTTTAGATTGTGTATTCACCTTGGGAGGTGAAGCCATAAGTTGGAGGACTGTTAAGCAATCTTGTATTGTTGACTCCACCATGGAAGCTGAATATGTTACTGCTTGTGAAGCGGCAAAGGAAGCTGTTTGGCTCAAGAAATTCCTTTTCAATCTTGGTGTTATAAGTATGGAGCAAGTTCCTATCACATTGTTTTGCAACAATAGCGGAGCACTTGCAGAATCCAAAGATCCAAGGAATCACAAGAAAGGAAAGCACATTGAAAGAAAGTAACACATCATTCGAGACATTGTTTCTCAAAGAGATGTAGTAGTAGCAAAGATTAATAGTGCAAATAATCTAGCAAATCCCTTTACGAAAGCCTTGCCCCAAAGGACTTTTAAGTCACATTTGGAGGGAATGGGAGTTAGATTAATGCACAATAGTCTTTAGGGCAAGTGGGAGACTGTTAGAATAATGGACTTGATCATGAAGTGTAGGTTGCTTTGATATATCAAGAGTGAGATCTAAAGTCACGATCAAAACCTCAGTATGTTGGGCAGCCACATTTAGTGTTGATGGAACGTATATTCTCAAGATGGAATTCATAATCTCTTAACGGAGATATAAAATATTCCCTTGAGATAAGTTTAATAGGTTAAGTTATTCAAAGTGTTAGGCCTAACCACTTTAGTGAGGAGTTACTAAAGTATATATTTATGAAATTGGATTTCATAAATATATGATGAATAACTTAAAGGATTAAGCCAGGTACTCAAGGATTAAGATGTAGTAATCTTCAAAGTGGCAGTCTACATTCATGACTTTGTATTACTACGAATATTTTATGAAGGGGTTGAATGTATAATAAAGTCTTGGGAATTTTTTTTTTAATAAAGCCTACAGTGCAATTATATTTATATATTGGTATTAAATATAATTAATGGTAACTCTGGACTTGTCAAGAGTTGACAGAAAAGCCTAAGGCCCATTAGAGCTAGAGTCTTATTTGTTTCCTTTTGGTCCCACTCCAAGCCACATACTAAAACCCAATTGGAATGGCCTAAAAAGGCTAGCCCAATTAGATAATTAGTTATAAGGAGAGAAACATACAGTTTGTTTGTAAGAGAATGAAATGGTTTTAATGTGAGTGTTGGACATTCTCTTATTCTCTCTAAACACATACATATAAACTGATTGAGAGACCACACTTCTTGGGCACAAGTGGAATTAGAGTGAAGATTAAGAGTGTTCCCAAGTACTTCTAATCTTTGATTTTGAATTTCACTGCACCAAGGTACACTTGTTCTTATATTTTGAAATTTACATAGTACAAGTTATCAATTGCGAATGAAGTAGATATCGCATATGTTTTGTATGCGATACAAACATGTATTTTCCAACAGAAATCACCCTAGGTAAAGCGTGCATCCTGCAGCCCATAAACCAAAATTCAATTTCCCCTAGAGGCTGAAACACCACCTCTTTTCCAAAACAATCTACACTAGCATGATAAGCTGCCAGCCAATCCATTCCCAAAATTATATCATAGTCATACATGTCCATCAAAATTAAGTCTGTGAACATTTCCTTATCCTTAATTTGAATGACATGAGACTTAGGCATAGAATTACACACCAAAAAATCACCCATAGGTGTGGCCATAGACAAGTCATAATCCATAAGCCCAAGTTTCTTATCACATAACTTAACATATCGATAGGAGATAACAGAGTGGGTAGATCCAGAATCAAATAGATTTTTAGCAAAGTTTGAGAATAATGGGAGGATACCTGTAACTACAGTATCTGAAGTTTGAATGTCTTGTGGTGCGAGTGCAAACACTCTCCCTTGTGCTTTCCTCCTCTGGTCATTCTTTTCAGGTTGCGCCATTGAGTTTTGTTGAGGATATGTACAGGTTCAAGCTAAGTGTCCTATCTTCCCACAATTATAGCAAGCCTTTTCTTCAAAGAAACATGGCTTATCTCCATGAAACCTTCCACATGTAGGGCAAGCATTCGAACTTCTACCTTGAGCATTCTAGGGTAGATTCTTATTTTCGGGCCTATTTGATGATGAATTACTCCCAAACCTCCCAAGAGATCTATTCTTGTTCCAATGACCTTGAGCATTGCCTTGTCAAAAGTATGACCATCCAATGTTTCTAGGTGGGTTCTCATTCCTAACATTGTTCTTGAAATATTTCCTCAAGTCTCATAGGTCTCTTAACTGACTCTACATAATTATCAACCCCTAATGCAAACAGATGATGTTGAAGTCTCTCATTCAATCCCTTTTTAAATCCGCTTGCTTTCTTCATCTTAGTAAGGATTAAGTGGGGTCCAAAGTGAGATAACTCTATGAATTTAGCTGCATACTGCTCAATAATCATACTTCCTTGCACCAAATCAGCAAATTCCCTCTCTTTTCATTCTCGAATCACCTCAGAGAAGTAGTTATCATAGAAAACCCCTTTAAATTTCTCCTAAGTGATGGGGTTTCTCTTAGTGTCCATTCCCTCCAAAATGGCTTTAGTGGATCTCCACCAACGCTCAGCTTCTACAATCAACTTAAAAGTTGCAAACTGCACCTTTTGAGAATCAGTTTAATCCAAAGCTTCTAACAACTTCTCCATCTACAAGAACCAGTTCTCAACTTTTGTAGGATTTGGTTTCCCATTAAAGGAAGGGAGATTCTGCTTCATAAAAGTCTCAAAAGAGCAACCTGCCCTTGCCTCCACTCTACCTGCACCTCTACTAGTAGCACAGTTTAGCCTGTCCAACAGTTGGGCAACAACTTCATCCAAAGGATCAAGGCGTGTCACCCTAGGAGGTTCATTATCTCTCACATTTTGAGTGACCTTAGCCTTAGTATGAACCCTTGCTTTGGTTGACCTTCGCAAATTAACAATAGGTTCCTCCCTAATGGAATCAGCTACTTTCTTCTTTTTGGGTGGCATGATACCTAGTTAACAAAAGAAAAAAAAAATCAAGAAATATAGATGGGCCAACAATTATTACTACCAAACATAGGAAG
This sequence comes from Quercus tomentella, assembly GCA_028535165.1. Lineage (NCBI taxonomy): Eukaryota > Viridiplantae > Streptophyta > Magnoliopsida > Fagales > Fagaceae > Quercus > Quercus tomentella. The sequence goes on along the minus strand of JAPQVY010000133.1, from coordinate 51,577,157 downwards.
CAACATCGCCAAAATTATTTAAAATTTCTCATCAAACATAACCTAAGTACCAAATCCTCTGACAAAAATTAAAATCATAACCTAGTTTCAAATGTCTACAGAATCATATCCTAATCTCTGATACCACAATTGTAACGCCCCAAAATAAAAAATAATAAAAGTATATTCAATCTAAACAATCCATAAAAATATTAAATAAATACAACCAGCAACCTAACATCTCATCATAATTGCCAGAGCTCTAATCCTACCAAAGATAAAATATCCTCAAAATAATTCTCCAGTACAATATTTAATACCTTAAAAATATTAATAAAGTCCTCAGTTCCACAATATAATTTGTAACTATTGTCTTCCAAGAATCTCTATTCCAATAATCCCTCTAATGTATATGTAAGGGGGAATAAAAGAGGGGCTGAGATAACTCAATAAGTGGAATTCACTAATATTGGGGTGTGGGAACAAACCTTTTAAAAGAATAATCCATATAACAAAGTTATAACTTGCAAGCCATCTATTTTTTTAACATCATTTATTTCATATAAAATATCATTATATTGTGAGCCATCATGATATACAAACTCTATCATATAAACAAATTCCTAGACTTTTCTCATGGTCAACGTTTACGCCCTATTGACAGGGTTATGTTGTCTCATTTTAGGACTGGAGTCCCATTTTCATCCCTTTTCTTAAGGGTGGCTCCTTTGCAACCTAAAGTTGCACTTCCTTGTTAAGGAGCTCCCTTTTTGGATCCTCAATGGTATACTCTCTTGCTAAAGAGCTACCAAATGTGCATTGTCCTCTTTTATGGGACCTTCCTTTGCTAAGGACTAGCTACAGTATGGTTGTCCCTTGCTAAGGACTAAATACAACACTGAGCTTTTAATCACGACTTGCCATAGGATTCAAAACAAATTTCAAGATGCTCACAACAAATAATCTAGTCATAATTATCAAAAATACAAAGATTTATCCACACCTACAAGTTTAAATAAGTTTAAATTGTCCCACAAGTTTTTCATAGAACAAATAGTCAACGTTTCCATACAATGTGCACATCAAACATTTATAGAATATCAATATATTCATAAAATATAAACATTTTTCTTTGACATAAGAATAGTTTCACAATTAAAATTATTTTTGGGAAAATCCTCAAATTAGTAAATGCCACTTACCTCTTATCTGAAAAAAAAAAAAAAAAAAATGAAATCAACCACCCTTGAGTCTCAATAAATTAGTAGAATTAGAACCTAGCAACACCAAAAATAGGTCCATTAATACACGAATTTCCCACTAAAATCTGTTTTCATACTTAAAGAGTATAATTTTTGACAACACCGATATTTCTAAAATTTTCCATTTATTTACTTAACACTCCAGTTCACTTTCAGTTTTGATCTAATTGTTCTATTTCACATATTTTCACTATCTAGTAATTGGCATGATTGAACTGCAACTCTATAAAACTTTAGGATTTCATTATGTGTCTAGCCATCACATAATCTACTATTCCTTAGACGCAAAATGTTATATTCATATCTGATCAATCCTTTTTTCTTTTTTTTTTGAAAAGTAGAAAATTAATATATTTCAGAAACTGTATCAGCCTTGTCACCGTGAAAAATATCCTAAGAAGAGGAAACACGGAGCTAGAGGTAGAATTACAAGTAACATGAAACTTCAATATAGTCGAATGATGGATATCTAATCAATCTAATAGTAGAAGCCATATGTTATATCTTAATTTATCAACCCAATGGCCCATTATTCTCTTGATGCCGCAAAACATAAAGATATAGCTGGGCAAGTATTTGGACAATGACAAGGGTGTAGATGCATGACAAATTGGTGGTGAACTTAGTGAGGCCATATACAATTATATAATAACCACAAAGCACCCTTTTTTCCATTAACATAATGATAGATTTAGATCCATCACAGCAACATAATAGATGCACAGACCCATGTCTTCCTATAAGTTTGGGAACAATTGCTAGCCATTAAATATTCCAACTTTCTAAATTTAGGGTGGGAAAAAACAATACATGCAGTTTCCACGCACAACTACAGAGAAGAAAATAAAAGACTCAAACGTGTGTTACGGCTAAATAAAAGGAAACCTCTTATTTATATATATGTATTGCTTAAGAGGAAAAAGGCTAGGGTTTTTAAAGCTTATCAAGGCCCATATATTTACTTATGCCATCTCACTTGGGCCTCTTATACCATAATAATTATCTAATTTAAATATCTTAGGCCCAAATCAATTAAATCCATTTAATTGTGGGCCTCCTTTTTTATTTTTGTATAAGAATTAAATTAGTAACAAAATTATGGGGTGTTACAATACTTGCGCTACAAGTGTAGTTAAAAGCCTGAAGAGACAAACTATTTAGTAAGTTAATAAACTTTACATCCACACACACACACAAACACAACAAAAACACGCAAACATGCAAGCAAACAAGCAAACATGGGGCGTGGCTATAGAATCCAATAGCTGGATTCTGCGAATCCCTATTCTCCTAAGTTCATTATCATAAACCTTGGGTAAAGGGAAAACAAAAAAAAAAAATTGCTACTATCCCAAGCCAGAAACAAGAAACACATCATATCATCATATCATGAAAGAGTCCTTACATGCCTAGGTTAACTATCTTGAACCTGGGTGTAAAATGGAAACACAATAGAAATGAAAAATATCCTAAGCCAAAAGAAACTCATCATACCAACACATCATGTTATCATCACATTAACACAACATCTTAAACATAAGCAAATTAACACATCATCCTCCATAAAGATAATCATCATTCAAGACACACATCATTATTTGAAAATAAAATTCGTTATTTAAGAAAATCAATATCATTTAAGAAATTCATCATTCAAATTCATCCATTCTTTTTTTTTTTTTAATTTCTTTTATTTTTTGAAATCTCCCTTGGATTTTTGAAATTTTGATTTCTTTTCTTTTGAAATTCTTACTGTATATTTTTTAAAATTTTGATTTTCTTCTTTAGCGTCATTTCTCTTGAATTCTTGAATTCCTCTTTTGAACTTTGAAACTTTCTTGAATATTTTAGATTTCTCATAATGATTAGGTCACATCAACATACCACATCAGGTTTCCTCCAAACACATCAGGACAGAGCCAAGTACAACAGATTGCATTAGGTTTGGTCCAAATACATCGGGACAAAACCAATCATAACGAATCAGATCAGGTTAGGTCCAAACTCATCAAGACTAAATCATAAGCATAACATGTCACATCATTCCTCACAATCTTCTCTTCCCTTTTTTTTACATCATTTTCTTTTCTTTTCTTCTCCTCATTTTTCTTATATTCCTTTTTTTTTTTTTTTTTTTTTTTTTGTATCTTCTCATTTTCTTTTTTTCTTTTCATCTTCCCATTCTTTTTTTTCTCTCTCTTCTCATTTTCTTCTTTCTCTCCTCTTTTTTTCCTCTTCCATATTCTTTTCTTTTATTCTCTCTCATCTCATCGTCATCTTTATCCTCAATTTTTAATCTCACATTTTCCAATTCCTCATTTTCTTTTTGAATGTTAATCTTTCATTTATTCTTTTCTTTCTTTTCATTACCCGTTTTTTTTCAATTTTCTTTCCCATTTTTTTGGACTTCTAAAAATTACCTTTTTATTTATTTAGAGCATTAACAAACAAGAGTTGATTAGGCCATGGAATCATTGCCTTTTTTTTATGAAGGCACATATTTATCCAAACAAATCATTCATCATTTTTTATCAATTTTTTTATTATGCACCTTTTGCCTTTGGATGATCACCAATTCCTTAAAATTCCTAATGCCTCTAGACGAAGATTAAAGTTATTTGGAAGAGATTCTAGACCAATGAGGTTTCAAACATGACATGGGTTTTGAGACAAAAGAATATTTATGAGCACAACAAGTTGAAAGAGACTCTTAGACCAATGAAGTTTCAAACATGACAAGAGTTTGGAGATAGTAGAGCACAAGAATTTAGAGATAGTGGTTCCATGCCCCTTGTTTAAAAAGAGAACCCTTTCACTTATAAATCGTCCTCACATCCCTCTATCGTTCATTCATAAAACTTTCCCCTAGTATAGGGTACATCTTTCCAAATATTAGCTTATGCCCATAGTATTAAGGGTAACCCTTTGAAGTTATCATATCTTAAGAACATGCCTCTAGTATAGGGGCTAATCCTTTGGCATGGGTATGAAGAAGGAATTAATCTAGGCTCAACGGGGTTAGCAAAGGGAAATATATTTCTCTATTGTTAAAAAGGGTAGTAGAAGGATGGCCTCTCCTCCCTTCAATCTTGATTTCTTAGCCTTTTCATCTCATTAAGTTCTCATCCCATGTAAAAGGACAAGTTATTCATTCAATTGCTCTTTCCTATCTTTGAACTCACTCATATTTTGTGCTTAAAGGAATTTCTCATCACCTATCATTTGTGAATGCTTGAAAATGTGTGAAAACACAAGAGCTATTTAGACCCCCAAATTAAAGTTACGGCTCGATTGATTTTACTCTAACTTAATACTAAGTGCAGAATAGAGTAAATGCGAGTGGATAAACAAACAAGCTACTCTAACCCGTAAACATTATAACACAGCAGTAAAATGAAAGGTAAAAGAATAGGGAAGAAGAATGCAAACACAAGATAACACGCCGATGTGTTATCAAAGAGGAAACCGAAGAACTCGGTGAAAACCTCTCTGCTGCCCTCCAAGCAGTAATCGATCCACTAGACAATCAATTGGGATACATGGGTTAGAAAGAGACCCTCCAATTCTAATCTACCCGATGTACCTAAGCCCTCCAAGCTCCTCCTCCAACAAGGCTTCTAGGAACCGTGTCTTGTCTATCTCTCCGGATCCCGCAACAAGCATCATGTTGCATCTGCCATCCTTAGCTTCTTCCAATGCTTCCCAGCAACACCAAAACCTCACTTGACACTCTGAAAGGGTGTGGTAAGTGTTTGGGCTATCAACCTCTCAATGATATGGAAATGGAGAGGTAGGAGTTGAGGAAAATCCACAAGCAATTGTGTAGAGGATTGTGGGTATAACAATCTCTAACTCTCAAGGTTTGTGGCTAGTGTTTTCTCTTTGAAGCACTCCTCAACTTTTGTGGGTAATGTGGGTATATATAGTGTGGGTACAAAAAGTGTGTATCAGATAGCACAGTCTAACAAAACAGAATGTTTTACGAGTGTCTTGGGGGAAGGCCTTACCCGCGAGCTACTCACGAAACACAACTGTCTCCATCTGTCCTGACTTTTCGCATTCCAATCATGTGGAGGGCACATGCATCATTTCGTGGGATGCTTAGTCGCGAGCTACCCGCGAAAACTCTTCTGTCTTCAATTGCTTGAGTCTTCAGACTCTCTCTCTCTATCACACAACCCTTACAATTAAATCCCATAATAAATACAGGGTATAAAAGATTGAATAAAATTACAATCAAATTTGGCACAAAATAAAAGCCAACAAAACACATAGTTGTAAATTACAACTTTACAATCTCACCCTTTGGCTATTCCGTGACAAAACCCCTAAAACATACTCTAGACTTAAACGTGAGTTTAGGAACAGTGGCAAAACTCACTCACACCTAATCTAGAAGCTGTGAAGCACTTGCACGTATATACCTGTAACCTGAAACACTTGCACACAAACAAAACTTTCATTAAACTTATGACAAGTTGAATACATGGTACATATATAAGCAAGTAAAATGCGATAAAGTTTGTAAACATAATATAAACATGTAAGCATATCTTGATCATACAAGAACAATCATTAAAGAATGACTACAATGAACATTTAACAAGTAAATGCTCATTCGGACATGCAATGCAATGAAGATCACTCACAAGAATCAATTGCATGTCCAACACACAACCAATGCAAAACGCACGAAGTATATGCATTTAGGATACAAGATCCTACTAGGGTACAAGTGTGAGGTACTTAAGACATATTAGTAATATCTTAAAAGCACAAAAAAATGCTACAAATCAATAAGGTAAACAACGATTACTGAATATAAACTAAAATTAAAACAGAGTACTAAAGCTTTAAATGAAAGTAGTAAACACAGTAAACCAACTGTTATAAAAAGCTAAAATAAACAAAGGTAAATCGCCTGAATGAACCAATGTTTCTAAGCCCTAAGCTATGCTCCCCCTAACTGTGCAAGCTCCCCCTCAAAATTTTCTCCCCCTTTTTGACCAGAGTGGCCAAAGGGCTAGAACTGGTCGGACTCGAAGTTTGAACCCTGGTCGACGGACAGATCATCGATCTGAGATAATAAGGCTGTGATCTAACCCTAGACATATGCAAATTGGTCTGCCGTGTGCTGCACATTAGAGTCTAACATAGTGTACATTTGCTCTACTTTGGCTAGAAGACGATCAAATGTCTGGTCCTCGTGTTGGTGCTAAGGGTGATGGCTGAGCTGAGCTCTCTAGAGCAGTAGTAAATCTCTCTATCTCATCCTCTGGATCACCTCCCTCCTCCTCAACTCGAGGCCATGGTATTGTGTGCACACCTGTTTTGGAGCCCTTGATGTGAGCTGTGCTCCTAGTGAGTGTATGTGCACCAATGGGATAGTCCCTCTGAACCACTATGAGGCCACTCGGAAGTTTGAGCCGCTCCTTTGCAATTAGGCCCATAATGAGAGTGGGGAAGGGCATTACAATCCTTGAATTCTGCTTCTTAATGCTCTTTTTCAACAAATGGAAGATGTGTCCACAAACATCAATCTCCTTGTGGGTGAAGAGATCGTATAGAAACATTGTCCTTGGAGTTGAAAGTGTAGTGAGGTTGGTGACCGGGTACAAGTTATGGATCATCACATATGCCAATGTCCTCATCTCCAGTGAAAATGGGATTGTATTCATGGATGACTTCTTCGGTGTACCACCAAGTATTTGCACAATCTCCTCAGTCGATCCCAATCTGTCTTCATATAGGACTAAGATTGGCTGAGAGGGAGGACGAATCTCCAAAAATTCTTGAATGCTATCCTTTGTAATCACAAATTCTTTGTGCCTCACCCAGCAATCTATATGGCCTCCTTCCATAGTAGCATTTGAGAAAAATTATCTTATGATCTCTGAGTAGACAACCCCAACTAGGTTCAACAGCTTGGTCCAAGTCCTTTCTTTGAACACCTCAGGGATGAAGGTGTCCTTAAGGGTTTCTAGCTTGACCACCCTCTCCATAATAATGGTTGCTCTTTTATAACAGTCATTGTATTTCATATTAGCCTCAGTAGACTTGAAGTTATCAGAATCAGTGCGTGCATTTTTGGAGGATGATCTCTTAGGAGCTGCATGCTTAGTAGGAGCCATCTGTACAAGGGAACATAGAACTGAAAAGAACCAAGTGCAAAAAAAAACACAAGACAGAACACAAAAACATGATTAGATACATGTTAGTTCAAACAAAAAGTAAAGCAGTTTAAACAGAGTTTAGCCAACTTAAAATAGAGCAATCAAACTTAAATAGCATGCTATAAGTGTTTAACCATGTAAACAAAAACATAGTGCATGAATGAAGTAACTGTGACTGTGTGTGCCAAGGCTGTGCATGTGCTGATGCATGAGGATGCAACATGAGATGCATGAGGTGTGCCTAGAGGGGCCTAGTGTGTGCATGGCATGGCATTGAGGCACAATTTGGGCAAAGTGTGTAGAACACACTCTCATTGATCAAAACATGTTAAAAAGTGGCCAATCAAGAGTAAACCCAAGCAAAGGAACTCATTTGAGTACAATTCAACACGAGAATGTCACTAGGACATTCTGTCAAACACCTAACATGCAACAGAGCACAACACTTATAAAAATTGCATGACCTGATGAAATTTGCCTCAATACATGATTAGAGTGCCTCATGGGGCCAACACAGATACAAACACAGCAAATGGGACTCAGCCCAATCAAAATTTTGAAAACATTTTCACAAATTTAAAAACCCCAACCCATTTTCGAAAAATCCCCAAAATTTTAGAACCCTAAGCCAAATTTCTACATAAACTCAGAAAAACATGAAGAAAATGTTTTAGAAAACATACCTAGAAGTTGGAAATGTAGAAAATAAGCTTAAGAGTGATGGGATTTTAGTGAAAAGTGGTTTTGGGTTGAGAGGGGTTTAAGAAAGGCAGAGCGAGGGAAGTTAAGAGTGTTTGAAAACATGTCACATTTGCTACATAAAAACTGAAAACACGCGTTTTTCACAGGTTAGACAGTCGTGATATTAGTCATGAGACACACTGAGGCTTTCGCGAGAAGCATTTAGTTGCGAAACAGTCGCGAGACAGTCGCGATAGCCTCAGTATGAAATGAAAAATTTCCATTTTTTGCCTAAAAACATTTCGCAAGAAGAGTTTAGTCGTGAAATACTCGTGAGGCAATACCAAGACTCACTATATGAAAATGTGACTTTTTAATTTCTCTTAAGCACATTTCGCGGGAAGCTCTAAGTCGTGAGCTTCTCGCGAAACAGCCTCTGAACCAGTTTTTGAAGAAAAAAACAAAAATGCATTTTGACCAAAAACTAAAAACACGAAAGTATAAAATCACTTTCAAAAACATATAAAACACTCAAAAATCTTTTTGGGTTTGATCGACAAGTAATTGAGCATACACATCACATTTGAACATGTACAATCACACAAATGAGATAAGCATTATTTGAACAAAATCTTGTGTGTTGTGGGTAAGTATCAAATGTGGAATAGTCCATAGACCAGAGTGAAGCTTCAATGATCAATTCAATCAAGTCATACACAATTGGTACTTAGTCAAGTGGACTATCTGAATTATAGAAATGAGCATATATGACCTCCCATAAGAGAATGATTACAAAACTCATAAGCTTTTCATTTGGCTTCTGCATAAATCATAACATTTGATCTTTTTTTTTTTTTTTGAATAATACATCTCTTTTTGAGATCGGTGCTTGAAATTTTTGATATTTCAACATTGAGAGTTAGCATTTGGCTTTTTGAGCACCATACATTTCAATACCGCTTTCCCTTTTTCCTAGTCAAATACTAGTATGTGCGACAGGCTTTTGCAGCTTATAATCTCTTTCCATTTTGAGATTTACTTTTGGTGAGCTCTTATAGCAAAAACATAAAAATAAAGGTGGGAAGATATATAGGCACAAGTCTATGCAAGTATCAAGACCATCAAGACAATTGACCAATCATTCATGACAAGCTTGAAGATCTATTTACAACAGTTACCCATAGTTTTCAAGATTTTTCCCACACAGATATATGTGCATACATAACAAGCTAAGCTCGTAAATGCACTACACCATTAGTACGAAGGTACTAGGCCAAACTCACACGTGATATACACAACACAAGTGATCAAACTTTTTGAAGATTTTTCAATTTTTATGGTTTTTGAATTTTTGAACACAATCAAAAGCAGAACAAGAAAAGTAAGATCAATAAAAACAAGTACAAATCAGAACTTGTAAAAGAAACATGCTCTAAACAAAAAACAAGGCATGATATGATGCATGAACCTATGAACCTAAACATTGGAAGTATTAATGCATGGACATAGGAGGTGATCATGCATAGGTACCCTTCTTCACCCACACATCACGTGTGTTTGGGGTGATATCCCTATAGGATTAGGTACAAGAGTTGTGACCTTCAAACCTTCTGTTGAAGTTTACCAAACAGGTGGTGAATGCATCAATCATCTTCATCACATCATCACTCTGAAATCACCATCTCGGCCTCTTGATTGTTTAGTAGCCTAATTCCTTTTGTCATTTCTTGGTCCTCTTGACCTCTAATCACTTGCATTTTTCAATGCTCTAAGCTTATGACAATTTGGTCTGGTGTGTCCTTGAAGTCCACAGTGATGGCAGAAGTGTTGTGTTCTCGGACTTCTTTGTGGCTTTGGAAGTGATTTCCCTTCCCCAAGCTCTTTCACGAGCAAACTCAAGTCCTCTGATGACTTATCATGAGTAATAGTCATAAAAGCGGAGTAATGTGGAAGGCCTTACCCGCGAGCTACTCGCGAAACACAGCTATCTCCATCTGTCCTGACTCTTCGCATTCCAGTCATGTGGAGGGCACATGTATCATTTCGCGGGATGCTTAGTCGCGAGCTACCCGCGAAAACTCTTTTGTCTTCAATTGCTTGAGTCTTCACACTTTCTCTCTCTCTATCATACAACCCTTACAATTAAATCCCACGATAAATATAGGGTATAAAAGATTGAATAAAATTACAATCAAATTTGGCACGGAATAAAAGCCAACAAAACACATAGTTGTAAATTACAACTTTACAATTTGCATTCTTGTATACTCTCTCACCTGATCGAATTCTTTTCTCTTCTTTTTTCTATTCCTATTTCTCTCTATCTTTCTCACACTCTTTCTCGCTTTCATGCTTGCTCTTTATGATCAAATGAACTAGAACAACCATATATTTTAATTCCTTATTTGGATTAACCAATGTTTTTGTTTAACAAGACATCTTAAAGAAAGACTCAACAACACAACAAAGGGAAGGACTCAACAAACTTGATAAATTGAAGACACGACAATTAAAAAAGACAACAAAATTAAAAAGGCTCATCCTCTAGCAAAGGTGTTCACATGGATCAAATCTCTTAAGCACATCCCTTTCATTCATTCTTGCTTGTCTATTAGTCGCCCATTTATTGAGGTTATGGCTTAACGATCACCCCTTGATCTATCAAATCTTGATTATTTTTCTTGTGTCCTATCCTTTGGTAGAAGGCACTGTAGTCATTTCTATTCCAATTTGGCGTGATTGGATTTGGAAAAGGAGTAAGCTTAAGTGGCTTAAGGTGTGCTCCCCCTTAGTCAAGACTGCTATGACTTCTTATAAAGGCATTTTAAGATTCACATTGTTGAGAGCACCACCCTTTTCTTCTTCATTGAACACAAATGAACTGATAGGCCATGACAGAAGCCTATTATTGGATGTTGGAAGCAAGTTCTTAGTGATCATGTTAATCTGATCCTTTTCATTAGGCCTATTAACCATCCTTGCAACTTTGTTCTTCCACCTCATCATATACTCAAAAATGTCTTGTTGGACCCTTAGTGGTTTTTGAATCTCTCAAAGTCACATCAATCATAGTATTGAAAATAAATTTTTTCACAAATAGATCTACCCACTCATTCCAGACAGTTGTCTTTCTTAGGTTTAAGTTGTAGTACCACCTCGAGGCATTTCCTGTGACAGACATAGGGAAGGCACACAAAGCTTGCTTCTCATACAATGCCTTCATTCCAGTTAAGCTCATATATTGTTGAATATGTTTCCATGGATCACCACTTTCATCAAATTTTTTAGCATTGAAAATCTTGAACTTGGGAGGGAATGGCACCAATGGGTTGAACACAATCCACCCATAGTATAAAAGAAGCCATCCATTCGTTGGACCTTGCGAAAGGATTGTTACATCTTTTCCATCTTTACCTTCACCATGGCAGTCTCAAACGCTATCTTGTCTATCTTCCCACTCCTGTCATGATTAACTTTATCTTCCCCATATTCCTTATTTTGTAAGGTCTTCTTCCTTCTTCCTTGTTCCAAACAACTTAGGCAAGTTCCCATTTGTGCTAGCAGCTCTTCTTACTTAGCCAACAATTGGGTAATCTTCTCAATTGCATCGTTAGGAGCTACAACCATGTTTTCCAATACAATAGTGTCAACTTCCTTTAGGTGTCTAGGGGTAGGTGATTGAAACCAAGTAAATGTAGCAAAGTCCATTTGAGTAGGGAGTGTTATTGTGCATGAAACAAATTTTGATCAAATAAATATGTGGTCCCAATTGTAGACACCGCATTTTGTACCCGTTAATAAATTTCAGTCCCCAACCCCAATGATAAGCTTGACATATGTCAAACAAGGGTAATTAAAGAGCTCAAAATAGTTTGGAAGTAAAAAATAGTTTGGAAGTAATCACAACTCAAAAGTGCTCAAACCGCTTTGAGATCAATATTGAAAAATGAATTTTGCTCATTGTTTTGACCATAACTTTTGATCCACAAAGAAATTTTGAGTAAAGTTTATTTTATTGGAAAGTAGACATCTTGAGTTTCAATTTGAATACAAATTTTTCCTAGTTTGGACTTATATTGAGTAAGTTAAGACCATTTGAAGTTGGGCCAACTAGGGAGTCTGATTTTCTGGGTTTTAAAACTTCATGTTAAAAGCCCAAAACATCTTGCTTTGTTGTGGGCCGGCCCATAGACCCTTGAGAATGTCTAAAGATCATTAAACCACCCGCCCCCCCAAAAACCCTAATTTAACTTATAAATACCCATCTTATGTCTCCAATCAAAACCCTAGCTAGAGAGAGTTATTTTTTAGCCTCCATCTTCTCTAATACCCTAATTCTCTTTTCTAAAACTCAAACACAGCCCCCTTAGCATTTTTTTTACAAATTGAAAACCTCTCTTTAATTAGTTCTAAGTCAAAAACTATTTTCCAAAATTGATTTCTAAAAACCTTTTTCAAATCTCTTGTTCTTGAGTTGTGATTACTAACTATTGTTGTGTTCTTTTGATTATTCGTGTCCCCAATCTAATCTTTGTGTTGTAGGAATTGAAGGGTTGGTTAAACAACTTCAAATATGTGTTTCTAAAGCAAGGTGAGCTTCTTTTCCATGGTTTACCACTTTGTTTAACACGATTCACATGATTTTCTTGATATAGTTTCTCCATTTGTTATATTTGATTTGTTTGATGTTTTTGATTATGTTTGACATTTTTTATATGATTTTAGGTGGTTTATAATCTGTCTTTTTTGTTCTTTTGTTCTTATTTCAATTCCTAGGTTGGTTTGATATGATTTAATGTAGTATAGTTTAATTGTTTATTTTATTTCATGTTTTGTTGTTTATGTTGATGCTTTATGTTTTTGTTTTAAGTTAGTTTAGTTTTTTAGGGTTTCTAACAAGCTTGTTTGATCTCACATGTTATCTATTTGTTTGATTAATTCTCTAAAAATGTAGTTTTTCAAATTTGTATTAAAGGCTGCATACGCATACTTGAGAATGCGTACACATATTTGATGTATGCGTACGCATACTTATGCCCAGAAACGCAGATCTAGGGTTCTTGCTTTTTTTTTTTTTTTGTGTTTTGATTAGTTTTAATCCTCTGTTTAGGTCTTTTTGAGTCTATTTTTCACATATTTAGGTCTAAGGTTAGTAGAATAACATGTTTTACATGCTTGAAATGATAAATTGATGATTAAGGTTTATGCTTTGATGAATCAGATGAACATTCATGAGAATTTGAACCTACGTTGATGCATAAGTGCCGAGGTGTTATGGTGCAGTGAGGTAAGTAAGGTAAGGCTTACATTCATATGTACATGCATTTGATTGGGATACAGTATGTGAACTTGGAATATGTTTGTGTTCTTGATGTTCTTGATACTCTTTAATGATTCTTTGATTCTGACATGTTTGTTTTGATGCCTTGGATAGGTTTGATATGAGTTGCCATGATAGATATATGTTAGGGTTTGGGGATGATTAATGCCATGTTGATTGCTAGATATATGCAAGTGTGTGTGTGAGTATAGATAATAATATTGAATGAGCCTTTAATGAGATTAAGACATAAGACACAATGACTGGAGTCCGACCCATGGGTCGGGTGGGGTTGGGTGCCTAACACCTTCCCATCCCCATACCTAAACTCCAAACCCATATTCTGATAGTAAGATTAGTCCTTCCACATAAGGGCGCTATATATATGGTTCCTAGACCTAATCTATGTGGCGACTCCATCTTTTCTCTGCCTCGGTCCACTCGGCCAAGGCATACTCCCCCTTTCCTTAAGGAGGAAACCGTTGTGCCCACACCAATATCTTTTAACGTTTTGGACCTAAAGTCATAAAACTCTTCTTGTTTACATTAACTTGTGGAGTTCCTGTATGCCTTATTCGTACTCTAAGTCTTGTATCAACTTATGGACTATATGTAAAGGATGTATCTTACACCTCTCTCACTTTTTACAAGGAAGAACTCCCACTAGAGGGAATCACTCATACAAGGTCTTTGCAAATCACTATTGAGTGCATGGGTGCTAAAGTCCCAATGGTGCTCATTGACAATGGTTCCACATTGAATGTATGCATGTTTAGGACTACTCTCAAAATTGGCCTAGACATAGATACCATTATCCCTTCTCCTTTGACTATCAAAGTATATGATAATACCTCAAGGAAGGTAATGGGGACTTTCAAGGCCGTATGAAAAGATTGGCTTGTTTGATTCTACTGTGTAGTTTCATGTGATGGATATCACTCCAAGCTACTGTTGGATAACATAGTTTTGCATCTCATACTAAACAAGCAGTGGAAAATAGTGAATCTACTTCATTCATGTGAGATAACAGGAAATATATGAATTTTAGAAACAAATAATAGAAAAGTGTACCTTGATGTAGTGAAATTGAAAACAAAAGTAGATTGAACTTGGGAAGACCTTCAATCATCGCCTCAATTCTACATATGCCCAAGGTTTGTGGTCTCTCAATCAGTTCTATATGTACTTTCATGTTTCTAAGAAAATGTTCTTTTTCAAAAACTATTATTTTCTTTTGTTTTACTCGTACGTACTGATAACTGCCTAGGCAGATATTTTATTTAATAACTCTTATTAAGTAATTAACTGATGATCTAATTGGGTTTGCCTCCTGGGACAACTCAATTGGGCAATTGTGTGTCTTGGGATAGGACCAAAGGGACAAATAAAGTTCTAGCTCCAATGGGCTTTGGGCTTATCTATCAACTCCTGACAAGCACAAAGTTACCATTAATTATATTTAATACCACTATAAAAATATAATTGCACTCTACGCTTTATTAATAAAATTATATTCCAAGACTTTATTATCTAAACAATTGACCCCTTCATGAAAATATTCATAGTAATACAAATTCATAATATATAACTTTCACTTTGAAAATTACTACCTCTTGATCCTTGAGTTCCCCTTTTAATCCTTCAACTTATTCATATATTTATGAAATCAAATTTAATAAAACATAAACTTTAGTAACTCTTTACTAAAATAGTTAAGCCTAACATTCTGAAAACCAAACCCATTAAACTTTTCTCAATGGAATAATTTATATCTCTAGAAAAAGACTATGATTTTCATCTTGAGAATATGTGTTCCTTCAACATTACATGTAGTTGCCTAACATACTAAGGCATTGACCGTTAGATTAGATCTCAGTTTTGATATATCAAAGAAACCTACATTTCATGATCGGGTTCACAATCCTCTTAGGATTGAGAGTTTATGTAAATGAAACTTGTGAGATTTATTATTTAGTTGATAGTGGTTAATAGAATAATTATTCTCACAACGGACCAGTTCAATATGTCTTACACGCTTAAGACACGTCAACATATCAACTAGAAGTTTCCACTTCCATGATCAAGACAAACCATCTTAGTTAACACATTATAGTCTTCACAAATGAAATGCCCAATTTCATCACCAATTACAAACTAAGGTTTTAAGTTTACAAAGAACTTGTGATTTATATCTTCTGTGACTAAATCACATAAACCATATACAATGCATCTCAAGGACTATATGATAATGTCCTAATATTCATGTTGATGTCATAAATAGCATCATACAATAGGATTTAGGGCACTAATCCTAACAACTGCAATCTTCTTCTAAGGAGGGTGGGCTGATTATGGATTGAAGAATGAAAAGTATACCTCAGATTTATGTCTTTTCTGTAAGAATGAGGTGACTTTTATGAGGAAGAAGATGGGATACATGTCTGGTATAGGTCTTGGAAAGGAAGGAAAGGGGATAGCTGAATTTCCCTACTTTAAGACTCAACTGACTAGAGAAGGTTTGGGATTCCTTGAAGGCTACATCGGAATTACGAAAAATCTAGGTACCTTCAATGGGAACTTTTTGAGGGAAGAAGGAGGTTTCCCTTTTTGTGGCTTTGCTATGCCTTGGATGGGTAAGGATGGGAAGATGTGCCTTGGTTGGGAGATTTTCATTGGAGAGAAGCTCACTTTCAAGGAGCCTATGCTAGTGATTGAGGAGGTACAAGAGGAGGCTAACTGGATAGACTACACAGAAACTGAAGCAATGAAGACAATGCTGACACCCAAGATTAAGGGGGAAGTGCTAGCCATCATCTGCAAGGAGCCAAGTGATCCATCTACATTCATCATGCCTATTAATAGGCATTCTAGCATTTGGACTTAGGTCAGTTTTTCTAAATTCATTGGGAAAATGTCCTGTAACAAAAGTTCTCATATACTTTTCAACATTTTTAATAAGAAGAATTATGATCTGGCTTATTTTAATGTGTCCAACAATATTGAAATTCTGCACTTAAATGATTCCAATGAATTTGAAAATGAAATTGATAAACAATTGGACCGAAAAATTGAACCTATCAAACCAACACTTGAAACTCTTAATTTCGGTAATTATGAGAATTCATGCTTAATTAAAATTGGTGTCACTAAAAACACAAGAAAAGCAAGATCTCAAAGAACTTCTGATAGAATATCAAAAGGTGTTTGCATGGTCCTATGAAGATATATCTGGCATAGATCCCAAGATAGCACAACATCACATTGACACTTACTCTCATATAGTGCCTGTAAAGCAAAAGCTAAGGTGCATGAGAACTGAATGGCTCCTTAAGATCAAAAAAGAGGCAAGCAAGCAATTAAAAGTAGGGTTCATCAAACCTTACACCAATAGGGATAGGAGAGTTAGAATGTGTGTGGATAACACTACCATTAGTGTTTTAATGTCCTTTATGGATGGTTTCGTTGGATATAACCAAATCAAGATAGCTCTTGAAGATATGGCCAAAACCACCTTCACCAATGAATGAGGAATTCATTGATACACGGTAATGTCATTTGGATTGAACAATGTAGGAGATACTTATTTGGCCACAACCTTGTTGCATGACATGATGTATAATGAGGTAGAGGTATATGTAGATGATATGATAGTGAAGACAAGAGATAAAAAAGGCCACATAGATAACTTGAAAAGTTCTTTGAGAGGATCAAGGTCTACAAGCTCAAATTGAACCCTCAAGAGTGAACCTTTGGAGTGACCACAAGAAAATTGCTAGGATTCTTGGTAAGCGATAAAGGTATAGAAGTTGACTCATCTAAGATCAAAGACATTTTGGATATACCTCCACCCAATAATGAGAAAGAGTTAAGGAAAGGTAGATTATAGTACATCATTCAATTGATTGCTAACTCACTTCGACATGTGAACCTATCTTTAAGCTCTTAACAAAGAATGAACCTCAAACATGGAATTAGGAGTGTTAGAAAGCCTTTGAGACCATCAAGGATTAACTTCTCAACCCACCTGTCCTAGTAACTCCAGAACCTAGGAAGCCTTTGCTTCTTTATCTTTCCATCATAGAAGATGTTGTGAAAAGTATGTTGACCCAAGAAGATAGTGGCAAGGATGAAAGAGCTATATACTACCTAAGCAAAAGACTGCATGACAACGAGAGCTGGGTTTGATTTAAAGCATGTGCCTAGGAAGACTATCAAAAGAAGTGCCATATCAAATTTTTGTGCCAAGAACCTAGTGGAAAGAAAGCGTAGTAGGGAAGACTTCCCTGATGAGAACATCTTGAACATAGAATTTGGATTGTGAATATGTACTTCGATGGAGTAGTGAAATAGTATGGAAATCATATAGGAATATTGTTGATTACCCCTGATGGGTAACACATACCAATGGCAGTCAAGTTGAACTTTCAAGCTACCAATAACATGGCAGAATATGAGGCTTGCATCACCGAAATGGAAGCTCTTAATGAGCTCGGAGCAAGAAAGGTTGAATTCTATAGGGATTCAACATTAGTGATAGCCCAGGCCTAGAAGTTGTGGCAAGTAAAGGAAGAACATCTAAAGCTAGACCAACAGTACTTAGATGGATTGACTGAACTTTTGATAAGACTGAGTACACCATCATTCCTAGGGCTTAGAACCAATTTGTAGATGCTTTGGCTAAGTTATCCTTCATGGTTGAGATACTCATGGGTGTGTGGACACATCCCTTAGTGATTAAGCTGAAGGATCGAATGATACATGAGGAGAAAGAAGATTTAATTGTGATAGCTGGGGACGAGGATGAGACTCCCTAGTATTACAACATCCTAAAATTCTTAGAACTAGGAATCTACCTGGAGAGAGTTGGTAAAAAGGAACGTCGTTCAGTGAAAATGATGGCAATGTAGTATATCCTATGTGAAGATAAAATTTATGAAAGATCCTATGATGGGATAAACCATCGATGCTTGAAGAGAGATAAGGCTAATAAAGTCATGGAAGAAGTTTGCTAAGGAATATTTGGTCCTCACAGGAAAATGTTAGCCAAGAAGATTTTGAGGATGTGATACTACTAGATTATGATGGAGACTGATTATGTGGTCTTTGTCAAGAATTGCCACGATTGCCAAACACATGCCAATTTAAACCATTTACCACCCAGTGATTATACTGGATGAACTCTTCATGGCTTTTCTCTATGTGGGGCATAGATGTGATTGGAATGATAACCTCGAGGGCCTCTAATGATCATGAGTACATCCTAGTCACGATTGATTATTGCACTAAATGGAAAGAAGAAGCCACCTCTTACTCCATCTTGAAAACTAAGCATGTCGTTCAATTCATAGAGAGCAATATTATCTATCAATTTTGGGTGCCATAAGAGATCATCTTAGATAACGGAAATCATTTTGAGTGAGAGTTTGAAAACTCTTGGAGTTTTACGAGATTAAGCATCAAAAGTCTTCACCATACAGACCTCAAACCAATGGAGCCGTACAAGTAGCCAATAAAAATGTCAAGAATATTCTACTCAAGATTGTTGAGACATACAAAGATTGAGCAAAAAAGCTCCCATTCACCCTTTAGGGATACAAAACATCTATTAGAGCATCAACTGGGGCTTATTCTTTGGTATATGGATGTAAGGCAATACTTCTCATTGAAATGGAGATATAATCATTGAGAGTGTTAGCGGAAACCAAAAAATTTAGAAGTGACTGGATGAGAGAGAGATATGTTCAGCTGGCTTTAATAGATGTGAAATTTAGAGGCTAACTTCATGTTTGTTTTGTGTTTTTACATTGTCAAACTTTCAAATGTACCCCAATTCTTTCCCATCCCATTCTTTTCCTTTCTAGGATTATAAAGAGAAAAGATTGCTCAAAGGAAATAGTCCAAGTTACAATCACATCGTGATCCTATCATCACTAGGTCTCGTGCTAAAGAGATGTCTACTAGTGGTCTTTCCCCCATTAAGGAAAACACTTATGAGATCGCTCTTCTGAATGAGTAAATGGCAGAAATGATGTGCATGATGCAAAAACTTATTGTAGGAGGAGGCCGAGATTCGTTTGGTCCCACTCTAGAGGGCCCTGCGCCCCAGTCTGAAAGTGAGGCCCGGCCGCCACCAAAACCAAACCAAGGCCAAACCATACCGCCATTTGTCCCACAAGGGGGTGATCAGGAATTGAATCCTTCTAAGGATAAGACCTCAGAGTTTGGCTATGGTCAGGTCATAAGTTAAGTAGAGACCTTAACTAAGAAGATACATATCATAGAAGGCTCCGTGCCCAAGGGAGTGTCGATTTGGATAGCCTAACTAATTTCTCTCAGGTCATTATGCTTGCCAAGTTCAAGTCACCTGATTTTGTAAAGTATGATGGCACTAGAGATCCTTGCGCCTATTTGTGCATGTTTTATAGGAAGAAGGCACCCTATGGAGACAATCATCCTTTGCTTTGCCAGATTTTCCCTGCTAGCTTGACTGGCCCTACGGCCACGTGGTATGTGAGATTGGAAAAGACCTCCAGCTGGAGAGAGATAGTCAATGCATTTTTGGAGTGTTACCAGTTCAGTATTGAGATAGCTCCCAATTGTACAGTTCTTCAAAGGACAGAAAAGAAGAGTGGGGGATCTTTCCGTGAGTATGCCTAAAGGTGATGTGAGTTGGCCACGCAAGTGCTTCCTCCTATGATGGAAGATGAAATGATCAAGTAGTTCATTGATAACCTTAAGCCTCCCTACTATGAGAAGATGATCAGTGCCCCCAAGACACTCACTTCGTAAGCCTGATTCCTATTGGGGAGCGTATTGATGAGGGTATTAGGAGCAAGAAAATAGTCGGTCCTAGGGCTCTAAGTACTATGATAGAACAGTAGGTAAAAAGGCAACCGATTGTAAAGGAAACGAAGCCGATGATCACATGATCGACAAAGCGCCTGAAGGACTAAGGGGTGTTACTTCTGCTTATATAGCCCCAACTGCCCAACTCTATCAACAATAGGGTCAACTAGCCTAGGCACCTCACCGAGCATTCAATCAGAGGGGAAGGCCCGATCAACCCTAGTATCACAAGGGGGAGCCACAGAAATTATCTCCATTACCTATGCCCATGGTAGAGCTTTATGCCTATCTATTGGAGAAGAAGCTAGTGACTCCACTATTTGCAAAACCTAGAGACGGTCCTCCTCCACCCGGTTTTGATTCATCTAAGAAATGTGAGTACCATTTCGGGGCCGAAGAGCATACCTTGGAAGAGTGTGTGTAGTTGAGATAACGAATCTAAGATCGCATCAATAACAAGTTAATACAGTTTGACAACACGGCCAGGCCGAATGTCAACACCAATCCCTTGTCGTCTCATCCAGAAGGGAATGTGAATGCTATCTCTACAGTGGAAGGGAGGATTCCAGATTTCTCATCCCCCTCATTCCCTTGGAAAGCTCCACGCTCCAAGGTTAAGAGCACCCATGATCACGAGAGGGTTGGTCTCCTAACCATGTGAGTCCATCATACAAAGTGCATGACCATCTTTAAACAAGCAAGTATATATATCCAAGCCGAATGTCATCACCAATCCCTTCCCGTCTCATCCAAAAGGGAATGTGAATGCTATCTCTCTCTCTCTCTCTATATATATATATGTGTGTGTGTGTGTGTGTGTGTGTGTGTGTGTGTATCATGCACAATGCAAGCACACAGAGTAGGATAGTAAACCAAACATTGCCATACCCAAGGAATGTGGCCCAAGTAAGGTACAAGAAAGATAAAACAGACATTGCCTACATCCAAAGGGTATAACCCAACACGGTACAAGAAATGTAAATAAGATATTGTCATACCTTAAGACTGCAGCCCAAGCAAGATACAAGAAAGAAAACCATAATCTAGACACATGGTTCTAAAGAAATGCTAAGAAAGAGAAAGAGATAATCACACGGAGAGGTTAAGCCTCCTAATCTACTAAACATTGCCCTTTTGGGGCTTGCATCTTCTTTCTTGTATTTTGCTCTTTTTAGCTTGCATTTTGGAAGTTGTGCCCTTGCTCCAAGCAACTACATGCAACAAGGAAAACACAAAGCTAGCAGACAAGTAAAAGAGATAACAAAGAAATAAAGGAAGCACACAAAGGGGCAAACAAGCATATTATCAAATAAACAAGCAAGAAAAGGTGTCTTAAAAGGACAAATGTAGGTTTGGATTGGTGTCCGTAGTTCCATAATATTGGAGTACGGACGACACATGTGCCATTAAGCAAAGTTCCAAAAAGGGACTTGGACCTCGTGTACAAAGACGAGTATGAACCCGCATGAGATTATAGGTAGGAACTAAGCTTGATGACAAAAACAAGCACACAAAGACACATGCATGAACATGTAAACAAAGATGCAAAGATGCAAACAAAGCAAAGAAAGCCAAACAAGATGGCACGAAGCAACACAAAGAAACCAAGCATGTTATCACACAAAGGGGAGAGCTAAACATGTTATAAAGCACATACAAGGCTAACATGAGAAACCTTAACATGCAAAGCTTAAACAAAAAGAAAGAAAGGCAAGCAGCAATAAAACCAACATCACAAAGATGTATTCTCACATATGGTTTCATCCAAACAAGCCACAAAAGGAGAAAGGGTGCAACCAACCAAAGATGCAAGCACACAAACCCACAAAGGGAAACCAAACATGTGAAACATGGCAAGGATGCGAGAAATGAGATCTAAGCACACAAGTATGGATCCAAACATAAACACATGGAAAAAGGAGCAAGCAAAAGCACAAACATGCAAATCAAGGAGGCAAGAACTTAGATCTAAGCATAGAAGCATGGATCTAAGCATGAAACAGTCAAACATGGCATCACAAGAACAAATCTGAGGAAAGAAACACACAAAAAGCATGTAAAAGACCAAGTAGAGCATAAACATGCAAATAGGAACGAATCCAAACCCTTTATTGTATACTTGGATGTATGGATATAGGCCTAGACCACTAGATCTAGATCTACACCCTACCCAAAAGCCAAAATATAAGAAAGAGGCAAAAGCAAGAGATATAAAGCTATAAAAATGCACAAGTCATAGCATCTATCGATGCCCACTTTTGATAAAAGGCCCAACAGCAGAAGAAGCCCAACAATAAGGGAAGTGGAAGGAAAAAGAAATATGAATGGTAAAAGCTAGCTATTAAGCGCAATGGGTCAACATGTCAGGAATAACAGCTAGTAGGTCCATGGGAAGAATAAGAGGTAAAGATAAATTAAAAGGGTCGAGGAAGCCCAAGGAAAGAGGTAGCAAGCCCAATGGGTCAACATGGCAGGAATGACAGCCAGAAGGCCCATGGGAGGAATAAGAAGTAAAGATAAAGTAAATAGGTCGAGAAAGCCCAAGGAAAGAGGTAGCAAGCCCAATGGGCCAACATGGCAAGAATGACAACTAATAGTCCCATAGGAGGAATAAGAGATAAAGATAAATTAAAAGGGCCAAGGAAGCCCAAGGAAAGAGGTAGCAAGCCCAATGAGCCAACATGGCAGGAATGACACCCAAAAGGCCCATGGGAGGGATAAGAAGTAAAGATAAAGTAAATAGGTCGTGAAAGCCCAAGGAAAGAGGTAGTAAGCCCAATGGACCAACATGGTAAGAATGACAGCTAATAGGCCCATAAGAGGAATAAGAGATAAAGTAAATGGGCCGAGGAAGCCCAAGGAAAGTGGTAGCAAGCCCAATGGACCAACATGGTGGGAATGACAACCAGTGGACCCATGGGAGGAATAAGCGATAAAGTTAAATTAAATGGACCGAGGAAACCCAAGGAAATAGGTAGAAAGCCCAATGGGCCTACACAGCCAGCAGGCGCATGGGAAGAAAGAGGAATGGCAGAAGTGAAAACCCAATGGGCTATATGGGCAAATACCTTTGCATAGACAATACCCTATCCATGGAGGAACAAAAGAAGGTAGCATAGGCCCAAAAGACCATACACTCCTCATGCCACAGGAGACAAACACGACCCAATACACATAGTGAAAGAATACAACGCAGGAGCGGCATAAATGGCGTGGGAGCAAAAAGAGACAAACGCGGATGGTGGTGGCACACGCATAAGGCCAGGACACCACCTACTTGTATTTAGCCAATATATGGGAGGTGGGATCTTGGTCAAGGGATTCAGGGGGTGTGATTTGGTGATAGGGAGAAAAGAGGTCTATTTTAGGGTTCCTATTGAGGCTCCTTTCGGAAAAATGCTTTGCTGGGATGGCATTTCTCCCAAAAAAGGTAAATATAGGCTAGGACCACTTGATGCATGCCATCGGAGTAGGTATAGAAAGCCCTCAACCCTTATCCATTTAGGGGGAGGCAAGACAATGAGGGGGAGGCAAGGCAATGGGCGGGAGGGAAACAAAACAAGAGATTTTGTCTGGTAATGGAAAATGGTGTGGCAAGCACACTCTGAGCAGAGGTAGTGGCCGGGCAACCAACAGGTTAGTGGGCAATCCTAGAGAGATGCCCATAAGAAACCAAAAATAGTTGGTACATGCTTAGGGACAAAAGGGAGAAATCCCGTAAATTCAAGCAGTATAAAAGGAAGAAAGGTAGCCATGAATAGAGGGACAGAAGGAAAGGAGGGAAAGATACATACGGAGAGAGGAAAAAAAACATAAAGAGAGTAAAAGAGAAAAGAAACCTAATAGAAAGAGAATAAGAAAACTAAATGGTAAGGAAGAGCAAAAAACGTAAGGTAGAAAAGTTACGATAGAAATAGAGGCATGCATCCATAGATCAACTTTTCTCTCCCCTCGACATTCCCACTCTCTTTGACCTATAAACCGGAACCCAAAACCATTTAGGCCCTCTTCCCAACACAAGTAATTTCTATAGCCAAAACTTGTATTGAGGTTACCCATGTTGCGGATTGGCTCCCTTTTTGGGCTTGTTCCTACTGAACGACCTAGCCCAAGGTTGGGGAAAACAAGGCCATCCTTACTGCATTATGGGACGTGCTATGACAGTCCTTTTTAGTTTATGTTGGCAGTACTGATGTTATTGGTTTTGCTATAGTGTTAGATGTCCTGCTGTAGTATTTTTCTTCTTTTTCTATTTGTTGTATCAGTTGTTCTGCTGTAACTCTATTTATTTTATTTATGGCGTTAGTTGCTTGCTATGACTTTATATTGGCGCGTTATTATGATCTTCTGCTGTAGTATATTTCTGCTGTAACAACTACCCAGCCACAACTACACCTTACACTCAGCCTACGATGGTCTCTTCGGTTTGTCTCAACGTTGGGCAAGCCCAACTCACGCATAAACTAGCCTATGGTGAAACCCAAGCTAGGCCAGTCACAACTCCCTTACCCCAGACTCACAAGCCTTAGTACAGTAGAAGGGTTAAGGCCTAACCACACAAAAGGCCCCTATAGCATCCAAACATGTAGATCTAATCACATAAAAATAAATAATAAAAAAAAGAAGCAAGAAGCACACACAAATATAGATCTAATCACAAACAAGAAATTTGGACATATCCTAGCCCAAGAAGGCTAGGCCAACTACATCAAAGCAATAAAACATGTTGAGAAAGCAAGTAGACATGCTTGGAAAGCTACAAAACATGTTAGAAAGCAAATAAACATGCTAGGAAAGCTATAAAACATGTTAGAAAGCAATAAAAAGCAATAAACAAGTTAGGAATTAAATGGGAGTAGCAATTGTAGCTAAAAAACTACATCTACACCACTAAACCTTAAACCCAAGGAACCAAAACCAAGGAGCGGAAGATGAGAGCAAGAAAACTACCCCCTAATTGATAGGAGAAATGAGAAATCAAAGGTTATTGTGTGTGTTTTGGAGAGAGAGAGAGAGAGAGAGAGAGAGAGAGAGAGAGAAATTGCCTAGAAAATGCTCCAAAATGCCCAAAATTCATTTATTTATTTATTTTGGGGGATCTGGGGGCATTATAGATGCTTGGTGTTGTTCTCGAGGCTCGACGACCCTTGAAGGTGCGCCAGACCTATACATTAACGTCAGCAATTTTGTCTTTTCCCAGTTCTAATGTTGATCACATATTTGAAGGTCTTCCCAAACTCCGATTGAGTGGACCTTAGTGTTCCTGGAAAGGTATTGATGCCTAGTTTCCTGAATACTAAAGAAAATGAAAATCCAACAGTCAGATCAAAAGTTATAGCCTCGAGAAGAGAGCAGACGCACTTGGCACTATTTTGATGATATCTCAACCATTTTAACTTCAATTTCGACCCATGAGTATTCATTGGAAAGCGAATTCAATGCTCTTTGCAATGAAATTGGTTTCCAATCCATTCCATTGGTCAGATCAAAATTAGGTTTTCTGGTGCTCCTAGGAGTTGACCTCGACTCAAACTTGGTCAAAGTTTACAAAGATCTCCGGTAAGCTAGAGTCTGATGTAAAAACATGAAAAATAAAATAAAATAAAATTGGAGTGGTTTTAACCAACTTTTAATTTTGGTCAACTCAGGGTTGGCTAGAGGCATTTTGGTAAATTTGACCTAAGAAGGCATTTTGAGTGCCCTGATGCCTAAATGGGTTGTACCATGTCAATCTAGATGTTCCCACGGTCCTTAGGTGAAAATTTTATATTTTTGAAATTTTCAAGATCAGGCACGCAAATCAGGGGCAGACAAAATACGGTATTCACACCTACGTATTTTCATACATTTATGTATATAAATCTACAATTATGTGCATGCATGTATGCCCCTATGAAAGCATGCAAGTATATATATCTACATGTCTTTCTACGAATGTGAGCAAAAATATTTTCCCTATATCATCACAGCATGAACATAAAAAATGATAAAATACTAAAAAATATAAATGAAAAAAATAACAAACATCGCAAGCATTATTTCTTATATGCTGCTAATAACATATTTGCAGAAGAAAATAAAAAGAAAAAGCAAAATAGGGCCTACCTTGAAAAAATGTGGAGTCAAAAGCAGGAGCAGAATGCCAAATATCCACTGGTCCAAGCGTGCCCGAGTACAGTCGAAGACCCGGAGTCAAAAAACTACTACTGAACCAGAGCCTAATGAGCCTGAACTATCTTTTTAAGGAGTGATATCTCTAAGAAAAGTAAGAAATGAAGCAAGAATGAGCCAAAATGAGCAAAACGGGCCTTTTGTAGCCGTCTGTATGGATGTACAGGCTAGCGTGCGCTAAGTGCACGCCAAGGCTGACCGGTGTACAGTCAGCACATGCCAGGCAGCTTTGACTTGGCTCGTGACCTGCATTGACCAAAGGTTTGACCAACCCAAAAAAAAACCAAGGATGGTCCATTTAATTCAAAAATGTCAGTTTGGGAGGATCAGACTCCAAAAAGACCAAATCTCAATTTCCCAGTCCTGCCAAGACGCTCGACCCGATCACAAGAGACTTTTTCCAGAGACAGCCAGGTCTTCCTCATCAGCCCAATCCTTATTTGTGTAAGATCAGACTTAACCCATGAGCAATACAGTTTCTGCACTAAATTTGGAGCAACAAAATGCGGAGTCTCATTCTTTACCCAATACCTCTCATTGCATTTGAGGTAATAGATAAAGAAGCAGCAGCTATCAATACCGTATTTGTCTACCCTCGATTTGTGTGTTGGATCCCAAAAATTTCAAAAATATCATTTTCTCATCAGAGGACCACGAGAACATCTAGATCATCATGGTTTAACCCATTTGGGCATCAAAATAACCAAAATGCCCCTAGTCAACCAAAGTTTGACTAAATGTCAAAATTGGTCAAAACCACTCAAAAATAACATTTTCCATGTTTTTACATCAAACCCAAGAATATTAGAAATTTTTATCAACTTTAACCAAGTTTGACCTAAGGTTGACTCCCAACAACGATCAAAAACCTAATTTTGATCTTACTATCAGAACAAGTTATAACCAACACCATTAAGAATAATATCAAATTCTCATTCAAATGACTACTCATGGGTCAAAATCGGATTTAAAAAAGTCGAGTATCTCGAAAGTTATGCTGGACGTGTCAACTCACATCTCGAGGCCATATATTTTAATCTGGAAACTAGACATCCATATCTTTCCAGTGCCACCAAGATTACGTTAATCAAACTCCAGAAAGACCTTCAAATGGGCCAACAAAGTCAGAACCAAAAAACCTAGAGGAAAAGTTAAGATTGCTGATGTTTGCAACTAATCTTGACAAGCGTGCCATTTCAGGACCAAATGACCAAAATGCTTCTAGTCAACCCTAGGTCAAAATTGGTCAAAACCACACCAAAATAACATTTTCCATGTTTTTACATTAAACCCAAGACTATCGAAGATTTATATCAACTTTGACCAAAAGTTGACTCCCGGCGACGACCATAAACAATTTTGATCAAACTATTAGAACAGGTTGAAACCAATGTCATTGTAAAGAATATCAAATTCCCTTTCAAACAACTGCTCATGGCTCAAAATTGGAATTAAAACAATTGAGATATCTCGAAAACTATTTTGGGCGCATCAGTTTGATCCAACCGTCTAATTTTAAACAAATCAAGTGATCTAGAAACTAGCCATCCATATCTTTCCAATGCTACTAGGATCAGGTCAATCAGATTCCAAAAAGACCTTTAAATGAGCCATCAAAGTCAAAACTAAAAATTTTGGAGGAAAAGTTAAGATTGCTAACATTAGCAAGGGAATCTGGCTTGCACAAAGTGCACGCCATTCTAGACTAGCATGCCATTTCAGGTCCAAATGACCAAAATGCCTCTGGTCAACCCAGGGTTGACTAAAGGTTGGTAAAAAAACACACCAAACTTAAATTTTCCATCCTTTTACATCAAACTTGAGACTATTGGTTTAACGAAGTTTGACCTAAAGTTGACTTCCGACAAAAACCTAAAACCTAATTTTGATCTAACCATTAGAATGGGTTGAAACCAATGCCATTGCTAAGAATATCAAATTCCCTTTCAAACAACTGCTCATAGGTCGAAAATCGGGTTCAAAACGGTTGAGATATCTTGAAAACCGTGCTGGGAGTGTCAGCTCGCTTCCCATGGCCAAAACTTTTGATCCGATGTCTGATTTTCGAAACATCAAGTGATCTGGAAACTAGACATCCGTATCTTTCCAATTCCACTAGGATCAGGTCAATCCAAGTCCATAAAGACCTTCAAATGAGCCATCAAACTCATAATCAAAAAAGGCTGGAGGAGAAGTTAAGATTACTAATGTCAACAGGGGAATAAACAATCACAAAAAAAATATAAACCCCCCCCCCCCCCCGTCCAATCCCAGATTGTAAAAGAAAAATAAAAAATTTGGGCAATTTGAAGAATTTTCTGGAGCAATTCTCTCTCTTTTCCCCTTAAATTCTTTCCCAAACACATACACACAAATCCTTGATTCTCTCATCCTCCATAAATAAAGAGGTAGTGTTCTTGCTTCCATTTTCTCCTCCTTGGTCTCTCTTCCTTGGTTTTGAGATTTGGAGGGTGTGGATGTAGAGTTTTAGCTATAATCCAAACCTATTTTATTCCTAGGACTTTTATTGCTTTATTTCAATTCTGTAGCATGTCTATTGCTTTCCCTATCATCTCTAGCATGTTTTTATTTCATTGATAATGTTGGCTTAGCCTTCTTGGACTAGGATAGGCCTAAATTTCTTGTTTGTGCTCTTTTTGCCGTATCTACATGTTTGGATGCTATGCTTAAGTGCCTATAGCATTAAATTAAATTGCCTATGCCATGTTTTCTTTCTCTGAGTCATGGGTAGGGTGTAATTCTTGATTCGTTGATCAAGGTTTACATCCAAACACCCAAGTTTAATAAAGGGTTTGGATTAAAGCCTAAATTGAATATTTGTTCTTGTTTGGCTTTTCACATGCTTTTACCTGCTTTATGTCTTAGATCCATCATCTTGTGATGCCATGTTTGGATGAGCCATGCTTAAATCCATGTTCATCCTTTAGATCCATGCTTGCATGTTTAGATCTAGCTTCTTGCATCTTTACCATGCTTCACATGCTTTATTCTCCCTTTAGTATGAGTTTGTTTGCACCTTTTGTGCTTTTCTTGTCTTGTTTAGTTTCATCTTTCCCTTTTGTTGGTTGTTTGGATGTAACCGCTTGTATAAGATTCTATCTTGATGATATTGACATGCTTATATCCTTGCCTCTCTCTCTTGCTTAGCTTTGCATGTTAGGGTTTCTCATGTTAACCTTGAGTGTACGTTATGACATGATTTGCTTTAATCCTTGAGTGTGATAACATGCTTTGCCTCCTTTTGTGTTGCTTGCCTTGCTTGCTTTATTCCATCATGTACATTTCTCACGTGATTGGTTGCATCCTTTTCATACTTGCTTATCTTGTCCATGCATGTGTCTTTGCTTGTTTGTTTGTGTCTTCAAGCATTGCTCCACATATTGATTATGTTCGGGTTCATGCCCGTCTTTACACACAGGATCCCAAGTCCCTTTCTTGGAGGCTTGCTTGTTGGCACGTGTGTCGTCCTTAATTCAATTCAATTGATCTACAGACACCAAATCCAAACCTACATTTGTTCCCTAAGGACATATATTCACTTTGGTTGCTTGTTTGTTCACATACTTCCTTCATTGCTTGTTTACTAGCATGCTCCTTTCCTTTACTTGATTGCTTGTTTTCATGGTTTCTGCTTCCTTTCTTTGTTCCTTTGCTTGTCTATTGGCTTCTTTCTCTATTTGTTGCATGTACGAATGTAGCACACATGCAACTTCCAAGATGCATGCAAAAGGGCATAGATTAGTAGATTAGGGGCTTAGCCTCTCCATGAGGTCCACACTCTTCCTTAGCATTTTCCATTAGAACCATGTCTAGCCTCTTTCCTAGATTAGATATCATTTCCTTGTACTTTGCTTGGGCCACACCCTCTAGGTGTGAATATGTCTACATTTCTGCTCTGTATATTGATATATTGTGCATGCTATGTATGTTGTAAAGGTAGCCATGCACTTTGTATGATGAACATACGTGGTTAAGAAGGCAACCCCTCCCTAACCGTGGATGCTCTTGACCTTGGAGTGTGGGTATGCATTCAAGGCTTATGATGTAGATGCATATTCATGCTTCATTGGGTGCATGACCTACCACGTGTATGATAGCCCTTATCCATGTCAACTAGTGACATTGGTTTCTCCATGTATGTGACATGCATCATGTGTTGAATACTTTGGTGAGCCTTGGCATATCTTAGTCCGAGCATATTGATGCTCGAAACCTCGCCGATGCATCATAGCGCACCAAATGCAAAACTCTGCCAGATTTTCACCATGAAAATGTGGCATTTTCTTGCCATATTCTCACCGCGAAAGCTTGGTGAGACTAGTGTTTTGTGAGCTACGATACACCTGACCCAAAATGTAGCCGAATTTCTGCCACGAAAACAAGGTGAAATGCAGCTAGATTTTCGCTATGGAAATTTGGTAGTAATTCTAACATGCTAGCTAAAGGTCACACCCCTTTCCAGAATTAAACCTCAAAGCCCAATTCTTTAAAGCCCCGAAAGCTAATGCTAGTAGCTCGCTTTTATCTACCAATGACCAAAGATTAAAAGTTTACCAAAACAAAGGATTGTCTCACGATAGGCATTGTGGGGTGCCTAACACCTTTCCCACACATAACCAGACTTTCGAATCCAAGAATCATGATTTTTTGTCATCCATTTAGATTAGGAAAAAGCTGACTTTTTCTTAGTCATAGGTTCACAGCACCCTGGCCATGCATTGCCCTCTAGAAAGGGACGCGTTTATCACCATTTTAGAGTGTTTGACAACCGCGAGGTATTGACAACCCCAAGTGCAACAAGACTCCCAAATTTTAACCAATAGACATATTTCTATACATATAAGAGTATTAATTAAAACCTATATATTAGTCAATAGAAAAAAAAAATTTGAGTAATGCTAGGGACACAATAAAATGTCACAATAATTTCACAACATTCCTAATTTAACATACCAAAATTACACATGGGCCCACCACAATCTTTAATTTAAATTTTGGCTAAAGTATAAACTACACCCCAAAAGCTTGGTGGTCTTTGGACTCTACACCTTGAAATTTCAAAATTTATATTTTATCCCCTGATGTTATGTTTGTATCAGCAACCCCTTTGTCCATATTTTCAATTAAGTGTCACATAAACTTAGCACATATGTTTAGTTCATTTAAAAAATTGATGCCACGAGTCAACCTCTTTTTCTAGATTTTGTTGCTTTCTCAAACCATACAAAACACTAGTCAAAATCTTAAATCTTTTTGGGATTATGTATTGGTTTGTAAAGGGAATTTCTTAGGGGTTGGGGAGGAGATTTAGATGTATTAATGGATAAGTCTAGATGAGCTTCCATGTTTCTAGGCCCAACAAATAAAATGGGAGAATCACAATCTATCCCCTGAGAACATTCACATCTAGGTTTCTAAAAAAATATTCATTTTACACTCTAAAAAGTTACTTAATCTATTTTACCAACTCACTATACAATACACCTAACTACACAATTTTTATTTTTACATACAACCAATAAAACAATATAAACTACACAAGCAAATAATATAAATAAAAAACACGTTTCTCTCTCCACTCCCAACTCTATCTTTTACCCTCTGCTATCCACCAAAATCACCCACAACCCATACCAAAAACAATCGAACTACCACTACAAACCCAGCAAAGCATTAAGATCTACCATGATAGACCCAGCAAACCACCAAAACCCACCCTATTCAGCCAACAAACCATCAAGAGCCATCACCATTCACCCAACAAACCCAAAAAAAACCTAACAAACCCATTCCAAACTATCAACACAACACTGCCGATCATCACAACAAACCCACCAAACTGCTACCACAACACCACCAACCATCACAACAAAGAACTAAAAAGAACCCACAATAAATTTAAAAAAATAAAAATAAAAATATTAAAAAACCAAAAATCAGAACAAACACCATTGCACCGAGCTGATCCCCATCGAATACTGATCTACACCACCACGCCACATTGATATCCACCGAGCCAAATCAGTCTATACCAAGGCAGGCCGATCTACACTAAGGCAGGTCAATCTCCACCTCTGCGTGACAAAAGAGTTCCTGATCCTCTTTTGTCAGATGGGTTTAGGAGACGATTAAAGTTTGGGAGAGAGAGAGTGAGAGAGAGGAGAGAGACGATTAAATAGTATATATCGGATTTACTCACACGCTATTGTAATATATATATATATATATAAGCATTTACTATTCATAGTTGCTAAAAAATTTTAGCAATGCATACCCGGGCAAAGGTCAGTTTTCGGCTTTTTCTTTTTTCTTTTTTTTTTTTTTTTTCATAGGGAATGCATAAACATTTCATTACTAAGAGAACATAAATTTTACATCATGGATGAGGGCTTGCTTAGCAAAGCAAGGATCCTCTTCAACCCTTACAATGTCATTAACAATGCTATAAGCATTTTTTGCTACCAAGTGGACCGACATATTCCTTTGCCTCTTTATATGGGTGAACTGAAATTGTGTAAACCCCCTACATAGCTCTAGGATGCCCTGGATAACAGAATCCACAGCAGATGGAGAGGGATAAGAACACGCCAAAGCATTAACCACAACCTGCGAATCTCCCTCCAACACCACTGCAGAACAGCCACGACACAGGGCAAACATAATTCTAGCCTCAAAAGCTTTTGATTCAGCCCCAAGAAGACCAAGAAGGGCATCCAGTTTTTTGCACAGAGCCGCTGCAACAGTTCCCAAGCTGTCACGGATTACAACCTCGATCCCCGTTAAGCCTAAATCCTTGAAAGTTGTTGCATCAACATTCACTTTGAACAATCCCGGAGGAGGAGGAGACCAATACCTCGGTTAGACAGCAAAACTAGAGCGCCTATCACCCTTATTAGCCGCACTGAACTCAGCCCAGTGTTGCATTGCCTCAAACACCAACTACTTACCAGAACACAGCACACCATTGCTAAAATAGCAATTTTTATTAATTCTCTAAAAAAGTGGCTATTGAGGGTTATTTAGATTTTTTTTAAATGGTTAAAAATACTTACATAATAGTTATGCTATGATCCCTCTAATTCGAACTCAAATCCACACCCCCTATTAGTATTTGGGGAGGGGATGTACCAACTCGCCAAACAAGGAAATGGTAGGGCTATTTAGATTGGAAAAATCATTGGGTATTCAATTAATGGGACACTTACCTATTCGACGCTAAATATATTGGCAAGTAGCTATAGGAAAATGATAGGTTTATTGAGGTGCTCTCTTTTAATAGTGGCTGCTATTTCTTTAAGTTGGATCATCAAGAAGGTTTACTCTCCATTCTGGACATAGGTCCGTGGCATATGGCCAACAAGTTCCTAGTATCATAAAAATTAGTAGTAGACCCACACATTGTGCATGATAATATTTTTAGGATGGTCCCATTAAATATATATAATTTATTATTATTATTAATATTTTAGTTATTGATGATGCAAAAAAATCATTAGTGAGTTGATCATCCATACACATGCCAATGGGTTTACCTGAAGAACAAAGGAGAAGAACCAATCAAAGGGCATAGGTGGGGTACTGGCCAAAGACCCTCCGAAGGTTAAGTCAGTGATAGAAGAATCTCCAAGAACTCAAGAGTGCCAAAGCTAGGGAGAATTCACATACCTTAAGAAGGGCAGGGTTTGTGGTTTATATAGTGGTAGAGAACCGACCCGAATCCCTTGATATGGTAGAATTTCCTTGTAGAAAAAAGGGTCCCAAGATACTCGGGATCGCGTTTCTATGTATAAAAGATTTGATTGCGTGGTAAGGCCTTTGGTCGTGATTTGCAAGTAATTTCCATGTTAGGATGTATGAGTAGGCCCCACGCAAGTCAACCCTAGAGGGATGGGTCGTTAGGATTAGGGATTGCCTGACCCATCAACCTTTGGGTTGGTCGTCCATCATGGGATTAGTTGTCTCTCTTTGGGGTAGTTAGAAAGGTTCGACACCCCCATGTTGTTCAATTGAAAATTATCCTCATCAGTTGCCCCTACTCCGTGAGTCGTCGGGATGGCCGACGAGTCGCGAAGCCATCATAAATGTGTTGCATCATAAATAGGGGCAATTATGTCCTTCTGATAGGGCTAGTGACCCGTGTCATTTTCTGATTGGGGGAGCCAAACATCGACACTTTGTCTTTTGTGCCAGATTGCCCTATAAATAGTCCAATGCCATTATTGTCCTACCATTTGAACATTTTCCATTTCTAATACCAAAGCTTATTCGTCAGTACCCTTACTTCGTCGGTTTCCTCAAGTTCGTTTGTTCTAGGTATGATTCGTTGGTTTACATATATTTTCTTTTTTCCTTTCTAGTCTTTCTTCATTGTTAGCTACATACTTAAAAGGTAGAGTAGAATCTTAGTTTGCATTCATTGCTTGTAGGTGAGAGATGTCTGGAGATAGATAAGCGACGAGTGACTATACGCTGTCAGTCTGTATGGGTTCGGATGATGATTTGTCCATTCCTAGGCTTGAGTCCATGTCAAAGGGCTCGTCGTCTTCTGATAGGGAGTCAACATCTGATCCCCCTTCTAAGGAAGCTAGTCCCTCTAGGCGACGTCCTAGGGAGATCGTCCTTCTCGGCGATTGGTCCATACACGACTTCCTAGCTGACATGAGTGACGAGGTTTTTAGTAGGCTGAGGCCTCACTTCCAAATACAGGACGATGTGCCTATTAGGAAGGGTGACATAGGGGAGAAGTGCTATGATGGGAGGTCATTTGATGTGGGTTTTTACGAGACCGCCTTCATAGTGGGGCTTGGTCTGCCCCTTTCCACCCTGCATCGTTGGTTGGCCTCTTACTTAGGCATTTCTATCAGTCAGATAGCCCCAAATGCTTGGAGGATCTTCATCGGGGTTGAGGTATTATGGGGTTAGCTTAGTGGAGGCCATCGCTCCCTAACCTTAAAGGAATTTTTCTATTGTTACAAACCCCAAGAGATTCCCCTATCTAGGGGTTTTTATAACTTTGTGTGTCATCGGGCTGCTTTAAGGTTGATATCTGAGATGCCCGACTCTAACTGTCAGTGGAAGGTTAGGTTCTTCTTCGTGCAGGTGGTCAATTAGGTGTGTCATCGGGTTGAGTGGGATAGCATAGGGTATTTTTATGACCATTCTTGGGGGCTTTTGAACAAGTCTGAGGAGTCGTTGATACTGTCTGGGGAGTCATCGATACTGTCTGGGGAGTCTGTTGGTACTTTTTATTTGACTAACGTACTCTTCTTGTTTTGTTTCAGCCAAAGTTTTCCTTACGATCCTCCCTGAGCAAGAGGCATTCTTGGAGAGAGTCTTTGAGATACCCTTTAAGGAAAGGTCTTCGAAGAAGCTCATCAATCTAGACACACTTCACACCTTCTATGGTGGACCCGTCCCTTCTAAGGAAGCCCGATGACTGGACCACTTCTCGAGAGCTCATAAGTGCTTTTGCTCGTCAATTTTACTTTGTTTTAGTTTGAACTTGTGCATCTTCTAACCCATTCGTCGGTTTTAAAGATGGAGTCAATGAAGAACATGCAAGTAGCAAAGAATAGGCAAGAGGAGATCAAGAAGGCCGCCGCCTTGAGAGCTCAAGGTGGGGGATCATCGGCCCAACCCCCTCATGCCTCCAAGAAGAGGAAGCACACTTCTAATGTTCAATCATTGGGTAAAGGTGCCAGTGGCTCATCCATTCGTTCGGAGATACGCGAGGTTGATGCTGATGCTCCTCGTCATGGAATGGGGAAAGGTCTCATGACTTCCCAAGGCCCTGTCGCCCCTCCTCCTCTTTCTTTGTTGGTGAAGGATAAGGACTATGCGGTGGACACTGCTTGTTCCATCGTCTGGGATGCTGACCTGGATGAGTGCTCGAAACATGATGAGGGTATATGTTTTCATTCCATTCGTCCCTCTGTGTAGATTCGTCTCCTTATATGGACTCGTCCCTTTACTTTGTTCGTCTTTTTTTGATATTGATTCGTCCCTTCTTAATTAGGGCTTGTGAGGATGCAGGCTTTACAAATCCGTTGTTCATCTCGTGAGGTGTCGATCAAGCGCCTAAAGGATTTTTTGGAGTCCGAAATAGATAACTTGAAGAAATTCAAGGATTCTTCTCAGGCTCTTGGCTAGGAGGTGATTGATCTGAATGCCAAGTTAAGTGGGATGGCCCACCAAACTAACGATCTGGTGAAAGAGAATGCCAACTTAAAGTGTAAGGTGGTTGCACTCCATGAGCATATGGAAAAAGTGAAGGAGGAGGCCACTAAGGAGTACCAAGGATCCCAACCCTATTTCGATGAAATGGGGGGTTACTATGAGGATGGGTTTGAGGACTTTCGCAAACAAGCTATCCTTATGTTCCTAAACCTGGACTTCTCCCAAATCCAGATTAAGCTAACTACCCCAACAACTCCTGCTGCCAAGCCAACTCTCGACGATGTGGAGATCGATGAAGAGGCGTTGGTGACCGATAGGCCTGGTGGTGTGGCTGACGATCCTGCAAACCCTCAAGAGTAGATTGACAACCCCCCTGTCGATCCTTAAAAATTTTTACTTGTACCCTTTTCTCTTTTTTTTTTTTTTTTTTTTTTTTTTTTTTTTTTTGTTAGTCTTTGGTTTGTAATTCGAAAACAATGATGGTGCCTTGTTTTGGGCTTAAGTTATCTTTGCCCTTTGTTTTGGGCTGACACTCGTATTTCCTAGCAATTTTATAAAGCTTTCTCTATAATTTTCTTGCATTTTGTACAAGTGTTCATGCTCGTCGATTTACCTTATTCCTTATCAATGTTTAGTCAATCGTTGGTTTGGAGGGTTTATCGTAGTATTGGGTACTAAGGGACATGACTCATTGGTTATTGCACCCCAACCCTCCTCTCTTTGAGTCGTTGGTTTACCCTTCAAGTAGGGTTTTAAGTTTTGATAAGGATTAGGTGCATAAGGACACCCTTTATCATCCGTCTATCCCTTAGGTAGGACTTAAGATTGGATCAGGTGCATAAGGGCATCCTTGATTATCTGTCCACCCATTAAGTAGGACTTAGGATTTGATCAGGTGCACGAAGGCATCCTTGATCGTCTGTCCACCCCTTAGGTAGGACTTAGGATTTGATCAGGTGCACGAGGGCATGCTTGATCGTCTATCCACCCCTTAGGTGGGACTTAGGATTTGATCAGGTGCACAAGGGCATCCTTGATCGTCCGTCTACCCCTTAGGTAGGACTTGGGATTTGATCAGTGCACAAGGGCATCCTTGATCTTCTATCCACCCCTTAGGTAGGACTTTGGATTTGATTAGGTGCACAAGGGCATCCTTGATCATCTGTCCACCCTTCAGGTAGGACTTAGGATTTAATCAGGTGCACGAGGGCATCCTTGCTCATTTGTCCACCACTTAGGTAGGACTTCACTTTTATAAACCTTTCCACCCTTTAGGTAGGACTTCACTTTTATAAAACCTTTCTTCATTGTAGATAATAAAAATTCAAAAAATAAACAGAATAAAATGTTGATAACTTGCTGTTTGATCAGCCGAAAAACCGGTCTGTCAACTACTTAAAAAACTTTAAAGAAAAGCAATAACATAAGCAATATCACAAGCTGCTGCTGACGTACTACTGATAGTATCTTTTGAGGTGCTCAGCATTCCAAGGATGGTGTATCCTTTGCCCGTCAAGAGTCTCCAAGTAATAGGTGCCCTACCTATTGCAATCAATGATTCTGTATGGACCATCCCAGTCAGGTCCTAACTTCCCTTGTATGGGATCTTTGGTAGCCGTGGTCACTTTCCTCAAGACAAGGTCCTTGATGCTGAAGTCTCGAGGCTTCACCTTGGCGTTATAGTATTTGGCCATGAGGTCTTGGTATCCAGTCATTCGTTGCTCAACAGCCACCCTTACCTCGTCCAGCAGGTCCAGCTGTAGATGGATACTCTCTTCATTCTTCCCTTCGTCATGGTGGGCTATCCTGTAGCTTGTTATTCCCATTTCTACAGGGATGATAGCCTCACTCTCAAATGCTAGACGAAATGGTGTTTCTCCTATGGGTGTCCGAGCGGTTGTCCTTTATGCCCATAAAATGCTTAGTAGGTCGCCCCCCCCCACTGAGTCTTGATCAGTTTGAGCAAGGATCGGTTTGTAACCTCAACTTGCCCATTGGCTTGTGGCTGGGTGAGTGAAGAGTACTAGTTTTTGATTCCCAAGTGATTGCAAAAGTTTCTAAACGCATCGTTGTCGAATTGTTTGCCATTGTCAGAGACAAGGAACCTAGGGATCCCAGATCGGTAGATGATGCTCTTCCAGACGAAGCTACAGACATTCTTCTCCGTGATGGTTTCTAGTGGTTTTGCTTCTACCCATTTGGTGAAGTAGTTGATCTCCACCATTAGGAACTCGAGTTGTCGTATTGCCTTTGGAAAGGGTCCTATGATGTCCAGTCCTTATTTAGCGAAAGGCCATGGGGCGTTCATCGGGGTGAGTGGTCCAGAT
This sequence comes from Quercus tomentella, assembly GCA_028535165.1. Classification (NCBI taxonomy): domain Eukaryota; kingdom Viridiplantae; phylum Streptophyta; class Magnoliopsida; order Fagales; family Fagaceae; genus Quercus; species Quercus tomentella. The sequence continues at coordinate 51,538,201 of JAPQVY010000133.1, read as the reverse complement.
GGTTGCCTTATGACATTACTAAAGTGTTGGCATTTGTCACATGCCTTTACATAGGATTGGGCATCCGTCTGCATTGTAGGCCAATAGTGCCTTGCTCGTATGAGCTTTTGGACTAATGATTGCGCCCCTGAATGGTTTCTACATACCCTTTCATAGACTTCCCTCATGACATAGTCTGCTACGTCAGGGATAATACACCTTAGGTATGGTCGAGAGAAACCTCTCTTGTACAGCACATCCGCTACAGCACGAAGTGTGCTGCCCGAACTTTCAATTTTCGGGATTCATCGCGGTCTTCGGGAATTGTCTTGCCCTTAAGGTAAGAGATGATCAGGGTTGTCCAGTCAGCGCCCTTTGGAATCATCTGTATCTCCAATTCCTCAATGGCGGGAGACTACTAAACAAAGGATAGGACCTGTCGATCAACCGATAAGCGTTCTGCTGATGCTGATTTGGCCAATCGCTCAACGTGTTCATTTTCTTCTCTCAGGACTTGTAAGAATTTTACCGCAAAGGTTTGATTCATCTGTCTTCTAATAAGGTTGAGATACTTTTTCATTTGTTCGCCCTTGGCTTTGTAATCCCTATTGATATGCCCAATGACATCTTGGGAGTCACTATGAAGGACAACTTATGAGGCCCCAGCTGCTTTGGCCAAATCAAGTCCTATAAGAATGGCTTAGTATTTGGCTTCATTATTAGTTGTCGAGATTGGAGTTAGACAGCATGTTCGATGATGTCCCCTTCGGGGGATTGAAGAACCACTCTGATCCCTCTAGCATGTTTGTTGGATGATCCGTCCTTTTGAACCTTCCATGGGGTTGCTGCCTAGTCGTCGGTTTCGCCTGTTGTGAATTTAGCGACGACATCAACTAAGGCCTGGGCCTTGATTGCAGTCCTCGGGTGGTACCGTATGTCAAACTCACTCAACTCTATTGCCCATAAGACCAATCGTCTGGCGACCTCTGGATTATCCATTGTTTTCCGAAGGGGCTAGTCGATTTGAACTACTATGGTATATGCTTGGAAGTATGGCCTGACCTTGCGGGCTATTATGATCAAAGTGAAGGCTAAATTCTCCATAGGGGGATATCTCTCTTCTACTCTTCCCTTAGTACTCGGCCGGTGTAGTACACGGGTAATTGTACGCGGTCTTCTTCTCAGATCAGGGCTGAACTGATGGTCGTAGGGGATACGGCCAGGTATAGGAAAAGCTCTTCATCGGGTTTGGATGGACATAGAAGCGGTGGGGATGCTAGGTATGCTTTGAACTCCTCAAATGCATTCTGACATTAGTCGGTCCATTTAAAAGATTTCTTCAGAATTCTGAAGAATGGCAAGCATTTGTCCATAGCCCACGAGACGAATTTGTTGAGTGCTACGACTCTTCCGTTTAGGCTTTGTACCTCTTTAACGTTCTTTGGGGGGTTCATCTCTAGGATTGCTTGGATCTTATCGGGGTTGACTTCGACACACTGTTGGGATACCATGAAGCCAAGGAACTTTCCCGAAGATACCCCGAACACACATTTACTGAGATTGAGCTTTATTCAGGTGATGGTCCTTTTCTTTGCTCTTCACTAACATGTCATCTACATATACCTCGATGTTCTGTCCGATCTATCAAACAAACATCTTGTTTACTAGCCTTTGGTACGTTGCCCCCACATTCTTCAGTTCGAATGGCATGACCTTGTAGCAAAATAGGCCTTGGCTTGTGACAAACAATGTCTTCTCTTGTTCAGAATCCTCAAGCTTGATCTGGTTGTAACTGGAGAAGACATCCATAAAGCTCAACAACTGGTGTCCAGCTGTCAAGTCTACAAGGAGGTTAATCTATGGAAGGGGGTAGCTATCCTTTGGATAGGCTTTGTTTAGGTCGGTGAAGTCCACACACATCCTCCACATCCCATTTGCCTTCTTAACCTTTACTATGTTGGCCAACCATTCGGGGTTGTAGACTTCTCTAATAAAGCTTGCGTCCAACAGCTTGTTAACTTCTTCAATAATGGCCTTGTCCCTTTCTAGTGCGAATACCCTCTTTCTTTTTCAAATGGGTGGAAAGGATGGGGAGATATTGAGCTAATGGACCATGATATTTGGATTGACCTCGGGCATGTCCTCATGGCTCCCGGTAAAGATGTCCAAGTTGTCCCTTAAGAAAAGGATTAGCCTCTTTCAGACCAAAGGGCTGGCTTGCGTGCCAGTGTGAGTGATCCGTTTTGTGTGTTCGTCATCCAAGGAGATGGTTTCTAATCCCTTCATCGGTTCTACATTCACTCGTCGCTCCTCAATGTTCATGGTAGTCATTCACTCGTCCATCTCCAGCATAGCTACATAGCATTCCCGAGCCGCCATCTAATCCTCGCGAGCCTCTCCTATCCCACACTCCATAGAGAACTTCAGTAGTAGGTGATATGTGAATGTGACTACCCTTCACGCGTTGAGCATTGGTCACCTGATGATGGCGTTGTATGTTGACGAGCAATCCACTACCAAGAAAGTGACATGCTTGGTGATTTGTTAAGGATAGGTGCCGATGGAGACCGGCGGCGCGATGGATCCGACGGGCATGACCTTCGTTCTGCCAAAGCCTACTAGAGGGATGTTTGATGGCATGAGTCGCTTCCAATCATGTGTTGGCTTTATTCTGTGCCAAATTTGCTTGTATTTTAGCAATTAGATACCCTATATTTAGGTGGGAATTATGTAAGGGTTGTGTGTGAGACAGTGTGAAGAAAACTCAAGATGTGTGCATACAAAGGAGTCTTACGACTGGATCTCACAACTAACTTGCGACTAGCAAGTCGCCAAAGTGGCACACGTGTGAAGCATGCAGGGAACTGAAAGGTCATGATAGCTGGAGCACTATGGGACAAAATGTATAGTCTAGCCAGGCAGTTAGCTCGCAACTCAAACTCGCGACTCGTTCCACTCGCGAGATTGAGTCACCAGAATGCCCTATTTGAATGAAAACTGACTTTTCGCATTCCTCACATACACCACTATAAATACCCTTATATCCACGGAATGTAGAGAGCTTCCAGAGAGAATTTTGAGAGAGAAACCCTAGAGAAAAACAAGATTGACTCGTCCACAATCTTTGTCATTTGATTCTCCAAATTCCTTTGCTTTCACCCTCTCCATTGACATATCCTTGAAAGGTAAATTTGCCAAATCCTCATCTCACCATACCCATATCAGTGAGGAGGTATTTTGGTGCTTGGGAAGTAGTTCTGAGATGACCAATTCATTTGGTTGATGCAATGGACATATTGCGGGATCTGGGAAGCTAAATAAGACAAGGTTAGGTGTAACCCTGTTAGAGCAAGAAGCTTGGAGGGTTTTCTACTATTCACGTATCCCAACTTTATTCTTTAGTGGATTATTTGTTAGCTTGGAGGGCGGCAGAGAGGTTTTTCACCTAATTCTTCGGTTTCCTCTTTGATAACATGTGCCGGTGTTATATTTGTGTTTGCATCTCTCTTCTCTTACTTTACCTTTTAATTGCTGCTGTGTTTGTAATTAATTATGGTTTTGAGTGTTTTACCAATTTGGTTATGGCTTATATTCAACATTCAGCACATATATTGTTTGTGAATAAGCTTGTGTTGGTATTGCTGAAATTAGGGGTCTAAACATTCATTAGTGTTTTACACACTAATTGAACTTTCAATTGGTATCCAAGCGGGTGCACTTACTGTGGTTTCATTACCTAAGTGTGATCCTAGACCCTTTTTGAGATGGATAGATCTCAATCACTTAATGCTCCTTCATATTTTGATGGGAGCAACTATGCATTTTGGAAAGTCCGTATGATAGTGTTTGGGACGCTGTCAAGATAGGATGGACTAGGCCGAGGCCGCAAAATCCACATGGGATAAGGCAGCCCTTGTGGCAGCTAACGCTAATAGCAAGGCTTTAAATGCTATTTTCTGTGGTGTTTCTCCTGATGAGTTTCACAGGATTTTTCATGTTACAATTGCCAAAGAGGCATGGCAAATCTTGGAGACGACCTATGAAGGCACCAAAAAGGTGAATGACACCAAGTTGCAAACTTCGAGGAGCTGAAGATGAGTGAAGACGAGTCATTTGACTCATTTTATGGAAAGCTAAATGAAGTGGTGATTGGGAAATTCAACTTGGGAGAAAAGATGGAGAACTCCAAGATTGTGAGGAAGATCCTACGATCATTGCTGGAGAGTTTCCATGCAAAGGTCACTGCCATAGAAGAGAGCAAAGACCTTGATGAGATTAAAATTCAAGAACTCATCGGTTCTCTTTAAACCTATGAGCTATCTCTATGATCACAAAGGAAGAGCAAATCTCTTACTCTAAAGACAATTAATGAGAGAGTGGAAGCTCTAGACTCCTTGGATGAGGATGAAGTTGAAAAGGAAGTGGCGTACCTTGCTAAGAACTTCCGCAAGTTCTTGAAGTTTAAGAGAGATGGGAAGTCTTTTAAGAAGGGCAAATTCTCAAGTTTCAAGAAGGACAAGAAAGACTTCAAGAAGAAGGATTCAAAAGACTCATTTCCATCTCAAATGGTCACGTGCTTTAAGTGCAAAGGGCATGGGCCTGTAAAGAAAGAATGCCCCACTTATTTAAAGGCAAAGGGTAAAGTATTTGCCACTACCCTTAGTGACTCAGATAGTTCAAATTTACACTCAGAAGAAAGTTGTGATGGAGAAGGAAACTACTCCGCATTTATGACCATTGCACTCGTGAACTCTTCAGAAGATTTGAATGCACTAGTGGAAGAGCTCGATAAGCACACCAAAGTGGAGTAAATAGGAGTTGGGGAGGAATTCGATGATGAAGGTGAAGAATGTGTCTATGAAGGAACAAAGGGATTGCAAGAAACTTATAATTCTCTTTTTGAGAAGACTGGAGAGTATGCAAGAGTGGCTAAGGCAGCTATAAGAAAAATGAGGAGAGCAGAGTAAGATTACAAAAGTCTTCTAGTGCGATACAAGGAGACTAAATGTGAAGTTGAGACGCTGAACAGAGAACTAACCGAAGCCTATTCCAAGATCAATTTTCTTGAGCTTGAAGTGATTCAGGCTAATGCTAAAGTGGAGCGGGTTGCCTCCAAAAAGCTTGACGAAGTGCTTGCACATCAAAAGCCATTTTCTGACAAAAGCAGCTTAGGATACACCGGAGAGAGTAGTTCAAGCGCCAATGTGTCTAAGGAGATTAAGTTTGTTAAAGCAAAGGAACCAATGGTAGCAACTCCAACTGTTGAGAAAGAGAGGTTTGAGAAGAAGCCAAAGGTGATTGCTTAACGGGTTTTAACAAAGCCTCCAAACCCAGTAGTGGCAAAACTCAAGGCAAAAGGAAAATCTCTTCCGAAGTCACAAAGAGGACCACAAACTCAACACTTTTGCCATCATTGTGGAATCCGAGGACACACTAGACCTAATTGCCACAAGCTTTAGGCATTAAAGAATGGCAGCTCTCAAAGGCCAAGAGGACAAAGAAATGGCAAAGGGAACCTCAAGCAATCAGAAGGGGGAGTAGCTAAGTCTAATATTGGTGATGTGATGAAGATGATAGACACCATCACCTCTTGTCTGGTAAACTTCACCCTAAGGTTTGAGAATTGTAACTCAAGTACCCAATCCTCTAAGGATATCACCCCAAACGCACATGCCGTGTGGGTGAAGAAGGGTACACATGCATAAGCATTAGAACATATCCATGAATCAATTCTTTCTATATGTTGTTTTGTTTGGCTATTTTCCTAGTAATCATTCTAGCATGCTTTGACAAAATTTTGTTTGTTTTTAAGAGTTTTGAATGTTTTCTTTTTTATCAATCTTTACTTACTTTTGTGTCAAAAATCCAAAAACACATAAAAAGTAGAAAATCCAAAAAGTTTGATCGGCATTATTGTGTTTTGTTACACGCATGTTTTGCCTTGTACCTTCATACAAATGGCTTTGTGCGTTTACAAGCGTAGCTTGTTCTCTATGCACTCATATCATTGTGGGAAAAATCTTGACATCTATGTAACTGTTGTAAATAGATTTTCAAATATGTCATGAATGATTAGTCAATGGTTTTGTTGATCTTGAGACTTGCATAGACTTCTGCCTATATATCTTCCCACTTTTTTTTTTTTTTTGGCTTAAAGAGCTCAACCAATGTTAAATTTCAAAATGAAAAGAGATAATGAGCTGCAAAAGCCGTCTCACATACTAGTATTTGACTAGGAAAAAGGGAAAGCAACTGTTATGAAATGTATGGTGCCCAAAAGCCAAAGGCTTACTCATCAAATCGAAATATCAAAAATTTCAAGCATCGATCTCAAAATGAGATGTATTGTTCCTCAATGATCAAATGTTATGAAATGTATGAAGCCAAATGAAAAGCTTCAAAATTATGTAATCAAGTTTTATAGGAGGTCATATATGCATACTTCTATAGTTGAGATTGGTCACTCTTCCTTGTTCTAATTGTGTATGTCTTGGTTGAACTGATCATTGAAACTTCACATTAGACTAAGGACTATCTCATCTTTGGTACCCACACACATCACACATGTCTATGTTCAATGAATGCCTTATTCATTTGTGTGATTGTACTTGATTAAATGTGTTGCATTTAGTCAATCATATGTTGATCAAACACAAAAAGATTTTTGAGTATTTTAATTGTTTTTGGAAAGTGTTTTTGTTTAAAAAATGTCAAAAATTTTAAAAACTATGCAACTCTGTTCTGGCGACTTATTCTCGCGGGTCACTCCAATCGCGAGACCCTAGTCGCAAGCTTGCTAAGAAGCTCTCGCGACTCTCTGGTGAGTCAATCCCCAGTCTCGAAAAAAGACTTAGAAAATTTTCAAAATTTCTGGGTTTTAGCATTTTTCGAGACTCAGTTTGGTGACTGGTTCACGAATGGAAGCTCCAATTGCGAGTTTACTCAAAATGCTTCACGACTCCATTCACGACTTACTCGCGAGTGGACCTTCCAGTCACGAAAAACACTTAGACAAATTTTTCCAAATTTGTGGCATGGGTTTTTGGGGACTTGACTTGGAGACTTGTTCGTGACTCATTCCAGTCGCGAAAAATGCGTGTTTTGCACAAATAGGTTATATTCAAGACAATTTTCAAAAACTATTAAGTTTCCCTCACATCACATGCTTGATCATTGTCTTGTCCGCCTCTCCTTCTTCTAAAACCACCATTTTCTTTCAAAAAACCTCAATTTTCTTCATCAATCCTTCATCAATCTTCAAGAAAAGGTATGGGTTTTCTCTTATTCTCAAAGTATCTTATGTTTCTAGCCCTAGATTTCTTGGATTTTGTGTTTTTGTTGAGATTTGAAAATATAATGTTAGAATATGGTTTTTTGATGTATGGGTTTTGTTGGTTTTGTCAGTATAATGCCTATTATACATGTTTTACATGTTTGTTTCTCAATTGTGTGCATTATACCATGTTTGTGTTGTGTTGTGCATATCCTGTCCATGATAAAATATCTCATGAATGTTTTCTTGTGTTTCTGTGGATTCCATGGAATACAATGGTTGTAGGGATAATCATGTTTCTTTGATTTTGAAACGTCATATGATTTTGTGTTCTTACACTTTGCCCTAATTTGCACACGTTTTGCATTTGTACATACACACTCTTTGACATTTTTGTGTGCTTAATGTCATGATTCTATCATGTATTGATGAATTATGTCTTTACATATCAATTTTGGTTGAATTACTCTTTAAATTTTTGTTTTTAGGGTTGTATTTCAATGTCCATTGTGATGGTACTAACTGGTTACTAATCGAGTTTGTTATCATATTTTGTGCTCTGTTTTGTGGTCCTTGCTGCTCTACTTTTACAGATGACTCCAAAGAAGAAAACCACTGCACAACACGCTGACAAGAGGAATAAAATAGACAATACTCGATTCCACTCTACCCAACACTTTGAGAGATACAATCAATTCTTGGAGAAGGCTCCAATCATCCAAGAGCGATTCGTGGACCTTGTTGATTAGAAGGACTACTTTATCCCAGGCTGTTTTCAAGATAGAGGTTGGGAAAAGCTTCTTGGTGATCGTTCCAGGGTTTGTGAACCATTGATTTGGGAATTCTATGCCAATGACATTCTACGAGAGGATGAAATAGAATGTTGGATTAGAGGCCATGAGTTCACCATTGACGTGGAGGACATTGATGAAGTTCTTGGCTTTGAGGATCTAGAACATGATTTCACTTAATTCAAGGACAGAATGCTCTCCATAGAAATGGTTCAATCCCATATTGGTGGTGTTAGAGAAGGAAGATGTCTCAACACAACTGCCTTTCCAGCTGACTTGCAATGACTTTATTGAGGTCGAAAAAAATCACAACACCCAGGCCTAAAGAAATTACAAAGGGCCATAGAAAGTGAACCTAAGAAAATGTGGTAAGCCCAAAAGGGTTGAAGCCTGAAAGCCATAAAGGGACAAGCCTTAAAGCCTATGAGGAAAGAAGGAAGAATGGAAAAAGAAAAAAAGACCCAGTCTATCAAGATTGAATGACCGGTGTAAGGAGCTGAGACGGGATCCTTGGGGATTGATAAAGGCTCGGGATCCCCGAGATGTATAACCCAGTTAAAATAGGATTAAGACAGCTCAAAGGAAAACGCCAAAAGAAACGCAAGAAACAAAGGGGAGAAATGTCCTTCTCGGGCACCAGAGGCAGCAAGAAAACAGAGAGCCTAGAGTAACCATTCACGATGCAAGTGAATGGTACCTCGGGGAACCAAAATGAGAAGATATGAAAAGGGAAGTAGCAGTAAAGACCTTTAAACCAGCAGAGATGGATTCCGCTCACTTGGGAAAAATGACAAAGAAGAAGGACGGCCAAAAAGACTGAATCATAAGAGGTTTTGAGGAACGGGCGCACCCCGAAATAGAAAGTTAGCCATGGGCTTTCAAAGAAACAGCACCAAAAGGAGGAAAATATGAGAAACAAGGAAAGACTCAATTTTCTGGGTGACGAGTACAAAACGGGCTCTGGTACCCAGGGAGCAAAACAGGGGAATCAATAGTTCCCCGGGACTCTAGAATAACACTATAAAAAAGGGAGGAAAGCAACCGGCAAAGAGGCAGGAATCTTTGTGAGAAAACATTAGAAAATCACAACAGAATCATTGAGAAAACTCTGTCAAAACACTCAAAGAAAGTAGTGAAATATCTCCCGGTATCCCAGAAACAGCCACTATAGCACATACTTGGATTCAAAAGGATTCAAACTTTGCAAGTTTTAGAGGCTTGAATAGCATCTAAGTCTGTAATTTTTGAACTTATTTGAACCTTGTATCACGTCTTAGTGAGCATATTGTAACCATAATTAAGAAAAACTAATGAAGTATCTCTTATTAATTTAAGGATCCCCAACAATTGTTTTGTGTATTTCCTGATTACTTTGCATTCCTTTTGCTGTTTTCACTGTTATTCAATACAAATATTCTCGTTTGCTAGTTTATGTGTATTGTAGGAAGCTTGCCCTGTGCACCATTTGGTTCTTAAACAGCCCCTTTAGCTGCGGTGAACCAAGCCCAGTCCACCAAATCACAACTATTTGGCCCAAGATCCTTGGGCCTGTGTGTTAAAAAAAAAAGCACCCTCACATTTTGGCAACTCCACTGGGGACTGGGTAAAGAAGAGGGAAGAAGCAATCCCTTCACAGAGCATGCCTCCAAGACAAAGGAACAACAAAGGTACTAATGTGCCACCCACGGCCTCTGAGCCCGTGGGAGAAAATGAAGTAGCTTCCAGACATAGGGGCGAGGTACCACTGATGGAGCAGGAGGCCGTGTCAGAACAAAGGCATGCAAGGCAGGAGCCAGATCCTATGGATCGAATGACAGCAATGTTGAAGGATTTGCAGCAAGAAGTTCGCCTTCTCAAAGAAGGCAAGACACGGGAAATCAGAGACAATGTTCCCCCTGTGGGCAACCAAGACAGAACCCAACCAGAAGGAGGGACAGCAACGGGAGGGAGAGCCAACCCCCAATACCTAACACTAGCAGATGTCAGTGCCCTTCTGGAGCAGGAAAGGGAAAAAATTTTGGGGATCCCCAAGCAATTCTCTCGAGATCCCCCATTCCTACCAGAACTCCTTGGCAAGCCGTACCCCAAAGGATACGAACCCCCAATGTTCCATCCTTTCGATGGAAGAAATGGAAGTGCCGTGGAGCATGTGAGTAGGTTCATTCACACTATGGGTCCCTACGTAGGAGACCGAGAACTATGTCTAAGAGAATTTGCTAAATCCTTAGTGGACAGAGCATATACTTGGTACACCACGCTGAGACCTGGGTCCATTAAAACCTGGGATGAAATGATGGAGAGATTTTGTGCGAAGTATTATCCCGGTGAGGACAAGATCACTTTCCAAAGCCTTCAGATGGTAAGGCAGAGGCCTAGGGAGGATCCCGTCTAGTTCATTAAAAGGTTTGAAGATGTGTCCCTAGATTGCTGTAAGGACCACGAAGAAAAAGAACTCGTAGAAACCTGCATATCTAACATGCTTTTCGATTACAGACTCAACCTCGAAAATCTATGCATCGCACAGTTTGCTGACATATTGCAGAGAACTAGAAGGATGACACAAACTATGAGGACAAAAAGGATGCCAGTATCCCAAGCCATGACGGCATCAGTGGGAGAGAAAAGGAAGAGGCATGACAGGAAGGTGTTTGAGGAACCACCGGTGATCCTATGTACCGCAGAGGAGTTAAACCATGTCCTGGAAAAATGGATCGGGGATAGAGTTGTAAGGCCATTTACTGTGTCTAGGCCACCAACTGAGGAAGAAAGGAAGAACCCTTTGTTTTGCAGGATCCATAATTATGTCAAGCATTCCACCAAGGATTGCTGGACCCTCCGTAGGCTCTTTCACAAAAAGCTAAGAGAAGGAACCCTGGAACTCACTCAAAAGGAGCCAGAAGTGCAAAGGAACCCCTTGCCCAACCACAAATGGAAGGGGGTGGTAGCTGTAGTAATCCATGGGAATCTAGCAGGAGCAGAAGAATTTGAAGGATCCTTCCACCCAAGCGCAGTTAGGACCCTCCAGAAGAATCCCAAGTTCAGGTCACTATTCAACCAGCTGGGATTTGGACCAGAAGCAAGAAGGGTGGCCACAGAGTCTCTCATGAGTATAGCAGCAGATTCGGGAATGGAGTGTTTCACAGCAGAATCACATGCTAGTCGAGCTTTCTTGGAGACAACTAATGCAATAACCTTCACTGATGAGGATATGGAGGTTGAGCATCCAGACCAACGTAGACCCCTTTATCTAATGGCCACCATAAATGGTGTCCAAATCAGAAGAGCATTAGTGGACACAGGAGCATCACTCAACCTCATAGCCTTGAGTACCCTGGAAGCCGTGGGCCTGGTTGACAGGAGGATCCTGGGAGCTCCCATGGAAATAACAGGATTTGGAGGGTCAGCAGAATCAACTGAAGGGTATGTACAACTGGCCTTAAGAGTGGGACCAATAGTGGCTCTGACAAGGTTTCATGTAATTAATGCAGAAGCCGTGGGCCTGGTTGACAGGAGGATCCTGGGAGCTCCCATGGAAATAACAGGATTTGGAGGGTCAGCAGAATCAACTGAAGGGTATGTACAACTGGCCTTAAGAGTGGGACCAATAGTGGCTCTGACAAGGTTTCATGTAATTAATGCAGAAGTGTCCTACCATGTATTGTTGGGAAGCCCGTGGCTCCATAAACACCGCCTTATTCCATCCACATACCATCAATGTATTAAAGGGAGATTGAATGGGAGGCCCATGAGGATCCCTGCCAACCATAACCCTTTCAGCCAAGGAGAAGTGAACTTCGCAGAAACAATGTTTTACGACGAGTTAGAACCAGATGATGAGAACCCTACACCAGGGACCCCAGGAGCACCTATCCTAAAAGAAGAAGGAGGAGGTGGGGGCGCCCGCGATCTGAGAAACCTTCTGGAAAGAAAAAGGCAAAAGATGGAGCTCAACTCCTCAGGATCCTGAGAGTGCGTGGTGGTGCGAAAACCTAGGGGAAGGTTGATTTATCACTTGTAAAGGTGCGCGGGACTTGAATGCATCACACAAAAAAGTCTCGGACCACCAGATTGCATGATGGCCCAAGAAGAGATCCTAGAGGAACCAGTTAAGGAAGCCCAGATTCAGCCTGAGGAAGAATTAAGGGAAATAAACTTGGGAGCTAAGTTGGGATCCTAGAAGCCTGTTTTTATTAGCAGTCAGCTGACGGCACAAGAAAGGGAGCAATTAGTGGCCTTACTCCAGAAATACAGGGACGTGTTCGCATGGACCTATGATGAAATGCCTGACCTAGACTCGGGATTGGTGGTTCATTCTCTCAACGTGGACCCAGGAGTTAAATCAGTAGTCCAGCTAGCTAGGGTCTTTCACACCGAGGTAAAAGCTCAGATAATTTAAGAAGTTAAGAAGCTGCTGACAGCTGGTTTTATCAAACCCATCCAACACCCCAAGTGGCTTTCTAACATAGTACCTGTGAAAAAGAAGAATGGCCAAATCTGTTGCTGTGTGGACTTTCACAATCTGAACAAGGCATGCCCAAAAGATGAGTTCCCTCTGCCCAATATCAACCTCCTTGTAGATTCAGCTGCAGGAAGCTCTATGTTCTTATTTGTGGATGGGTATAGTGGGTACAACCAAATTCGCATGGCTACCAAGGATGCAGAGAAAACGGCATTTAGGACTCCAGTCGGGAATTTTTATTACACTGTGATGCCCTTTGGCCTCAAACATGCAGGGGCCACATACCAGCGAACCATGACAGCTATCTTCCATGACATGATGCATAAGGAGATGGAAGACTACGTGGATGATATTGTGGTCAAATCAAAAACTAGGACAGGACACCTTCAGATACTTGAACAAGTTTTCGAAAGATGTAGGAAGTACAAACTACGCATGAACCCCATGAAATGTGCCTTCGGGGTGTCTGCTGGAAAGTTCCTTGGGTTTCTGGTACATCACAGAGGCATAAGTGTAGATCTAGCCAAAGCTATAGCCATTGCCATAATGAAAAGACCGACAACGGTAAGGGAGCTCAAAAGCTTCCTAGGAAGGGTCTCCTATATTAGGAGATTCGTGCTAGGATTGGCTTCAATCACAACGGGTTTATCCAAACTGTTGAAAAAGGGAACCGAGTTCACCTGGGGAACAGAGCAACAGGAGGCCTTCCAAAGAATTCAGCAGATCATGAATCATTTGGCCACTCTCCAAGCACCAGTACGTGGGCGACCCCTGTTGCTGTACTTAGCATCAAACTCCCAAGCAATAGGAGCCTTGCTAGCACAGGAAGATGATGATGGGAATGAGCAACCTATTTACTATGTAAGCAGGACACTCAAGGACACCGAGACCAGGTACCTTAGAGTAGAGAAAGCCTGCCTAGTGATTATCTACGCGTCCTAGAGGCTGAAAAGGTATTTCTCAGCTCACCAGATCCTTTTGGTGACTAAGTCCCACCCCATAAAAGCACTCCTACATCAGCCCCTTCTAACAGGAAGGATAGCACAATGGCTGGTCCTACTCTCTCAATATGACATAGGCCTCAGGTTCCCCAAGGCTGTCAAAAGCCAAGCCATAGTAGATCTACTAACACAGTTCCCAGGAAAGGAAGAAAGCTCACTGAGTGAAGAGATCCTGGGTGAGGTGGCAGTAGTAGAGATCCCAGGAAAGAAATGGACAATGAGATTCAATGGGTCAGCTACAACAACTTCAAATAGAGTAGGAGTCGTACTAAGCTGTGAGAGTGGGGATACCATACCTTTGTCTTTCAAGCTTGGGTTCTCCTGTTCTAATAACGCAGCTGTATATGAGGCATATTTGACCGGGTTAACTATAGTACTTAGTATAGGAGTAAAGCATATGAGAGTAATGGGGGACTCCAATCTTATGGTTTCCCAGGTGAAAGGTGACTTTGCATTAAGAGAACAAAGTTTAGCAGCCTACATGACTTGGGCGCAGAGGCTAGAGCAGGAATTCCAGACCTTTAGCATAGAGTACACTCAAAGAAGTGAGAACAGGTTTGCTGATGCACTCGCCACTCTGGGATCCCAAGTGCCATTCAAAGGAAGGGACACGCTGGTAAGGATAGGAAAGTAGGAACAATCTATCATAAGGATCCTCCAAAAGATGTACCCCGAAGAGTCCAAGCAGTGGGATTGGAGGAGCGAAGTTAAAGAAAAAATGAAAGAGGTAGGACCTGGAGGAAGTATCAAAGAGCTGAGGGATTACACTCTGATAGAAGGGGAACTATACAGGAGGCTACCTGGAGGGATCCTATCCAGGTGTATCAACGAGAAGGAAGGAAAATTGAGGTTAGAGGAGTTACATACCCAAGCCTGCGGGATCGCAAAAATGATCGGCCTATATAGAAGAATGCAACGCATGGGATACTACTGGCCAAATATGAACAAAGAGGCAGCAACTATATAGGAAAAATGCCAAGAATGTCAGCTCTCGATAGACAGAAGAAAACTATGTTGTATTTGTTACAGAAGATTGAAGAATTTCCTTCATAGAATACTTGGCTCAAGGGATCCTACCAACTGACAGGACGTTAGCCCACTAGCTCAAGAAACTTGCGGGCATGTACTTCTTGCAGAACGGGATCCTATTCAAAAGGGGATACAGTGGGGATCCCCTAAGATGCCTGGGGCAGAGGGAAGCCAGGGAAGTAGTCAGGGAGGTGCATTTTGGTGATTGTGGAAGTCACTCGAGAAAAAGAAGGCTCTATAAACAGTTACTACTGTTGGGGTACTACTGGCCAACAATGAAAATGGACTCCGAGGAACTAGTCAAAACCTACCACGCCTGTCAAGTCCTTGGGGATGCAATCTATACTCACCCAAATGTGTTGCAGGATATGACAACACCATGGCCTTTCCACACTTGGGGGCTTGATCTCATAGGGTCTATAAACCCCCCATCCAATGGTTACATATGGATCTTAGCAGCCATAGAGTACTTTACAAAATGGGTAGAGGCCATCCCTTTGAAAAAGGCCACTGGAGCAGCCGTAGCAAACTTTATTCGAGAACACATCATTACAAGGTTTGAGATCCCCAGGAGATTGATCAGTGACAACGGGACCCCATTCATAAATAAAGACATGAAGAGGTTGACTGAGGCATATTACATCAAGCATGGAAGGTCTACGCCATACTACCCACAAGGAAACGGCCAGGCTGAGGCCACTAATAGGGTGATGCTGAAGATCCTTAAAAAGATGAAGCATGAGTATGGAGGAAAATGGAGTGACCACCTGGCAGATGTGGTATATGGTATTAGAGCGGGCCCAGTAACCCCGTGTGGGCTCGGAGACACTACCCCACAAAGTGGGCCCTAACGAGGACCTTAGGGATTTAAGTGGGGGAGATTGTGATACCCCAATTTGATTGATTGTGTGACCCCAATTTGATTGATTGTGTGATGTGTGTGGGTGTGTGATGAGTCCCACATCGGGTATTTACTGGGTAGATTTGGGCTTTATTAACAACTACAAGGAACCTCAATTGTGACTAGTCCTTTTGAGGTATAGCGCAGATGTGGCTAACGATTTTCCTTGGGTCGTTACATGTACTTTGGGCATGCAGGAGCTCTGTAAAGACAGCCACGGGATTCTCGCCGTTTTCCCTAGTCTATGGAACAGAAGCTATCAGTCTTGTGGAATTAGTTGTTCCTACATCAAGAGTAGTACTTGAAGAAAGTCAGGAGGACACTGAGGTCACAAACAATGAAAGGAGATTGGCAGATCTAGAAGGGGTAGAGGAAGAAAGAGAACTAGCCAAGAGGAGAAGCCAAAGGTACTAGCAAAGAATGACTAAAGCATATGCACAAGTAGTACGCCCAAGGGCTTTCACTGAAGGGCAACTGGTACTGAGGATGGCAGAGCACGTAAGGAGGAACCTCCCAAGACCCTCCAAATTCACCCCAAAATGGGAAGGACCCTACATCATCAGAAAAGCCCATAATAGTAGGTATTACTACCTTACAAAGGAAGACAGGACAGTCCTGACAGAACCCATAAATAGGAAGTGGCTGAAACAGTACTATGCATAAGAAAGAAGAGGTCTCAGTACACCAGGATCCTTTTGCCAACTCTCCAACTTGCTAAGTGTTTTTCATCATTTCTTTGCTTTTGTTATGAATTCTTGTTTAAGTGATTTTGTTCAGGAACCCATGATAGAAGGACACTCTGTGATCCTTACTATCTTTGATGACTTTTTCCATGTTCCTTAAATGGTAATCGTATTTTAATTCAATGAAATCTTTTTTTTTTCCTTCAGCCTTTAAGTTCTAAATATTGCAAAGTCCAAGTCTGGACAGAATTGAGGGAGGATATCTGGGCAAAGACAAAAGAAAAAAAAAGTAAGTACCTTTTGAGACATGACCCAGGACCCACCTCATAGATAATTTCAAATGCATGGTCTAGGATCACGGGCAAAAGTAAGTGCTCAGGATACTTAGCCCAGCACTTGACAAAAAGGGAACCTGTCAAGTTCATGAACTAGGACTAAAAAAAAAAAAAAAAAAGAGGCGCTCATTGTACCCAGTTCAGTACTTGCGCAACAAAACAACCACCAAGATACCTGATCCAGAACCTACAGTAAAACTTGTAGGAACCATGGCCCAGGACTTAGTAAAAAAAAAAAAAAAAAAAGAGGAAAGAAAAGCAATGTACCAAAAGGAAACAAATCCGCATGCTATTAAGAAAATTAGAAGCAGTCTTGAAACACAAACACTTAGGAGCAGCCTCGAAGCACAAATACAAGTCTATGCAAAAAAAAACAGAAGTAGTGCTCAAGCAGAAGAAAAAATAGAAACTTATACAACCCCAAAATGTTTATACACATCTGAACCAGCAAAAAAAAAAGGGAGAAAAGCTAGGGAATAAGGTCGGCCAACAAGGAACCATTTGGGGAAATAATAGGGACAGTTGAAGAAGAGAGAACCCTTTGCCTTTTAACCTTCAAATCTTGTAAGACCTTGTGAGCACGAGCTAGAGCTTCCTCAGCAGCAGCAATCTCAGCATCTATACTCCTGGAAGCCTGCCTTTGGAATAGCATGTGGGCCAGTAGACGCAAATGCTCCAGTAAGAAGGACAATTTGAACCTGGCCTCTAAAAGGTCCTGTACCACTCCTCTCCACTCCAAAAGCTTCTCTTCAGATAAGGAGTCTATAGAAGAATCCCTCAAGGAAATCAACACAGCGCACAGGAGCTCCATCAGGATGTTGCCCAAGAAAACACCTCCCCTGAAACCACTGGTAAAGTCTCCATGACTCTTGAGCAACCCTTCTAGCAACGGCAGGCCCTCCACAAGCATGGAGAAACACAAGAAGCTGCCATAAGAAGACCCAAAGGAATGGAAATGGCTAGCAGGGAGGCTGTTGAACTCTAGAAGATCAAAACGGGCCAGGAAGATGGAAAACCTCGAATCAGGGTTTGAAGCAGCTACCCCTAGAGCATCCCCCATCGTTGTATCCCCACCTGTAGGAGCTGGGGAACCTTCAGCGTTTTGAGTAGTTTGAAGATCAGCAACCTGAACGGATCCCACAACCACCTCAGGAACCACAAACTCAGAATCCCTAACACCTGCATCAACACTGAAAAAAAAAAAAAAGGGAAACAGACTTAGTTCAAAAGTAAAGAGGCGGCCAAAAAAAAAATATAAATTTAAAAAAAAAAAAAAAAAAGGGGAAAGGGAAACCAGTATCGACCTCCGGGGGCGAAACCTCCTCTTCTTGTTCCTCTAGCTTCTTAGAAGACTATGAGAAAGGACACATAGCAAGTTGATGAAAAGATGAGGAAACCTTAGCAAAATAGCTAAAAGAAGGTAGAGACATAGGGGGCTTCACCATAGAAGAAAAAGATAGGGGAAAGGCATAAAAAGAAGGAAAGAAAAGGAAACACAACAAGACTGATCTACACCCACCTTTAGAATCCTCTGATTCCAAAGAAGAGGCAGCGCTAGGAACAGACCTCACACTGGCTTGACCTAAAAAGAGAAAGGAAAGAATGAACTCAAAAGGGGGAAGAGAGGGAGAAAGGGGACAAAAGGGAAATAGAGTTAAACACTTTTATAAAGGAAAATAAGGCTCACCCGTTTGTTTGGACGAAGATGCGCCTCCCAAAACTTCTGTATTTAACACCGTTTAAGGGAACACAATTCTGATGGGACAGGGAGTCTGCTCGAGCTGAGGACCTTGGGACGCAGGAAGTTGGGAAGCCTTAGGATCCTGGGTAGCTTGGACACCCTGCATTGGCTACCCATCCTCCTCAACTATGCCACCACTAGGGGGCTCCTCTTCCACAACTGGAAACGCAACAAAGAGGGCTACAACCGTTTCCTCCTCCAGAGTCCTACCAGCCATGGGAGGAGACACTTCCACCTAAAAAAAAAACAAACAAGCAATAACAAGTGTAGGTAACGAGGTGTCACAAACACATAGTACTAGAGAAGGGAATAAAAGCAAACAGAAAGAGGCATGAATAAGGAAAGGTCATACCACATCATCACCAGACGACTGACTTCTACCTTTCTTGGAGTCCGATTTGCGTTTGGACTGCAAAGGAAACAACCACTCATCAGCTAAAAGGGGGAAGGGGCTGCAACAACAATGACAAACATAAAAGAGAGAAGAAGGAAAGAGGTCTTGCCCTTCTCTCTCTTTCTACAGATTCTTTGATGGTCTTTTGTTTACTACGAGTATGCCCAGAGGGTCCAAAGGGGGACTGAGATACAAAATCAGAGGATCCCAAAGGACCATGGACTGAAGAAGTCACAGGAACCTGGAAAAAAGAAGACTCTACCTTAGTCTTCTTCTGGGTCCTTGTAGCCAAAGGTTGCCCAACTTCCTTCTCCTTAGAAGTCACCAATTACTTCTGGGATTTCCCAGTCTTTCTCTGTTTTGCCTCGGGGCCAGCCTCTGTGCCCTCTGCACTTTCTTCAACTTCAGCTTCTTTCAACTTTTCCTACTTAATTCTTTTTTCCTTGCCTTTACCTATGGGAATGGCAGCACCTATCGCCTCTACTACCCCTCTCTTAATGGGTACCCCGGAAGAAGTACCAATGATAAGGTCACAGCTCGACCAAGTTTCTAGAAAATCCTGTGCATAAGTCACCCAGCCTCCCCTGGAAGCATGCCATTCCACAAACCCTGTCTTGCTACTCACAGCAGTAGATACAATTCCAACAGTAGGCAGGGATAGGCGTTTATTGGATGTTGGAGTAGAAGAAATGCTAGGATTGGGGGCTTCCCTAATTATGCCAGAACCAACATAATCAACAAAAGATTTTTGTACTCTCCTCCAATAGCCAGCATAACCATTGGAGGCAAAAACTCCTCTCTAGGAATTGGGCACTACGAACTGAGGGCTCCTCCGTGACCAGTAGGAGAAGGCCTGGAGTCTCAAAAAGGGATCCAAAGAAGGAAGAGATGGTACTATGTCTTTAAACACCAGGGGAATATCCTGATCAAAACCGAATTGCCGGAGTACCCGGTGTGCCGAGTAATAAGTGTACTTGGGGCCGCTTGAAGAGGGCACGGGAAGCCCAGAAGGACTAATACAAGCTAGGTAGGCTAAACTACCCTCATCACCGTGGCGCAAATAAAAAATGTTCCCAGTAGAAGTAAGAAAAGAGGACAACACAGAATCACAAGCAAAGCCAGGACTGAACTCCCGGGGAGACCGCCAATGTAAATGTCCTGCCTGATCAAACAACTCAACTAGGTTGAGACTGCCACCTTTCAAACTAATCCAGCTGAAGATGATGGGAAAGGTATCAGTTGAATTACCACAAAGACCTTTAATTATATCAGGGGATCCCTAGAATTTGTCTTTCACAAACTTCAAATTTCTACATTTAGCCAAAGTAGCTGAGGAACGATCCCACATGAATATCTGAAGGATGGCACAGTGAAGAGATGAAGTGATTACATAACAAGAGTCGCTTTCAGCTTCATCTCCATGAAGCTGGTCCAGTTGGGAATAGACATGGCCCAAGAACAAGGGGGCTAAAGGATACTGAGCGCCTCGGGCCAACTTAATTGCCAACGGGAAGAAAGTAGACTTGACCCCATACCCGGGGAACTCACTAAACAGGAACTTACTAAGCTAGAACGCCAGGAAACCAACCCGCCTGACTTCCTTATTTTTCTCACGCGAAAGGGTCATAACCCATCTCCCCATCCTGGCCGACTTCCCACCAGGAGAAGCAGTGCGCCTACCAAAGTGGCTAAATAACTTGTTTTCTACCTCGAGATCCTCTTTGAAAAGACTAATATCAAAAGGATTCTCATCCCCAAACACCGGGAGAAGGAAGTTGTTGACCACATCCTCTAGGGTGATCGTCAACTCACCAACAGAGAAGAAAAAAGTGTGAAGAGAAGGGCACTAACAGCGTACTAGATGCCTGAGATCCTTAGCATCCTTGAAACCCTTAAGATTCCTAGAAATCGCCACTACTTTCAGGATCCCAGCACGCTCCAAGCGACTCACAAACTCCTCATCAGAAAGTTCCCTATCCACCCAGATAAGCCAACCTTGGATCTTCCCAGGAACAAAATCAAAGAAGATAGGAACCGCCTCTTAAAGTCCCTGCCTGATCTAAAGATCAAAAATCTCTCTAAGGTCTGGAACCTGAGCTGAACCAGCGAAACCCGCCTGACCGGAGAATACCTAGGCGTGAGGGGATGGAGGGGCCTCACCATGGGACACCTGAGGGAAAGATAGACTAGGGGTATACCAGAGGTCCCGTAGGGGAAAGGCTGGACGCTCAGTGACCTCATGAGACTCGCCCTGAGCAGATTCAGAGGAGTCTTCACCCTCAGAAGGGCTGGGAGTATGCTCTCTTCTCTTTCGAGAAGAAGAAGAAGCCATTAAAACAATGGGTATGTTGGGAAGTAAAGAGATTTGGAAGAATGGAAAAAGAAAAGGGAATGGCAGACTGATTGAAAGAGATAATATGAAGCACCCGCAATAAAGACACAAAGAGCAGTTAGAGAAGACAACGTATGGAAAGACGCGCCAGTTGCCAAAAAATTTAATTTTAAGAGAGATTTATTAGCAGTTATTAATGGAAGTTACGGGGAACATAAAAGGTGGGTGGAGGAATTTTTTACTCCAAAAAACTCAACTGCCACGTCTCATACAAAAGGGGGAAATTACAAAATAAGGAGGCACGACACGCAGAGAATACCAGGATACCCCAAAAATAGGGGAAGGGCCAAGATCTTGAAGAAGGAAAAGGGGAACCCAGAGATAATTAAAATAGTGAAGAAGGAAATCCTATGGAAACTAAAACCCTAAATTACTCATGCGTGGGCTTCAGGCAACCCACGAACTCGGGGGGCTAAATGTTGAGGTCTAAAAAAATCACAACACCCAGGCCCAAAGAAATTACAAAGGGCCATAGAAAGTGAACCTAAGAAAAGGTGGTAAGCCCAAAAGGGTTGAAGCCCGAAAGCCATAAAGGGACAAGCCTTAAAGCCTATGAGGAAAGAAGGAAGAATGGAAAAAGAAAAAAAGACCCAGTCTGTCAAAATTGAATGACCGGTGTGAGGAGCTGAGTCGGGATCCCCAAGGACTGATAAAGGCTCAAGATCCCCGAGACGTATAACCCAGTTAAAATAGGATTAAGACAGCTCAAAGGAAAATGCCAAAAGAAACGCAAGAAACGAAGGGGAGAAATGTCCTTTTCGGGCACCAGAGGCAGCAAGAAAAGTAGAGAGCCTAGAGTAACCATTCACGATGCAAGTGAATGGTACCTCGGGGAACCAGAATGAGAAGATATAAAAAGGGAAGTAGCAGTAAAGACCTTCGAACCAGCAGAGATGGATTCCACTCACTTGGGAAAAATGACAAAGAAGAAGGACGGCCAAAAAGACTGAATCATAAGAGGTTTTGAGGAACGGGCGCACCCCGGAAGAGAAAGTCAGCCATGGGCTTTCAAAGAAACAGCACCAAAAGGAGGAAAATATGAGAAACAGGGAAAGGCTCAATTTTCTGGGTGATGGGCACAAAACGGGCTCTAGTACCCAGGGAGCAAAACAGGGGAATCAATAGTTCCCCGGGACTCTAGAATAACACTATAAAAAGGAAGGAAAGCAGCCGGCAAAGAGGCAGGAATCTTTGTGAGAAAACATTAGAAAATCACAACATAATCATTGAGAAAACTATGTCAAAACACTCAAAGAAAGTAGTGAAATATCTCCCGGTATCCCAGAAACAGCCACTATAGCACATACTTGGATTCAAAAGAATTCAAACTTTGCAAGTTTTAGAGACTTGAATAGCCATCTCTAAGTCTGTAATTTTTTAGCTTATTTAAACCTTGTATCACGTCTTAGTGAGCATATTGTAACAATAATTAAGAAAAACTAATGAAGTATCTCTTATTAATTTAAGGATCCCCAACAATTGTTTTGTGTATTTCCTGATTACTTTGCATTCCTTTTGCTGTTTTCACTGTTATTCAATACAAATATTCTCGTTTGCTAGTTTATGTGTATTGTAGGAAGCTTGCCATGTGCACCACTTGGTTCTTAAACAGCCCCTTTAGCTGCGGTGAACCAAGCCCAGTCCACCAAATCACAACTATTTGGCCCAGGATCCTTGGGCCTGTGTGCTAAAAAAAAAAGCACCCTCACAGACTTACATACATCATAATGTTCAATCTGTACCCAATGAAGAAGATGACCACCATCAACAATGCTCAAGCCATTTTTCTCATGGAGCTTTCGGAAAATACCTACATAGACATTAGTGCTGATGCATTCTCCATCATTGCCGATGAAACAAGGACAACTTCAAGGGAAAAGCTTATTCTCCCTAGTCTACTCATGAGGCTCTTTCGTACAAAAGGTGTGGAAATTCCCCAAGACATCAGCCTTATGCCTACTCCTTCAGCTATCAATGCTCTAACAATTGTAAGGATCAAAGTTTGTATTCCGGTGATGAAGAGGAGGGTGATCCAGCACTAGGAGAGCCTATGGACATCGAGACTGAAGCGAAAGGACAACCCTCAACTTCATGAAGTCGTGGTAAAAGAAGTAGAGCCTCATCATCTTCAGAAGTGCCTCCAAATGCATTTCAGATCATTCTTGAGAGGATTAACAACTTGCGAGAAGTCCAAAATGAGCACTCCAAAAGGCTGACTAATATTCAAGAACAAATCACTTTCTTGCAGCCAAGTTTGATAGCTTCACTGACCAGCCTTAGTCCTTTGACCATTCTGGTCAAAAAGAAGGAGAAGATGGAATAACTCTTGAGGGGGAGCCTTACCTTGAGGGGGAGAAATATTATAAGTTTTTATAGTTTTTATGGTTTATGTTTGGATTTAGTTTTTATTATGGGCTTTCATAGCACTTATTTTAGTACCTTGGTTTGGTTTTTAAGTACTCTATAATTTTAGTACTTGGTTTTCTAAAAACTATTTGGACATGGTGTGTTATGAATGCTTTAATGTTTTAGCTATTGTGAGAGTGCTTTTTTTCTTTAGCACACAGGCCCAAGGATCCTGGGCCAAATAGTTGTAGTTTGGTGGACTGGGCTTGGTTCACCGCAGCTAAATGGGGGCTGATTACGAACCAAGTTATGCGCAAGTCACATAAATCTCCTCAAGGCAAAAAAATGCGATTCCTCTTAAGTAATAAAATACCATTATAAGTGTTTTAGTATCATAAAATAACCATTTACTCTTACAAAATAAGTAAAATAGATATTCATAATATTCACAATGAGAAAGAGATTGAAATAGAATATTTAAGGCTTATCTTTTATCGTATAAACATTTTAAAGAATTCCTTCACTTGCTACCCCGGGCGTACTGTCGTGGGATCCCGAGGCATATTAGGCCTGTAAGAACCCAGAATACTGATTCTCTGCACTATACAATCTTTCTCCGTGCTTGTTATGTAATGGAGTTTTGTCCTTTCCTTTTACTTGTATAGGTCCTACACAAGAATAACTATACAATGCACATATCTTCAAATAATTGTTAGTTTCTTAGATTAGGATATATATATTAATATATATACATATATGTAAATGAATTTCATGAGAATGATTCAGCCACGAGGATCCTGGCCCCAATTCTCACAGACTTAATGCTTTTGCACAAGACTTGTGGGATTTGGAACTCAAGTCTGAGTGGCTTTGCTTGGGCAAAGGACTCAGCTTTTGGCTGAGTAAAAGGAAAAATTAACAAGCAAGAATATATGTATTGAGCAACAAGAAGCAGTAAAGGAAGATAATATAATAAAGAAATATGCAAAGTAATTGTTAGAAATCCTCAAATCAATATGAGATATTTCATTATTTTTCTTAATTGTGGATTACAAATGTGCTCACTAAGACGTGATACAAGGTTCAAATAAGCTCAAAAATTACAGACTTTGATGGCTATCCAAGCCTCTAAGACTTGCAAAATTTGAATCCTTTTGAATCCAAGTATGTGCTATAGTGGCTGTTTCTGGGATACCGGGAGACGTTCCTCTGTTTTTTTTTAAATTTTACAGAGTTCTAATGGCTCTGTTATGATATTCTTCCTACCGAAAATCCCCCCCTCTCAACATGGGTTTGCTCTTCCTTTTATAGTGTGTTTTCTAGGGCTCCGAGGTACTAGTGATTTCTCTCTTTTGCCCCCTCAGAGCTCGTGCTGTGACAGTTGCACAGGGGCTGGTCTCTTCCCTTTTTTCTCATAGTTTTCATCTTTTAGTGTTGTTTCTCTAAAAGTCACTTGCTGACTTTCCATTCCGGAGCATCCTTGGGCAGCTGACCTTCAATCTCTCCTTTTTCAAGGTTTCTTACTTTTCAAACTCAGCTTTTGGTTGTCTTTCCTTGCTGTCATTATTCCCAAATAGTTGGAATCTTTTACTGCTGGGTTGAAAGTTCCCTTCCAGTCGCTTCTACTTATGGTTTTCTCATTCTTGGTTCCTTGTGCTACAGCTCCTTTGTTCATGAATGTTTGCTTTATACGTTTTGATTCTTTGCTGCACCACTGGGTACTTGAGAAGGACATAACTGTTCTTCATTTCTTGTATTTCCTGGTACCTCTCTTGAGCTGTCTCAATCCCACATTAGCTGTGCTGCACGTCCCGAGGATCCCGGGCCTCTGGCAGCCTCTGGGTATCCTGGCCCAGTTCTTTCACTGGATTTTGCTGGATTTTTTAATGGCCTTTTTTGCTGGAAATCTGAACATAAATAGGGCCTTAATGTTGATTCTTCTTGCTGCTTGAATTGGGCCTTCTTTACTTTTCATGGAATGGGCTTTCATGTGAAATTTTGGCCTTCAACATTAGCCCCCCGAGCTTGTGGGTTACCTGTAGCCCACACGCAAGAAAATAAATTATTTTTGGACACTTTCCTGGTTTGTAGAACCAATGTGTAGATCAAATAATTCTTGAGGGAAACTCCAAAGGAATTGCTACACTTCCTTCATGGGATGAACTAACATGTTGCGAAAGATTAGAATTCACCTTCATATTAGTATTAGGCTGTAGATTGGTATTCAATAAATCAACTTTGTCAAACTGACAATAATACATGCAGATATATATGTATAACCAAATTATATTGGTATCGCATTTGATGCTAAAAGTATTTTTCTAGCACTAACGTTTTTTGCTAGCAATTCTAGGATATGCTTTTTTGAAAGTAGCATACAAAAATCATGTTGAATGCATATTAAATCTTAATATAAGATAGCATAGCTTTGTCAACAAGATTTTGTTTGTTTTACAAAATAGGTTGAATGAGGGGAGCCCCTATGAACTTTGCCAAAGATATTCTATGCATTGTAGTACATGCTTGCTATGGTTAAGGTGAATAACACCAAGATGTTTGCCCCATGAGATTTTTAGTCCATGAATAGTGACTTACCAATGGGACCATGATATCATAAATCATTGAATCATAAAAACATACTGATTTAGAGTCTAATCAAGGTTAGCTATTCTTCTCAAAATGTATTAAGAGATAGAAACTTCCCTGAGAACATGACTTAGAAGGCTTAAGAACATCTCCACGCCTTGCTTTAGCTAAAGACCTTGCTCCTCTGGTGGATGCTCTTGATCTTTGCCTCATTCTTCTTTCAAATTGTGAGAGATTGTATAATATTTCAGATTGCAGCAAATTATTCACATACCATGCCACCAATTATATTGTTGTTTGAATTGCTATATACCATATAGTTCATAAGCCAAAGAAAATAACAGTGGCTGAACTTATGTACAGTAAAGTTTACACTAGACTTCTTAATTTTCATCAAGTGAAAGATATATCTAAGGAAAATTTTTAATCTTGTCTTAGCCCCCAGTGTATGCACTAGAAAAGCCAATTGCCAAATAAGATATAGTAATAAAAATTACTTTATGTATATGAAACCATGTGAGGATTTCAACCACACAAGAATTCAAATTTTGATTTTCGATAATTGGTCAAGTAAGGAGACCAAAATATTAGAATTTTCGTTTTAATCTATATGAATAAAATATTAGTGCATGGGTGATACCTCTTGCACAACATTTTGCAGTGTTTTGATATATTCAAACATGGTATTAATGAGTGGGCTTACCGAAAGGGTACCTTTCTTTTGTTGAGTTGAAGTACCTCCAAGCCTTTGGTGAGTTTGCACCTTGTAAGGGGAGGGAAATGTCGCTAGCTGGTTTGCAATTTCATTGACTAATCTCTTTGTATAGAGACTTGCAAAAGTATCCATGCTTGTGCGGCTTCGAGTGATGTACTCTTAGAATTTTTTTTTTTAAGTTATGCCTTCCTTGCTTCCTTAGGCTCCCTTGAACCAATTCCTTTCAAGGAGGTCAATCTTGTGCACTTTATACACCCACTTTTGGGTTTTCATACCCACTCGAGGCTCTTTCTCTTTATACCCCTCGTTGGGCCTTGCTTACAATTTGCATCCTTTGCTAGGACGTGCTACGGCTTGTACCTATTACTGGTACGTGTTACAGTTTGTACCCATTACTGGTACATGCTACAAGTTGTAGCCATGACTGGGATATGCTTACAATCTGCACTTTTACCTATTGCTGGTACGTGCTACAGCTTGTACCCATAGCTTTTGACCATTTTCTTGGTCGTACATGGAAACTTTTGCTCTTGGCCAATTTCTAGGCCATGTATTTAGAAAAATTGTTCTAGGCCAAGTCTTGGGCTAGGTACATGGAAAGTTTACTCTTACCAAGTCCTAGGCCATGTCACTTGGAAAAATCTGTTTTGGTCAAGTCTTGGGCTAGGTACATGGAAAATTTTCCCTTTCCCAAGTCCTAGGCCATGCCACTTGGAAAATTTCTTTTTTTTGATCAAGTCCTGGGCTAGGTACATGGAAAATTTGCCCTTTCCCAAGTCCCAGGTCATGCCACTTGGAAAATTTCTGTTTTGATCAAGTCCTGGGCTAGGTACATGGAAAATTTTCCCTTTCCCAAGTTCTAGGCCATGCCACTTGGAAAATTTGTTCGTGACCATTGAATTTTTTGATCTTCAGAAAAAGTTCCTTCATAGCCTCTCATTTTCAAGTGGCCTCACTGAACTGATTTCTTTTCTTTTCTTTAAAGGGTTGAGGATTTGTTTTCTTCTCCGAGGATCTTCTAAAATATCCTCTCTTAGCTGTGAACAAATCCTTTATGGAAATAATCTTCTTTTACGAGTCATCTAAGGTTGCTCTCACTGGTGGACTGATGGCCAGGAGCTCCACCAAGATGATTCTGTCATGGTGTTTTCTTCAAGTGGGGGATCTTCTTACGGGGATCCTGGAAGAGGATGGCTTCCTCTAGGCATGTTCGTTGAAGGCTATCTTCACAAACCTCATAGTCTGTTTCTTTACAAGGATCTCTACCGCTACTACTTTTTTAGAGATCTTCTCACTTAATAGGTATTTCTCTTCTTCAGGGAACTGGGTCAGTGAGTTTGTTACAACTTAGCTCTTGATAGCTCTGGGGATCCTTCAGACCTATGTTGTATTGGGAAATTAATATTAACCACCGGGCTACTCTTCAAGATTGCAAGGGCTGATTAAGGAGGGCTTTTATTGAATGAGAGCTTGTCACCAATAGGATTTGGTGGGATGAAAAGTAATGATTCAGTTGTTGAGATGCATGACTGCCATACACGCCATTTCTATGTTGAGATACCTCATTTCAGTGTCCTTCAATGCTTTGTATGCTTGGGATCAAGATCCTAGGTACAACAATAGTGATTTTGCCATGGACTAGTACCTATATGGTAGGCAAATGACTCATGATCTGTTGAAGTTTTATGAAAGACATTTGGTTGCTCAACTCCCCATATGAAAACATTCCCTTTTTTCAACAGTTTGGATAGTCCACTAATGACCAAGGTTGGTCTTGGTGTGAACTTCCTAATGTAAGAAACTCTTTCTAAGAAGCTCTTGAGTTCCCTGATCGTGGTATGCCTCTTCATGGTTGATATTGTTGTTGCCTTAGTTGGATCTATGAGGAGATCGATGTTAGGCGAAGGAAATTTATCCTTTGAATGCGCCTTATTTAGTTTGAAGGAGTTCACGCCAATAAATCTTCATATATATACTTTTTTAATAGCTCCACCAGTTGCTCTTTTTCTTTTTTTTTCTTTTTTTTTTACTGATAACTGACTGCTGATTAGGATGGACCCCGGTTTCCTTGGGTTAGCCCCCAAGTTCACCCCTTCTAGTTTTTCCTTTGGTAGGATTTATGCCTTCCTTTCCATATCCGTAAGTTTCTTCAGGACCTTCATAAGCAATATATTAACCTTCCTCCTTCTGTCTTTTTTTGTCCAAGGGATCCCTCAAACCATGGGTATTGCTTCTTTCTTCTGGCATGGGAGCCCCCCGGGATCCTAGAGATAGGAGCCCCCCCGAGATCCTAACAATGGGATATTCTCTAGTTGGAGCTAATTCACCATAAAGTATATTTTCCACAAAGTTTACTTTGTGCTGGATGAAAGGACTAAGATTGGCAGCGACTTTTGTGGGCTTCCCATTCAATCCCTCTTTCACGTACTAGTGGTACATTGAGAGGATTAGGCAATAGTTGTGATGTCATAGTTGGCCTTTAGAGCTAGTTGTAGGTGTCCTCCAGTGGTCTCTGTATCTCCTCCAAATCCTGTTATTCCATAGGTGAGCCCAATTATTGAGCTGTAAGAAATGATAGATGCACTGTATAGTTGTTGAGCTTTCAATAATGTTGATTTTGTTGTTGACTTGCAATATAGTGTTTCTATTGATTTTCTTCAAAATATATTTAAGGTCCACTACATAATAGGCTTTAGCCCCCAAGACATGAGGCGGTTGTTGAATCATGCTTGATCCACCTTCTCTTGATGCTATTATGGAACTTCTATCCATTTTCCGAATGCCTCCATTTTTTTTTTATAACCATTTTACTTTGCTGGATTCGTGGAAATACTTCGCCTTTGCTGGAACCAACGATCTTTTAGGCTTTGCTGAAATTGAAGGTGTACTTAGCCTTGTTGGAATTAAGGATCTCCTCAGCTTTGTTGGGATCAAGGATCTCCCAGGCTTTACTTTCCTGGAGTCAAGGATCTCTTAGACTTTGCTGGAATTAAGGATGTACTCAGCCTTGCTGGAATAAAGGATCTCCTCAGCTTTGTTGGGATCAAGGATCTCTTCAGCCTTGTTGGGATCAAGGATCTCCTCAGCTTTGTTGGGATCAAGGATCTCCCAGGCTTTGCTTTCCTGGAGTTAAGGATCTTCTAGACTTTGCTGGAATTAAGGATGTACTCAGCCTTGCTGGAATAAAGGATCTCCTCAGCTTTGTTGGGACCAAGGATTTCTTAGGCTTTGCTGGGATCAAGGATCTCCAAGGCTTTGCTGGGATCATGGAACTACTCCATTTTGCTAAATCCGTGGGTGGAGCCAAGGAACTTGTCCATTTTGTTAACCTGCGCCATATGATATTATTTTCAAATTGCTGCAAAATTATTTAGCCCCACAATGTGAGGAAATTGCTTTGCTATGTAATTTACAGTTCATCAAATCTCTTTGATTCACTTACTTCTCTTTCTTCTTTTTCTTTTTAAACAAATGAAACAATATCATGAATTTTTTTTTTAAAGAAAAAATACATTAGCCTCCAAATGTGGGGCCATTTCTCTATTATGTAGCTCATACAATCTTCATTTCATCAATCTCTATTTTTTTTTTTTTTTTGGCACACTTCTCCATTTTTTTTTAATAATGAGACAATGTTTTGATTGTTAAAATATTATTACATGACCCCTCTTACCCCCTTTTTGTAAAGAGTAGAATCCTCATGAGAAAAAAGATTTTGCTTCTTCCAACTGAGTTCAATATTTATTTTCCAACCTTTTGGTTGTACTCTATAGGTTGGCTGTACTCTCAAAACACCTTTAGTATTAGTTAAGCTTTTATGAAACCAGTGAGTTGCCTTTGGAGACCAATGGTACAAAGTAGTTTCACACCACCAATACCTCATTTAACAAGCATCTTCAAGTTTTGGACTTCAAAGTTTAGGACTAAACTAACTGCATAAATGCTAATCAAACTGGCCAGCTTTCTTCTCATCACTCCCTCCTACCCTTTCTATTGCTCAGGGTGTGGAGTCATCAACAGCCAATCTCATGCCATGTTCAAAACATTGTGATCTTTTGATCAATGTCAAAACCATTTAGCAACATGGTCTCAACCACCAATAAGCTGAAATAAAACAATATTGCAGTACCCCACCTCCAACACAAGGTTGAAGAAGAAGTTGAGCTGAGCTAAGGGCTTGGCTACTAGAGATTCCAAGTCCTTGTGGAGCAAAGGAATTATCCAAGCCAAAATAATTTTTAAAACATGAAAAATTATTTATTTATTTATTTATTATTTTTCAAAACTAATTAATTCAGCTGGGCAGTTATCTTTTATGAATATCTTTAAAATGAGGTCCATTTAGTTGGAGGATGAGTATGACAACCAAACTTATCTATGATTCTATATTGTGTAGAACAAGTGTCTACTTCTATTACTAAACAATACAATGCTTTTGCTTTCATGCAACATAGTGAAAGCTATCCATTTGAAAACCATAGATTTCAGTCCATGATGTTCAAAATATAAAATGGAGAAAATAATGATGCATAAAACTTATCTTGTGTTGGGAAATTCCCTAAAATTCCATATAGAGTCCCTCGGTAGAACATTCGTTGAAGGAACCCGCACTTTTGGGATCTTGATGTTGAATGCACTAAGAGGAACTTTCCTTCCTCTAGGTGTTTCCTAGCTTTGAAGCCATGCTTGCAAAGGGACTGCTTTTTCCCTCTCCTTTTTCCCAGTCCCCAGTGGAGTCGCCAAAATGTGAGAGTGCTTTTTTTCTTTAGCACACAGGCCCAAGGATCCTGGGCCAAATAGTTGTAGTTTGGTGGACTGGGCTTGGTTCACCGCAGCTAAATGGGGGCTGATTACGAACCAAGTTGTGCGCAAGTCACATAAATCTCCTCAAGGCAAAAAAATGCGATTCCTCCTAAGTAATAAAATACCATTATAAGTGTTTTAGTATCATAAAATAACCATTTACTCTTACAAAATAAGTAAAATAGATATTCATAATATTCACAATGAGAAAGAGATTGAAATAGAATATTTAAGGCTTATCTTTTATCGTATAAACATTTTAAAGAATTCCTTCACTTGGTACCTCGGGCATACTGTCATGGGATCCCAGGGCGTATTAGGCCTGTAAGAACCCAGAATACTGATTCTCTGCACTATACAATCTTTCTCCGTGCTTGTTATGTAATGGAGTTTTGTCCTTTCCTTTTACTTGTATAGGCCCTACACAAGAACAACTATACAATGCACATATCTTCAAATAATTGTTAGTTTCTTAGATTAGGATATATATATTAATACATATACATATATGTAAATGAATTTCATGAGAATGATTCAGCCACGAGGATCTTGGCCCCAATTCTCACAGACTTAGTGCTTTTGCACAAGACTTGTGGGATTTGGAACTCAAGTCTGAGTGGCTTTGCTTGGGCAAAGGACTCAGCTTTTGGCTGAGTAAAAGGAAAAATTAACAAGCAAGAATATATGTATTGAGCAATAAGAAGCAGTAAAGGAAGATAATATAATAAAGAAATATGCAAAGTAATTGTTAGAAATCCTCAAATCAATATGAGATATTTCATTATTTTTCTTAATTGTGGATTACAAATGTGCTCACTAAGACGTGATACAAGGTTCAAATAAGCTCAAAAATTACAGACTTCGATGGCTATCCAAGCCTCTAAGACTTGCAAAGTTTGAATCCTTTTGAATCCAAGTATGTGCTATAGTGGCTGTTTCTGGGATACCGGGAGACCTTCCTCTGTTTTTCTTAAATTTTACAGAGTTCTAATGGCTCTATTATGATATTCTTCCTACCGAAAATCCCCCCTTCTCAACATGGGTTTTCTCTTCCTTTTATAGTGTGTTTTCTAGGGCTCCGAGGTACTAGTGATTTCTCTCTTTTGCCCCCTCAGAGCTCGTGCTGTGACAGTTGCACAGGGGCTGGTCTCTTCCCTTTTTTCTCATAGTTTTCATCTTTTAGTGTTGTTTCTCTAAAAGTCACTTGCTGACTTTCCATTCCGGAGCATCCTTGGGCAGCTGACCTTCAATCTCTCTTTTTTCAAGGTTTCTTACTTTTCAAACTCAGCTTTTGGTTGTCTTTCCTTGCTGTCATTATTCCCAAATAGTTGGAATCTTTTACTACTGGATTGAAAGTTCCCTTCCAGTCGCTTCTACTTATGGTTTTCTCATTCTTGGTTCCTTGTGCTACAGCTCCTTTGTTCATGAATGTTTGCTTTATACTTTCTGATTCTTTGCTGCACCACTGGGTACTTGAGAAGGACATATTTGTTCTTCATTTCTTATATTTCATGGTACCTCTCTTGAGCTGTCTCAATCCCACATTAGCTGTGCTGCACGTCCCGAGGATCCCGGGCCTCTAGCAGCCTCTGGGTATCCTGGCCCAGTTCTTTCACTGGATTTTACTGGATTTTTTAATGGCCTTTTTTGCTAGAAATTTGAACATAAATAAGGCCTTAATGTTGATTCTTCTTGCTGCTTGAACTGGGTCTTCTTTACTTTTCATGGAATGGGCTTTCTTGTGAAATTTTGGCCTTCAACAGCTATTTAAACTATATTTGAATATGTACCTTTGCTTTTGTAGCCTAGTACTTTTAGTTAACGTTATGCATTTTCGTTAGTACTCCACACTTGTGCCCATGTTGGATCTTATATCCTTGATGCATCTACCTTGTGTTTTTGTATTGGTTGTGTGTTGGACATGCAAATGATATTTTACATTGAGCTTATTTGCTTGCTTGTCCGGATGTTCATTCCTTGTGTGAATGATCATTGTGATCACTATTTATAGTGATTTTTCAAGTTTGGTCAAGCCATGCTTTATTGCTATAGTCTTTATTTCTTGATCGCATTGTGCTTGTTCCATATGTATTTCAAGATTTCTGCTTAAAATGATCGTCTTGTGTTATTCTTTTCAGGAAAACTTTTTTGTTTTGTTCAAGAGCTTCACCGTTTCTAGAGTTAGGTGTGAGTGAGTTTTGGTAACTGTTCCCTACTCACATTTTTAAGTCTAGAGTCTGTTTTAGGGTTTTGTCATGGAATAGCCAAAGGGGGAGATTGTAAGGTTGAATTTATTCAATCATGTGTTGGCTTTATTACGTGCCAAATTTGCTTGTATTTTCGTAATTAGATACCCTGTATTTAGGTGGGAATTATGTAAGGGTTGTGTGTGTGAGAGTGTGAAGAAAACTCATGATGTGTGCATACAAAGGAGTCTTGCGACTAGATCTCGCGACTGGCAAGTCGCCAAAGTGGCACACGTGTGAAGCATGTAGGGAACTGAAGGGTCACGATAGCTGGAGCACTACAGGACAAAATGTACAGTTTGGCTAGGCAGTTAGGTCGCAACTTAAACTCGCGACTCGTTCCACTCGCAAGACTGAGTCGCTAGAATGTCCAGTTTGGATGAAAATTGACTTTTCGCATTCCTCACATACACCACTATAAATACCCTTATACCCACGAAATGTAGAGAGCTTCCAGAGAGAATTTTGAGAGAGAAACCCTAGAGAAAAACAAGATTAACTCATCCACAATATTTGTCATTTGATTCTCCAAATTCCTCTACTCTCACCCTCTCCATTAACATATCCTTGAGAGTTACATTTGCCAAATCCTCATCTCACCATACCCATATTAGTGAGGAGGTATTTTGGTGCTTGGCAAGCAGTTCAAAGATGACCAATTCATTTGATTGGATTCGGGAAGCTAAAGAAGACAAGGTTAGGCATAACCCTATTGGAGCAAGAAGATTGGAGGGCTCAGGTGCATTGGGTAGATTAGGCTTAGAGGGTCGTCTGCTATTCATGTATCCAAACTTTATTCTTTAGTGGATCATTTGACCGCTTGGAGGGCGGCAGAGAGGTTTTTCGCCGAGTTCTTCGGTTTCCTCTCCAATAACACCTACCGGTGTTATCTTTGTATTTGCATCTCTTTTCCCTTACTCTTTACCTTTTAACTGCTGCTGTGTTTGTGATTAATTATGGTTTAGAGTGTTTTACCAATTTGGTTATAGCTTATATTCATCATTCTACACATATATTGTTTATGTATAAGCTTGTGTTGGTATTGTTGAAATTGGGGGTCTAAACATTCATTAGTGTTTTACACACTAATTGAACTTTCATTTGCATTGGCCAAATTAATCACCAAGGCATCGTTATGAGGGTTGGTGCAAAATGTCCAGCTCACCGATCGTCCGTCCAAGCTTACTTAGATGGATGACCCGGTGCTCAGTTTCACTAAGGAGGATGCCCAATGATTCGATCACTATGCTCCCCCCTACGATCACTCTTATCTCTCCAAGTAGGGCCCTGGGTCGTTCCTTAACTCGTCGGCTAGTCTCCAGGTCCCATGGTGGGTTTTCTCCGACTCTTTCTCACCCTAGGAATTGCTGTAATTTTCCTTGTCTAATGAGGGCTTTTATCTGTTGCTTTCGGTCATAGCAATCGGAGGTGTCATGCCCATGGTCGCGGTGGAAGCGACAGTACTTGTTCCTCGGCCTTTTGTTTGGGTCGCCCTTCAACTTATAGGGCCACGCCAAGGCAAGGTCATCCCTAATCTATATCAGGACTTGATTGAGTGAGGCGTTGGTTGTTCGTCCTGGCAGGGACCTTGACCTTCGTTCTTCCCTTCTGTCACCTGTTCGGGTTGCCTTTCTTCCCCTGTCTGGACGGGGATCATCATGCTTTTCTCGTTTCCTTGGTTCATCCTCTCTGGCAGTTACGGCATCCTCGGCATTCATGTACTTCGTGGCTCAGTACAGCATGTTAGCCATGGTCTTTAGATCATTCTTGTAAATAGAGAAAAAAAGCTTTCCGGATCGGAGTCCATTAGTAAAGGCCATGACCAGGACCTTATCATTGGCATCATTGATCAGTAATGCCTCCTTATTGAACCAAGTGACATATGACCTAAGGCTCTCGTTGTCCTACTGTTTGACATTCAAGATGCTTGCCAAAGACCTCTTGTGTCATTGGCCCCCAATGAAATGCGTGAAAAAAAGCCTGCTTAATTCTTTGAAAGTTGAGATGGAATTAGGGGCTATCTTACTAAACCAGACTCGGGCTGGCCCTTTGAGTGTGGTGGGGAAGGCTCTGCAGATGATCTCGTCTAGGACCCCTTACAAGTGTATAAGGGTTTTGAACGACTCTAGGTGGTCGAGGGGGTCCTTCGACCCATCGTATGCCTCTACCTGTGGCATCTTGAACTTGGCGGGTAGGGGGAAGTGTAGTGAAGGGAGAATTGGTATGATGAACCAGTTTATCCAAGCTAGTAGACACATGACCCTTTAGGGAATTCATCATCATATCCATCATCTCTTTCATCGTCTACATCTCTTGCGTCATTCGCAATGCGCCAATTTCTAGCTCAGAGGGATGACTGGTATCCTGCTAGTCCTATCTATTGATAGCATTGCTTTCCTCCTGGTCGTCCCTCTCTTTGTAATCGTTCATCCCTTTCTTGTCCGTCATTCTGATTGTTTGGCTCCCGATCATTTTGCTGCTCCAACTGTCGTTCCAACTCGTGGTTCTGCTGAGTGAGCCATTCAACCGCTACGGTGAGGGTCTGTACCTACCTTTGCAATGCATTGGGCGGGTTTTCGGTCTCTTGGTTGGGGGTGGCCATCAATCATGTTAGGACCATACAACTTTTTGTCTTTGAAATGGCGATATGGCTTATCACTTGTTTCCTAGAAATGGTGCCAACTGATGATGCACAAAAATCGTCAGTGAGTTAATTGTCCACACACGTACCAAAGGGTATACCTGAAGAACAAAGGACAAGAACTAATCAAAGGGCATCAGTGGGGTACTGGCCAAAGACCCTCCGAATGTCAAGTCAGTGATAAAAGAATCTCCAAGAACTCAAGAGTGCCAGAGCTAAGGAAAATTCACGTACCTTAAGATGGGTAAGGTTTGTGGTTTATATAGTGGTAAAGAATCGACCTGAATCCCTTGATATGGGGGAATTTCCTTGTAGAGAGAAGGGTCCCAAGATACTCAGGATCACCTTTCTATGTATAAAAGATCTGATTGCGTGGTAGGGCCTTTGGCCGTGATATGCAAGTAATTTCCATGTTAGGATGTGTGAGTGGGCCCCACGCAAGTCAACCCTAGGGGGACAGGTCGTCAGGATCAGGGATTCCCCAACCTGTCGGCCTTTGGGTTGGTCGTCCCCCTTAGGATTAGTAGTCTCCCTTTGCGGTAGTTAGAAAGGTTCGGCACACCCATGTTGTTCAATTGAAAATTATCCTCATCAGTTTATAGACACTCAATTTTGCACCCATGGTTTAATCAAGGAAGATGACTAGAGTGACCATCCATGTACCCCAAAAGTCATGACTGCATTACATGCATTAATTCATTCATTGCATATCATAAAATGATCTTAAGGTTATAACGGTCATGACGGTATGCCCGGTTTCCAAATCAGACCGTCAGATCGAAAGATATCGCATGATTAAGTTTGCACGGTTAGCATGCATTGTATGGGGTGAAGCCAATCACGTGTATAGTTGTATTTAATTTTTTCTTTTTTTTTTTTTTTTTTTTTTGTATAAAAAAATAAGTAGCTTATACACACCACTTACCCAAAAAGAGAGGCGCCCTAAAAATCACAAAAAAAATATCTCTTTTTTGAGAGGCACCTTTGGCAGTCTCTCACACAGTTATTAACAATTGGTTTTTCATTATCTTTTAAGTTAATAAAAATCTTACATATACAATTGTTTTTAAACCTTTTACATATACTTTTTTTAATGTGAATATTTACATATATCTTAACTAAACTCTATATATTCCACTTCTTTAGATACGCAAAACCATATACAACTACTCTATAATGATAGTGCCTAATTAGTTTTATCACTTTTATTATGATCTCATTTGTAATGTTTCTTACCATTATCAAATATTTACTAGATGATGATTTGCATAATAAAGACGTTAAATGAGAGGTAGTATCATTCATTAGGGAAAGAGGTAGATATTGACTTCGGGGGGCAATGGCACCCCCAAAGTTCTTAGCAATTTTATTTTATAAAATTACACTTTTCCCCCTTAAAAATATGATTGATTCTTTTAAGAGTAACGCTATAGCTACAAACTTATTAAAAATAATTTTGTTGAATGGTTGCAGTAGTAAATTCTTATTGGTTCGCATCTAGGCCCACCATTTACATCACTTTTCTACATACTAATTGATGAAGTGCAAATCGTTAGTCTTGTAAGTTCATCTAGATGGAGCTGGGTCCTCTTCATTGTCCCTGCAAATGTGAAACAATGGCTTCCTTAAGATGGTCACCAGTGTGGTGCCTGCCACCATGCCTCCAATGCCAAAGTCAGTATATAGAATTTTTTTAGAGAATAATAAGAGAGGACTGAATATCAGATTGTCTATATACCTAGTTTGTCTCTTATCAGAGTGTATATATACAGCTTCATGGTTCCTAGCCGTTGGGGGCCTTGATTGTGGCTTTAGTGCCCTTTTTTGTAACGCCTCAAGCCTCATGAATATGGGTTTTGATGAGTCTCCAACGGTCCGCCAATTGTTTGGTAACTGTCCAAGGTATTGAATGCTCCTATTAATGGCTCTCCTGTGTTTGTCTGTGTCATGCCAAGGTGGATAAGTACATTTAATGAGATCGTCCAAGGAAGTTGAGTTCGTCAGTCCCATCAGCTGCCCCCAGGTTTTATGGTCGTCGTGATGCGTCATGACGACCATCAGAGGATAAAAGGTTTTCTGACTGGACATGGCTCTTGGAATTTTGCTCCACATTTAACGCGTGGTGGTGGCACCACAAGCGTTGTGGCCACATGGCGTGTTCTGACAAGTGGAGTTTAATGCTTCAACTGTGTGACTCTTGGGTTTCCTGCTGAAGTTCAGTTTTTGTGCCTTGGTTTTTAAACTTCATTTCTTTTCACTTTCCCCTTCACTTTTCCCAATCTCTCAATGATTGCTCTATGTTTCTTCTTCTCCACTTTTCTCTTGTCATTTTCTTTGAACCTCTGCATTTTGTGGCTGAGCTGTGGTTGCTTCCTTTAAGGTATGTTTCTCTTCTCCTTTTCCTTCTCTTTTCTTTGGCATAGATAAATAGTGCTTGATTTCTAATTTTTGTTTTTGTTGTTTTTTATTTATTTATTTTTTTTTTTTTTTGTGTTAGGGCTCTTAGGATTATCTTCCCTTTTCCCCTATTCTCTGTTTTTCCATGGTTAGTAGTTATGAGGTTAGGATAGCTTACCCATCAATTTCCTTTCTTTTTGCTCGTTTGGGGGCTTCCTTAGGTATTTCCCGTAACTTTGTCCCTTTAGTTGGAGGGTTTGTCTTCAAAGGTAGTAGTTTGAGTGTCGCATTGGCTGATTTGCTTCCCTTGCTCAATTAGTCACTTGATTGGTTCAAGGGTTTAGTGAGTGGGCAGGGAGTGATGTCTGAGGTGAGATCGAGTGAGCTTGAAACCAGGTTGTCATCTAATGACAATCCCGTGGAGGGGGATACCGCCATCTCCGTCCATCGAGAGATTAGGGCTTTCCATGCCCTTAAGGAGATGTGTGGTTTGGACGGCGAGACACTCTCTAGATTTAGGGATAGATTCCAATTTCCTGATAGGGTTAGAGTTCGTCTTCCTCATGAGGAGGAATGAGCTTGCCACTTCTCACCTGGGCAGGTATGCTTCTACGAAGCTGCTTTCCTGAGTGGGCTTAGGTTCCCCGTCCACCCATTTATTATGGAGCTTCTAGGCCGTTTTGGTATTGCTCCTAAGCAACTTATGCCTAATTCGTCGAGGAAAGTGGTCAACTGTATGGAAATATGGCTAGCTGCTACGGATGGAGACATGATTAAGGTGGACAAGCTCGTTTATTTGTACCGTTTAAAGGAGTCTAAGGAGCATGGGTATTACAAACTGGTGCCTTGGGAGAGGAGGACTAGGATCGTCCAGGATCTACCTTCGTCAATCAGATACTGGAAGTCCCGGTTCTTTTTTGTGTCCGGGAATGACTGGGAGACTCCCTCTGACGAGGTTTGGGGTGATCTCCCTAGGTTGCTCTGTTAGTGGAGAACCCCGAACTTAGGTGCGTTGTTATTTCTTCTAGTCCTTTAACCTTCGTTCTTTTTGTGTTCACTTTATCGTCAGTAACTCTTTTGTCCATTGTCTTGTGCAGTTAAGAGACAGCCTAAGCTTAAGAGCAGGTATAAGGAATGCATTCAGAAGGCCATTGAGTACGCGAGGACGATCGAAGATTTCAAAAACCTACTTGACCCACGGACTCTAGCTTTCCATTGCCTGGGTCCAGAGCCCTCTGCTTTTGTCCTACAAAACATTGAGATTAAGGAAAAAAAGAGTAAGTGTTAAGTTCGTCCATGCTTCTCCTTTCGTCTTCCTTCTTCTTTTTAACAAGTGTTTTCCTCTTGTAGGGATGACGACAAAATTTAATCAGGGAATGTACGCCCGAATGAGGGCCAAGAAGAATGAGCCTCTATCCAATCTTAGGGCCAAAAATGTGAAGGTGATGGATAAAAGGGCCTCCGTCACTCCAACTACTCCAGCTACTCCTGGCACTGAGATGACAAGGACAGCCTCCCCGGCTACCTCGGTTGAAGAAATTATTCCTCTCTGGACTTAGAGGCAACGTACTAGGGATAAGCTGAAGGATAAAGCTGATTCTTGATCATCCAGTGTCTGGGATGATGCTGGGGTCGCATAGGCACAGGTGCAAAAGGCCTTTATCGCCGAGGAGATGAAGGTGTTCTTGGGCACGTCTCCCAACGAGGTTGTGGGATGTCATCTCCATAAGCTTGTCCAGGTAATGTACTTGTGCAAATTCATCTTCCCCTACCTTTTTTTTTTTTTTTTTTTTTTTTTTTTTTTTTTTTTGTTCTGAGATTTGGTTCCTTCTTTCAGGTGCTAGGGGAGAGCCTTCACATCACCTCAGAGTATCTTACTCAAAAGGCCAAGGTTGCGTTTGCAGTGTCCATGGTGGAGGCCTTGGAGGTAGAGAACTCAAAGTTGAAAAAAGACTTGATGATCACCATGGACAAGGCCAACACTCTAAAGGAGAAGATCAAAGTCATGGGGGACGACCTCAGGGCTGAGCGACAACTGACGGTGGAAAAAGACGAGCAACTCCAGGCAACCAAAGAAAAGATCAAGACCATTGCTGCTAAGGCCATTTGAGGCTTTTCAGCAGACTGAAGAGTACAATACTGTGCTCTTCAGTTGGTACTTCAAAGGATTTGAGCTCCTAAGGCGATACCTCGTCAAGCACCCTACTAGAGCGGATCTGGAGAACCTTGATCTTGAGGACGTAGACAAAGAGATGGCTGCTGACGAGGCCTCCCAGTTTGCAGCTCCTGAAGGTGATGCTCCCAAGAGTGCTCTTGCGCCCCCAACTGATGACAATGTGGCCACCGATGCCGAACTTGCTACTTGTCTTTTTCTTTTTTCTTTTTTTTTTTT
Source organism: Quercus tomentella (assembly GCA_028535165.1). Classification (NCBI taxonomy): domain Eukaryota; kingdom Viridiplantae; phylum Streptophyta; class Magnoliopsida; order Fagales; family Fagaceae; genus Quercus; species Quercus tomentella. The sequence goes on along the minus strand of JAPQVY010000133.1, from coordinate 51,497,097 downwards.
TTCTGTTTTGGGTGCCTGGTGTATTTTGGGCCTTTTTTAATTCTAATTCCAAAAAAATATTTTTATTCTAATTTAAGAACAATGTTTTTGGCCCAGCGTTTATGGGCTTTTAATTTTAATGTTGAATCAATGATGGTTGCCCCTTTTTTTTGGGCCTTTAATTATATTCATGATTACATACTTACTTGCTTGTATTCTTGTCTTTGCATGATCCCCGCCTGCTTTGTCCACTTAGTTGCTTCATCTGCGTTGGTACCTTGTACTTAGTTAAATTTTCTGTTGTGACTTCCTTCCTGGATCTAGCTTCAACAGCTGAAAAGTAGAGAGGTAGATGATGTCCACGGAGCTGTCATTATCCACAAGGATTCTCTGGGTGTTGAACCCTTCTATTGTTAACATTATGACTAAGCGGTCATCATGAGGCTACTTCACCCCTCTGGCATCTTCTTCAGAGAAAAACATGTCCCTGTCCGTTCATCTCTGTTTCATCGGGGGTATCCTATGGACGCTGTTCACCTGCCTCTGATATGACATCTCGAGGGACTTGAACGACCCTCCTGTGGATGGCCCGCCTGCGATCGTCTTTATCTCCCCGATCACGCTTGGCAGACGTTGGGATGTACGGTCCTCGTCCCTTGGTGAGGCTTCACGCTTGTCCTTGTCATTGTCCCTGGACCTACTATGCTCCCCCTTCTTCACAAATCTCTACAATTTCCCTTTTCATATGAGCTCCTCTGTAATGGTTGTGATCCATGTGGAAACGACAATACTTCTTCTTATCACACACATTGGGTGACGAATGTAATGGCCTAGGCCATTTGAGATAGTGCTTATTTTTAATCTGCGTCAAAATTTTATCAACAACCATAACTAAAGGAGTGATTTTACCATTCGAGGAGCTTTTGTCATCTTTCCTTTTACCCCCGTCACTTGTCTGACGATCTCAATGTTCCTTTTTTCGTCCTCTACGGTCGTCCTCCTTCCTTCCTTTTTAACTAGTCTTTTCCTCATGCTTCATCGCGGCTAAAGCGTCTTCTACATTCATGTACTTTTGTGCCTTCAGGAGCATTTCTGCCATCGTTTTAGGAGGATTCTTCGCGAGTGAGACCACGAACTCTTTGGACTTCAATCCAGCTTTAAAGGTAGTTAATTGTACCTTGTCATCAGCTTCGTCTACCTCTAAGGTTTTTCGAGTGAAGCGTTTCACATATGACCTCAGGGTCTCTTTCTCCCCTTGTCTGATAGTGAGTAAGTGGTCCGCTGGTCTCTTTGGGCGTTGCCCTCCAATGAAGTATTGCAAGAAGGCATTGCCTAACTGCTCAAAGCTGTAGATGGACGATGTTGGTAACTTCATGAACCACTCCCTTACAGCTCTTTTGAGAGTGGTAGGGAAAGAGCGACATAGTATTTCGTCAGAAGGCTGTTGAAGGCCTAATGTCGTCTTGAAGGTGTTGAGATGATCCAGGGGGTCCTTGAGGCCGTCAAACTGTTCAAGCTAAGGCAGGCGAAATTTTGACGGCACTAAGGATTCTAGGACTACCGCTGTAAAAGGCAAATCTGTCGTCCTGACCATTCTATTCAGGCTTCGATCTATCTTCCCTTTAATGGCATTCCTTAGCTCGTCCATTTCCTTTCTCATCTCCCGGAGAAGATCTGAGTTTAGTTCATCCGAAGTGGTCGGCCTTCAACGGTCACTCCTTCTTTGACTATCCTCGTCGTCTTCTTGATTGATCCTGGACCAGTTTTCCTCTTGTTGAAGTCATAGCCTCATCTCCTGATTCTGTTTAGTAAGCTTTTCGACGCTAGCTGCAAGTGCCTAGACTTGCAGGGCTAATGCTGTAAGATCCTGGTTGGACTCCATCTAAATTTAGGAATTGATTGGAGACTACACTTTCGAATCTATGTGCGAAAATATCTTCCCCACAGACGACGCCAAACCGATGAAGTGAAAATCATCAGTCTTGTAAGTTCATCCAGATGGAGTTGGGTCCTCTTCACTGTCCCTGGAAATGTGAAACAATGACTCCCTTAAGATGGTCACCGGTGTGGTGCCTGCCACCACGCCTCCGATGCCAAAGTCAGTATATAGAAGTTTTTTAGAGAATAATAAGAGAGGACTGAATATCAGAGTGTCTATGAGTACTTTTGGGCGAGTCTATGTACCTATTTTGTCTCTGATTAGAGTGTATATATACAGCTTCATGGTTCCTAGCCGTTGGGGGCCTTGATTGTGGCTTTAGTGCCCTTTTTTGTAACGCCTCAAGCCTCATGAATATGGGTTTTGATGAGGCTCCAACAGTCTGCCAACTATTTGGTAACTGTCCAAGGTATTGAATGCTCTTATTAATGGCTCTTCTGTGTTCGTCCGTGTCGTGCCAAGGTGGACGAGTACATTTGATGAGATCGTCCAAGGAAGTTGAGTTCGTCTGTCCCATCACTAATAATCACTCACGACATCATCAATTTGTAAAAAAGTTTATAACTCTAGCATTTTTTATCTTTTTGCAAATTACAACTTACCCACCTGTGGTTTGGCCAAAATTTAAGTTGCTTACATATAGTTTGAAATTTAACACTTTACCTATTTAAGGTTAGCTCAGCTAGATTTCTATAACCCACCTCTGTTAAAAACATGGCTAAATATATAATTTTGCTCCACTTTTATGTCTCTCTCCTCCAAAAACACAAAAAACATAAAAATACAAGATCAAAAAAGAATCTAATAGAACACTTGCATCATGGGATTTAAAACCACAGGTAGACAACTTAAATTTTAGTCAAACCTCAGGTGAGTAAAGTGTAAAATTTTAAACCACAAGTAGGCAACTTAAATTTTAACCAAAACCACAGATGGGTAAGTTGTAATTTGCCTTCCTTCTTGTTAAGGCCATAAAAAAATCAATAGATCTAAATCTAAAACAAAATATACAAGCCCAAAAAAATAAGCCCAATAACAAAAATTACCAATAATAAAGCTAAAAACAATTAAGCCCAATCAACCTTTTTTACTAAAAACAAACAACCTTTCCCTTTAAAAAATATTTTAAAAAAATAATTTTTTCCTTATCCAGAACACACCCAACAAAGACAATATATATATATATTAAAAAAAAAAAAAAAAAAAAAAAAAAAAAAAAAAAAAAAACTCAGTGGTTAAGCAGCAAAGTCAAAGGTTGAAGCCACCGCACACAATCAGCAACAGAGCGGCTCCTCCTAACTCCATGTCTTGACTCCGTCTTGCATGTGTATGTGTATGTGTATGTGTGTGTGTGTGTGTGTGTGTGTGTGTGTGTGTGTGTGTGTGTGTGTGTGTGTTATAAATAAGGTTAAATGAAATTTCAAAAATAAAAATAAAAAGATTTTAAAATTTTCTAAATTTATTTCTTATGTAATTTCTATTTTTACTGGAGAACATCTTCTTTTTCGTTATGATTCGAAATATGGTTTCCATGTTAGGGTTTGATTAGTTTTAAGTTTTAATGTAATACTATGATTGTATTTAATTGTTGATTATTGATTTAATTTTTTAAGTGAATGTAACGGTTGATTTAATTATGTTGTAATGTTTTAATGTTCTTCACATGGTCATCTTTATTTATTTTTTACTTTTCCTTACAGTCTTTTTGTTTTCCAATTAAAGGTTACTAATTAACGTTTGATTTTTTTTTAAATAAAAGATATAACAATAAACACCAAATTATTCAAATCATGATTATATTTTTATATACTATTTTTAATTCTTTATAATGCAATTGGATAACATTTAACAATCAAAGAGAACAAAAAACAAAACAAAAACTTAGAACACAAAACACAAAACTAAATCCCCTCAACCCAAAGTAGAGTTCTAAAGAACACAAAAATTTATCAATTTAAAACAAAGATGCAAGAAAAATATAATTTACCAAAAAATTGAGAGAGAAAGAGAAATAACATTTTTTTGTGAGGGGGTATTATGCATAGAATGGAAGAGATAATTACAAATATATATTTAAAGCTGAAACTAAGAGAAAATTCAATTAAATTTCAATTTGAATCTTAATTGAAGTCTAATTTTATGCCATGTGTCATTTCAATTTTCTTAATTTTGGTGCATGTATTTACTACTCATTGCAAAAAATGAAGAGTCCATTTTTTTAAAATGAATGCAAAGGATTTCATTAAGCAAAAGAAATACATAAAGTGATATAAAACTCTACATCATCAATATCTCTACGTTTCTCACATAAACAAATCTCAATTTCATCCTCCATAGGACCATTCAATTGAGAAAAGAGAAGGTAGGTAATAACTTAAGGACTAACAAAGCACACTACTACTTAGTTAGAGTTTAGGGTTCGAGATCCATATGTGTATACTATATTATCGTACACTAATGGCCTGTTTGGATGGAGGAGGGAAAGAGGGGGAGTGGAGGGGAGTAAAGTGGTGTTGGCTAAAAATAAGCTAATTTTGTGCTAAATCTACCCTACTCTACTCTCCCTCCCTTCCCCTCAATCCAAACGGACCATAAAGTAATATATTTAGAGTCAGAAGACCCATTTTGTGTAGGAGTTTTAACTAATTTTGATTAAGGTTTCTTTGTCTTATGAAGTCCCATTCTCACCTCAAGAATTATTACTTCTGGAAGCACAAAAAATGTTTTTGTTGTTATTGTTAAACTTATTTTACAATCTCTAAATTGGGAAACTTGAGGCTGCCATCCGACTTCTCATTATATCAATCATAATTAGAACCAACAGGTCAAACCCATTTTCCACTTCTTCTTTATACTTATTTGATGGTATAATTTAGTTTTCAAAATGCTGTTGTGTATGAGGATACTATTCCTAATAAGTGTCGCTCACAATAATAATATCTGGATGATGTGTCGTGGCATGCAACTTGTGTCATTGTGACCATTTTTTTCACATGATTTGGACTTTTGACCATTTAATTTTTTTTTTTTATAGTATAGTTTATACTTTTAAATTTTAGATGGCATATGAAGATTTTGTGTGATTGGAATTGTGGAAACCTAGATTAATTCTCCAACATATAAATGTGCCCAAAAGAGACCTCAATTGGCTTCATATTTAGGTAAGTGTAAAAGTTGGAACAATATATGCCGCTTAAGCTTTATATTGTAATTGCAGTCTAATTTTGTGCCACGAGTCACATCTAAATTTTTAAATTTTTGTGTTAAATTATTTAATTCAATTCAAAATAAGAGAAGTCCAATATAAATGAACCATTTGGTACCCAACCATATAGCTAATTCTTTGAATAAAATAAAATTAGAAGAAGAGAGATTTTGAATGATTTTACTTTCCTATACTATTTGTTTGTCTAACTATGTGTGTGTGTGTGTGTGTATTTAATTGTATCCGTGCATTTGCATGGGTTGTAAGCTAGTTTATACTTTATACTAAGAGGATGAGAATAAGAAGAAATAAAATAAATGAAGATAAAGGAAAAGAGGAAGACTGATTTTAAGGTAGAGAGTAGTGGGGAAATGAAAAGGTAGAGGGAATGAGAAAGGTCGGAAAAAGTGTAAATGTTTTAAAAAAATTGTGTACAATTTTATGTGGTAAATATTATTTAATTGAATTTAAGTAAAATATTATATGTTTAATTTTTAAAAATAAAAAAGGAGAGAAAATATAAAAAATTTAAAGATATGGAGCATATGGCTGAATTTAAATTTTAAATAAAATAAGTTGAGAATAAAAATAATAAAAAATAATATTATATTCTCATATACTATCTTTAATTCTTTATAATGTAGTAGGATAATATTTAACAATCAAAGAGAGAGAGAGAAAAAAAAAGAAAAAGAAAAAAACTTAAAATACAAAACTAAATCGCACCAACCCAAAGTAGAGTTCTAAAGAACACAAAAATTTATCAACCTAAAGCAAATATGCAAGAAAAATAAAAAATAAAAATCCACCAAAAATAACTACCTTACCCTTGTGTGTACATGTGTGTTTGTTTTTGGAAAAAACAAATTCTAACAAATATGGTCCTAAACTTACTGAATAATTAAATTACAAATTCATTTTAAAGAGAGAAATGGGGGATGTACAATTCAATAGGTAAAACTTAAGTGCAGTACTTTAGGTTTCATAATGAAATTCAAAAACTAACTTTTTTGAATTTAATAGTTGTTGGAGCATTTTAATATTAATTAATTAAAATGAATAAATATTACAACATAAATGTAAAGATGTGGGAGTGAATATAGAAGATGAAGAGTTAATGAAAATGTTTAATCCCATATTGAAAAGGAGAGAGTCTATTTTATTCTTTTTAATTATGGTAATTAATGGGCTAATATGAATTGACTCAGATATTGGGCTAGATACGTGCGCAAGGGGGAGGTGAAGGGTGGAGGTGTCAAAAATGGAAACGAATTAGCCTCTTGATTCCTCCTACTTGATAGCCCATTCAAAATAATTACCATATCTGTTGGTGAGTAAATAGCCCGAATTGATACTCCATTTTTATTATGGAAAATGAAGAGCCATTAACCCACTTAATGGACTATCCATTTGGGCCTTTTCATTCTTCATAAACTCCTTATCTCACCATTAATTGTGTAACTCCAGCCCATCAGATTAATACCCAGCAATTAATCTTGTAACACCCACTACATCAGAATAATGGACCTAATTAATTAGATTAATTTGGGTAGTAATTTTGTGAGGCCTATTAAGCCTATAAATAGACTCATTCAGACCCAATCCAAATTACTGCAACATACACTAAAATATTGAGAGGTTCTTGGCAAGGAAGGGTGGTGAAGCTTTGGGCTTGAACACTTTGTGCAGAGGTTGTTCTAGCCATACGACACTTGTTGGGTTGTTGTATCCAGTGGGAGACAAGTCAAAGAAGGTTTGCACCGGTTACAAAGTTTAGCCAACCAAGGGCTTAAATCTCCTTAAAGAGAGCGAGTGTCATGCTTCAGTCCAATTAGTGTTGTATAATTTTTCTCTTTAAATTAATAATATTCAGAAGTATTATTCAGCTTCTCTTTGTGTTATTTCCATTATTATTGTGTTTGCACCAACAATTTTAAGGAGATTCGACACATGGAGCCTACACAAGAGAAACTAAATGAGCCTGTTAAAGATCTCAACAAGCCCTTTCGTTTCAAGGGAGCCCACTTCAAGAGGTGGAAAAGAAAGGTCCTCTTCTACTTGAGTCTTCTCAAAGTCGCCTACATCCTCACTGACAAGAATCCATCAAAGGTCTCTACTGATGAGATGAGCGAGGAAGAATATAGTCTCCATCAAGAAAAAATAGATAAGTATACAAAAGATGAATACAATTGTCACTCTTATCTTTTGAATTGTCTTGCCAATCATTTCTATGATTATTATGATAAAATTTATAATTCTATCAAGAAAATTTGGAAAGCTTTACAAAGCAAGTATGATACTGAGGAAGCTAATGCAAAGAAGTATGCTGCTAGCAAATTTTGCCGTTACAAAATAGTGGATGGAAAATTGGTGGTGGATCAAGCACAAGACTTCCAAATGATTGTGGTAGAATTGAGATCTGAAGGCATAAAGATTGGAGATAATTTAGTGGTAACTGGCATAGTTGATAAACTACCACAATCATGGAGGGAGTTCCAAAAGACTTTGCAGCATAAACAAAAGGAGACATCCTTGGAGACTTTAATCACACGCATCCATGTGGAGGAGGAGGCTAGAGGACAAGATGCATTCATGACACAAGAGAGCAATGGTAATTCCACCACAAAGTTAAACCTTATTGCAGATAATAATAATATGCCCAAAAATCATTTTCCTAGAAATGGTCAATTGAAGCCTAAATAGAGAGCCTCTAAAAACAATAATAAACCTCAAGGAAGGGGAAACCTGAATGAAAATTACAATAAGAACCTAGGACCCCCTTCACAAGATCAATTTAATTGATCATGTTTTCTCTGTGGCAAGAGTGGGCATATTGCTCGATTTTACAAATTTTGGAAATGTGAATCTGTCCCGTAAACTAACATAACCGAAGAGCTTTTAGTGGCTATGATTTCAGACATCAATATGGTGCAATATGTTGAAGGGTGGTGGGCAAATTCTAGTGCTAATAGGTACGTCTGTTATGACAAAAATTGGTTCAAGTTGTACACTCCTTTTAAAGAAGAAAAAACTATTATGCTTGGCTACTCTAGCAAAACCAAGGTTCTTAGGAGTGGTGAGGTTGATTTGAAATTCACTTCTAGACATGTGCTAACATTGAAATATGTACTCTACACGCCGTCCATGAGGAAGAATTTGATGTCAAGTTTTTGGCTTAACAAGGTTGGCTTAAGCAAACTACGGAATCTGATAATTATGTAATCACTAAAAAGGGATTATTTGTGGGCAAGGGTTACGCTTGTGATGGAATGTTTAAATTGAATATTGACAATAATAAAGCATCTACCAGTTCAGTCTATATGCTTTCTTCTATTAATTTTTGGCATGCTCATTTGTGTCATATAAATAGTAGATATGTGGGAATCATGAATAGTTTAAGATTAATTCCAAGACCGTCAAAAGATTTTGAAAAATGTGAAACTTGTAGTCAAGCTAAGATTACAAAAAGGCCTCATAAAAGTGTTGTAAGAAATACTGAATTGCTTGAGTTAATTCACTCCAATTTATGTGAATTTGAGGAAATTTTAACTTGTGGAGGAAATAGATATATTATCACTTTTATTGATGATTTCTCAAAATATACAATTTTTTATTTGTTGAAAAATAAAAGTGATGCTTTTGAAAATTTTCAAAATTTTTTAAAAGAAGTTGAAAATGAATTTGGTAGAAAAATAAAAAGAATAAGAAGTGATATAGGCCATGAGTATGAATCAAGTGCATTCAACTCATTTGTTCAGTCTTTGGAAATTATCCATGAAACTACTGCACCATATTCACCTGCTTCTAATAGTGTGGCTGAAAGAAAAAAATAGAACTCTAATTGAGTTAACAAATTCCATGTTATTTGAATCTAGTGCACCTTTACATCTTTTGGGTGAACCTATTTTAACTGCATGTCAAGTTTTGAATAGAGTGCCACATAAAAAGCCACATACCACACCTTTTGAGATGTGGAAAGGACATAAGCCAAATTTGGGATATTTGAGAGTATGGGGTTGTCTTACTTATGTAAGGCTTACTGACCCTAAAATACCTAAATTAGGTATAAGAGCTACTACCTGTGCTTTTCTTGGTTATGCGATTAATAGTGTAGCCAATAGATTTTTTGATCTTGAAAACAAAATAATTTTTGAATCTAGTGATGTGATTTTTCATGAAAAAAAAAATTCCTTTTAAATTGAAAAATAGTGGGGGTGAAGAAAATATTTTGTCACAACCTAGTTCTTCTACTTCTCATTTACAAAATCAAGAAAATTTTGAAATGGAACCTAGAAGGAGTAAAAGAGCTAGAGTTGAAAACTATTTTGCTCTTGATTATTATGTTTTTAACATTGAGGAAAATCCCTAAAATTTAAAAGAGGCTTTAACGTCACCTGATGCTATATTTTGGAAAGAGGCTGTAAATGATGAGATAGAATCTCTAATTTCTAATAGAACTTGGAAATTGGTAGATCTTCCACCGGGTTGTAAGTCCATAGGTTGTAAATGGGTCCTTAGAAAAAAGTTAAAACCAGATGGATCAATAGATAAGTTTAAAGCTAGACTTGTTGCAAAAGGCTTTAAACAGAAAGCAAATCTTGATTTCTTTGATACATTTTCTCCGGTAACAAGAATTACATCTATTAGACTGTTAATTGCTATTGCTGCAATTTTTTATTTGAAAATTCATCAAATGGATGTAAAAACTGCTTTTCTAAATAGGGACCTAGAGGAAGAGATTTATATGGATCAGCCCAAAGGCTTTGTAGAGCCTAGACAAGAAAGCAAGGTATGTAAGCTAACTAAATCCCTATATGGCTTAAAGCAAGCACAAAAGTAGTGGCATGAAAGGTTTGATTCCTGCATGATTGAGAATGGTTATAAATCAAATGAATGTGATAAATGTATTTATTCTAAATCATGGAATAATTTATGATAGGCCAAAAACAAATTGACCCCTTGTGATGAATTAATTGATTAATTAGCCAAGTTTATTAATTAATTAAATTAACATGCAAACGCATGGTAGCACAAACAAATCACCAATTAAACTAAGTGCAGCGGAAATTAAATTGACATAGAGATTTGTTTACGAATGGGGAAAACCAACACGGCAAAAACCCCACCGGGTGATTTTAAGGTCACCACTCCCGAAATTCCACTATTATCACAACAAGCGGTTACAAGTAAAGCAATCCCAATACCTTATACCAACCTACAGTTGAACCCTTACCCCCAATACCATATTGGACTTGTTCTATAGTGATAATTTCTCCTTTTGATGCACGGCTCCCAGTACGTGACTAACCAATTGCGTGGATCCCAATACGCGACTTCAATCACCAACTAGAGAAGGTTGTTGGCTGCAAAGTTCTTCAGTTCATCCCAACGATGAAGATCAAGAAGATGCTTGGTCACAAAACCCTACAGTGCACAAACACAGCAACTTCTTCACAAGAATGATGAACTAGGGCAAAACTGTGTCTCCGGTCACAAATTGCTTGAACAAACTTTGCTCAACACTTGTGCAACTTGTGTCCTCTTTGACGGCCCTTAAAATAATCCTTTTATATGTCTAGGATTGTGAGAAAAGAAAGCCCAAACACATAATCACGGATTAGAGTCAAAACAGAACTGAAATTCTGTTTTTCATAAACCTCGACAGATGTCTATCTGTTGAGCTGCTGTCGAGCAGCTGTAAAGCCACGGGGCTGTAACAGCTTCTTAAGCTCGATAGATGGCTAGCTGTCAAGCTAGCTGTCGAGCTTTAATGACAGGCACTTTTCAGACTTGAATCTTGGACAGACTTGCATGGCTTCAACACTTTATCTTGAAACACAATTTCTTGAAGTATTAAACACATCCTAAATCTACCCAAATACAAGTAAAGTGCGTTTTGTCAAAGGATTAGCCAATTACATAAAATAGTGACATATGTTCCTAACAAGTGAATCACATATGTCCTAACAATCTCCCCCTTTGGCAATCCGTGACAAAACCACAACAAACAAATGAGATATGAAAGAAGTCATAAATCACTCAACTCATATTCACTTATTGAATACAATAAAGTTTATCCTAACACAAACTCTTGAAAAACTTTGCAAGAAGAGAATTTATGGCAAGTAGACTTTGACAACCTGTATTTCTGAAACACTTTAAACAAAACTCATCAAGGCATCTTTGTGTGAAACAAAAATAATAGATTGCATACAAGTAATAAGAAGCATGTGCAAAAAAAGAGAAAAGAAACAACACATGTAAGGGTAGGTGAAATAAACATACATCAACATATATAAAGAAGATAAGTACAATGTATGTCAATAATGGTCACAAGACCCATGTACAAGAATAAATGTATCTAAAGTAGAGAAAAGAAGAAGATACAAATAATCCTCACCACATCCTTCAGATATCAACACTCCCCCTAACAAAAATGTCCTATACTAACTCTCCCCTTAAGAATGACTACTCTTATATCCAAAACTACTCCTCATTTTTGTCACGAGTGACAAAGGGTAAGAGTGTCAAGTAGATATCTCATCAGTAGAGCTAGCATCTCCATCATCATCATCATCAGAAGTATCATCGTCATCACTATCATCATCATCCTCATCCTTAGAATCAGAAGCCACTGGAGGAGGTGGAGGAGAAGCCTCAGGAGCAAACCCACCCATGACCACCTACCGTCGTGCTATACAGCCAACATGAACATTCACCTGATACAACTCAGTAGAGAGTGTATCAAGGCGAGCATCCATGCCCTGAAGCTGTGTCATGATATCTCTGAGTGACACGTCACTCGTAGAAGAGGAGGAGAGGAGGGAGCAAATGTGGATGGAGCAAATCGAGATGGAGCTGAATGGGAGGGAGGAGCTGTTGACCTAGATTACCTTGACCTAAACTGTGCCTCGCTAAGTTTAACGGTAGCGTAGTCTATGGCACACATGAAAGTGAAATGGTCGGATGCTAGAAAGGGAACAAAAAAATGGTGTAAGATCCTCGTAATAGCCGTAGGAACGATGAGCTTATCAAATGACACCGAATCCCTATAGACATCTAGAATAGACAAAATAAAGTGAAAATGAAAATTTATAGTAAGATACTCAAGAAGGGACAACAAAAATCGAGCACGAGACTCTGTGATAAAGATATAGTGAGAAAGAGGGTGAAGAAAGAATGTTATAACCATGTTCAAAGTCCGAATAGTAAGTGAACTAATGCTCACCCCAATCACAAGGGCGCTCACAAAAAGCGGATTTGAGCTCATCTTTGGACACAGTCCTCAAATGCTCATAACAAGGGTAATCAGGGAACTCTACCCTAGGGACACGAAGCACATCTGCAACAAGCTGCGGTGTGACAGCAATGCGCGTACCTCGAACGCGAGTATGAAAGAGAGGTACTGAAAAATCAAATCCATGCATGTTGGAGTAAAACTCCTAGATCAGCACAAATGGACATGTGATCGAGACGTCACACAGTGACTCCCAACCCCGACTGTGAATGACAACGGGTAGGTTAGTGTCGGCAAAGTCCGCCAGAATGACTCGGCGTTCAGAATGAATGCCTCGTCAAGAAAAGTTCTCTGAGAAGCCTTACTGGCATCCTCATCACGGAACCGAATATGTGATGGAGTAGGATTAGAGGAAATGGATGCCCCAGAATGAAGAGGGTTCTAGGACGGAGTAGACTTACGTTTAGGTGCCATAAACATGACTAACGTAAACGAAAAGAGAGGGAGAGAGAGAGAAACAATCAGAAAAGTCCCAAGTAGTTCAAATATATCAAAATATATTGAAAAGAGAGTACGTATGCATGGGAAATGCAAGAACATGTGACATGCAATATAAAATGCATCATGGGCTCAGTCCAATCCAATCCTACTAGCACACAATCAATTTGCACACATCTAAATGCATGACAATACTGTTATAATGCTTATGTGATGCAATGCATGAGATTTCAACACTCATTTAAGCAAAAACCCATCCCAAAATTTCAACAAAAATTCATCAATTTTGAAAAACCCCAAAATTTTTCAAAAACCCCAAACCTAGGTTTCAAAACATGAAATGCATGTAAATGAGAGATTCGAAGCTTAACAAGTGAAGAAAAACTTGTAAAAGCTTGAAGAAACCTTTAGGAAGAAGTTTGGAGTGAGTGAGAGAGGTTTGGGAGGTGAAAAGACGAAACTATTGAGAGAGAGATCGAGAGAAATGAAAACCAGATTGCATAGAACCTATATATAGAGGTTCAATAAATCTCGACAGATAGAGGTGTAGAGAGGTGTCGAGACATCTATCGAGCCAGGTGTCGAGAAAACAAAACGTCGACAGATGTAGCTGTCGAGGATCTATCGAGGGACAAAACAACAAAAGCCTAAAGGAAGCTCAATCGATCCACTAGCTGTCGTAAAGCTATCAAGGATCCAGAAGAAATCTTGATCGATCCACCTAGCTGTCGAGAAGCTATCGAGATTGCGATAAGAGGAAGGTGAAAAGCTCGATAGATAGCCAGGTGTCGAGGAGGTGTTGAGAAGCTGTCGAGATTGCTTAAAAATAGTTTTTCAAGAAGGGAAAAACACAGATATGAATGCAATCAAGCATGCAACTCAACCAAGGATCCAAACAACATTTTAAGTTCTCAAAATCATCTCTCAACTACAATTTTAAGCACATAGATCCCAAAAACACACACACACACACACACACACACACACACTAAACAAGTCTAACCAATTTTATATTTCAAAAACAAGTTAAGACAGTTTAGTGAGCATACATTAACACATGTAAACCTTGTGATGACCAAATCACATTGTACCTGCACATGTATCAAGAGTAGCAAAGAATATTGTGTGTTGTGTGTAAAAAACATAGCAAGATTGCATAAGTGTATACATGTTATGATAATTTGAGATATGAGAAAATCACTTTAACTCACACATAATCATAACTATTTGATGGGGACTATCACCTTTGAGGTACATTCTATAACTTCCACATCTCCTAGAATACATGCTTGCAATCATATTTAAAGCATTTTAATCTTTTTGTTTTTTATTTTTCTTTATATATTTTTTTTTTAAGCAAATCATGCATGGGCATATAAGAGAGAGAAAAGAAATACCCAATGATGTTAAGCATTTGACATTCCAATTTTGCTATGCCAAAGCACACAAATGTCATTGACATTGCACTTTTGCTATGCCGAAGCATATAGATGTCATTTCATAATTGGCGGGCAACAGTGGTGAGATGGTTATTTATACCTTTCTCTTAGCATTTTCTAGTCCTTCTCGTCAAAAAGAGTGATACGAGTGTTAAGTACAAGAGATTACTTAATCTTACTCATCACAAACACGAGCCACAAAGCTCACTTACTTAGTTGTACATGGAGATGCTCATCCAAGCTACAAGAGATACAAAGTTTAGAAAACTTTGTTTCAATGGCCATCCAAGGTACACAAGTATCAATGTACACAAGTATCAATGTACACAAAACACACTGTTTTTGTATTTTTCTGTTTTTTCAATTTTTTTTATTTTTATATCAAAAACAAAATAAACGAAACTGAAAACAAACAAAAACATGTTAAACAAAGCAAAGCATAAAAACTAGACTGACTCAAAATAAAAGAAAAACACACAAGTTATGCAAAAACAAAAACACAAAGAGAGAGAAGAAAGTGATAGAATCACTTAGAGCCCTTTTCCTTCCACACCTTGGAAGAACCTTTCCTTTGATTAAACCCTTGATTCGGCGGTGAAGGGAAAGAATTGAAACCGTTCAAGTTCGAAAGGAACACGAAGGCTTTGAGAAGATCTCCAAGGGGAGCAAGAGAGGATTGAAGCAGATTCTGGCTTCCAGATGCTATCATACCGTTGCTCTGTTGAGTGGCTAACCACTTATAGCAATTTGGTCAAGTATGACCGGTAACTCCACAATGATGACAGAGATGTTTCTTCTTTTGTTTAGACTTTTGAGAGTTAGCCTTCTTAGCCCTAGGGTTTTTAGCTTCCTTCTTATCTCGCTTAGGGGGTGCTCCTAAGATAGATTTACCTTTATCTATGTTCTCACTAGCTAATTCAGTTTTAACATCATTGTTCTCAATTTCAACATTATTACTAGGAGGAACAAAAACAGTAGTACTAGTAGAAGCAATATTAGAAGAAGAGAGACCATACCCTAAACCTGTTCAATCAGAAGCAGATTTCTGAAGACTGAGCATCTTATCAAGCTTTGCACTTGAAGTCCTCTCCAATTGAGCTCTGACTTGAAATAGCTCTGCTTCAAGCTTCTTGGTCTTCTCAGCTAAGAAATTATTTTCAAACCTCAATACTCCAATAGTCTGATTAGCTTCATCAAACTTTGTGGAAAGCTCTTCACGATCAAGTTCCACATCACTGAGCTTTTTGGTGGCCAGCCTATAAAGTTTCTCATGTTTCTCAGAAAACTTGTATAATTTCTCATAGGCTATATGGATATCATCTTGATTATCCATCTTCTCAAACTTGGACTCCACCAATTCCTCTTCCTCATTCACATCTTCAACAATCCCCTCAGTAGGATTGACAGTGGTAGTGAAGGCATTCAGGATTCCGTCATCCTCATTGTCGGAATCATCCTTAGGCTCGGTGTCGCTCAAAGTAGCAGCAAGTGCCTTGCTCTTCCCAATTCTCTTGAGATATGTAGGACACTCCTATTTCATATGACCGAAGCCTTGACACCCAAAGCACTTAGGTCCTGTGGGAACAGTGTACTAACCGCCATCCCTAGCATCCTTCTTCCCTTTGTCTTGACTCTTGAACTGAGAAGAACTGGATTGTCTATGGTCCTTGTCGAAGCCCTTCCCATTGGCATTCTTCATGAACTTCTTGAATTGCCTGGTAATGTAGGACTTCATCTTAGAATCTTCATCGTCTGAAGACTCATCCGTGTCATTGTTCTTGGCCTTCAAGGCCATGCTCTTGCTCTTGCCCGACTTACCAATCCTCGTTAATCCTAGCTCTTAAGTCTGCAAATTACCAACCAGCTCTGTCAAAGGAATCTTGTAAATGTCCTTTGATTCCTCGATCGCCGTAATCTTGGCATGGAATCTCTCAGATAAAGATCTGAGCACCTTTCTCATAATCTTGGGTTCAGGAATGGTTTCCCCAAGATTGAAAGCTGAGTTCACTATGTCCTTGAGCTTGGCATAGAACTCATCAAATAACTCATTCTCCTCCATCTTAATCTCTTCAAAGCTTGTAGTGAGCCTCTGAAGCTTCGAATCCTTGACAACCTTAGTTCCTTCATAGGTCGTCTGAAAGATGGTCCATACTTCCTTTGCAGTTTCAGTGGAGGATATCTTCTTGAATTCCTCATTAGTGACTGCACTAAACAAAGCAATCAATGCCCTACTATTGAAGTTTGCCACCTTGATCTTGGCTTCATCCTAATCGGCCGGCGCTTCCTTTGGCTTGGTCCAGCCAATCACTACAGCTTGCCACACCTTTTCATCTAGAGAATGCAAGAAAGCTTTCATGCGTTCTTTCTAGTATGCATAATTAGTGCCATCAAATAAAGGAGGTATGATTAAATACAGTCCTCTATCCATGACAAACAGGGGTTAATGGATCAACACAACAAAGATTAAAACCTAATTAGAGTGTGCTTGCTTTGATACCACTTGATAGGCCAAAAACGAATTGACCCCTTGTGATGAATTAATTGATTAATTAGCCAAGTTTATTAATTAATTAAATTAACATGCAAATGCGTGGTAGCACAAATAGATCACCAATTAAACTAAGTGCAGTGGAAATTAAATTGACATGGTGATTTGTTTACAAATCGGGAAAACCAACACGGCAAAAACCCTACCGGGTGATTTTAAGGTCACCACTCCTGAAATTTCACTATTATCACAACAAGCGGTTACAAGTAAAGGAATTCCAGTACCTTATACCAATCTACAGTTGAACCCTTCCCCAATACCCAATTAGACTTGTTCTATAGTGACAATTTGTCCTTTTGATGCACGGCTCCCAGTACGTGACTAACCAATTGTGTGGATCCTAATACATGACTTCAATCACCAACTAGAGAAGGTTGTTGGCTATAAAGTTCTTCAGTTCATCCCAACGATGAAGATCAAGAAGATGCTTGGTCACAAAACCCTACGATGCACAAACACAGCAACTTCTTCACAAGAATAATGAACTAGGGCAAAACTGTGTCATCGGTCACAAATTGCTTGAACAAACTTTGCTCAACACTTGTGCAACTTGTGTCCTTTTTGACGGCCCTTAAAATAATCCTTTTATATGTCTAGGGTTGTGAGAAAAGAAAGCTCAAACACATAATCACGGATTAGAGTCAAAACAGAACTGAAATTCTGTTTTTCATAAACCTCAACAGATGTCTATCTGTCGAGCCACGAGGCTGGAACAACTTCTTAAGCTCGATAGATAGCTAGCTGTCGAGCTGTAATGACAGGCACTTTTCAGACTTAAATCTTGGACAGACTTGCATGGTTTCAACACTTGATCTTGAAACACAGTTTCTTGAAGTATTAAACACATCCTAAATCTACCCAAATACAAGTAAAGTGCGTTTTGTCAAAAGATTAGTCAATTATATAAATAGTGACATATGTTTCTAACAAGTGAATCACATATATCCTAACAATTTATATGTTATTATTAGCCTCTATGTGGATGATATGTTGATTTTGGGCTCTAATATGCATGTTTTAAATGAGACAAAAAAAATATGCTTAAAAGCCATTTTGATATGAAAGATCTTGGTGAGGCTAATTTTATTTTGGGCATGAAAATTACAAAAGCATGTGATGGAATATATCTTGATCAATCACATTATGTTGAGAAAATATTGAGAAAATATAATTTTCATGATCACAAAAGTGTAGCTACTCCTTTTGATTCTAGTGTTCATTTATTTCCTGTGAATAATGATGATGAGATTTTTAATCAAAAGGATTATGCTAGCATCATTGGTAGTTTGCGTTATGCTACTGATTATACTAGACTTGACATTGCATATGCAGTAGGAGTGCTTAGCAGATTTACTAGCAAGCCTAGTAGAGATCATTGGCTAGCTATTGAGTGAGTCATGAGATATTTAATTGGTACCAAAAACTATATCTTATTTTATAAAAAGTACCCTGTTGTGATTGAAGCTTATAGTTAGGGCTACCTACGAGTCGGTTCGAATCGATTTTGGGTCTGATCTGAACTCAACCCGATTTGATCGGGTGACTAAGTTTTGGACCCGTATTTGACCGAATATTCGGGTCGGACTCGATATTTTAGGTCATCAGTTGGGCGGGTCGAAGTTGTCGGTTAGTCGGTTAAGGTTTCAAATAATAAATCTCTGGGTTTATTTTATTTTAACAGCTGATTTTCATAACAAATAAAATTAATGAGACATACAAAAAGAGAGATGAGAAACTGATATTATTTACCTAAAGAAAATTTGGTGTGAGAACTGAGTTGGTGAGAAGGAGACAACACTAGATTGAGGAGGAGATAATGGCAACAGCTAGGCTTTGGAGGGAGAACTGAGTGGGGAGGAAAATCAAGAACAACCCAAGTTGATTTCATCAAACTTCAATCCATATTGATTATAAGTAGAGAGGGGTGGTGGCTAAGGTTTGTAGTGAGTAGTGAGATACTATAGTTTGGCGTAGAGAGAGGCAAAGAGAGAACTAAGGGTCTGAGAGTTTTAGTCTTTGAGAAAGTGAGATTAAACTAAAGAGTAAGCTGAATAGGTTAAAGAGATAGAGAGTTCTTGCAACCGTAGGAATAGATTGTGGCTGTGGGATTTGGAATTGTGATATCATATCAGATCAAAAAAGTGTTTTGTAACTATAATGGTGACCATGGGATTTTAGTTCTTGATTTTAATTTGAAGTTTTAAAGGCTGATTTGAAATTTGGGTAATTATGCCATTCTGAAATGAGATTGTGACTAGAGGTTAGAGCTGTCATGTTAAGCACTGAAACATAATTTGTGACCGTGGATCTTGAATATTGCTTTTAATTTAAACGGTTGATTTGGGAAGTGGGAACTTGTGTCAAAAATTTTTGACTACTTTCCAGTTATCGAAAATTGAGGTAAGACATGGTTGGGTAGCCAGACATTATTGTTTTAGTAATTCGGTCGGTTAATTCAGTTGAAATATTGTATAATTTGAAACCTGAACCGATATTCGGTTATTTTTAAGCTAGACCCGTGACCGACCACTGTCTACATTTGGAGCCGCCCATGGGCCTACGAGTCAAGTGTGTACAGTCGGGCAGATCAGTTGGCCCGGGTCCTTGGATAGCCCTACTTATAGTGATGCTGATTGAAATACTTTGTCAGGTGATTCTCTCTCTATCACTGGTTATATTTTTACCTTAGGTAGTGGTGCTATTTGTTGAAAATCTCAAAAGCAAACAATAATTGCTAATTCAACAATGGAAGCTGAATTAATAGCATTAGCTTCAGCTAGTGAAGAGGCAAATTGGCTTAGAGATTTGTTATATGAAATTCCACTTTGGGAAAAACCAATTCCACCTATATTAATTCATTATGATAGCACTACCGCAATTGGTAGAGTTAAAAACTGTTACTAAACAATAAATCCAGACTTATAAAAAGAAAGTACAGTACCGTGTAATTTTATTTGAGTAGTGGCATCATAACTATGGATTATATTAAATCTAATGATAATCTTACAGATCCATTTACCAAGGCCTTGGCAAAAGATAGAGTCTGGAATACATCGAGGGGGATGGGACTAAAGTCCATAGAATCATGAGCCATGTACGAGAATACCCAACCCAAGGACTAGAGATCATGAGAATTGGGTTCAATGGGAAAAACAAATCATACGATGGTCATAAGAAATGCACTATTTATTCTTTTAATTATTTATTTTGTAAATAATTTTTTAATTGTTCATCTCTATGATGTAAGTGTATTTATCTTGTAATGTGGAGAGGTTGAGTAAGAAACTCTTAATGAAATTTGTAGCTCATATAAGTGGGGTGTCAGAATTACAGGAGCACCCTTAACAAAATTTCACCTATGTGAGTGTGGGGGTAGGGCCACTCCCTACGAGATTTGGACTTAATCTCAAATACACTCATGAAACTGGGATCAACACATGGCCGTAAAGTGCTAGTGATAAAAGCTCATTTCAACACCTAGGTTATTATGTGTAAGCAGTGACGCTTAATTTCCCTAAAGTAATCCTAGTTCAAGTTGGAGACCACTACGACTTTGGAGTTGAGATCATGTTTTACTAAGTGAAGGTTCAATGTAGAGCACACCTTTATGATGCATAGCGACCCGTCTTTGCCTAGTAATCTCTCTTTAACTAAAAAATTTAATATTAAAATGAATGGGGGATTGTCGGAGCATTTTAATATTAATTAATTTAAATGAATAAATATTACAACATAAATGTAAAGACGTGGGAGTGAATATAGAAGATGAGGAGTTAGTGAAAATATTTAATCCCACATTGAAAATGAGAGAGACTATTTTATTCTTTTTAATTGTGGTGATTAATGGACTAATATGAATTGACTCAAATATTAGGCTACATACGTGCGCAAGGGGGAGGTGAAGGGTGGAGGTGTCAAAAATGGAAATGAATTAGCCTCTTGGACCCTCCTACTTGACAGCCCATTCAGAATAATTACCATATCCGTTGGTGAGTAAATGACCTGAATTAATACTCCATTTTTATTATAGAAAATGAAGAGCCATTAACCCACTTGATGGACTATCCATTTGGGCCTTTTCATTCTTCAGAAACTCCTTATTTCACCATTAATTGTGTAACTCCAGCTCATCATATTAATATCCAACAATTAATCTTGTAACACCCACTACATCAGAATAATGGACCTAATTAATCAAATTAATTTGGGTAGTAATTTCGTGAAGCCCATTGAGCCTGTAAATAAACTCATTCAGACCCAATCCAAATTACTACAACATACACTAAAAAATAAAGAGGTTCTTGGCAAGAAAGGGTGTTCTTTTTGGTGGAGCTCTGGGGTTGAACACTTTGTGCAAAGGTTGTTCTAGCCATACAACATTTGTTGGGCTGTTGTATCTTGGGGGAGACAAGTCAGAGAAGGTCTACACCGGTTACAAAGTTTAGCCAAGTCAATGTTGTGTAATTTTTCTCTTTAAATTAATAATATTCAGAAGTATTATTCAGTTTCTCTTTGTGTTATTTCCATTATTATTGTGTTTGCACCAACAATAGTTATTGAAAAAGATAACACTATTGTGTCTTAATGGTAAATCCAACCAAGTGTTTGTATTTAATTGGGGAACCTATCTCTAAATAAATTTTATCTCAATTTAATTGTTTTTGTCTCATGGGTCTATTTATACAATGCCAACTTCATACATTTGATAAATGGTAACACTTATTCTAAGAATAACAAAATTTGACTACAAATTTGATTGTAGCATAAGGCTACAACTCTCACTTAAAAAAGTTATCATTGTTATATATTTTGAAAATCTAACCGTTAAATTGTTTGTTATTTTTGTTCTTGAGACACATGTAAAATTTTGTACCAATTGGATTTTATTTACCATTTGATCTATAAAATTATTTTTTTACTGCATAATTTTAGATTATAGAAATTTGATATTTAAACATCTAATCTAATCTAATACTATATATAATAGCAAAAGCCTTTAAAGAGGTGCTGCCACGTTAGGAAAAATGACCCCTTAAAATTCTGCCACATATAAGTTAAAAACCGATAAATTATGTTGGTTGTCAATTTACCCACCGTTTAGAACCTCTCATTATAAATCACAAAAAAAATAACCGGTTAAAATTAAATGACACATGGAAATTGAAATAGAGAGGCGATGAAAGAGAGAGAGAGAGGCGACAAAAACTTGCGATACGGAGATGAGAAGGAGACAGAGTTCGTACGGTCGGCCGGCTATCACCATCATTTTCCCACCACCGTTCGTCCCTTGCCAGACTTAGGCTACCGGAACCGGCATCAGTAACCTAAAGGTGCATGCAAGATTTGAGATACGGACATAGAGAGAGAACTACCACTGGTAATTTTTTTTTCTTAGATCTGGGTATGAAATATGAATTAGTTTTGAGAAATTTGGTTGGATTGATTTGTATTTAGGTATTTGGGTTACATTAGGTTTTGATTTGATTTTTTTGATTCGGTTTAGTTTCTCAGTATACTAAAAACTTTTGGGAGTATTTGGATTCAATTAATTTTTTGTTTGATTTTGGTTTAATTTTAGGGTATTTATAATTGGCTTTGGACAATCAAGTTTTAGAGGCCAAAAGTCCGAGAACGGTAAAGAGAGAGTCGGTTAGACATAGGGTGCAGAGAGATCGACTAATTGGAGATTTTTTTTGGAAGAAGAGGAAGAATAAGTTAATGCACCATGGATTCAGAGAGGGGCGCCACCAAAATTTTTGTCATCACCGTAAAAAATTAACCGCATAAAATAATTTTTTTATAAAAAAGCATGCCTGCTGTACGGAGAGAGATAGAGAATAGAGTTTGGTAAAAATACAAACGAAAGAGAGAGAGAGAGAGTTTGTACAGCGCCAAGAGAGAAATACGATGTATGCTGAGATAGAAATAGAGAGAGGCGATGAGGGCTGAGACATGGAGAAAGAAACAGGGAAAGAGGCAGAATCAGACCACCAGAACCACAAGGACATAGAAAGAAAAATCTGTGGCCCATCAACACCGGTAAATTTTTTTAGATTTGGGTATGAAATGTTACTTTTAATTGAGTTTTCCTGTTGGATAGGTTTAGACTTGATTTGTTTTTGTTTTGGGTTTTTAAAACACAGAATGATTGAGAGGGATACAGAGAGGGAATTGCAGATTGTCGAAACCCGGGTACATTTTTTTTTAATTTTTATTTTTAAAGATTTGGGTATGCAATGTTACTTTTTATTATTATTATTATTTTTGTTGTATAGGTTTAGATTTTATTTTGGCTTTGATTCATTTCTGTTTCGGGTTTTTGAGTTCTCCATGAAATTTTCATTGGGATCAAATAAGTATAGAATTGAATGTTACGCTGATATTACTTTTTCCTTTTTCAATCTTAATTTAGGTTTTTTTGGTCGGAACCACATGCACGCTGCACAGAGAGAGGCCTCATACCCATTACCCCATAAACGGTAAAGTTATTGCTTTTTTTATAGTTTTTATTTTTTCCGTCTTCAAATCTGGGGATTGAATATGATTTAGGTTTGAATTCCTTGGTTGGATTGGTTTAGATTTAGATTTAGTTTTCTACCATGTAGGAAAAATACCCACTTAAAAAACAAACACGCGTAAAACAAACTTGAAACACCACACTCAAAGAAAAACGATACATCTATTCGAATCCAAAGAAAAACGATGTATCTGTTGCTGTTTCTGTGATGTATGTCTATGAGCTGTATTTTTGCTGCTGCATATTCTGTTTTCTACAGAATAGGTTCAAGATTTTCTACATAATCTGTGCTTTCAGGGGGGCTAAATGTAATATATGTTGCTATTTCTGTGATGTATGTCCATGGCTGTATTTCTACTGCTGCATATTCTATTTTCTGTAGAACAGGTTCAGGATTTTCTGCATAATCTGTGCTTACAGGGGGGCTGAGTGTAATATCTGTTGTTGTTTCTGTGATGTTGTCCATGGGCTGTATTTCTGTTGCTGCATATTCTGTTTTCTGCAAAACAGGTTCTGGATTTTCTGCATAATCTGTGTTTACATGGGCTATATTTATTTTGTTGCAGATTTTGTTTTCTGCAGAACTGGTATTTGTTCCCCTATATTTATGCTTACAGGATTGTTATGTGTTTGTACATTTATTTCCCTTTTATCAAATAAAATTTCTATCTTTATCTCAAAAAAAAAAAACACTTTGTAAATACTGCCCACTCCAATTTGTTAGCATCGTTTGGTTTTGTTGAACGCCTCATGGGTAGTTAGCATATCTTCTCAAACTTTCAAATGTCATTTGTCTGAATTGTTAATTTAATTTTTTCCATTGGGTTCTCTACAATAAAATGAAAGGCATGATAGCCTAAATTTTCCTCTTTATTTCATTGTTCAATGAAATCTCTTTTCCATTTGCAATTGCTTTGATTTAGAACAAAGATTTCCTTAACAACAACACAAATAAGACTATAAGTGCAAACGTTTTATGGGAAAAGAAAATCTTGAAAAAAGAGATTTTAAGAACTTAACTGGAACTTAAAATAGATGTGTACATTCAAGGTTTTACTTTTAAGGTAGAAAACGTTGGAAGAACTGTTGTCGGGAGAAAGGAAGGAATTGAACAAATGGGAAGTAAAACCAAACTTCAAAACATAGATTTATGACAAAGAACAAAAAATTCAAAAAACAAAAATGAAATGAAGATTATCAAATTAACACAGTCATAGACTTTTATTTTCAAATTAAGCATATGGGCCAACATCAAAATGAAGATTATCTATTATGTGACTAATTAGTGAAGGTGAGGGAAGAGTACAAAAAATTAAAATTAAAACTTACTAGGAAATGAAAGAGGAGCCAGTTGTTGGCATTTAAGGGCCTTAACAGACCTTCTCTTTAACTTATAGCTTTTTTTTTTTTTTTTTTTGCTAAATTTTAGTTGACTGTAGATTTAATTTTTAATTCTTTTGCTAAATATTTTCTAACTGCAATTTTTTTTTTTTTTTTTTTTTTTGATAAGATCTAACCATAGATTGGTCATGAATAAATGTGCCATTTTATTGGGTTTGGGCTGGTATATAATATTGATCATGAATTGATCAATATTGCTATGATTTCGGTTGACTAATAGGTAAGTTTTAATTTTTTTTTTTAACAAAAAATAATATTTTTTTAAAATGGATACAGAAATCTAAAAAACATTTTCCATATTTGCTATGGGGAGTTATTGATGATCTTAGTATTGATATATACACTTCACATGAAACTATAATTTGTGTATACACCAATTTTACTCTATCTTTCTTATCTATATAAATATATATATATATATATATATATAAAACCGAAGCTTTTGAAGCTTTCACAATTTTCCACGTCAGCACATCATTAAAAAAAAGATAATAACAAATAATAAAACAAAAAAAATAAAACCATAACCACACAAATACCTTTCCCTTACACAATACCGGACAACAAATAATAAAACAAAAAAAAAAAAAAAAAAAAAAAACCATAACCACACAAATAGCTTTTCCTTTCACGATACCAGACCTTCTGCCTTCCCTTTCCCTTTCACGAATACCGAACCTTCCTCCCACCGGACCCAACAGACCCAACGATCCGACCCATGCCATTTCTTTTCCACGGCAACCTTTCCCTTTCACGAATACCGGACCTTCCTCCCACCGGACGCCCGGACCTTCCTCCCACCGAACCCAACAAACCCAACGATCCGATCCATGCCATTTCTTTTCCACGACAACCTTTCCCTTTCATGAATACCGGACCTTCCTCCCACCGGACCAACAGACCCAACAATCCGACCCATGCCATTTCTTTTCCACGGCAAGACCCTTTCACGAATACCTTTCCCTTTCACGAATACCGGACCTTCCTCCCACCGGACCCAACAAACCCAACGATCCGATCCATGCCATTTCTTTTCCACGGCAAGACCCAACGATCCGACACAACAGACCGATCCTCTGCCTCTTCCTTTCCACGGCAAGACCCAACGATCCGACCCAACAAATCGATCCTCTGCCTCTCCAATTCGCTCAGTTTCCACTCTTCCCCAGCCCATGGCCCAACAACTATGTCGGTCGGCAATGCAACCGACCCAGCCCGTTGAGACCGGCCCAAAGGTATTATCTTATAAACCTATAATATATATATATTTTTTTTTTCTGAATCTGAACTCTATATAGATTAGGACTCTATAACTATATATATAAACCTTTCACGATGCTTTTTTTTTTTTTCACGGCTATTCAATTTCTAGGTATGTTTTTCTTTTTTTTTCACGGTTATTCAATTTGTGTGGAAACTGAGCTATAGATTATTTTTTTACCCCAGCCTATTTTGTATTCTATAATTGATTGAATTGTAGTTTTTGTGCACACACTTAGATAATCAATTTAACTTTTTTTTGAATTTTAGTTATATGTTTTTGTGTTAAAATTAGTGATTGAATTGTTTTTGTGTGGAAACTGAGCCACGGTTTGAATTTGTTTAGTGGAAATTGAGCGAGGCTTGCTTCCTAATAATCTTAGCGAAATTGGTGTGGAGTACGTTGAGGTTAGTTATTCATTACATTGTTTATACTGAATTTTTTTTTTTTTACATTGTGTTATCATAGTATATTGTATTGTTCTGTTCACAAATTTGGTTGCATCTTTTGTCGCACAAGAGTTTGATAGAATTCCTAAATAGTGTTCATATGGTTGCTGTTTTAAATTTGCTTTTATCATTGTGATGAAGAAGTTGCTGTATATATATTTGTCTTCTATTAATGAGTTTTATGGTTGCTGTTTACTATGGTCTTTTTTTTTTTGTTTTTGTTTTTTTACCCAGTAGATACACATTGCATTAACAGTAAACACAAGGAAAGGTAGGAAACCCATAAACACCACTCCATAGTAAATTATTACATACGTGGTGAAGATCTTTTTGGAAAAAATTATTGCTTTATGCAGATTGGAATTTTAAGCCATGTTTTCTTAACATCAAAATTTGTGTGTGTGTTTTTAATTTTAATTATTTTTTTTAAATTTTAGATCTAATTGCAGATGAGATTAGGTCTCTTGAATTATCCATCCAAATATTTATCTCATGAAAAAATAAATAATTGGTTAGGTAAATCTTTTGGTGAACTTATACAAACCGAACATTTGGTTGACTTTTATTGACTCAGCTAAGGACCAATCTAATTAATTAGCAGTAATTTACACAATCATGGTCAATTTTTTATTTTTTATTTAGGGGAAAATCATCGTGATCAAATTAAATTCAAGTTTTGATTTATGAGAATTTATTCTAACTTTCTATATGAGGATATATATATATTTTTGGGTGAGGATCCTCTATAGTTTAATGTAATTTCATCATAATGTAAATAAACTGGACTAGGCTGTAATTAATCAAAAGACCGAGTCATACTCTACTGACTACTGAGCTCACTTTTAAAATCAATTTCACAAAACTTATGCAGGTCGGTCATTACAATCAAAGGCCCTTAACATAATGAAAGGTATCATAACATTTTGTTAAGTGAGATGCATTTATGTCGCATTCAAATAATTTCTAGCATCATCTACATTAAAAAATTACATGATCTCCCTTAAGGTTTTTTTAAATTACATGATATTCCTTCTTATTTCAAATTGATCAATATCCTTTGAATTGAAGATTATTATTGACTAATCACCCTCAATGCTCTAAAAATCAATGCTTTGAAATTATTTTAACGAGTTACTTATAAAGAATTAAACAAAATGTCTTTTTTTTTTTTTTTTTTTTTTCATAAGAGTTGTTATCCTTATTTTCTATTTTTTCTAATTTAAAAAAATTATGCTCTCTCTTACAGGAAGTAGGGTGCTTCAAAAACTCTGAGTTTACTTTTAATATAACAAAAAACCGAAACTTAATTACTGAATGATGAACAATGAGTTCATGAGAGATAAGTGCAATTGTCAAACCGGTTGGTAACAAATTTTCTTGAATAATATAAGCTCCTATTGATTATTATTATTATTATTATTTTTTAAGAAACAAGCCCCTATTGATTAGTTCAATGGTTACTAAGCATAAATTTCATAGCTTGCATTTCTTAAGACAAAAATAACATGTTACACGTTTTGACCAATCAATAATAATATTTTTTAATTGACAAGGAAATTTCATTAATCCATTTACTCAAAATTAGTGTGTGAGATATTAATTTTTAAATTAATAGTTGGGTAGAAAGATTTGGACATTGCATATTTCTATTGAAAAAGAAAATGTCAATTGAGTTACAAATTTTTTTATGTCTGTGGATATGTTTGGTGTATAATATTTTAACAAATTAAAAAGATTTTATTGTTGTCTAATTCAAAAAGAAGGGAACCCAGTAATATAACAAAACTTTGGAGAATTTAATTTTACTTTTACAGTAACTAATTAAAATGTTTTAAATCAGATAGTGAGGGTCCACCCTAAGCTGTAGGTGATGAGTTTATCAATTACCTAGCCATATTTCTGAATCCGAACTCTATATAGATTAGGACTCTATAACTATATATATAAACCTTTCACGATGCTTTTTTTTTTTTTCACGGCTATTCAATTTCTAGGTATTATTTTTTTTTTTTTCACGGCTATTCAATTTGTGTGGAAACTGAGCTATAGATTATTTTTTTACCCCAGCCTATTTTGTATTCTATAATTGATTGAATTGTAGTTTTTGTGCACACACTTAGATAATCAATTCAACTTTTTTTTGAATTTTAGTTATATGTTTTTGTGTTAAAATTAGTGATTGAATTGTTTTTGTGTGGAAACTGAGCCACGGGTTTGAATTTGTTTAGTGGAAACTGAGCGAGGCTTGCTTCCTGATAATCTTAGCGAAATTGGTGTGGAATACGTTGAGGTTAGTTATTCATTACATTGTTTATACTGATTTTTTTTTTTTTACATTGTGTTATCATAGTATATTGTAGTGTTCTGTTCACAAATTTGGTTGCATCTTTTGTCGCACAAGAGTTTGATAGAATTCCTAAATAGTGTTCATATGGTTGCTGTTTTAAATTTGCTTTTATCATTGTGATGAAGAAGTTGCTGTATATATATTTATATAACATCTAACTGTTAATTTGTAATATATGTTTTTGCTATATAGTTATATTTATGAATTAAAATTTTGTGAATGTTTTGCTTTTAGTTTATTCCCCAAGCATGGACTCTGCTTTCTATGCAAGATTGAGACGAAGATTAATTTTATTTGAAAAGAGAAATAGAAGGGGTATGATATTGACATATTAAAAAAATATTTTTCTTTAAAAAACTCTTAATTAGTATGTAACCTAGGCCAAACAAGAACAAGAGATGACGAGCCATTTGAAAGGAGTATTCGGCGTAGACAATATAGCATTAATGATGAAAGCAGAAAACAACGTAAGTGTTACATTTTTTAGTTCTCCCAAAAAAGTTCTAAAATTAGGAAGAAAAAGTGAATTTTTGTTTTTGTTGTCATAGGAAAATTTACGGAACCATTGGATTTAGGACCTCCAACAATAGTATGTGAACATTGTGGAGCTCAACTTTGGTATGAAGAGAGAACTGTGAAGTCAAAAACGCCTACAAAACCGAAGTTTAGTTTGTGCTGTTCTGAAGGAAGAGTTGAACTCCCTCTATTGAAAGAACCTCCACCCTTTCTTGGAAACTTACTCAATATTAATAGTGATCAGAGATCAATAAACTTTCAACTAGGGATAAGAATCTACAACTCTCTCTTTGCTTTCACTTCTTTGGGGGGTAATGTTGATAGATCAGTGAATAATGGTTCTGGTCCATATGTGTTTCGTGTAAATGGTCAAACTCATCATAGAATTGGATCACTTCTTCCTGTCCATGGCCAAAAACCTAAGTATGCACAGCTTTATATTTATGAAACTGATAATGAAGTTAAAAATAGAATTGATGCAGTTATACGTGAAGATGATAGAAATTATGTGGATCCAGATATTGTTACTGGGTTGATGGAAATGTTAGACCAGTGTAACCAATTGGTTAAATGTTTTAGAATGGTCAGGGACAGATTTGATGAATCAGATATACATAATGTCAGAATTCGTTTAATACGAAGTCGCAATTCTGGTGAAAGGCAATATGACTTACCTGTAACGTCTGAGATAGCTGCTCTTATTGTTGGAGATTTTAATATTGAAAGTTCTGATAGAGATATTATTGTTGAGAATCGAAGTTTAGGATTGCAACGTATAAATGGAACTCATCCAAGCTTTATGGCATTGCAATATCCATTACTTTTTCCGTATGGTGAGGATGGGTATATGCTTGGTATACCTTATAGGAATTTGAATGGGAGCAATTCTAGAAAAAGGGAATCAATAACAATGAGAGAATACTATGCTTATAGGCTTCAACAACGCTTTCATGAGGGCAAGACATTGTTGCTTGGTAGGAGGCTTTTTCAACAATTTATAGTGGATGCATACACTTCTATCGAAGAAGAAAGACTACAATGGGTTAGATTCAATCAAAAAAAATTGAGGTCAGAGCTGTACTATGGTTTGAAAGATGCCGTTCTTCGTCGTGATACAGATCCCATTACTGTAGGCAAACGAATAGTCCTACCATCCTCATTTACTGGAAGTCCAAGGTACATGGTTCAAAATTATCAAGATGCAATGGCGGTATGTAGATGGGCAGGTTACCCAGATTTATTTCTTACATTTACTTGCAATCCAAAATGGCCAGAAATCAATCATTCCTTAGAATTTATAGAAGGCCTGAAATATGAGGATCAGCCAGATATTGTAGCAAGGGTTTTTAAGATAAAATTAGATGAACTATCACATGATTTGAGGCATAAATCTCATTTTGGAAGAGTTATTGCTATTGTGTATACAATTGAATTCCAAAAAAGAGGACTCCCACATGCACGTATTCTTCTATTCTTGGATCCAAAGGATAAGTGTCCAAGTCCAACAGACATTGATGGTATTATTATGGCTGAGATACCAGATCCAGATGATGATCCTGTTGCTAATGAAGCTGTAAAACAATTTATGATGCATGGGCCATGTGGATCTGCAAATCCAAAATCACCGTGCATGATGAATGGTAAATGTACAAAACATTTTCCGAAAAGATTTTATGAAGAAACAACAATTGATGAAGAAGGCTTTCCAGTATATAGAAGGAGAAATGATGGAAAAAAAATAGAGAAGAACGGAATTCTTTTGGATAACCGATATGTTGTACCTTATAATGTAGATCTTTTGATGAAGTACCAATCCCATTTGAATGTAGAATGGTGTAATAGATCTCGATCGATCAAATATTTGTTTAAATATATAAACAAGGGATCAGATAGAGCAACAGTTGTTGTAGAAGAGAATTTGCCAAATATTGGGAGTGATGGACAAGAGACCGAAATTGTTGTTGATGAGACAAAAGCATACTTGGATTGTAGATATATTTCAGCTTCTGAATCATGTTGGAGAATATTTGAATTTCCAATTCAGTTTCGATATCCACCTGTTGAAAGATTAAATTTTCATTTGGAAGATGAACATCCCATCATTTATCCGGAAAATACAAGCTTGGATAATGTTTTAAATATACCTGGTATTGAAGAAACAAAGTTTACAGAATGGATGAAAACAAATGAGGCTTTTGAAGATGCTCGAGAGTTGACTTCTGCTGAATTTCCTACAAAATGGGTGTGGCATAGTAATGATAAGCAATGGCAAAGAAGGAAATCTAAATATTGTATTGGAAGAGTGTATTACGCACATCCTTCAAGTGGTGAAAGGTTTTATTTGAGAATGTTGCTTAACATTGTCAAAGGTCCAAGAAACTTTAAAGAATTAAGGACTATAAACGATGTTACTTATCCAACTTATAAGGAAGCCTGTTATGCACTTGGACTTCTTGATGATGACAAAGAATGGCATGATTCCCTAATTGAAGCTTCGAATTGGGCTAGTGGGCAACAATTGCGTCAACTATTTGTTACAATGCTATTGTTCTGTGAGGTAGCTGATCCATTAAGTCTTTGGGAATCCAACTAGAAACTGATTACAAAAGATATACTAAATAGGCAAAGGCGTATCCTCCAATTCTAAGAACTAATTTTATCAGATGGCCAATTGAGAAATTATGGATTGTATGAAATCGAACAAATCCTCCAACAATATGGAAGATCACTTAGAGATTATCCACAAATGCCCCAGCCAAATATGGATCTTATTCAGAATGGGAATAGACTTATTCAAGAAGAAATGTCGTATGATGTATCAAGTTTGAAAAGAGAACATGAGATCCTAATTTCTGGCCTAAACAATGAACAGAGAATAATCTACAATTCTATAATGGAAGCTGTTGCTACTAAAAGAGGGGGAATGTTTTTTGTCTATGGACATGGTGGAACGGGTAAAACGTATCTTTATAGAACCATCCTGTCTAGTATAAGATCAGAAGGCAAAATTGCTCTTGCTGTTGCGTCTTCAGGAATTGCTGCTTTGTTGCTTCCTGGTGGAAGGACTGCTCACTCAAGATTTCATATCCCAATTAATGTAAATGATGACTCTACCTGTGACATAAAGCAAAGAACACAAGCAGCGGAACTTCTCTCAAAAACAAGTATTATACTTTGGGATGAAGCACCGATGGCACATAGGAATTGTTTTGAAGCTGTTGACCGCACGTTACGAGATATACTACAAATTGAAGATCCTCAAAATGCTGAAAAACCTTTTGGTGGTAAAGTTGTAGTTCTAGGGGGTGATTTTTGACAAATACTTCTAGTTGTGAGAAAGGGAAGATGAGAAGATATAGTCCAATCCTCAATTAGCAAGTCATATCTATGGAATGATTGTAATGTCTTTAAACTCCAAACAAATATGAGGCTTCTACAGAACAGTATGAGTGGAATAGAAACATCATCTATAAAGGACATTAGTGAGTGGATTCTTAAAATAGGTAATGGTGAATTGGGAGAAGGAGATGGGGATTACAACATTTCAATTCCAAGTGATTTGATTATCCAACCTTCAGAGAATCCAATGCAAGATATTATTGACAACACATATCCAGGTTTGGAAAATAAATACACAGATCCAAGTTACCTACAGGATAGGGCAATTCTTGCCCCTACAAATGAAGTTGTAGAAGAACTAAATGACTATATTGTGTCATCCTTAAATGGAGAAGTTCATGAATATCTAAGTTCAGATTCTATATGCTAGGCTTCTTCAAATGTTCCTGACCAAGATCTCCTGTATACTGTTGAATTTTTGAACACGTTAAGATTTCCAGGATTGCCAAACCATAAACTGACATTAAAAATAGGTTTGCCTATAATGTTGCTTAGAAACTTGAATCAGAATGAAGGTCTTTGTAATGGAACAAGACTCATTAAAACAAGATTGGCTACATGGGTGATAGAAGCAGAAATCATAACTGGCACTAATATAGGCAAACGTGTGTTCATTCCAAGAATAACATTATCTCCAAGTGATTCAAAATGGCCATTCGTTTTAAAGAGACGACAATTTCCAATTTCAGTGTGCTTTGCAATGACTATAAATAAAAGCCAAGGACAATCATTGAAACATGTTGGAGTGTATTTGCCAAAACTTGTTTTTAGTCATGGGCAATTGTACGTTGCAGTGTCTAGAGTTACAAGCAGAAATGGCCTAAAATTCCTCATCATTAACGATGACACTGAAAAAAAGTCTGAAACAAAAAATATTGTGTATAAAGAAGTTTTTACCAATCTTTGACTCAAGAAACCAACTAATAAAGGTAACATAATTTTATATATATATATATATATATATATATTTTTTTTTTTTCTATTTATCTCCTCCAAATTGATTTAGGCACTTCGTATATGCTTACTGTTTTGTGAAATTTCATGTCTATAACATAATTGAATACAAGCTAATTACTATTTTCTATCTTTAATAAGCTAATTACTTTTTGGTGTATTTGTTATATTGCTTTATTTTGTTTTATTCTATGCAGTATCTAAATCGAGTTGAGAATTTTTATAAACTTTCAAATTTATTAATCTATACAGGTAGGGATCCAAGATGATGCAATATTCTCTCCTTAATCAACTTTGTATAGACAAACACAAAGAAAATTGGAAAGTCAAGATCAAAATATCAAGGATGTGGAATGCAATCAACTCAAAAAATAATGATATTATTAGTTTAGATATGATTTTAATCGATGAGCAGGTTTGTTTTTCTTCTATAGCTTTTAATATTGTTTGATCATTATATATTCCATGAACTCTATCTATATAAAACTGATGCACTTTACTTGCAAAATAATTCAATACATGCAATCATTCGAAATAATATTGCTAAAAAGTTCAAGCCTCTTCTGCAAGAAGGAAAATTTTATGAACTCTCTTATTTTCAAGTGGTTGATGGCAATGCATTGTATAGACCAGTAGACAATGACATCAAGATCATGTTCACATTGAAAACTAGCATTAAGGAAATAAAGGAAGTTGATGTTGATATACCGCGTCATAAATTCGAATTTGTTGACTACAATAAAATACATGAACGCGTTAATAAACATGTCCAGCTATCAGGTATCTCTATATATATTATGCGTTATATTCAATTTATTAATAATTATGCATTATATTATTGTTATATATGAAAATAATTACATCCACATCTTTCTAATGCCTAGATATCATTGCAAATGTGATTGGTGTTGGACCGATTGAGCAACCTTGCATCAAAGGATCAAATGTCTCGATGAGAAACATAAATGTCATGACTATAGAGTATGTCTTTTTTTTAAAAAAAAAAGAAATTATTTTCAATACAAGCACTTTTTATTTATTTATTTATTTTTGATAAACCAATAGATGCACTTATATTATATGAACTTACACTGTAACATTGAAAATTTTTGACAGAGGACATGAAATAAAGCTTACACTTTGGGGATCAGTTGCAAATGAAGTTGAGGAGAGCTTCTTTACTGAAAATCCAGGCCTTTTATCATAATTGCTACATGTTTGACTGTCAAGACTTTTAAAGGCAAGTTCATTTCTCTTTTCTAATTCTCTTCATAACCATCTTCTGAACTACATAAGAAATCATCCAATTGTTTGAAATACAAAGTATTTTGGCTAAATTATTATGTAAGCATCCAATGAATCAAGATAATTATTTCTCTAAATTATTGAGCAGAGAAAAATAATTTCAATGTATAAGAATTAAAAAGGTATTCATCACTTACTGTTGGGGGATTCATTCCCTCCCTTTACATTTTTCATTGTTGAAAGAAATTTTTCTTTTCTTTTTTTTTTAATCCGTTTCAAGAGCATGGTTTTTAGGGTCCATTGGTTTTCAAAATGTGACAAACATTTTCTCAAGTGTCATTATCTTTAGCATCTATATCTACCATAGCAAAGTTGGATTATTTACCTCTGTATTGTACATGTCTACAACATACTATGCCCTCTAATCTAGACCTCTCGCTGATTACAGTAATCATTTCATTGAAACTTCAATGTACTTTTTTTCCTAATGAATCCTATGCATTCCAGGAGAGTATAACTTATCATCAACAAGTGGAACAAGAGTTTATATTGATTTGGACATTCCTGAGACTGCTGAATTCAAAGATCAGTAAGTGCTTTGTTTTGGATTCACATTTTTAATATATTTACAGTCTCTACAATACTATGTCTAATATCTTTATGTAATATAATAGGCTGGTGGAAAATAACCAACCAATAGTACAAATGCCCAAGCAATTCAAACCACAAGTATCAATTGAAGAAGAGATGAACATCAACAGAAGAACCATAAGTGAAATCAAAAAAGTTATGTGGGACTCTGATAATAAGGTAAGAAAAAAATATACCTTCAACAATAACATTGTGTCCTTAACATTGCTTTATGTACTTTAGACTTGCTTTTACAAAATTTAACTATAAAATTATAAATTGATTGATATTAAATTCAATTTCTAGGAAACTATCTTTACCTGTGAAGGAAAGATTATAAACATTGACATAGATCGTTCTGGTTGGTACTTTATCTCTTGCGAAGTATGTCGTAAAAAGGTAAACTCAAAAGATGAATTTTTATGGTGCGACAATTGCAACAAAAAGGCATGCTTCCCAATCCCAAGGTACACAAAATGAAAATGTTATACTTTTTATATTAAAATACACAACAAATAATATGATATTAACATTATGTATGTCATTTCTTTTATCAGGTATAGAATTCAACTAAAGGTTAAAGATAGCTCAGGAATGGCCACATTCGTTTTATTTGATTCAGAAGCAGAAAAATTACTCAACATATCAGCCAAAGACCTTTTGAATAAATCTTTAGAGGTGAGAAAGTCGAAGATAAAATTAGTATTTAATATTTACTACTTTTCTTCAGTGTACAATTTGAAAAATGTTACTTTTGTTAGGAGCCCAATGAAGTCATCCTTCCTGTGCAAATAGAAAATCTGAAAGGAAAACAATTTGTTTTCCAAATACAACTAAATAACTTTAATCTCAACTATGGATGGGAATTCTACACTGTCAAGAAACTTTTTGACTCTTTTGAAGAAACTGACAAAGCAATTCAGCTTGATAAAATGACAGAAGTAAGTATTATTTAATTTAGCAAAATTACAAATATGATATTTAAGATGTATATGTTGTAATACATTCCTCAACCTGTTCTATTGCTAGGTTTACATCAGTGATACTTCAAATGAATGTAGCAACAACTTATCAATTGAAGAAGATGGTGATTGTACAAAATTTCAAAAACTTGATGTTCAAACCAATGTGCAACTCACACCAACATCTGTACTCAAGGAAAACAAAAGAGCATATTCAGGGACTACTACAAAGCAACAAAGGAAGAAGATACAAAAAACATTTTAAAGTTGTCTTTCAATCTCTAAGATTTTCTATGCACAATTTGGTTTTAATGAATTTGTGATTTTGATACTAGAGACGTATTGGAACAAAGGAAATTTTTTTTGCTTTTATACACAATTTGGTTTTAAAGAATTTGTGATT
This sequence comes from Quercus tomentella, assembly GCA_028535165.1. Classification (NCBI taxonomy): domain Eukaryota; kingdom Viridiplantae; phylum Streptophyta; class Magnoliopsida; order Fagales; family Fagaceae; genus Quercus; species Quercus tomentella. The sequence continues at coordinate 51,460,168 of JAPQVY010000133.1, read as the reverse complement.
TTGATACTAAAGACGTATTGGAACAAAGGAAATTTTTTTGCTTTTATGCACAATTTGGTTTTAAATTGAAACATAGAGGAATTAAACTCTTATATTTAGTTATTTGAGGATTTCTTTTAGTATAGCGTTAATTGTTTGTCTATATACATTTAATTTCTAAATATTGTAGTATTCTCTTTACATTTAAAAAACTCATGAGACTCAATTTGAATTGTAACTTATCATGTTTAAATAATTTATTTTGAATTTTAAGTAATTAATATTTGCATTGGTATGTTGTTGAGATTCAATAGTTGTGTCTTTAAAATCAAGAGGAATTCAAAAACAATATCTAAACTTCAACGTTTTTTAAATATAATAAATGCATTGAATATTTAGTGGAAGACAATAAATAAATGAAATTGAAAAATAAGAATGTGCTACCAGAGATTCGATGCTGAATTCCAATAGCTAATGTCACATCATTTGGAAAAAATTGGTAGCTTTCCCGTGCATCGCACGGGTTAGCGACTAGTATAATATATGCTAATGATGTGCAAGATATCTATTTAGTAGTAAGAAGAAAATTACTAATTTTGTGAAAATCTTAGAGTCAAAGAGAAAAATGATGAAGTGTTTGGCTCAGCTGTTGTGGCTGTGATTTACTTCTTACCAATTATTATATTACTGTTTGAACCTAACAGCATTTGTATTGATTTTTTAGTTTCTTTGGATTCGTTGGTCAAAATATTTTGGTACCGTTTGATTTTGTAATTATGATATTGAAATATGGTATCATGATCTATATGTCTGATTGATTTCTTACTTAAAAAGTCTCTACTAGTGGGTTATAGAATGAGTTAACGGAGTTTCATGATTTCATCCATTAGTATTTTAAGGAAGTAATTTGCTGAATATTAGGCGATCCTTGATGTGATGTATTGTAAGTTGAATTTCAGAACGCATAAAATTGCAAAGGTCAATAACATAAAAGCAAAATCCATACCTGAGAGAACTGCAATTCATGGCCTAAAACCTCAAGAGGCATTGAAAAAGTAGCTGACGAATTTAACCTGATGAAGAAAATCATATAGCATAAAAACCATTCTTCAAAGAAATATGTGATATAAGATGTTGCACAAAATCAACCAAGTATGGTCACATGAGATCATATGTATCCACAAGAAAAGGTTATATGTCTATATATAGTATCAATATTCACCACCCTACCACCCAATAGTACCCAAAGGCCATAGCAGTATTTCATCATGTTAGGAAGGAACCAAAGCCACTCCAAGTACACTGGCAATGTACTATAGAGGCTAAAAAAATCAAGAGCCCAAAATAGAATTAAAGTAAAAGAACTTTGACACAACAAACACCATATTGACAAAAAAATGAGGCATGTAATCATGATAATCAGCCCAAAAAGGGAAAAATCAGTGATTAAAGATCTGTTTATGTTGACTTTATTCATTAGAAAACATAAAATCATTGAATCTAGCCAATAACACAAAGGAATTACAGTAGATAAGGATTTGATTTGTTAGAGTAGGTACCTCACATATAGATTTTATGAGTACCAATGCCAAAATGTTTTGAGAGCAGATTTTTAGAAAGCAAGCAAAACTTGACTTTGAGCTCTAGCTCAAATGGCATCTCCATGCCTTCTAGGAATGGGGTGGAGGGTGATATGTAGACTTGGGAAAGAACGATTCAACACAAAGTAAAGAGAGAAACTCAGGAAGGCTTCTTACTGTAGACAAAAAAACTCTATACATGATGAGTTTAAAATTTTCTAAATATAGCAAATTTCTTTAGTCACAAAACATAAAGAACTACGTTGACGCATGGAAATATGTCTCATGTGTCAAATAAGAGAAAGTCAAAGTTCAAAGACTCATCTTATATGTGAAGGAAAATAATCAAGAGTCTCTAAAAAGTATATATAGGATGATTAGGATCTTGACCAGATAAATTGACATTGAGAAATGAAAGCACTTTCCACAATTTTTTAGGAGGTCAAACTACATTTGCAATACTCTAACGTTGAGGTTGATTTATGAGCTCTAGCAATGTCAGAGACTTGAATTTTCTTAACTTGTAACTTCAAAAACCAAATATTAGCAACCACAATGTTGTAAATTGTGGGACTAAGATTCAAGGCTAGGTTGTTGGATGAACTGATCATCCCACTTTAAATGTACATGGTATTAGATAGAGCAATCTGGTCTAATGAAATAAATTATCTCTATACTCTCAGAGTGCTAAAACTAAAGCTTGATGAATAAGAGGATAGTGGAGTTCTAAGTTTGTAATTATTGTAATGTTTATGGAAAATTCTTTTTTTGCCATTGTGAATTTGTTGTTGAAGACTTGCAGCCATCGGATGGGATTATATATTTATGGTTAGGATAGTCCTTATTCATAACACAATATAATCCTCTGGCTAATATACTCCAAATCAGGTTCCAAACTATGACTAATGTAAATGTGCAGAAATTGTTATAATGTACAAATGTGTTCCTTTTTTTCATATTAATTTATTCACATTTATGCCTCAAAGTTGGGTGTTGATATTACTTATCAAAAAAAAAAAAAAAAAAAAGAAGTTGGATGTTGATATTGATTTTGCTGCTTCATTCAGGTACTGAAAATAGTGTTGACTGTGTTGATGACTCTGTAGTTGACATCAAATGCTCTAATTTAGCTGATGTTATTGTTGAAAAGTTTTTTGATGGTTCACGAGATAGTGAATCTTCTGAGTGCTTCAAATGCCCTTTAGAGAAGGCAATTCTTTTGTTCCTTTGGCATAGAGTGTCTATAAAGATGTGGTTTGTTGTGGTTTGTCGCAACTCCAATATGTAAATGACCTTAAAACTTTCAGTACTATCAAGTTTGCAACACAGCGGTTCACCAAGTAATATTGCTACAATAATTTAATACTTTTTAGCTACTCTTTTTATTTTAGTGACTGTGACAACTAAAACAGGTTAGTATTATAACTTGCTGCCTCCTTTGAGTCCTTAGCAAACATTGATAAAATTTTATTGCTTTATAATTAATATTTTGGTCGGAAAAAATTTCGTTAAATTATTAGTAGGTTATTCTACTAGAGTTCAAATTACCACTCAAAGGTCTAATAGTTTTTGATATACTTTTAGGCTTTCATTTATGACCTTCACAATGAGTTCCAGTCATGATTTGCATGTCCTAAACTGTGGAGAAAGATGAAGCCATTGATATACTGCACTATATTACTTTTGAAATGGTGTGTGCTTAATGGCACTATGCATGCTTTCCCCATGGAGTTTAAGTTGCACCACTGCTATGTTCCTGCTACTGGTGTACAGGTCTATCATATTGGATTGCTGCATTGTTCAAGAGCTACTATTGCATTAAGGCTGCATCAATCAAGTATTACTGTTGTATTTAGTGATGAAATACCCATTGACGTACTGTAATAATTAATTAGTAGTTGAAATTAACAAGAGATGTGAAATGATTCCTATTTTTTTCTTTTTCTTTTTTCTTTCTACACTTTGTATAATACATTTGGTTAATCAAATTTATAATTTCTCTTCTTTTTTTTTCTTTTTTTTTTCTTATTATTTCTTCCTTCTCTCCAGTTAAGTTTCTTTCTTAGGAAAACATTTAAAGAATATAAGTTGCTTTGTAAGGAATACATTTAAAGATAGAACATAAAAAATAAATAAAATAAAATATTCCCGCGCATTGCGCGGGTTAAAAGCTAGTTTGATTAATGACAGAGTTATTAATCTTTGGTCTTTTGGAAATTTAGCAAAATAGAGGATATAAGAAGTAATCACATACAATAAAATGATATAGAGTTGCCACCAAATTTGTTGCCAAATTTTATCTCCCTTTTTAATAATTTTTTGGAATATGTAGCATTGCTCACTGGCATTGCTAACAAGTAAGTGGACACAATTTTTTGCACAACATTTTTCACAATTTATTGAAGTAAGTGACTATGAATTGTGAAAAATAAGAAATAAAATATTACAAGTCTATGTAATAAATCAACCATTTTAACAAATTGTACACAAATTATGGCAAAAGTTGCCCCTAGACCTATTACATTGCAAATTAAAGATCTTACTTTGAACAGCCATGAAGTAATGCTTAATATCCATTAAATTGGCAAGATATTTACAATTTGAGGCCACAAAAGTTAAAAACATCCTACAAAAGGAACATAAACTGCTTATTGGTCGAGTCACACTCATAAGATAAGGTCTCCTACCCCTAAAGAAGTATAGATGGAGCCTTGTTGCAATTAGTACAATAAGTCAATTAGCTTAAAAAGTAGAGGTACCATTTAGATTTCTTGAAGGTGGGTACACTAACTCTCTCTCACAGACCCTACAAGTACAAGTGGATGGTAAGTTACCACTACATACAACTCTGCAGAACAGAGACACTTGATCTTGATGGTTTTCAATTTCTGCCACAAAACTAGGTGAAAATGGCCAAATACCATCATTTTGCAAAATTTGTAGCAATTTAGCACTATTTCGGAACTAATCAGCAATCTACCACTTTTCTAGTACTCGAGTTCCAAATGGTACTCGAGTACAGTAAACTCGAGTTCTTAGCGAACATTCCACCTTGGCACTGTCTGACATGGCATTTGGGCATTTAAAAATGCCACTTGGTACTCGAGTTTCTAGTACTCGAGTACTGTGTTAGTGTGTACCCGAGTTTCTATAACTCGAGTATGGCTCGAGTGTATAAGGGAAATCATCCAGGTTCATACTCGAGTTTCATGGACTCGAGTACTGTGTTAGCAGAACCTGAGTCCTTTAAACTCGAGTTTGGTCTTCAGATATGCTTCTTAATATTATCATACTAACTACTAGTACTACTCACAGATATTTATGCTTCTTGAAACTAAGAAATCTTTGTTTCATTTCAGCAAACAAGTCCTGGTCCCCATCAGCTTTGCCCATATTTTCCACTTTATAGCTGGTAAGTTCTTGTGCAAGTCCAAGGGAACAGCTTGAAGCCTTCGGTCTCGAAATTTGGTTTCTCCTATAGATACAGATGCCAAATATTGAAGGGCGGTTATAATATCAGTACAAAGTTTACTTCAGACCCTTTAGGTGAATTTTCTCAGAACAAAATATTTAATAAAAATGGACATCCTTATCTTCTGAGTCAGCGGCAAAAGTAACAGTTGCATTGATATGTCTGCAATGATAAATGTGCAGGATTCTTTCAGCAATAAATTTTAAAACTAGTATTGCAATACATGAAATAGAACTCTAGAATTGTCATGAATCACTCTCTGATTATGCAGTGTCATCAGTTGAAAAAATTAGCCAGGTTTTCTAAATGCATAAACATCACGAGGAAAGAGAAGAAAGATCATTATATAAAGTATAAGTTTTATAATCAAAAAATACAAAAATGTATACACATAAAAATGATGTGACCGTTTGGTTGTGAGTAATTGGAAACTCAACACAGCACTACAGGGAGCAACCATTCAGAATAGTAGCAACAGTTAGAGCAAGTGTGTAATGCACAATGCATGACCTCTGAACCAAAATTGATGTATTTCATCACTGCTAACAGCAGAAATTAACATTCATGAACAGGAATGACTTCCATAATTCGTTCAAATGATGAAAGTCATTCATTTTAGAAACTTACATTGCCATTCTTGACAATAACATGGATATATCTTCAAACAGTGAAGGACCTATTTTTCTCATTTTCAAACCTTAACCAAACTAGATTATCCCTAACAGTAATTTGTAGATCACAAAAACCTAACAGATATCTTTGCCCATAACCAAAGACCAGTAAAATTCCAGTATTCTACCTTAGGTTTTCCAATTCAATTCAACCATTTGGCCACATTGACCAATGAACCACGTGGCTGAATTTTATTAACCTCGGAAAAGATAACATTAGTTTTGCTACAATGGTCGATAGTGGTTGAATTCAATTGGAGAACCCACAGGTACAACACCTAATGAATTATACCCAAGTTTTGCCCAATACTAAATTATGTCTCTTAATTGCTCAAAAGGAAAGGAACAAAATATAATAGCTTGGTACTTAATTAATCATAATCAAAACCTAATTTTATCGTTATAGTGATACAAGAAAAACCCCACCAGGACAAAATATAATAGCTTGGTACTTAACTAATCATATGCTCGAGTACCACAGCCATCTCTTTTATTATTATGCATGTTTGTCATACCACTTCATGGGAATATATATCCAAATCCCAGAACGAAGCAAAAAAATAAATAAATAAAATAAAATCAAACTACGGAACATTTGCACAAAAACCACACTTTGTATTTCAAAAGATAGATACAATAAGATTCTTCATGGCAGACTAAGGTTCTTCACCCATATTGTCTTTCACTGAGGCAAAACACACCAACAACATTACAAACATGAAAAATAACCATGACAAAACCAACTTGTATATTCTCTCACACTCTCTCTAACCCTCTTAAGTTTCTCCCTAGCTTCAACATAAAGCTCACGAGCTTCTCTTTCCCTCTGAATTTTACTAATGCATAGGTTTGTTCAAGATTTGGATGCATAGGTCTGTTCTGGACTTGTGTCAAAATGCTTTTATCCTATTCTCCATATCTGACCCTAGCCCTTTCTCAATATCTGCAATGAAAAGTAGTTGTTTCAATATAACCCAAATTAGGCTCAGTTTGAACCAAAGAAATCACACATAATTAAAATTGAACTTCTTCACAAGCAAAGAAATCACTATAATAGAAATAGTAAATAGAAGTAGTAAACTGAACTTCTTGCTGTCAGTAATAAATTCCATCCTCAATGCCAAATTCTGTTGAACCAATCACAGAAATAGGTAATGCCAGTGGATAAACATACAAATCAAATAGTCTCATAGCAATTTTAAGATCTAAAAACGTTACCAAAGAGCCTCCTCAGAACTCATCAAGTACATATTTTTTGAGTAATACAACTTGTAAACGGGAAGAAAAAGCATCCATAAGGTTGCCTAAAGTAAAAGGAAGTTTCAGTTTTCAAGACATGCTGATGACAAACAAACAAATTGATGAACATAAAATGAGAAACAACGAAAACCATACTTACAAGAAAGCAAACTGAGGGATTTTGGCCAAAAACACAGGAAAAGGCCCAGACAAGCTATTGTTGTTCAGCCTTCTAGTCTCATAACATGACAAAAATAAAAAGTATTATTACATAAAAAATCCCAAAACATAAACTAAACATAGTATATATATGGTAGGGTACTTGAATATGATCATGTTAATAGAGGCCAAGTCAAAGTTGACACCTTTAATGGTAGGGTACTTGAAGATGATCATGCTAAGGAGAGTGCCTTCACAATTGTAAAATATGCAATCAGAGAAAACTTCTAAGATCCAATAGGTTAAAAGTGGAAAAGTGAAATCATGGCCAACCCACAAATGACCTAACACCCCTCAGAGAAAGGAAAAAATGAAAAACATTACATTACACATAGGGCAGTTACACATTACATTACATTAACCAATTAGTATGCAATTTTTGCGACAAACCAAATGGCAATGCTAATGACTTTTTGTATGCATCCTATAGGGAAAGTAGCTTATAGTATAAATGCCATATTTGGTCCTTAAAATTTTGTCCAATTTTTCTGAAGTTTTAAAAATACATAATTGAACGGCATATAGCATGCATTTTGATCTAATGGCATATATCATGCATTTTGTTTCAAGTTGCATTTAGAAGGATGCCACGGTTCAAACTTAGCGTACCTAGTCTACGAGACCACCACTCGTCGGTACCTCGTTCCACTTAGGGCATGTTCTTCAGTTATGCCCCTCTTGGTCACACAACTTGCATTACACCTTCCACCCCCCCTCCTTCCATGGTGTGGTTCTCGATCGTTTCCTGTCCTCATCCATCTCATTCCTAATTCGTGTTGAGACAGGGCGACCTTTCTCTTGGATCAATTGGGGGTTAGGGACAACCCTTCAAGTTTCTTTAGGATCCGGCCATGATAATCTATCTTTCAACGCAGGGAAAATGGGAGCATATCTGCGAAACAATGCATTCATGCTATAGCATTGGTCAATGTACTGCTTTGCATCATGTCGATACCTAATACAAACTGCAATGACATGTAAACATGGTATCTTGTACAATTTCCATTTCTGACATATGCGAGTTCTTTGCAACCGATTAACTCCATGTGTGTGATCCCTATGTCCAGCAGTCCCTGGATTATGCAATGTATCTACTTGATATGATTGTTGTTGCGTGCTCAATCTCGTCACCCTATGATGCTCTGCCTTCGCCTTATTTCTCATGAAGATATCCAAGGCATATTTACACCATTTTTTCCTCAAATTCAACTGCACTATGCTCTTATTATGACGATCATCGAAGTAAGCATTCAGTTTGAACCATGTGTATTTCACCATTGCCGTAATGGGCAAGCTGTGAGCACCCTTTAGAACACCATTGAAGCACTTGGAGATGTTTGTAGTCATCGGCCCATAACGGTAACCCTCGTAAAAAGTTAGAGCCCGTTTCTCTTTGGGCACATCATTCAAATATTGGTGCGCATCTCGGTTGACATTCTCAATTAATTCGAAGGTGGCATTGAACTTTCGCTCCTGGGTAGCACTTGCTACCCTCCATACTAGATTATTTAAAGTTTCATTGTTCCATCTAGTGTTGACGTTATTGCATAGATGACAAAGGCAATAACGATGTTCTATCATGGAAGGCTGCAAAAAGTCTTGACTATTGTCTCTGAAGACAGCTTGTATCCCAGGGTGTCTATCAGATATGACACATAGCTTGCTCCGTTTGGTAAATACCTTCTTATACAAGCCAAGAACCAACCCCAAGTCTCTGTGCTCTCATTCTCAACAACAGCAAAGGCTAGTGGATAAATCTTATTATTAGCATATATCGCCATTGCAATCATCAATTTCCCTTTATATTTTCCATAGAGGTGGGTTGCGTCAATGCTGATCACAGGCCTACAGTGTTTGAACCTAACAATACATGGACGAAACGCCCAAAATACGAACTTGAATGTACAAGTTCCCCGTTCATAATTATCGTCCATTAGTAACTTATACTTTGTACCCGGACTTGCATCCTTAAGTCCTGCCCAAAAACGCGGCAACTCTGCATAAGACTCCTTAAAATCCCCGTATATAGCTACAACGACCTTTTGTTTGGCATCTCATACCTTGTATGTGAACCATAATGATTACATTAGAAATGAATACAAGTTGAATAATTATAGTTGAAGAAAAAAAAATCGTAAGGCTGCAATGGCCTTTTTATTTTTCAATTTCATTTTTCATAATATAAGGTATTCATGGGTGTTGGGAAAAATGAGCATGCTTATACTTCCATGAAGACTAATGTCTCTACATTGTATTGAAAAAATAATGCAAGTTAAAGAATACCTTGTAGCAAGATACTTCGTGTTTTAAGTCTGCCAAAGCAAGGTGGCGTAAGTTCTTTATCTTATGCATGGGTTCTTCTCGTATATAGTGCTCAAGTGCATATGCTAGGAGCACGGAATCAGTCATCCGACCATCATGAGCATTCTGAATTTTGTGCACGTGTGGGGGCCCTTACATTTTGTGATCTTCCAGACATTGTCTCCCTTGCAACAGATCGCACGAACTGACCATGGACAGGAATCATCCTCACAACTTACCATAAGCCTCTCTGAGTCTGAATGCTCAGTTTTGAAGCTAAAATTCTCTCGCACTACATACCAGGTCAATGCATGTCGCACTGCCAATTTAGTCGCGAATACCATCCCCTTCATTGGCTGCTCCCCAGGCGTCCAACTTGATACTTCCGCTTGCATAACCGGTGATGGATCAAACATATTATCCCAAGTGTTTTTGGTGAACCATTCCGGTGTAGGATCGGGACCGAGGCATATGTCTCTATTCTCTTCTACAACCCCCTCTTCGATATGATCGACATCCTCATGTTCACCCATGGTATCTAGGAGCTCCTCGAAGTCATCCCTAGTAACATCAATATGGGTTGAATCATCACCAAGTCCGTGATCATCTTCATTTTTGGATGTGCCCCTATCATGAGATAAATGCTCTCCTTTATGCACTTGTTGGGGCCCTTCCTCCTCCTCAATTGAGTTTATATGCGGAAATGTCTACCACAGTTCACTACCATACTCATCTCCTGTGTTCTCTGCATACTCTTGATAAGACTATAATGGTATTGAGTCGATGTACTCATCTACAGTTTCATCCAAAACAGTGCGTTGTGAACCCTCTCCAGCCTCTACTATGGCGAGCTCAACAGTGACATAGAGATCCGAAGCAATGAATCCCTTCACCACCATTTGTTCAACAACTTCCCACATCATCTTCACTTCCGCGCCACCCGATAACTGTAGTGAATTGTAGAAATCCTGGGTGTCTACAACCCGTTGAGGTGCTCGATACACGATGGAAATTTTATGCCTAGAGTGGTCTAACTCCATCGCCATCAATATTCTTCATTGCAATTTCATAAGGCCTATCCCACACTTCACCTAAACACATTTACGCTTTTGGTTCGAGCCTTGGTATGACAACCCATGCAACTCATGATAATATGTCTCTCCATCGTAGTACATATAGAAATAGTGAAAATCCATCACCGACCTGTTCAAAGAATATTGTAGTTGTCATAATCTATAACCACTTAAATAATTTTGGTGTATGATAAAAACAATTTATATTCAAACTCAACCTCCTCGACTTTGTGTATAGACATAATGTGCACTTAACCATATATATTTTATACACATAAAATAATAAAAGGTCAACCATTTTGACTTTATTTTATTATGCCAATTTCTTTGTTGAGTAATGAATTCATATTATTATGAACACCCGTATTACTATAAAAGTCAACAAAATATCATATTACCTTTATCTATCAACCCATGAGTTTTATACAATTGAGCCGTGTTTGAACTATACTTGTCACTAATTGGGAATTCAACTAACCTTTACTAATAAATGTGTACATGTATATACACACACACACACACACACACACACACACACACACACACATATATATGTAGTTCTAGCACTTGCTTATTCTGAAGGCGTTGTTAGGATTAAATATTTTCAAAGGATTTGCTTAATTTTATTGTGTTTACACCCCCACTACGTTTATGTGTGTAACTTACAAATTAAAAGGAATTGCATATTTTTCAGCTAACAAGCAATTACTTTTTCATGTGTCCTTCACATGGTGGTTCTGAATAAAATAATCTTACTATGCGTGCTCTCTATTTGCTATCATATGGTCAAGCTTGATTCTTTTATATTTGTGCTCCATTTGTTTTGACAAAAAAGTTATATATATATATTAGCAGTTGTACAAAGTTAATATTGCAAAACTCATTACATGAAATACACCCCATGCATAAAAATCTCATACGAACCACATGCAAACACAATCTAAAACTAAGCATTTAACTAATGTGAGTTAAAAAAAAATAGTACTCGAGTCTACTATTCTCGAGTACCATTCATTCTGCATTCATTACGACAGTTGGCACCAGTAAGTAGGTGTGGGTAATAAGTGCCACTTGGTACTCAAGCTTCTAGGACTCTAGTACTGTGTTAGTGGGGTACCCAAGTTTCTATAACTCGAGTATGGCTCGGGTATAATAAGCTAAATTAGTGAAATCATCCAAATTCATACTCGAGTTTCATGGACTCAAGTATTATGTTAGGAGTACCCGAGTCCACTAAACTCGAGTATGGCTCGGCTATGATGGCTTAAGGGTCCAGCCTTGTAATTTGCGTATTAGAATTTTGAATATTATTTTTTACCAGTACAACTTCTTTGCAGTTTACATAATGACCATTACCTTATTTGAAGAATCCAAAAATTTATATTTGGATGGTAGGAATTAAAGTACAAGCAGGTGATGGTGCATGCATGTGCAAATCTAATTAGATAGTTTCTTATTGTTCCTCAAATGTTTTTGTTTTCCTTTCTTTCTTTCTTGTAGGTGGATTTGTAGTTCTAGATAATAATTTGTGTGATTTCTTTCTGTAATACCCAGAAGAAAAAAAAAAAAAAAAAAAAAAAAGGGGAGAGAGATTAAAAGGAAGGGTATTTAAGTAAATCTCTTGCGGGGCCAATTTTATAATTTATAATTATAAGGGAGTTTTTCGAAAATAAGGTTGAAACCCTAGCTATATATAAACTTATTAAGTCAACGTATATGAAGAGATATTTGGAGAGAGGAGACTACCCAAAAGATTGAAGTAGAGAATGATTGACTACACCTTTGAGGTGAAATCTAAGGATTTTTAGAGGAAGTGTTAGGGAAAAGTTCCTTTTGGAATGGCTTTTGGAGGTAAGTAACCTTATCCTAATTGGGTTTTATTTTGCTCATATTAATGTATTTTTAACTACTGAAAATTGTGTATATTTGTGAGAATTTTTATTTCTATTGTATTACTGATTTCAAGTAAATGATTATTACAAATATATTTTAATACTGAGTATATGATTTTTATATACATGCTTGAATAAGATATATTTTTGTTAGAAAATATGATTTCATATATATGATTATGAACAATCTTACTATGAATTTATTCTGATACCCAGCTAATGGGGGTTGTTCATTAGTATTCTAATACCCAAACCAATGGGGGTTATTCATTGGTACTCTGATGTCCAGTCATGGGAATATAGCGTGACCATAGTCATAAGATTGTTAAGAATATGAATTATGTTTAAATATTTGAACTATTTTGAGTCCTTAAAACTACATATGTGAATTTGGAAATGTTTGAGTATTTGAACTATTTTAAGTCATTAAAACTGCTTATCTATTTTTGGAACCTATTGTAAGTTATAGCTTTTGATATATGGAAAACTAACTATTTTCTAAGCCATCTATGATAAATTTGTAAGATTAAAGTATGTGATCTATGTGCAACTTATTATTTTAAGACTACCAAACTTCTTCAGTTATTTTGGAAACACATAGTATATTATAACTTTTAAAACACATATTTCATCTTATCCTTTACAGATCTATTGCTTAATAGAACTTATTAGGATTTTGGTTACTTATTGAGTTGTCAACTCACCCATTTTTCCCCTCCAGTTTCAGATTGTGAAGAATAGCAAGTTTTGGGAGTTTTGATATTGTGTTGTGAGCAGGAAAAGAAGCTTAGTGATTTTGGAATTGGATGATCTTCTAATAGTTTTATATTTAGTGGCCAATTGGCATTATGTACATGAGGTTTGGATTTTGTTCCTATTAAATTATTGGAGATCTTTTCATAAAGGAATTGTTGAGGTATTTTGGATTTATTTGATTTAATTTTTGGGGATAAATTTTAGTTGCTAAAAAGGTCTTGCACAGTTGTCAAAAGCCTATCTTTATAGTTGGGTTCGGGGCGTGACACTTTCCTTCTTGTCAACATATTAACCACATATTAGGTGATTTTGACACTTATTTTCTCTCTTTTAAAAAACACTCACAATTGTCCCTCCTCTTTCTATTTCATCTCTACCTCATTCATTTTTAAGCCACCTCTTTAGATGACAAATACCTTTAACAAAACCCAAAGCTGACCTGTCCCATTGCCAATAGATTTCTTAGAGTTCGGCAATCAAGTTAATGTTTGGGTATCGCCAAGATCTTTGTAATTCAATGCCGCTTCCCACTTTTTATAACAATTGAATAAAAGAAGAAAGAAGAAGATAAAATTGAGGTATTGAAAATTCTGGTTTAGTTATAATCACACTTTTAAGGATCAACTTTCTGTGTCATGAATAGATCAAATATGTATAACATGACTCCCGAAAGTTACACATTTGGCAATCTAATACTAACAGTAACTGAAAATATACATTAATTCAAGAACCATGCCAGAACAAACAGATTCAACTTTTGTCTTTGCACCAAACATATATGTACATGTGTAAGGTTGAATTTATTCAACCATCTAATTGGCTTTATTCCGTGCCAAATTTGCTTGTAATTCAGCATTTAGTAACCCTGTATTTAGGTGGGTTTGATGTAAGGGTAGTGAGTGAGATAGAGTGAAGATTGCTCAAGAGTGTGCAAGAAAACAGAGACTCGCGGCTGGGACTCGCGGGTGACTCGCGGCTTCAAGCCGCCAGACGCAGTACACGTACCAAGCATGCTGGAAGGTGAACAGTCATGCCAGCTGGAGCACTACAGGACAAAACAGGACAACTGGCCATACGGTTATCTCGCGACTGGATCTCGCGACTTGGTCAAGCCGCGAGCCACCCCTGTTTTGTAAAACCTAACGTTTCACATTCCTCTCCCACTCCAGTATAAATACCCCTTTTACCCACGATTGAAAGAGAGCTTCCAGAGAGAATTTTGAGAGAGAAACCCTAAAGAAAAACAAGATTGATTCACCCACAATCTATACCTTAGAGTCTCTCCAAATTCCCCAACTCTCTTCCTCTCCATTGTCAAATCCTTGAGAGGCATTATACCAAACCTGGTTCTCACCATCATCATCACTGTGAGACAGTTGTTTGGATTTCTGGGAAGCAGTTAGGAAGGAACCAATCTTCATTGGTTGATGCTATGGTCTAGTAGCGGAATTCGGGAAGCTAGAAAAGAAAAAGGTTCAGCGCAACCTCGTTGGAGCAAGAAGCTTGGAAGGCTTAGGTGCACTGGGTAGATTAGGCTTGGAGGGTCTATTGCTGTCCTTGTATCCCAACTACATTTTCTAGTGGATTATTGACCGCTTGGAGGGCGGCGGAGAGGTTTTACGCCGAGAGCTTCGGTTTCCTCTTCGATAACACATCGCGTGTTGTCTTTGTGTTTGCATCTTCCTTCCTCTCTATCTTTGCCTTTTTATTACCTGTTATGGATTATATTTTGTGTTGGTTTAGATAGTTTTTAACCAATTACATATTATAGCATGTGTTTAGTTTCCGCACACTAGTTGTTTGACATATTGCTTGAATTGGTTAAGTTGTAATTTGGGGGTCTAAACGTTCAAAGGTGTTTATACACGTTTTTGAACTTTCAATTGGTATCAGAGCGGGTACACTGTTATTGGTTTCATTACCATTGTGTGATCCTTGACTCCCTTTTGAGATGGATAGGTCTCAATCCCTAAATGCACCTCCATATTTTGATGGTAGTAATTATGCTTTTTGGAAGGTTCGCATGAGAGCATTTCTGTGCTCCATTGATGAATCTGTTTGGGATGCAGTTAAGAGTGGTTGGACTAGACCTGAGGCAGCCAAATCCACATGGGATAAGGCAGCACTCGCTGCATCTAATGCTAACAGTAAAGCTTTAAATGCTATTTTCTGTGGTGTGTCTCCAGATGAATTTCACAGGATTTCTCACATCACCGTTGCCAAAGAAGCATGGGAGATATTGGAAACTACCTATGAAGGCACGAAGAAAGTGAAGGACACCAAGTTACAAATGCTGACCACCCGGTTTGAGGAGCTCAAAATGAGTGAGGATGAGTCTTTTGACTCTTTCTATGGGAAGCTAAATGAGGTGGTTGTCAGTAAGTTCAACTTGGGGGAGAAAACGGAGGATTCTAAAATCGTAAGGAAGATCCTTCGATCATTGCCGGAAAGTTTTCGTGCTAAAGTGACAGCGATTGAAGAGAGCAAGGACCTAGATGACATCAAAGTCCAAGAGCTGGTTGGTTCTTTTCAGACTTATGAGATGTCGCTGCCCAACCAACGGAAGAGTAAATCTCTTGCTCTTAAGACCATTAATGAGAAGGTACAAGTCCATGACTCATCGGAAGACGATGTGGTTGATAAAGATGTTGCATACCTTGTAAAAAATTTCCGAAAGTTCTTGAAGTTCAAGAATAATGGAAAATTTGGTGATAAAGGAAAATTCCAAAGTTCTGGAAGGGAGAAAAGGGAATTCAAAAAGAGAGATGGTAAAGAATCCCAACCTACACAAGGTGTCACTTGCTTCGAATGTAACGGGCATGGACACTTTAAGAAAGAATGTTCGAATTATTTGAAATCGAAAGGCAAGGTGTATGCCACGACATTAAGTGACTCGGATTCATCCGACTCAGAATCAGAAGAAAGCTGTGATGGAGAGGGGAACTATTCAGCTTTTATGACCATTGCACACATTGAGTCTTCAGACGAGTTGAATCGGCTTGTACAAGACCTTGGAGAACATAGTGATGATGAATCACTAGGAATTGTTGAAGAATCAGATGCTGAAGAGGAAGAAAGCACAACAAATCTTCAAGAGAATTATAACTCACTCTTGGAGAAGTCGGGTGAGTACACAAGGGTGGCCAAGGCTGCTGTGAGAAAAATGAAGAAGGCTGAGGAGGACTACAAAAGTCTCCCAATCCGATATAGGGAGGCCAAATGTGAGATAGAAACACTGAATGGTGAGTTATCCGAAGCTTACACAAAAGTAAGATTTCTTGAGAATGAGGTTGTGCAAGCAAATGCTAAAGTAGAGAGGGTAACCACCAAGAAGCTAGATGATGTTATCTCATCTCAAAAGAGCTTTTCAGACAAATCCGGATTGGGATATACCGGAGGAAGTAGCTCATCTGGAAATGTCACTAAAGAAGTGAAGTTTGTTAAGGCTAAAGATCTAGTTGATGTTGGTCCTACTGCTGAGAAGCCCAAGATAGAAGAGAAGAGAAATGTGGGGAACGAACGGTTGCTGAATTCCCGTAATCAATATGTGGGCAGGTCTGAATCTCGTGCCAAGTCACGTCCACGACCACAAAGAGCAACTTATGTGTGTCATTATTGCGGACTTCAAGAGCATACTCGACCAAATTGCCAAAAGCTGAGAGCAAAGAACAGTGCAACTCCTCAAAGGTCAGGAGGACCTAGAAATGATAGAAGAATTTGGGCAGGTGATCAATCTAG
Organism: Quercus tomentella; assembly: GCA_028535165.1. Classification (NCBI taxonomy): domain Eukaryota; kingdom Viridiplantae; phylum Streptophyta; class Magnoliopsida; order Fagales; family Fagaceae; genus Quercus; species Quercus tomentella. The sequence continues at coordinate 51,443,248 of JAPQVY010000133.1, read as the reverse complement.
AGATCAAAATGATGATCTCGGAATGATGAACGTGATAAAGATGATTGGTGCATTCACCAACTGCTTGGAAAGCTTCTCACGAAGGTTTGAAAGCCCTAACTCCCGTACCCAATCCTATAAGGAAATCACCCCAAACGCAAGTGACGTGTGGGTGAAAAAGGGTACTCATGCATAAGCATTAGAACATGTCCATGCATTAATACTTCCTATGCTTTGTGACAATGTTTGTTTGTTTTACTTGCTGTTGTTGCTATTGGTTGTTTGCTTGTCTTCTTGTGCATATTTTTTTTGTTTTTGATCAATCTTTTTCTTCTTATGTGTCAAAAATCCAAAAATCACATAAAAAATTAGAAAGTCAAAAGTTTGATTGACATTGTTGAGTTTTTGTCTCAAAACATGTTTTGCCTTGTACCTTTGTGCTAATGGCTTTGTGCATTTTCGAGCATTGCTTGTTTCTTTGCACTCATATCTCTATGGGAGAAATTTTGAAATCTTTGTGATTGTTGTAAATAGATCTTCAAACTTGTCATGAATGATTAGTGAATGGTTTTGTTGATCTTGAGACATGCATAGACTTGTGTCTATATATCTTCCCACTCTTTATTTTTGTTTTTTTTTTGCTAAAAAGAGCTCACCAAATGTAAATCTCCAAATGAAAAGAGATATTGAGCTGCAAAAGCCTGTCGCACATTCTAGTATTTGACTAGGAAAAAGGGTAAGCGACCTTATATTAAAGTGAATATTTTTTTTCAAAAAGCCAAAGGCTTGTTCATCAAAAAGAAATGTCAAATATCACTCTCACAATGAGAGGTGATTGCCTCAAAAGATCAAAAAGATCAAATGTTGATTAAAAGTGGAGTCAAATGTAAAGCTCCAAGTCATGTTATCAAGTTTTGTGGGAGGTCATATATACATACTTCTATAATTGAGATGGGTCACATGATCTAGTGCTAATTGTGTATGTCTTGGTTAAATTGATCATTGAAGCTTCACATTAGACTAAGGACTATCTCATTGTTGATATCCACACACAACACACAAGTTTATGTTCAATAAATGCCATAATCATTTGTGTAATTGTACTTGATGAAATATGTTTTTCACATGCTCAATCTTTGTTGTTTCAAGCACAAAAAGATTTTTGAGTGTTTTAGGTGTTTTTGGAAAGTATTTTTGTTTGAAAAATCTGAAAATTTCAAGAATCCAGTTTTGCCCTGTTTTGGCGGCTCAGTCGCGGGTATGTCAAGTCGCGTGCCTCAGTCGCGTGTTCGCGGGTCCATTTTGGCGACTTGTTCGCGAGTGAAAGGTCCAGTCACGAGGTTATTCAGAGATTTTCGCGGCTCAGCTCGCGACTCATTCGCGGGTAGACCTTCCAGTCGCGAAAAACACTTAGAAGAATTTTTCAAATTTTTTGTCCTTAAGTTGTTTTGGCGGCTTGAACTGGCGACTGTGTGGCGACTTAATCAAGTCGCGAAAATCGCGTGTTTGGCAAAAATAGGGACAGTTTTTAAAAAGCGTTTTTCAGTTTTCCCTCGAACATTTGTGAACTGTTCATCTTCTCTCTAAATTATCTCCTTCCCAAACACTCCGTGCTCCCATTTTCAATCTCCATTGTTGCATATTTTCTGCTCATATTCTTCATGTCACAGGTATGGGTTTTCAGTTTCGAACTCATTTCTACTTGATTTTGTGTTTTTCCCCTTGTTTTTTTTCTTATGTTTATGATTTAGAAATGGGTTTGTGTTTCGGCTATTGCTCTTTGTTCATGCTTAGCTTGCTGATGATCTTGCTAAAGTTTGTTTTGTTCTTAGTTGTCTTCATCCTGTGCTTAGCTAAGTGTGTCTTTTATTTTATCTGATATTGAGCTGTTGAGTTGTTCTCAAAATGTTCCGTTTGATGATGTGCATGTTCTATTGTGTTAATCTGATGGGTGCATCTGTTAGTTACACAATGCTGGTTATGAGCCTTATCATTTCCCATTATTTGTCTCATTGACATATATCTGCCTTTAGGATAGTTTCTATATCTGATGATTTTATATGTGTTTCCTATCTTAGGCTTGTTTATCCATGTGATTTTTCTAAGTAGCTTATGATTTAAGTGTTCAAAGTTCATTTGTTTGGCTGAAATCTCTTTGTTAAACTACATGGTACTGACTTGTTCTGCTCATATATTGCTCTATACTGTTGTGGCCTCTTCTGATTGTTCACAGATGGCTCCCTCACCTCCTAAGAAGAAAACTCCTGCAAAGAAGGCTGACAAAAGATTGAAAATGGATTAAACTGTTTAGGTCAGTTCATCACTTTGAGAGATACAAGGATAACTTCTTGAAAGCAGGAATTATTCAAGAAAGATTTGTAGATTTGGAGGACTTAAGACAAACCTTTATCCCCAGCTGTTTTGAAGGAAGAGGATGGGAAAAGCTTCTGAGTGATTTCCCTGTAGTGTGTGAACCCCTGATTAGGGAATTTTACTCAAATGCTGTGATAAAGGAGAATGAGTTAAGTTGCTGGGTTAGAGGTAAGGAATTCATTTTGGATGCACATGTCATAGATGATGCATTAGGCCTTGAAGGATTAGAAGATGAGGAATTTATCAACTACAAGGATAGGAGTGTTTCTATTGAAAAAGTTCAACAAAGGATAGGTGAGCAGAGAGAAGGGAAATGTTTGAATACCACTGCCTTTCCAGTAGACATGAGGTGTCTAACAATCATCATGATGTTTAACCTCTATCCCATTAAGAAGTTGACTACAATCAATTGTGCTAGAGCAATCTTTCTGATGGATCTCAAAGAAAAGAATTTCATAGACATAAGTTCCCACATATATGACACTATTGTGGATGAGACAAGAACAACCTCTAGGCCAAAATTGATCTTTCCCAGCTTGTTGATGAGGATTTTTAGAAGTAAGGGTGTTCCAATCCCTCAAGACATCAGTCCCATGTCCACACCTTCTGCAATTAACAAGCTTACTTGCAAAAGGATAAGTGTTAGGCTTCCAGGAGAAGAAGATGAAGGTGATGAAGGAGAAGGTGTCCCAATGGATACTGAAGCAGAGGCAACAGGGCATGCATCAACCTCAACACCCAGGAGGAGTGGCAAAAGACCCAGAGCATCAACTTCTTCAGATACACCTCCAAATGCTTTCCAAATCATTCTGGAAAGACTTGATGGGATCAGAGAAATCCAGACTGAGCACTCTGAGAGGATGAGAGCCATGCAGGACCAGATTGATGTTTTGTCTGCAAAACTTGACAGCTTCACCACTCAGCCTGCACAGTGACCCTTTGGCCATTCCTGTCAAAAAGGGGGAGATGTTTCTGTTGATAATGACATTGATGATTGAGAAGCAGAAAAGCAGATCTTAAGGGGGAGTAATGTGTTGAGGGGGAGTTGTCAAATTCAAAGACTTTGTTTATATATGTTTATGTTTTGAGTACTCTTAGTGATACACTGTGTTTTGGTGTATAGTTGTTTTTAACTCTTAACCTATACTCTTGGCTTAATCTTTAATATGTTTTGCTGATGTTATTCAGGATGACTTGTAGTTTGTACCCATATGCTTTTGTAAGCTTTTAGGGTTAATGTTTTATGCATAGTTTGTAGGCTTTATGGTATGTACCTTGCTAAATGCAGCCTTTATGCTATGTTGAAATCAGTACTTTGATCTAAATGTTCTGGATTTTGGTCTATGTACTGTCACTCTTGTGCCCTTGTAGGATTGTTCCTAGATGCATATACCTTGTGTGTTATGCATTGGTTGAATGTTGAACATACAAGTGTCTTGCCTTATGCTTGTTAACTTGTATGTCCTTGTGTTCATTCCAAGTGTGAATGAGCACTGTGATCACTACCTTGTGGTGTTCACTTGGTTGATCAAGCCATGGTTTGTTTCTTAACTCCATCTTTGCTTGATCACATATTGCCTGTTTCATATGTATTTTATAATTTTCTGCTTACAATGATCATGGTGTATTGTTGTGTTTCAGGAGTATTATGTTCATATGATTCAAGTGCTTCACAGCTTCTAGAGTTAGGTGTGAGTGAGTTTTGTTCAACTGTTCCCAACTCACATGTTAAGTCTAGAGTCTGTTTTAGGGTTTTGTCACGGAATAGCCAAAGGGGGAGATTATAAGGTTGAATTTATTCAACCATCTAATTGGCTTTATTCCGTGCCAAATTTGCTTGTAATTCAGCATTTAGTAACCCTGTATTTAGGTGGGTTTGATATAAGGGTAGTGAGTGAGATAGAGTGAAGATTGCTCAAGAGTGTGCAAGAAAACAGAGACTCGCGGCTGGGACTTGCGGGTGACTCGCGGCTTCAAGCCGCCAGACGCAGCACACGTGCCAAGCATGCTGGAAGGTGAACAGTCATGCCAGCTGGAGCACTACAGGACAAAACAGGACAACTGGCCATACGGTTATCTCGCGACTGGATCTCGCGACTTGGTCAAGCCGCGAGGTCAAGCCGCGAGCCACCCCTGTTTTGTAAAACCTGACGTTTTACATTCCTCTCCCACTCCAGTATAAATACCCCTTTTACCCACGATTGAAAGAGAGCTTCCAAAGAGAATTTTGAGAGAGAAACCCTAAAGAAAAACAAGATTGATTCACCCACAATCTATACCTTAGAGTCTCTCCAAATTCCCCAACTCTCTTCCTCTCCATTGTCAAATCCTTGAGAGGCATTATACCAAACCTGGTTCTCACCATCATCATCACTGTGAGACAGTTGTTTGGATTTCTGGGAAGCAGTTAGGAAGGAACCAATCTTCATTGGTTGATGCTATGGTCTAGTAGCGGAATCCGGGAAGCTAGAAAAGAAAAAGGTTCGGCGCAACCTCGTTGGAGCAAGAAGCTTGGAGGGCTTAGGTGCACTGGGTAGATTAGGCTTGGAGGGTCTATTGCTGTCCTTGTATCCCAACTACATTTTCTAGTGGATTATTGACCGCTTGGAGGGCGGCGGAGAGGTTTTACGCCAAAGGCTTCGGTTTCCTCTTCGATAACACATCGTGTGTTGTCTTTGTGTTTGCATCTTCCTTCCTCTCTATCTTTGCCTTTTTATTATCTGCTGTGAATTATATTTTGTGTTAGCTTAGATAGTTTTTAACCAATTACATATTATAGCATGTGTTTAGTTTCCGCACACTAGTTGTTTGACATATTGCTTGAATTGGTTAAGTTGTAATTTGGGGGTCTAAACGTTCAAAGGTGTTTATACACGTTTTTGAACTTTCAACATGACTCTTGAAAGTTACATTTAGCAATCTAATAGTACCAGAACTTAAAAAAACTATATTAATTCAATTGTCATGTCAGAATCAAACCGAATCTAACTTGATCTTTGCACCTAAATATGTACTTCCATGAAAATGCCATTCCCTTTAGCTTTTCAACAAATTTTTTTAAATTGATAAGTTACGTGCACATCCAGTTGGTTTTGCCTTCAAAGACCTCACTTTCCATCTCATTCTTTATAAAGGGAGAAAATGTCACAAAAGTTGGAGCTTATTAGTGCTTACTAACAAATTTCTCACTCACACTACTGCTAGGTAAAACTGAATAATCAATTACTATATCAGAATAAAGTCCAGAACAATGGAGAGGATATATGCAGACCAAAAAATCACTGCTTTTTATTCCAAGTATGATCCAAAAATGTCATAACTTACGTGCATACAATGGAGGCTCTCCAAACATGATAACATGTCAAATGGAGCTGCAATGAATAGAACACTGAAAACAAAAAAACAAAAAATATAAATTAAGAAAGAGAGCAAGAAAGAAAAGAACACATCCAAATAGTGGCCTAAACAATTTTCCAGCCTTCAAACATGAAATTTATGGCAAAATCCAACAGTTTAGATGGAAGAAATAATGAGGATCCCCTGGTGTCAGAACACACCTGCAGGACAGAAATCACTTTTTTTGACTGAATAGGTGAATACAAAAGGAAAGACTAGTGGAGACATAAAAACATGAGAAGAGAATATTCATTCCAAAAAGAAAACAGCAAACAGTAAGATTTACCAGTAAATTCTTTTAAAGTGGAAAAAGAAAAGGATTCTAAGTCATAAGCTACCAAGCTCCATCTTATAACAAACACAAAAAACAAAGCTTAATTTAGTGGTTGAGGTAAAAGTCTAGGTCTAGAAGTGAATCTACATGGAGGGAAGAATGCAAAATACAAATTGCAAGAGCAGAGAATCCTGAGATCAATGTGATATACACTAGTTGTGGTAGCAAATTTGTTGATAGTGATAAAGGTAGAAGGGTCGAAATCAGCACACAAAATGTTTACTATGTTGGTCGCAAAGAATGAATAGGCATACACAACAACCAGCACAAAGCAAACCTAAAAGAAGGATTAATACACAGCAAACTACAAATAAATAAAAGCCTTCCAGTAAGAATCACAAGTCATAGCTATCCTATTCACTGGAAACACATGTTGGCAGATCAATATTGCCACAATGTAATAAATATTGCCAGAATATAAGGCTCAAATGATAATGATAAGAACATTTTCCTTACTGGAGCAATGAACCTTGTCCCTCAATGTAGTAGACTTCGGGAGATGTCAGTGCTAAGTCGGCAAAGCAAGAGAGAACACCAGCCTTGGCAGCACACTGATCACGCAGCATCACACAAGAGAGAGACTAAGATTTGACCTTTGACATTTAATATTTACTTGGCCAAATAAAAACACTGCCCTGTGTGTCCCTGAGAGAGAGAGAGAGAGAGAGAGAGAGAGAGAGAGAGAGAGAGAGAGAGAGAGAGAGAGAGAGAGAGAGAGAGAGAGAGAGAGAGAGAGAGAGAATGCAACATTGTACCTAGGGATGGCAATTTTGCCCCGCCCCCCTTGACCTGCCCCTCCCCGCTTCGCCCCGTGCGGGTTTTCCCCATCCCGCAAAGGTGGTGGAGCTGGGATGGGGCAAGATTTTAGACCCGCACCACAGGGCGGGGTGGGGATGGGTTTACACTTTTTAGACCCACCTCGCCCCGCCCCGCCCCATCCCCACCCCACCCCGCATTAATAAGGGTTAAATTGTAATTTTTTCATACCCCAAAACCCTACTATTTAAACAAAAATACCATTAGCTTATTTTATTCTACCTAACATGGCTCTACCTCTTTTTTCTTTCTAGCAAAGTTGGAAATAAGGTACCAATTTTAACGTTTTTTTTGTCTTTATTAGAAACAAATTTATATACTATTGAATTACTGGTTTCATTCATGATTCATACATCTTGCTCAACTTAATTTTCATCATGAACATAATATAATTTTTTTTTAATGAGGTACTAGTCTGAGGCTCTAAATATTTGTGTCAGTGTCATTGTTTTTGTAATTTTGTGTGGGCATTTGGCTGCTTAACAACACTGCTTCTTTATGCTTGTCAAAATCCATATCTATTTTACAAGCTGGGTTTTTGTTTTTTAATTTTGGGAGAACGAGGTGATGAGGAATATGTTTCCCTATTGGTTTGATTGCAGATATGATGACATCAATCATGTACTAGCTCTAGCTTATCGTTCTCGTTCTCCACACAAAATTTATATACAATTTAATTTAGTTTTCTGTATTTTTATTAAAAAACATAAGGTATAGGTTTGAGACTTTGTCCCATTCTCTATGAAATAGTCACAAAATGGGAGGAATTAAATAATGCACACTACTTAGTATAAAGGAGATTTGTTTTAGTGTTTTTTAGGCCAATGAAATATAAACATTTAGATAATATTATTTAATTTTGGCTAAAAATTAGTTTGATTTGATAGGATAAATTTATTTATAATTTCAAGTATGTTTTTATTATTAAAACATGTCATTTTATTTGAAAAAATGGTAATAGTTGTAGGGAAAATTAATAAGAAATAAAGTTTTACGGTGTAGGGCGGGGCTTCGCGGGTCTTCGCAGGGCCTTAAGGGGCGGGGATGGGGCAATAAATTTTCCCCGTCATGCGGGGCGGGGCGGGGATGGGGCAAGAAAAATCCATGCGGGGCGGGGGTGAAGATCTCATCCTTCGGCCCCGCCCCGCCTCATTGCCATCCCCTGATGCTTCCGGCTAGTAAGTGGATGTAATTCAATCCATGAGTATCCATTTATCTTAGGACCAAGAACCCGATATTCAGTTATTGCCTCTTGAGAAGCTACTAAACCTGTTTGATGAGCCAAGATGACCCGCTCAGTCTTCCCATCATTCAGAAGCACCTGCAAAGGATAACAATTACTAATACATTCAAGTTGTTTTCTCTTCCAAATGAATCCATCATGGGAAGGTAATATTTATTGTTTATGAAAAGATAGAGAGAACCTTTGAAAGAGGAGCACGAATTAAGCCTTCCTTTTGCTTGGGACAGCCTATGACCAAAGCCCAATACCTCTGATATGTTGCTTCATATGCATCATTCCAAGCCTAGATTACATATAAGCATATCACTAATCAGTCTTAAAAAATAAATAAATAAATAAAGTCGAAGCACTGAGTTATTTCCCCATCATGTTCAAGAAGTTACATTCACCACCCCTTATCTACATAGTATAATCAGCAGAGTGGGGTATGAGTACCTCACAGGAGAAATCTGCTTTGTTTATGTCACTAAATAACCACTAAAGATGATCTACACTTTCTTTGGTTCTCCCCATCAAGAGGAGGCCACTGCTCTCTCGGTCAAGACGATGAACCTAACAAAATACCTCCATGAGAACAGAAAACTTCTATTCTCCTAAAGATAACTACTAATTTAACATAGAAATTGTAATAGTGGTGGCACAGGTAGCAACCAACACTCCAAAGAACCCAGAGAAAATATTACAGCAGAAAAACCTTTCAGACATAGGCATATGGCAAAAGGCATTTTTTATTAAACCAGAAAACTATATAGCAAAGCAAATATCATATTTAACATAAGATACGCTCCCCCTAAATATCTGGGAATGAGATTAATACAACCATACAAATTTACACATGGAACATAGGTTTGTTCTTGAACATCAAATTCAATAAGAAAGTTTTTTTTTTTTGGAGAAAAATATGAATGGTCTTATCATATCATATATCATATATACTATAATAAAGCTGAAACTAGGAGAAAATCCAATTAAAACCAAAATTAAATTTTAATTGGAATCTAATTTTGCGCCATGTCCATCTAATTTTTTTTTTTAATTTTTTGTACCAAGTGAGTTAATTTAATGAAAAAGAAGAGAAGTCCAATATAAATAAACCATCATATATCTAATTATATAGGGAGAGGCTTAGGTCCAGTGTGTTCTGTGCATTGGACCCGGGATGCTACCGTGCGGCAATTCTTGGACACATGGCAGCATTCTATCAGGTCTAGAGCACAGGACATTGGACCCAACCAAACCCAATCATATATGCATGTGTGTGTGTGTGTGTTTAATTGTATAGTTCTTTATTAAAAGAAGAGAATGGTCTTGTCTCCATTGTTATTTCTCCTCTTTTTTAAAGTAGAGGAGGATTCAATAAATCACAAAAATATGACTAAATGCTCTTCTTATGACTTGGTTTACCAAAATAATAAGCAAATAAAACGATTGTCAAATTAAAACTCTCTCTTTATATGTGTATATATATATATATATATATATATATATATATATATAAATTAAAACTTCCTTAAGAAATAGCACTTTTACGTTTACATTAAGGGGGACAAAGTACTCAATGGTATTCATGAAACAGAAATAAATAAATAAATACTACATGGTCAGTGATGATAAGATGATTAGGGAAGTAAATGAACCAAGCCATTCATAAACAGCTTGGGCTTGGCTCGATAAAAAGCTCATTCATATTTGTTTGTTTATAAATGAGCCAAACTTAAGCCTTAATTTTAGGCAGATATAGCACATATTTGCTTTCTCAACTAGTTACTATCCTATTCAACTTAGTGCTGGATTTCACTAATTAATCACATAGAAAAAGCAGCAAAAATAACAATATTATAAGTGCAAAAATCTTTTGTAATTATCTGGATCAAAAACCTCCTTAGGTAGCAGTCATTTTTTGAAGGTAAAAAGTAATCATCAAAAACTAAAAGCTTACCAACTTAGGACCCTCATCATAATCATAAGAAAGAGCTGCAGCTGCCAACGCATCCATGCTGTTATGAACAGGCAGATTCCCCTAAGAACATTGTTATAAATAGATAAATAAAAAGTTTAAGTGTCAAGTGGCAACTGAATATGCTGAAGCAACAGTCTATCATTAAAATGAATGGGGTCACAGGATACTGACCTTAACTGGCAGTCTTGGGGGCTTGTTTACCACAATTATAGCAGAGTCCTGAAATTTCAACCACCAATTAACAAATGGCAATATGGGCACAAAAGAATACAGAATCAAACAACAAATATAGCCACACAGCATTTTCAGGCAGCAAAGGGTTAATTAACCATCATGCCTCTACTCAAATAACATTAGAAACAAAATTATGAATTAAATGTAAGACATGCCTTGTACTTGACAAGCCTTTGCAAGTACTCTATCTCATAGGCATTTGGATATAGTGTCCCACTTGGAATAGTGTAAAATCTCTTGGAAATCCTGGTCTCAGCAACTGATACAGGTATGTAAACTCTTGCCCCAACCTCCATGACCTCATTAGGCCTAATCTGTAGGTCAGCTATATGATTGCAGATCAAGTAAACCCCCATAAAATCATAAACAGTCAACAAATAGAAGTAGAAATAAAGGGGGAGAGAGAGAGAGAACTTCATGTATCCATCTTGTGGATTTGAACAATGATGCTGTCAACAAGTTCTAGCTCAAAAGACACTTAAGAATGGGATACAAGGTGAGATTGTGCAGCCAAAACTCACTAGTTGCATGCGTAACTTAACAATTGAGGAAAAAAAACTGGGATGGGAGTGAGATCGTGGTCAAAAGCTAGTGTCAGTACCTTCCTCAAAGGTTTCATATGTCCTTCCTGGTCAACATAGGAGTCCTCCGAAATTGGGCATTCTATCTGGACCTAAAAAAGAGGAAAATTACATAAGTTTATAAACATCTATAAAAATTCCTGTTGTGCAGATAGCACCCCAGGACTCAAATCAATAACAGTAAATAAGCGGAAATCAAATAACAAGCACACACAAAGAACACAAGAATTTACATGGTTCGGTAAACTGCCTACCTCCACGGAGACGACGGAGAAATTTCACTATAAAAAATAGGGAGATACAATAGTGCAAAAGAACACTTTCAAGAAACTCAAATCCCAATACACTCTAACTCTCTCTCACACACAAGATAAGAAAACACTATTCTTCTTCTTATGTGACTGCTGCTAAGGTTTTAGGAATTACTCTAATTCTCTCTATGTATTTTTTATTCAACCCAAACCTAATATATATATATATATATATATTATAGGTCGGCTATTACTAGGAATTATATTCCTAGTTGTATTCGGTTTCCTAATACTACTTGTATTTGATTTAGAAGACCAAATTGGGCTTTAGCAATTCAAGCCACATGGCCCACATCAACAAATCTCCACCTTGGCTTGAATTGATCAAGCTACACAAGCAAACTCCTCCATCGCCTCCACCTTAGCTCTTTAGGGCTCACAAGCTACAAACACCAATCAAGTCCAAGCAGTGCTTGAACTTGTCTGTTGGAACTGGCTTTGTTAACATATCAAAGGCATTCTCACTAGTGAGAACCTTCGACAAAGAAATATCACCAGACGAAACCCATTCTCTGATCTTGTGATACCGCACAGCAATATGCTTTGTTCTTGCACGATATACCTGATTCTTCGCCAAATGAATTGCACTCTGACTATCGCAATGTAGCATCATGCTATCCTGCTTGAAACCAAGCTCATTAACTAGTCCACTAAGCCAAACAGCTTCTTTTCCTGCCTCTGTCATCGCCATATATTCTGCTTCTGTAGTGGATAAAGCAACTACATCTTGTAATGTAGACTTCCAGCAAATTGGGCCACCAGCAAACCTAAACACATAGCCTGTCGTGGACTTTCTAGAATCAAGGTCCCCTGCATAGTCGGAATCCACATAACCCACAGCTTCTGTACTAGCTCTCTGATCAAATAGGATTCCGAAATCACGAGTGCCTATAAGATATCTAAAGATCCACTTTATTGCATTCCAATGCTCTTTGCCTGGATCTACCATATACCTACTAACCACACTGACTGCATGAGAAATATCAGGCCTTGTGCACACCATCAAATACATAAGACACCCAACTGCATTTGCATATGGCACTTTAGACATATACTTTGACTCCTCATCTGAACTTGGACACAACTGTGAGGATAGTTTAAAATGGGCAGAAAGCGATGTACTAATAGGTTTTGCATCAAGCATACTAAACCTCTCTAACACCTTCTTAAGATATCCCTTCTGAGATAACCATAATTTACTAGCCCTTCTATCTCGGCGAATTTCTATCCCAAGAATCTTCTTGGCAGCTCCAAAATCCTTCATGTCAAATTCACTACTCAACAAAGACTTCAACTTCACAATTTCTTGCTTACTCTTTGCAGCTACTAACATGTCATCAACATATAGAGCAAGAAATATATAAGAGCCATCAGCAAGTACTCTAAAATAAACACAACAATCATACTCACAACGCATGTACCCATGTGTGACCATGAATGAATCAAACCGTTTGTACCATTGCCTGGGAGACTGCTTCAAGCCATATAATGATCTTTTCAATAGACAAACATAATCTTCCTTGCCAGGTTCTTTGAAGCCTTCGGGCTGTTGCATGTAAATCTCTTCTTCTAAATCTCCATGGAGGAATGCAGTCTTCACATCTAGCTGCTCTAACTCCATGTCATGCATTGTCACAAATCCTAGGATTACTCGGATTGAGGTGTGCTTCACAACTGGTGAAAAAATCTCATTATAATCAATTCCTTCTCTCTGTGAGTAACCCTTTGCCACTAACCGTGCCTTGAATTTTTCACCTTCCTTTTCTGACAATGCTTCTTTCTTACAGAATATCCACTTGCAACCAATAGCCTTCTTTCCTTTGGGCAATTTCACTAATTCCCAAGTCTTATTCTTCTGTAGTGACTCCATCTCTTCTAACATTGCTACAAGCCATTTATCATTGTCTTTCCTATTTTTAGCCTCCTTCAAAGTGAATGGATCTCCATCGCTGGTTACGAGAGCAAAACTAACCATGTCTTCAAAGCCATATCTCTGTGGTGCTTTGTGAACCCGCTTCTCTCTACCTTTAGCAATTGAATAAGACTCTTCTTGTTGCTGCTGTGGATCAATCTCAACATCACCCTTATCATTAGGTGAACTATTCTCGTCAAGCTCCACCTCAACAGTTAATTTCTCCTGTGGACTATCATCACATGTCTCTGCTTCATTCCGTTTCAACATAAAGGCTTCATCAAATATGACATCTCTGCTAGTCACCGTTTTCTTTGAGATTGGATCCCAAAGCCTGTAGCCTTTAACACCTTTTTCAAAACCAAGAAATACACATTTTCTTGACTTTGAATCCAATTTAGAACGCTCTCCACTTTGCACATGCACATAAGCTGGACAACCAAAGATTTTTAGACTCGAATAATCAACTGGTTTACCTGACCAAACCTCTTCTGGAATCTTGAAATCAATGGCTGATGATGGAGATCTATTAATAATGAAGCTTGCTGTGTTAACTGTCTCTACCCAAAACACCTTAGGCAACCTTGCATTTAATCTCATGCATCTGGCTCTTTCTGCTAAGGTTTTGTTCATTCTCTCTGCAACCCCATTCTGCTGTGGAGTTCCTTTAATTGTGAAGTGATGAGTAATGCCTTCTAATTCACAAAATCTTATGAATTCTTTATCTCTATACTCTAGTCCATTATCTGTTCTAAGGTATTTTATTTTCCTGCCAGTCTGATTCTCAACCTGTGTTTTCCACCTTTTAAATATGCCAAACACATCAGACTTATGCTTCATAAAATAAATCCATACCTTTCTAGAGTAGTCATCAATGAAACTGACGAAATACTGAGCACCACTATGAGAAGAAACTGATATTGGACCCCAAACATCTGAATGAATGTAGTCAAGAACACCCTTACTTGTATGAGAGCCTGTCTTGAAACTGACTCTATGCTGCTTCCCATACACACAATACTTGCAGAAGTCTAGCTTGCATGTCTTCACCCCTCTCAATAAATTTCTCTTGTGCAACTCTAACATACCACGTTCACCAATATGGCCAAGTCGCATATGCCATAATTTTGTGTCGTCAGTGCTGGACTCCACCGGAGTGGTGACTGCAACTCTTCCTACAACTGTGTTCCCAATCAATCTGTAAAACGTGCTTATTTTCTGTCCCTTCATCACCATCAAAGCACCTTTGGTAATCTTCATGATTCCACCCTTTGATGAGTATGAATAGCCCAAATCATCTAATACTCCTAAAGAAATTAAATTCTTTCTAAGATCTGGAACATGCCTAACATTACTAAGAACTCTCACAACTCCATCAAATATCTTGATCTTCACGGTACCAATTCCAATAACCGGGCATGTAGCATCATTACCCATTTGGACCATACCACCGTTGTAAGGCTTATACGTGTCAAACCAATCTTTCTTTGGAGTCATATGATATGAGCATGCTGAATCTAAAACCCAAGATTCCAATAGAACATTGTTACTTGATGAAACTGAAAGTAAATTTGCACCAACTTCATTGTCATCTGATGTTTCTTCAGCAACACTAGCTGATTCTAGGGGCTTCTTTCCATTCTTCTTCTCCTCTAAATTCTCTTTCAACTCTTTACACTGATTCTTGCAATGCCCTTTCTTGTGACAATAAAAGCACTCTACATCTTTCTTTGCACGTGATTTAGACTGTGATCTGTTCCTGTTGGAGTTCCGTCCTCTTGACCTGCTTCTACCCCTATTGCTTGACTCAGACTTTACAATAAGTCCATCAGCCTGAGAACCATCGCAATCTTGCTTCATCTTTATATGTGACAAAAGAGCACTGGTCACCTCCTCGAGTACTATAGTCTCTTTCCCGTACATCAACGTAGTTACTAGATGATCAAAAGAAGTAGGAAGCGATGCTAATAAGAGTAACGCTTTATCTTCATCCTCATAATTCACCCCAAAACTTGACAGTTGGGTGTTCAACATGTTAAACGTGTTGAGATGCTCCAACAGATCAGAACCCTCCTTCATATGCAAACTATACAATTGCTTCTTCACATACAACTTGTTCGTCAGATTCTTTCTCATATAAAGACCTTCTAGTTTTTCCCAAATCTCCTTTGCGGTCTTTGCTTCTAGGATGTTGTGAATGACCTCATCACCTAGGTTAAGACGAATAGCATTAGCTGCTTTCTCATCCATCTCTACCCATTCTACATCCTTCATCGTTTCCGGTTTCTTCTCCTTCCCAAGCAAGGCCTTGTGAACTCCTTGTTGAATTAGGAGATCCTTCATCCGCCTTTGCCAAAGAGAAAAATTTCCCTTACCACAAAACTTCTCTACATCATACTTTGTGCTTGACATCTTTACTGTATTAAAAGGATTGAATCCTAACCTTGCTCTGATACCACTTGTTGTGCAGATAGCACCACAGGACTCAAATCAATAACAGTAAATAAGTGGAAATCAAATAACAAGCACACACAAAGAACACAAGAATTTACGTGGTTCGGCAAACTGCCTACCTCTACGGAGACGACGGGGAAATTTCACTATAAAAAATAGGGAGATACAATAGTGCAAAAGAACACTTTCAAGAAACCCAAATCCCAATACACCCTAACTCTCTCTCACACACAAGATAAGAAAACACTATTCTTCTTCTTATGCGGCTGCTGCTAGGGTTTTAGGAATTACTCTAATTCTCTCTATGTATTTTTTATTCAACCCAAACCTAATATATATATATATATATATATATATATATATATATATTATAGGTCGGCTATTACTAGGAATTATATTCCTAGTTGTATTCGGTTTCCTAATACTACTTGTATTTGATTTAGAAGACCAAATTGGGCTTTGGCAATTCAAGCCACACGGCCTACATCAACAATTCCAAAGTCCCTTACACACTCAGTTACAATAATAATAATGATTAGATTTATCCCTTCCACCAGCTCAAACTTTGAGGACAAATGGTACAGCATGTGGTACTATGGTTCAACTCTCTCCACTTTAGCTCCCATTTAAAATTTTAAAACACTCCTTGTATTGGGCCCATTCATTGAGGAGATTTTGGGCCCACACATGCAACAGAGTATTAGAATATTGATTTAAATTACTAAATTCATCATCTTCCTGTCAGTTTAGGCTTTTGAAACAACCAGTAATTTACCGGTCGCAACTCCAATTTAATATGAATAAAACTAACTGAATCAAAACAAATACAGATAAATTTTATATATAAAATTTTAAATAATCATAAAGTTGACAACCCAATCCAATTCTTCACAACCCAAATTGATATACTCCTCAAACATAATAACCAACCAAAAAAACTTAAAAATTTATACTCACAAGGCCTTTGCTGAAATGTGACTGAATCACAGTGTCCGAAATCTCATCAAAGTAATACTTGACCCAACTGATAGCGGTGACCCGAGTGGACTGACCAGGGATGCTGACCGAGTTCTTTCTGGGTAGAGGATGAGCAGGAAATGGAGGCAAAGACAGGAGCTGCCGAGGCTTTGGACCTTCTTTTGGGCCACCCAATTGGGCTATGTTGTTGGAAACCCGGATTACCGGGTCAGCGTAAGCAGGTTGTGATTGCCTAACAGAAACAATATCTGTTGGCGATTGAGGATTTTTGTCCTCATGCTAATTCTGATGGAAAAAAAAAGGGTGGTGCTGCTATGAGATATGAGTCTCAAAAGGGAAATCAAATAATGTTTTTTGTAAACAAGATTGATTACCTGCGAGTGCTGGGCTTTTTGGTTAGTATATGACTTTCCTGAAATGGTGCACTTCACTCGAACTTCTACCCTCTTTTTGTGACAACTAACGAGTGATGAGTGATGGCTACTTGAACTTCATATGGGGGTTATACGGGTCCCTTAAATAAGAATCAAGTACATGAATGAATGTCAAAAAGCTTATCAACAACTAGATTCTGATATTTCAAAGAAAACCATTTGATATCATAGCAAACTGGGCATCCCCTTTCAGCACAAAACAAAAATTAACATTTATCATGGGTCCACAAAAAGTGCAGGATGAACCATAAAACCAAAAATACCTGGGACCACTAGTACTAGATATCATATGAAACACCAAATAAAAACCGATAGTACTAGATGAACCACAGAACCAAAAATACCTGGGAAGGTGTCTGTGATGGAAGGAATATATTTGGGGGCTGATACGGAGCAGGAGTTTCATATGCTACCTTGAGGAAGGTTGATAATTTCCACCATATGCACTGCTGGGACCACTAGGCTGCATTTGTGATGGTGCAGTTTCCTAAATTCTTTAAGGTTCTAATTTTATCTGCAGATATGTCAACATGCTCGAGTTGGTTTCTGTATATAAAAAGAAAAAACAAATATGCAGCTTAATATTCAGAGCTTATTATGCAGGAGGCCAAAAAAAAAAAAAAATACAAGGAAGGAAAACTTACTCCCCGATGTAACTTAGGATTAGGAATGCCTTTTGGAACTCAAGCTCTCCCCAGGCCGCTAACTTGGGACTAACAGCATTTTCCATACTCGAAGAGAATGAGCCTCTTAGGTGCCCTTAAAATGGCATAGGAAAGTGAGAAATAGCATTACTTTTGGGCATAAAAAAAGTAGCAACATTAAAATCATATAGCATTGTATGGTTTACAGTGTCAAGGAGAATTCTAGCAATGGACACTAATATGACAGTGTGTGTGTGTCAGTGTTATGTTATACATGTTAAACTTGTTCCCAAACACAGTAACCAAATTTTCACTTTCTTTCAAGGTTCCAATGCTAAACACAGTAACCAAAGTTGGAACCTTGAAAGCATAAGTGCAATTTGCTTTAAATTTTCCTTCTTTTTAACCTTACTTGAAGCTTGAGTGGATTGTTGCTCATCCTTTATTTCCTGGAGGAAAAATGGAAAATAATTAAAAAAAGAAGAAGATTAACATGCACAATAAATATTCCAATTTTCCACATGGTAGTTGGCAGGTACTTTAGGTAAAACTGTATAGTGTAAAACCACTTTGAGCAGCCAACCTAAGCAGACTTCGTTGCAGTACAATCATTTCGTACCGGAAGGCCCTTCATTTCTGGTCTGATGTGAACATTCTCTTCCTCAACTTTCTCAACCCATCCCTTCAAGTTTTTGAGATCTCCCTTGATAACAATGACTGCATCGCCCTTCACAAAATGCCATTTCTGTCTATTTGCAAATAAAGTCGACAAACTATAGCCATGTCGTTCTCTCCATTCGCACCAGGTTTCTGAAATTTTTCAAGTACATCAAAAGTAGGTTTTATATTTTGAGAGCAAATTGATATCATGGTGTAGGAGGCAAAATTTTAAGCCAATCATAAAATGCCACATCAACAAAATTTAAATTAATATGTCATTAAATTAGATAAATCAAGTGTTGACATGTGTCATTTAAGATGATATTTATCCTAATTAAATAGAGATAAATATCTTGATGATAATTATTCTAATTAAATAGAGATAAATATCTTAATTAAATTGGAATGATAATAGTTAGTCATTATCTCTATTAAAATAAATAAATAATAATAGAGATAATTATCTACAAAGAAGTCAATCCCAAGTGGGACTTATCCTTTGAAACCACTATAAATAGAGGGCATACCTCCTCTCATTTACGGAATTTTTTTAGACGTCGAAACTCTGAAGAAATTCTACCTCAAGAACACACGAAGAACATTCAAATAAGTTCTTTGAAGTTCTATTGGAATTAAGCTGAAAAAGCCTCCATAAACTTCAACAAACCTCAAATCCTTGAAGCTGAATGGATCAAGCCTCTAAAGCCCCAAAGAACTTCAACCTAAAAGCCTTCACATTCAAAGACTTGAAGAACAATAAATCTCTAATAAGCTCAAAGCTAGAGGTTTGTTGTGGAGACCATTCAATCCATCTTCCAACTAAAGTCAAGGAGATTCCTTGTTCGAGTCAAGTTTAATGAAGATAGAATCAAAGGGTATTCTTTTGTAAAAGAATTAAAATAGAGATTGTACTCATTATTCATCAATACAAATTATTATTTGCAAACCATATTTCTTTTCAATTGTTTAATTTTCAACCATTGGAAAATTTGTGTTTACAAATTTTTGGCACACCCTGTGGGACCATCTCTACCTCTCATCTCTTCTTCATCAACTTGTCACATCCTTTGAAGCCATATGGCTTCAAAGAAGACTCAAATCGACAACCCTCTTTTTGGAACAAGTGAAGTTGATCCTACACTTGATTCAAACTCTGATATTCCCTATACTGGACCCATGACAAGGGGAAGGATAAAAGCCCTTGCAGAAGTCTATGCTCAAACAACACCTATACCCCAATCCTCGTCTGTTTTCAACACTTCTGAAACTGAGAAGTCACAAACAGCCCCATCTACTCAGGGGGCAAGCAAAGATGTAGCTGGCCTCGTTAAAGAAATGTTGTCTCAACCAACTTTGTCACCAGAACCAACACAAGAAGGTCCAATTGTTGAAGAAGCGGATGAATCACTTGATGGCTCTGAATTCTCTTTTTCAGAAAATATTCCTACTTCCAAGCTTAAGGAATCCCCTCACTCTGTTAGTTCATCTGCCATGCCAGTCATGATGACTAACACAACATCTTTGGAGGAACAAGTCTCGACCATAGCCCAAACTTTAGAAGAGCTAATGAAGTCCATGAAAGAGAGGGAAGCATTAAGAGACACATAAATAACTTTCTTGATGAATAAGATAGGGAATACATCTGGAACGAATCGTGAAGATGAAAGCTTTCAATTAAAACAAAATCATAATGACAAACCCGAGAGTTCAACAAAGGATCTCAAACTCTCTACAGATGGGTCTATCTTTCCTGACCAGCTCAAGGAGTTAATCAAGGAAGCTATCAAAGATCAAGTTGGGGGTGGAAGTCAATCGTCCATTGCTTATGCCAAACCATACACTCAAAGGATAGATCTCTTGAGCATGCCTCAAAACTATCAACCAACAAAGTTTCAACGGTTTGAAGGTAAAGGCAATCCAAGGCAGCATGTAGCTCATTTCGTGGAAACTTGTAACAATGCTGGTACTTACGGAGATCTCATGGTCAAGCAATTTGTTCGCTCTTTGAAAGGAAATGCGTTTGATTGGTATACTGATCTAGCGCCTAGCTCTATTGATAGTTGGAATCTCGTTTCTACAGTACTCGACGTACTATTAGCATTATAGAACTCACCAATTCAAAGTAGTGGAAAGAAGAGTCTATCATTGATTACATTCAGCAATGGAGAAACCTTAGTCTTAACTGCAAGGATCAATTATCTGAGGCGTCCGCAATTGAGATGTGTATTCAAGGAATGAATTGGGCTATAAGCTATATCCTTCAAGGAATAAAGCCTAAAACATTTGAAGAATTAGCAACACGCGCCCATGACATGGAGCTTAGTATTGCTTCCAATGGTCACCAAGGCCCACCTATTCAAGAACCTCGCAAGGGGAGAAAAAGACAAGATACTCACGAAGGGGGCAAATTCCCTCCTAAGCCGGAAAACAAGCAGTCCTTGATTGTGACTACTACTCCTCTCAAAGTTCCAATTAAACCCAAGATAAAAGAACAGACATCTGCTTTCACTCAAGAAAGAAGAAGAAGACCAACATTACAAGAAATGCAAGAAAAGAAATATCCATTCCCTGATTCCGATATCTCCAACATGTTGGATCATTTACTTGAGTTGAAGTTGATTGAGCTACCGGAGATGAAATGTCCTGAAGAGGCTGAACAAACAAATGATGCCAAGTATTGCAAGTATCATCGCCTTATAGGCCACCCCATTGAGCAATGCTTTGTGTTGAAAGATAAAATCATGGAGCTAGCTTGTCGAGGAAAGATCATGTTTGATGATGAAGTTGCAACTGCCAATCTAGCCATGGTAGCCTCAACAACTACTTCTACTTATTTCACCATTCAATTTGGTTCATTTGAGCCTATTGAGGTGAAAGTACCTTTCTCCCCAGTGCCAATTCCCAAGGATTATATCTTTTCATCTCTTACATGTTATCAAGTAAGTGGTGAAGAAGAATCTTCAGAAAGTGAGGAGGAAACAGAGCGAGCTATTGTGTATAGAGCATATTGGTCTTCAATCATTTTCACTGATAATGATCGTCTGTTGGGATCTAAGATTCACAAACATCCCTTATTTGTGACTGGTTACATTCGAGAACAAAAAGTCAATCGTATCCTTATTGATGGTGGATCTGCAGTTAACATTCTGCCACTCAAAGTATTGAAAGAGCTTGAAATCTCCTTGGATGAACTACTTCCCAGTAAATTGATGATTCAAGGCTTTAATCAAGGTGGACAAAGAGCCATTAGGAAGATTAGGCTTCAAATGCTCATAGGTGAAATGGAATCAAGTGCACTCTTCCATGTCATTGATGCCAAGACCACCTACAAACTGCTTATAGGAAGACCATGGTTGCATGAGTATGGTGTTGTGCCATTTATGTATCACCAATGCCTTAAAAATTTCCAAGATTGACAAGTAAAAAGATAGAAGCTGATTACAAGCCCTTTACTATAGCAGAATCACATTTTGTTGATGCAAAATTTTACTTGGAAGATCATACACTAGAGGAAGCACAAGTCATTGTTTCACCATCTAGCAAAGAAGCAAACCTCCCTTCCAAAACTTCAAAGATTGACTCTCCAATTGAGGAGAAGAAAACCAAGCCAATTGAGGAGAAGGAAACCAAGCAAACAAAGACTTCCATAAAAGAGAAGAAGTGTCATGCCTCTGAAGCAACTAAGGTAGCCCCTGTGTTACACTATGTCCCAGTCACCAAAAGGAAAGAAGGCCAATCACCATTTTCAGGAGATGGAGAGTCAACATTGGAAGATCTGCAAGGACTAACTCTCCCAGTTGCTAAAATCACAAAACCAAGAATCTCAAACCAACCATTGAAAGGGTTCACAAGACCATCCCAAGGACTGATCGTTGAACACGGGACTTTGCCCACCAAACGAACTAAAGAGGGTTTCGACCCTAATGCATATGGACTCATGGCTAAAGTTGGTTATGACCATGAGAAGCCGAATGGTTTGGGTAAGCTCATCCCTGAAGCCTTTGGAAAAAGGGAACACCAGGTGTCGAAGGCTAAAGGTTTCGAAGTAACAAATTCTAAGGTTGAAATTGGATACACTCCATCATCTCCTGTTCATTTTCCCATTCGAAAAGCTACTGTTTCAGTAATTTCAACAGATTATGAGGAAGAAGAACAGTCCTCAAACCTATCAAAGAAATCATCCGTTTTTGATCGCATTGGGCGACCCACATCACATATCTCAATCTTTGATAGGTTGGGGACACAAGAAGATAACTCTGTTGTTGGCACTCAAGGCTCTACTTTCACAAGACTCAGTCACTCAACTCCTTCTCAAGTTGACACTCGAGGTTCAGTTTTCACAAGGCTCAGTCATCCAAGCCCTTCTCAACTCTCAAAAGATTTGAAGGCAAAGCGAGAGAAGAATGAGAGGATAAATCTTCTCCCTAGAGGTGCTAACAACACACTTATTGTTAATCAAGACTCAAATGAGATTCGAAGCTCCATTCCATCTTGTATGAAACGTAGAACCATTTGGGAAGTGAATACTAGAGAAGCCCTGACTGCAAAAAGGTGTACAATGGTGACCACAAACCAAGAACTAGAAGATGAAGCTGTTACCTCAGTAAATCATATAACAATCATTGAAGACACGAAAGAAGAACCCCCTATTGAAGATGATACTAAGGATGCTCCACCCTCATTTGAAGAAGACGTACGGACTACAGTTGATGAATTGAAGTCAACATTGGCACCATCGAAGATCCTAGGCCAGTCTTTATAAATGGAAGTTTATCTCTAGAAGAGGAAGATGCCTATATTGAACTCCTCAAAGAGTATAGGGATGTTTTTGCTTGGACATACAAAGAAATGCCCGGTCTTAAGCCAAAGATTGTTGTTCATCATTTATCAATAAGACATGGGGTACGACCAACAAAGCAAGCACAACGTAGGTTCCAACCTGAGTTAATCTCCCAAATTGAAGGTGAAGTCAACAAACTTATTGAAGCTGGCTTTATTTGAGAAGTCAAGTATCCTTCATGGATATCAAACATTGTCTCGGTAAGAAAGAAGAATGGGCAAATCCACATTTGTGTCGACTTTCGTGACCTCAATAGGGCATGTCCAAAAGATGATTTTCCTCTTCCTTTAATGGAAATTATGGTTGATGCTACAGTAGGCCATGAAGCTCTTTCATTTATGGTTGGGTTCTCTGGTTACAATCAAATTCGCATGGCTCCGAAAGATGAAGTGCTCACCGCTTTTCACACTCCAAAAGGGATTTATTGTTATAAAGTTATGTCATTTAGGTTAAAAAATGCTGGTGCCACTTAACAAAGGGCAATGCAAAAAATATTTGATGATATACTCCATAAGAATGTAGAATGCTATGTTGATGATCTAGTGGTGAAGTCGAAGAAAAGAATGGAGCATCTTCAAGACCTTCGTCAAGTTTTTGAGCGACTTCGTAGGTACCAACTCAAAATGAATCCTATGAAGTGTGCATTTGGAGTTACATCGGGAAAATTCCTAGGATTTATAGTTCGACACAGAGGAATTGAGATAGATAGTTCAAAGATTGATGCTATTCAGAAAATGCCAGAGCCTCGAAATATTCATGATCTCAAAAGTCTTCAGGGAAAGCTTGCCTACATTAGGAGGTTCATATCCAACTTGGCTGGACGCTGTCAACCTTTCAGTCACCTTATGAAGAAAGATATCTCATTTGAATGGGATGAAGCATGTAGAAACGCTTTTGAGAGCATCAGAACATACTTGTTGAATCCTCCTGTCTTACGAGCACCCATACATGGGTGGCCGCTCATTCTTTACATAGCAGCACAAGAACAATCTCTAGGAGTGCTCCTAGCATAGGAAAATGAAGAAGGAAAGGAGAATGCTCTTTATTACTTGAGTAGAACCTTAAATGGTTCTGAGCTTAATTACTCACCAATTGAAAAGACATGTTTAGCTTTGATGTTTGCCATTCAAAAGCTAAGGCATTACCTACAAGCCCATTCAATACGGCTTGTTTCACGAGCAGATCCCATCAAATACATTATGACTAAGCCAGTTCTTTCGAGGAGGCTAGCAAAATGGGCTCTTTTACTCCAAGAGTTTAAGATAATATATGTCCAGCAAAAAGCAATGAAAGGACAATCTTTAGCCGACTTCCTCACTGAGCATCCTATTCCTGATTATTGGGAGCTGTCTGATGACCTTCCTGATGAAGAAGTAATGCTCATTGAAATTTCGCAAACATGGAAGATGTTCTTCGATGGGCCTGCTCAATGTAGTGGTGCCAGTGCTGGGGTAGTTTTTGTAACTCCAGAAGGAGATGTACTCCCATATGCATTCACTCCCATAGAATGTTGTTCAAACAATGTTGCTAAATACCAAGCACTTATCCTAGGTCTTGAAATGGCAATGGATGTGAAAACAACTCACTTGGAAGTCTTTGGTGATT
Source organism: Quercus tomentella (assembly GCA_028535165.1). Classification (NCBI taxonomy): domain Eukaryota; kingdom Viridiplantae; phylum Streptophyta; class Magnoliopsida; order Fagales; family Fagaceae; genus Quercus; species Quercus tomentella. The sequence continues at coordinate 51,418,494 of JAPQVY010000133.1, read as the reverse complement.
CAAAATTAGTAATAAATCAAGTGCTTTTGCACTATGATGTGAAGAAACCTGAATTGATCTCATATTGCAAATATGCCAGGAGACTTTTAGGTTGGTTTGATCATATCAGTATTACACATGTCCTAAGAAATGAGAATAAGCATGCTAATGCCTCGGCAAAATTAGCAACAGCTCTTACTCTACAAGAGCTTGAGGTGAAAATTCCAATATGCCAAACATGGGTAATACCTCCAAACTTTGATGAAGATGAGATAGAAGAAGAAGTTAATGCAATTTCAGTGTTTAAGATAGAAAGAAAGGATTGGAGACAACCCATCATTGATTACATAGAACATGGGAAGTTGCCTAATAATCCTCGGCATAGAACAGAGATTCGGCGACGAATTCCACGTTTTGTTTATTATAAGAATACTTTATATCAACATTCTTTTGATGGCCTTCTCCTTCATTGCTTGGATGATAAGGAAACTGCCAAGGCACTTGAAGAAGCTCATTTAGGGATTTGTGGTGCTCACCAATCTAGTCCCAAACTTCATTTTCAAATTAAGCAGATGGGTTATTACTGGCCCACTATGGTCAAAGATTGTATGGATTATGCAAAAAGATGTTCAGCATGTCAATTCCATGCAAATTTCATTCATCAACCTCCAAAACCTTTACCCTACTGTAGCTTCATGGCCATTTGATGCTTGGGGATTAGATGTGGTTGGACCATTGACTCCGAAGTCCTCTAGTGGACATTCATATATCCTAGCTACGATAGATTATGTCTCTAAATGGGCTAAAGCTGCTGTATTTCGAGAAGTGAAGAAAGAAACTGCTGTGAACTTCATCAAAAGAAACATCATCTTCAGGTATGGTGTGCCTCGCTACATAATCATTGATAATGGGAAAGAATTCTACAACAAGTCAATGGACAAGCTTTGAAATGACTTTGGTTTTAAGCAACATAACTCCTCAATGTATAATGCTCCAGCTAATGGTCTTGCAGAAGCTTTTAACAAAACTCTATGCAATCTTCTCAAGAAAGTTGTAGGGAAGTCAAAAAGAGATTGGCATGAAAGAGTTGAAGAAGCTTTGTGAGCATATCGCACAACATACCGAACACCTACCCATGCTACACCCTACTCTCTTGTTTATGGGGTAGAAGCTGTTTTACCACTTGAACGCCAAATCCCTTCATTAAGAATTGCCATTCAAGAAGGCCTCTCTAATGAGGACAATGTTCGTCTACAACTTGAAGAATTGGAAGCTTTGGATGAAAAAAGGCTTAAGGCACAACAAGGCCTTGAGTGTTACCAAGCTCGCATTTCTAGGACTTTCAACAAAAAGTTTCGTCCTCGATCTTTCGAAGTTGGAGATTTGGTTCTTGCCGTGTGAAGACCCATCATCATCACTCATCGTACCAAGAATAAGTTTGTGTCAAAATGGGATGGACCATATGTTGTTCAAGAAGCTTATACAAATGGCGCATACAAGTTGGTTGCTGAAGATGGTTTAAGAATTGGCCCCATCAACGGCAAATTCTTGAAATGTTACTATGCTTGAAATTTTAAATGCTCCTTGGAAAGAGCCTAAAACTGCCTACTTCAACACTTAAAAAAGTACATGATGTTCTCCCATTACTTTTGAAAGTGTTAAAAAAATAAAATAAATAAATAAATAAAAAAACCCTACTAGGTTGAAAACCTTTTAAAAGGCGACCTAGGAAAAAGTTAGGGTATTAAAAACTTGCTAGGTCGAAAACCTTTAAAGGCGGCCTAGGCAAAAGTTAGAGCCAAAAACAAATAAAAAATAAAAAATAAAAAATAAAAAATAAAATAAAATAAAAAAGCCCTCTAGGTTGAAAATCTTTTTAAAGGTGACCTAGGCAAAAGTTAGGGTATTAAAAACTCGCTGGGTTGAAAACCTTTAAAAGGCGGCCTAGGCAAAAGTTAAAGCACAAAAAAAAAAAAAAAAAAAAAAAAAAAAAAAAAAAAAAAAACACCAAAACCTTTTGAACTACGTGGTGACTTGATCCCTCTCAAGGTACGTAGGCAACTTAGTATTTTATACTAAGTTTAGTCATTTCTCAAACCAAAACCTTTTGAACTACGTGGTGACTTGATCCCTCTCAAGGGGTACGTAGACAGCTTGGTATTTCATACTAAGTTCAGTCACATGTTAAAACAAAAGCTCGTTGAATTATGTCATGGCTTTGAACCCTTTCAAGGAGTACGTAAGGAGCTTGGTATTCTATACTAAGTTCTGTCGCCTGTTGAAAAAAAAATTTTTGAGCAATTAGTTTTCAACTAAGAAGTTCAATTACATATTTTAAATTGATCAATTAGTTTTTAACTAAGAAGTTCAATTACATGCTACAAATTGAGCAATTAGTTTTTAACTAAGAAGTTCAATTACATGTTTCAAATTGATCAATTAGTTTCTAACTAAGCAGTTCAATTACATGTTACAAACTGAGCAATTAGTTTTTAACTAAGAAGTTCAATTACATGCTACAAATTGAGCAAAATTAGTTCAATCACATGTCAAAAAAAAAGGAGAAAGTAGTGACTAAGAAGTTCAATCATATTGAAGGAAAATTCCAAACTACATCATGACTAAGAAAAAATAAAAAATAAAAAAACTCCAATTCCTTGAACTACCTAATTGAACAAAACAAATGACCTATCTCAAAAAAAAAAATAATAATAATAATAAATAAATAAGGTACAATCAAGGCATCCACTTCAAGTTCTTCAAATCGAAACGCTTGCTCTCTAACGTGCTTTGTATCTTCTTCAAGGCCTCCACATCTTGGTCTTTAAGCATAGTAGTGGACTTAATGCTTTCAAGTTGATCTTGCAGAGCTTCTATGATGCCATCCTCTTCAACCTGCTTGGACTTTATTTGTGGCACTAATTGTTCTAACTCAGCTAGCTTTGCCTTCAGGTCATCAATCTCTGAATTGGTAATTTGAAGTTTAGCGTCTAGAGATTCTTTCCTACTCGATGCTTCTGTAATAAGAAGTTCAGTGTCATTCACACAACGTGTTTGAATCTCTAGACTCACATGATTACTCATAGATGCCTCATTCTCTATGTAATATGAAACATCTTTTAAGTATTTGTCAACATGCACCTACAATGGCTGAGGGTCAATCCCAAAATTCTGTATCCCATGATAAATCTTGCTTACCTCATCCTTGGGAAAGATCTTATTCAAAGGGAAGTCTGAAAGATGCGACAAAAGGAGGTCTCCAAGCATCAAAGCCCCTTGTTTACTCATAGACATCCTTTGTTCTTGTTGTGAAGAAACCTTGTTTGTGTCATTCACAGGTTTAGGAGATGCTATAGCATTATTAGCCCTATGCTTTTTGGTCTCCAAGTTCACAACAGAAGGTTCGTTGTGGGTTGAAGTAGGAACATGGTCAACTAAGGTTATCATACTACTACCTTTTGATGATTTTCTTATATGTTTCTAGTTAGCATAGGAATCCTTGCTTGCATCATCATCAGAAACTACAAGTGTATCCTCATATTGCATATCACTTGAACGTTTAGTACCTCTCTTTTGAATAGCAATAGTAGTGCTAGAAGGATTTTTAGTAGACTGAAGTTGATGGCTAGGACTCATAGTTGCTTGTTCCTTCTTTCCTTTGCGAGATTTACTAGCTGGTGGCTTAGCAAGAAGAATTGCAGTCTTAGCCAATGTATCAGTACCTTTAGTAAAGTCATCCTTACAAATGTTTTTCCACCAATCCGTGTAGCTACGAGTAACTCTCTTTTCAAAGTCTGTGGATGAAGATGGTATAAGCACTATGGAAGATGTGTTGGTACGGGTGAATGACTGATAATATTGGTACAACTCCTTTAAAGTACCAGTTTGAATTCTTTTTTTTAGGTCACCTGGAATGTTTTGGTAGAACCTAAAGCGTCTACTAAATCGGTGTGGGCTATATGACTCTACAACTCAATGATCTTCACATTGGAGAGATAAATATCTAGAGCGGAGAGACATAAAATAACCCAGTCTTGGAACAGATAGTCCTCCATTGTCCTCAAAAGTTAGGTCAAGGTTCGACCTGAATGAAGTCCCATGCCAAAAGAAATCCTTACCAAACTGTATGCGGTCACATGCAAATGCTTCGTCGAACGATGCCTCATAGCTTACTCCAAAATATCTTGTCATCATAGGCTTTCCCAGTTCATCATTTACAACACGATGGCTTTTGAAGAAGTGTGCTATTCATGCATAAACATAATGGACAGCAAAGCCATTGCTAGACTTGCTTGGTACAAGATTGTTAAAGATTGTATTGAGCCCTCAATAGATACTTGCTAAAACAGGAATGACAAGGCCAAAAATTTTACCACTAGCCATGAGACTAGCAATCTTAAAAGTACTAGGACGAATGCTACCCAAGTCCTTAATAGGAAAAAAAAATACACAAAGCTAGCAAGCAAGAAAAGTTGCCAAATAAGTTTCTTTCTTAAGGTCTTCAGTAACCTGAAGATCAAAAGAGCCGCGTGTTCTTTGTCTTTCCAAGGCCCATGGTCAAGGATAAGGCCTGATGGATTTTGGCTGTGTTTTGGATAGAGTCCTTTCTTTGCTTGTTTCTTTGGAGTAGGATGTCTTTCATCTCCTTTAAACCAAAAAGCAATCCAATTATTGACGTTAACTTTACTTTGCTTCTTCATTCAATGTTGGAGATGATGGTAGACTATAAACAAATAGCGACAACTTCGAGGCAAGTAATTTTTCCCTTGATCATCAACTCCTTCAAGCTCCTTTGTAGTGGGAACCACTTCATCATAAAGAAGCTCACCAAGCTTATGCAAATCCCATGTTGTAATAGAAATTTCTCCAACCAAAGTATGCAAAATATTTGTCGTTGGGCTCCAACATTCACAAAATGCTTTCACAAGATGTTCATTGAAATCATATGTGAACAAGGAAGCAAAAACAGCTTCATAAAGGTTGGCAGCCTTAAGAAGTTCCTTGCATCGACTGAGTATGTCCTCCAACCATTCCCCATATAACGGAATATAGGAAATTCCTCCATTCACGTTGAAGGAGTGTACTCCCAATTTGTTCGACCTGCAACTATTTCTCATCCCAAAGATGAGTATGGTTTCATACTCGCAATGTTTGTGTGGTGGGAAGCGAGTAGAAGTGTGGCACTTGCATCAACATTTTGGGGAGCAGCTTGTGACCATTGCGGCAAGTTAGGTGGACATATATCCCAATCCCATTTTGGTGAAAACTCTCCAATAATGGGAGGACGGGTGATTAGAGTCGAAGGCTTCGCTTCCTTGTTGTCTTTCTCCGAATAAATGAATAGGGCTAGTTCATCGCCAATATACGAATCTTCAAAGGAAAAGGCTTGGACACGCTAAAAAGGGAGGAAAAGAAGCAAAAGTCAGTTTTCACAATTATTTCTAAAAAATAAAAAAAATAATAATAATAAAAATAAAAAAATCTTAATACTTGAGAGAGATGGATAAACCAAGTCCCGCATCTCAAGTACTTTCTTTCAAAAAAAATTTACACACTTGAGAGAGATGGATAAACCAAGTCCCGCATCTCAAGTGAGTACTTTCAAATCTTAATACGTGAGAGAGATGAATAAACCAAGTCTCACATCTCAAGTATGTATGTCAAGAGAAAGTCACAACATGCAGAAGAAAATATTGCATATAAAGAAAAAAGAAAAAAAAAAAACTGAGTACAAAAATGTACCACTCGGAGAGAAAGTTCCATAATCGAGCTTATGCAAAATTTGACACAGTTGCGATGGTCTTTAGAAACAATGAAAATTGTGAGGCTACAAGAAGAAAAAAGAGTCATGAGCACGGTTTACAAAAAAATATACACAAGGTTAAAAAAAAAAAAAAAAAAAAAAAAAAAAAAAATGAAGAGATCATGCCTTGCTACCTGACTGAGAAAGAAGGAAAAAAATATATATATATATTATGCCTTCTTCAAGAAGTTTTCTTAGATTCCCGAACTTATGCGCTATGCGAGGAAAATTGTGAATTATGTGCGGCTGGAGTTGCCCTTTTATAGTGCTGGTCAAAGAGAGTTTAATTGCAACTAAAACACATCTAGTCAAGACCACTTTGGCTAGGAAACCAATTCCTTCTTGAGGTTATCTTCTCATAGGAAGGGAATTCTTCTTCAGCTTGGACTAGGAAAAAGAAACGTGGCTTCGTGCATGGTGGAGTCTTGCATGTATTATATGGGTGGATTCTTGCATGCATTAGAGCTCTTTTAAGTCTTGATATACCTCGGCCAATGGATTTGAACGTGGCTACTATTACATTAGACAACCTCTACTTGGGCCGTGAACCAACAGTGGGATCATTGTGAAAGTATGAAAGGTCCTAAAATTAATTGCATCAAAGCATGCAATTTGTCGAGACTTGGTCACTTTCCACACACTTAAAATTGTGGACATAATCAAGTCTCGAGGGGGCATTTGTAGGAGGCAAAATTTTAAGCCAATCATAAAATGTCACATCAAAATTTAGTGAAAAAATTAAAATTAAAATTGTCATTCAATTAGATAAATCAAGTGTTGACATGTGTCATTTAAGATGATATTTACCCTAATTAAATAGAGATAAATATCTCAATTAAATTCGAATGATAATAGTTAGTCATTATCTCTATTAAAATAAATAAATAATAATAGAGATAATTATCCACAAGGAAGTCAATCTCAAGTGGGACTTATCCTTTGAAACCACTATAAATAGAGGGCATACCTCCTCTCATTTACAGAATTTTTTTAGACGTCGAAGCTCTGGAGAAATTCTACCTCAAGAACACACGAAGAACATTCAAATAAGTTCTTTGAAGTTCTATTGGAATTAAGTTAAAGCCTCCATAAACTTCAACAAACCTCAAATTCTTGAAGCTCAACGGATCAAGCCTCTAAAGCCCCGAAGAACTTCAACCAAAAAGCCTTCACATTCAAAGACTTGAAGAACAATAAATCTCTAAGGGCCTGTTTGGGTAAGCCTTTTTCGTCACTCAATTTCCGTCACTCAATTTTCATCACTCATCACTCATCACTCATCACTCATAACTCATCACTCATCACTCATCACTCAATTTTTCACATCCGTTTGCCTTCATCACTCAGTTTCCATCACTCACTATTTTTCACACTATTTGGAGGGCCCACGCCTGTCACAGTGCAGCTTTTTTTCTTTTTTTCCACTAGCAGCTTCTTCTTTTTTTTTTTTTTTTTTTTCCTCCTCGGTTGGCTGTTCGGTCTGGTTTTTTTTTTTTTTTTTTTTCACGAAGTTTGGTGAGTCTAGGTACTAAAGAAAAAAGAAAAAAAAAAAAGAATAGAACAGAACAGACGAACCAGTAAAAAAAAAAAAAAAAAAAAAAAAGGGAACGAACAGCCAACGCCAACCTAGAAAAAAAAAAAAAAAAAAAAGTCAAAAGGTGGTCAAAAGTTGAGGCTGTGGGTCCCTCATGTGTGTTTATTTACGGAAATGCCATTGAGTTATGAGTTATGGAAACTGAAAACAGCCTTTTGTTGTTTTCAGTTTCCATAACTCATAACTCAAAAATCAGAGAATTGAGTGATGGAAACAGAGTTATGGAAACAGAGTTATCGTTTGGCCAAACAACCTTTTTGCTATGGGTCCCACCATTTTTGAGTTATGAGTTATGGAAACTGAGAATTGAGTTACGGAAACAGTTAAACCAAACAGGCTCTAATAAACTCAAAGCTAGAGATTTGTTGTGAAGACCGTTCAATCCATCTTCCAACTAAAGTCAAGGAGATTCCTTGTTCGAGTCAAGTTTAATGAAGATAGAATTAGAGAGTATTCTTTTGTAAAAGAATTGAAATAGAGATTGTACTCATTATTCATCGATACAAATTATTATTTGCAAACCATATTTCTTTTCAATTGTTTAATTTTCTACGATTAGAAAATTTGTGTTTACACATGGATACCGTTTTATACAACAAACCATCTTTAAATATCATGCCACCAATGTTCTGAAAATAATCTCCGGTCTTTGGATCTTGTCCTGCGCCCTACACGAATATGGAGTTCCCTGAGAATATAGAGCACAAGTTATTATGAGGCTGCAACAGAAACATATATTTAACCAAGTATCACTGGATGCATGGTATGAATGATGATGCTATGCAGTATTTCTGATTTAACCAGTTAATATCATACTTTTTGCCCCCACCCCAAGAGCAGGGAGGGTGGGCAGCAGGGAAGGGGGAGGGTAGGGGAACTTAGGAGAGGAAAAGATCGCCGCAACTCTCCATGACTCAAAAGTTGCCAGACAAGGACCATGTCAGTGTTATGCTAATTTGAAGGCTACATATTTCTGACAATTCATACAATGTCATTTCCCTTCCATCAATTCAACCCACATTCTTCTCTTTGCCTGTGCTTCCAATGCCTTCAATTTAAAGTTTTAAACAATATGACCATTTTTCCATGTCTTCACGGGTTTCCAAGAACCTGATCAAACATTACCCTGGACCCTTGACCATTCCTTTCTTTCATTAGGGGAACTAATTATGTGTTTTAAGTTTCAAAATGTATGCTAGTTGAATCCATTTTTAAGACCATTCAAAGAGTAGAAAGGCTTACAAAAGAAATTTTTATCTTCCATTAGAAATAGTAAACAATCTATTTAATGCAACAAAATTGTAAAAAATTCTAAACCAAATTGAATGAAAGGACAGCAGACAATGTCAGGTAATATACAAAAAAATATTCCATATTCTACAACTGCACCAAATAGTAGGGATAAGATGCCATTTCATTGTATTAAAAGCAATTTACATGGACGGTAATCAGTAGACATGACAGCCAAAAAAAAAAAACTGACAATAGTATATTAACTTACATATCTTCAATCCAGAACCTGTTCAGAAGAGCTAAGCAAACTTCATTTTTTGCATGTGGCCAAGTAAAAGGTCCCCTCTCTTCAATAGCCAAGGCAGATGTTCATCCTGAAATGTGATACCAAAACCTTATTGAAATCCTCCATGCAATGGTTTAAGTATATCAAAAAGCCATTAACATCCCAGAAAGTTCATGTGTCTTCATACCTTTAAAATGAACAGTTCATACAAGTTTCAGGCCATCATTAATTACCAGCTGTGTCTCCTCCCCATGGCAGTTTCGGTTGGACTAGATAAAATTGACCATGACTAATATAGTAGACAAAAGTTTTGCTGAAAAAATAAAGGAGAGTGTAATATAGTTGTGCAACTGAAAAATAACTTACATAAGTTATTCTATACCTTCTGCACCACTTAGGTCACTTTGACCGGTAGCCTCTTTCATAACAGAATTTACTGAATTATTTACTGTGCAGCAAGACGCTTAACACGATTTAAGCATAAACTTTGCAGTGATCTACCAGAATCAGAATCTCCAAGCGTAAACTCTTGGATTTGTTCAAAAGTAGCAAGCAGTAAACATGAGGCCACGACTTATAAGAAAATGGCCTTTCCATAACAAATAAGTAACATAGAACTTGACTTACAAAACCCACCCCCCCCCCCCCCCCCCCCCAAACAAAAATCATTATTTTAGCCCAGTAATGCATCTCACCATCATATAGCCCCATTTGGTCTATAGCCGCGTTTACACATGCGGCCTATTCACTGCAACTATAAGTCCAACAAGTCTATAGCCGCGTTTTTTCCAACACGGCTACAGGCTGAGACCCATAGTAATGTTTTTGAAAACATGCCTATAGGCTGAGGCCTATAGTCGTGTTTTTAAAAACGCAACTATAGACCATGTTTTGGGTGCGTTTTAATGTAGGGTATCTATAGGTCTGAAATGGAAAATTATGAAGTTCATTGCCAAAATTTTGCAAGTTACCAACAAGAAATAGATCAGCTTGTAAGCCCAAATCTTCAAGTTCATTGCCAAAATATAGGTGATACCAAAAATATGTCACCAAAGGATAAAAAGATCCTATACATCACAAAAAGATCCTATACTATTGCAAGCCCAAAGCAGCACTGATTCTTGAACTTGTTGAGCTACAACAAAAGACCAACCACAACAATTGGTATTAGCAGAGTAGTTTTCAAAAAAAGAAAAGCACACAATTGGCAAAGCATAATCTAATTGAGTTAATAATCAAACTTATCAGCTCTTTAGGTAGGTAACAACTTCTCTTTGTAATGTCTTAGAAAAAAGTTTTGTTTTCCCAATTTCATAATTGAAAAGAGATAGATATTGTTGCAACTGGAAAAAACAATACCTAGTACTAAACACAACTATAAAATGTATCTTCAAATGTCAGTTGATTGTTTAAACATGAGATATTGCCTCTTAAATTACTATTTTCAAACACAAGTCATGAGTGCTTCTAGCTTCCTCATTCTTGCAAAGTTCTTATCAATTACTGCGATTTCACTTGCCTACTAACTATGGTTTGCTTGTTGTTAAGACCCCTATAACTTGATCAAATGGGTGTAAAAGTGAATTAGAAAAGCTAAAACATTCACAGCCTTGAGTGAGCATGCACCAACTCTGAATGAAGATGTCAAAAACTCTTACAATTGGGAATCTTTGAGTTCAATTATTTCCTACTTGACAGAAAGATATCACTTAATTTCACCCATATGGGTAACATCATCTCAACTTGCATAGATATGACAAAAGGACAACAATATGTTCTCAAGATGGTTTTTCTACCCCTTTAAGAAATGCCCACAGTTGAATTCAAAATAGTATTCTTAATAGAAACATACCACTTGGAGAGCACCATTTTTTATTCCATCCATGCCAATTGACCATCGAAAATCATCCCTGTTTTCTTCTCCTCACTGGATCCTTAACTGGTCTCACCTTGCCTAAAAAGAACACAAGCAAATACTAATATGCAAATCATTTAACTATAAAGAGATGTATATGTAATCGGTATTGAGTTAAAGTATAGTACCAAGTCCAGTCCCACAGTCAGGAGGATGTGTCCGTGTTCGTTGTGGCCTTTGTGACTAATCTTCAATGTGTGAAACCTCTGGTGGGGGGGTGGGTATCTCTGTCTGGATGAACTCGATATGCACAAACTCATGGGGGACAACACCAGGGGTGGGTCGCCCAGGGGTGGGCATGAATCTCATCTCATCTCTACCACATACATCTACGAGGGCAGTGCCGGTAGTCGGTGGGGGAGACGTACGGGTGGTGGGCAATGGAGATGTAGTAGAGGATGTGGATGGGGACCAAGATGTGTCCCCATGGGCAAATGTATGGGATGGACCCGCATCATCATGTGCCATGGAGCCCATGTCATAACCAGCGTCCAAACACATCTCATCTGCTGTTTGACTTGCCTCTTCCATGGTGTGGTCATGCACGAATGTGTGACGTCGACCAAATGTGGGCACGGGTGTGTGACATCGACCAGATGTGGGATGCCGACTAGATGTATGACGCTGACTAGATTGACGGCCTCCATGCCCTTAACGTCCACCTGCTTGCCCACCACGCCCTACAACCGGTTCACTTGTGTTGCCCGCAGCGCATGCATCGTCCAAGGTAAACCGATCGATCTCTTCAACAGCTTTCAAGGCATTAAAACAGTCGGTGTAGATCTCGGACCTTGGTTCGCACTTCGTCATAATCTTCAACTGTGATTCAACCTTTCACAAGTATATAAGAGTAGTGTTAGAAGGTTGAACTAAACTATGCGAAGCGAGGTACATTTATAACAAAACAACCTTTGTAAACTTACCAAAGTGTCCTAATACGAGATCTCTTTTGTAATATGACGTAGAGTGCGAGGAGGAAACCACACCATATACTCATCATTGCAGCTCATCTCCCCAAAAAAGGGTAGTGCATCGACAATTGCGGCGTGCGCATACCATCTAGTAATATGCGTGGCATGTACTTCAACCCAGTTTTTGTCTTGCTTGCCCTGGAGTTTTATCTTGTGAAGTTTAGTGGAAGTATTGACATCGACCGGTACGACTTGCTTCATCCCAAACTGTCGGAGAACACGTTTGGGGTGATGGCCTTTAACCACTTAAAAATGTATGAGCGGCACGATAGACCTCCATATGTGTTGGCTTGTCGTACAATATGCAGGCAGGGAACCTAAATAATTTTTGTATGGCTCCAAAACAATCTGCAATGATCCAACAAATGCAAAAAACCATATTAACAATATAATTAGAAAAATGTGTAATGAATGTGAAAAATACATGGCAAAAATGTTTAACTCCAAAATAAAAAATGTTTATTCATTCTAAAGAAAATTGTAAGTACAACAACTACATGCCAAAGCGGTTCCCACTTGTAAGGCACGATACCTGATTTAGCCGTAGCGAAGCAAGCGACACACGATAGGCGCGTAGGACGTGCATTGGATGTTCAGTTGTGCAGTTAGCCCCTTTCCATCTAGCAAACAACACAAACATAACCTTCATATTAGTTACTTACATAATTCTCATGCAAAAAAGTTAATGCGAAAATGTAAAACGGTAACTATCAAAAATCCTACATAACTGATAGCAAGTGGACCTGGGGGCAGTGCCTAGTGTGGATGCCTCATCACAGGACATATGTGTGGAAACCTTGCCCACGCCCACAGCTGCACCAATAGTAGTGCACTACCAATCTGCTTGGTTGTCTTCTCTGATGCCTTACAGAGGTGTCTATATAGCCAACTTAGTGCTGCACTACCCCAACTATAATTCTTTCCATTGCTGATTGGATTGAAAATTTGCAGATACATAATTGAGAGCCGTTCGCCAAACTTGTCCATAAACAGCATACCACCCAACATCGCCAGTATGTAAAACCGAGTATACTGCTGCACAAGTACCTCAGTGGCGTTAGCTGGGAAAGGGTTACTAAACTGCTCCTTGAGCCATTTGGCTCTTACCCTCGGCCCTCCCATCATTGTAGTGTTTTTACCAGCACCGACTTCTCTGTTTGGTGGCCTATGCCTTAGCAATTTGGCGCAGAGGTTGCCCCAATCTTGCATTTAGGTAAATCCCACCACCGGTAAGCCATCTACAGCTACCCCCATTATAACCTCCATGTCTTGTAGTGTGATGGTCATCTCACCGTGGGGCAAGTGGAATGAGTGCGTCTCCGGCCGCCATCTCTCCACCAACGCCATGATCAATGCATGGTCAAGGTCTATATTTGGGACCCGAAGTAGCCCCTCTAACCTCGCATCTGCGATATAAGCGGCAATTCATGGATCTAACCCACCTTCTGGCACACTTATAAATTGGTGACGACAAGTCAGTACACCTGGCACTTCCTGCAAACGGAGCAGCATTGTATTAATAATAGCATTCATTAAACATGTAATAAATATGCTTCAAACTTAAATTCCAATGCTAGGGACAAGTGCATACCTCACCTGCTGAAGGAGCATCCCAAAGCGAACTTGAACGATGCACAGGCTGCCTCGTCAACAAAGGTTGAACAGAGGGTCCTGCTCCATGTGGGTCCATATTTGGCATAAATTAAAGGTGATTAATGGCCCATTAAGTCGAATGCAAAGCATAAACATTCTAATCCTCTCTTCTTTTAAGAAGCATGACACATTCTAATTCTACTTATCTTTTTAGGGAGCATGCCCAAGGCCTAACCTTTTAGATCCTTTTTTTTTTTTTTTTTTAAATATCATCCTAATCATATTTGAAAGCATATTCATCAAATACCCATAAGAAATTATATATATATATGGCCTCATAAGCAAATAAAATATATTTGACACTTTTTATGGCCTCATAAGCAAATAAAATATGTTCTCATGCCTAACCCACTTGCATTAGATATTAAAATGAACGAATACAAATATATTTTCTTTTCTCAAGTAATTAATCTCTCAAAACTAGCAAAGCCAGTGTAAGCAGAGCTGACCTCCCTTGATCAATCCCAATTCGCAATATATATAAGAGATATTCAAAGCAATCAAGTTCAACAAGTCTACCACACAACTACCAATTTAACAAATAAAGAAACAAAATTGAACACCCCCTTCACAACCCCACCACCACCATTAAATCCAACCCTACTAGTTTGGTTCAACAAGGATCCCATCAACCACAAGAACAACTAAACTCACTTCAGCATAAATAAAGTTAAGAATTTTTAATGTTAGTGGATGTATCAATCACTATGTATTCTATGAAATTTATTTTCAAAAGAAGATAATAGGAGAGAGAGAGAGAGAGAGAGAGAGAGAGTTTCACTATAAAACTAATACAACTTAGAGAAAACCCAAGTACCCTCACCCATCTACAAGATTGGAACCAAGAAACTATTTCTCCTTTATCATTGTTTTCCTCTTTTCATGAAAGTGAGTGTTCTCTGATTCTATACCAATTAAGAGTGTAATTACTACTGGTCCAGTGATAGCAATTTGTCTCTAATGATATGGTCCCACATTTGACTCTAAAATTAAGAAATAAAACTCTCTAAAAATAAATAATTTAGGATACATGGTGCAAAATTGGACTTCAATTATAGAATGTAATTGGATTTTCTCTAAGCTTTACCTATATATATAAAGAGAGAGAGAGAGAGAGAGATAAGTAATGAACAATTTCTACTGTAGAGATTGTCTAATGCACAAACAATCTATTTATGCGTCAAAAGCTGTGAAGAGAAATATTGCATGTTACCATAAACTATCACTTCTAGAAGTATCATTAATCAAAGATTAATATGAATTACAATTCAAAATAATCTTGTGTCCCAAATACTAAGCTTCAATCTTTTCCCACCAATTGTTTGTGAGCAGCTTAATCTTAAAATCCACAACTGGAAATGATTAAAAAAAATGAAAGTTCATCTCACTGATGAATTTCAAAACAATGTGTAATTCTTATCTGATATAGAAGAAAAAAAATGGGGAGTTGTAATTTTTTTTTAAGAAACAGTTGTAATTGCTTTTAAGAAACAAACAAAGTTTCTACACGTTTGTTATCATCAGCAATAATGTACACAAACTTATCAGCATGATTAAGCAATAGCCCAAGTACATTTTCCACCCAAAAATAAAATAAAAGGCAAAATCAAAATCAAATTCAGCTATCCCCAAAAAATATAAAATCAAAACAGATAATTTAAACTCCACGCAACCAAATCAATTCCAGCTAGGTTTGTAGGAAAAGGAAAAGGAAAAAGTACTTTTGAGTCTTACATTTACCTTTCCTCCAAATTTGAAATAACCCAAATATATTAAGCTAAGATATATAAGAATCTTGTTTCTCGGGCCCCAAAATAATCTAAAATAAGAAAAAAGGAAAAGTACTTTTGAGTCTTACTTCTTTGCACTTCTATTGATAGAAACACAATATCAGCTCTATGTTTTTTTTTTTTCCCAATATTTCTAATTTTGAATCCATTAAAGTTTCAAATGAAAGATGTAACCCTAAAACTAAAAAACTGACCTCAGTGCTGCGAGACAGTGAGAGAGCTAAGTAAGAGGTTGCCAACGAGAGTCTTCTGCCGCCGATGGAGTGAAGGTTTGGGGTTTGTATGTTAGGGTGTGAAGGAAAGTGAGAGTGTGTTCACACTGAGAGAGCTGAGTGAGAGGTCACCGACGAAAGTCTTCTGCCGCCGATGGAGTGTGGGTTTGGGGTTTGTATGTTTGGGTATGAAAGAGAGTGAGAGCGTGTTCTAGTAAGTGAAAGTGAGAAGTGGAAGTGACAAATGAAGTCATCTTTTGTGTTTTTAGTGCCGTGCAACCCGAGCCATACTCGAATTGTAGAAACTCGGGTACCACAACACAATACTCTACTTCTTAGGACACAAGTACCAAGTGGGATTTTTTAACCCAAATTCCAGGTCAGCCTGTGCCACGGTGGCAGAACTTCTAGGAATTCGAGTTTCATAAACTCGAGTACCATTTAGAACTCGAGTTTATCAAACTCGAGTACTAGAAAAGTGGTAGATTGCTAGTTAGTTCCGAAATAGTGCTAAATTGCTAAAAATTTTACAAAATGGTGGTATTTGGCCATTTTCACCCACAAAACTAGCTAGATTTTTTGGTGTTAATGCAAATAGTTCTCCTATCAATTCCATACTTGGACAGGGAACACTTCACGCATGCAGCCCACTTTGCCGTACGTATTAGTGATTTGGTTGGTCATATTCCTATTCATTTTTGTGGGTCCCCTTTTTTAGATAGTTTATAGGACCAATGCTGATGTGGGGTATTGGGTCACTAAGAAGGGGTTAGAGTAGACGTTGGGTGAACTAGGACCTGTTCTCCACGACCTACTGAGGTCGTTATATGAACTGGTCTGTGTGCAAATCACATAGAGCTTCACAAGGCAAAAATGCGATTTTCTCTTAAGCAATAAAATATTATTGTAAGTGTTTTAATGTTGTAAAATGACCTTTTACTCTTACGAAATGAGTAAAATAATTATTCATAATATTCACAATGAGAAGAAGATTAAAATATAATATTTAAGGCTTATCTTTTATTGTGTGAACATTTAAAAAGAGTTTCTTCACTCGGTTCCTCCATGGTGGTTCCTTGGGAAAGATGTTGCAGTGATTCCTCCACCAGTGGTTCCCAGGACGTGGGTTCATGATTCCTAAAACCATGGGCCTTTAATCTGGGGACTCGAAATGCTGGTTTCCTAGGCCACAGGATTTTTCTCCATGCTTTTTATGCAATGGATTTGTCATTTCCCTTTACCTCTGTAAATTCTGCATAAGAACAACTATACAATACAAATATTCTCAAATAATTATTAGTTACATAGGTTAGATATACATTCTAAAGCATACACATATATGTAAATGAACTTCATATAAATGAGTTAACTACGAGGTCCTTGGCCCCAATTCTCACAGACTTAGTACTTTTGCACAAGACTTGTGGGATATGGAACTCAAGTCCAAGTAACTTTGCTTGGAAATTTTCTTCCAAGGTAGTCAAGTAAGGAGGATTTTGTGGAAGAGAGTGATATATGATGTGTACGTGTTTTTGTATATGTTTCTTTGGAGGCTAAGTGATATTTTGAAGGATCTCTAGGGCATGGGACGAAGTCCTCCTCCTTGGCTCTCTTCTTTTGTTCCTTTTTTCTCCTCTCTCCCCTGCTAAACCCTTAGAATTCTTAGAACATCCATCTGAACCCCTAGAACGTCCCTAGTCTGCTTGGTAAAACGATGTCCTATGACAGGAATCTGAAGGAGTTCATTGGGCAGAGAGTTAGCTTAGTTTGGCAATTATAACCCAAAAATAATATTTGGCTTTAGCTACAAATGGAAGATTCCTTCCTAGAAAGTCAAAGGAGTAGGTGGGATATTCAATGCAACGGGTGACAACTTTGATTGAAAAGGACAATTGAGAAGAAGTTGTGGGAAGATGCCATGCACACGGAGGAACTAAGTTTTCCATTGGTTCATGCATTCCAAGCAAATACATTAACCAAGAGAAAACTGCAAGTTCCTCCATTCATCAGAAATCACTCATCTACCAACCAAACCACTTCTCCTTTACTACCAATTCGAGATCCCATGGGTTACAAAGATGATACCTTATTTACTAGATACTTAATGACCTTTGGCTGGGAATCTGAATATACACCTTGGTTTTCCCATATGTCAGCCAAGGTCCTCTTCTCATGGCTTTAAAAGGACACATCATTGTCCTAAGGCCTTGATGTTGACCTTTCTTGGTTTGGCCTTTTTTCTTTCTTTCTTTTTTTTCTTTATATATATATATATATATATATATATATAAATGGCATAGAATCCTCCTTGCAATGGGTGAGCTTGGAAAGCCTCTAACCATCCTCCCTTTTGCTACATGTCCTCTACCCTAGTTGAGATCCTTCGATTCCATTATCAGGTACAGAACCCAAGGACATCACTTGTCCCTTTCACTTATCTCTGCCTCTTGATTTCGATAGGACATCTAATGAATCTTTCCTTCTTTTCCTTCTTTTAAGGATTCATGTGAGTGACTTGTTCCAAAACTATCTTCTAGGTTGCCTACGTCCTTCTCAGGATCTTCTAAGCTGTCTACATCCATCTTAGGATCTTCATGCTTTCTCTTAAAAGACCTGCTTCCTAGAGGATGGAGGACCTGCTCATGGCCTAAGCCTGGGTCCTCTTCTTTTTTACTTTTTTCTTTCTTTCTTTTTCATTCTTTTTGGGCCTTTGGGCCTTAATGGTCCTTCTTAAATTCATGAGCTAGGCTTTCTTTTGTTAAGGCCCATGGTCTTTCCTTGCTTTTCATGGAATGTGCTTCCTTATCACATTTTGGTCCTCAACAAAGTTTTGGCTCAAGAAGAAGGAATCTATATTTTGAATAACTTATATATATAACCAGAAAAAGGTTAGCAAAGATAGCATAAATTAAAAATTTTTATCCTAAATTATCATCTTGATTACACTGTACCTCCTGAATTATAGAAGCGCATGATTGAGCCCTTGTAGATACCTCATTTTGTACCCCTTACAACTCGAGCTTCTATTCTCCAATAACGATATCATTATAAGGGCTTAGTACATATCTAGGGCCTAGCCAAATGAACTCTTTAGTTGAATGACGTTTTACGAAAGGAAAAAGACCTTGCATGAACCTTAAGCATGCATACGCATACTTAAGTCATATATACGCATGCTAAAGCATGCGTACACATTAGGATTTAAGAAAGCCATGTAAGGAAAAATTTTAATGAAAAATGTGGTAGAACTAATCTTACATCACCTAGGAAGAGCCCTACACCTTCTCTCTAAACACTACAAAAAAGACTCATGGCCATTTTCCCAAAAGAGACCGAATCAACTCTAAAAAGTGATTCAAGAGAGGCTTTTACTTCAAAAAGCATTCTGATGCAGCGTAGGCGTGTAGAAGCAGAATCTAAAACACACAAATACTACAACTCTTCCACTAAACCTAAGTTCTACAAGAACACTAGGCTAATAGGCAAAGTAATAGAGAAAACCTCTCTAGCAAACTTTTATTCAAAACACACATAACATAAATAATCTCTCTATAAAGAGTATTTATAGGAATAGAATATCTCCTACTCCTTTTAAGAAAAGAAATAATAAACCTACTTCTACTTGAGAAAGGAAAAACAATTTAACTAGGAAAAGAAAAACAATTAAAATCCCAATTCAACTAGGAAAAGGATTTTAATTCAAAGTACTAAAGTAAATAAATCCTAATTCAAATAGGAAAAGGAAAACAATAAAAACTATTTGTTTCTTCATAATGTGATTTGCATCATTCTCCCTGGGTTGGAAGAAACTCGTCCTCGAGTTTGGAGTCTGGATTGGAATTGTCTCCTCGATATGGAACAAGATGCTTAACATTGAAGATGTCAGATGTACGCATATGACTTGGAAGTTTCAATCGATAGGCATTAGGATTAATTTTCTCAAGAATCTCCAAAGGACCAATCTTTCTAGCAGCTAGTTTGTTGTACTCTCCCACAGGAAAGCGATCTTTGGTCAAAATTGCCCAAACAAAATCACCAATCTCAAATTCTACTTAGCGGAAGTCTCCTGTAAACGCTTAGCAGTAGCGTATGAATTTCTTGAATTTGTGCGATTAGATCCTCAGCTTTCACATTGACATGCTTCAAGTCAGGGATAGGAGCCAAATCAAGTGGTGCACGTGGGTTGTAGCCATAAGTAATGACAAAGGGACTGAAGCCAGTGCTACGATTAACAGAACGGTTGTAAACAAATTCTACCTGGTACAAGCGTTGATCCCATGATTTAAGATGATCACTCACCAAGCTCCGAAGTAAATTGCCCAAGGAACGGTTTACCACTTCTGTTTGACCATCAGTTTGAGGATGATAGGCACTACTAAAATTAAGTGTGGTGTTGGCCAAACGCCATAAGCAACGCCAGAAGTGACTAAGAAAACGCACATCACGGTCTGAAACAATTGATTGTGGTAAGCCATGGAGGCGATAGACCTCTCTAAAGTAAAGTTGAGCGACATTAACTGCATCTGAGGTTTTCTTACAAGCAACAAAGTGGGCCATTTTGGAAAACCGGTCCACAACAACAAAAATTGAATCGTTACCTCGTTGTGTATGCGGTAATCCCAAGACAAAATCCATACTGACATGAATCCATGGCTGGTTTGGTATGGGAAGAGGCATATATAGGCCAGCATTGGTTGTGGTGCCCTTGGAAACTTGACAAATACGACACCTCTCAACAAACTTGGTAATCTCCTTTCGCATGGTTGGCCAAAAATAAGAGTATGTCACAAGCTTCATGGTTTTATCACGTCCCATATGGCCTACATTATGCAACTCTTGAATAATCCTTAAGCGTAGGCTACTATCAGGAATGCATAGTTGATTCCCTTTAAAAAGGAAACCATCATGTATAAGGAAGTCAAACCACTTTCTTGTTGCCACATCATCCATTATAGGGCCAAAGTATGGGTCACTAGAAAGTAACTCACGAAATAAATCAAACCCCAACACTTTGGTTTGCATTGTGATGAGCAAAGAGGCCCGTCGACTATGAGCATCTGCCACTCTATTCAATGCTCCGGATTTACGCTTGATGACAAAAGAAAATTGTTGAATATAAGCAGCCCAAACTGCATGTCGAGATGAGAGCTTGTCTTGGCTATTGATATGCTTCAAAGCATCATGATCTGAATAAAGGACAAACTCATGATAGGCCAAATAAGAACTCCAATGCTTCAAAGTGCAAATTATTGCATAAAATTCCAAATCATAAGTGCTGTAATTTAATTTTGACCCACTCAACTTCTCACTAAAGTAGGCCTCCAATTCCAATCTTGGATGCATCACAATGTAACTCGAATGGTTGAGAGAAATCAGGAAGAGCTAGAATAGGTGTTGTAGTAAGCTTTTCCTTGATCTGATGAAATGCCTTTGTGGCTTCAGTTGTCCACAAAAACTTACTAGCCTTCATGCAATCTGTAATCGGTGCCATGATGGTGCTAAAGTCAGGGATAAACCGCCGGTAGAATGACACCAACCCATGGAAACTGCGGACCTTGTGGACTGTGGTTGGTATTGGCCATTGTTTAACAGCAGTAACCTTTGATTCATCAACTGATAGTCCATCCTTGGACACCACATAACCAAGAAATAAAACACTATCTGTCATAAGAGAACATTTGGTTATGGCAGCATAAAATTTCTCCCTACTTAGAACTATGAGTACCTCACGAAGATGTTGGAGATGTAAATCAATATTGGCACTATATATCAGGATATCATCAAAATAAACTACAACAAACTTGCCGATGAAGGGGCGAAAAATCTGGTTCATAACACGCATGAAGGTGCTAGGAGCATTAGAAAGTCCGAATGGCATTACTAGCCACTCATACAACCCCTCACGTGTCTTGAATGCTGTCTTCCATTCATCACCAGGACGTACTCGAATTTGATGGTACCCACTTTTTAGATCCAACTTAAAAAACACTGTAGCACCACTCAACTGATCAAGCAAATCATCCAATCAAGGAATAGGGAATCTATACCGAATTGTAATTTTGTTGATGGCACGACTGTCGATGCACATTCGCCATGATCCATCCTTTTTAGGTGTTAGTAAGGCTGGCACGGCACAGGGACTAAGACTCTCTCTAATGTGCCCTTTTAACAACAAACCCTCTACTTGTCTTCTAAGTTCTTCATGCTTTTTTGGGCTCATACGGTAGTGTGGGCGATTAGGTAGATTAGAACCTGGTACAAGATCAATTTGGTGTTGTATATCTCGGAGTGGCGGTAACCCCTCAGGTAGATCATTAGGAAATACATTTGCAAATTCATCTAATAAAGATTTCACAGCCTCTGGTACTACATTACCCTTTGAGCTCTCCTTTCCCAATAATACAAACACCAACCCCGAATCAAACATCTCTTCAACAAATGCCCTTTTAGCTAAGAGATTCTTACCCTCTCTTGAAGTTGGCTTAGGTTCAATCTCCTTACAAGGCAACAACACAATTTTTGTGCTACCAAACATGAAACTGTATGTATTCTTCCTACCATCATGTTGAACCTCTCTATCATATTGCCATGGTCTACCAAGGAGAAGATGACATGCATCCATAACTACCACATCACACCAGGCACTATCCTTATATTTCAACCCAATGGAAAAAGAAACCAAGCAACGTTTAGATACAGTTACCTCATTGCCCTTTTTGAGCCAAGATAGTTTGTAAGGGTTAGGGTGCTTCTCTATTGCCAATCCCAATTTTTGAACAGCCTCTTCTGATACCACATTCTCACAACTTCCTGAATCAATAACAAGTCTACATACCTTGCCCCCCATAGTACATGTAGTTTGAAAGATATTGCTTCGGAGCCAATCCTTACCTTCAAATTTACGAGGTGTGAAACATGCCCTTCTTGTAACTAACAAAGGGCCATCATCCCCTTGTACATACTCCTCTCCCTCTTCAGCATCATAAACAACTTCTTGCTCAAAGGTATTTAAATGATCATCAATACATTCTTCACTCTCAATAAATAAACCCTTACCATACCAGCCACCCTTCTTGCAATCAGCCATTCTATGCCCTGCCTCACCACACTTGAAACATCGAGGACCAGAACTACTAGCTGCAGTGCGGTTGGGTTGTGGATTAGCTTGATTAACTTGGGCTTTTCCTTGTGTAAATTGTGTAGTTGCACTATAAGGAAGAGCTACTGGTGGTAGTCGGTTGCCACTACTATTTGAAACCATGTTAGTTCTCCTATTCATCGTCTTCTCTAAATGCAAAGCTCTCTGATGGGCTTCGGATACAGAAATTGGGTCAAATAAATTCAAAGTATCTTGAAATTGTTGCCTCATGCCCCCAATATAACGTGAAACTAATTGATCTTCCAAATCTGCAAGGTCAACTCTAGCTACAAGTTGATAAAACTCTCGAGTATACTCATCTATAGATTGTGTACCTTGCCTAAGATTGTGTAGTTGTTGATATAATGTACGCATATAATTATGGGGTAAGAATGCAGCACGCATATGTCTCAAAAAATTTTCCCAAGTATTGATTTTAGATTTACCTTGGCGAATACGGCTTTGCTTTAATTGTTGCCACCATGCAGCAGCACGTCCTCTGAATTTGGTCGCCACCAAAGAAACTCTTTTGTCTTGCGGCACCTCCTTAAACTCAAAAATTTCTTCAACCGCAGCAACCCAATCTAGGAATTCTTCAGGTTGTAAACAACCTTTAAACTCTGGAATATCTAATTTGAACCTAGATTCCCATCTGTTTGAATTGTATGAAACCAAGGGTTTCTCCCTCCTCCTTCTATGTCCAGCAAACGGATTTTCTATCTCATCCTCAACATTATAGTTTACCTCATCTTCCTCCACAAAACGTAGAGTTGGACAACAGTTTCGAGGCTAGTTAACAACGGCTAAGGCAGCAAGCTGCTTCGTCAGCGCTTCAAACTCCTCTTCCATCCGCTGAAAGCGTGCCTCTAGTTGTGTATTGCATGCAATCTCATCACGTTCATACTCACCATCTACAGCAGCGTGCCTTCCCCCACGTGATCCTCGTGCCATGGTAGGAATTTAACCGTGCTTTGATACCAACTGATGCAGTGTAGGCATGTAGAAGCAGAATCTAAAACACACAAATACTACAACTCTTCCACTAAACCTAAGTTCTACAAGAACACTAGGCTAATAGGCAAAGTAATAGAGAAAACCTCTCTAGCAAACTTTTATTCAAAACACACATAACATAAATAATCTCTCTATAAAGAGTATTTATAGGAATAGAATTTCTCCTACTCCTTTTAAGAAAAGAAATAATAAACCTACTTCTACTTGAGAAAGGAAAAACAATTTAACTAGGAAAAGAAAAACAATTAAAATCCCAATTCAACTAGGAAAAGGATTTTAATTCAAAGTACTAAAGTAAATAAATCCTAATTCAAATAGGAAAAGGAAAACAATAAAAACTATTTGTTTCTTCATAACGTGATTTGCATCACATTCTAAACTAAAGTTTCTTGTCTAGAACCTATTTTGGGTCTAAGCCCTCTAGTTAAACTTAATAACCCTCTAGGTATTTTGTTTTGTAGATTGACTGACGGGAATGGTCAAAATCAAGCTCCAAGAGCTCTTGTGTTTGAGGTAAGGGTCTAACCTAATCTCTTTCATTTCTATGGTTTTATTCCTAATTTTTTACTGATTTAATTATCTCCTATGTAGTTTAGTTTTATTTCTTTTTAGTCTAGAAGCATACTGGGTTAGCTTAGACGTAGATGTTTTTGTTTATTGCCTACTATGTTTCAAGGTAGGGATTCGTATGCATGCTCATGCATGTGTACGCATCTCCATGAACATGCATATGCATGCTTCGGCATGTGCACATATGTTCAACCCAAAAACCTAGAAATGTATGTTCTTTGATTTCCTTTCTGTTTTTCTTAGTTTTAATACATATTTAAGTTCTATTTAGTTGAGTTTATGTATGTTTAGGTCCAGGGTTAGTAACATAACATGTTTTATTGCCTTTTAGTTTGAATTACATGATTAGGGTTTATGCATGAATGAAATATCTGAACATGCATTATATATGATTATGCATTGATGCATAGGTAAGTGAAGGTAAGTCATGCATAATCACATGAACATACATATGAATGAAACATGATTTGCATAGTGAACATGATGAATGTGGTGATGATCGTGGATGAGAGTACCAATGTTTGTGATGATATGATGATACTGCCTTTATGATGATATGATGTCGCTTCCTTTGTGTTGATATGATGACATGTTTGTGATCTTGTGACCTAAGATTAATTTGATGTGATGCATATAATGATAATAAGAGATGTCATGTATGTTATGCCATGATAGATGAATGCTAGGTTGTATGTTAGGATAGATCTAGAGTGTGTGTGTTTTTAAGTGTGTGTATAGATAACATATTAGAGGACCTTTTAGTGGAATTAGGATGTGGTACACAATGAGTGAAGGCCAACCCATGAGTCGGGTGGGTTGGGTGCCTAAAACCTTCTCGTCCTCATACCTAAACTCCAAACATGTGCTTTGGTAAGATCAATCATTCCACGAAGGATGTTAGATATATGGTTCCTAAACTTAATCTAGGTGGCAACTCCATTTTTTACCCTCCGTACCGGTCCACTCAGCCAAGGCGTACTCCCACCATGGTGATGCCCAAATTGTCGAGGGCACTTGTGCCCACAACCCCTACCCCACCCCCCAAAGTTATAACTCTTTTTTATGTCCCTCCTAGCATCTGTTTTTGTGTTAAGTCTGATAGAATTTAGTATTAAAAGACCAATCTACCCATCTCTATAAAACAAACGACTGGGGGATAAATTGGTCTTTTAGTGCTAAATTCTATTAGAATTAACAGCAAAACAAATGGCATGAGATTAAGTATGAAGTATTTTTGGAATTAGGGGGGCATCGATCATACATTTCAAAAATGCGAGAATACCTTTTTGGTCTCTAAATTTTGGGCCAATTTCCACTTCGATCCCCACAGTTTTTGAGCTCTTATTTTGGTTCCTAAATTTTGAAAATCGTTTTCAATTCAATTCCTACCGTGATCTCACTAACAGAAATAGTCTACATAGTAGATGGAATGCACTACTAGCCGGCATGAAATTGGCCTGACCATTGAAAATAATATTTTTCTTAAAAAAAATTATTTGGCATTTAAAAATGACACATGCTGCATTAGCTTCTAAATTATTAAAATAATTTCTTCAAATTCAAATATTAAAAAAAAATCATTTTCCATTTTTTTTTTCTTCTTACAAAACAAACACACAATTAAACACGAGCAAACACAAAAAAAAAAAAAAAAAAAAAAAAAATCAAACTCACACACAACACCAAAACAACACAACTGAGTTCAGACTTTTTCATTTTTTAATCCCACACGGCCACACACCTTTTCATTTTTTATTTTCCTATTTCTCTTAGCTTTCTTACATTTCTTTTTCTATTTGGGATTTGGGTGATCAGTTTGATATGGGTTAATGACAAAGAGGCTGAGATTGGTATTTGGTAGTGGTGGTAGTTGTAAAACACAAATCGGTGGTGATAGTTGGTGGTTGTGAACCAGAAGTAGAGATTGATGGTGGTGAAAATAGTTGGTAGTTGTGAAACTGAAGCAGAGATAAGTGGTGGTAGAGGTAGTAGTCGCAAATCATAAATTGGCAGTAGTGGTGGTAGTTGGTGGTTGCAAAAGGAGGTAGAGATTGTGGTAAGTCATAAACACATGAAAAACTTGTTCCAATAATTTTTAGTCAGGCAGGAAGGGGAAGAAAAAACAAATGAGTCGTACAATACATTAAAATAAGATACCTACCAATATTGAAGTGCAACTTTCACCGTAGAATATGCTGAGCAAACTAAATTGTCAGTGTAATACCCCAATTTTGTTTTTGTGATTATCACTATACCTTGTCAATTTTAATATAGAGTTGATGTACGATATGTGTGTGCACAATAAGATGGGAGTAGACAATTTTGTGGTGCTACAAATAGGCGAGAAAATTAAAGTTTTAGTGTATACGATTTAGTGAGGCAATTAAAATAAATAAATAAAAAGGAAAAGAGGAAGATGTTTTATGGGCTTCTTGCAAAATAAAGGGATAAGTTCAAGTGGGTTTTAAACTCCAGCCCACTACCCCACCAAGCCCACATCTCTTATGTGTTAAAATATAAGATGGAGGAAAAGATAAACTAGGGTTTTCAAAGAAAGGGTTTTATCAAAGAGGCTAAGAGGTTTTTCCTTGGAGTTTAGAAGAGATACATTTGAAGAGGCAACCAATTGTTCCAGGTGTGATTTTCTCACTGTTAGAAACAAAGAATTAAAGGTTTAGAATTTTATCATGGAAATGTTAGTGGTGTGTAGATTGTTAAAAGGGGTATTTTCCTAGAATACGATTTACATTACTAAGTTAGTTGCCTATGGTTTGTATTCAAGAACAAAAGTCATGGTTTTAAATCTCAATTCATGTAGATGGCTTTTTACGTTTTCATTATGATAGATATATTAAATCCAAAGCTTGCCACACCATGTATTCATGAACGAAGGCTATATATATATAGGCGTTATTCACGAAGAGATCCGATTGTTATACTCCTATGTTTATGGTAGTTTTGTATTTAATATTGGTTACCTGTTGAAATCGAGGACCTTGGGTCTAACAAAGCATGATATATATATATATATATATGATTAAATCTTTAATAGTCAGTACATGATCTCATTAAGTTGCCTACAAACTTCAAGATTATAACTTTTAATTTTAAAGGTGGCTCTATATCCTTACGCTTTCAATGGGAATGTTAAATCTAAGGTCTAGAATATTTCGGCTACTGCTTCTCTAATGGTAATATGAGATTTGACCCAATGCAAGGAAGCATTATTGGCCTAGAATATCAATTGTGGTTATAGAAATTTGTTTGAACTCCTTTAGTACAGATTAGTTTTGGGGATATATTGTTGCGGTGGGACTTTGATAAGGAATAATAAATTGCTTAATTCAATGGTATATATGAAAGTAGTTTTCATACCCAATTTCTGTAGGACAGTAGGAAAGAAAAGGTTTGTAAGGATTAGATTTCATGCTTACTGATTAAAGCATTCTTTTGTTTAGAGCTTACGGAAGATTAAAGTGTTCAACTGTGTTCAGAAGTATTAGCAAGAGAGGTAAGTAATTATGCATAATATGCACAAGTTTTGTTATTTAGGTTCTTAGATGTCAAGGTTTTTCAAAAGTCATATTTTTAAGTTAAAGTTTCCTAAAGTTTATTGAAAGCATTTTTATATCATTAAAAGAGAAATTTCGAATTTTAATTAATGTTTTGAATGTCCGAATCTCATTTAAAAGATGATTTCTAAATTAAACTCTTTTTAGAAAATAATTGAGTTTCAATGTAAGTTTCCAAAATGGTGTTTGTTCTTTAAATTTGTTAAAACCAAGTGATTTCAAGGTTATATTCCTATTCTCCAAATGGTATTTAAAATGTTTCTTTTAGCAAATTTAATTTTCATATTTACTCAAGAATTGTAATATATTTACATAAACTCCTCAGTCGCTATTCGTTTCCCAAGAGAGTCAAGCATCCTTTGATTTATATTCTATTCAATATTGTGATCTTTGATATGCCTCTGTATTTGAAAAGAAATTGTTAATATCAAGTAAATTATTTTATTTTGTATAAACTTTGCTTTGTGATATGTGACTTAAAATAAGTGTTTTTAGAATTGATCAGATATATCAGATATGTGTGTAAATCCGCTCACAGGATTGTATGTGAGAATATGTGTTGATCCCTCACCAACAAGGGTTAGATGTTGGTATCCGCTCACAGGATTGTATGTGAGAATATGCGATGTGTATATGTGACACTGTGCTCTGATCAATTATTTGTATATGTTTTCGAATAACTTTAAGATTTGATTATTTATATGTGTTTAGTGGTTCTTATTATGTTTGGAAAACTATATCGAATATTTTGAGTGAAATTGTGAAATCAAACTCGTGCTTTGCTTGACTCTATTCTGTTGTATATTGTGTATAATTGCTTACTGGATGCGTGGCTCACCCCATCAATTTCAATTTTCAGATTAAAGTTTAGTTGGGGGAACAGAACCTTTGAATTGCTTCGTAAGGTGCAAGGTAGAGCGTGGGAGTTTTAGGCAACGTTAGTATTACTTGAAGCCTTAAAGGATTTTAGTTACCCTTAATTTGTAATTCATGTTTTTGTTATGGTGGAGATTAATTTTCCATTTGTGGAGTTTAGATTTTTGTAAGAGATTTTTTTAAAGTACTGTTTCTTTGGAGTATTGAATTATTTTGGATTAATTATGCTTGATAAGTCTTGTAAGATTAGCAAGTTAGTCATGTATCTAAATTCATGTTCCATGGATTTGGGTCGTGACAGTCAGAGCATTTGGGATGCTACATAAAAGGGCGTCCACGATTTGCATTTTGTTTGATGAAAAGGAAGGTTAGTTCTTCGTTCTTATATTTATTCATTTTTCCCTTTGCTTTCATATTTTTGGAGCACTCTCTTTTCCATAATCCCCATCCCCGTGGGAATGCTGTGGAGTGTGTTACATGGAAAAGTATTGTCATAATGCCATTTTCATATATATTAACAGAATTAAACATAATGCCATTAGTTTTATTTTGGTGAACTTTTTATTTTTTACTTTTTTATTGAGAGAATGTGGATATTCATATTTGTCATAATGCCTGTAGATTGCACTTAGATTCTCAAAGTTGGGAGAGGCAGAGGAGCTAGTGTTTATTACACACATCCTTTAATTGTAACAAGGTGTGTGTAAACTAGTACTTATAGCATTTGAGTTTTGATGCGAATGTTAATTCCAACTCCAAGGCCCCATTTATTTCGGCATAAAATGATTTTTTTTTTTTTTATAAAAATATATTTTAGTGAGAAATAATTTGTTTCTTATCTTTTGCTTAAGAACCAAACTTTTCATTTTTTAGCAACTGGTCACACTGAAAATTCCTAAAAATTGTGGTGGTTGGGGAAAGAAAATGGGGGTGGAAGCCATGACAAATGACCAATGATTACAGCAACGGTGGTGACTAGTTGTGTAGTGACAGTGGCCGATGATTAGTAACAAGTCTAGCACTAGCAATCAATGGCTGAAGACCACGATTAGTTGCCATGATGAGCAAGAAACAACTATCAGGCAAAAGGCAAAAGTTGAGTGTGGAAGCAATGTTCATGACTTTTTGCCTTTGTAGATACCAAGTTCAAATCTTCTGTCACACTTTTCCTACTCCACTCTATATTCCACCAATAAAAATTTGCCACATATTCACCTAATTTATTAAATAGTAGTTAAAATAAAAATAATAAGCAAGACAAAAGATTTGGACTCGTAGATACCTCAGTTTACAACCAGCATTTAATCTAAACTTCAAGGATAAATTTATCATTTCACAAATTCAAGGGTAAAAAAGTCGCTTTGAATCATTACAAGATTGGGAACTCGTCTTAAATATCATCAAAACTTTTTTTAATGATAAAAATGGCATTTCTCACAAGAATATCAGAACATCAAGTAGATAAATCATGTGACATCAAATCTTGATAGTTATCAAAAGACTTATAGCTCAATTGACACTTCTTGTTGTTTCTAACGGAGATGTCCAGAATTCAAATCTTCAATCTCCCAACTATCGAATTATCAAAATAATAATAATAATAATAATAATAATAATAATAATAAAAAAGAAACATCATGTAAAATAAGATTGAATACACATGATAATGGATAATTAATTGTAATTGGTTCTTAAAAGAATTGATTATGATTAATGAAATGGAAAATTCTTAAAGGTTCAAATCTAAAGAAAGGATGTATTCAAGTGTATGAAAAAAATTCAAAGGTTAGTTGAGAATTTGAATTGATTAATTAGTTTATTATTTTTTCACAAAATGGATAGTTAATTAATAATTAATAAACTTAAATACCCTAGGATCAATTTGACCATAAAATAATGACTCAAGATTATTGAGAACCTCATCATTATCTCTTGACAATATATATATAAAAAAAAATATATATATCGAGATAAAATTAGATAAATTTGAAAATAAGGTCAAGAGACAACGTACTGATCAACACTTTGACCAGATGGCCAAGCGCCGATCGACATACAGCATAAGGATTTTAATACTACAAATGCCTAGCTGCAGTTGTTCAATTGTTTGCTTGATGTTTCTGTTTTTTACCTTATCAATTTGAATACAGATACGAGTTGGTTAACACCAAGACGAACACTAATGGGATTTTAAGTCTTACAGAACATCTTCATTAAATAAAGAGGTACTCAATAGTCAAACAATGAAAACAAAAACAAAAACAGAGAAAGAAAATTCTAAGGGTCTGTTTAGTTAGGAGGATGGAAAAGTGGGAGGATGGAAAAGATTTTAGGTTTCCTCATTTGTATTTGGTTGGGAGGGTGGAAAAATGGAGAGATGAAAAACTTTTTTATTTAGGCTGCGTTTGTTTCAGTGTAAAATATTTTCTGAGTGTAAAATATTTTCAGGTGAAAATATTTTCGAGAAATGAAAACATTTTCAAGTGTTTGGTTGCATTTCAAAAAATGCTTTGAAAAATATTTTCTAGTGTTTGGTTGTATTCTTGAAAATAATATAAAAAACACATTTTCTACTTGTTCCTCACATTTTCTCAGCTTCCAAACAAATATATAATATCATTTCTCAATAGATAAACACAAAAGAAACAAAACCCGACCAAAAAAAATTCATCAAATCCAGTCAAATTGAGAGAAGAAGGAAGAGAGAGTGAGAGATAGATCAATATCAACGGAGGACGGCGGCACCAGATCGGGAAAGAGAGAGATCGGTGCGATCTCGGTGCGATCCTGGGGTGTGATCTCAGTGCGATCGGTGCGATCAGTGCGATCGGTGCGATCAGTCCTAGGGTGCGATCTCAGTGCGAATCTTGCCGGAGCTTGCCGGCCTTGGCTTGGCTGGGCTGGCCTTGGCTTGGTTGGGCAGCTGGAGCTTGGCGTCGGACTGTGTGTGGAGTTGAGGTTGGTGCGTGGGCTGGAGCTGAAATGAGGTTGGTGCGTGTGTGAGAGGAGTGTGTGAGGAGTGAGTAATTCCGGAAATGATTTGTAGGTAAAATGGGAATGGAAATGATTTTACAAGTTGCCAAGGAATATTTTCGGTCAAACTGAAAATATTTTCAGTTTGACTTTATTTTCAGGTAGTGCCAAACATGGACCCGGGTGAAAAATATTTTCCGGAAATCATTTACACCCAAAACAAACACAACCTAAGTTGAAAATAAAGTTTGTATAAATTTACCATCATGTCCCTATTAAATAAAATAAAAAGTAACACATTATACTTTTAAAAAATTGTGTAAAGATAGACACTTCATTAAAGTAAAAAAAAAAATAGCATAAGAAATTAACTCAAAACTATTTTCTTAAAAAAAAATAAAAAAGAACAAAACATAAACCAATCAAAATTAATGAGAAAATAAACATATGAGCACCCAAAAAAAAAAAAAAAAAAAAAAAAAGCTACACATCCAGCAAAAATCAAAGAAAAAAAAGGAAGCCAACACGTAACAGAGAAACAAAAGATCAAAGGAAAAAAAGAATAAAGAAGCCAACACATTGGAGACTTGGAGGTGAATTCCAACATGAAGGGTATTCTTGGAAGCTCATTTCATAAGCTTCCTCCTCCTAGTTTTGTTCCCATTTTGGAGAGAAAACTTTTTGGTGGGCCCAAAGAGAAAACACCTGGGCCCTACCATTTATTTTCCTTCTTTCCCACCCAACCAAACATACTACAAAAAAGTTTCTCTCCCTATTTTCTCTCCAAAGTTTTCCATCCACCATATTTCACTTTCAAACAAACACACTCTAAGAGAAGGGGGGGAGGGGAAGTGACCTTGAGAGTTCATTTTTGTTTTGAAACCACAGCCTAGAGCCACGAAATTTATCCAAGTCCAAACCAAAGAAATTTTCCATCCATTTATCCCTTGAAAAAAATTAATTATTTAGATGGATCCAAAATCACAAGAGCATCATTTATGTAATGTTTGTTGTATTTATTACACCCCAAACTCATACCAAGAATTTAGATACATGACTTGTCATATAAATACAAGATTCAAAATAATGGAATAGAGCGTAATTAAATATCCACAAATAAGAATCAAACCGTCAAATCTTTCTTATAAAATCCATCAAACTAAAACTTTAATAATAAAGTCTCCAAATACAATCCCAAATAGTTTCACGAATACTAAACTCACTATCTTAAGAAAACATAATAAAATAGTCCACCAACTAACATAGCTCCAAAAGAAATCTTCAATCTATGGCTGCAATGATCTACCACTAAAAAAGATTACACTGCTCTAATCTGAAAGTGTGGAGAAAGGGGGGTGGGCTAAAATCTCAATAAGAGACTACATAACATGAGGATGTCTTTCAAAATAAAACAATAGTATCACTAACAAAATATAATCTTTACAAAACATTTACAAATAGTTTTAACAGTAATATAATATATTCTATAAAACTGTCAAAAAAAAAAAAAAAAACATTTAACTATAACAGTGTAATGAGTAAATAAAATAATAATCACTCTAGTTAGCCAAAATACACTAAATAGGTAGAAACAATATATTATAGTAATAAACAATTTTTTCACTTATAAAGATCAATAACAATAAAACAGTAATTTGATATGGAAAACATTAGTCAGACAAAGACATAAACTGCTAAACACTCAGTAGGTGATTCCCATGGGAAACAATAACACTAACCTTAGAGAGGAAACACTGGCTCCAAAAAGCAAACAATAGCACTGCACCACACCACAATAACACTACTTCGGCCAAAGACCAACACTTAACCTTGTGTTCGTAAAGGTTGCAAACTGTCTAGCTAACCATTTGAAAACATTCTTACTTTATTACAATATTATCAATACAAATCATATATCTTATAATGAATACTTTCTCAAAATATAGTTTTGAGTCATTCTTAACATATACAGTTTCAAAATAACACACAAGAAATAATAAAATTCAAGCATGTATAAAGCATTATTGATAATGGTATAAGTTGTTGAAACTTCACTTTTGCATATATATATATATATATATATAAACATGTCTTGAGAGACATCATGTTCTAAAGTCTACTTAAGTATAGTTGCTAAATCAGACTTCACTTCAACTATCTGACTTAATGTCAACTAGAACCTAAATAAGGACAAGACAACTCAATAAGAATGGATACACTAAGGCAACAATGAAAATATAAATTTCACTCTTAAAATTCATATCTCACCACTTATTCTGAAACTACAGCTAACTTAGTACACAAATTTTTTATCAAGTACTCTGAAAATCAATACCTAATAACAATTCTAATGAGCCGAATATGTAGTTCATCATGAAGCCAGCCTCACTAATGTGTAAACTCTAGCAACTAATCACTCAAAAGCTTATCACCTATTTAAGAGTTCATATGTGATATTCAAGCAAACCTATTAAAACACACTAACATCATAGGTTATTCCCATAGATCTTTGAGAGAGAGATATTCCTGACCACATGACCACATAGATGCAGAACTTTGTTTCTTGTAATCTCATAATCTCTCTCTCTACCTTTCACGCAAGAAACCTTAAGACTACTCTTCAGCTTTACACGTTATTCTATTCTTTTCAATGTAGAGAGACCTTAATTCTCTACTCTTAAGCTTTAATATGCTAAGCACCGACTTCTTCTTTTCTTTTTTTCCTTTTTTTCTTCTTTTTTTTTTTTTTTTTTTTTTTTTTTTTTTTTTGATTCATCCGTATAAAGGAGAGACCCAACAGCTTAAATAGGCTTCCAAGACTTTAATTCCCAACTAAACTCAAATTATGGTTGTTTAGATAGGCTAGAACTCTAAAGGATTCCAATAACACTTAAATTCCTAATCCAAATAGGTTTTAATCTCTTATCATTTTCCCTTAACTAATAAGGAGACTAAAAGTATAATATGAAAAATCCATAAAATAACTCTCCACATTACATCTTCTTTTATTTATTTTCTTTGTATATATCATGATATAAAATTGTGGGAAGGCTGAGGACCGAGGAACCCAATCCAAGGATAAATCTGCCAGCCCAAGCAAATAAAGGCAAACAGACTCCTAGGATTACGCCCACCCGAGGAGAATTTAAGAGCCAAATGGCAACCGGCACCCCCAAAAAACCCAAGGATAAGGGAGTAGATGCCAAAAGAAAGTCACATGACATGCAAAGGTGGAGGAAAGAAGTTTCCTAAAGAAGACACCTCCCACCTCCGCATTCAATGCTATGCACTAACTTAACTAGCTGCATTAATGAGGAAATGACCCCTGAACAGTGACTTCACAGCTCACAGCTCTTTCTACCACTTCCAAAAGGATCCTAATGGGATATGCATCCAAAGGGTTCCCTTGAAACGTACAAATGGAGGGCTGAGATGCAAGGGAAATGATTATAAAATGAAAGGAACCCCCCAAAAAGAGGGGATGAACAATTTCCAAGAAAAATGATCAAGTGTGAAAACTAAAGAAGACCCTGTAAAAGAAATACAATCTTTGTCTATCAATAAGAAACCTATCCTCGGACCTACCTAAGGATGAATTTTTACTGAATTGTTGTTTTTTCCATGCTTAGTAATTACTCTGGTTCCATTAGACTAAGGCTTGTGATCTTCTTTGTTTGGGCTTAGCTTGAAAGACTGGGCATCACTATTCTAAATGAGTTTGGGCATTTCTTTTTAAGTCCTTACAATTGGCACCGTCTGTGGGGATCATCTGCAATCTTCTTTATCCAAGCTATGCCTAACTCCAGACAAAATAAAGAGGAGTCCATTGGCTCGCAATGTGTAGACCACCTTTTCAGCCTGGGGCGGAGGAGAGATCGAGAGCATAATCAAACTCCTAGCGTCAGGGTGGAAATAGAATATACAGGCCAAAGCCAATCAAGGACTGGAAGTCATGTTTCCCATGGGCAGGAGATTGATCGCCTGCATAAGAAGTTGTGCCACAAGGTGCATGTTAGTAGAGATAGAATGCCCCCATAAAGCTCAGGATCTAATCCACAAGAAGACCGCAGCTACAGAACGAGATCGAGGACTCCTCCTAGTGAATCCTTCACTGCATCTTCACACTTGGATAAAATGGAGAGGCATAGTAGAAGGAGAAGCAAGAGCTCATCTCCCAAGAACATGGGAAATGACGCGATGAGTATAGCTCTGCGTTAGATTTCCAAATCACCCTTCACGCACAGAATTGATAGGGCTAAGCTTCCCTATCGTTTTGCTCAACCTACCTTGACTGATCCTGTAGAGCACGTAAGTCACTTCAATCAAAGAATGGCCTTACACTCGAGGAATGAAGCCCTTATATGCAAAGTATTCCCTTCCAACCTCAGGCCTGTTGCTATGAGATGGTTCAATGGGTTGGAAGAGGGCTTGATAAGCTCTTATAAGGAGTTGACTAGAGCCTTTGGAGCAAGGTTTATGACATGCAACAGAGTTCCCAGGCCTTTAGATTCCTTATTATGCTGATAAGAGAGGGAAAGACCTTGAAAACCTACTCTGATAGGTATTGGGAAACTTTTAATGAAATAGATGGAGATTTCGAGGACATGGCCATAAGGACCTTCAAGGTGGGACTTCCTATGAACCATGACCTAAGAAAATCGTTGACCATGAAACCCGCTCGAAGTATGTGTCAGCTCATGGATCGTATTGACGAGCACAAACGTGTCAAGGAGGATCAAGTCCAAGGAAAGGAGAAGGCCAAAATCTTCCCCCTAGAAATGAGAGATCCTCGGCCAGACGGATATGGCCATAATCGACCCAGAAGAGATTATGTTAACCAACCCTCAAAAGCTAATGCCCAGGTAGTTAGCTCGGTGTTTAAGGAGCCGATGTATCAGATCATTGAGAAGATAAAGAATAAGCCTTATTTTAAATGGCCTAATAAGATGGGAGGGGACCCATCCAAGTGCAATCAGAGCCTTTATTGCCAATACCATCAAGATTGGGGACACACCACCAAGGACTATAGAACCTTGCGTGACCATTCTCAACAGTTGGTCAAAGCAAGGAAGCCGAAGCAGTTCATACACTAGCCCTCTAGGCAAGGAAGTCAAACTAGTGAAGGATATAAAAAAAGAAAAAGCTATTTCTTGGCCATCCTTGGGAACTATTAACGTGATCTTTGCCACCCCAAGTCGAGATGTAAGTTCTTCATCAAGCATCATGTCTATAGCCTTGAAACCGGGCCTTGAGAAGCAAGTTCGAGAACCCATGAGGGTCAAGGTAGCAATACCGCCAACCTTGGGCTTCTCGGATGAAGATAAAATCGAGACTTTCTAGCCCCATGATAATGCCCTGGTGGTGACCCTCTGCATTGGAGGATATGAAGTGAAGAGAGTATTGGTGGACCAAGGAAGCGAGGCTGAAATCATGTACCCAAATATGTATTAGGGGCTAAATCTGAAGCCGAAGGACCTAAGTACATATGACTCCCCTCAAGTAGGATTTGACGGAAGAACGGTGGTTTCCCGGGGAATGATCAAGCTACCCATGCAAGCAAGGAACGAAGTGGTTGAGGTGGAATTCATCGTGGTGAAGGCCTATTCTCTGTACATGGCCATTTTTGGCAAGACCTTGGCTCCATGCCTTGGGAGCAGTATCTTTCACCCTACATATAAAGGTTAAATATCCCACCGAAGGGCAAGTTGGAAAGATTGTAGCTAGACGATGGCCAAACAATGCTTGGTAGTCACTATCAAGCACCAATCACTAAATAAGGTCTCTCCTGCCTTAAAAGAGACCCCAAAGCAATTAATTGAGTCCGAGAGTATGCACGAGACCGAACAGAGGGGTCTGCTCTATGAGGAATTGGAGAAAGTAATCGTTGGAATAGACGAGGATAAATATTTTCAAGTAGGGACTCAACTACCCCCTGCTGAAAAAGAGAAGCTTTTAGGTTTCTTAAGGAAAAATGTAGACATCTTTGCATGGAGTGCATACAAAGTACCTGGAGTAGATCTAGATTTTATATGTCATCATCTAAATGTGAATCCAACAGCTGTTCCCAAGAGGCAACCACCTCGGCGTTCTTCTAAGGAGCACGCTGAGGCAGTAAAAGAAAAGGTAGATAAGCTCAAACGGGCTAGAGCAATTAAAGAAGCATTCTATCCTGAGTGGTTGGCCAATACAATCGTGGTGAAAAAAGAAGTCAGGAAAGTGGAGGGTTTGTGTGGATTTTACTGACTTAAACAGGGCCTGCCCTAAAGATCCTTTCCCAATTCCTCGGATTGATCAATTAGTAGATGCGACAGTCGGCCATCCTCGGATGAGCTTTCTAGATGCCTTTTAGGCCTACCACCAGATACCATTGGCACTGTCCAACCAAGAAAAGATAGCTTTCCTAACCCCTACTTGGAATTACCATTATTGAGTGATGCCTTTCGACTTAAATAATGCAGGGCCAACATATCAAAGATTGGTGACGCGGATGTTTGAGTCTCAGCTAAGGCAGAATGTCGTGGTGTATATTGATGACATGGATGTAAAAAGTAAGCATGTTTTAGATCATTTAAATGACTTGGGAAGCATATTCTTGGTGCTTAGAAAATACAAGTTACACCTCAACGCCTTAAAATGTTCCTTTGGTGTCAGTTCGAGCAAATTCCTGGGATACATAATTACTCATCGGGGAATAGAAATTAACCCCGATCAGATCAAAGCCACAAATGACTTGCACCCTCCTCGAAACCTCAAAGAGGTACAGAAGTTGACGGGAATGACAGCCACCCTAAATAGATTCATATCCCGATCGGCTAATCGATGTCAACCTTTCTTCCAACTCCTTTACAAGTGGAAAAATTTTGAATGGACCCAGGAATGTAGCGTTGCTTTTCAAGAGCTAAAGCAGTATTTCTCACATCCTCCTATTCTCTCTTGGCCCAAGAAGGAAGAAGTCTTATATGCTTATATAGCAGTTACTGACCATGCAGTAAGCCTAGCTCTGGTCAAAACGGACAATGGGGTGCAAAAGCCTGTCTACTATATTAGTAAGTCTCTTCAAGAATCAAAAACTCACTATTTACCCCTCGAGAAGGCATTCCTGGCTATCATAAATGCTACAAGGAAGCTTCCCCATTACTTCCAAGCACATACCGTCGTGGTCCTCACCCAACTCCCTCTGCATGCGCTGCTATGGAGGTCGAACTATATGAGGAGGATAGCCAAATGGGGAACAATGTTATGAGCGGTTGATATCAAATACATGCCCCATACAACTATAAAGGGACAAGTATTGGCGGATTTGGTTACGAAGTTTACTGAAGGCACAGAGGAGGAGAAGATTTCAGGCCCCGAAGTCCTAGTAATCTCCATTCCCTGCCCTCCATTATGGGAAATATATGCTAATGTGGCAGCTAATTAGAAAGGATCTGGTGTGGAAATTGTTCTAGTATCCTTCGAGAAGATAACCGTGGAAAAGTCTTTAAGATTAGGCTTTCCAGTCACAAATAACGAAGCGGAGTATGAAGCCTTGCTGGACAGAATGATGATGGTTAGCAGACTAGGAGTTAAGGCCATACAAGTCGATCCGAGCTGGATGGACCCACTGGTTTCATTCTTAAGAAATGGAACATTGCCCGAAGAGTGAGGCCAAGAAGATTCGAAGAAAAGCTCCACAATATTGGCTCTCTGAGGAGCAAAAACTGTATAAACGCTCCTTCTCGGGACCATATTTACTATGTGTTCACCCCAAGGCAGTGGAGCCACTACTAGAAGAGTTGCATGAGGGAATCTATGGTAGTCATAAAGGAGGAAGGTCCATTTCACATAGAGCTCTCATCCAAAAGGTATTGGTGGCCTAGCATGCAAAGGATCACTTAGGATTATGTCAAAAAATGTGACCAATGTTAGAGATATGCTCCGAATATCCATCAACTAGGAGGAACCTTGAACCTTCACTCCAACTCTTGGCCATTTGCTCAATGGGGTCTAGATATAGTTGGGCCTTTCCCAAGGGCATCTGGAAACTGAAGATGGCTCTTCATTGGAACTGATTACTTCACAAAATGGGTTGAAGCCAAGCCCCTTTCTAACATCAAAGATTCAGATGCAAAGAGGTTTATTTAGAGGAGCATCGTCACTAGGTTCGAAATCCCTCATACGTTGATATCAGACAGCAGACTTCAATTTGATAGTAAGGCATTTCGAAGATACTGTGGAAA
Source organism: Quercus tomentella (assembly GCA_028535165.1). Taxonomy (NCBI): domain Eukaryota; kingdom Viridiplantae; phylum Streptophyta; class Magnoliopsida; order Fagales; family Fagaceae; genus Quercus; species Quercus tomentella. Next base: position 51,378,696 of record JAPQVY010000133.1, on the reverse strand, counting down.
AGCTTGGCATTAGAAATAGATACTCAACCCCAGCCTACCCGCAGGGGAATGGGCAAGCTAAGGCTGTCAATAAGGTCATAGTTAATGGACTAAAGAAGAAGCTAGATGAAGCAAAGGAAAAATGGGTGGATAAGTTTCCACACGTATTGTGGACATACTGTAAAATGCCCCGAATATCAATGGGGGAGACTTCGTTATCAATGACATATGGGTCTGAAGCAGTCATCACTCTTGAGACTAGGTTCCAAACGTTAAGGATAAGCCAGTTCAATGCTGACAAAAATTATTGGCTACTTTCGATAAGCCTGGACTTGGTCGAGGAAAGAAGGGAAGTGGCCATGGTCCAGCTGGCCCATTATCAACAAAAACTCAAACAAGGGTATAACAAAGGAATTAGAGCAAGACCACTCGTGCCTGGTGACTTGGTCTTAAGGAAGGTGGTGGGCACTACCAAGAACCCATCATGGGGAAACTTGAGGCCTAATTAGGAAGGGCCCTATCGTATCACTTCAATAGCTGAAATAGGGGCTTACACTTGGAGGATTTAGATGAAAATGTTGTGCCTCGTCTATAGAATGTAAATAATTTACGTAGGTATTATTATTAATGAAATTTTGGATTCCTTTCAACTTTATGTTGTTATTCTGTGACCGTTCGCTAAGGTTGAACACCTTATATCATGTTAAGTTGAAATTGGTTAAATGTTAAACAGAACCTTGGCCATGTTCGACTCCTTGGGTCATATGCCTTGGGTAAATTAACTCTTATTGGAAATTAGTCAAGTGTTAAACATAACCTTGGTTATGTTCGATTCCTCGGGTCACATGTCTTGGGTAAATTAACTTTTATGAAAATTTGCTTAGTGTTACTCGAGACCTCGATTATTTATCAATCTTCGGATCATATGTTTTAATCAAAGTGGCCTTAAGAAAAAAAGGGAGCAAATGCAAACAAAATATGCTGGGGGCTTCGAAGCAAAAAAATAAGTACATGATTAAAGTAAGACAATCATAGAGCAGGAAATTTAGATCTATTCATTTAAGTTTAGAAATATCTTTACAAAGGAAGTAGAAAGTAGGGCAGAGGAAGAAGGAAGGCTAACTACTAGAACCAACCTATTACAAAATTAGCCTAAGTCCAGAATTGGCAAAGCTTCTCAGCGGTCTTCTTCTCTTTTCCTTTGCGTTTTCCCTTAGGCTGCTCATCTGCTTCAACCTCCTCTGATTCCACCTCCATTACTTGAATTGTGTCTTTCTTCCCCTTCTCAAAGAAGGGCTCAGAAGATGGAGGTACCGAAGACTAAGGTGCCGAGGAAGGAGGTGCCGAGCTGGGCATTGGAGGAGCGAGGCTAGGAGTGATGCGCAAGGTAGGGGGTAGTAAACGCTGGAAGGCCCCCCCAACTCTGAATTGGCATCTACCCCTGCAGTGTTCAAAGCCTTCCCCTACACTTCAAGGCAGAAGGCCCAAGCAACATCCCATAGTTGGGCGGTTAAGCTCTGGGCGATCTTGGTCATGCCAGCATCATATGCGGCTAGCTTGGCCTTCGCCTTTTCGGCATCTTTGCCTTCTAGCTCCTTCAGCTAGAGCTAGATCTGTTCTTTAGCTGAAGTTAGCTACTCGTCATTTTTCTTCAATAAAATCCAAAACTCCTCAACTTGCTTCTGTACCCCACCTAGGGCAGCTTACGCGCTCTTGCGCCCCCTCTCGGCCTCGGCTAGACGAAAGAGGGAATCTTTGTACCTCTTTTCCACCTCAGCCAGGGCCCTATCTGAAGCTGCCAATTTGTTCTCTACCTATCGTGACTTCGAGAGGGCATGATTAACCCACTCCTCAGCCAAAAAAGATGTTTGCATAGCCTGCAACAAAAGGAAAGAAAACACATTAAGATCTTCACACTAAGGTTTACGTATGAATTAAATGATAATCTCGGGTGTAAGAACTTAACCTTGGCAAGGTCCCTCTTCAATAAGAGGAATACTTCACGCTTCCTCAATCCTTTAACTCCTGCATGACCCAAGGAAGGAGTGAAACCTGCTTGAGGCATTTGGAGATTAACCTGGATCTACCCTTTTGGGCCTCAGATGTGAGGGCATCCCCCGTGCTCAGCATAAAGGCAGGATTCCAAATGGCAGCTTTAAAGCGCTACTCCCCTTCAACGTTCTTGCTAGCCCCCTTAGAAGGGCCTTTCTTCTGCTGAGTGCTTGTTGGGAGGTCGGTGGTATTTCCCCTTCCTCGGAGCTTTCCTTCCTGGATTGCCTCCCTCGCTTTCTTTTCTTCTTAATAGCCTCAGAGGGAGAGGGTAGAGATGGAGCAGGTGTAGGTGGCCTAGGAACGACCGGCACCACAGATGAATTCCCCCCGGCATGAGCCGTTAGCAGTGCCAGTAGATCAAGAGTCTTCTCTTTGAGCACCATCCCTTTGGAAATATCAGTGGCCTTTTGATTAGTGCTAACTTAGGCAGTGACTTGGGGCTGAAAAATGGACTCTGAGGATTCGTTGATGTCAGCTCAGTAGAACACTTCAAAATCCTTCTCTATATCAATGTAAGAAGGCTCAGAGGCTGGTTCTTCTTGCTTTTTGTCAGATGGGATCGTCTCCTCCTAGGAATAAAGGAGCTTGGCCACGAGTTGAGCAAATAGCACGGCGTCTTGAGGACCTAGAGGCAAGGTTTTTAGACCCGGACTGTTCATTGAACCGTAAAAGAGAGAGGTTCAAGGTTTTTGAGGTCGAACCAAGGTCGAACCGGGGTCGAACCGTGATGACGTCATAATTAATTTAATAATTAATTAAAGCCTAAATATAGATATTAAATTTATAAAACTAGCAAAATTGACAACATATCTATATATGTGAGGGAAATTTAATGATTTTCAAGCATATATTTAATAATTAAATAAGAAAGTTAATAAAATAAAATAATAACCATGAAAACATTAAAATTTATGATTAATTTTTGAAGTAAAGTTGAATATCTTTGAAGGATTTTAATTATAATTTTTTTTTTTTAATTCCTTGTAAGAGATGGATAATTTAATTAAGTTGAATAAAATTATGTTAAGTTGTTTTTTTTTTTTTTTTTTTTTAAATTTTAATTTGCTATGGGGTTGGACCGCATGGTTCTCATCGGTTCATGCGGTCCAACCCCGGTTTTAGGGGTTCACGAAATTAACAAAAAATCCGATTCTTTAGGCTTAAAAAACTGGTTTTCATCCCGGTTTCCAGTTTTCACTGTCCGACCTCCCGATCCGATCCGGTTCTGAAAACCTTGCCTAGAGGTGGAGGCTTAGTCAGAAACCCGGGAATGACCACATCAATTAATGCAAGCCTTGGATCTTTAGTCTTGATCACTTACTTCGGGACTGAAAGCACCTGGAAATAGGTTTGAACCCGAGGATCACGTGAACTGCTCGAAGCTGTCCATCTCGATGGAGAAAGATTGCAGACTTCAAAATTTGGTTAAGGTCCTAAAAATTCACCAAGTTGCAATTTGGAGTGGTATGGAACTTGTCTGTAAATAAAAATAAAAAAATAAAGAGAAGAGAAACAAGTTAGACGAAAGTAGAAAGTAAAAGAAACTAAAGGAAGGGGAAGGGGTACTCTAGTTATTCTAAGTCCTCGAGCACCTCACCTGGTTCCCTATCTTGGGTAGGGTAGTGCAAACCATCGTGCCATTCACCCAAGAGGATGAGGAAATCTTCGTCCATACTCTTATTGGACTCAAGAATACAGGAGATTAATCTAACGAACGGGACCCTACACTTAAAATAGTAACCTGTCTCCTTCCTCTTTTGGCAGTTGTAAACCCAGTTTACATCGTGATAGGTTAGGTTAGTACCCATTTTTCGGTTTAGCATGTCTACACTGCTGAGGACTCTAAAAAGATTGGGAGAACATTGGATGGGGGAAAGCCTAAAATTAATAAGAAAGTACCTTGTTACTCTAGCCATGAGAATCTCCATTCCACCCTTGAAGAAGGCAATCATGGGGATGACTACTGCACCAATAGGCCTACTCACATGCCACTCTCCTAACTCGCAATGTTGCATTTCTACATTTTTAGGGATCCTATATTTGGCCCTAAAGGCAACCATACTCTCGAGAGTATTAACTAGTTTAGCAAACCTATCCATGTAATCCTACTAGGCAAAAATAAGAAGGGGAGGAAAAAAAATTACAAATGTGGATAAAAGGCCAAACGCACTTACGAGCTCTGAAAGGAGATCTCCTTGGACTACTACTTCGAAAGAAAATCACAAAAGCATGTAAATGGGAAAAAATTACCCCCATCCTCCCTTTTATAGGGGTGGGAAATGAGCGGTAAAATTCCCGCTCATTAATCCCAAGGAATCTGGGCTGTTGGATCATATCGCACCGTAGAATGTGGGGGAACAAGTAGCCACCTAATGTAATAACTGCAGCATCGTGGATTCCGAAGCGTCAGGAATGCTCACAAGACAGGTGAAACGACATCCCCAAGTGGGAACGCATTTTGTATGCGACACTGCTCCCACCTTCTACTAAAACCTCGATCTCAGAATGTTTCCAAAGAATAAGGTTTTAGGGGGCTATTGTGGGAGGGCCAAGGACCGAGAAACCCAATCCGAGGATAAATCTACCAGCCCAAGCAAATAAAGGCAAACAAACTCCAAGGATTACGCCCACCCAAGGAGAATTTAAGAGCCAAATGGCAACCGACACCCCCAAAAACCCAAGGATAAGGGAGTAGATGGCAAAGGAAAGGTACAAGACACGCAAAGGTGGAGGAATGAAGTTTCCTAAAGAAGACACCTCACACCTCTGCATTCAATGCTCTACACCAACTTAACTAGCTACATTAATGAGGAAATGACCCCTGAACAATGACTTCATTGCTCACAGCTCATTTTACCACCTCCAGAAAGATCCTGATGAGACAAACATCCAAAGAGTTCCCCTAAAACGTACAAATGAAGGGCTGAGATTCAAAGGAAGGGGCTATAAAGGAAAGGAACCCCGCAGAAAGAGGGGATCAACAATTTCCGAGAAAAAGGATCAAGTTTGAAAACTAAAGAGGTCCTTGTAAAAGAAATATCATCTTTGTCTATCAATAAGAAACCTATCCTTGAACCTACCTGAGGATGAATTTTTACTGAATTGTTGTTCTTTCCACGCTTAGTAATTACTTTAGTTCCATTAGACTTAGGCTTGTGATCTTCTTTGTATTGCAGTTGACTCTGAAACCCACTTGCTTAACAAATTCATTGTTTTGGGCTTAGCTTGAAAGACTGGGCATCACTATTCTAAGTGGGCTTAGGCTTTTCTTTTTGAGTCCTTAAAAAAATAATATCACATTCTAAAGAAATTAAATAATTCATCAACTCCACTCTAGAAACAATTAAATTAAATTTTAGTGAGGCGGGTGTAATAGTCTCCTAGTCCATACGGACGAAATTTTTCACTTTCTAAATCATGCATTCTGTCATCATAATCGATCCTTTGACTCAAGTTTTCATTCATCCTTTTCTGTTTCAATTAACAAGGATTTGACTTCTTGAACAAACCAAGGTAAGTCATTAATCAACGGCCTTCAAGACATCAACTGATCAACAACGCATCTTCCTCATCCATTCTACGAAGGAGGTTGTCTGATCTCCAGAACTAGTATAGATTGGAATGTGGATAAAGACTGAGCCTGAGGATTCTAGCCTTGACAGAGATTCATCACCAAACTCCTGAGTGTGACGTAGTGCATGCAAAGTAAGGAACCTAACCCCCCCCCCCCCCCCCCCTCCGTTCTTTTTTTGTTTTGCATGTGTGCTCCCAATGTGAATGAATGCCAAATTGCATCTCTGAGTTGGCGTCTTTCACCTGGGCGTGACTCAATCCATTTTTCTCTCAAAAAAAAAAATTGTATCCCTGATTATCATGAATTAGGTTTGGTTAGTCTAGAGAATTTCACATGATAAATGATTCCATTTGTGACATGATAGATGTGTGGATCAAGTAATATGGATCATCCTTCTTCGCATAGTAGCCATAATTGTTCTTTGGCGAAAATACTATTTTGGTCCCTACATTTTGGGGTTACAATCAATTTGGTCTCTACATTTTGGTTGCAGTTAATTTGGTCCCTCACATTCTCAACTTGCAACCAATTTAGTCCTTACCGTTAACTTAGTAACGAAAAATGCTTACTTGGCAGATGATTTGAATAGTTGGCATATCTAAACTTAAAATATAAAATGATATGCTAGTATGTCTAAATTTTATTGGCCACATCAGCTTTTCTTTGCCAAATTTTTTTTTTCTTTTAATTTTCTTATAATCTTTTTAACCAAACTTTTTTTTTTCCTCAACTCTCTCTCTCTCTCTCTCTCTCTCTCTCTCTCTGTAACTTTATTCTCTAGTTTATCTCTTTCTCTTTCTTCTACCTTCATTCTTTTAGTTCTCATTTCTCAACGACCAGCAAAGTCAATCCATGCACCATTGACTCCGTCCCCAAGCCTTCTTGGCAACCACTCTTCGATTCACCAAAGATCGTCATCCATCTGGTGCCTCCTATGCAGCCTCTACCGCAACAACTCCATAAGTCTCTTCAGTCCATAACTTTCAAGTTTCAACCCCTACATCACGGGCTTCCTTAAGAACGAGATCCGGAATAGACAATTTTGGAGAAGAATGAGAAGAGGTTAGGAATCATTGAATTGGGAGTGAAATTAGTGAGTCAGGATTTGGTGTATCTAGTTAGAGAAGAAGATTTGAGATTGGAGAGGATTCGTAAGCTTGGGCTAGCTCTAGGAACTGAGTTGTGGCTTCGGCTTGGAATAAACTGGATCTGGGATTGTGGTGGTGCTAGTGCTGTACTGTTGGGTTGTGGTGAATCTGAGTTTGTTGGATCGTTGTATGGAGGTGTTGAGTTTGGGGATTTGTTTGAATTTGGGGATTTTAGTTCAAACTTAATGGCATAAGATTCACTATGATTGAAAACCAAATTGAAAGTTAGAATCAATGTAATCTGTGTTGATATGCCATTGTTGGACTAGATTACTGTCTGGATATGAAGAAATTGCAAGAAAGAAAAGACAATGAAATTTCGTTTGTTTACCAAGAAATTATAAGAATGGATAAAAAAATTGATAAGATAAAAATAAATTCTGCTTGGTTAAAAATTGTAACAAAAATAAAAGCAAAAAAAGGGTAGAGAAAAGACAAGCATTTTTAAAAGCTGATGTGGCCTTTTTTGCTATGTAAGAACTGATGTGGCCAATAAAATTTAAACATGTCAACATATCAATATATATTTTAATATTAAACATGTCAACTGTGCAAACCATTTGTCACATAAGTATTTTCCGTTAGTGATTTAACGGTGAGAACCAAATTGGTTGCAAATTGAAAATATTAGGAACCAAATTAATTGCTACCAAAATGTAAGGACCAAATTGAGTGACCTCAAAATATAAGGGCCAAAATAATGTTTTCGCCTTCTTCTTTTTAGTACTAAAAGAATTAGTACCAATCCTCTCTCATCCTATAAATCCCTATATTTATTAAGTCAAACATTTTATTGCATTCTCTAAGAAAATTATTTTCGTCCCTATAACTCGTTGAATCTAGTCCTGTGCATAAGTATGGCACCGTGAGACTCTTCTGAGGTTCTACCTGCCCGATTCCCAATTGAACCTTTCTATGTAGATAGAAAGCATTTGATATTCCTCCAGGTTTAACAAACAAGAACTTCAATTGCAACAATGTCCTCAAAAAAGGCACTCTTTGCTAATTACCACTTCTGCACATTGTCATAACTGTATTACGTAACTAATACTTTCTGGTTAAGACAGTTAGCTTTTTATCAACATTCTTGTTGATCTTGTCCTAGGGCCATATGGCTGCCCTTGGTTCCACTTGTTCTATTATCTAGTATAAACCATCCAAGCCAGAAAACCATTATGACAGTTCAGGCCCAATTGTTACTGCAGTTTCTGTACCCAAATAATTCACCTTAGTCATCTCCCTGCTTCAATTAAAGAATACTTGCTTGATTGATTGCTCCTATCTTTGGTGGTTGAATAAGAATCATTAGTATTTACTAACAGTCATATGCAGAACCGATACTGTCATAGTTTGATACCAAGCATAACTAGTGTGAAAATTATTATATTTGTAACAGCATTGGGGAAAGTATGCCTCTAGCTTATAAACAAACAATAGCAATAGTCATCCGATCAGGTTGATCAACATTTCAAATTCAACTACATATATCTAATCATGCACAGGTGGATACACGAACCAGAATTTTGATATTTTTATTAATAAATGAATACAAGAAACAAAGCATCTATACTACATTTCACAACATTATACATTTTGTTGAGCACATGCTTCATTTGAGTTTATAGTGACATGTGCATCATTCTGCTTATCAACTGCCAGCCAATTTCATATAGATATAAATAAGAGAAAGCAAGTACCTTTAAGTATGCACAAAACATTGACTTCCAATACCAAAAAAAAAAAGTCCAATATCCTGTCCAGATCTTATCCTTCTCCACCAATCAGAGCCAACCCAAATTACTGCCATCTGTCTGCGCTACCAACAGCCCAACACCTATACAAATAGACTAATAATCAACAATTAGGCACCCTACCTCATTTCCTCATCAATCCGATCCTTAGCTACAGTTGCTTTTCGTGCAGCTCTTCTTTTGGTCTGAATTTGGCGAACATATTCAGCAACCACAACATGGAACTTTGGAGCAAGCCTTTTGGTTGAAGAGATATTAAGACCTGCCCTTTTCAGGGCTCGGATAAGATGTTTTTCAGCAACTTGCATATGAGTAGGACAGAGAAGAGGAACTGTAGATCTCAGTACGGGCTTACAACAGAGAATAGGCCCTGTCTGTGTGCTGCTTATAGGCAAACATATAATTATCAAAAAACTATTATTAGCAGAGGTATGTCGAGGAACAATAAGATAGCCCATTCAGTGTTGGTAAAAGCGAGGGGCGCACTTAAGCACAAAGGCTGGCGCAAAGTGCAAGCACGCGCCTGATTGAAGTGAAGCGCACATTTTTTAAAAATAATTTAATAAATTTAAAAATAATTATTAATGAGAAATGCAACAATCAAATTATCATATAAATTGAAATAAATTTTTTTATATAATTCACATAACATTTAGATAAGCCCTGCGTTTGCAATTTTAACACAAAATTGCAAGTCAAGTCATTTTATTTTTTTTGGATCAGCTAGATATGAGTACTTCCATGTCATATCCCTTCTTAAAAATCTTAACAAGATTTATTGATATCAAAAAGAGACGCCCTAGTACACAGGGAATGTACAAGGGTCAAATACAGAAATTACAAGAATCAAGAAAATCACAGATAGAAGAGAATGATTGGTTTTGCAAGGCAAACAACCAATCTAAAAAAGTTCTAAAGAAAAATAACTTGAGGTCAGGAATAGATCTCTAACAATCTTCAAAACACCTATTGTTTCTTTCCCTCCAAAGACACCACATTAAACAATGGGGAACAATTATCCATAGATGACCATTTCGATGACGACCAAACCGGCTTTGCCAGAAAACAAGGAGCCCCACAACTGACTTAGGCATAACCCAACTTACTCCAAATAAACCCAGAACCATATATCACAAATCCATAACAACCGGACAATGAAGGAAAAGATGGTCAACCAACTGTCACCATTACACTTGCCATATAACACCAATCCAATATCCACACCTTCCTTTTTTGTAAATTGTCAATCGTCAAACATTTCCCCAAAGCAACAATCCAAACAAAGAAAGCCACTCAATAAGGGATCTTCTGCTTCCAAATGCTTTTCTAAGGGAAACAACAACCCCTTATTTCTATATGGCTTCCAGCTCATATTATCCTCCCCAAACCCTTTTACTGTAGAGCCATATATAATATCCATGAAGCCCGACATGGCCTCCAATTCCCAAACATGAAAACCCCTAAAGAAACTCACATCCTAAAAAAGGACCTGATTAGAGAACTTCATAAGCTCAACCACACTTGCCTCCTTATCTCGGCAAAATCTAAATAATTCGGGAAAGCAGACAGCAAGAGGTGTCTCCCCACACCAATAGTCTTGCCAAAACTTCACCCTCGACCCATCACCAATATCAAACAGAATATTAAAAAAAAAAAAAAAAAAAAAAAAAAAAAAAAAAAACCCATCCTCGACTAATATTTTTCCACAAACCAACGCCATATGGACCAGAAACTGGACCGGTACACCAACCACCCCATATACATCCATATTTCACCTCTATCACATGCCTCCAAAGGGCATCCCTTTCAAGCCACTGCCCAAACAAAGCTTCATTAAAAAGTCCACCTGGAGAAAGAGGTGTACAGACAGTAACCCATTTAACCAGGTGAAATTTAGGTTCATCCCCTAGACCACCCCATAAGAAATTCTGCTGAAATTTTGCAATTCGATTAGCCACAAAAGCAGGGATAGGAAATAAAGATAGGAAATAAGTAGGTATATTTGATAGAGTGCTTTTAATTAAAGTGACTCTATCTCCCTAGGATAAGTACAAACATTTCCATCCCACTAATCTCCTTTTCATCTTCTCCAATATCAGGTTTCATATTGTCTTATCCTTGAATTTAACACCCAAAGAAGACCCAAAAATTTCATTAGAAGAGTACCTTGCTTACAGCCAAGAACATTCAGCAATAACCCAATATTATGAACCACTCCCACAAGAACCAATTCAGACTTACCCAAATTTATTTTAGCCCAAAAACCGCCTCAAACCAAATAAGAATCATATGGAGAATCAGAATATGATCAAGGTCGGCATTACAAAAAATTAGAGTGTCATCAGCAAAGAGCAAATGAGACAACACCAAAGATCTTCCATCTAAATTACCCACACGGAAACCTGACATGCGACCTTCATGGATAGTTTTATCCAACATTCTTCCAAGAGCTTCCATGACCAAAACAAAAAGCAAAGGAGACAAAGGATCACCTTGTCTCAACCCTCTGGAATTCTCAAAAAATCCATAGGGGAAACCATTAATCAAAATAGAGAAACGAACAATAGATAGACAAAAGCAAATCCACTGCCTCCACTTATTAGAGAACCCAATACGCTCTAACAACTTCATAAGAAAACCCCAATTTACATGATTAAAAGCCTTCTCAACATCTAGTTTACAAAGTAACCCTGGGAGACCGGTCTTCAACTTATTGTCAAGGCATTCATTAACAATAAGTAAAGGGTTGAGGATTTGTCTATTCAGAACAAAAGCATTCTGCGAAGCTAAAATTATATCCCCCATGACCCTTTTTTTATAGGTAATAAAGATTTATTGATATCAAAAAAGAGACACCCAAGTACACAGGGAATATACAGGGGTGTACAAATCAAATACAAAAATTACATAAATCAAGTAAATCCAAAATTGAAGAAAATGGTTGACTTCTCCACATTGAGAACCAGTCCAATAAGGTTCTAAAAAATAATAGCTTGAGATCAGGCATAGAGCGCTCAATGTCTTCAAAGCACCTACTATTCATTTCCTTCTAAACACACCACACACCACATCAAACAATGAGGAACAACGATCCATATATATCCATTACGATGGCGACCAAATCAACCTTGCCAGCAAGCGAGAAGCTCAACAACAGACTTTGGCATAACCCAACAAACTCCAAATAAACCAAAAACCATATCCCACAGCTCCATAGCAGCCAGACAATGAGAGAATAGATGGTCAACAATTTCACTATAACACTTGCACATATAACACCAATCCAAAATGCATACCTTTCTTTTCCTTAAATTGTCAATCATCAAACATTTCCCTAAGGCAACAGTCCATACAAAGAAAGCCACTCTAGAAGGAATCTTCTGCTTCCAAATGCTCTTCCAAGCAAAAAATTGCTCACTATGGCCAGCTAGAAGATGGTAATACACACTAACCATAAACCCCATTCTTATTTAGGTAACCAACATCTCTTATCCTCCCCAACCCCCCTTACAGGAGTGCCATAAATGGTATCCATGAAGCTCCAAAAAGCTTACAATTCTTGATTATGCACATCCCTACAAAAATGTATATCCCAATGAAGGACTCTATTGGTGTACCTCATTAGATCAGCCACACTTGCCTCTTTGTTTCAACAAATCCTATATAATTCATGATAGCAGTTTGCAAGAGAAGTTCCACAACACGGATCTAGCCAGAACTGCACTTTTGATCCATCTCCAATTTCATACAAGATAAACCGAGATAAAGAAGGCCACCCCCATCTAATATTTTTCCACAAACTAACTCCATATGGACCAAAGATTAAGCTAGAACACCAACCACCCCATTCACAACCATACTTCACCTCTATCACTTGTCGCCGAAGAGCATCCCTTTTTTGCCCAAATCTCCACAACCACTTCCCTAATGAAGCTACATTAAAAATTCTTAGGTTCCTAATTCTCAAACCACCTAAAGAAAGTGGAGCACAAAAAGTAGCCCAATTAACAAGATGAAATTTAGGCTCATCCCCTAGGCCACCCCATAAAAAGTTCCATTGAAGTTTTGCAATTCGTTTAGCCACTGCAACAAGAATAGGAAATAAAGGAAGAAAATAAGTAGGTAGATTTAACAGACTACTTTTAATTAAAGTAACTCTACCTCCCTTGGATAAATATAATTTTTTCCAACTCGCTAATTTCCTTTCCACCTTCTCCAAAATTGGATTCCAAATTGTCTTGTCCTTTTTTTTTTTTTTTTTGATAAGTAAAAAAGATTCATTGATATCAAAAAGAGAGAGACACCCAAGTACACCGGGAGTATACAGGGGTGAACAAATCAAAAACGAACATTACAAAAATCAAGAAAATCCAAAATAGAAGAAAAATGATGGTTTCTCCACACAGAGAACCAATCAAGTAAGGTTCTAAAAAAAAGAAGCTTGAGATCAGGCATGGAACTCTCCTTGTCTTCAAAACACCTACTATTTCTCTCCTTCCAAATACACCACATCAAACAATGAGGAACAACCATCCAAATATCTCCATTACAATGGCGACCAAAACGACCTTGCCAGCAAGCCAAAAGCCCAACAACAGAGAATGGCATAACCCAACAAACTCCAAATAACCCAAAAACCATATCCCACAACTCCAAAGCAACCGGGCAATGAAGGAAAAGATGGTCAATAGTTTCACTATTACACTTGCACATATAATACCAATCCAAAATGCAAACCTTTCTTTTCCTTAAGTTGTCAATTGTCAGGCATTTCCCCAAGGCTGCGGTCCATACAAAGAAAGCCACTCTAGAGGGAATCTTCTGCTTCCAAATGCTTTTCCAAGGGAAAAACTGCTCACTAAGGCCAACTAGAAGATGGTAGTAAGCACTGACCGTGAACCCCTTACTCTTACAAGGCAGCCAACATCTCTTATCCTCCCCGTTCCCCCTTACAGGAGCGCAATAAATGGAATTGATGAAGCTTCTGAAAGCTTCCAATTCACGATTATGCACCTCCCTACAAAACTGAAAATCCCAATGGAGGACTCCATTGGTGAACCTCATTAGATCCGCCACACTTGCCTCTTTGTTACAACAAATCCTATATAAATCAGGATAGTGGTCTGCAAGAGGAGAAGATCCACACCAACGATCTAGCCAAAACTGCACTTTTGATCCATCTCCAATTTCATACAGAATAAACCGAGATAAAGAGTGCCACCCCCTTCTAATATTTTTCCACAAACTAACTCCATAAGGACCAGAGAAAGAGCTAGAACACCAGCCACCCCAATCACAACCATACTTCACCTCTATCACTTGACGCCATAGAGCATCTCTTTCTTGCCCAAATCTCCATAACCACTTCCCTAATAAAGCTAAATTGAAGGTTCTCAGGTTCCTTAATCCCCAACCCACCTAAAGAAAGCGGAGTACACACTGTAGACCAATTAACCAAATGAAATTTGGGCTCATCTCCTAGGCCACCCCATAGAAAGTCCTGCTGAAGTCTAGCAATTCGGTTGGCCACAGAAGCAGGAATAGGGAATAAAGAAAGAAAATAAGTCGGGAGATTAGAGAGAGTGCTTTTAATTAAAGTGACTCCACCTCCCTTGGATAAATATAATTTTTTCCAACTTGCTAATTTTCTTTCCATCTTCTCTAGAATAGGATTCCAAATAGACTTGTCCTTAAATTTTGCCCCCAAAGGAAGACCCAAATATTTCATTGGGAGAGACCTTGCTTGCAGCCTAAGATAGCCACCAAAAGATCCATGTTATGAACTGCCCCCACAGCCACTAGTTCAGACTTATCCAAATTTACCTTCAGACCAGACACAACCTCAAACCAAATGAGCACCATACGGAGAATCAGAATTTGATCAATATTAGGATCACAAAAAATCAGAGTATCATCAGCGAAAAGGAGATGGGAAACCATCAAAGATCTTCCAGAATAAGCACCTACACTAAAACTTGACAAACGACCTTCATGGACAGCCTTATTCAACATTCTACCAGCGGCTTCCATAACCAACACAAATAACAAGGGGGACAAAGGTTCACCTTGCCGCAACCCCCTAGAACTTCCAAAAAACCCATGGGGAGTACCATTAATAAGGATAAAAAAACGAACCGTAGATAAACAAAAAGAAATCCATCGCCTCCACTTATTAGAAAAACCACAATGCTCAAGCAAGTTAGAAAGAAATCCTCAGTTTACGTGATTAAAGGCTTTTTCAATATCCAATTTACATAACAACCCTGGCTGACCAGACTTCAATCTACTATCAAGACATTCATTAGCAATAAGAACGGAATCAAGAACCTGCCTATTTAAAATAAAGGCGTTCTGGGGAGCTGAGATGATCTCTCCTAAAACCATGCGAAGACGTAGCCAAAACTTTAGCAAGAATTTTATAAACCCCCCCCCCCCCCAACAAGGCTGATAGGCCGGAAGTCCTTTACCTCCACTGCTGCAACTTTTTTTGGAATGAGAGCAATGAAGGTTGCATTCAAGCTTTTTTCAAACTGACCTATAACATGGAAATGGTGAAACACAACCATGAGGTCTGATTTCAGAATCCCCCAGCAGGCTTGAAAGAAAGCCATCGAAAAACCATCAGGCCCAGGAGATTTGTCCCCATTAAACTCCTTGATAACTTCAAAAATCTCAGTTTCCTCAAAAGGTCTCTCTAACCAATTATCCACTGAAATCCTTGGAAAATCCAACACATCCAAGAAAGGCTGATGATCTTGCTACTTATTATAAATTCATATAGAATTGTTTAATATAGTCGGCAATCATATCCTAGTTGGAAGTCAAAGCCCCATCAATTATAAGATTTTCAATACAGTTATTTCTTCTATTAGAGTTGGCCATCCTATGAAAAAACCTCGTATTGGAGTCCCCCTCTTTTAAGTACAACACTCTAGACTTTTGTCTCCAGCTAATCTCCTCTAACAAAGTGCTCTTCTCAAGTTAAGAGCAAAATGTTGCTTTTTCCAATTTTTCCTCATCTGTTAGAGGTTGATTCTCCTCTTTAACATCTAAAGCATTCAATTTACTCCATAGTTGCTGTTTCTTGGCTGTGACATTGCCAAAATCTGTTTCATTCCACTTCTTTAGATCCGTTTTTAGAGCAATCAACTTCTTGGCAAGTATGTATGTAGACGAGTAGCCAAGACTTTAGCTATAATTTTATAATCTCCCCCACCCCCCCCCCCCACCCCCCCCCCCCCCCCCAACAAGACTAATCGAGTGAAAGTCCCTGACATCAACTGATGCATTTTTTTTGGGATGAGAGTAATGAGGTTGCATTCAAGCTTTTCTCAAACTGGCCTTTAGCATAAAAACGATGAAACACAGCCATAAGATCTAGATTGAGAATCTCCCAACAAGCTTGGAAAAATGCCATGGCAAAGCCATCTAGCCTAGGCGATTTATCACCATTGCAATCCTAAAGGACACCATATATCTCTACCTCCTCAAAAGGTCTCTTCAACTAATCAGCTTTATGTCCAGATATCATTGGAAAATCCTACACATCTGAAAATGGTTGATCAACTTGTTGCTCCATGTATAAATCCATGCAAAATTGAGAAATACAATCCACAATCATATCCTAATCAGAAGACACTTCCATTAACCATAAGACTCTCAATACTGTTATTTCTTCTGTTAGAATTGGCCATCTTGAGAAAAAAATCTTGTATTGGAATCACCCTCCCTCAAGTACAATACCCGAGACTTTTGTTTCCAACTAATCTCTTCTAATAAAGTGAACTTCTCAATTTTTGTACGAAGATCAACCTATTCCAATTGTTCATCGGCTGTAAACAGGTGAGTCTCCTCTTTTGCATCTAGAGCATTCAATTTACTCCAAGTCTGTTGCTTCTTAAAAGTGACATTGCCAAACTCCGCTTCATTCCACTTTTTTAAATCCAATTTCAAAGCTACCAACTTCTTGGCCAATATATAACTAGGAGTTCCTTGATATAAATAGGATGCCCACCAGGCCTTCACTTGTCTACAAACCTCTCCGCCTGCAACCACATATTTTCAAAATGAAAAGAAATTCGCCCTCTCCTATGACTCCCACCCTCCAACATAATTGGGAAGTGGTCCGATAAAACTCTAGATAACCTTTTTTGGGAGAACAAAGTGAAATGATCAGCCAAAAGAGGAGAGAAAAGAAACCGATCTATTCTAGAAGCTAAGCTCCAATATCCATAATGCCCTATGACTAATTAGTAATATTAGTTAATAATTTAATCAATGACTATGGGTCTGTTTGGGAACAACTTATTTAGCTTTTTGCTAAAAGCGTGCTAAAGTATACTTGTACTTTGAAAAAATTTGAAAAAATGAGAAAAGGCGAGAAAAATTGAGTTTTTAAACAGCTGAACATAAACGCTTAAAGCTGATGCCAAACTCACCCTATAAGTCTATAAGAATTAGTCTGCTATGTTCAACATCAACCACTAAAGTAACTAATCAATTACTACAAATATATTATATCATACTTTTAATTTCATGAATGAGCTAAGAATATGAGGACATAGCAATATGGTAAGTACCAAGCAGATATCCAAAAGGGAAAAAATAGAATAAGAAAAAGCTGAGTGGGTTACTATTTCAAGGAGAAAAAATCAAGAAAAAATAAAAATAAAAATAGAGAAGACTACGAGGTTATGGGTTTCAAGACAAGTTACACTCAAATTTTTTTATTTTTTTATTAGTAAGTTACACAAAAAATATGTCAAATCAATGGTTTATATCAATAAGGTCAAGATCCTATAGTTTTAATTCAATTTTGGTTTTTTTTTTTTTTTAAATATAAAAAATAAATAAATAAAAAAAGTGCCAAAAAGCATGCTTTGAGCTTTTTGAAAAAGCGCGCTTCTTTGAATGAGCCTAGCTTTTGAGGCAAAAAGCAATGGAGCCTTGGGGCTTCATGCTTTGAGCTTAAGTGCGCTTTTACCAACACTGAGCCTGTTTGTAATATAAATAAACTATTAGTAGAACATATCGTATCTTCACATTCAGTATATAAACTTAGAATATCAAGCATAGTCAAGGAAATCAAAGGTAAAATTCAACAGAAATCAAACAGTTGCAGTATTGTCAGATTTTTAAAAAAATAATAATAATTAAAGGTCAGAGTGGTTTAATCACTGCCATCATCCTGGACAGTCAATTTGATAATAGGTGGTAACCATATAGTGCAGCTAAACTAGATTTACTAATTTACATTTTTGTTTTTAGAGTTAAACCAGGTGGGTCTTTGGCTCACATCACCCTCCATCCCACGTAACTCTTATAAGAACTCTTATAACTCTTATAAGGCAAACGACAGTGGGCTGAAGAGCTGGTTACTGGGGGTGACTTACAAGCTTGATATTGAAAAAGCATATGACCATGTTAACTGGGAGGCCTTGTTTTATCTGTTGGACCGGATGGGTTTTGGGTTGAAATGGAGGCGGTGAATTAAGGCTTGTGATGCCTCTAGGGATCAGTTGTTGTCCATAAGGTTGGCGATGTCTTGTTTTTAGGCATTTACAGGTTTGAAGGTTAATGTTGGGAAAAGTGAGATGGTCCCTGTTGGGGAGGTGTATAATCTAGTTGAATTGGCTAGTATTCTTCAATGTAGAGCGGGGAGTTTGCCTATGAAATATTTGGGAATGCCGTTGGGAACTTCTTTTAAGACAGCTTCGATTTGGAATCCTATTTTGGAGAAGATGGAAAAGAAACTTTCAGGGTGGAAGCGTCTCTATTTATCTAAAGGTGGTAGGCTCACATTACTAAAGAGTACTCTTTCAAGTCTTCCAACGTACTTTCTATCTCTCTTCACTATTCCTAAAGTTGTGGCTGCTAGAATGGAACATATTCAGAGAAATTTCCTTTGGGGGTCTTCTGAGGGGAGTTTCAAATATCCTTTGGTGGCTTGGGAAAGGGTGTGTTTACCTGTCAAATTGGGTGGTTTGGGGATAAGAAGGGTGGCATTGTTTAATCAAGCTTTATTAGGGAAATGGTTGTGGCGTTTTGGGCATGAAGTTACCCATCTTTGGCGGAGAGTAATCTCCACAAAATACGGTGAGGGTCATGGGGGGTGGTGTACGAAAGTGTGTAGGAGGACTCATGGTTGTGGTCTTTGGAGAAGCATTCATGAAGAGTGGGAGAGTTTTTCTAAGCATTTGTTTTTTGTAGTGGGTGAAGGCACCTGTATCCGCTTCTGGCATGATAGGTGGATTGGGGATAATACCCTAAAAGACCTCTATCCTGAGCTCTATGTCTGTTCAGTTGCCAAGGATGCATGCATCTTTGAGGTTTTGTGTACTCCGAAAGGAGGTACTTTCAGAGTGTGGGACTTGAGGTTTTTTAAAGCTTTTGAAGATTGGGAGCTAGCTGCATCTTACTCTCTACTTCAACTTATCCATTCTCGTACTCCTCGGGGGGATAGGAGGGATACGCTTCGTTGGCGGCTCAAAGGGGATGGTAAGTTTGATACCCGATCTTATTACCAAGCAATTCAAGGTAATCCAAATCTTTTGTTTCCTTGGAAGGGTGTGTGGAAACCAAAGATTCCTAAGCGAGTGGCCTTCTTCTTGTGGACAGCTGCGCACAATCAGATTCTCACTTTGGATAATCTCATGCTTAGGGATCGCCCTTTGGTAAATCGGTGTTGTATGTGTTGTGGTGATGGGGAGTCGGTAGACCATCTTCTGCTTCATTGTCCTGTTACACGTACCTTATGGTCCTTCATGCTTCAGGCTTTTGGTATACATTGGGTTATGCCAAGAATGACAGCGGGTTTGTTATCTTGTTGGCATCAATGGCTTGGGAAGCACAACTCAAATATTTGGAATTTGATTCCAAGGTGCTTAATGTGGATTGTTTGGTTGGAACAAAATCGTCGCACCTTTGAGAACATGGAGAAGACGTTGGATGAGCTAAAGGTTTTATGCCAGCGTAGTCTTTTTGAGTGGGCTCGTTGTTGGGGCTTTACTGATTCTTCGTCTCTTTCTGAGTTTATGTTTTCCCTTAGATTATCTCTCTGATTTCCTTATCTTTTGTTTTGTTGTTTAGTTCTTCTGTTTCTTGTTGTTCATCATCATGAACTACTTGTAGTTTTCTTTTTTTCTCATTTATAACAGTTCTCTGATTACTTATCAAAAAAAAAAAAAAAAAAAAAAAACTCTTATAAGGGAAGGACAAGTCATTTAGCTTAAAGCTCCTTGGCTTCCTAATTTACAATATCTTGCCATTGCGATCCATGGTCTGTAGCTTGAATGATCACAATAAGTGCCATATACAACTAGACAAAGGCTAGGACAAAATCTACACGACATTGGCAAAAACTCTAATTTAACTTGGACCAAAAATTCATCTAACCTCACTGCTCCATTTAGTGATATAGTATCAGCAACACATCTCATTTTGAATTTATTGAATGTTTATGCTTCTATTATATGATAAATATTGGGATCTTAAGATTAAATTAATGCTTTTAGAGCACCAAATAAACTCATTTTCAAGGGATTTTAGTAAGCAAATCAATCCAAATTGCGATTTTTGTAGTAATTACTTCATATTTGGATTCTACACACCACATCATGGAGACCAGGTATAGTTTGTGAAAAGGAGAAGAAAGAAAAAGGAAGAAAAGTCCAGGAAATTAGGATTCCTTACAAAACCCAAACAACATGCATGTGCTAGTTAGAATGAATGGGCCCTATTGGGCCATTCCCAAATCTAATTTGGGAGCAAGTGGTCAAGACCCTTGTTTCTACTTTTTTTGATTGGTAAGTTCCACAAGTACCCAAAGGATTCTAAACCACAACGTCAAATGAGTTCATCGGTGCTTCTTCTTTTTTTAGATAAATGAGTTCATTAAAGCCCCAAAATCAATAGCCTACCCAAACATCCCAAAATCCATCAAAACATAGAAGTATAAACATTCACTTGACCTAAAAGGATTAAATATTTGAAATCCGCAAATTCTAAAACCCCAACATATTTCTAGAGATTAGGAGTGTTTGCAATGAATTCTTACCTCAAGGAATCAATAGATTGAGCTCTATAATTAATATAGCAACAACTAAGCAAGTGCCATCCTTGCTATGTACAAACAAGAAGATAAATGGTGGGCTATAGTCCATTCTATTTGGATTTTTTTAAGGTGAGGAAAGGATTTGAGAGAACTTGATATCTTTTTAAGGTGAGGGTAAATAGAAATGAGAGAATTTGGAGAGAACCTCATCCCCTCGAGTCCCACATTTTCAATTTACCCAAATTAGAGGAATTTAAATACCTTGTTTAATCAATTTTTTGAAATTTTCCTTTTTATTATTAAAATTTCAATAAGGTCTACACAAAGCTGTATGACTTACTTATCCCACTCTATTGTCAATTTGTATAATATCTTACCCTCTCCACTCCTTTCTACTCAACAACCAAATAAAAGGAAGAATACCTGCTCTTTTTTCCTCTCTATTAATTTTTAGCACATTTACACAAAGGAAATAGATAATTCTGCTCTCCTCTCTTCTCCAAACCTTCACACATTCCAAACTTAGTGGCGCCTCGCCTTGCCTCTGACTACACTGCTGCTCTCATTTAACACTTCTCCTACCCTCGACTACACTTACAAATACAAATACAAATCCGGTTTATATTCTCCTAACGAGAGATCTCATATGATTTAATGCACTTCCCATCTTTCTAGGAAAATGAAAATGAAATCTCCAATAAGCAAAAAGGAAGGAGAACGCAGTATTAAAAACAAAGGAGAAAAGCTCACCTCTTGATGCAATAGGTACATCCCTTATAGAGATTCTGCTTAGAATCCGAAAGAATGTGCGCATGACAATACCTCGTCAACGCCATCGCCTTTGCCTTACACCCTGTCACTTCACATCTCATCTCTTCGACATCCTCTTCATTCCCATTCCCTCCTCCGCTTCTGTTCCTCTCTTGTTCTTGTTCTTCTTCTTCCTCTTCTTCTTCCTCCTCTTCTTCCCCATTGTAGTACGGACTCTTCCCGTACCTCCAGTAATAATCTTTGTACTTCGCTCTCAGTTCCTCCATTAACGCCCAGTAAAACGCTTTGTACAACTTCGTCACCTGCCTCAACCGTTCCGATCGTCTTCGAAGAAGCTCTTCACGACTCAACACATCTGAAGTTGAGAGAGGTGAGTCTGGGATTCGGAGAGGAGAGAGAGGTTTTGAAGATGATGGCTCGCCCATGCCTGACTTTTTAGGGTTAGAGGAATGACTCACTGACTGACTGGCTTGATTTTGATTTTGATTTTTGAGGACCAAGAGAAAGAGAGAGAGAGAGAGAGAGAGATACAGAAATCGCCCAAACCAAGCTTTATCTTTTTCTTTTCTACTGGTTTGAGCGGCACGTGCAAAACACACGTTAAAATAATAGTTTCATTTTCAGCAATACTAATAATATTATTCCTATTGGTCCGTTTTTGCACACGTTAAAATAATAGAGTTTCATTTTCAACGATAGTAACATGTAAAAATGCAAAAATGCAAAACTCACATTTTAAGTTTCATTATTTTTCATTTCAATCTTATAAATTTGAGTTTTGTCATTTTAATTCTTTAAGTTTCATTCTTTCTCAATTAAGTCCTCTTAAGTTTCATTCCTTCTCAATTAAGTCCTTTGTTAATGTGCCATTAGTTTAGTCGTTAATTTTTTTTTAATTTAATTTTTAATTTTTTATATTTATTTCTTAATTTTAGAAAAAAAAAGTTAATTAAAAAAAGAAGAAAAAAAAAAAAAGAAGAAGAGAAAGCCAATACCTGAGAAACCGAGAATGGGATTGGTCCCACCAGTTCCTTCTCTTGGGAGCCGCTGCTGAAGAATTTGTGGGCGGCTTTTCGTGGGCAACTTCCTCTTCAAATTGTTGCTGCTTCTTCTTAGCAATGAGTTTCAAGGTCTCCTCCTTCTCTCTCTTCAACGCCTCCTCTCTCATGACATCAGCGTAATTAAGTACTAACGGAAGGGTCAGGTCTTCTCACCGGCAGCGAAAGCATCATGCCTCTCCGGCGATATTTGGATCTCGACGTGATTTATTTGGGTCTTCTGTTTTTTTTTTTTTTTTTTTATTAACGTTTTTTCTAAATTTAAGAAATAAATAAAAGTTATCGGTAGAAACTAACAGCCCACTTAATTGGGAATGAATGAAATTGAAAAAATTGAAATGACAAAACTCAAATTTATGGTACTGGAATGAAAATTTTATGGTACTGAGTTTTACATTTTTACCGTACTAATATTATTCTTAATTGACCGGTTGGATGGCATGGATTTGGATTTAGATTTGAGGGGCCGAAATCCAAATTCTTTTATTTGGGTAACTTAAAAAGAATTTGGATTTGGCCCATCCATCATGGATTTCAAGGGTCCAAATCCGTTGATTTGAAATTCCCTCACAAACCCAAGAATTTAGAAATCCCTCACCCTCACGCTCACGCTCACGCTCTCTTCTCAATTTTTAATCAGCTCCAGAAACTCTACCATGCTCTCTCTTCCTCGCCCAAGCTCTCTCTCTCTTTCGCACGACAATACAGGTTTGTCTCTCTCAACTCTTATCTTCCTCTTTTGTGTTTTGGATGTTCAATTGTGAAGAAATGTGATCTGGGTTTCTCTTATTTTGATTGGTGAAGGTTGATTTCTTGTCTAATTTTGGTGGTTTTGTTTGGTCATATGGGGAATTGATGGTTAATTTGTGTTTTATTTGGCTGATTTTTTCTAGGTTTTGGTTAGATTTTTCTGAGATTGGTTTTCCTGTTTTTCTTGTTAATATGTTTAAGCTCTGCCATGTGGACTAAGTTGGGTGTTTGATGGATTTGAACTATCTATTATTTTCAATTTTTAATTTTTAATTTTTAATTTTTAATTTTTTGGTTTGATTAGCTCTGTAAATGACTCTGATTGTGGTTTTGTTTATCTCCTCTATGCATTGATTTTTTCTTTGTTATTTCTTGGACTTAGTTGGGGTTTCTTAGGGATTTCTTGGTTTTGTGATTGTTTTAATTCATTATCGTTTAGGACATGTGTGACTATTTTTCATCCAAGAAGTCATTGTATAGCTTTGAGGTGTATCTGTTCTGACTATGTGTCTGGCAACTGCTGCTTGATCCTTTTAGTTTAATATGCTGTTATTTACTTAGTATTATCTTTATTTTTAGTTCTGCGGATAGATACTGCAAGAGAATAGACTACAGAACCTTCTTTTTATGTTCTGCTGGATTGCTCTCTTAATTTATTACTATTTCAAAAACCATCTTAGCTTTATATTAATTTTCCTTTGGATTTTTCCCTTGGCTTTGTTATCTATTTTTGTAGGAGAATGTGTTTTTCCTGTTATGCCCATGTTGTTGAGCTTCCCTTAGCTAGATACTTCAAATCTTCTAGAATTGGGTGGATGATATTAGTTCTATTGTCTTTCAGACCTAAGAACTGTGTGAGATTTCTTAGAGATGAATATGGACTACATAGAAATTTTATGTTTTTCCTTTCATTTCTTCTCGTCTCTTTGTAAAAACTTCTAATTGAGGTTCTCCTTTAAATGCCTTTGATACAAAGTTATGCAGTTAGAACTTAGAAACAGGACATTGCTAAGCGCATAAAATTGCTTCATTCTCCCATAAGAATGGCTGGTGGGTGAGGTCCGGGCTTAAAACCAATTGGGTGGATGTATAACTTACCAATAAATAAATAAAGCTTGTATGTGTGTGTGTGATTTTATATCTGCATACATGTGGTGTTTTATGATTAATTATTTATTTGGAACTATAACTATTTATGGGCCTTTTCACATTTTTATAGTGTGGTGTAGTGGATGATAGAGATGGATTATAAGAGTACCATTTAGAGCAGAAAAGGTAATTAAAGAAGTTGATGAGGCTGAGTGCAGCTAACAACCAATAAAAAAGATCAAGCCTATCCTTGTTGAGGTCATTGTCACTAAGCCATCCACCAGAAGAACTTGTGGTAATTTTGTTCACTAGGGAAATTAGCAAAATGTAAGGGATGGATGGAAGAGAAGCTGGAGGGATGTGGAAGCTTGTTGTGATCCGGGTGTTCATTGCCCTCCCTTAGGCAACTGTGCAAAGTCTCCATGAACTTTCACTTGCATCTTGAATTTTAATGCAGGCCTTGTCAAGGAATTTGCAACATCATGACTATCTTAGAGAATATATATTTACACATTAATAAGAACAAGACTTAAATGATGTCTTTTTGTTAGTTCTCTTTGTTTACCAGTTGGTCTCTACTTGTACCTTTTTTATCCTTTTTTCAGTAAACTTGCAAAATTACCACCTATTGAAAAAATCAATGAACCTGCAAAATTGCTTGTATTCTTTTTTACAATTTACTGGGCTGCTTACCTTTATTTGTGTTAATTATTTATTATTCATATTTGTAGTTGCAATTAAATTGATTTGTTTAGTGTGAAGTTTTGAATTCTGAATTTTTGGTTGTTGGAGTATATGGAACATGGCTGAGAATTCTGTTAGAAATATAAAACTGTTGGGATAAGAGAATTACTTTCTATTCACAACTTGGAGAATCTTCTGAGCTTGTTTTTTTGGGTTTTTTCATTGGGTTTTTGGGGCTCTTTCTAGGTATTTTTCTGGTATGATTTACAGAGGGTAATTTGAGGGTCGTAGTGAGGTTTTTCAGTAGAGTTTTGGATAATTTGCAGGGATGCTTTGCTGGTTTTTGAAGGTGTTTAGAGCTAGGTTTGCAGTGGGGTTTTAAGTGAGCTCTTGGCTGGTTTCACTGACTGTTTGGAATTAATTTTCTGGTTTTTGGGATTTGCTATTATAAATTAGTAGAATTCATTGTTTTGTTTTATTATGTTAAGTCACTGGTTGTCTTTTCTTTTCTTTTCTTTTTTCTTTTTTTAATAACTTTAGAAAAATGCAAAAGTAGGTGCTTATAAAAACATAACTATTGACAATTGGATTATCAATGGATTTTTCATTACCTCATGTATTTATTAATTGGATTATCAATGGCTTTTTCATTACCTCATGTATTTATTAAAATTGTTACAAAATTATAATGTAGAAGGATTAAGAAAAATAATAATTAAAAAATATATTTTATTGATCTTAAATCTATATTCAAATTCAAATCCAAATCCAAATTTAGGTATCCAATCAACAGAATTTCAAATGATGAATTTCAAATCCTTCATTGTTTAAAAACACCCATACAAAGAATTTTTAAATCAATAGATTTCAAATCAAGGCATTTCAAATCCAAATCCAAATGTTGCCATCCAAACACAACCTATAAGAATTTTGATTACATGTAGTTATATAACATATGAATATCTATTTTAATATAATAATTTCTTACAACTTATTTACTAAAGGTAATATCCGCTCAATAAAAAGATCCCAAGAATGATAATAAATATCATCTTCCAATAATAAGCAACTGAGTTTTACTAAGATATTGTCACAATATTTGAAATTCCGTAATACGAAGATTTTTATTCATACTTCCCTCTTTATCATCTTACATTTTATGCGTCTAGCTATAATGTTTAGTTTATTTATTTTTTAATAAACATCATTTTAAGTAAGAATGTATATATATTTTTTAATTTTATTTTTTATGAATAAGATTACAAAAGACATGTGTCATTGAATTATATAAAATTATAAGTTTAGAAGATTAAAACCTAGTAAATCAGTGTTCTTTTGGTAACAAATAGAACACCCTATATTACCATTCCTATTTTCCAAGCATGACTGCCACATAAAACTAAAAAAATATTAAGGAAGTTTTTGGGATATTAAAATTTAGTGGGAGTAGTTTAAACATTGCACAATTGGTTTTTTTTTTTTGGGGGGGGGAGGGATTGCTTGGTTTTAATGTTTAGGGGAGAAATTGTGAACTAACTCAAACATAAAGGAAGAAAGTGGATTTATTTTAGTAAAACTATGTCGGTGCGTAAAAAACAAAACAAAAATGCAACCTAAGAAAAATGAGCATGAAACAGTGAATTTTAGCTTACTAAAATTGACTAACCAAATACGTTTAGGGACATAACAAAATGTCATAACATTTTGTCATTAACTTTATTTTTAGTTGTGGTAGTCTCGATCTGATAGTTTATTATTTTATTTTGATCTATAAGAAATTATACCTGAATAGTTGTGAAAATATTGTGACAACAACAAAATGTTACAACATTTTCTCAATACCTTTATTTTCAGTTATGATGGATCTAGTCTAATAATTTTTATTTTATTTTGACCTATAAAGAACTTACACTTTAGAAATTGTGAAAATATTGTAACAACAAAATGTCACATTTTCACAATACCTTTATTTTAACTTTATGGTTGGTCCTGTATGATATTTTATATTCTTGCTTTAGTTTATTTTGATCTATAAGCTACTAACACCTTAGTAGCTATGAAAATATCGCGCCAACAACAAAACCGTCATCCACTCTCTTCCATCATCCTCGATAAATGCAAAGAAATAATAAAAATTGAAATACACAACAACAATGCATATTTGAGTACTATAGCTAAAATGCATTTTCTACAATAGATTCATAAGTTTATGTGGGTGACTTTTAGGATTAGTTAGGCAAAATTTGGCTATGTCATTTTGCACGAACTGATGTGAATATTTTAAGAAACATACACTTCAACAGTTGTGAAAATATTATGACAATAACAAAATGTCACATTTTAACAATTTATTTATTTTAATTGTGGTACATCCTGATATTTTAAGTTGTGGTACAAAATGTCACATTTTTTTTTCCTCACATTTGATTGTTCCATTGTCACATTAGGCAATACCAACATCAAATATGACTGTACTTCTGCCACATTCAGTTGTACCTTTTTTTCTCACATTTGATAGTTTCATCGTCACATTAGGCAGTACCAACATCACATGTGATCATACTTTTATCACATTAAATGATTCCCTTATTTGTTTCTCACATTTAACGGTTTCATTGTCATATTAGGCAGTACCTACGTCACACGTGACCAAAATACCCTCGAAACTCTCAAAAATTACTAGGATACCCTTAAAACCTAAAAAATGACCAAAATACCCTCTAAACCTAAAAAATTACCGAAATACTGTTAGAACCTAAAAATTGGCCGAGATGTCCCTAAAACCTAAAAAATGACCAAAATGACATTGTAACCTAAAAAGTGAATGAAATACCCTTAGGACCTAAAAAATTACCTTAATGCACTTGAAACCTAAAAAAATTACCGAAATACCATTGAAACCTAAGAAATGACCAAAATACCCGCTCGAAACCCTCTAAAATTATCAGAATACTATAGATACTCGATTTTGCACTCATAATTTAATCAAGGAAAATGACTGGAATGATCATTCATGTACCCCGAAAATCATGATTACATTACATGCATAAATTTGTTCTAGCATTACATGCATTAATTTTTTCATTGCATATCATAAAAATGATCTTGAGAGTCTAACGATCGCAACAGTGTGTTCGATTTCCAAATTAGACCATCGAATTGAAAGATATCGCATGATCAATTTTGCACGGTCAACATGCATTGTGTCTAGGTAAAGTCGACCATACACGATTAATTTAAATTAATTTTGATTGGTTAAACAATTATAAATAATTAAATAATTATGTGATTGGTTGATAATTAGTGTCTAAAATAGGATTGCTTGCATAGGAATAAAAGAGATGATTAGATAACAATAAAATTAAGGATAATCTGAACTTCATCAAGATTTAATTTAGGGTATTTATCTACAAGATAATTATTCCTGAAAAAGCTTGAATTATCTACAAAAGAAATAAAAATAAAATAAAAAATAAAAATCATAGACTAAGGATGAAAACACGTCTAGGTACATGGACCGGATCAAAAAACCCTAAAAAGAAAGTCAAAAACGCACTTAAACACAGAAGAACGCTTGGCATCCAAGAGCACCATTCAGAACGGCACTTTAAAAGTGCCGAGTGGCCCCTTTTGGGCTTTGGCCCAACTCCCTTCGGGTGACGATAAGGCATACCCTTTTCGACCTTTTCGCAGAAGGGTGCGTCCGGTTTCGCATTTTAATCGTCCGTGCCTATTTTTTAGAGTTTTCCCACCTCTATAAATAGAGACTAGATCTCATAATTCAAGAGACCTTTTGGATGCTCTGAGAGGCACACACTTTTAGGCTCTCAAATTGCTCATATTTGCAGATCCCTTTTCTGATATTTGCTGTTGAAATTAGGGTTTTTAGGTTCCAAAGATAATTGAATAGATTTCTTTGAAGTCTAAAATATCCTCTCAAGAATAAGAAGTGCTCCATGCAAATGGTTGATTTCAATCACCGTTTCCTTTCCTTTATGTTTTTCTCTTATGATGATGCATGTTTTTTATCCATAGCATGATTTATTAACTGTTGTTTTGTTTAAAGCATGATCTTGAATTTCTTATATATAATTCTCACAATCTTTTTCTTAATTTCAATTATTTGCATATAACCAATTCTTTTTCTTAAAATCAAAAACAGATATGCATCTTTCTTAGATGTAGATCTGAATTTTTCTTAATCTAAAACAGATTTGCATCTTTCTTAGATGTAGATCTGAATTTTTCTTAATCTAAAACAGATTTGATTTTTTTACAATCCAAAATCAAATTTTTTTAATCATTAAAACAGATCTGATTAAAAAAAAAAAAACAAAGAAAAGGATTCATTCATAGATAAATTTGTGTGATTTAATTCTTGTTTTATATGCTCAACATATCATTCATAGCATGCATAAAAGGGTACATAGGTCACTAGAGTCTAGAAGACCAGACTCTGTCTGGGCGGAATGGGTGCCTAAAACTTTCTCATTCCATAATCTAGTCTCTAAATTTAGGTCTTTGGATAAGTAGATCTAAGCCTTGTCTTTTCTTTTATTTTGGGTAGAATGTAACTAAGATAAGAAGCCCTGTATTTTTGGTAGATTGTAACTAGGACCTAAAGCCATGTAATTTTCAATTTTTCAATAATGTAAATTTTTATTCAATCAATGAAAGGATGCTATTCAGTCATGTTGTATTTCTTTTTTTCTTTTTTTCTTTTTCTTTTTTGTTTAAAAAATAAGTAGCGACTCCACACCACTTACCCAAAAAGAGATGTGCCTCAAAAAGCACTCAAAAATCTGTTCTTCTTTTTTTAGAGGCAATTTCCTAGTCTCTCACAGTGGCGACTCCCCTAGGGATGTCGAGGGCAAAGCTTCGTATTAGACTTTAGTGGCCAAATGTGTACCCCTATTTTGCATTGTCTTGCATGATATTGTTGTTTGTTTGTTTATTTACGGTTGATGAGATGTTGTATAATATTTTGGTGTATGGTATTTTGTTGTTTGTATTATTTGTTAAAATCTTTCCCTAATTGTCACAGTGTGTGCCATCCAAACAATAATGTATGCACCCTTTTCAACAACTTGTGGTGGTAGTAACTATAGATCATCGGTCTTCATTAGATTCGGGTACCCAGTGCCGAACTCACCAACTCATAGCCTAAAGTCATTGGATCATTTCCTATTGACTATAAGGGACAAACCATGCCGTTTGGACCAACGCAATGTTAATTACATTACAAGTTGGGAGGTGTAACGTCCTAGCTATGGGATACAATGAAACAACAAACCCACCTTACAACTTAATGACTTAGAACCTATCCTTAGGTCGGTCCCGGTTAAAATTGCATTGCATGTTGTGTGTGTTTGTTTTGGTTGATTGATGGATGTAGATGGGGTCTTAGCTTTGATTAACTAGACTAAGCCTATCATTAGGGGAGAATTTGGTCAAGATCTGAAGGAAGGCTACAAAGACAACCTAAGCCCGACACTCAAGCCAGTAGCTCCAATTCCAAGCCTGTCACTCCCATCACAATACTAAAGCCTTTAAGCATAGAAGAAACTCCATTGCTGCAACATCACAACCCCATCTTTGACCTCTAAGACAGTTCAAGCCACAAGAAGTTTGAAGCTTCTAGCAGTATGGCGAAAGAGGGAGAACACCTAAACACAAAAGAACCCATAAACACCCAAGAGCTACTCAACACCATGGTATCTAGTCAGATTCAGCTGAGGGAAGACATGAACCGTATGATACAACAGTTTCAGAATTCGAAGAGCAATCAAGAGGAGGACAAGACTAATCATGATCCACCAGCCGTAGAGAGTGAGAAGAAGATCAACGAGAGGATGAATAAAATGGAGGAGATGATTAGAAAAGCCTGTAAGATGGAGGACCTTATGGACTATGATTCCCTCTCACTTTTCCTTGATGCGAGGTTGCCTCCCAAGTTCAAGATGCTAACCTTAGACAAGTTTGATGGGACCAGCTGCCCGAAGTCCCATCTGAAGATGTATTTGAGGACTATGCAGCCCTTAGGCGCGACCGAAGAAACACTTGCTCAAATGTTCCAAAACACACTGACTAGAGCCGCTCTTAGGTGGTTCCTCAATCTAGATGATGCAAGGGCAAGAAATTGGGAGGACATCTGCCGAGAGTTTCATAAGCAATAAAAGTACAATATAGAAGTGGACATCATAAGGAGAGACCTCGAGACCACCAAGCAAGAATCGAAAGAATCCTTCTCTACTTTCATTACCAAGTGGAGAGCCAAGGCAGCACAGATGATGAGTAGGCCGAGTGAAGAGGAACCGTTAGCCATGGTTGTAAAGAATTTATTGCTTATATACCCCAAATATTTGTTTGCACAATATTTTCCTAATTTTAAAGCTTTGATTGCTACTAGAACCCAAATTGAGGATGTAATAAACAATGGAACTATAAAGACAGATGTCCCACCAAGGTTTAAAAAGAACGTAGGATCTAATTTTAAGGTTGCAGAAATTTCCAACATCCATAAAAATGATCCTTATCAATTGATTGCACCTATTGCACCTGTGCAAGTACCACAAGTACCCAGACTTAGGAGGGAATTTCTTGAGTTGTAGATGCCCATGAGCCAAGTGTTTGACAAGTTAAAAGCAAAAGGGTTACTGAAACCCTTAGACCTAAGACCAATTCCGAACCCCTTAAGGTTTGATGTGAATAAAAGACATGCTTACCACCAAGGCCCTAGTCATGACACCGACCGCTGTTTTACCCTTTGTCATGCAGTTCATGACCTAATAGACAAAAAGGTGATTGCACCGCCTACAAGGCCTAGCATCACTAATAATCCCTTGCCTAATCATAATTTTTGGAAAGGACCAAGGATTAATTACTTGATGATTGAAGAAGAAATTGAGGAAGACCCATCTGACTTGATCTATGACCTACCCGAATGCTTCATGATGACACGGAAAGAATTAATGGATAGGAAATCTACTACCACTACTGGATATGACATATGGAATGAAGTGCCAGAACCCGAAAATTACCAAACACCCACAAATGGGGGGAGACACTTCAAACCCCAAGTAAACAACCAAACACACACAGATGAGGGGAGACACTTTAAACCCCAAGACATCGATCCAACCAAAATTGCCCATATCACAAGAGGGGAGACACTTCAAACCCCCACATTTAGAAACCGACAACCTAGTGGAAGCCCTGAACAGATCTACCCAACAAACACCTACCAAAGAAGATGAAGTCCTCAAGCAACTATAGAAGACATAAGCCAACATATTCTTATGAGGTTTACTCATGGCCTCATACAAACACCATCAAAAACTAGTAGACCTGCTCAACCAAATCCAAGTCCCTACAACCACAACCTCCTAGGATCTAAATGCTATGATTGGGTCCATAAATAAGGAACTCACCATTTCCTATTCTGATAAGGATTTGACCAAGAAGGGGAAGCACCACAACGACACGTTGCATATCACTGTAGATGCCATGGGGAAAAGGACACCAGTGGTTTTGATAGATGATGGAAGTGCTCTAAACATATGTCCTTTAAAGACTACAAGTCGCCTGGGCCTCAGCATTGAAGACTTTGTGCCTACTGATCAATATGTGAGGGCATACGACAACAGCAGAAGAAAGGTTTTAGGAACCATAACATTAGAGCTTACTATCGGACCAATGGTCAAGAAGGTCGATTTTTAGGTCCTTAATATAGCCTCATGCTTCAATATGCTCCTTGGGCGATCATGGATCCATGACACAGAAGTCGTACCTTCTTCCCTTTATCATAAGGTTCGATTTCCACATGAAGGAGCTATTGTGACCATCTATAAGGATACTCTAACTGTGCCTAAGCCTATTTTCGGTATTGATTCTGAGAAAGAGCCATTGACCTTGGATGGCTTTGAGATTGAGAGGCCTAGTTTTGAAAGGAGAGAAGAAGAAGTGGAGAAAATCCCAATGGACTTTGCTCCCTACAGCAACAACAATGTGGTAGCAATGATGAGAAAAATGAACTACCTTCCAGGGATGAACTTAGGGAAAGTTGTGAAGAAGCCTACTATTCAAGTTTCGATGATTCCTACTGCCACACCACCTTTTGGGCTAAGCTATAAGCCCATTGATGATTGTAAGGTTGAATTTAATCAACCATCTAATTGGCTTTATTCCGTGCCAAATTTGCTTGTATTTCAGCATTTAGTAACCCTGTATTTAGGTGGGTTTGTTGTAAGGGTAGTGAGTGAGATAGAATGTAGATTGCTCAAGAGTGTGCAAGAAAACAGAGACTCGCGGCTTGATCTCACGGGTGACTCGCGGCTGCAAGCCGCCAGATGCAGCACACGTGCCAAGCGTGCTAGAAGGTGAACAGTCATGCTAGCTGGAGCACTAAAGGACAAAACAGGACAACTGGCCATACGATTATCTCGCGACTAGGTCTCGCGACTCAGTCAAGTCACGAGGCCAAGCCGCGAACCACCCCTGTTTTGAAAAACCTGACGTTTCACATTCTCCTCTCACCTTAATATAAATACCCCTTATACCCACAAATGAAAGAGAGCTTCCAGAGAGAATTTTGAGAGAGAAACCCTAGAGTAAAACAAGATTGATTCATCTACAATCTTTACATAAGAGTCTCTTCAAATTCCTCAACTCTCTTCCTCTCCATTGTCAAACCCTTGAGAGGCATTTTACCAAAACCTTGTTCTCACCATATCCATTACTGTGAAAGGGCTGTTTGGTGTTCTGGGAAACAGTTAGGAAGGAACCAATCTTCATTGGTTGATGCTATGGTCAAGTAGCGGAATCTGGGAAGCTAGAAAAGAAAAAGGTTCGGCGCAACCTCGTTGGAGCAAGAAGCTTGGAGGGCTTAAGTGCACTGGGTAGATTAGGCTTGGAGGGTCTATTGCTGTCCATGTATCCCAACTACATTTTCTAGTGGATTGTTTACCACTTGGAGGGCGGCGGAGAGGTTTTATGCCGAGGGCTTTGGTTTCCTCTTCGATAACACATCGCGTGTTGTCTTTGTGTTTGCGTCTTCCTTCCCTTTTATCTTTGCCTTTTATTATCTACTGTGGGTTGTGATTTTAATTTGGTTTAGATAGTTTTTCCAATTCTGATTTATAGCTTTTGTTCATTTTCAGCACACTAGTTGTTTGATATAAAACTTGAATTGGTTAATTTGTAAATTGGGGGTCTAAACGTTCAAGGGTGTTTTTACACTATTTGAACTTTCAATGATGATTTGTTAGAGATGGAAGTGAGAAAGATGGTTCAAACCAAAGCCAAAGCAAAAGGACTTCCTTGTCCTTCAAAACCTCTGAAACCCTACACTCCTGCATTGAATGGGAAGTTCGTAAAAGCTGGAGAAAGTCAACATTATTAGGGATTCCCTAAACTGAGATTTGATCCTATAACAAAGACAATGGTGCCTAGGTTCAAGATACTACTTGATTTCCATAACAAGCTTCCAGAATTGAAGAAAGAAGACATAACTTGGGTTCCTACTGATTGGGCTGATCACATGGATCTTGATGCCATGACTATACTTCTTGGAGATCCTATTTGCAACATAGAAGAAGAGGAATATTGGGAGGCCTACCAGCATGCATTGAAAAGCCCATATGAACTAAGAGCCAATCAAGAAGGCGAGGAAGGGGGAGCAGCCCCTAGTGATGATGAGGATGAAAGTGATGATAGTGATAGTAGTAGTGATAGCAGTAGCAATGATAATGGACATAATGATGATGACAACAGCACTAATAGTGATGCCAACAGCAGTAGAAGTTATGATAGCCTGTATAGTGGTGACGATTAGGGTGAACCCCCTTAATGATAGAGAAGATGAAGATGCAGACCTATTCTATGAGGAATATGACAGTGATGTGGACTATTATGATGAAGACATAGAAGACGACGCCGAAGCCAACAGGTAGAGCGACACTGATAGTGATCAATACAGGCTGATAAATGTGTTAGAGAATGCAAGAGAGGAGAATGCACAAGCCAATCAAATGTATCATAATGAATATCCCTATGGGCACCTTTCAGATTGGAGTGATATCACTAATGTTAGTTCAAGGTCTGGCCTTAGGTATGACAAGCATGGAAGAGAAGTTCCAGAATTGGGATCGTATTATGATTCAGAACCAAGTTCACCACCCTCACATACTAAAGAGGAGGATGAAATAGATGCCAAGTTAGCCGCTCTAGACCAAAAGCTGATGGTCCATAGTCTTAGAATTATGACACTTGAGAATGCTGAATGTAATGATAAGAGGACGAAAGGAGATGAGTCAGAACATCTCCCTCAACCCACCTACTTGGGCAACAGAGGCAAGCACAACCTGTTTGATAAATGGATGGATAGCATAGAGAGCCTGGATTCTTTTGTGATCGACAAGCCTATAGACATGGAAATTGACGAAGAAGCTACAGATTATATGGATGTAGATACCTCGTTACTAATGTTGAGGGAAGAAGAAGCTTACTGGGAGCCACCTGCCATTGTGGAAGCCACGACCAAGTTGAAGAATTGGGAATGGAAGGGAGCCACCCACCCCATAGAGGACTCCGTGAGGAAAATCAAGATCATCAAGTCAGTCACTTTTACCAAGAAGATCAAGACCACTGAGCCAGTCACTCCTGCCAAGAACATAGTTTCTGTTCCTATTGAGTCTATTTCTGCTAGTGTTTCTATTCCTGTTAAGTCTATTTGTGATAGTTTTCCGGTTGAGTCTAATTTAGTTAAGTCTATTGAGTCTGTTGATAACTTTTTTCCTTATAATATGATTTCTGATTCTGCTTATTTGTTGGCTTTAAATGTTTTTATTTTTGAAATTGGTAAAGAAACTCTTAATAATAAGGAATTAAATCATGGACACCTAGAACCCATAAAAGAAGAAACCTAACCCATTAACCTGAGAACTAATGATGAACCCAAAATAATACAAGTGGGCAATACCCTGACCACATCAGAGAAAGATGCATTAGTGGCACTGCTGACTGAATTCAAAGAGGTCTTTGCATGGTCATATGAAGACATGCCTGAGATTGATATAGATATGGTACAACATTACATTCCAATAGATCTAACCATGAAGCCGATCAAACAGAAGTTAAGAAGAATGAAGCCAGAATGGACTTTCAAGATCAAGGAAGAAGTGGAGAAACAGTACAATGCAGGATTCTTGAGAGTGGTTAGCTAATGTGGTTCTGGTACCAAAGAAGGATGGAAAGGTCAGAATGTGTGTAGATTTTCAAGATTTGAATAAGGCCAGCCCGAAAGATGACTTTCCATTGCCTCACATTGACGTCCTGGTTGACAACACAGCAGGTCATGCTTTGTTATCGTTTATGGATGGGTTTTTAGGATACAATCAAATTAAGATGGCTCCAGAAGATATGGAGAAAACTTCCTTTATTACACAATGGGAGACATACTTCTATAAGGTCATACCATTTGGCCTTAAAAATGCTGGTGCAACTTACCAACGTGTAGCCACTACTTTGCTGCATGATTTGATCCACAAAGAAGTAGAGGTTTATATTGATGAAATGATAGTGAAGTCTAAAGACCGTGAAGGGCACATACCAACTTTGAGGAAGTTCTTTGAAAGAATCCGGCTCTACAAGCTGCGGTTGAATCTAAAGAAGTGTACTTTCGAAGTCACATCCGGAAAATTGCTAGTGTTTATGGTAAGCTAGAGGGGAATTGAAGTTGATCCGGAGAAAATCAAGACAATTGTAGAGATGAAGCCTCCAAGAACTGAAAAGGAGATCCGATGATTTTTGGGGAGGATACAGTACATCAGCAAGTTCATAGCCCAACTCACTATGACATGTGAACTAATCTTCCGACTGCTCAAGAAGGAGGTCCCAACAATGTGGAATGAACAAAGCCAAGAAGCCTTTGAGAAGATTAAGAACTATCAGATAAAGCCATGAATACTTGTCCCACCGGTACCCAAAAAGCCATTGTTATTGTATCTCACTACTATAGATACAGCAATGGGCGCTCTACTTGCTCAATACCTAAAGGAGACTAGAAATGAGAATGCAATATACTACATCAGCAAGAAGATGTTGCCTTATATAGAGAAGTATTCACCATTAGAGAAGACATGTGTAGCACTTGTATGGGTAACCCGTAAACTCAGACATTATATGCTTGCTTACAAGGTTTTGTTGATTACAAGAATGGATCCTTTGAAGTACTTAATGGAAAAACCCGTGCAAGATGGGAAGACTGCCAAATGGGTTTTGCTTTTGTTAGAATCTGATATTAAATATGTGACCAAGAAATCTGTAAAAGGGAGAGCAATTGTCGATCACTTAGCCCATTGTTCACCAGAAGAAGCCGAAGAGATTCAAGGGGACTTTCCGGATGAAGACATCATGGAGATCAAGGTAGAACCATAGAAGATGTATTTTGATGGAGCAACAAACTAAAATGGAAGTGGAATTGGTGTTCTCTTAATTTCTCCAAAAGGAACACACATTCCATTTTCTGGTAGACTCAACTTTCCTACCACCAATAATGCTACTGAATATGAAGCTTGCATCATGGGGTTACAAGCAACCCTAGGTCTTGGGGTGAAAGAGTTGGAGGTGTATGGTGACTCAGCTTTGATAATCTCCCAGATTTAGAATAAATGGAAGATCAAAGAAGAAAGACCGATGCCTTATCATGAATGTCTTCAGGAAGTGGGCATCATAATTCAGCAAGATTCAATATTAGTATGTGTCGAGGATGCAGAATCAGATTGTAGATGCTTTAGCAACCATGACATCCATGATGGATGGGCCAAAAGAAGATAAAGCTAGACCGATAGTGTTGGAACAAAAAGAAGAACCAGCCTACTGCATGACAATAGAAGAGGATGAGAGAAAGAATGATAAAGGTGAATGGTATTCAGACATCCTACAATACCTTAAGGATGGAACATACCCTAAGTTTGCAGACAAGAATGACCAATTAACCATCCGGAGGTTGTCTACTAATTACATTATTTGTGGTGAAAGGCTTTACAAAAGATCATATGATGGAATTCATCTCCTCTATGTAACCGCCAAGGAAGCACAGTAAATAATTGAAGAGGTTCATAAGTCAAGCTATGGGCCACATATGAATGCACACATGCTGTCAAGGAAGATAATGAGACAAGGTTACTACTGGACTACTATGGAAGCCGACTGTGCGGCTCATGTTCAAAAATGCCATCAATGTCAAGTCCATGGAGATCCGAAGCACATGCCACCCATGCCACTACATACCATGACATCACCCTGGCCATTCTTTACATGGGGGATAAATATTATTAGGAAGATTCACCCGGCAACATCTAATGGTCATGAATTCATACTCATAGCCATTGATTACTTCACTAAATGGGCTGTCTCATACACGATTCTAAATTCAAAGAAAGTTGCTCAATTCATCCAGACCAATATCTTCTACAGATACGGGGTACCACATGAAATTATCTCCGATAATGGGCCGCACTTTAAAGGAGAAACAGAGAAGCTACTATGACAGTTCAACATTCAACACCACAAGTCTTCACCTTACAGTCCTCAAACTAATGGAGCAATTGAGGCTGCTAATAAAAACATAGGGTGAATCTTGAAGAAGAGCACAAAGAACTACAAGGACTGGCACTTACAGTTGCCTTATGCACTCTGGGGGTATAGAACATCAATTCAATCTTCCACAGGAGCCACTCTTTATTCATTGGTGTATGGGATGGAAGCAGTCCTTCCCATTGAGATGGGTGTTCGTTCACTAAGGATAGTACTAGAAAGTGAAATCCCAGAAGCAAATTGGTTACAAAGAAGATATGATCAGTTGTGCATGCTAGATGAGAAAAGACTCAAAGCCTTGTATCGTATTCAAGGTTACCAAAGAAGGCTTAGGAAAGCTTTTGAAAAGAAAGTGAGAACTAGAGATTTGAAGTTGGGGGATTTAGTGTTGAAGGAAATCCGAGCCCCAGTTCAAGATGCAAACGGGAAGTTCAAGCAAAATTAGGTAGGCCCATACATTATCAAACATATATACTCTAGGGGAGTAGTAAGGTTGATGGACTTCGATGCAAACCCTTTCAGTGAGCCAACCAACATGGATCAACTGAAGAAATACCACGTCTGAGGTGATAGTCTGAAAGCACCATGTCTGAAGTGGTTGTAAATTATGTTATTTCCCTTCCTAAGTTTGACTAAAAAAAAAAAGGCTCACTAGGCTTAAAACCCGAAAGGGCGATCTAGGCAAAAGTTAGAGCAACAAAAAAAAGGGTAGGTTGAAAACTCGAAAGGGCAATCTATGCAAAAAGAAGAAAAAAAAAAAAAAAAAAGTCAAAGGACTCCCTAAGAAGTTGTGAGTTTCTCCACCATGAAATACAACATCTAGTCCTAGAAGAGTTTCTGCCAAGATCAAAGAAACAGGATTGTCACCATTCTTAATTTGATTCACAACACTTATGGCTTGAGCATCCACAAAACTGCATCTTCCAGAGCAAAGCAAAAGTTTTCCCACCATGCATAAAGCCAAACTGAAGTTTTTCTGCATATTGTCGGTCACTCCATAGGTGCGTTTGTAAATCAGCCGAGAGATAATTGCACGAAGATTCACCATATGACCTTCAATCATACTATCGTTAATGGAAGTAGGAAGATTGAGAGCATCAGATAAAGATTCCTTATGCCTGGGATCACAAGAAACCGTTACAGATTTTTTGCTTGGATCATAGCCTAGAATAGCAGAAAATTCTTCAATTGTCGAACAGAGTTCAGCGGTGTTAAACTAAAACACATGATCTTCGGGATCCCAAAATTTCACAGCAGCACGAAGGAAGTCCCACTTGATTTTGACATTCCTCAAAGCCTTGATTCCCTCTAGTTTGTAGGTCATAAAATTGGTTTTGGTACTAAATCAAAGCTACGAACCCATCTGTTGATATCATGAATTGTTGAATGAGAAAAATTATGATTGCTAGCCATGAATGACTTTTGCTTGTGATTATTATGTTTTACTAACCTTTATGTAGAGATTTGTTGCAGGAGAATTCATTTATATAAGTTGCATCAATTCCTAATTAGGTTTGAAATAGGTTTCAGAGAATTTGTAGCTGACTAGGAGAGTGTTTCATGATCACAGACGAAGTAAAATTTATTTTCAAAAAATGTGAAAACGAGAAACACGCATTGGAAAAGCGTAAGGAGTCGGCCCAGCAGGGCATGAACGTCATGACGTGGCCAGGTGCCATTCGGCACTCTAAAAGTGCCGATCGGTACTTTCAAAGTGCCGAATGGCACTCCAAAAGTGCCGAACGGCACTCCTCACATGCCAAGTGGCATGCAGCCCCTCCATCATATACTCATGCAACTCCATCATACACTCATGCAACTCTGTGCAATTTCGTGCTCTCGGACATATTTTTTTTAAGATCGTTTGACACTTAAAAAGATTTTTTTTTGGTCAAACTAAGGCACTCTGACGTGTCTAACTCACTTGTTTTCAAAAATCATCACTTACATCATTATTTTCAAAAAATTGATTAAATCAAGTTTTTTTAAAGACTCATGGATTTATGTTCCAAACTAGGGGCATTCGCCCATGCCTCATTCATTTTCAAAGAATAAAAAATAAAAATAAAAAATAAAAAATCATCATTGTCAAGATTTCCAAAAATCATGCATTCTTTTTTTAAAACTAGGGGCATTCATCCATGGCTCATTTATCTTAAAAAAAAAAGACCACCATTATTTATTTATTTTTTTCAAAAAATCATCATCATCTGTTCAAAAAAAAAAAAAATCATTATAAACAAGATTTCCAAAAATCATGCATTCATTTTAAACTAGGGGCATTCGGCTCCACCTCATTCAAGTAAGTACAGATTCCAATAGAGCCAAGTCAGATAAGTCTAAATTAGCATTACAAGACATCATCAGGTGAATTCTAAACTTGTCTTAGTTAAAGTTTCCACATGATCCAAGGTGACTCCAAGGACAAAGAGCTAAACTGGGGAAATAATACAAGATTGTCTAAGGAACACTTCCTTTTCTTTTGCAGGAAAAATAAAAATACAAGTCATACATCATTAGGACTTCGAGTCCCCCTGCGTGAGGATCTCCTTGATCCACCACTAGAGGAGCCACCTTCAGTATTTCCTTCTTGACTTGCGAAAAAGCGAGGATCGTACTGACGAATTTCAAGTTCGAGGCTCCTGATCCTTTCCTCTAAAGCTCTTCTGGTAGTGTCAGCAGTTTCCATTTGATGTGCTTGAAAAATCAGCAAAATCAGGTGTTAATTCCACTATCAAGCATAGTTCAAACCAAAGACACTCAGAAAGCAACATGGAATACCCAACTTGCATCATTGAGCACATATTGGGAGGACTGAGTGCGAGCCAATGACTGCAAGCCTTCAATCATCCGCATGCTTTCTTCCACCAGATCCACATCAATCTGAAGCACAACTCTACCAAGTTAAGAGCCATTCATCAAGCCAAGAAGAAATAAGGACAAAGACCTGAAAATTCAAGAACATACGGGATCGGGCCAAGGAACATTTGGTACGTGCTCTAGCCTAGTCAAAGGCATGGAATTATATGTTCCATCGGGATTCATCACATCATACAGCTATGTCGAAAAATGGGGATAAGTCTCTCTGAAGTAACTTGAAGAGCTACTAGCATGGTGAATAGGGGGAATTTCTTCCTCTTCCTTTGCCCCTTCCTCTCCTTCAGAAGATGAAGGCTGAATATACAATATGCAAGTATTGTTACCAAACAGAAATATGAAAAGGAATTTGTAAGATCAAAAATTTGACTTTAGAAGGGATGAAAAATACCGTTTTGCCAACCAAGCAACTTTGCAGATGAAGTTGGATGAATTCAAAATAATTCCCTTCTACTCCTGCAACAATATAGCTGTTACAGGCCTAAGCAATCTCTTTATCAGTTAGAAAGTTAGCCAACCAAACAGTGTGACAAGGAGGAGTTGGAATTATGGTAGGAGGATACTCATGTTCAACTTGGGGCAACACCTGATCACCAAGATACCAATACCTTCCATGCCCACACTCAAACAACACTTGGCGGCCATTCAATTCTAGAGCCCGCTCACACTTTACATACCCCTCACATCCAGCCCAAGGATTTAAATCCATCTGAAAAGTCACAAAGGAACTTAGAATGAGAAGAGACTAAACCATAGCCAAGTGCCAAAGATTCCAAAAGAAAGAGGAGGAAGAACTCACATCATCAATAGTCAAATTATCAATCACCAAGCGCCAAATTTCCAAAGAATGCTTGGAAGGTGTAGACAAACGATGTTTGGACAACCAATGGAGAAATCTAGGAAAAATGCCAGCTACTTCTTCTTGGATTTCAGGAACAACTCCAAAGTACTTATACATCCAGACCTGAAAACTTCACAACACTATTACCACATAGCCAAAATAATTTTCCAAAACCTACACATAGCCAAAATAAATCCTAAACCTCACTTGCCATACAAATGGAGCCTCACCCAAGCTTGAAAGGCTCCGCCTAGAAAGCTAGGTCATGAAATGCATCAGAGTAGCATAGGCCATGCCGCCCCAGTCATAATTCTGGATTTTTTCAATTTTTCTCAAGCTCCCTAAGTAGCGCAGATTCATAGTACTGCCTAAATCAGGACACAAAAAAGTCCCAATAAAAAGAAGCATGAACATATGAGCACCCTTTGCCACAGTCTCACAATGGGGAATATTTTCACATAGCCAAGACAAAAGGATATTGTTACTCTTCATTCTAGAAGGCACTACACCTAGAAGTTTCTTGAGTTCAGCTGAAGTAAGGGAATCATTGACAAGAATTCTTTCACCACCTAAACTCAGACCGGTGATAACAGAGAAGTCATAAGGTGTCAACATTACCTCCCCAATGCCTAGAAAATGGAAGCTGCAGGTGGTGTCCCAGAAGCACTCTACCAAGGCAAGAAGTAATTGAAGATCTTTGAATTCATATGTCTCCTGATTTGACAGAGATTCGAAGAAAGTGCCAAAGCCTACTTCATTGATGA
The DNA here is from genome assembly GCA_028535165.1 of Quercus tomentella. Lineage (NCBI taxonomy): Eukaryota > Viridiplantae > Streptophyta > Magnoliopsida > Fagales > Fagaceae > Quercus > Quercus tomentella. The sequence continues at coordinate 51,335,710 of JAPQVY010000133.1, read as the reverse complement.
TGTTTTTGATGCTAAGAGACAATGCCGCCTATGCATTTTTTAACATTTGGAGGCTGCCTCGACTCTTGAGGCTTTGCAACACAAAAGTTTAGCTCATCATTTCCCATGACCAAAACCAAATGTCCAAAAAGGTTCCCACAACCAAAATCACATGTCCAAAAAATTTCCATGCCTAAAATCACATGTCCAAAAAATTTATCATGACCAAACTCACATGTCAAAAAAAAAAAAATTCCACAATCAAAACCCACATGACCAAAAAATTCTCAAAAAACAATGCCCCACCAAAATTTCACCACAATCAAAATCTTTCACACAACCATACACAACTACCAAATTTTTTTCATAACCATTCACAAAAAATTCCTATATGACCAAGATAGCCATAAAAATTCCCAAAGTTCATGCCCATGCACAAATAAATTCTTATATAGCCAAAATCATAACCACACAAAATTTCCAAGAATCAACATCACATACCTAACAAAATATTTCCATAAGTCAAAATTTCATACCCACAAAGTTTGCCCATATCCACAAATATATCCATGCACATACCCACAAAATTTTGCCATGTCCTTAAAACAAAGTTTACACATGCCAACAAACTTTTCCCACATGCATCATGAACATATTCATCTAAGCTTAAAACATAAAATTTTCACAATGCCAATACTCCCAGAATCTAAACCAAAATTCGTCCAACAACATCACAATTTACCCACATTATCAAAATTCCATGAGCTACCAAAATTGTCCAAATTGCACTATGATTAAAAAAAAAAAAAAAAATACTCCAAGAATGCTCCAAAACCAACTAATCACACAATGCCCCAAATTGCAACAACCAAATAACAATATCTCACCATGAAACTTTCAATGTAAGAAACCAAAGAAAAACTCACCTTGGTGTCTACATGACAATATGGAGCATGGGTCCTAGGGTCTTGAAGAAGCCCATCCTCATCATTCCAATCAAATGTAGGATCATATTTCTTACCATGAAAAGTAAGAAAAGAGGATCCATTGGAAGAAGAAGACATTTTTGATGCAAAGAAAAATGGGTTTGAAAATGGTTTTCACCAAAAAAGGGTGTGTGGTGAAAATGCTCAAAAACACAAGGATCTAAAGAAATATTGAGGGGGATGGATAAGGGAAGGTTGAGAAGCCTTTTGGTTACCTTTCATCAAGATTGAGGTAGAGAAGTCCTTTGATCAAAATCTCAGCTTTGCTATTAAGGTTGAGAAGCCCTTTTATCGCCTTTCTTCAAGTTCTAAGGTTGAGAATCCCTTTAGTTGCCTTTCATCAAGATTGAAGTAGAGAAGTCGTTTGATCAACATTCCAGCTCCGGTATCAAGGTTGAGAAGCCCTTTGATTGCCTTTCTTCAAGTTCCAAGGTTGAGAAGCCCTTTGGTTGCCTTTCATCAAGATTGAAGTAGAGAAGTCCTTTGATCAACATTCCAGCTCCGGTTTCAAGGTTGAAAAGCCCTTTGATCGCCTTTCTTCAAGTTCCAAGGTTGAGAAGCCCTTTGATTGCCTTTCGTCAAGATTGAAATAGAGAAGTCCTTTGATCAACATTCCAGCTCCGGTTTCAAGGTAAATAAGCCCTTTGATTGCCTTTTTTCAAGTTCCAAGGTTGAGAAGCCCTTTGGTTGCCTTTCATCAAGATTGAAGTAGAGAAGTCCTTTGATCAACATTCCAGCTTCGGTTTCAAGGTTGAGAAATCCTTTGATTGCCTTTCTTCAAGTTCCAAGGTTAAAAAGCCCTTTGGTTGCCTTTCATCAAGATTGAGGTAGAGAAGTCCTTTGATCAACATTCCAGCTCCAATTTCAATATTGAGAAGCCCTTTGATTGCCTTTCTTCAAGTTCCAAGGTTGAGAAGCCCTTTGGTTGCCTTTCGTCAAGATCGCAGTCGAGAAGCCCTTTAGTCGCAGACAACTCCATATTCAAGATCAGGATTGAAAAGCTTCTTGGTCACCCCACTCATCAATAGTCATTTCCAGAGTCATCAACTATCAGCTAAGTCAAACATTTTCATTTTTATCAAAAGATAAGGCACTAGTTTTATGTTCCAAAGTTTTAGGTCCAAAGGCTAGGAAATATTTGAAAATTCAACCTCAATTAAATCATGGTCACTAAAATCAGTATCTTTGTTTTACATTGACATTCGCTTTCCAAGCTTTGTCAATGAGGGGCATTCCGTAGACACTCGATTTTGCACCCATAATTTAATCAAGGAAAATGACTGGAATGATCATTCATGTACCTCGAAAATCATGATTGCATTACATGCATCAATTTGTTCTAACATTACATGCATTAATTTGTTCATTGCATATCATGAAAATGATCTTGAGATTCTAACGGTCGCAACAGTGTGTTCGGTTTCCAAATCAGACAATTGGATTGAAAGATATCACATAATCAAGTTTACATGATTAGCAAGCATTCCGTCTAGGTAGAGTCGACCACACATGATTAATTTAAATTAATTCTGATTGTTTAAACAATTAAAATTAATTAAATAATTCCATGATTGGTAGATAATTAGTGTCTAAAATAGGATTGCTTGCATAGGAATAAAAGGGATGATTAGATAACAATAAAATTGTGGATAATTTGAACTTTATCAAGATTTATTTTAGGGTATTTATCTACAAGATAATTATTCCTGAAAAAGCCTGAATTATCCAGAAAAGAGATTAAAAAAAAATCATAGACTTAGGATGAAAACACGTCTAGGTACAAGGATCGGATCAAAAAACCCTAAAAAGAGAGTCCAAAACGCACTCGAACACGGAAGAACGTTTGGCATCCAAGAGCACCATTCTGCACTTTTGGAGTGCCGAACGACACTTTAAAAGTGCTAAGTGGCCCCTTTTAGGCTTTGGCCCAACTCCCTTCGGGTGACGATAAGGCATACCCTTTTCGACCTTTTCGCAGAAGGATGCGTTCGGATTCGCATTTTAATCATCCGTGCCTATTTTTTAGAGTTTTCCCACCTCTATAAATAGAGACTAGATCTCATAATTCAAAAGACCCTTTCGACGCTCTGAGAGGTACACACTTTTAGGCTCTCAAATTGCTCATATTTGTAGATCCCCTTTCTAATATTTGCTGTTGAAATTAGGGTTTTTAGGTTTTAAAGATAATTTAATAGATTTCTTTGAACCCTAAAATATCCTCTCAAGAACAAGAAGTGCTTCATGCAAGAGGTTGATTTCAATCACCTTTTCCTTTCCTTTATGTTTTTCTCTTATGATGATGCATGTTTTTTAATCCATAACATGATTTATTCACCGTTGTTCTGTTTAAAGCATAACCTTGAATTTCTTATATATAATTGTCACAGTCTTTTTCTTAATTTCAATTATCTGCATATAACCAATTCTTTTTCTTAAAATCAAAAACAGATTTGCATCTTTCTTAGATGTGGATCTAAATTTTTCTTAATAAAACAACAGATCTGCATCTTTCTTAGATATAGATCTAAATTTTTCTTAATCAAAAAAATAGATCTACATCCTTCTTGGATGTAGATCTAAATTTTTCTTAATTAAAAAACAGATTTGCATCTTTTTTAGATATAGATCTGAATTTTTCTTAATCAAAAACGGATCTGCATCTTTCTTTGATGTAGATCTAGATTTTTCTTAATCAAAAACAGATCTGCATCTTCATTAGATGTAGATCTGAATTTTTCTCCAATCAAAAACTGATTTGTTTCTTAGATACAAATCTAATTTTTTAAACATATGTAGATTTTGAAACAAAGAAAAAGATTATGCATGATTGTGTTTATGGTTGTTTGTTTTGTTTAATTCATGTAGCATAAATTTATGTTATGAGTGAAATTCTCTTCAAAAAAATCGTTTCCATATATTTTGAACATATAAAAAACAGATCTGATTTTTCTATTATTAAAAACCATTTTTTTAAATTATTTTACAAAGTTAAAATCATTTTTTTATATACTTAAAAACAAATCAGTTTTTTTTACAAACCAAAATCAATTTCTTTTAATCACCAAAACAGATCTGAATTTTCTCTCCAAAAACCATTTTTTTACATATACAAAAACAGATCTAATTTTTTTACAAACCAAAATCAAATTTTTTAATCATTAAAACAGATCTGATTTAAAAAAAAAAAATAGAAGAGGATTCATTCATAGATAAATTTGTGTGATTTAATTCTTGTTTTACATGCTTAACATATCATTCATAGCATGCATAAAAGGGTATATAGGTTACAAGAGTCTAGAAGACCAGACTTTGTCTGGGCAGAATGGGTGCCTAATACCTTCCAATTCCGTAACCTAGTCTCTGAATTTAGGTCTTTGGATAAGTAGATCTAAGCCTCGTCTTTTCTTTTATTTTGGGTAGAATGTAACTAAGACAAGAAGCCATGTATTTTTGGTAGATTGTAACTAGGACCCAAAGCCATGTAATTTTGAATTTTCCAATTTTGTAATTTTTTATTCAATCAATGAAAGAATGCTATTCAGTCATGTTGCATTTAGTTTTTCTTATTTTTTTGTATAAAAAATAAGTAGCAGCTCCACACCACTTACCCAAAAAGAGAGGTGCCTTAAAAATCACTCAAAAATCTCACTCTTTTTTGAGAGGCAATTTCCTAGTCTCTCACAAATACCCTTAGAACTTAAAAAATGATCAAAGTACCCCTAGAACCTAGAAACCGACCGAAATTGCCCTAAACCTAAAAAATGACTATAATACCCCTAAAACCTAAAAATGATTAAAATACCCTTAGAACCTAAAAGATAACCAAAATACCCTTAGAACCTAAAAAATGACTGTAATGCCATTGAAAAAAAAAAAAAAAAAAAAAAGACTGCAAACCCATAGAACCTAAAAATTACCAAAATGATCAAAATACTCTCGAAACAAAAAATCAAAAGACCCAAATACACCCCCCCCCCCCCCAAAACCCTCTAAAATTACCGAAATACCCTTAGAACCTAAAAGATTATCAAAATACCCTTAGAATCTAAAAAAATGACCGTATGACGTTGAAACCTAAAAAATGACCAAAATACCCCTAAGACCTAAAAAATGACAAACTAGCACTTGAAAATAAAACTAATGGGGACTAACAAGATGAGAAATATTGGAAAAAAAAATTATTAAGGAGAAACTTATGAGGCCTCGTGACCTCTCCAAGTAACTCTTTGGAATAGGTGGTTCAATTTGTTGTTGTTCATCAATTTTAGTAAAACTCATGACAGTGATCCCCTATGAGTTTCAAAATATCAAGAATGACTAAAATACCTTCATTAACATATAAAAATGACTAAAATTCACCACAAAAATTTGAAGAGTACCTAAATATACCTTGTCGATACCATATTTTGTCCGGCCTTGATTCATGCGTCAAAACAAAGACAAAATATTCAAAAAAATTGAAAAAGGTGCAAAATTATAAGTTTTAAAGTCAAAAAGGATAAAAATAAAAATAAATACAACATGGTTGGATGTTGGATGAAAGGGTCACAATATTAAAAAATCACTTTTAAGGCTAAAACCCTAATGGGTACGGTCAAAAAGTTGACTTTTTGATCCAACCCTCCGATTGCGTTGAATTTTGAAATACTGAAAACCCTAATAAAATCCTTACTTTTTTTTTTTTCCCCTAAGAAAAAAAGAAATTTTTAACCTGTCTTTGCACAATAAACTGTACCTATTGGGCAAGAACTAAAGCAATCTTACTAGACCATCTTCAAGAACAAGTTCTTAGCTACTTCTCATAAAAAGGGCTCGACAATATCTACCCCGGATTGGAAGATACAAAATTGTCAAGAAAAAACGTCATAGAATTTTTCAATATTACGTCACCTTCCTTCCGAATGCGATATCTTGACGACCATAGCTCCAAATCAGGTGAGGCCAAGACTATTGGAAACTAGACACCCAGAGCTTTCCAAACATATAAAGTGTGAAGAAAACGGAGGTTGGAAAGCCCTCCAAAAAGTAGTGAAAAGATTAGACCAGAAATAGGAAAAAGACAAAATAGGCCCGATGAGGTGGCAAGAATGGGAAGCTAGCTAGGTGTAACGTGTTACACCTAGCTAGCCTCCCATTTCCCTCATCCCCCTATAAATACCCCCCTTATTTTTATGAAAAAACATGGAGAAAATGAGTAAAAAGTAGAAAAAAATGAAGAGAAAAGTGAGGAAAGTTAGAAAAAAGTGAGAAAATTTTGGAAAAATAACCCTAGAAATTTTGAAAAAACTCTCTCTCTCTCTCTCTCTCTCTCTCTCTCTATAGGAAACCCACATAAAAAAAGCCTCATCAATTTTTGTTAATTTTTGTGGGTAAGCTTATAGGGATGGGGTAGTTCCTTAATAACTACACCCATTTCATCCTCTCTTATTATCTTGTAAACATCATTTCCATATTCAGAGTACCTCAGAACTTAGTGTCGGACAACAAATTTCAGTTTGATAGTAAGGTGTTTTGCAGGTATTATAACGAATTAGGGATCACTAATAGATATTCAACCCCAGACTACCCTCAGGGCAATGGTCAGGCTGAAGCAACTAATAAAATCATCATTAGTATCCTAAAAAAGAGATTAGATAACTCTAAAGGGAGATGAGCTGAGGAGTTTCCAAGTGTACTATGGGCATTTAGAACAACTCCGAGGAGATCCATTGGGGAAACACCTTTTTCCATTACTTATGGGTCAGAAGCTGTAGTACCTACTGAAGTTGGGATGCCAACAATATGAACTGATAATTTTAGCCAAGAAAACAACGATTTGGCACTATTTGAAGGCCTAAACATGATAGAAGAGAACAGAGAAATTGCCATAATCAAGTTAGCTGAATATCAACAAATGGTCAGCCGAGGCTACAACAAGAACATGAAAACTCAAGAATTCATCCCCAGAGATTTGATACTTAGAAAGGTCACAGGAAATACCCAAGATCTGAGCTAGAGAAAACTGGGTCTAAATTGGGAAGGTCTATACAGAGTTACATCGATCGTAAGGAAAAAGGCTGATAATTGAAATTAATTTTGATTGGTTGATAATTAAAATTAATTAAATATATCTATGTGATTGGTTGTTGATTTTTCTTAAAATAAGTTTGGTTGCATGGGAATAAAATGAATAATCTAATAATATGGGAATTAAGTTTATAATTAGGTTTTTAGGGTAATTATCTTTCAGATAATTATTTTTATTGATTTAATTATCAAATTAAAATGGATTTCACTAGGAATACAAGTCCAAAATACGTCCAAAAACAATTCCTGGCCCAAAAAAAGCCCCAAAAGAGTCCAAAACGCACAAGAAGATGAAACTAGGTGAAGCACTGAGGAGTGCCAATCGACACTCCAATATGCCAATCAACACTTGGGGAGTGCCGATTGGGACAAATTTTAAGTTGGGCCCAGATACGTTTGGTTCAAGTCTAGACCCATTAGATTCGATTTTTTAAGGATTAAACCTGACCTAATTCATATTTGCTGTTTTCTAAGCAACCCTAGCTTATTTTTTAAGCAGATGCACCTTTATAAATAGAGGAGAAAACCCAGAATTCAGCACCCCTTTGCCCCTTAACATTAAAGAAACTCTGGAAGTTTGACTTTAAGATTTTCTTTCTTGTTAAGTGATAATTGTTTAAGACTCAGAGAGATTTACTGTCTCTGACTCTAAAGCAATTCCCCTATAGAATTTGTTCGTGTAATTGATGCAGGTATCACTTTTAATTCCTTATTAACATGCATGTTTGGATGTTGATTATTTTATTAGCATATATATATCTAGCTATGTTTTCCATGTTAACATGTGAAAAATAATCTCTAATATGATTTTTTATGATTGTTTAATTCATATGTTAGTACATATAGATTTAGGGTTTTCCATGATATAATTTTAGATCTATGATTATTTGTTACTAAATAGTACGGATCTGAAATTCTTTTATCAAAACCCTTTCTTTTCATAATTAAAAATCAGATCTAAAATTCCTTATCAAAACTCATTCTTTCTTTAAAACTCATTCTTTTTCATAATTAAAATCATGTTTGAAATTCTTTCTTTAAAAATCCTTTCTTTTTCATAATTAAAATCAGATATGAAATTCTTTTATCCAAACTCATTCTTTTTTCGTAGTTAAAAATCAGATGTGAAATTCTTTCTTTAAAACTCCATTCTTTTTCATAATTAAAAATCAGATCTAAAATTCTTTCTTTAAAACTCATTCTTTTTCATAATTAAAAATCAGATTTGAAATTCTTTCTTTAAAACTCATTCCTTTTCATAATTAAAAATCAGATCTAAAATTCTTTTATCAAAACTCATTCTTTTTCATAATTAAAAATTAGATCTGAAATTATTCTTGAAAACTCATTCTTTTCATTATTAAAAATCAAATTTGAAATTCTTTCTTCAAAACTCATTCATTTTCATAATTAAAAATCATATCTGAAATTCTTCCAATAAAACTCATTCCTTTTCATAATTAAAAGTCAGATCTGAAATTTTTCATTAAAAATTCATCTTTTTCATACCTAAAATTAGATCTGAATTTTTCTCACCAAAATTCTTATAGATCCCCATTTTGTCATCAAAACTCTTTTTTTTTTTTAAATTGATGTCAGATCTACATTTTTATCCTAAAACTCTATTTTTCACATTAAACATTAGATTTGATCATTCACATTAGATTTGAGTTCTCTAAATAACATTTAGCCATAGATCTAAGAAAGTTTACGTGACATGTTGCAATTCATAATTTGTTGCATACCATTGGTCGAGGGTACTTAACGATCATTTAGGGTCTAGAAGACCGGGCTTTGCCTGAGTAGAATGGGTGCCTAACACCTTCCCATTCTGTAACCTAGCCCCCGAACCAAAGGTATTGGTTCGTAGAATAGTGTCATATTTTTGTTTTGGTAGATAGTATCTAGGACCAAAGCTTTGTATTTTTTTTACATCGACTGTTTTAGGACCAAAGCCTTGTAATGATATTCTACCAAGTTGTATTCATATGTTCAATTAATGAAACTTGAGGTATTTCAGATATGTGAATTATATATTGTATTTTTTTCTTATTTCTTTTTTGTAATATAAAAAAATGAGTGGCGACTCCACATAATCTCCAAAAAAGAGGTGCTGATGCCTATCTCTTTTGATTGAGAGCCGGTTTCTCTTAGTGGCGACTACGTTGGGGATGTCGAGGGCTAAGCTTCACATTAGACTTTAAATGATCAATTAAGTACCCTTGTGTTTGTATGATATTCTTTACTTGTACAATATTGGTTATGTTTGTATGATACTATATAAAATGTTGTATGAGATGCCATGTTGTATGTTTATAGCCTTTTCTTTTAGCTGTCATTGATGCGTGCCATGAAACAACATTTATGCAAGAACCCATCTCAAAAACTATTGGTAGTAACCATGGATCACTGGTCTTCCTTAGATTTGGGTACCCAGTGGCGAATCGACCAGTCATAGCCCAAAGCCACTTGATCATTTCTTGATGATTGAAAAGGATAAACCATGCCATTTGGACCAACGTAATGTTCATTACATTACAAATTGGGAGGTGCAATGTCCTAGCTATTGGAAACAATAAAACAACAAACCCACCCTACAATATAATGACTTAGAACCTGTTGTTAGGTCGGTCCAAGTAAATGCAGCATTGCATCCTGTATGTGTTTGTTGTGATTGATTGAATGATCGAAGTAGATAGGGACGTAGCATTGATTGAGCCAACCTACCTTTTCTTAGGGGAGAATCTGGTTAAGATCAAAGGGAAGACTTGAAAGAGAATCGAAGAGCGACAACCAAGCAAGTTCTAGTTCAAGGCCTATTATAGTATTGAAACCACTATGCATAGAAGGCACTCCACAGCTCCAGCATTGCAACCCAGTATTTGATTCACAAGATAGCCCAAACAACAAAGGATCAGAAGACTCTGGCAAAGATGAGCATCAGAATGCTGAAGAACAGATGAGTACTTAAGAGCTACTGAATACAATGGTAGTTAACCAAATCCAATTAAGGGAGGATATGAATCTCATGGTGCAACTGTAGATACCGTATTTTGTCTAACCTTAAATTTGGTTGGAAACCTAAGTTTTAAATCAAGGGTCTTGTCGGTTTATTTTGATGTGACATTAAACATATCGGAATTCCATTCATTTTAATATCCAATGGCAAAAATCAGATTTGAGTTGATTGAATTGTTGTGAAAATGAGAAATTTGTCAATTTAGGGTTTGCCATTAAAATGTGTTTTATTTCTTAAATTAACAATTATTTCCTCTCAAGATGCATTAAAGATCATATTTGACGTATGTCGACGCCCAGCCTTGAAACGGAGCGGAGAACTGCCGTTGTCAGCCTTCGTTCGACCACCTACCATGGCAACGCTCCCACATGCGTGTGAGGCCCATTGGAGGCCCCTCTTGAATGATGGGTGTGCGCGTGTGTGGTGGTGTGGTGTGGTGTGGTTCATGCGGGGCTTTGGGTGCTCTCTATCACTCTCGGTGGAGGAAGGTAAGTCAACCTTTGGCGTTGTGGCAGGAATCTGGGCCAAATTTTAAGGGATTACCAAAGGTAAATGGAGTCGCCACCAATCATTGGGTTTTCCTAAGGTGTGATTGGTCACCTGTTTCTAGTTGATTTTATTACCAATCCTAGGCTAAGAAAAATGGCATTTTTCGTAATCTAATGTGGATGGCAAAAAAAATCTTAATTCTTAGGTCCGGAAGTTTGGTTACGTGTGGGGAAGGTGTTAGACACCCCACAACGCCTGTCCAAGGACAGTCATTTGTTTTGATAGAACCTTAATTTTCAGAGATTGGCAGAAAAAACATGATTTTGGCATTGGCTTTTTGGGGCTTTGCATGCATGGGGGCTTTGAGGTTTGGCTTTTGAATGGGTGTGGTCCCAATCTATATTTTCCTAAGGCATTCGAGCAAAGTGCCAAATTTCCACAGCGAAAATCCAGTGACATGTCACCTTACTTTTGCAGCGGAAATTAGGCATCGCTTTGCCTTAGGTGACATGGACTGCGACAATCACACCAAAAGGGGCGAGCATGTATATATATACATACATCATGCACAATGCAAGCACACAGAGCAAGAAAGTAAATGCCTACATTCTTGGAGCATGGCCCAAAATATAGGTGCAGGAAAGTAAACAGGGGTCGCCATGCTCTAGAGATGAGGACGAATGGTACATGGCATGATATACCTAATACAAACCATCTAAGAGAGAAAGGGAGGAGGAAGGAAGGGGTTTTAAAAGAGTACATAACCAAATGGAAGAGGTTAGACCCTAAAACTACTGAACATTACCGCTTGGCTTATATCTACATGCTTGCATTCTCGCTCTTTTTGCTTGCGCTTCGGAGATCATACCCTATTTCCATGCGTCCTTGCTCTATGTGTGTACATGCAAAGGCAAAGACAAGAAACCAGCAGACAAACAATGGAAGGAAAAGATGCAAAAAGCATACGAAGGAGGCATAAAGCAGATAAGCACGATAGACATGGCAAGCAAAGAACAAGAAAGCAGGCAAACAAGTGGGAAGACAAGAAAACAAAAGAGCAAACAAATGGTGGTGTCCATAACTTCATTGTGTTGAAGCATGGACAACACACTAGCAAGCAAGACTCATGCATGAACATGTAAACAAGCGTGTAAAGATGCATAGAAAGCCAACAGGTGGCACAAACAAGCATGGCAAGCATAGCATCGTGCAAAGCGGAAAAGGGAAGGGTACGCATGGAGTAACCCGACGCCTGGAGATGCCTCCTAAATGATTACATCCGAACAAGGCCTCATGGGTGTCGAATGTAACCACACAAGGTTAAGCTCGCGGAGGGCTCCAAACATGGCAAAGCCTAGAACTAGAGAGGCTAACACAAGCATAAAGCATAGAAGCAAGCAAGCATAGACATGCAAATAAGGATGATCCAAACCCTTTGATATGGGCCAAGGTGTATGGACAATGACAAAGACCATAGGGTCTAGACTGGGTCCGAACCAATAGGCCAAAACACAAGAAAGAGAGACAAAAGCGACAAAAGGGCTACAATAGCACAGGGCATGACAAACATAGCCTAGGTCTAGGCACACAAACATGGCATGGAGCGCACAAGCACATGGAAGATAGTATAAAGCATATAAAAAACATAGATCTAAGCACACAGGCATGTGAAAACATAGATCTAGACATATAGGCATAGAAACATGCATGTAAACATGTAGAAACTTAGCACATAGGCATGGAAGAACATGGATCCAAGCATATAAGCATGTGAAGACAAGGATCTAACCATATAGCATGGAAATAAACACATAAACACATAGATCCAAGCAAGGCATAGCCAACAACATCATACAAGCATGTGAGCATGTAACCCTAACATCAACATAGAACAAAAAGAGGCACAAAACATAGGAAAACATGGCATAAAGCCTAAAGCATGTAGATCTAAACATATAAGCATGTAAGGATGTAGATCTAAGCATGAAACATGGCAAAAAGCATAAATGGCAAGGAGATTTAAGCTAGAAACAGAAATAAGGCAAGCAACATGCTAAAGAAAATAGTAAATCATGTTATTCAAGCAAAAGAACAAAATAAAGGCTAGAAAAAGATTTAAAAGGTTAGGGGTGTGGATAGTAGCTAGAAAGCTACATCCACACCCTTAATCCCCAAGTCTAAGATGTAAAACCAAGGAGAAAAAGATTGGGTATAAGAACAATACCTTGTGTTTTTGGTGAAGAGAGAAGAATCAAGAAACTTTGATGTGTTTTTTGTGTGTTTTTTGCATTTGGAAGAGAGGAAAAAAGCTCAGAAAGCGTCCAGGCAGAGAGCAAAATCCAGAAAAATGGTCATTTTTTTGGTCTGAAGGGTGCCTGGGGCCTTTTATTGGATGATACTCAAGTTTGACCAAGTTAACTCGGTCAAACTTGAGTTGACTCAGCAACTCATATTGGAGCAAGGCAAGGGGGGCCAAAATTTTTATTTTTTACTCTTTCCTCTTTTTACTTCTTCTTCTTCCTTCTTCCTCTTCCTCCATAGCCACTATTCCAAGCTCTATTCTTCTTGCATTTTCTCTTTTCCTTCAAGATTTCTTGCTTAGAAAATCACTTCTCTAAGTTTCTAAACTTGATTTCTACTATCCCTTAAAATATTTCTTTAGATCCTTAAGTTTTTGAATACCTTTGAAAAGCTCATTTTAGAAACCCATTTTCAAACCTTCATCTTTGCATCTCCTCATGGACTACCTTACTTTCTTACTTTCAATGGGAAGAAGTATCATTCATCCGTAGAATGGAATGATGAAGAGGGACTCCTCCAAGACCCAAGCACTCATGCTCCACACTCATCCAAGAACGATTTCAAGGTGAGCTCATTTTTTTTTGTTTTTTGATGGTAAATTTGTTGATTTCATGTTTTGTTGAGAATTTATGGTGGGGCATTGTCATTTTTTTGTTGTTTGCTCTTGTGGGAATTTTGGACATTGTATGATTTGGATGGAAATCATTGTGTGGTCATGTTGATTTTTTTTATTTTTTTATTTTTTTTTTGGGCATTTTTGAATTGTTGAGTTGTTTGGTATTGTGAAGTTTGGACAATGTTAATGATTTATGGAGCTTTGCATTGTATGTAGCTTTAGGCATTGTTGGATGAGTTTTGACTTGATTTTTTATGGGTATGAAATTATGAGAATTCGACGTGTAGACATGATTGAGTAAACTCATTTTTTTATGAGTGTGGAAATTTTGTTGGGATGTGTGGCCATTATTTTTCATGGGTATGGAAATTTTCTTTGGATATGATTTTCATGGGTAAAGAAAGAAGATTTTTTCTTTGGGTTAACATATGTTTGGGTCATTGTTGAATGAATTTATGGAGATGAAGGATTTTTGGGTTGTTTGGGATATTGTTAGGATGTCGTAGAATTCGAATTTGTGAAATTATTTGTTTGACACAATGGCATTTGGGTCCGGCTAACTTTTGATGAGGGGTATCTTTATTTTGTTGGTTGGGATTTTGGAGTAAGTATTTTTGGAACAGGGAATTTTTGTGAATATCATGATGATTGGCTAAACTTTATTTCATAGAATCTCAAGAGCCAGGGTAGTTTTCAGTTGCTGAAGCACAGGTGGGCAGTGTTATCCCCAGACATTAAAAATGACATTAATGAAGCCAGTTTCCAAACCTTTTTCAGAGCTCTCTTGGATCACGACACCAATGAGTATAAGGATCATCAACTACTTGTTGCATTGTCTGAGCGATTCTGGGATACCACTTGTACCTTTCATTTTCCGGGCATTGGTGAGGCGATGCTAACACCATATGACTTCTCAGCCATTAGTGAGAGAATTGAGGGTAAAGATTCCATTTCACCAGTGGAGATTAGGGGTCTTTTGGGTGTGATGCCTCCACGGCTTAGGAGTAAGAATGTGCCCTTGATGTGGCTGTATACCAATATTAAAAGGTGTGAGACTATAGCAACTGGCATCCGGATGTTCGTGCTTCTCTTCATTAGAACTCTCTTATGTCCTGACTTGGGGAGTACCGTGAGTTTACGTTACTTGTGGAGTTTGAAGGATATTGATCGAATCAAAAATTATGATTGGGGCAACATGGCTTATGCGACCCTCCTGCACTTCATTACTCAGCTTTCCCGGTGTAGTCTTTCAAGCTTAGGAGGTGCGCCATTTGTTCGGTAGGTGAGATTTAAATTCTTGGTCGGGTGTACTTTGCAAAGGTTATTTGTGTGTTGTTAATGTTGATATGTGCTGATTTTTTAGGTCTGGATAATATTTTGTTGTTGGTTTGCAACTTTTGGAAGATGTTGATGATATGTTTCCAAGGTTTCTTTGCTAGCTTCCTAAGTATCATCTATTAGCGCCTCCTAAGCATTCTTTGCAAGTTTGGCGTATGGTGATTGATAGCTTAGCTACCGATGAGGTGTGTGTGTGTGTTTTTTTTTTTTGTATGGGTATGGCTTTTTTTCATTCTGGGTTCTTTGTGGTGTTCAAATGTCCTTAAATCCTTGGTTTGGATGAGAGGAGCATGAGGAGTGTGCATGGGCTCATGACTCACATCATCATCTTTCATTTTCTATGTTTTGCCCTTTGTGAAAATGTCTGAATGTTGCATTTTTAGGCTTCATCTTCTGGAGATGAGAGTCCTCCTAACAATGCTGGTGGTCCATCTAGTTCTTTTATGGAGACATATCCATATTTTCCGACATGGCAATATAAGGTAATGAATCCTAATGGATTTTTCAGCTCTATGGATCTAGATTGGCTGGAGTATACCCCAAATGTCCCTTGGATTGACCTAGTACACTTCCAAATCTTTTAGTCTCCTGTCTCATTTTTTTCTAATGAGTTATTTATGAACTTGTTGCCTTATGCTCCAAGTAGGTGTTGATCTTGTGGAAGAAAGCATGCGGATGATTGGAGGCTTGCAGCTGGTGGCACGCATGCAATCTTCCTAATATGTGCTCAATGAAGTGAATTTGGTAAAGGATGATGCTCCCTTAATGATTTTTGCTTGAAATTCATGGTAATGAACTTAACACCTGTCTTTGGCGATTTTTCAGAACAATCAAATGGCAACTACTGAGGCCAACACAAGATCCTTGGAAGAGAGAATTAGAAACCTTGAATTTCAAAACTGGCAACAAGAATCTTAGTTTTATGCAAGTCAAGAAGGAGACACAAAGGGTGGTTCCTCTAGGGGTGGGTCTAGAAGATCCTCCCACAGGCGGACTCGAAGTCTAAATAATGCTTGACTTGTATTTTAATTTCCTTGCAAAAGACAATATATTCCTTAGTCAAACAATTTGTATTAATTTCCACTTTTAGCTCCTTGTCCTTGGATGACTTTTAGCCTTGCTAAAAATTACATGAGACAAGTTTGGAATTCACTTGATGAAGCTTTGTAGTGTATAATTTGAACTTATCTGACCACTTCTGATGTGATTTGTACTCACCTGAATAAGGCAGAGCCGAATGCCCCTAGTTTGAAAACTTATGCATGATGATTTTTTTTCGAAAAAAGTTTTTTTTTTTTTTTTTTGGGAAAAAATATGATTGATTTGATTTGTTTTAGAAAAGGGGATAAGACATGGTCGAATGCCCCTAGTTTAGAAAATGAATGAACAATTTCGAAAATTTTTGAGTTAGGTAATTTCCTCTTCTTCTTCTTCTTCTTCTTCTTTTTTTTTTTTTCAAACAAATGATGAAGATGATGTTTTTTTTTTTTTTTTGAAAAATGGACAAGGCATGGCCAAATCCCCCAGTTTGACAATCAATGTGAATTTTTGAGAAACTTTATGGCACAATTACTTTTTGGAATGAAGAATGGGGCCAAAACGGACCAAAAATGTGCCCAAAAACACAAAATAAGCCGGAATGCCCTCAGGGGGAATAGGTGCCAATTGGCACACCCAACTTTGCCTCAACTTTTTGCGTCTTTCAATGCATTTTCCTTCTTTTCTTTCTGTCCTTTAAAATATATTTTTTATTCGTTTTGGACTATGAAACACTTTCCTAGTTAGCTTCAAACTCTCTAAAATTATTTAAACATGGTTAGAGACTAAGAGAGCCTATCTTAACATTAAACCTGTAAACGAATCTCTGCATCAAAGCTATCAAGAAACAACAATCCCATAGAAAAATTATTCATGGCCAACAATCAAAATCTTCCTCATTCAATCACACATGATATCAACAAATGGGTTCGTAGCTTTGATTTTGTCACCAAGATCAATTTCACTACCTACAAGCTAGAGGGGATCAAGGCTCTAAGGAATATCAAGATCAAGTGGGATTTTCTCTGTGCCGCCGTGAAGTTCTAGGATACTAAAGACCATGTATTCCGGTTTAACACTACTGAACTTTGTCCTACAATCAAAGAATTTTCTACTATTATAGGTTATGAGCTTGGCCAAAAATCTATAGCAGTTTCTTGTGATCCCAAGCAAAGGGATATTTTATCCGACACCCTAGGCCTTTCTACTTCAATTACCAGTAGCATGACTGAAGGCCACGTGGTGAATCTTCATGCAGTTGTTACGAGGCTTATTAATAAACGTACTCATGGTCTGTCTGACAACATGCAGAAAAATTTTGGCTTAGCTCTTTGCTTCATGGGAGAATTCTTGTTTTGCTTTGGAGGACCTGGCTTTGTTGATGCTCAAGCCATAGGTATTGTGAGTCAATTTAAGGATGGTGATAATCCTACTTCTTTGATTTTGGTAGAAACTCTTTTAGCGCTAGACTCTATATTTCTTGGTGTAGAATCACAACAATTCCTCGGAAGTCCCTTGACTTTGCAGATATGGTTGATGAAAAGACTGGACAAAATTGCTATGCCCACTGTTACGAACTATGGTCCTAGCAATTTACCTAGCCAGGTTGTCCTGAAGACCAAGTGTCAAACTAAAAGCGACTGGGTGAAATTTTTGGACAAGAAATCCAATATCTCAATTCGATGGGATTGTTATTGGTGGAAGTGCCCACCTCCTTTGTTGTGATCTCCGAGATCAGATCATATCTTCTTGGTTGGTTTAAGGAGGTGCTTGCTCACTCCCAAGTGCAGGAGATCATAGCAATATAATTCTCAGAGTACCGAAGTCAAACCACAAGAAGTAGGGTAAATTCAAAGACAATATAATTAAACAACAATTTGGGTGAAGAAGAAAAGTACTTTTGCTAGGAAATTGTTAACAAGAATAATAATAAAAATTGATTTAAATCAATAATGTAAATACTAGGGCATTGGGGTGTTTCCTTATATTGATATGAAATTCATTGTGATCTAAGAAATTATATATTTCATAATTGATTGTTCTTATACAATTAAATACTTATGATTCGGTTGAACTGAGACAATTCAAGAATGCATAATAACCTAAAACTTTTACTATTTTAATTTTCTTCCAGGTTTATAGCAGTAAATTGTGAGTTAATTTTAGCCTTCAAAAATTGTGAATTTTGAAAACAAAAAGTTGTAGATATTTAAGTTACGGTTCCAACCCATTTGGTCTTGTGTCAATTGGATGTCTGAGGAGAGAGATACGTCCAAAATATTGATCAGTACTCAAATCTAATTTTTCCTTTTCAGATTCTACCTCTTTGATTTCTTTCCTTATTTGAAACTTCCAAACATGGTAGATGACCTAAGCACTCCAGCTGAAACTCCTTAGACACTTAAGCATGGTCCTTTAGCTCCTCTTTAATTCCAGTTTGGTCTCCATTCTCTCGCAGACTCTTGTAAACTCATCTTTTTCACATGATTTCCTGAAAGTAGAAAACTACACGCAATGAATGACATCTTATTCAAGAAATTATTTAAAGATAAATAATAGGAACTAATGCAAATCATGGCTTAATAATACAAATTAAGTATAGTAATAAGGAGATAACGTCCACATAAATATATAACAAGTATACATTTTAAGGCGTTATCAGGAGGGCGACTTTCTATAAGGCTGATAGACTCTTGAGACAATTCTAGTATGAGCAAGGGATGCCTGGTGGTAGAGGAAGAAAACCTTTTATTCTTGTGGACACAACTCCTACTTGTGTAAGGAACATACTGTTGGGCTTAGACATGGCTAACCGAGTGGATCAATCTTTTGTTAAGGTTTACTCCCATAGGATGACCGTGGAATACTCTAACTAGCTAGTGAGAAAGATTAGGAATAAGGAGATTGACATGGCTTCTATAAGAAAACAATTTCTTGAAGATAACCAAGGCAAGCAAGGAGATAACAACTATGAGTTCAAAAGGAGAGACAAAGATGACGAGGTACTTACTACAGATGGAACCAATGGACAATCAAAGAAGAAAAAGCTAAAGAAGATC
Source organism: Quercus tomentella (assembly GCA_028535165.1). NCBI lineage: Eukaryota > Viridiplantae > Streptophyta > Magnoliopsida > Fagales > Fagaceae > Quercus > Quercus tomentella. Next base: position 51,316,819 of record JAPQVY010000133.1, on the reverse strand, counting down.
TAATTCTTTTTTTTTTTTTTTTTTTTTTTTTGTCTTTGAACACGTTTATTTAAAAAGTTAGTTTGAAACTTTTAGCTTTAGGAATTATTTAGGACTTTCAGTTTTAGGGTTCTTTTGAGGGTTTGGTTTGTTTAGGATTTGGTTTTATGTTTAGGGTTTGGTTTATGTAATGGTATGGTTTGTGTTAATGGAATGGTTAAATCTTGGCATTTTTTTTTTTTTTTTTGATGGGTAAATGGTGGGTTTAGGTAAAAAAGTGACTGGAACAATATATGGTTGCCTACATACCTCCTTGGTAGAAGGATCAGGTCATCACGTAGTTCATTTTATTTGCCTTAATTTTTGCCTAGGCTGCCCTTTCGGGTTTTCAACTTAGTAGGCTCTTTCACTCTTTTTTTTTCTTCTTACTCTCCTTTTGCCTAGATCACCCTTTTGGGTTTTCAACCTACCATTTTCAGCCATAATTTTTGCCTAGGCCGCCCTTCTAGGTTTTCAACCTAGCAGGCCATTTTTTTTTTTTTTTTTGAACCTAGGAAAGAAAATAACATAATCTACAACCACTTCAGATGTGGCCATTTCCTAGTCTACCACCTTAGATGTGTTATTTCTTCAATTGATCCATATTAGTCAACTTAGTAAAAGGGTTTGCATCTAAGTCCATCAACCTTACTACTCCTCCAGAGTATATTTGTTTGATGATATATGGACCTGCCCAATTCTACTTAAAATTCCCATTTGTTTCTTGAATCGAAGCTCGAATCACCTTCAACACTAAATCTCCTGTTTTCAAATCCCTAGCTCTTACTTTCTTGTCAGAGGCTTTTCTAAGTCTCCTTTGGTAACCTTGAATATGATACAAGGCCTTGAGTCTCTTCTCATCCATCATGCATAACTTGTCATACTTACTCTTCAACCAATCTACTTTGGGGATTTCACTTTCCAATACTGTTCTCAATGAACGAACACCCATTTCAATGGGAAGAACTGCCTCTATCCCATACACCAATGAATAAGGAGTGGCTCTTGTGGATGACTGAATTAATGTTCTATACCCCTAAAGTGCATAGGGTAATTGTATATGCCAATCCTTATAGTTCTTTGTGCTCTTTTTCAAGATTCACCTTATGTTCTTGTTTGCAGCCTCAACTGCTCCATCGGTCTGAGGACGGTAGGGTGAGGATTTGTGGTGTTGAATATTGAACTGTCGAAGTAGCTTTTCCGTTTCTCCCTTAAAGTGTAGCCCATTGTCTGAGATAATTTCATGTGGTACCCCATATCTGCGAATGATATTAGTCTAAATAAACTAAGCAACTTTCTTCGAGTTCAACACCTTATACGAGGCAACTTCTACCCATTTAGTGAAATAATCAATAGCTACCAGTATGAATTCATGACCATTTGATGTCGTTGCGAGAATCTTCCCAATAATATCTATGCCCTATGTAGAGAATAGCCAGGGTGAAGTCATGGTATGTAATGGCATTGGTGGCATGTGCTTTAGATCTCCATGGACTTGGCACTGATGACATTTTCGAGCATGAGCTGTGTAGTTTTCTTCCATAGTAGTCCAGTAATAACCCTGTCTCATTATCTTTCGTGATAGCATGTGTGCATTCATATGTGGCCCATAACTTGACTCATGGATCTCCTCAATTATGTGCTGTGCTTCCTTGGCAGTCACGCAAAGGAGATGAATTCCATTATACGAACTTCTATACAGCCTTTAACCACAAACAATGTAATTAGTGGATAACCACTTCCATTCTGATTAATTACTCCATCAAAATACATCTTCCATAGTTCTAACTATATCCCCATAATATCCTCATCTAGAAAGTCCTCTTGGATTTCTTCGGCTTCTTCGGCTGAATAGTGGGCTAAGTGATCGGTAATTGCTCTTCCCTTTACAAACTTCTGAGTCACATATTTAATATCAAATTCTGACAAAAGCATAACCCATTTAGCTATCTTCCCATCTTGCACCGACTTCTCCATTAGATATTTAAAAGGATCCATTCTTGCAATCAACAAACCCTTGAAAGCAAGCATATATTGTCTGAGCTCTCAAGTAGCCCATGCAAACGCTACACAAGTCTTTTCAAGTGCTATATACTTCTCTTCATAAGCCAACATCTTTTTGCTAATATAATAAATTGCATTTTCCTTTCTAGACTCCTCTAGATATTGGGCAAGCAAAGCCCCCATTGTTGTATCCGTGGTTGTGAATATAGCAATAATGGCTTTTCAGGTACTGGTGGAACCAGTATCAGTGGCTTCATCAAATAACTCTTAATCTTCTCAAAGGCTTCTTGACATTGTTCATTCCACACCGTGGGAACTTCTTTCTTGAACAATTGAAAAAGTGGTTCACATGTCATGGTGAGCTGGGCTATGAACCTACTTATGTATTGTATCCTCCCTAAAAACCCTCGAATCTTCTTCTTAGTCCTTGGGGGCTTCATCTCTACAATTGCCTTGATCTTCTCGGGATCCACTTCAATTCCTCTCTGACTTACCATAAACCCCAACAATTTTCCAGATGTCACGCTGAAAGTGCACTTCTTCGGATTTAACCGCAATTTATAAAATCCGATTCTCTTGAAGAACTTCCGTAAAGCCGGTATGTGCACTTCACGGTCTTTGGACTTCACTATCATGTCTTCCACATAAATTTCTACTTCCTTATGTATCAAATCATGCAACAGAGTAACGGCTACCCACTGGTAAGTGGCACCAGCATTCTTAAGGCCAAATGACATGACCTTGTAGCAATATGTCCCCTATGGAGTAATGAAGGATGTCTTTTCCATATCTTTTAGAGCTATCTTTATTTAATTGTATCCCAAAAAGCCATCCATGAATGACAGCAATGCATGTCCCATCGTATTATCAACCAAGATATCAATATGAGGAAAGGGAAAATCATCCTTTGGGCTGGCCTTATTAAGGTCTTTGAATTCTACACACTTTCTCACTTTCCTGTCCTTCTTTGGTACCAGAACCACATTAGCTAACCATTCTAGGTAATTTACCACCCTCAAGAATCCCGCATTGTACTGTTTCTCAACTTTTTCTTTGATCTTGAAAGTCCACTCTGGCTTCATCCTTCTCAACTTCTGTTTGATTGGCTTCATGGCTGGGTCTGTTGGAATGCAATGTTGCACTATATTTGTATCAATCCTGGGCATGTCCTTGTATGACCATGCAAACACCTCTTTGAACTCCTTCAGTAGTGTGAATAATGCATCCTTCTAAGAGGAGGTTAAGGTATTACCAATTTGGACCATCTTAGGTTCATCATTAGCTCCCAGGTTAATAGATTGGGTTTCTTCTTTTATAGGTTCTACATGTCCTTGTTTTAATTCCTCATTATTAAAAGTTTCTTTACTAATTTCCGAAATAAAAGCATTCAAAGCCAACAAATAAGCAGAATAAGAAATCATATTCTAAGGAGTAGAGTTCTTAATAGACTCAACAGGAATGGACTCTATAGGAATAGAAACACGATCATAAACAAACTCAACAGGAATAACAACACTAGCAGAGATAGACTCAATGGGGATAGAAACAACATTTTTGGCAAAGGTGAGTGGCTCGACGGTCTTGATCTTCTCTAGAGGGTCTTCCATGGGGTGGGTAGCTCCCTCCCATGCCCAGTTCTTCAACTCAGTTGTGGCTTCAACAATGGCAGCTAGCTCCCAGTGAGTTCCTTCTTCCTTTAGCATCACCACTTTAGGGTCTTCATCCATATAATCTGTGCTTTTACCATCAACTTCAATGTCTGTGGAATGGTCAAATGCATAGCCATCCAGGCACTCTATACTGTCCATCCATTTCCCAAATAAATCTTACTTCCCTTTATTGCTTGGGCGGACATATTGGGGGAGGTATTATGATTTGTTCCCTTCCATTCTCTTATCTTCATCTTCAAAATCCTCCAAGGTTAAGTTTATGAAGTTGTTGATCATTAGCATTCTCTCTAGTGTCGCCAATCTTGCATCTATGTCATCTTCTTCATCAGTGTATGCAGTTAGTGAACCAAATTTTGAATCATGGAATGAGCCGAGCTCGAGATTCTCCCTACCATGCTTATCATATCGAGGGCCTGATTTTGAACTAGCATCTGTAATGCAACTCCACTCCGAAGGTTGCCCATAGGGGTATTTGAAAGTTCAATTAGTGTTGTGGGTACCTAAGGCATGTTTGGCAATGTCCTAGGCATGCTTGGCAACGTCCTTGGCCGACCTCGGCATGCTTTGCAACGTCCTCGGCATGCCTTGCAACATCCTCGGCATGCTTGGAAACGTCCTTGGCATGCTTTGCAACGTCCTAGGCATCCCACATCGAAAGAAACCCCCCCCCACTTTCTGCCTTATAAGCTGTGAAGCAAAGGGAGTAGTATACCACCAAGCCTCTGATCTTATTGTGGGTACCTAAGGCATGCTTAGGCATGCTTGGCAACGTCCTTGGCCGACCTCGGCATGCTTTGCAACGTCCTCGGCATGCCTTGCAACGTCCTCGGCATGCTTGGCAACGTCCTCGGCCGACCTCGGCATGCTTTGCAACGTCCTAGGCGTCCCACATCGAAGGAAAACCCCCCCACTTTCTACCTTATAAGCTGTGAAGCAAAGGGAGTAGTGTACCACCAAGTCTCTGATCAGAGGCTTGGTGGTACACTACTCCCTTTGCTTCACAGCTTATAAGGCAGAAAGTGGGAGGGTTTTCCTTCGATGTGGGACGCCTAGGACGTTGCAAAGCATGCCGAGGTCGGCCGAGGACGTTGCCAAGCATGCCGAGGACGTTGCAAGGCATGCCTAGGACGTTGCAAAGCATGCCGAGGTCAGCCAAGGACGTTGCCAAGCATGCCTAGGACGTTGCCAAACATGCCTTAGGTACCCACAAGTGTAAAAACACCCTTGAACGTTTAGACCCCCAATTTACAAATTACCAATTCAAGCTTAATATCAAACAATTTATGTGTGGAATATGAACATAAGCTTAATACAAAATTGATAAACAATCTAAACCAAATAATATCACATCCACAGCAGAAATTAAATGGCAAAGATAAAGGGAAGAGAGATGCAAACACAAGGACAACACACGATGTGTTATCGAAGAGGAAACCGAAGCCCTCGGCGTAAAACCTCTCCGCCGCCCTCCAAGCAGTAAACAATCCACTAGAAAATGTAGTTAGGATACATGAACAGCAATAGACCCTCCAAGCCTAATCTACCCAGTGTACCTAAGCCTTCCAAGCTTCTTGCTCCAACGAGGTTGCGCCAACGAGGTTGCGCCGAACCTATTTCTTTTCTAGCTTCCCGGATTCCGCTACTTGACCATAGCATCAACCAATGTGAAATTGGTTCCTTCCTAACTGCTTCCCAGAACACCAAACAGCCCTCTCACAGTAATGGATATGGTGAGAAAAGGTTTTGGTAAAAAACCTCTCAAGGATTTAACAATGGAGAGGAAGAGAGTTGAGGAATTTGAAGAGTCTCTTATGTAAAGATTGTGGATGAATCAATCTTGTTTTACTTTAGGGTTTCTCTCTCAAAATTCTCTCTGGAAGCTCTCATTCTTTCGTGGGTATAAGAGGTATTTATACTAGGGTGAGAATGGAATGTGAAGAGTCAGGATTTTCAAAACAGGGCTGGCTCGCGGCTTGGCTTCACGGCTTGACTGAGTCACGAGATCTAGCCGCGAGATAACTGAACGGCCAGTTCTCCTATTTTGTCCTGTAGTGCTCCAGCTGGCATGACGCTTCAACTTCTGGCATGCCTGGCACGTGTGCTTCTTCTAGCGGCTTGCAGCTGTGAGTTACCTGCAAGATCTAGCCGCAAGTCTCTATTTTCTTGCACACTCTTGAGCATTTCAACACTCTATCTCACTCACTACCTTTATAACAATCCCACCTAAATACAAGGTTACTAATTGCTGAAATACAAGCAAATTTGGCACGGAATAAATCCAACAAGATGGTTGATTAAATTCAACCTTACAATCTCCCCCTTTAGCTATTCCGTGACAAAACCCTAAAACAGACTCTAGACTTAACATGTGAGTTGGGAACAGTTGAGCAAAACTCACTCACACCTAACTCTAGAAACTATGAGTCACTTGAATCATATGAACATGAAACTCCTGAAACACAACAATACACCATGATCATTGTATGCAGAAAACATGAAATGCATATGAAGCAGGCATAAAGTGATCAAGCAAAGATGGAGTTAAGAAACAAACCATGGCTTGATCAAACAAGTAATCACTACAAGGTAGTGACCACAATGCTCATTCACACTTGGAATGAACACTTGAACATACAAGCTAACAAGAACAATGCAAGTTACTTGTATGCCCAACACTCAACCAATGCATAATACACTAAGTATATGCATCTAGGAACAATCCTACAACGGCACAAGAGTGACAGTACTTAACATGAAAATGCATGACATTTAGATAGAAGTACTGATTTAACAAAACAAAGAGGCTGCATAAAGCATGGTACAAACCATAGAGCCTACAGACGAAAACAAAGCCCAAAAGCTTACAAAAGCAACATGGGTACAAAATAACAAAAAATACTGAAAAACAACTTAAAGTAACATATTTAAACTGCTAGCTGAATTCTTCCCCTTAGATAATTTTCTCCCCCTTTGATCAAGCTATCACTCCCCCTTTCATTGTATTCCACTTATGACATCATCTCCCCCTTTTTATCATGGAATAGCTACATATCCTCTTCTAGCTTCCTCTGAATTTGATCCAATTGAGTTTGTAGGGAGGTAAACTTTATATCCCACCGAGTGTTGTGATGGTGTAAAGTAGATGTGAGTCCGGACATCTTGGTACTCAACTTATGGACAGATTTCACAATGTTGTTGAGTTTTTCGTCAAGGGAGAAGGTGCTGAAATGCAAACCACTATGAGATGTGGAAGTTTCCGGTTTGACTCTCTTCCGACTATGACCAATGCTTGCGTTGAATGTGCGCATGTTGATTGGACACGGTTTTGTGTAAGGAGATTCATCTACTGTTGGGTGAATTCCTTTGAGCTTCAAGATCCTAGAAATGAGAGAGCAAAATGGAACACATATTCGTGACTCAGTTCGTAGAACCGTTTTGTGCAGAACGTGAAAGATATGAACACAGATGTCAATTTCTACATCAGAGATTAAGTCATGAAGAAACAAGGCACGTCTGAGGTTCATATACCCAGTGCTGGATAACGGGTACAAGTTGTGAAACATCACTATTGTAAGCACTCTCAATTTCGGAGGAAAAGAGGAGACGCTAACTGAGTTTCCATTGGATGAGAATTCCAAGTCTTGTCCAAGACCATCCCTAAGTAGTTCCTCATCTGGACATAGATCATCATAAATCGGTGAGTGTGTAAGAATTGGGCGGTTGATGTGAAAGATCTCTGCCAAATATGCAGGAGAGACTGAAAAGCTTTTTCTCCTAACCCAGCACTTAAGTTCGTCGCCTTCCATAATTGCATTGGCATAAAATTCTTTTACCAAATTCTCATAAGCTTCATCCAGATCGGAGAGAAGGTAATTCCAATCCTTGTGGGTAAACCATTTTGGAATGTCAGTGTCATGACGTGACGATTGATCAAAAGGACTTTCCAGTAATGGTGTAGCATTTCGGAAATAATTCTTATGAGTCTAAAAGGCAGCATAGGATCTGAACTTGTTGGGATCGAATAATCCTGATGAAGAACGAGTCCTTTTTGTTTGAGGTGAGTAGTCATCGACATCAATGACATGCTCCTTTCCTTCGGAACAACCTCCTTTCACAGCTGGTTTCTTGAATGGAGACATTTCCAGTCTGCATCATGTAATAGAGGAAAAGAAAGAACACAATCCAAGAGACATTATTAGCAGTGGGTTAGTTTCAAAATATGGATAATGAAGAAAACCCTAAGAACTAGATGGAAATGTCCAGAAAATGACAATGAGAGACAATGATTACCCAATGTTGTCACAATATAGAGTACATTAGAGAATAACCACCGAAAAACACACAATGAAGACACCAGACAATCAAATATCCAAACACAGTCAAGAGATACACAAATATCATAGAGAGCACAAATCCATGAGGAGAAGGCAATAACTGTGAAAACGAAAGAGTAGAGAACAAAACCCATACCTTTCCTTGAAGATTGAGACAATGATGACAAAATAGTGGAAGATTTTGGAGTTTACCACGGCGGTGTTGAACAATTGAAAGTGATACCAAAAAAATCACAGGATGCAGGAAAAGCAAATTAAGATCCCTTTTTTAGAACAGTGTTGAAAATGAGCAGCTTTTTGCAAAACACGCGATTTTCGCGACTGAGGTAAGTTGCTAGTTTCACCCGCCAAAATACGACAAATCAAAAGAGATGAAAAATTTTCTAAGTGATTTTCGCGACTGGAAGCCTCACTCGCGAGGGAGTCACGAGCTGAGCCGCGAAAATCTCTGTGTACCCTTCGCGACTGGACCTTCCACTAGCAAACAAGTCGCCAAAGCTAACCCGCGAGCTCACGACTGTGGCATGTGACTTGACTCACCCGCGACTGAGTTGCCAACACTGTTTTTGAAATTTTCAGTTTTTGAAGAACAAAATACTTTCCAAAAACAACTAAAACACTCAAAAATCTTTTTGTGTTTGAATCAACAAAGATTGAGCATGTAAAAACACATTTTATCAAGTACAATCACACAAATGAATATGGCATTCATTGACCATAAACTTGTGTGTCGTGTGTGGGTATCAACAATGATATAATCCTTAGTCTAATGTGAAGCCTCAATGATCAATTCAACCAAGTCATACACAATTAGCACTAGATCATGTGACCCATCTCAATTATAGAAGTATGCATATATGACCTCCCACAAGACTTGATTGCATAGATTGGAGCTTTACATTTGACTCCTCTTTCAATCATAACATTTGATCTTTTTGATCCTTTTGAAACAATCATCGCTCATTGTGAGAGTGATATATGATATTCCACCTTGATGATATAGCCTTTGGCTTTTTGAATAATCATATACTTGATTTTTGGTCGCTTTCCCTTTTTCCTAGTCGAATACTAGTATGTGCGACAGGCTTTTGCAGCTCAATATCTCTTTTCGTTTGGAGATTTACATTTAGGTGAGCTCTTTTTAGCAAATAAATAAATAAAGAGTGGGAAGATATATAGGCACAAGTCTATGCATGTCTCAAGATCAACATAACCATTCACTAATCATTCATGACAAGTTTGAAGATCTATTTACAACAGTCACATAGATTTCAAGATATCTTCCATAGTGATAAGAGTGCAAAGGAACAAGCTATGCTCGTAAATGCACAAAGCCATTAGCACAAAGGTACAAGGCAAAACAAGTTTTGAGACAAAAACTCAACAATGTCGAACAAACTTTTGATTTTCTACTTTTTATGTGGTTTTTGGATTTTTGACACATAAGTAGGAAAAGATTGAACAAAAACAACAATTAAAATAAATAACAACCAATAGAATCATGCTGTTAAAAAAAAAAAACAAAGTAGTGTGTGCCCCAACAAACAAAGTAACACAATGTAAATATGTGAAGCACACATCACACAAGAGATTCAAGGAATTGTACCAACACCAATGGTCTTACGGAGGGATTCAAACCGTGGACCATCGAGAGGCTTGGTGAAGATGTCAACCTTTTGATTGTCGGTGTGTATGAATTCAAGACACATAACTCTTTCTTCTACCAAATCTCGATTGAAGTGGTAACGTATCTCTATGTGTTTAGATTTTGAATGCTGGACAGGGTTCTTAGAAAGATTGATGGCACTGGTGTTGTCACAGAAGACACACATTGTCTCTTGAGGAATTCCATAGTCATGGAGTAACTTCTTCATCCAAAGAAGCTGGGTGCAACAACTTCCAGCTGCTATGTACTCTGCTTCAGCAGTAGAGAGAGACACAGAATTTTGTTTCTTGCTCATCCATGAGACAAGATTATTACCAAGGTAGAAGCAGCTTCCTGAAGTACTCTTCCGATTGTCCACACTACCAGCCCAGTCAGCATCTGAATACCCGGCAAGGCAAGCATTTGAGTCTTTTGAATACCACAAACCATAATCTAGAGTTCCATTGATATATCGAATAATCCGCTTTACCGCAGTTAGGTGTGATTCCTTTGGAGCAGCTTGATATCTGGCACAAACACCAATGCTGAATGCAATGTCCGGTCTACTAGCTGTAAGGTAGAGTAGACTGCCAATGATACTCCTATATAAGGTAGAACTCACTTCCACTCCGGAAGAATCAACACTCAATTTAGTAGACGAGCTCATGGGAGTGAAGGCATGTTTTTTGGAGTCTAGTCCAAACTTCTTGACAATGTTTCTAGCATACTTTTCTTGTGAAACGAATATGCCTTCCCTCTTTTGTTTGACTTGAAGGCCCAAGAAAAATGTGAGTTCCCCCATCATACGCATTTCAATGGCAGCCCCAAACACTATGTCATCAACATATACTTGTGCCACAAGGAGGTAATCTTCATCATTTTTGACAAACAAAGTCCGATCGGCATAACCCCTTTTGAATCCTCTCTCCAGGAGGTAATGTGTAAGCCGATCATACCAAGCTCTAGGAGCTTGTTTTAAGCCATAAAGGGCTTTCTTCAATCTCAACACATGATCAGGAAAGTGAGGATCCTCAAAGCCTTTTGGTTGTTCAACAAACACTTCTTCATTCAAGTATCCATTAAGAAATGCACATTTTACATCCATTTGATAGAGTTTGAAGTTCATAGTGCATGCAATGGACATGAGAATTCGAATAGACTCAAGTCTTGCCACAGGAGGGAAGGATTCATCAAAGTCTACACATTTGACTTGAGTATATCCTTGAGCTACTAACCGAGATTTATTCCGAATTATCTCTCCATCTTCATCAGTTTTGTTTTTGAATATCCATTTAGTGCCTATGACATGAACATTTTTAGGCCTTGGAGCAAGCTCCCACACATCATTTCTCACAAATTGATTCAGCTCTTCATGCATAGACTCAACCCAATTCTCATCTTGGAGAGCTTCTTCTACCCTTTTTGGCTTAAATTGAGCAAGGTAGCAATGGTACGTTACATGACTGGCCAAAAGGATGTTTCCTTTTCTGAGGCGAAGACCTTCATCTAGAGACCCTATAATGTTGCTCTCCGGATGGTTCTTAATCACTCTTGATGATGGCTTCTTTGATGTGGAGACTTCATCATTCCATGAGATGGAAGGATGAACTTCCGGAGGAGTGAGAGGACTTGATGTTCTAGACATTGACCTTGTTTCCATTCTTGGGTTCATGGGAGTTGATTCTTCTTCCGGTGTAGATCCTTCAACTTCTATATCAAGAGCTTCGACCTCAACATCAGGTTCTTTGGCGCTCGGCCCTTCTCCATCATCAATCATCTCTACCTTTGTTAAGGCATCATCAATCTTGATGTTGATGGACTCCATCACTGTCTTGGTTCTCTTGTTGAAAACCCTATACGCCCGGCTAGTAGTAGAGTACCCAAGGAAAATACCTTCATCACTTTTTGCATCAAATTTCCCAAGGTTCTCCCGATCATTTAGGATATAACACTTGCTTCCAAACACTCGGAAATACTTTACTCTGGGCTTCTTTCCATTCCAAATCTCATAGGCAGTCTTCTTAGTTCCCATTCGGAAGAATATTCTATTGCTGATGTGACACGAGGTGTTCACGGCTTCTCCCCAAAACTTTTGAGATATTTGCTTGTTTAGTAGCATAACTCTTGCCATTTCCTGAATCACCCGATTCTTTCTCTCTACCACTCCATTTTGTTGTGGAGTTTTGGGGGCTGAAAATTCCCTTTTTATTCCATTCTTTTCACAGAAAGACTCAAATCTTGCATTCTCAAATTCCTTCCCATGATCACTTCTTATCTTGGCAATAGGAACCCCTCTCTCGTTTTGTAATTTCTTGCAAAGGATTTCCAACCTTTCACATGCTTCTGATTTTTTTCTAAGAAATTCAACCCAAGTGTATCTTGAGTAATCATCCACAATGACCATAATGTACCTTTTTCCTCCTAGACTTTCAGTTCTTGTAGGCCCCATTAGATCAACATGAAGTAACTCTAAACACCATGAAGTAGCAATCACATTTACTTTGTGATGGCTTGCCTTTGTTTGCTTTCCCATTTGGCATGCACCACAAATAGTCTTCTTCACCTTTCCAAACTTTGGAAGTCCCTCAACTGCTTCAAGTTTAGACACTTTAGCTACTTGTTTGAAATTAGCATGCCCAAATCTGTGATGCCAAAGTTCCAACATGTCAACACGAGCACTTCTACACGAAATGGGTGCCATAGGAACTACTCCATAGCAATTATCTGTAGTCCGATTTCCCTCCAAGACTTGAATCCCTTCTTTATTGATGATTAAGCATCCCTTCTTCGAGAATTGGACAAGGAAATCCTCATCACATATTTGAGTGGTGCTCAAAAGATTTGCCTTCAGCCCTTTGATGTATAATACATCTTTCAACAGAGGTAATCCAGGTATCTCAACAGTCCCTTTACCGAGAACTTGAGCATGACTTCCATCACCAAAAGTCACATAGTCACCAACCTTCTCTTTGAGTGTCTTAAACAGTGATTTATCTCCTGTCATGTGACGAGAACACCCACTGTCAAGATACCATAAGCATGAATTAAATACCTTCAATGAGGTATGCACAAATAAGTTCGCATGAGACAAACATTCTTGACCTTTAAACAGAATTTTATCTTCAGTTTTCATGCTTCTGTTAGATTGACATTTCATTTTCAGATTATCAATCTTCTCACACAGCACTCTATTTTTTCTTTTGTACTTCTTAATCAAAGATTTAGATTCAGATATTCTATTGTGTAAGATGTGATTCTTATTTTCAAAATATTTCAGCATGTGAACAAATATCCTAGCATGTTTCTTTGTTTTTAATACCTCTAAGAGTTCATTGTTAGGACACCCTTCAAACATACTCATAGAGTTATTATCACAAACACTTAAACCACAATTCAGCATGGCCTTTTCCATAACAGCATCCATAACAAAGGGGTCTAGGATCGCACTTAGATACTTAAATCACAACAAGTGCACCTTCTCTGATACCAATTGAAAGTTCAATTAGTGTAAAAACACCCTTGAACGTTTAGACCCCCAATTTACAAATTACCAATTCAAGCTTAATATCAAACAATTTATGTGCGGAATATGAACATAAGCTTAATACAAAATTGATAAACAATCTAAACCAAATAATATCACATCCACAGCAGAAATTAAATGGCAAAGATAAAGGGAAGAGAGATGCAAACACAAGGACAACACACGATGTGTTATCGAAGAGGAAACCGAAGCCCTCGGCGTAAAACCTCTCCGCCGCCCTCCAAGCGGTAAACAATCCACTAGAAAATGTACCCAATGTAGACCCTCCAAGCCTAATCTACCCAGTGTACCTAAGCCCTCCAAGCTTTTTGCTCCAACGAGGTTGCGCCGAACCTATTTCTTTTCTAGCTTCCCGGATTCCGCTACTTGACCATAGCATCAACCAATGTGAAATTGGTTCCTTCCTAACTGCTTCCCAGAACACCAAACAGCCCTCTCACAGTAATGGATATGGTGAGAAAAGGTTTTGGTAAAAAGCCTCTCAAGGATTTAACAATGGAGAGGAAGAGAGTTGAGGAATTTGAAGAGTCTCTTACGTAAAGATTGTGGATGAATCAATCTTGTTTTACTCCAGGGTTTCTCTCTCAAAATTCTCTTTGGAAGCTCTCATTCTTTCGTGGGTATAAGGGGTATTTATACTAGGGTGAGAATGGAATGTGAAGAGTCAGGATTTTCAAAACAGGGCTGGCTCGCGGCTTGGCCTCGTGACTTGACTGAGTCGCGAGATCCAGCCGCGAGATAACTGAACGACCAGTTATCCTATTTTGTCCTGTAGTGCTCCAGCTGGCATGACGCTTCAACTTCTGGCTTGCTTGCCACATGTGCTTCTTCTGGCGGCTTGCAGCCGCAAGTTACCCACGAGATCCAGTCGCAAGTCTCTGTTTTCTTGCACACTCTTGAGCATTTCAACACTCTATCTCACTCACTACCCTTACAACAATCCCACCTAAATACAGGGTTACTAATTGCTGAAATACAAGCAAATTTGGCACGGAATAAAGCCAACAAGATGGTTGATTAAATTCAACCTTACAGTATTCATCATAGTCTTCACCTTCAGCTTCTACATCATCCGCTGTCACTACCTTTGTTGTCATCACTAGGGGCTTCTCCCCCTTCATCACTTTCATCATCCGTCCTTGCTTCATATGGGTTCTTCAATGCATGTTTGCAAGCCTTTTAGTATTCTTTCTCTTCTATGTTGAAGATAGCACCTCCCAACAGTGTAGTCATTGCATCAGGATCCATGTAATCTGCCCAATCAATCAAGACCCAATTTGTATTTTCCTCCTTCAATTCTAGAAGCTTATTGTCACAATCAAAGAATAATTCAAATCCAAGCACCATTGATTTTGACTCAGGATCGTATATCAGTTCAGGAAATCCCCAATAGCACTAACTATCTCCAGGTTTGTCAAACTTTCCATTCAATGTAGGAGTGTAAGGCTTCAAAGGTTCTGGGGGACTAGGAAGTCCCTTTGCTTTAGCCTTTGCATAAGCCATCCTCCTCACTTCCATCTCTTATAAGTCATCATCCATAGGTTTATAACCTAACCCGCAAGGTAGTGTGACCATTGGATTGCCGAAACTTGAATAGTTGCCTCTTTCACAGTCTTCCCAAGGTTCATCCTTGGAAAATAACTCATCTTCCTCATCATTGTTACCACATTGTTATTGCTGTAAGGATCGAAGTCCATAGGGATCTTTTTAACCTCTTCTTCCTTTCTTTCAAAACTAGGCTTCTCAATCTTAAAGCCATCTAGGGTTACTGGCTCCTTCTCAGAACCGATACCGAAAATGGGCTTTAATCCAATTAAAGTGTCACCAAATATGGTAACTACAGCTCCTTCATGCGGAAACCGAACCTTTTAGTACAGGGATGAAGGCACATCCTTTGTGACGTGGATTCATGGTCACCCAAAGAGCATGTTGAAGCATGAAGCTATGTTCAATACTTGAAATTCCACTTTTTTTAATCATTGGCCCTTTGGTGAGCTCCAATGTCACAGTCCCTAAAACCTCCCTTCTACTGTTGTCATATTCTCTCACATGCTGATCAGATGGCACAAAATCTTCAATACTCAAGCCTAGGCAACTTGCGGTTTTTCAAGGACACACATTCAAAGAACTTCCATCATCAATTAAGACCATTGGCATCCTCTTACCTTTGGCATCTACAGTAGTGTGAAATGGTTCATTATGACGCTTCCCCTTCTTAGTTAAATCTTTGTCGGAGTAGGAAATAGTCAACTCCCTACTTATAAACCTAATCATAGCATTCAAATCTTGAGAAGTAGTGGTTGTAAGGACTTGGATTTGATTGAGAAGGTCTACCAGATTCTGGCGGTGCATGTGTGAGGCCATGAGCAAACCCCGTAAGAATATGTTGGCTTGCATCTTCTGCAACTGCTTGAGGACCTCATCCTCTTCATTAGGTGTTTGTTGGGTTGCCTTGTTCAAGGCCTTTATCGGGTTGTCTATCTCTAGATATGGGGGTTTGAAGTGTGTCCCCCCCTTGTGATGTGGGCAATTTTTGATGGGTTATTTGATTTAGTGTCTTAGGGTTTAAAGTGTCTCCCCCATATGTGGATGTAGGGTTATCTGATTGGGGTTTGAAGTGTCTCCCCCCATATGTGGATGTTGGATCATTTGATTGAGGTTTAAAGTGTCTCCCCTCATATATGGATGTTGGGTTATCTTATTGGGGTTTGAAGTGTCTCCCCCCATATGTGAATGTTGAGTAATTTGGGATTTCTGTAGTATCTTTACTCCATATATCATATCCTACTGCGAACTTCATGCCCATTATCTCTTCCCAAGTCATCATAAAGCATTCGGGTAGGTCATAGATCAACTCAGAGGGGTCGTCTTTTCCTTCCTTCTTAGAAATCAAACAATTGATCCTTAGTCCTCTCCCAAAATTATGGTTGGGCAAGGGGTTGTTGTAGATATTTGGCCTTATAGGTGGTGTAATCACCTTGATGTCTATTAAATTTTGAATTGCATAGCGAAGGTTATAACACCTGTTAGTGACGTGGCCTGGGCCTTGATGGTAGGCACACCTTTTACTCACATCAATCTTTACAAGTAATAGTTTTGGGACTAGTTTTGGGTCTAAGGGCTTTAGTAACCCTTTTACTTTCAGCTTTTCAAATACTTGGCTCATTGACATATACAGTTCATGAAATTCCCTCCTAGGCCTTCGAGGCAGCCCTTGTGATATTTACACTGGGGCAATAAGTTGGTGGGGATTAGTTTTATATATATTAGACACTTCTACAGTTTTGGAGCTAGAAGGCCCAAATTTTTTTTTATACTTAGGTGCATCCTCATTCTTTATGGTCCCATTATTTATTGCATCCTCAATATGAGTATCAGCAGCAATTAAAACTTTAAAATTTAGAAAGTATTGAGTAAACAAATATTTATGGTATATAAGTAACAAGTTTTTTACAACCATAGTTAATTGCTTTTCTTCATTTGGCCTATTCATCATTTGTGCGGCTTTGGACCTCCACTTGGTAATGAAAGCAGAAAATGACTCCTTTGGCTCTTGTTTAGTGGTCTCCAAGTCTCTCCTTGTCATGTCCACTTCTATATTGTACTTGTATTGGTTATGGAACTCTACACAAATATCTTCCCAGTTTCTAGCTCTATTGTCCTCCATGTTGAGGAACCACTTGAAAGTGGCTCCAGTCAAGGTGTTTTAGAACATTTGCGCCAACATTTCTTCAATAGCTCCCAGAGGCTATATAGCCCTCATGTACATCTTTAGGTGAGATTTGGGGCAGCCAGTGCCATCAAACTTTTCCAAGACTAGCATCTTGAACTTTGGGGGTAATCTTATGTCTGGGAAAAGAGAGAGCGACTGATAATCCGTGAGATCTTCCATCTTGCGGGCCCTTTTAATCATCTCCTCCATCTTACTTATCTTCTCATTAATCTTCTTCTCACTCTCCGAGATAAGGGGATTCTAATCGGTCTTGTTTTTCTCTTGGCTACCCTTCAGGTTTTGAAACTGCTGTACCATAAGGTTCATGTCTTCCCTCAACTAAATTTAGCTCACCACCATAACGTTTAGTAGCTCTTGAGTGCTCATTGGCTCTCCAGTGCTTCGGTGCTTTTTTCCCTCTACCATGGTGACAAAGTCTTCAGATTTCTTATGGCTTGGGCTGTCTTGCAAGTTGAACATGGCGTTGAGATGTTGTAATTGTGGGGTGCCTTCTATACTCAAGGGCTTCAGTACTGTGATAGGCTGGGATTTGGAACTGCTAGCTTGGCTATTGTTCTTGGATTCTCTTTGGAGTCTTCCCTTTGATCTTGACCAAATTTTCCCTAAGAAAAGGCTTGGTTGGGTCAAACAAAGTAGGTTCCCATCTACATCAATCTATCAACCAAACAAACACACACAGAATACAATGCAATTTTAACGGACCGGCCTAAGGATAGGTTCTAAGTCATTACATGGCAATTTCAAATAAAATATTATACAAATAATACACAAACATAGGCAACCAAACAAACAAAAACACCATTAAAAAACAAGGATATTTAATTGGTCATTTAAAGTCTAATGTGAAGCTTAGCCCTTAACATCCTCAGTGGAGTCGGCACTATGAGAGACCGGCATTTGAAAAACTTGGGTGCTCTCAGAAAAGGGGTTAGGCATTGGCACCTTCCCTTTTCAAGATTCTATGGAGTTGCCACTTCTTTTATAAGTAAAATAAGAAAACTTTACAATTTACAATATATCTTGAATAGTATGCATTTTCATTGATTGGAAACAATTTACATCTTGGTAGAAAGAACTTTACATTGCTTTGATTCCTAGGTACAATCTAATAAAAAGAAAAATACAAACTTCTTTTCCTAGTTACATTCTAACCAAAATAAAAATAAGACACTAAATCTACCAACCTAAAATTCTAAGGTTCGGAGGCTAGGTTACAGGATGGGAAGGTATTAGGCACCCATCCTGCCCAAACAAAGTCTAGTCTTCTAGACTTTAAATGACCTTTTAAATACCCATAAAAATGACATGTAGATTGTTGTGTCAATATTCCTAGATCTAAAATTGGGTAATATGCAAAATACTAGATCTGTTGCATTTATGCAAAGAGAAATCTGAAATTTATTTGTGAAAAGAAAGATTTTTTATGAGAAGTTTCAAATTGGCAAAATGAATTTTGTGATTAAAATTCAGATCTAATTTTTTTAAAATAATAGGGAATGGATTTTTGAAAAGTTCCCAAATCTGATTTCTTAATTAAATAATATGATGGATCTCCAAAAGGAAAATCCAAATCTAATTGTTTAATTAAAAAACATAATGGGTTTTAAAAGAAATTTCAGATCTGATTTTTTTTAAAGTGAAAAGAATGAATTTTTTAAACATAAAATTCATATCTGATTTTTCTTTTAAGGAAAACAATGAGGTTTTGGAAAAATATTTCAGATCCGATTTTTGTTTAAGGAAAACAGTGAGATTTTGGAAAAAATATTTCTGATCTGATTTTTGTTTAAGGAAAACAATGAGATTTTGGAGAGATATTTCAGATTTAATTTTTGTTTAACATAAAGCAACATACCTAATATTTAATGGCGTGCACTACATCAATACATAAATACATATTCTAAAACATACATCACATAACCAAAAGAGAATCAAGGCAAACAAAAGGAAGGACATGTTAAGAGCATGAAGAATTGAATTAGTTATATGAACATGTGAAAAAAAAAAAAAAAAAAAAAAAAAAAGAAAGAAAAAAAGAGAGAGATAGAAACTTGCCTACGTGAACATGTTCCACAAGGAAAGAGTTCTTCAAAAATCAAAGAGAATTTTTTTTTTTTAAAAGATCTAGAATAAGAGCTAGTTAACAAAAAAGAAATTCCTAAAGCAAAGCTTCCAAAATTTCTTTAACGTAAGAGGAGAGAGGGGTCAGAAAAAAGGGGTCTTGATTCCTGATTTTAATCCCCTATTTATAGAGGTTTGATGCTTAAAAAATAAGCTAGATTGGATTAGATACAAATTAGGTTGCGTTCTTATCCCTAAAAATTTGAAAAGGATGCGTTTTATCTTGATCAAAACAATTCTAGGCCGGGCCTCAAATCTGTGCCAATAGGCACTTGGAAGTGCTGATCGGCAGTCCTAGAGTGTTGATTGGCCCTCTCAAGTGCTGAGCCCAATTCCCAATGTTGGTTCAATCTGGACTCTTTTATAGGGACTTTCTTGGTAGAAAATTGCACCTGGACATATTTTTAACTTGTATTCTGAAATTAATCTATTGTATTTTGATAATCAAGTCTTTAAACAATAATTATCTGATAGATAAATATTTTAAAAAGACTCAATTATCAAAAATTCCCTTGTTATCTGATTATCCATTTTATTCCTATACAACCAAGCTCATTTCTGACAAAAACCAACAACCAATCACACAATTATTTAATTAATTGTAATTGTTTAACCAATCAAAATTAATTTCAATTAATCACATGTGATCGGCTTCACCCCCATACAATGCATGCAGACTGTGAACATTTGATCTTGTGATATCTTTCAATCCAACGGTCCAATTTGGGAATTGGGCATACTGTCGCGATCGTTAGAATCTTAATATCATTTTTACAATATGCAATGAATGATTTAATGCATGTAATACATCTATGATTTCTGGGTATTTGAAATGGTCATTTAGTCATCTTCCAAAACTAAATTATGGGTGCAAAATCGAGTGTCTACAACTAGAGTTTGCAAGATTGCTCTGGTGAGCTGCATTTAGGATAGAAATTAATCTTGGCACATGCTTAGAATTACCATTTGATGTAGGAAGTAAGTAAGATTTATCAAGAAATGCCCGTCATTCTTGGCCAGTACACAATGTATGTTTGGACAGCACATAGGACTCAAGGATACACACACACATTCCTTACCTCACAAGGACAAAGCTCACTCATTGAAAAATCCCCTGGAAACCCATGGGCAGAGAGAGAAAATCCTTTCTAGCTCTCCCACATTCTCTCACCTTTTCCCCAAAAAAATCCCAAACTAAAAATGTAAAGGGGAGAAGGAAAGCATGAAGAAACAAAAGTTATAGAAGCAACCAAGAATCTATACAACCATGAGCTTCTTCTCTCATATTTCTTTACTCAATTCTCTGGGTTTTGCTTTAGTTTGAATCTAACTTGTTCATCATGTTTTCTTTGCAACCAAACCCTAAACCCCAATGGAGGCATCCATAAGCACAAGATCAGAACCAACAAAAATGACAACAACAACCAGTAAGCATCAATGCAGAGAGAACAAAAAGAAAGAGAAAAAGGAAGGAGTTTCATCATCTGGTAAACCAAAAACCCTCTCCTTTTTCCCTATTTCTTTCCTTTCATATCATCTCTTTGTCTCACACACACACACACACACACACACACATACACTCTATGGTTCTTGTCTACAATATCTTGCTTCGTAAACTTTACATGCTCACAAAGCCTCACAACACTGAGCACACACACAGAGAACACTAGGCACGTGCACACACAAAATTCAGCACCTTACCCTTGGCGTTCACGCACCACCACTGCCTCAGTGTTTGGTTGATCTGACCTTTGTCTCCACACCTCTGTGTTGATAATCACGCGTTGTTCATGGCACTTTAGGCTTGTAAATTGAGAAGTGGGTTTTGAGTTCTGAGAGATGAGAGAATCGAAATTGGAGTTTAGTTATGTGGTTCGAATTATAAAAATCTAGTGAGAAACCAAAAGGTGACACCACCGTGATGGTGGTGGTTGATGTTTGTCATAGTGGAGTGTGCAAGCTCCACTTCATCTATATCTTTTAGATTGAAGAGTGATGTTCGAGATTAGGCTGGGGTGGTTGGGGTTTTAGATCGGCATGAGGAATACTGATGTTAAGATGTGGAGCCACCATCTGTGGTGGTGATAAGGATCGGAGATGGTGGAAGCTTGAGCTTGAGGTTCAACCCATTTAATGAGGCTCAACCCGATTTAGAGCCTTGAGCCCGTTTCTATTCACAACACCAACCTAGCCCGTGAGTGGTCATCTCACAAACCAATGTTGGGCTTTGTTGAATAGTTATATACTTTACTAGAGGTCATATCGACACATACCTCTGATGGAATAGATCACCAAATTGCCGAATTTTGTTCTTTGCTTGTTTTACGAACTCCTCACGATCTCCCTTATGGAACACCTCCAAGTCACAGGAGAGGCTACTAGAGTCTCTCCTAATTTCCACGCTCCAAATTCTAGGGAACAGTAGATGGTGTCTCAGAGAGATGGCTTATTTTGAGAGAGCACTCAAAAACTATACATATGTTCACTCACTATATCTCTTCTTTTTTAAT
The DNA here is from genome assembly GCA_028535165.1 of Quercus tomentella. Lineage (NCBI taxonomy): Eukaryota > Viridiplantae > Streptophyta > Magnoliopsida > Fagales > Fagaceae > Quercus > Quercus tomentella. The sequence goes on along the minus strand of JAPQVY010000133.1, from coordinate 51,295,240 downwards.
CTGATTGATGTAGGAGTATTTTAAATACTAGTAGAGATTCACTTACTATCAGATATATGTGATCCCTAAACGATCTCATCTATTAAGTTTAAATTACTCCAATATTGACTTGATAACTCATATCAATATCTGTTAAGTTTAAATTACTCTATTATTGATATTGATAACTCATACCAATATCGGTTAGTTTAAATTTAAACTTACTTATCAGATAACCCATGTGGATGATCCATGGGCTATGGTTTACAGGTTAGGTCAAAACCAGCCCAATTTCTAACATCTCCCACTCATCCACATTGGGTACTACAATTAGAACTAACTCCTCTCAATCTCTTGTCCAATACTCTCTTTATATAGAAAAATGGAGTGTGCAACCTGACGAGAAGGTGTAGGGTATGAGTACTATATTAAGTCACCATCTAAACTAACATAGTACATCACTCATAATATCTCATCTATGCCCCAGATTATTTGATCACACCCGATCAAGTTTCTTTAATCCCTCATGAGTTCAAAACTCAAAGCAACACTTGATCCTATACCATATAATATGCTCATGATTAAGTTGAAAAACAAATTCCTCATAATCGCTCAACCTATGAGCCATAAAATAAATGGTGTGTTCTAAATAATCTTCCCTAGACACTCATGTCAATTCATTCACACTTGACCGCTTTCCTAGACATGCTCCGTGAGACCGTATATATCATGGCCCTGAGATGACATGCTAAAGTAGCGACATCAAACATTTATTTCATGACAAGTTCTAGGTCGAAAAAAAAAAGGGCACAGAATGGACCATATAATGGTCGACTAGGGCTCACATAGTGACGGAATAAGGATCTATCCAATCACTCCCTTAATTGGTCGGCTATAGCACATATAGTATAATTTGTATGCTACGGTGGAGCTCCCACTCAACTGGGCTTGTCACACTCAAACACCGTACAAATCTTAGTCCAATTGCCACAAAAGCAACCAACCTGAGTTTCTCAACATAGTTACACATCAAGTTCCTGTCCAAGATCTCACATTTGGCTTTATTCAGGCTTCATGAAGTTGTGGATACACTTCAAGTGCGACTCCTATAAGTCTCATCTTAGCCTAGCTAAGGCGACATTCATTATATTATCTTGCACACCTCCCTAAAGATGATCACTTACTTGATTTACAAAAAAAACAAAGTGATCACTATGTCTCATCCTACTCGCTACTCAAGCGCTAGGGTGATCATCTATGTGAGTAGACCGATCTAAGCCTGGTGACATATTCTTAAATAATGTGTGCTCAGTATGTAATATCAATCACATCACAAGATGAATCAAAATGAATAACATCATTATTGCATAAAGTATGAATAAACATAAATGTCCATAATGTATCCAAAAACATATCAAATCCTACAAAGTCCTAAACTCCTAACATGAGCCTAAAAGGCATCTCTAACAACGACTTTGGTAAGTGGATCAGCCACCATTGTGCTAGTGGAGATATGTTGGAGGATCACCTCTCCTTATGTAATAGTAAGACGAATGTAGTTATAACGAGTCTGTATGTGTTTGCTTTTGCTATGATACTTAGGATCTTTAGCATAAGCCAAGGCTGCCATACTATCACAATACATCTTTATAGTTTCATCTACAAGAGATGTCACCTTTAGGCTTTGGAAAAATCTTTTTAACCAAACAGCTTCTTGTGCTACTGCTGAACAAGCAACATACTCAGACTCCATTATGGATAAAGCAATGCTAGACTATTTCTTATTACACCAAGAGATTGCTGCACCACTAAGTAGAACTGCATAAACTGTAGTGGACTTGCGCTCATCCCTATCACTGGCCCAATCAGCATCAGAATAACCTCTCAATCTTAAATCCCCACCCTGATAGCAAAGAATGAGATCCGATGTTCCATAAAGGTATCGAAAAATCCTCTTAACTGCTTGCCAATGAACAAGTCCTGGATTACTTTGATAACGACTATCCATACCAACTGCAAAACAGATGTCTAGTCGAGTACACAACATAGCATACATCAAACTTCCAACTGCACTTGCATTGGGAACTCTTGCCATTTCTCTCTTTTCTTTTTCTGATTTAGGGCAATCTTCAAGGCTTAATGTATGTCCCTTCGCAATTGGAGTGTCTATAGGTTTGGAATTATGCATACGAAATCGATCTAAAATCATCTTTATGTAAGTTTCTTGAGACAAACCAAGAAGCTTCTTTGAACGATCCTTGAAGATCTTAACTCCAAGCACATAATTAGCCTCTCCCATGTCCTTCATTTCAAAAATAGAGGACAACCACCTTTTGGTGGTGACAATCATCTCCATATCATTTCCAGCCAACAAAATGTCGTCCACATACAAAGACAGAATAAGTAAACTCTTTCCTAATCGTTTGACATACACACAATGGTCTTCTTCCATCATTTCAAAACCAATCAAAATAATAGCCTTATGAAATTTGAATACCATTGTCTAGATGCTTGCTTTAGGCCATAAATGGAACGCCTAAGGCGGCACACTTTGTGCCCTTGTTCCTTGACCTCAAAGTCAATAGGTTGATCCATATAGATCTCCACATCTAGTTCTCCATTGAGAAATGCAGTCCTTACATCCATTTGGAAGAGTTCCAAATCCAAATGTGCAACAATAGCTAGAATAAGGCGAATAGAGACAAATCTCACTACTGGGGAGAAAGTCTCTTCATAGTCTATCCTTTCTCTTTGGGTATAGCCTTTTGCCACGAGACGAGCCTTATATTTATCAATTGATCCATCTGCCTTGCACTTTATTTTTTAAAACCCACTTGTTTCCATTGGTCTTGCACCCAGGCGGAAGGTCAACCAACTCCCAAACTTGATTATTTTCCATAGAATCCATCTCATCCCTCATAGCAACTATCCATTCATGTGAAGTAGGTGAAGCTAATGCTTCCTCATAGGAAGCAGGCTCATCAAGGTCCAGTGAATCACATATAAAATATTCCCCCTCAATCTCAAAATGACGATGGGGAACAGTTCCACGTTCACTTCTACGTACCTTGGATCCTTGTGTGTCACTATCTAGCGGTTTGGTCCCACTTGGAGCCAAATCACTCCCACTATCTTTGGTGATTTTAGGATGAAGTTGTGATTCTCCACCCTCACCCAAAGATGGTATGACACCCTCAAGTTCTTGCAGCTCGTAAAGTTGAAGATCTTGTTTTGCTCCACTGATGCTTGGAAAATCATCTTCAATGAAGTTGACATCACAAGACTCTATCTCAGTCATTCCACCATCAAAATGTTCACCATATATTACATACCCTTTTGAGCTTTCTGAATATCTTATAAATATTTTCTTACTTGCTCTAGGGCCCAATTTCCCATACTTATGGGAAGTACTGTGAACAAAACCTGCACAACCCCAAGTCTGCAAGTTCTCCAAATTGGGTTTTGCACCAGTCCATAACTCATATGGTGTTGTGGGAACTGACTTAGAAGGCACACGGTTAAGGATGTAGGCAGTAGTCAACAATGCATCCCCCCAAAGCGAAATTGGAAGGTTAGCTTGGGCCATCATCGATCTAACCATCTCTAATAGTGTATGATTCCTTCTCTCTGCAACACCATTTTGTTATGGAGTACCAAGAATCATCAATTGCCTGTGTATCCCTTTTTCCTTACACAGTTCTTGAAACTATTTAGACAAATATTCGCGATCCCTATCAGTTCGAAAAACATTTAGGTTCATTTCTTTCTGATTCTCAACCTCCGCCACAAAGCGCTTAAAGCAATCTAATGCTTCAAAGTGATGGGAGATCAGATAGACATAACTGAAACGTGAATAGTCATCTATAAATGTGAGAAAATAAGAGGCGTTATGGTGTGCCTTAACATTCATAGGTCCACATATGTCCGAATGGACTAATTCCAACGGATGAGTTGCCCTTGGAGCCTTACCAAAAGGCTTCCTACAGGCCTTTCCAGCTAGACAAGGTTCACACATAGGTAGACTTACATTAGTGATAGACCCCAATAGGCCTTCTCTAGCTAGTCTAGCCAATCTATCTTTTCCTATGTGTCCAAGTCTAGCATGCCATAATACAGAATCAGAAACATCATCATTTTTAGCAATAAAAGAAAAAGAGTAATGATCTAAATCCAACATAAAGAAATCATTAGATAAATAACCATGTCCATACAAGGTTTTATTTAAATAAAAATCCAACTGAGGACCATTGAAACGGAAACTAAATCCAAGTCTAAGCATAGTAAGTACTGAAAATAGATTACATTGGACAACAGGTGCATGAAGCACATATTGAAGAAGTAACGTACGTCCCAGACGCAATTTGAGCTGGTAGGTTCCAACTCCTATGACTTCTTCTTGAGCTCCATTACCCAAAATAACGTACTATGTGCCTATGGGTATCTTTTTGTAATTTACACACCCAACTCTATCTCTAGCTATATGTTTGGTTTCTCCTGAATCTACAATACACCCAAGAATAGTATGAGCAACAAAAACATGTGTACAAACATAAGTAATAGCAAGTTGTTAAGAATGGATACCTTCTTCCGCTTAATGCACTCATGAGTAGAGTGACCCTTCTTACCACAGTTGTAGTACTTGATCTTTGCCTTGTCCTTCTTAGCATGCTTGCCCTTTTGGTGCTTTGCTATCTTGCCTTCTTTAGGCCCAAGGTTACTAGCTCCTTTGGCATTACTCCCTTGTCCTTTGCGTTTAGGCCTGAATGCCTTCCAATGCCCAAATTGGGCGATAAGGAGGGTGTTTTGGTGTGCTCCCATGCACTCTGACTCAAGTTTGAGATGACGAGAAATATCAGCAAAAGTCTTAATATTCTCACTATGTGTCAAAACAAGCTTCATTTGCCACCAAGTAGGTCCAGGCAGTGAACGTATCATTGCTGTGAACTGTTTTTCATCAGAGAGATAATTGCCAGTAGCCTTTAGGTCACGGATCAATGCTGACATTGTCCTTAGATGTTCAGCCATGCTATGCTTTGAATCCATAACATATTGCTCAAACTTCAAAGTTAGAGCTCGCAACCTAGTTACTGAAGTCCCTCCATAGGCAATCTTAAGCTGGTTCCGTATCTCTTGGGCATTTGGGTAGTCCTCAAACTCCCCAATAAGATCATTGTGCATGCTACTCAGCATAATGAAGCATGCACAACGATCTTTCTTAACCCAAGACTCATAGCCCTCTAAGTCACGGCAATGTTGGGTAGTATTCCCCATTTCCAGGTCGCATCATCACATTGGTTAGGGTTTCAAGGACCTCTTGTTCATTAAGCTGATATTGAATTTTTCTATGCCACATATCATAGTTGGTTCCATCTAGTTTCTCTCCCTTAGTTAGATCAACAACTACATTCTTAGTGGCCATGTTCACTACATTCATTACACAAGTTAACATTAGCAAATTGGAATAACACATCTAATTGATTTTAAATAAAATTTTGTGAAGAATAAAACATCATGATATTCCTTTCTACATAGTGAGATCAAAAATTTCACTAAGCTCATAATCATCTCTCACTATGTAAATTGGAATAACACATCTAATTGATTTTAAATGAAATTTTGTGAAGAATAAAACATCACACCATCCACATATTAAATCATACATATAACAAGAGTCCATACGTCTTTGTGCACTACACATTGTGCATGGGCTCCACTGTAAGCCCTATTGGTAATTTCATACAACATGCTAAGACAAAATTTGAAAATTATAGGTAACTGTGAAACACATCCCCTTACATGGCTTCCAAAATTAAATTACATAGCCTTATTGCCAAAAACAATGGCCCAAAAAAATTACATATTCAAGTACCCTACTACAAAGATTCTATTTGTAATTAAAAAAATTTGGGATACGAAATAATTTCAAAAATTGTCTTATCCATCCACAATAACAATACATAAAAATATACATGTTGCATAAATTACCAATACAATCTCTAACTATAGAGATAAGCCAAAGAGTCTCATAAACCCTTTGGACACATTCATCACATAATGCATTCATATAATATCAATTCAATCATATCACAATATGTTAAAAAGACATCATAAATTAATTCAAAGACTAAAACCATGCATAATTATACAGAAAATTAGAAAACTAATTTCAGAATTTTCTCATATTATCACAATTCTATTTTAACATCATAGTTAAAAAAATTCCACTACAATTACATATATGTCACATTAGAAAAAATGTGGTCTAAACAAAATTAAGAATATATAGTATTTTACTATAAATTAAATTAAATAATAAGAAAACCCACTGTGCATATTATAACATTTGATTTTGATATAATTTTCTATATTGTTATAACCCAATTCCTTTGTAAACTATGTTACAAATCCACACAGCATTTGTAAATAATATTACAAACCCACACAGCCACTTGCATGTGGCTTATTACTTGCACAGTTTCCTTGTTGATGGAAACAACAACAATTTGTGTGTACTTATACACTAACGTGGCCTTGCACAATATCCTTGTTAAAAGAAACAAGGATAATTAGTTGTGTTCAAGTGTAACTAATACACTAACATCAACGTAGGGCTCTTTTATTTTATTATTATTTTTATCATTTTTTTAAAAAAAATTTATAGATAACCACTCAAACAATAAGTGTAGTGGGTAGTGGTACACGCACGATACACTACTACAAAACAATTTTACATTCGTGAAAAAATGTATTTCCTTTTATTGTTCAACGTCTTCAATCTTAGACATCAATTTTTCAGATTTTATCAAATACAACCATAATCTTTAAAAGACCACAACTTTCTCATTTAAAGACTAAATTAAGCATGTAAACTGTCATTTTAAAGCTTATGGAATGTACTTTCAAACCATGAAAAAATATTTGACATTAAGCAAGATTTAATGGGTCAAAATAAGCCTGTAAATTTCGGATTATATGTAAACAATCAAAAAATTACAGCTTTTTTATTTCTCTCTCTACATGCCATAACATGCTTCTAAAAATTACAGATCTGAAAATTAAAAATAACTTAAACTTTTAATTTTAGCATGCATATAGGATTACATATATCAAAGATCATGGCATCATTCAAGAGTGAAAACAAGCATAAAATGGCTCTGATACCAATGTTGAATAGTTATATACTTTACTAGAGGTCATATAGACACATACCTTTGGTGGAATAGATCACCAAATTGCCGGATCTTGTTCTTTGCTTGTTTTACGAACTCCTCACGATCTCCTTTATGGAACACCTCCAAGTCGTAGGAGAGGTTACAAGAGTCTCTCCTAATTTCCACGCTCCAAATTCTAGGGAACAATAGATGGTGTCCCAGAGAGATGACTTATTTTGAGAGAGCACTCAAAAACTATACGTATGTTCACTCACTATATCTCTTCTTTTTTAATCTAACTGATTTAGGAGAATTTTAAATACTAGTAGAGATTCACTTACTATCAGATATATGTGATCCCTAAAAGATTTCATCTGTTATGTTTAAATTACTCCACTACTGATATTGATAACTCATATCAATATCGGTTAAGTTTAAGTTACTCTACTACTAATATTGATAACTCATACCAATATCAGTTAGTTTAAATTTAAACTTACTTATCAGATAACCCATATGGACAATCCATGGGCTATGGTTTATGGGTTGGGTCAAAACCAACTCAATTTCTAACAAGCTCATCAGGTTTAAGCCCTTCCCATTTCCTTTTAAGCCTTAGGCCACAATCCTTGCACACAACACTCAGCCCGAGCCCACTTTGGATTAAACCCCATGTCACTTTAATATAACTGTTCAGCCCACCTTTTCAAATAAAATGGTCCACCACATGTTTCCTTTAATTATAAAAATGCCATCATATTTCTACATTCACATTTAATCCTTTTTCTCATACTTGCATCCTAATACTTTTTTCCCATATTTGCATAAACTTCCTTAAAATCGCTTTTTGACCCGAAACTTTCCAATATTCATATTTTAACCCTGGCTTTCCTCAAAATTGCATTTTGACCCAAAAATTCCCAAAATTACATTTTGGACCTAAATCTTTCTAAAATTGCAATAAAGCACTCCATCTTTTCAAAACTACAAAAAGGCTCCCAAACCCTTTAGAAGTTGTTGGAAGGCATTCAAACAACTTCCAAGGTCTTTCAATCATCTTTAAATACACACATTTTGCTTGTCTTCATTTAAGATAATTGCTTTGCAGCTTGTGTGATGTTCATGCCTGTGGCTTCGTGTCTACCTTTTGATGAGTTAATCCTATGCTATGCTTGAGTGCTTTACAGCTTTTAGTATATTTTTTTGTGCTTCTTGCCATGTTCATATGCTTTATGCTTTGCTTGGATGTCTTGTGCTTGTTATAGCTTTATATTTCTTGTTTATGCATTTTTCTTGTGCTTTGGCTCTTAGGTTGGATGTAGATCTAGATCTTGTGGTCTAGGCCGACATCCATACACCTAGACCTACATCAAATGGTTTGGATCATTTCCTATATGTATATGTATGTTTGCTTGCTTCTATGCCTTATATCCATGTTTGCCTGTCTAGATCTATGCTTTGCCATGCTTTGTGCCCTCCGTGGGTTTGTGCTTGTTGGTCTTTGGGGCCACTTGCTTGTGTTGTTGCATCCATCCCATTTGTGGCTTTTTTGGGTGTAACCACTTGCGAGAACACATCCCCATGATGTTGGTTTGCTTGATGCATACCCTTTCTCCACTCCGTGCGATGTTTTGCTTGCCTTGTGCCACTCGTTTGGCTCTCTTTGCTTCTTTGCATCTTTGCCTAAATGTTCATGCATGAGTCCTTGCTTGCTTGTGTCATCAAGCCTAATTTCTACTATCTCGTGCAGGTTCACACCCATCTTTGATACATGAGACCCAGGTCCCTTATAGAATTTTTTTTAATGGCACGTGTGTCATCCATACTCCAATCTCATGGAACTATGGACACTCGATCCAAACTTACAATTGTCCTCCTAGGACACCCCTTTTGTTTGATAACATACTTGTTTGCCCTTTTTGTGGATGCCTCACGGCGATTCAAATACCCATCACGACAATGCTCACGCGATGCATGGAAGCGTGCAGGCTTGGGAGCTCTGGTGCTGTAGAGGAAGGTTGTACCTCGGGTGTCTGACTAGAACATGAGTCAATTTTAAGGAAATTACCAAGGGTAAGTGAAGTCTTCACCAATCATTGGGATTTTTCTAAGGCGTGATTGGTCACCTGACTCTATTTGATTTTATTATCAATCCTAGGTTGAGAAAAAGGATGTTTTTCCTAATCTAATGTGGATGGGCAAAAAATCTTGATTCTTAAGTTCAGAAGTCCGATTACGTGTGGGGAAGGTGTTACGCACCCCACAACGCCTGTCTGTAGACAGTCCTTTGTTTTGGTAAAACCTTAATTTAAGGACATTGGCAGTTGAAAACGAGTTATTAGCATTAGCTTTCGGGGCTATAAGCGAATTGGGCTTTGAGGTTTGGTTTTGGAAGGGGTGTGGTCTCGATGAATGTTTCTCTAGTGTGTTTGGAACCATTGCCAAATTTCCACGGCGAAAATCTGGTTGCATTTCGCCTTACTTTTGTGATGGAAATCCAGCAGCGCTTCGCCTCAGGTGTGTGATAGCACGCAAAACACTATTCTCACCAAGCTTTCGATGTGTGAATACGACAATGGGGATGCCCCATTTTCACGGCGAAATCTGGTAGAGTTTCTCGTTTGGTGTGCTATGGGGCACCGGTAGGGTTTCATGCCTGTGTATATGATGCGTGCCAACATGCTCATACTAGGACGAGCCGGAGCCCCTCAAAGTATTAAGCACATTAATACAAGTCGCATACATGGGGAAACCGACGTCACTTGGTGACATGGATCGGGACGGTCACACCACGATGACTATGCACACTGTGTGACGTGAATATGCACCAACTGCAAATGCCTTGAGCACATACTCATGTCACAAGGTCAAGAGCACTTATAGCTAGAGAGGGTCGCTCACATAGCCATGAGAGTCCATCATACAAAGTGCATGATAACCCACACACACGCATACATACATACATATATATATATATATATATATATACATACATCATGCACAATGCTATCACACAAGGCGGGGAGATAAAACAGACATTACCAACGTTCCAAAGGTATGGTCCAACAAGGTACAGGAAATGTAAAATAGACATTGCCATATCCACGGAACGCGGCCCAAGCAAGGAGCAAGAAAGATAAAGGGTACAAGGAGAGGGGGAACCATAATACAATGCTCTAGAGAAGAGGCTAAGAGAGAGGGAGAAAGACATAACCACTCAGGGAGGCTAGGCCTCCTAATCTACTAAACATTGCCCTTTATGGGCTTGCGTCTTCTTGCTTGCATCCTTATCGCTTTTGCTTGCGTCTAGGAGGTCACACCCTTGCTTCACGTGTTTATGCTCCATGCGGGTAGATGCAATGACAAAAGAAACAAGCCAACAAACAAGCAAAGAAACAAGCAAAAAGAAATCATCCTAAAAGACAAGCTATCAAAGAGAGAGATCCAAATAGGGGCAAACAAACATGTTATCAAACGAAGAGGGTGTCTGAGGAGGACAAATGTAGGTTTTGATTTGGTGTCCATAGCTCCATGAGATTGGAGTATGGAGGACACATAGAATCATGCATGAACATGTAGGCAAGCGTGCAAAACCTACACCATGAAGGTGTATCTCACAAGTGGTAACACCCAAACAATCCACAACAGGGACGGATGCAGCCACACAAGCAAGTGGCCTCAAAGACCGACAAGCACAAGCCCACGAAGGGCACAAAGCAAGACAAAGCCTAGATCTAGACAGGAAAACATGGAGATAAAGCATAGAAGCAAGCAAGAATATACATGCATAAAGGAAATGATCCAAACCCTTTGACATAGGCCTAGGTGTATGGATGTAGGCCTAGACCATAGGATCTAGATCTACACCCCACCTAAAGGGCCAAAAAAACATGGAAAAAGAGATAACAAGAGATTAAAAAAAAAAAAGGCTTTAGAAGCACATGGCATAGCAACCAACATGTAGATCTAGACACATGAACATGGCATGGAGCACACAAAGATATAGATCTAAACATAAGCATGGCAAAAAGCACATAAACAAGTAGATCTAGGCATAAACATGGCAAAAAGCACCTAGGCATATGGATCTAAGCACAAACAAAAAAATTTTAGACATATCCTAGCCCAAGAAGGCTAGGCCAAAATCATCAAACAGGTAAAACATGGTAAAAAGCAAAAAGACATGCTAGGAAAGCTATAAAACATGCTAGGAAGTAAGATAAAGCAAAGATATACTATGGAAAGCAATAAAACATGTAATGAAGAAAGATAAAGCAAAGGGTGTAGATTGTAGCTAAAAAGCTACAACTACACCCTTAAAACCTCAAATCCAAGGTCCTAAGACCAAGAAGAGGAAAAAGAGTGCAAGAACACTACCTCTTGATTGTTGAGAAAAGAGAGAGAAAATTGCCCAGAAAAGATGCCCCAAGACCCCAAAATTCATCCCTATCAAGATCTACCAAGTCTAAGGACGTTTTGGGCATTTTATAGGCAAAAAAGTGCCCGTGCGGCCCTTTAGGGTGCGCTGGGTTGATGTTAGCAATTTTGTCATTTTCCAACTTTTCAATTCTGACTTCAATCACATATTTGAAGGCCTTCCCGAACTCCAATTGAGCTGATCTTGGTGTCTCTGGAAAGGTATAGATGTCTAAAAGAAAATGAAATTTCAATGGTTAGATCAAAAGTTATTGCTTCGGGAAGCAAGATGATGCGCCCAGCACGGTTTTCAAGATATCTCAACCGTTTTATCTTTGATTATGACCCATGAGTAGTCGTTGGAAAGGGAATTTTGATGCTCTTCGTAATGAAGCTAGTTTTAACCCATTCTAACAGTCGGATCAAAATTAAGGTTTCTAGAGCCCTCGAGAGTCAACTTTGGATCAAACTTGGTCAAAGTTGACGAAAATATTCGAATAGCTTGAGTTTGATGTAAAAGCTTGAAAATTTTTGTTTTGGAGTGGTTTTGATGAATTTTGACCTTTAGTCAACCCTAGGTTAACTAGGGGCATTTTGGTCAATTTGACCTAAAAAACCACTTTGAGTGCTCTGATGCCCGAACGGGTTGCACCACGTCAATCTAGATGTTTCTGCAACCCCTTAGAGAAAAGTTAATATTTTTCGAATTTTTGGGGTCTAGCACGCAAATCGAGTGCGGACAAAATACGGTATCTACACCTTCATGTGTTCAACATGTTTGTTGGCCCCCAACTCTCCTTGCTAGTGTGTCTCTTTGCATGCTCCCTTTACCTCTTGGTTATCTCCTTTGCTTGTCTACTAGCCGCTTTCTTTGTTTGTTGCATGTACATGCTTGGAGCAAGAGAACGACTCCCTTAGCGCGAGCAATAAAGGAAAAGATACAAGCAAGAATACGCAAGCCCAAAAAGGGGAATGTTCAGTAGATTAAGAGGCCTAGCCTCCTCAAGTGATTACATCTTTCTCTCTCTCTCTTAGCCTCTTCTCTAGAGCATTGTATTAGGGTTTCCTCTCCATGTACCCTTTATCTTTCCTGCACCTTGCTTGGGCCGCGTTCCCTGGGTATGGCAATGTTTGTTTTACATTTCCTATACCATGTTGGGCCATACCTTTGGGACATTGGCAATGTCTACTTTACTTTCCCACTCTATGTGATAACATTGTGCATGATGTATGTATATATATATATATATATATGCCTGTATGTGGGTGATTATGCACTTTGTATGATGGACTCTCATGGCTATGTGAGTGGCCCGCTTTAGTCACGAGTGCTCTTGACCTTATAGTGTGGGTATGTGCCCAAGGCAATTGCTGTGGTGCATATTCACGCTATATTATGCCCACGATCATTGCAGTGTGAGCGTCTCAATCCATATCACCAAGTGACACTGGTTTCCCTATGTATGCGACACACATTAATATGTTTGATGCTTTGAGGGGCTCCGGCTCATCCTAGCACGAGCACTTGGGATTATACACAGGCATGAAACCCTTGTTGGTGTGCCATAGTGCACCAAACATGAAACTCTGCTGAATTTTTGTAGTGAAAATGGGGCACCTTCGCTACCATATTCTCACAGTGAAAGCTTGGTGAGAATAGTTTTTTGTGTGCTATGACACACCTGAGGCGAAGTGCTGCCGAATTTTTGCCAAAGGTGAAATGCTGCTGAATATTTGTCGTGGAAATTTGGCATTGATTCCAAACGCACTAGGGAAGTATCAATCGAGACCACACCTTTTCCGAAACGAAACCTCAAAGTGCAATTTGTTTATAGCCCCGAAAGCTAATGCCAATAGCTTGTTTACAATTACCAATGTTCGAAAATTAAGATTTTACCAAAACAAAGGACTGTCTACAAACAGGCGTTATGGGGTGCCTAACACCTTCCCCACACGTAACCAGGCTTCCGAACTCAAGAATCAAGATTTTTTATGCATCCATATTAGATTAAGAAAAACGATGTTTTTCTTAGCCCATGATTGGTAATAAAATCAAATAGAGTCAGGTGACCAATCACACCTTAGAAAAAATCCAATGATTAGTGACGACTTCACTTACCTTTGGTAACTCCCTTGAAATTGACTCATTTTCCAGTCACACATCAGAGGTATGCCCTTCTTCATAGTACCTGAGCTCCCGAGCATGTACGTTTCAGGCACACGCGAGCGTCTCCGTGATGGGTGGTTGAACCGCCACGGACATCGACAGCAACAATTCCAAACTATGAAGAACGGTCAAGAAGGAGACAAGACTGAACAAACTTCCCCCATCATAGAAGATGAAAAGAGGATCAATGAGAAGATGAACAAGCTGGAAGAAATGATCAAGAGGTCAAAGAGGCTAGATGATCTCATAGACTATCAATAAATTTCTCTCTTTCTAGATGTAAGGCTACCACCTAAGTTCAAGATGCCAGTCTTGGACAAATTTGATGGCACTAGCTGCTCCAAGTCCCACCTGAAGATGTACATGAGCGCCATGTAGCCTTTGGGAGCTACTAAAGAGATGTTAGCACAAATGTTCCAGAATACTTTGACTAGAGCTGCCCTCAGATGGTTCCTTAATGTGGAAGATACCAAAACTCGAAATTGGGAGGATATATGCAGGGAGTTCCACAATCAATACAAGTACATCATAGAGGTAGATGTGATGAGAAAAGATTTGGAGACTACCAAGCAAGAACCTAAGGAGTCATTCTCAGCCTTCATAACTAAAACGAAGATCTAAAGATGCCTAGATGATGAATAAGCCTAATGAAGAGGAACAATTGACAATGGTTGTAAATAATTTGTTGCCTGTAGATCATAAGTACCTATTTGCTCAATATTTTCCAAATTTTAAGGCCCTAATAGCGGCTAGTACTCAAATTGAAGATGCTATAAATAATGGAACTATAAAAAATGAAGAAGCACCTAAATTTAAAAGGAATTTTAGATCTTCCTGTTCTAAAACTACAGAGGTATCCAACATATATAAAACTGATCCATACCAACTTATTGCCCCAATGCAAGTATCACAAGGACTACCTCCTAGACCTAAAAAAGAATTCCATGAACTTTATATATCGGTAAGTCAGGTGTTGGAAAGATTGAAAGTGAAAGGGTTACTAAAACCTTTGGACCCAAGACCAGTCCCAAACCTATTACCCGTTAGATTTGATGTGAACAAGAGGTGCGCATACCATCAAGGCCCAGGACATGAAACTAATAGGTGTTTTAACCTCCGCCATGCAATTCAAAATTTAATAGACACTAAAGTGATTGCACTGCCTACAAGGCCCAATATCACTAACAATCCTTTACCTAATCATAATTTTGGGAGGGGACTGAGGATTAATTGCTTGTTTCCTGAAGAAGAAAAAGACCCATCTAATTTGATCTGTGACATTCCAGAACGCTTTATGCTAACTTGGGAAGAATTAATGGGTATCTCATCTGTAACAAGATATGACATATGGAATGAAGATAATTCAGAAATCCCAAATCACCTAACACCCACTTATGGGGTAAGACACTTCAAACCCCACTCAGATGACCTAACACCCACTTATAGGGGGAGACACTTTAAACCCCACTCAGATGACCCAACATCCACATATGGGGAGAGACACTTCAAGCCCTACTCAGATGACTCGACACCACCAAAGATACTAAACCAAGAGACCCATCAAAAATCACCCACATCACAAGGGGGAGGAGACACTTCAAACCCCCACATTTAGAAATAGATACCTTAGTAGAAGCCGTGAAAAAAGTAGCCTAGCAGACACCCAATGAAGAAGATGAGGTTCTTAAATAGCTACAGATGACATAAGCAAACATATCTTTATGGGGTTTGCTCGTGGCCTTACACAAGCACTGCCAGAACTTGGTGGATCTTCTTAATCAGATCCAAGGCCCCACAACCATCACTTCTCAAGACTTAAATGCCATGAATGGAACCATAAGTAGAGAACTTACCATTTCTTATTCTAATAAGGATTTGACTAAAAAAGGGATGCACCATAATGATTCGTTGCATATTATTGTAGATGCCAAGGGAACGAGGATACCAATGGTTTTGATTAATGATGGAAGCGCTCTAAATGTGTGCCCATTGAAAACCACAAGCTGTTTAGGTCTGAGTATTGAAGATTTTGTGCCATCTAATCAATACATAAGAGCATATGACAATAGCAGAAGGGAAATCTTCAAAACAGTGACAATTGAGCTTACCATAGGGCCTATGGTTCAAAAAGTAGAATTCCAAGTGCTGAACATAATTTCATGTTTTAATATGCTTCTAGGGCGACTATAGATTTATGATACAGAAGTTGTGCCTTCATCTTTATACCAAAAAGTTCGATTCCCACATGAAGGAGCTATATTCACTATTGGGGGTTTCTTGAACCAAGATACAATCTAGAGTTGAAAAGGATGTTGCTTGGATTTGAATGCGACCTAAAGCTTCCCAAAGAAAAGAAAAGGAACATAGATTGGGTCCCAACTGACTGGGCAAATTATATGGATCCAAATGTTATGACTACATTGTTAGGGGATGCTATTTTCAACATAAAGGAGGAAGAATATTGGGAAGCCTATCAACATGTGTTGAATGATCCAAGTGAAGGAGGACTAGATGATGAAGAGGGAGAAAATCCTAGTGATGACAGTAAAGACAACGACACTGAAGACAATGACACTGAAAATAGTGACAGTGAAGACAATGACACTGAAGACAACAACAGTGAAGAAAGTGACAGTGAAAACAGTGACAATGATGGTGAAGAAAGTGACAGTCAAGACAATGATAGTAAAGACAGTAGTGATGATAGGGGAGAAGCCCCTAGCGATGAAAATGGAGATGGTGAAGGTGAGGGTGGACAAGCCTTTAACAAAGAAAAATCCTATAAAGGAGAGGACTATTATGATGAAGACATAGAAGATGATGAGGAAGCTGTAGGGGGAGAGTATGATGAATACCCTTATGGACGCCCTTTAGATTGGAGTTGCATTACAGATGTCAGTCTAAAATCAAGCCCCCGCTATGATAAGTATGGTCGTGAGATTCTCGAACTCGGTTCATTTCATAACTTAGAGTTTGGCTCATTAACAACATACTCTGATGAAGAAGATAATATAGATGCAAGGTTGGCTTTGCTCTACAGAAACCTAATGTCCATAGCTTCAGGAATTTGACCTTAAAGAGTCTTGAGGAAGATGATGAGGGAATAGATAGTAGAGAATCAGAATACTTACCCCAATATGTTCGTCCAAGCACTAAAAGGAGGCACGATTTATTTGAAGAGTGGATAGACAACCTAGAATGATTGGGGGATTATGTATTTAACAAGCCCACAGATATGGATGTTGATGGAGAAGGTTAGGATTACATGGATGAAGACCCTAGAGTGTTGATGCTGAAAGAAGAAGGAACCCATTGGGAGCCAGCTGCCATCACCAAGGCCATAACTGAGTTGAAGAACTGGGCATGGGAAGGAGCCACCTACCCCATGGAAGACCCTCTAGAGAAGACCAAGACTACCAAGCCATTTACCCCCACTAAAAGCATTATTTCTATCCCCATTGATTTTGTCTCTACTAATATTGCTATTCCTATAGAGTATGTCTTTGATCATGTGTCTATTCCTATAGAGTCAATTACTGTTAAGTCTGTCAAAAATCCTATCCCCCATAAAATAATTTCTGATTCTACTTATTTGTTGGCATTGAATATTTTTATTTTGGTAATTAGTAAAGAAACTCTTAATAGTGAGGAATTAAAACAAGGGCACCTAAAACCCGTAAAAGTGGAAACTCAATTTGTTAACTTGGGAACCAATGATGAACCTAAGATGGTCCAAATTGGCAACACTTTAAATGATACATTGGTTACACTGCTGAAAGAATTCAAGGAGGTTTTTGCATGGTCATACGAAGATATGTAGTGATTGATACAAATATAGTGCAACATTGCATTCCTACAGACCCAACCGTGAAGCCAATCAAGTAGAAGCTAAGAAGAATGAAGCCATAATGGACTCTTAAGATCAAAGAAGAAGTTGAGAAACAATACAATGTGGGATTTTTGAAAGTGGTTAACTATCTAGAATTGTTAGCCAATATGGTTCCAATACCAAAGAAAGATGGGAAGGTGAGGATGTGTGTAGATTTTAGAGATCTTAACAAAGCTAGCCCCAAGAACGACTTTTTATTGCCTCATATTGATATTTTAGTTGATAATATGGTGGGACATGCATTACTGTCATTCATGGATGGTTTTTAAGGATACAATTAGATAATGATGGCTCCAAAAGATATGGAAAAAACATCCTTTATCACTCCATGGGGGACCTACTGTTACAAGGTCATGCCATTTGGCCTTAAGGATGTTGGTGCCACTTACCAGCGAAAAGCCACTACTCTGTTGTGTACGTTTTTAGATCCCTGTAAAACTAGATTGTTTAACCTAATTAATTAACCAAGTGAATACTTAGGTTTATTATTCAAATCTAGGTTAAAACAAAACAATCATATCATGCAAAGCAACGGAAAAATAAATAACACAACAATATGATAACCCAGGAAAACCAAACCGGTAAAAAACCTAGGGAGGATTTAACCTAGCTATCCTTAAGGTAAAAAAAATAAATCCACTATGAAAGAATTGAAGTTTGTACAATAGAACTTAGACCACTAACATTCTATTACTACCTTAAGTAGAAAACTTACTACCATAACCTCATGATAGCTTTGAGTCCACGGACTACTTCTTTCCTTGATCTGTAGCAACCACAAGTTCTCCTGCTTGTGACTTTGAGATTCCACTCAAAGGTTTTGGATCTTCTTGAAAATTCTTTATGCAACAACTAAAACCACCATCAAGTTCTTGATGCAAATCTTGATCTTGATAGCTTTATGTGTGTGTGTGAAGGTAAACACCTCTCAGATCTCACAAAAGATTCAACACACAACTCAACAAAGACCTTAGAGAGCTTTTGGGTACAAAATCCTAGATCTACAAAAGAGGCACAAGATGCACTCTAATCTCTCTCTAAAAAGCCTTATAAAAAACGTGCTTAGGGTTTCCTTTATATACTAGGAGAAGTAGATCTAAAACCCTAATCCTTAATGGGCTTGAACTACTGTTTGGGCCAACTTAAAATTCTGCAGATACGATTCTTGATCGGTCGAGCCTGTTCTTCGATCAATCAAGCTTTGCAATTTTGCACAGTAAGTTTCTGCATTCAACTCGATTCAAACTATAACAGATAACCTTTGAGCAAGCCTAAATCTAGACTCATTGTTTTGATCATGGTTTGCCAACATATACAAAGTGAAGTTCTAATACATTTAGTTCCTAAATTCTTAGAACCTAACATGTTGCATGATTTGATACACAAAGAAGTCGAAGTTTATGTTGATGACATGATAGTAAAGCCGAAGGATTGTGAAGGACACATACCAACTTTATAGAAGTTCTTTGAGTGGATCCAATTCTACAAGCTTTGACTGAATCCGAAGAAGTGCACTTTCGGTGTGACATCAAGGAAGTTGTTGGGGTTTATGGTAATTGAGGTAGATCCCGAAAAGATCAAGGAAATTGTGGAGATGAAATCTCTAAGGACAGAAAAGGAAATCCAAGGATTTTTAGGGAGGATACAATACATAAGCAGGTTCATAGCCTAACTCACCATGATATGTGAACCACTCTTTCGATTACTCAAGAAGGAAGTCCCTATAGTATGGAATGAATATTGTCAAGAAGCTTTTGAGAAGATTAAGAGTTACTTACTGAAGCCACCAATACTGGTTCCACCGGTACCTAAAAAGCCACTATTGCTCTATCTCACAACCACGAACACAGCAACGGGGGCTCTACTAGCCTAATATCTAGAGAAGTCTCGAAAGGAGAATGCAATTTACTACATTAGCAAGAAGATGATGGCTTATGAAGAGAAATACTCTGCATTTGAGAAGACATGTGTTGCACTTGTATGGGCCACCAGAAAACTTAGAAATTATATGCTTGCTTTCAAAGTCCTGCTGATTGCCAGAATGGATCCTTTGAAATATTTGATGGAAAAGCTGGTGCAAGATGGGAAAATAGCTAAATGGGTTTTGCTTTTGTCAAAATTTGATATGAAGTATGTGACCCAGAAATCCATAAAAGGAAGAGCAATTGCTGATCACTTAGCTCATTGTCCACCTAAATAAGTCGAAGAAGTTCAAGAAAGTTTCCCAAATGAAGATATTATGATGGTAGAACCTGAACCATGGAAGATATATTTTAATGGTGCCACAAATTTGAATGGAAGTGGCATTGGAGTTCTCTTGATTTCTCCAAAAGGGACACATATCCCATTTTCTAGAAAGCTTAATTTTCCCACTATTAATAATGCCACAGAATATGAAGCTTGCATTATGGGGTTACAAGCAGTCCCTAGTCTTCGAGTTGAAGAATTGGAAGTATACGGAGACTCGGCTTTGATAATTCATCAAATTCAGATAGGTGGAAGATAAAGGAAGAAAATTTGATGCCTTATCATGAACGCCTTCAGAAAATGGCATCAAAATTTGGGAAGATTCGATACCAATATATGACAAGAATGCAGAATCAATTCGCAGATGCTTTAGTAACATTGGCTTGTATGATGGATGGGTCTAAGGGAGCTCGAGTCCAGCCAATAGTAGTAGAATAAAAGGAAGAGCCAGTCTAATGTATGTCGATAGAAGGAGATGAACAATTGCCGTCGAATTGAGTCCTGTGAGAGATATTTTGAAAACTTTTATATTTTGAGAAAGAGGTTCCTACACTGTGGAAGTGTGGAAAATGTCCTACACCATGGAAGTGAGGAGGTTTGTACTATGCATGTTGTTGTACATTGAGTACCATAAAAGATTCCTATGCCATGGAAGCGTGGAAAGGTTCCTACACCATGGAAGTGTGGAAAAGGTTCTTACACCGTGGAAGTGAGGAGGGTTGTACTGAGCATGTTGGGGTGCATCGAGTACCATAAAATATTCCTACGTAGTGAAAACATGGAGCAGTTCCTACACCGTGGAAGTGTGGAAAAGGTTCCTACACTAAGGAAGTGAGTAGGGCTGTATTGAGCATGTTAGGGTGCAGCGAGTACCATAAAAGATTCCTACGTGTGGAAGCGTGGAGCAGTACCTATATCGTGGAAGTGTGGAAAAGGTTCCTACATCGTGGAAGTGAGGAGGGTTGTACTAAGCATGTTGAGGTACATCGAGTACCATAAAAGATTCCTACACCATGGAAGCGTGGAGAGGTTCCTACACCGTGGAAGTGTGGAAAAGGTTTCATCAAGAGAAACAGGTCCAAAGACTACCCAAAAGTGAAAATTTTTGAAAGAGACCTTTTGGGAGCTAGTTAAAGCTGAAAGTGTTTCATCGAGAGAAACTGGTCCGAAGACAACCTGAAGGTGAAAGGATTTCATCGAAAGAAATCTATTCAAAGACTACCCAAAGGAAAGGATTTGTTGGTTGTGCTGGATTATTAAGACACCAACCAAGGCTTGAAAGAACTGAAGGATTGCCCTATTGCGAGCTCTTTAGGTTCCTTGATTTGCTGAATTTTGGATTTAATGTTTTAGGAAGATCCAATCTAGGAAATGCTGAGACTCTTGGTCATAACTACACCAAAACTACCTCGATGCTAAGTTCTATGTGGTCTTGATGAATCATGCATGCTTGGCACCTATTCTAGCTCTCACGAGGAGAGATTTCTCCTTCTCCTCGTGGATATCTTGAATTGCCCTGGATAAAGGGAATACCGTCCATGGTTTGAAAATATCAAAAATAAAACTGCCCCAGTATCAGGATTGAGACTAGGGCCAACCTTTGGGGCATTAAGGGTCATGTTTGGATTATGACTCAGGCATCCTCTACTAGGATGAGTTCAATAGGCTCGAAAAGTGTTTAGGGCAATGATGCTCAAATGGTATTTAAAACCTATGGTTGAGCAATTGAATCTTTTGGGTTTAGGTCTTTTTGAAGATGCCTGTTAATGATTGATAGAGGCTTGCATAAGCTATTGCAATCATAAAGATCCCATTTTCTTGGAAATTCCTTGGGAAGAAATGAATAACCCTTAAGAATTTGCTGAACTTGAAAATTTTGGAGGATCTGAAATCCTTGTCATTTGAAGTCTTTGAGGGTCATCATTTTTCCCTTCCGTTTCAATTGGTTCTGAAAACCAAGTTCAAAAATTTTGCAAATTCATTCATGATCATGAAAATCTAGTTGAATGCATGTGCCACAAGAGAGGCTCAATAAGGCCATGTTTCCTATGTGGTTTATGAGTGTATGTGCTCGATGGCTACCATTTACCCTGAGTAAGGAACATGCTCACAAGAAAGGACTTTTTATCAAAGTGTTCATGCTTATCAAATGTATGGATGTCCCTTTTTTTGATCTCATAAAGGGAGAACTTGAATGATGTGTTTGGTTTTTTTTTTTTTTTTTTTTTGAACTCTTCAAGTTCGAAGCAAGTGTTGGGAGAGAACCTTACCTTTTTTTAGGCATGATGCCTTAGCATGTGTGGATTATTTTCCATCATCAATGATTGACCAAATGTTCAATGTCCCACGACCAACTAATCCTCAATGATCAGTGAGGTCTTTCATTAGGTTATGACATGGCCTTGGGGTTAATTGGGTGCTTGAAATGAAGGATATCAATATAAAACCCCGATTTTTTATTTTATTTTATGATCATCACTGTCATCGTCATTATTATTATAGAGTTAAGGTACTAAAATTGTGTGCACAATAAAATGAGAGTAAACAATTTTGTGGTGCTACAAAATAGGTGAGAAAATTAAAGTTTTAGTGCATACAATTTAGTGCGGCAGTTAAAATAATAAATAAATAAAAGAGTAAGATGTAACGTGGAGTGTTACTTTGTGGGATTGTTCATATAAAACTTTTGGTCTCCTTATCAGTTAAGGAAAATGATTAAAGAATTAAAACCTATTTGGATTAGAAGTTTAAGAGTTATTGGGATCCTTTGGAATTCTGGCTTATCTAAACAAATAAATCTTAATTTGAGGTTATTACATTTTTCTTTTATATATAATTGATGGGCCATAAGTACTTTTTGTTAGTAACTCTAGCCCACTACCCCACCAAGCCCACATCTCTGATACGTTAAATACAGGGTAGAGGAAGAGATGAATTAGGGTTTTCATAGGAAGGGATTCATCACTAAGGAGGCTAAGAGGTTTATTTTTCCTTGGAGTTTAGAAGAAATACAATTGAAGGCAACCAAATTGTTCAAGGTATGATTTCTCACAACTAGAGACAAAGAATTAAAAGGTTTGCATGATCATTCCATATGAATGCATGAATAGGTGATAAGCCTTTAGAATTTTTGCTCCTGGAGTTAATGCAACTTTGGAGTAGTGCTGAATTCTTGACCCTTATTGTAAACTATAATATTGTTTCAAGTTTCAAAAATTTTAGTCAATATATTCTATAGGTTGCTAAGTCCTACCGGTAGATATTTTCTATGGTTGCTATATATATATATATATATATGGATCTTATAGAGTATTTCATAGGGGCCTACGATATCAATTGTGGTTATAGAAATTCTATTGAACTCTAGTGGTATAGATTAGTTTTGGGAAAATATTGTTGCGGTGGGACTTTGATAAGGAATATTAAGTTGCTTAATTCAATGGTATATACGAAAGTAGTTTTCATACCTGATTTTTGTAGGACAGTAAGAAAGAAAAGGTTTCTAACGATTAGATTTCATGCTTACTGATTAAAGCATTCTTTTGTTTAGAGCTTAAGGAAGATGAAAGTGTTCAGCTGTGTTCAGATATATTAGCAAGAGAGGTAAGTAATTATGCATAATATGCACAAAGTTTTGTTCATTAGGTTCCCAGACGTCAAAGGTTTTCAAAGCTTATGTTTTTAAGCATAAGTTCTCTAAAGTTTATCAAAAGCTTTTTTTTTATTTTTTTATTTTTTTACATCATTGAAAGAGAAACTTTGACTTTTAAACAATGTTTTAAAGAGAAATTTTGAATTTTAAATCATGTTTTGAACGTCTGAATCTCATTTAAGAGATGGTTTCTAAACTAAACTATTTTCAGAAAAGAATTGAGTTTCAATATAAGTTTTCTAAAAAGATTCTTGTGTTTTGAACAGCTGAATCTCATTTAAGTGATGATTTCTAAACTAAACTATTTTCAGAAAAGGATTCAGTTTCAATGTAAGTTTTCTAAAAAGATTCTTGTTCTTTAAATATTGTTTGAAACCAAGTGATTTCAAAGTCATATTCCTATTTTTTTCCAAATGGTATTTAAAACATTTCTTTTAGCAAATTAAATTTTTAGATTTACTCAAGAATTGTTAAATACTTATATAAACCCCTCAGTTCCTATTTATTTCTTAAGAGAGTCAAGCATCCTTTAATTTATGTTTCAATTCAATATTGTGATATTTGATATGCCTCTATATTTGGAATAATTGTTAATATTAAGAAAATTATTTTATTTTGTATAAACTTTGCTTTTGTGATATGAAAATAAATGTCTTTAGAATTGATCAGATATATGTGTAAGCTCACTCGCAGGGTTGTATGTGAGAATAAGTGTTGATCCCTCACCAGCAGGGGTTAGATGTTAGTATCCGCTCACAGGATTGTATGTGAGAATATGTGATATGTGTATATGTGACACTGTGCTCTAATCAATTATTTGTATGTGTTTTTGAATGATTTTAAGATTTTATTTCATATGTATTAAGTGGTTCATTATATGTTTTGGATAAATTATATTTGATGTCAATGAGTTTGTGAAATCAAAATACTCGTGCTTTGCTTGATTCTATTTTGTTGTATATTGTGTATAATTGCTTACTAAATGTATGGCTCACCCCATCAATTACAATTTTCATATTAAAGTTTACTTGGGAAACAGAACCTTTGGACCACTTCGTAAGGTGCAAGGTAGAGCGTGTGAGTTTTTAGGCAATGTCAATAATGCTTGAAGCCTTAAAGGATTTTTAGTTCGCTTAAGATTTTACAGTATTTAGAGATTATTTCTTTTAAAAAAATTGTGGTTTAGATATTGTAAGAGGTTTATTAAGAGCATTGTTTATTTGGAGTTTAAATTAATTTTGGAATTAATTACGTTTATTGAGTTATGCAAGATCAGCAAGTTGGTCATGCATCTAAATCCATGTTCCATGGATTTGGGTCATGACAATCAAGCTCAAAATTTTCACATGTGAGTGATTATTTGGCACAAGCTCCATAGACTAAATAATCGCTCTCAATCAAGAAGGACTTTCTTAGGACCGTAGTGTAAGGATATGTTTTTCCTAGGCTTACAAGAGGATATTTTTGGCTATGAAATTCTTTGAGGGGTTTCCTAAAGTCAAGGATTACACTTCATCGAGAACCATTTTGGTTGCCTCCCATTCTTGGCTATGTCCTCAAATTGAGTCCATCTCTTGAATTTTATCCCTTTTCATCTTTTTGGGCTTTCATTCATTTTGATTTTCTTTGGCCCATGTCTCTTGACTATTTCGGGTTGAATTTTTCTATTGCCCTCTCTTTGTTTGGGGCTTCATTTGACTTGATTGGCCCATGACTTTGTCATATGATTGATTTAGGTTCTTTTCTTTTCTTTTTCAATTAGGGACTCATTTGATGGACTCAAACTTTGGAGGTTGCCTAGCATTAGATTCTTGTAACCATCTAACCCGCCCCAATGTGGGGGGTAATCCATGATTGGGTTAAATAAGAAAAGAATTCAACAGGCTCAACTGGGCTAGCAAGGGATATTTCTCTGCAAGCAGGATGGTAGAGAAATGAATGCCTTTCTTCGTCATCTTAAGCACTTATTTCTTAGCCTAAGGAGCTTGAGTGCCAAATTATAAATTCAGGTAATTTTTGAAAAAATATTTTCTTTCTGGCTCAAAGGGGCTATCAAGAAATATAACTGTTTGGATAGCTGAAACAAATGCCTCTTTCATTTCAAAACCAATCAGTTGGTCAATGAACTTGAACATATGATCATTCATTGATTAAGGGTCCACAACAATTTTGGGTAAGACCTTCCTAAAGGGTTGATTGTTAATAAGAGAATTGAATATTGCACTTTGCAAAAGTGGTGAATATTTTATGAATGCATGGTTGTACAGATGTGATATCATGATGTAAGTGTTTGGAGATCACATGCCCCTTATCTCTGGTAAGGGATAACCCCTTCACTCAAACAACTCTTTCCCCACAAAAGGAGTTTTGGCATTGACTTGCCACTCCTAGAAGATGCATGCATTTCAAAACACAGATTTTCATGATTTGATCTTTTGATTTGAACCTTTATGCTTTGATTTTATTTTGGAAAACACATTTTAAGAAAAATGAACTAGATTGCAACAAACCTAAGCCAACTAAGATGAGAGAAGGTTTTGTTGGGATAGTGTCTGGGACGAGGTGACGAGGCCAAACTTGGGTTCCAGTGTTTCCAATGAATGGCATTCCCAATATCCAGAAGCTTTTGCAAAGATCCACTTAAGGGATGAAGGTCTCTACCTCACGAAAAGACCTTAGATGCTTGATTCCATATTTGGCATACATCTTTTGGATGAAGATTTTCTAATCTATGGTGAAGATTCTTGTGAAGCAACAAACTTCATTTTCATGTCAATCATTAAGATGACCTATCAAGGCAACATGCCACATTAGGGACCTAAGAAAGGTAACATGAGAACAACAAGAAGGGATGTTAACGCGATTCCCTAAAATTTTGATGGGGCACTGTCGCCCAGATGTTGAGCAAGTAAGCGGCTCTCTAATTGTACCATCACAAATGTTCCGATGTTTTGTCGCTATTCACTGAAGCATGCAATGCCAGTGACACCCCATTGGCTTGATTAAAGCAAGTTCCTAAAAAGGAAATTGAAAGGAGTTAGTGACATATCAAGACTATGCCAAACCCGATAAATTTGGAAGTATTTTGGTCCTCATTCGAAACCAATTTTAATCACTTTACTCTTCCACCATGGTACACATTTTGGCACCATCATGAGCGAGTTCTAAAATTGTATCACTGAAGTAGCCGAAGCTGATTTTTCATGCATTCGAGAATTATCAAGCGTATCACCAAGGCTAAGGTGGTCCCAATACTGTTGATAGTGTTCCTGAAAAGGAAAATGGACAAAGTTAGACAAAGACTTTGCTCCTAGCAAGATCTGATAAAATTGGAGACTTTTTACAATTCTCCCTGAATGTAGGCTTGGTTTGCCTTTTTTCCATTATCAATGTGGAAGTCAAACTTCAAAGGAATGTTTCAAGGAGGTTGTAGGATCCTCTTATGATCTTGCAAAGAAATTGCGACTGTGGCTCCTACTAAAGCTCAAGATGTTGTCGAGACTATTGTTTAGAAGATCATTTGAAGGGGAGAGATTGTGCGAAAAAAGTTGCACCAGTGTGATGTTTTCCATGGTCTCTCAATCACTTTCACAACTTGTGAGATTTTAACTGAAGGGTGTGAGGATTCACGTATCAAGAAACATAGAGACATCCTAGGATACTTGGAGAAAAAGAGGATTTTTTTTAGGAAGACCCGAAGGAACAACCTAGACTACCCGAAGGTGAAAGAAAACTTTGTTTGAGGGAAACCTGAAGGAACCACCTAGACTACCCAAAGGTGAAAGAAGACCTTGTCTAAAGGAGAACCCTAAAGGAACCAACTAAACTACTCAAGGCAAGAGAAAACTTTTTCTAAGGAAGACTCGAAGGAAAAACCTACTGAAGCAAGTTGAAGAAAACCAAGTTCGAGCTGGTTGATCTTGCTTGAGAGATGTTGGGTTCTTTTTACCCTTTTGGGATGCTTTGATAGAAGAGCTTGCAAGCTGTACAGATCGACTCCAACTTCTGGCTGAATTCCTCTCCTAGACTTGCAATAGCTAGTCTGCACGGATAATGTGGGGGCTGCACAATAGAATTTTAGTGATTGTATAGGAGTAAGACCACTAAAAATCTGCCCCAATATCATATTGAGAGCACCTAAAGGCTCGGCCTTCTTCCAGCCCATATGGACGTCTTGTGGATCGCTGATCTCACTAATTTCTCTTTTAATGCCTGAATAGAATTGGCTACTGGTCAAATTTGAGATGGGGAATCTGGGACCCTTGGTAGCTTCCATAAAGGAAATTGGTCAACATTATTGGAGTAGTTGACTAAAGTTGTGCTTCTCTTGCTTGATACTTGATAGGCCAAAGCAAGTTCTTGAAAAGGAAATTCAAAAGAACCAATGATAGTTAGCAATCTTGGCCCTGAAAGGATCCGACAAAATTGGAAATACCTAGGCCCTCCTCCGATAAAGTGGCCTCATGCATACTTTTAATTGTCTACTCCTATGTCCAACATAGGTGTCTCATATTGGTTGATTGAGATGTTGCATCCACAAGGTAACCCAAAGTAGGTTTATTGCAATCTTCAACTCCTTAGAGTGAGTTCTTGAATGAGCTATTCATGGCTCGTGTATTTAGAAATGGTACCATAAGTTTCCATCATGACCTCAACTGAGTTGAATTTCAATGCCCAAAACATTTGGTTGTATCACAAAGAACATGGATGAGCCGTAGGTCTTGTGGAGGCAACCCTATGTGAGATTTGCATAGGAATTCATGACACTTTTGTGGTTATCGGCTTCTTCCCTTTTTTACATGGGAGAGAATCAAGAAAACTTTTACCCCAGTATGGTATTTTTTCGATTCTTCTACCATCTAATCGGCCTCTTGAAGATTCCTAGCTAAGATGAACCATGACTACTTGGTCTTTCTGAGCGTAGCACTGGCAGTACACTTCCTCTAAAGGAGAACTTGATCCCAAAAAAGTCTTTAGACTAGGTCAATCTTTAGCATCCTCTCTACTCTTAGGGTTTTCTTGAAAATTTCACGCCACTGGTTGACAACGTTAACTAAAACTTGGGGGTGAAGTCAGTGGTACCTTAAGAAACACTACAAGCCAAAAATTGGGTACATATCAGCATGATCTCGAGAGCCCACCATCAAGTCTTAATTTCCACACTTGGAAGTAATGTCAGGGAAGTTCCATGGTTTTTTCTCAAACAGTACTTAAAAGAAATCCCTTTGAGATGAATAACCCAGATATTTTCCTAAGATCATTTCTCTTCAACTTGAGATTAATAAGATTTGACAAAGGTCTCCTCACAAGGCATAGGAGCCCAACAAAAACTGCCCTGGTATAGGGGCGTGCCAAACCTGACTCATCTATCTTCTACCACCTTATGTTCAATGTGACCTCTTAGTTAAGACTTTGTGATTGTTAGTGTGCATGCCCAAAGGGCTAATTCTGAAAGTCCTTTTTTTCGGTACCAAGAATAGTCGAATCCAGACTAGTCATGAAATCATCTTGACAAGCAGTGGGAGGGTTAGGCACCCTTAGGAGTTTATGCCATTGATAGCCATTTCAGAAGAATTAACTCCAAATACTTTGACCATCAAGTCAACTGGCTAGGACTGCAAAAGACCAATCAAGGGTCTTATTGGTAGCACTAGCCTTTTTAGTCTATCACTTGAAGTGTGACACAAATGAGAACATCTATAGAAGCTTCTTGTTCTTCAGACCATCTTTGTCTCATTCCCCTAGAGTTATAAGACTAGCAAAAGCCATGGACCTAGGTCCTACTGATCTTCTTGTAGACCAGAGCCTTAGACATTTCTGGGAATGGCTTGATCATCTCATTTTCAAGTTTCAGAGAATGCACTCAAGTTCCCCTTTCTCTTTTCATCTTTAAGTACTTCCTTTAAAAGTTTCCCCATCATCTTCCTCCATTTTCTCTTAACTGGAATGTCAATGAGCTACCATAATGTCAAGACAATGATGGTACGGGCATTCAATAGCAATTCATTCTTATTCCTTTCTAGTTTCAAATGCCATGCGGCAGCAGGTTCGACCAAATAATCTTGAATAGCCCATACATGAAACAAGACTTCGGTTTGCAACTAGATGACAGAAACCGGTTCCCACTTTGCAATCCCCCAAAGAATGTTGGCATTCAACTGAAATGGTCCATTGTTTCTGTTCAATATTCGACTCACTCTTCATTCTTGCCACATATCCTTTTGTACAAGATTAGAGAACTTCCCACATGTTATCTCACACCTCAAGAAAGAATGGGAAAGCAAAGAGTCAGGATTACAATTGAGATATTTCCATGGTGGAAACAAAAAACCAAAGCACATGTCAGTTTTATGTCCAAATGCTTTAAGCATGCCCCTATTTCATTTTGCAATTAAGGGGGAGAAGTTCCATGATTTGGACTTTTTGTCATTGAATGGGTTTCTAAAGTGATGCAAAACTTAACATAACCTCTTTGTGGCAAGCAACTAAACATTTGCATAGGTTTTGAAAAATCTTGGGATGAACCCCTTTTTCATAATGAAAATTTTAAGGTACAACACCTTGCCCTTTTTTAGGAAAAATTTACGAAACTTTGGCTTTTTACAATGCCCCCAAAACTAGGCTATACAATGGCTCCAACACTAGGCCTTTTACAATACAAGGAAGTTCAAATTTACAAGATGTGGAGGCTTCATTCTTGATGGCTTTGCCTTCTCGGAGAAGATCTTGGACTCTTGGCAATGTCCTCCTTGGCATGGAGTTCTAGCTACTTGCCACAAATTTTATTTGTACACATTTACATGACGGAGCCATTAGTGTATGCATGCATGTCCTTGTAGGGGTTAATCACAGATGCTATGTGAGCAAGAAGGATAGAAACTGGAGTAGAGCATAACTCTTTGACGCAAGCAAAAATGGCAAACCTGCAAATGGAAACTGAACACTTTCCCCTTGACTCTTTTTGAAATCAATCCTAACAAGGATATCCTACCCTAGACTTGAATGTTTGCTCGTCTTGGCTCTTCCTAGTTCTCATGGATTTCGACTTACTCTAGGCCAACTATATGAGACACGACTTAACTGGTAAGTTTGTCCTATTCTTAGGGAGGACCCCAATCATTTAATCCTTCCCTTCATAGAAGTTGTGGGATAGAGCGGATCAAGAGGGGCCTTTTCAGCTACTCCTGTCCACCCATGGACCCAAAAGTGCCTATAAGTTGGCGCCCAGTAACTATCTAGGGTATGTGTATCTAGCATTTGCCTTCAACGCTGAGTCCGGGTTCGACCCAATATGAGGGGTGATGTCATGCATTTTGAAATGAAAGGGGAAAGATTTTCCAAGCACAGCAGATATATGAATAGATAAAGGTGTAGCAGAAATTAAATCTTACTACCCTAGGTCTGCACATGTGAAGGAAAGTTGTAAAGCATGCTCAAGAAATCAGGAAAGCTTCACACATACGAAAATACATCAAAGCCGGATTTTGGAAAACCATTTGAAAACATTTTTGAAAAACATTTTTGAGTTTTGAAAATAGTTTACTAAGGATATAGTAAAAGCATTTTCCAAAAGGAAAGCCCTGGAGGCTAATGCCAGTTTCAATGTTTTTGAAAGCCAATATCCAAAGATTAAGATTTTATCAAAAGCTCTCTAAGTATCCCTAGTGAAGTCACCAGTCTGTTGATGCCTCGCGGTGGTTCAACCACCCATCGTGGCGACGCTCCCGCGTGCCCTTAAAGATGCATACACAAGATGTGTATGTGAGCTCGGAGCTCGGGTGCTATAAAGAAAGGTATACCTGTAGTGTGTGATTGGAAAATGAGTCAATTTTAATCGAGTTACCAAAGGTAAGTGAACTTGCCACCAATCATTGGGTTTTTTCTAAGGTGTGATTGGTCACCTGACTCTATTTAATTTTATTACCAATCCTAGGCTAAGAAAAATGTCATTTTTCCTAATTTAATATGGCCGGATAAAAAATCTTGATTCTTGAGTTCAAAAGTCTGGTTACATGTGGGGAAGGTGTTAAGCACCCCATAATACCTGTCCGTAGATAGTCCAACAAGTTATTGGCATTAGCTTTTAGGGCTTTAACGGAATTGGGCTCTGAGATTTGGTTTTGAAAAGGGTGTAGTCTTGATCGATACTTCCCTAGTGTGTTTGGAATCGTTGCAAAATTTTCACGACAAAAAATCGACAACATTTTGCCTTATTTTCATGGCAGAAATCCAGCAGCGCTTCGCCACGAGTGCATCATAGCACACAAAACACTACTCTCACCAAGCTTTTGCTATGAAAATATGGCAACAAGGTGCCCCATTTTCATGGCGAAAATCTGGTAGGGTTTCGCGTTTGGTGCACTATGGCGCATCGGTAGGGTTTCATTCCTATGTATATGGCGCATGCCAACATGCTTATGCTAAGACAAGCCAGAGCCCCTCAAAGCATCAAGCATATTGATGCGTGTTGCATACACGGGGAAACCAATGTCACTCAGGTAACATGGATCGAGACAATCACACCACAATGATCACGCACATAATATAGTGTGAATATGCATCTACAGCAAGTTCCTTGAGCACATACTCATACTACAAGGTCAAGAGCACTTGTGACTAGAGAGGGTCACTCACGTAGCCATAAGAGTCCATCATACAAAGTGCATTATCACCAATATATAGGCATGTATAGATATACATACATAATGCGCAATGCTATCACACAAAGCAGGAAAGTAAAGCAAACATTGCCAACATTCCAAAAGTATGGCCCAGCAATGTACAGAAAATATAAATTAGACATTACCATCAGCAATTTCGTCTTTTTCCCTGTAGGTGCATATTCACACTACATGTAAATGTAAATCAACCCAAGGTATAGGAAATTGTAAATTAGATGAATATGCACCTACACATAATTGTGTCTTCTTGCTTGCATCCTTGCCCTCTTAGCTTGTATCTTAGGAATCGCACCCTCACTCCAAGCATCCACTTGATTGTTGAGAAAACAGAGGAATTAAAAGTTTTTTGATGTATTTGGGAGAGAATTTAGAGAGGAATAGAGAGAGAATCTACCCAAAAAAGTGCTCCCAAATGCCCAAAATCTTTTTCTTTTTCTTTTTCCTTTTTTTTTTTTTTTGAAATCTAGGGTTCTAGGGGTTAAATATAGGCTTGGCACGCTTTTCGAGGCTCAATGGCCACTTTTTGTGCACTGGGTTGGGTATGCTGATTGAATTGATCTTGATGTCCCTCGAAAGTTCTGGGTGTCTAGTTTCTTGAACACTAAAGAAATTGAAATTCCAACGGTTGGATTGAAAGTTATGGCCTCGGGGAGAGTGCTAATGTGCTCCACACGATTTTCAAGATATCTCAACCATTTTAACTCCAATTTCGAACTGTGAATAGTTTTTGAAAAGGGAATTCAATAATCTTTACAATGACGCTGGTCTCAACCAATTCTAACAGTCGAATCAAAATTAGGGTTTTTGTTGCCCTCGGGAGTTAACCTCGAGTCAAACTTGGTCAAAGTTGACAAAAATCTCCGAGTAACTCGAGTTTGATGTAGAAACATGAATAATTTTGTTTTGGGATGATTTTAACCAATTTTGACTTTCGGTCAACCTAGGGTTGACTAGGGACATTTTGGTCAATTTGACCTAAAATGGCACTTCGAGTGCCTTGATGCCCAAATGGGTTGCACCACATCAATCTAGGTGTGTCCGCGTATGTCCGCGGCCCCATGGAGAAAAGTTAATATTGTTGAAATTTTCAGGGTCTAGCACGCAAATCGAGGGTAGGCAAAATACAATATCTATAGGGTTAAGTGGGAGCAGTTGTGTGAGGCCAAAGAAAATGGTGGTATGGGGTTCAAGGAGATTGAGAAGTTTTATAATGCTTTGCTAGGTAAACAAGTGTGGCGCATGATGCATAATCCGGATTCACTATGTCATAAGGTTTTTAAAGCAAGATTCAATCCAGGCTGCTCTATTTTAGAGGCCAAAGAATCCACACTTGGTTCTTACGCCTAGAAGAGCATTTTAAGTGTGAAAGATGTTATTAAAAAAGGCATCGTGTGTCGGGTTGCGAATGGGCAATCTGTGTGCATCAGGGAAGACAAATGGTTACCAGATAAAATTTGCAAAACTGTCATCGCTCCTCCACCTTCTCTTACCCCTGATGCCAAGGTCAGTGCTCTCATTGATACCGAGTCAATTACATGGAAAGTGGATCAAGTTCAGCAGCTGTTCTTGCCTCATGAAGCCAAGTTTATTCTTAGCATCCCTCTTAGCGCTAGACTTCGCCCTGATCGTCTAATATGGTCTCAAACGCCTACGGAAGTGTTTACTACTCGTAGTGCTTATCATTGACCAATGCTACTTTGGCTAATAGTGCTAGTAGCTCCAATCCAAACCCCCAAAAGAAATTTTGGAGAGCCCTTTGGAAGCTACAAATTCCTAACAAAGTGAAGCTTTTTGCTTGGAGAGCTTGCAACAAAGCCCTGCCAACCACGGATAATCTGTTTCAGTGCCATATTATTGATTTGGATCGATGCAACATTTGTAGAACTACTTTTGAGGACTTATTGCGTGCTATTTGGGGCTGTCCCAGGTTGGAGAAGGTGTGGAGTGACCATGTTTGGTTCAGCGAAGCAGTCTCCTCCCCACCGGTTGATTTTTTAACCTATTGTCTAGATTTTTGTAGGTTTTTTATGATAACAGGGTCGAGTTGTTCATCTGTATGGCGTGGAGGCTTTGGAATCATCCGAATGCTCTAAGGCTTGAACTCCCATCTCAACCACTGGACAGAGTTGGTCCAAATGCTACAAAGTTTCTCCAGGACTTCATCAGTGCTCAAGATGCTTAGCCCGTGAACTTTCCAACTGCTCCCCCCCCCCCCCCGGCGACTTCCCTGGGATTCAAGGCAAACTTTGATGGTGCCATGTTTAGCAATAACCACACGGCTGGTAATTCGCAACAATCGAGGCAAGGTGATTGTTGTTTTGGCTGAGTGTCCCCTTTCCAAATTCAATTGTCAAGGTCGAAGCTTTGGCATGCCGTCGTGCTGTGAAGTTTGCATTTGAAATCAGTATCCATGAAGTAATTTTTTTTAAGGGTGACTCGATGATTGTGATACAAGCTCTTAATCACAAGTCTGCTAGTGAAGCTCCATATGGCAACCTGATCAATGACATTCTTACCCATGTTTCTCATTTATCCTGCTTTGAATTCAGCCATGTTAAATGTTCTTGTAATAGGGTAGCTAATGCATTAGCAAAAAAAGGCCAAATCTGGGTTAGAGTTTCAAGCCTAGATAGAGGACCTGCTGGATGACATTGCCCCCTTGGCTCTCTTTGATGTTCATTAATTCCTATTTTTTTGGTTTTTGTTTCTAATAAAGCCTAGGCTGCTAGTCTGGTTTCTCAACCAAAAAAAAAAAAAAAACGAGGTTCATATTGGTTTCTAAATGTCAGTGCTTCATATTTTATAATAGGCTTTTTATATAGTAAACAAGCCGAGTACAACTTAGTTTGTTTTGCCTAGTCTAATGGCCTAACTTAGTTTGTTTTGCCTAGTCTAATGGCCTGTTTGGATTGAGGGGGAAAGGAGGGGGAGAAGAGGGGTTAAATTTACACTATTCTACTCTACTCCCCCTCCCTTCCCCTCAATCCAAACAGACCATAAAGTTTTGGTTTTTCTTAATGTCTGGTAGTCATTCCAACAGCCAACAATGTTGCTAGCGTGTGCATATTAAACTATGTTGCTAGCATGTACTACAAACATGCAGGCTATTGCCTATTGGTAGGAGCAGATGATTGGAAACATATAAGCCCAAATAAGGAAACCTACTTTGCCACATCAGGAGTATGACCAAGTAAACATGCTTTAGTTGAACACATGGGAAAGTGATATGGGCCTGAATGGACTGGAGAGAATAGCATAATGCCTATATGATCCTCCTTGTTAGCCATTACAGTACTTGCCACATTACAGTTTACTTGTTTCAGTAAGACAGTCCACAACCATTCAAAATATATAAATTTTACCACTTGGGGGCTATGAGTAAAAGGCTTTGGAGGGACAGCCGAAAGCTGAATCTCTTCTATATATTTACTTACCACGTGTCCAATAATCAATCTATCGTCTAAAGAACCAAATTCATTCCACCAAAATAAAAAATAAAAATTAAAAAAAGGGAGAGAGAGAGAGAGAGAGAGAGAGAAGAATAAGGTTAACTGAAAATAGTACTGTACTATAACATGAACAATAATACATGTAGGAATGATTAATATTTTTTTCTTTTCATTATTGGAACTACAACAAAAGTATGTTTCTAAGTTCAATCTCCAGTTTGTTCATTTCAAAAAAAAAAAAAAAAAAACGAACGACTTTTGTATATCTACAATTCATTATTAATAAGGTTAAAAATGAACAGATGTGCCCAAGGAAAATGTCACAATGTGTTTATATGAACATCATACAGTTGCAGGTTTGAGGGAAAGGAAATCTGAAATCTTGTTGGTGTAGAAATCTGGTTGTATGGAATTGTTTGGATTCTGAAGCATTGGCAATGTAGTCACACCTGTCAAGACAAAAAGGGGGGGAAATTGGGCTTGATCAGATTATATATGACAATACACCAAGCTAACCAAAGGATAAATTATTCAAGAATTAGTTACCTGAGAGAACAAGAAGAGTTTTGCAACCACCATTTTGTCCAAAACGAATATCAGTATCTAATCTGTCCCCAACCATGCATATTTGTGACTTGAGAATGCCAAATCTGTGGTTGATCAAATTGACGAGACAAATATTATAGACCTCATACTTGATGAAACTGTTATTTTCGTAATTTCCACAAAAGAGTTTAGGTCTCGCGAAATGTAGCATCAAGTCATAGCTTTTATGAATATTGTTTCTTGTGTTGTTAACTGTTATATGCACACTTAAGCCCCATGGTTGACATAAACAAAATCACATACTATTAGGACTCTTACATGATAGGCTATTGACTCATCTATATGATTGTATTGTACATTTGCATTGTATTGTAATAATTCGCTAGGCAGGTAATCAGTTACTGTTGTAGTTACAGTGAGTTGGTTAGACTAACTAACTAACTACCTATTTGTGCCTATTAATAAGGGAATGGTACTGTGATTAGAATTAAGCAAAAATAAGAACACTCTTAGTCTAAGTCTCTCTTCTCTATTCTTAAGAGGACCGGTTCCCTTGAAGTAACCATCTCAATTCCACCATTTTCATTCTTTAGAACTGTTAAAGTCTTAACATTTGGCATCAGAGCAGTTCTTCCTACCATTCCACCATGACAAAAACTGGTGCTTCTCTTCAAATCCAAGAACAGATTTGCAGCTTTGAGCAGAGTTACAGATCACCATGATCAGACTCTACAAGAAATTCAGAAGCAGCTGCAATCAATCAATGCCTTTATGCAGAAAATGGCACAATAAACAACCTGGAACCAAATTCCAAATATCAGAACTATGCTTCCCAAGCCAATGATACCAACAAAATAATAAGTTCACAACTGAACCTGGCATGACCCAATCGATCCCAAACAGCCAAAGCATATACATCCACAAAGAATGAGCTATCAGACAAAAAAGTAATAGGTGATCCACAGATTCCGCAGCACATACAACAATGATTCGCCAAAGGGCGACCACAAAACATAAGGTTATCCAAGGTTAGAATCTGACCATGAGCTGCTGTCCACATGAAAAAAGCCACCCTTTTAGGAACCTTAACTTTCCAAATGCCCTTCCGGAAAGTGGAAGGAGCTACATTTCGAATCTTATAATAAAAAGACCGAATATCAAACTTCCCACTTCCATTAAGATCCCAACAAAGCCTGTCACACCCTCCACCCCTAGGAATTCGGGTTTGGATGAAATGAAGAAGGGAGTAGGAAGCCGCTAACTCCCAATCATTAAATTCCCTATAAAATCTTAAACTCCACACTCTGTCATTATCACCCACTGGAGGGCTTAACACTTCAGAAATACAAGCCTCCTTATTGGCTGAACACAAAAATAACTGAGGATAAAGAATTTTAAGAGGAACATCCCCAGTCCACTTATCATGCCAAAAAAAGAATACGAGAACCATCCCCCACCACAAAAGAGAAATGCTTAGCGAAAATATCCCACCCTTCACTAATACTCCGCCATAACCCACAACCATGAGCCCTTCTACAAGCTCTAGTGCACCACCAACCCCCTTTTCCCTCCCCATATTTCATGGCTATGACCCTTCGCCACAGATGAGTGGTTTCATGGCCATACCTCCAAAGCCATATCCCTAGTAGGGCCTAATTAAAAGACGCCAAATTCCGAATTCCCAAACCACCCAACTCAAGCGGTAAGCAAACCTTTTTCCAAGCCACCAAAGGATATTTGAAACACTCAACTGACGAACCCCACAAGAAGTTCCTTTGAATGCGTTCCAATCTAGTCGCCACAGCTTTAGGGATAGTAAAAAGGGAAAGGTAATAAGTCGGAAGGCTTGAAAGGGTACTTTTCAGCAAAGTGAGTCTACCACCCTTTGACAAATAAAGCTGCTCCCAACCTGAAAGCTTCTTTTCCATCCTCTCAAGGATCGGATTCCAAATAGAGGCTGTTTTATACAAAGTTCTCAATGGCATATCCAAGTAAATCATAAGCAAACTGCCCACCCTGCATTGAAGAATATTAGCCAAAGTCTGAATGTTACTCACCTCCTCAATAAGGACAATTTCACTTTTCCCCACATTCACCTTCAAACCAGTAAAAGCTTAAAAACAAGTCAAAACCAACCTAATAGAAAGAATCTACTCTCTAGAGACATCACAAAAAAGAATGGTATCATCAGCAAATAATAGATGAGAAATACGGATACTAGTAGAATTAATAGGACCCGCATGAAAACCCTAAATGAAACCACCTTCCTCAGCTTTCTTCAGGATACGACTTAAAACCTCCATGATCAAAAGAAAGAGAAGGGGAGACAAAGGATCACCTTGTCTTAGACCTCTAGAGCTACCAAAGAAACCAACAGGAGATCCATTAACCAGAACTGAGAAGCGAACGATAGTGACAAAAGTCTTTAGCCATCTCCTCCATCTACCCCCAAAGCCCATCCTCTCCAACAGATAACACAAAGTGTCCCAATTCACATGATCATATGCTTTCTCAATGTCTAACTTACACACCACCCCAGGAGTACGACACTTCAGTCTACTGTCTAAACATTCTTTAGCAATAAGCACTGAATCCAAAATCTGTCTGCCAACAACAAAAGAATTCTGTGACTCCGAAATAAATTTATCCAGCACCTGCCTCAATCTATTTGCCAAAACCTTAGACAACAGCTTATACACACTGCCCACTAAGCTGATAGGCCTAAAATCTTTGATATTCAATGCATTATTTTTCTTGGGAATCAAAGATAGAAAAGAAGCATTCAAAGACCGTTCAAACTCTGAGCTCCTATGGAAATGATCAAAAAAAGCCATGACATCTTTTTCCACTACACTCCAGCATTTTTGAAAAAATGCCATAGTGAAACCATCAAGACCTGAGGCTTTATCACCCTCCATCTCTTGAAGAACCTTTACCACTTCCTCCTTAGAAAAATCCCTCTCTAATTCAAGCCGCTCATCCTCCTCAATTCTAGCAAACTCTAATCCATCCATAGAAGGGCGCCAAGTATCTGACTCAGTGTACAAACTCTGATAAAAATGGACCACCTTAGCCCGCACCTCTTCCTCATCCTCATAGAGGACACCATCCACCTCTATACCCCGAATATGATTAGTTCTTCTATGGAAGTTTGCTACCCGATGGAAAAAGCGAGTATTATTGTCCCCCTCCTTCACAAATAAAATCTGGGACTTTTATCTCCAAGAAATCTCCTCCAAAGAGGCAAGATGTGCAATCTCGCCTTTAATCTGGATACGACGAGTTTGTTCCTCCTGTGAAAGACCTGACAAGTCCTCCCTAGCATCCAAACCCAACAATTCAGATAAAAGGCATTTCTTACTAAAGGCCAGATCCCCAAATTCCTCCTTATTCCACTTTTTCAAGTCATCTTTAAGAGCTTTTAATTTACGAGCCAGAATAAAGCTTAGAGAACCCGAAAAGCAATACCCATTCCACCATTGCTGAACCCTCTCTATAAAACCCTCTTCTTTCAACCACATATTCTCAAACTTAAAGGCACTCCGACCTTTATTAACACTACTAGCCACCACCAGAAGTGGGCAATGATCAGAAACTACATGAGGGAGTACCCTTTGAGACACATTTCCAAAGTGATCTACCCAATCCACCGATGCCAAGGTTCTATCAATTCTTGACATACAATCTATCCCCAAATCTCTAAACCAAGTAAACAAAGCCCCTTCAAGAGGTAAGTCCACAAGGTAATTAGCCTCAATGAAGTCTGAAAAAGCAAATATAGCCAAACTAAAAGCCTCACAACCAAATCTCTCACTCGGAAAACGAATGGTATTGAAATCCCCAAACACACACCATGCCGTATTCCACCTGGAGTGCATCCTTGTAAGCTCCTCCCATAGAGCACCCCGCTGACTATCATCATTAGGCCCATACACTCCTGAACAAGCCCATACAAAATCATCTACAACCCCTTTCAGTAAAACATTAACAAAAAAAAGACCAACAGCACAATCAACTTTTTCAAAAACTCTCTTGTCCCAAACCAGTAACACCCCCCCTGCAGTATTGACTGCATCTAGAGCAACCCAATCTAGGAACGGACTACCCCAAAGGCTTCGAACAATAGGAGAGTTTAAAAAAGACAGCTTAGTTTTTTGAAAGCAAACTATATCACACTTCCACTCCTTGAGAAGATTTTTACATACCTCTCACTTCTGAGGATTGTTTAATCCCCTAAACTATAAATGCTCCCAATCAACACCCTAATCCAAGATTAATTTCTAATGTCCACCACACCATCCAAAATCATTGTCAAAGTTGACAAATTAGTGGACTGATAGGGATGGACATTGCAAATTAATGGAGTGATGGAAGTTTTTTTTTTTTTTTTTTTTTGATGAATTAGTGATGGATGTTCCATACTTCTATTTACTACATTGATGAAGTTGAAATATTTGTGGCAAGTAGTCAGTATTAAAAATAAAATAAAATAAGAGTTGTGAAGTTGCAATATTTGTAGCAAGTGGTCTGTCAAAGACTCAAAGTTGTCTTTCAAACTTATATAGCAAATGCTTATTCATCAAACCTAATTGGAAGATCGTGGCAATGATGTAGGACCAATTGGAGAATTTGTCCACATGTGCTTGTGACTGGTTAAACTTTGGTAGGATTTGTAGATTTATGGTTTAGAACCTTTAGAAAGATGGGTTATGGTTAGAATGACAAGGGTTTTGTATTGAAGAGAAAAGATTTGATTTAAGGTTGAAAAGAGGTAAGAAAAAAGGGAAATCTGATTTCACCAGAGTCTGTGAGCAGTAGTGTGAATACGAGCAAAATATCAAAGAGAAAGAAAGAGAAAAATATCAATATTTAATTGATCAACTCATCCTTGTTTAAGCACAATAACACGCTTATATACACCACAAATATTAACATCTCCTAATAAATCAAACCCTAATTGAATCAAACGAGTGCCCACACTCAAAGACCCATAAACTAAATAAGACTTACTCATTAATAATGTTAAACCCAAGGTCCGAAACTATGGCACATAACTAAAAATTACAGAATTACTAGAATACCTTGAGTCTAGAATAACCAACTATAAAATAAATTAAAATACTCAGAACCTAACTAACTATCATGTACACTTCTTCTTGGGCTTTTCCTTAATCTTAAACTTCCAAAGAGGATATTTTTTCCTCTAACCACCATCAGATAGTATCCTGTTTATACATTATATACTATTATGAAGAGGTGCAGGAAAGCCTTTAAAACTTTGGGATT
This sequence comes from Quercus tomentella, assembly GCA_028535165.1. Taxonomy (NCBI): domain Eukaryota; kingdom Viridiplantae; phylum Streptophyta; class Magnoliopsida; order Fagales; family Fagaceae; genus Quercus; species Quercus tomentella. The sequence continues at coordinate 51,253,777 of JAPQVY010000133.1, read as the reverse complement.
AAGGTTGTCTTGCTAGGAGGGTGGTGAGAAAGAAGCGGACAGGATTTAGATAACAAAAATAAAACTTAGGAGGGATTCTAAGATGAGATTTCAGTGAAATTCAGCAAGAAAGAGGGAGCATAGAGAACTGGTAAGATTTCAGCAAGGGGAAAGGAAAGAATGGCTGAAAATATCAACAAGAAAGGGAGGAAGAGCTACTGAAAATATCACCAAGTAAGAGAAGATGGAGGAAATCAGAAAATAAAAATAAAAGAGACAATAGAGGAAAGACTAGGAAGGAAGAGAGAGAAGGGAGGGAAAGATTCCAAGTAAACATAACAAACTCAATTTCAATTCTTTCCACCACCACCAAAAGATTACATCTTCATAATTCTGTAACAGAGGTTACCTTACAATGTAGTATTCAAACAGTTTTATGAAAGACAACCAAGACAGCTCAAAAGATGCTAGGTTTATTTAATATACAGAAGCTAACAGCTAGATGCAGCCAGCTTTCTTCCCCATGAACCGTGTCTAATATGGTTCTATTGCACACAATTTTCCTACTTTTAACCAAATTTTCTACAAATGTAACAAAAACTTTCAGAATAAATTAGTGCACTAATGTTAATGCATATATCTGAACTTCATAGCATTTTGAGATATGTTACAATATATCAACAGATAATATTTGCTGATGTCAAAGAGCATTTGTATTATTGATAGCCAAACGAGCTAGAAGAATAAGGAAATCAGAAGCTATACTTGTCTGCTAAGTAGTCCATCATAAAAGTTGAGGGCTTTCCCACAACCAGTGGCTCACGTTGAGTAGATCCACCAATAGCACCAACCATGGAACCACCACCTAAAATCAAGTACCACCTATAGTGTGAATAAAAAGATTATATACAACTACAAATAAATTAAATCAAGATGGGTTCTCCATCCAACCAAAATGGAATCAATTCCCAAGATTGATTAAGTTGTTCTTTGGATCAGCACTTTAATTCCTATGAGGTTTTCAGTAATTGGAAAAGCTAGCTTGAGCTTATCTAAGCTTTCATGATATTTTGTCCATTTCAATTCAATCTAGCACACATAAAAATGCAAATGCCCAGGTCTAGCTAATGGATATCGAATTATATGAGGGTTTTATACACAGTCAAAATTGGACATTTCTTGTCCTAATTTGACCACAGCTTGTGATCAAATTAGGGTGAGTGTTGACTCTGTTGAGCTGATTTCTTACTATTATGATCGTGTTTTTCTACATGATTAGGTGGTGCATTGGTTTTACATGCTGAAGAAAGGAGAGCTCATCAAAAGACTTGTGATGGAGCCTTCATGACAAGCTACCCTCTTTGTCATAGTCTCAGCTGTGAAAAATTAAATATGAGTATTTGATCTAGAAAGTCAATTCTCAACTAAATTCTCAAGTTTGTGACAACTGCTCATTTCAGACAATGCTTTATAGTTGTTCACCAGTTTACGTTAGAGAACAGCATTTTGGACTTTAAAATATTATCTAATATTTCATTTCCATAGCCCAAAGGAATTAGACTCTAATACTTAATTATAACACAGAGATGATAATGATTCCAATGTATTAAAGATCAACTGGAGCACCACCAGGCCATATAGAGAACAGAATAGAAGTTACATCCACAAAAGAACTACAGTTATTGAGGAACTAGCATAAATGACTGTTAATGAAAAGTGGAAAGAAAATTGCAATGAAGCTCAAGTTTAGGGAATTTGAGTAATAAATCAGGCGCAGAAAAATACAAATAGCAGAGCATGAGGATGCAAGTGGTTTGTGTCCACTGATAGAGTATTAGTTAGTTAGTAGTGGGGTTAATTGTACAGCTGGACTATTGGGCAATTAGTTACTAAATCTGGCTTCCTATAGGCAGTTGTAAAGGTGAGCCTAACTTAAATACTTGTGATGTACCTTTTATAAAACAACCAGAAATAAGACTACAATTTGTTTCCTCTTCTTCTCTGTGTTCCTTGTCTTTTCCCTCTACATTTCTTGGAGGGTGACTCCCTCAAACCAGTCAACATTCCTCTTCATTTAGAAAGTAAATTTTTAACATAATATGCTAAGTAAGCACTGAGCTAAATTCTAAATCACATCTTTGCCAAGCTATAGTTCCCCATCTTTTAAAAATGAAAAAAATAATCTACATTATACAAGTGGCAGGTAAGGTTATGAAAATCGAAATTAAAATAAAAGCGGGAAAGGAGTAAACCTGCCCATTCTTGAGCATCTGTTAGATGAGTTACAGCATCACGATTTGTAGCAATGAAAAGACAACCAGGGTTTTCACGTATGCAGAGTGTTCCATACCTTCCATCAAAGAAAATAATTTGTTAATCACTCACTTCATGGAAGGATAGATAGAATATATGTAGCAAGATTAAACTAGAATGATATCAGAGGTTTAAAGAAAACTTTGACAATTGTATTTACACTAATGGTGGTGACTTGAGTTAATAAAGACTAATGATTACTATTAAATAAAAGGAAAGGTGCACCTTTTTGAATAGTGTAGATAAACATGTGTGCTACAACAATAAACTAGGTGATTGAAGTAAGTTGTATGTTAACTTTGACAAATGAGTACAATTAGGGCTTCCATTGATAACATTCTAAGCTACTGAACGTTATAATATATAGATGGCATAAAGTCCCTAGGAACTGACAATTCAAGATATAAATTATTGTATGTGTAACTACAATCTTCAACCAAAGCATGGAATTGATTCTGATCAATCCAGTTAATAACATAGATTTGGAAGGAACTATTTTCAAAGGTATTGAGCACTAATAAATAAGATAAAGCATCTTCCGTTTACCCAAGCGAAGTGCCACTGGTTCAAGTTTGGGATTCAATATTTCCAAATTTGGGATAAGGTTGTATGCCAATCACCTGCCTAAACCTACGGAAGCAAAAGTCCAATGCACTTGGTATGACCTTTACGACAGACCTCTAATGTGTTTTTTTTGAGATCATTATTAGACTAAATGGTTGCTTTAGGCTGTGTCTTGCTTCCTGTATTTGGGTGTTTTTAAATTTCTTAAGATTATGGTTATAGTTCTTCAGTGAGTCTGTTTGTATACTTCCCATGTACTTGGAATGTACAACAACAACCAAGCCTTGGTTCCAAAACTTCGGCTCAGCTATGTATTCTTTTCAATTATTCTATCATTTTCAAAATCATACTCTCTATTACCTCCTTATTTGACAATGTACTTGAGATGTACCTATCTTTAATTTATCCTATCATTATCAACAAGATTATCTCTTTTTTAAAAGTGTATTAGAAGCATAAATTTTGGATATTCTTATTTATCAAGTAAATCAGGGTATGAACATATACTGTCACCAGCAATTAATAAGACGCTGACTGCAATAGCAGGTGCTAGTGGATACGTAATATATATTACTTAACAAGGTAATGTTTTAAAAAAATAATAGTAATAAAGTAAAATTTCTTTTTCAGACTTCTACAGTGTTAGCTTTCCCCTCTCCAGGCACAAAGAAAAAAAGACAAAAAGAAAGGCCTGGAATTTAAACATCTCCATATAGTTCTGAGGAAAAAAAGTAACTCCTGTCAATAACTTTGTCTGTAAAAGTGTTATTCTAAATTCTACATGAATTCATGATTATGGACCACATTCCTTTCATAGATACACTTACAGAAAAAAGATCTGCCAGAGATTATACCCAAAGCAGCAATTATACAATGTGCTTCAATGAAAAGGTAATGGCTGTTCTGCCAATACAAATGTGTCTGTGTCTTGTAATTAAAAACTTGAGATCTTACTGGATTTTGTAGTAGTTAAAATAGCGATCAAACCCAACCACAACAGCCCCAACCTAGAAAGCAATGAGGAAACTCCATTGTTATGGCTGAAATTTGAATCATGGCAAAAGAAATTGTTTTGAGAACCAAATAATGCACAAACCATAAACAAGATTGAATGTAATTTTTTTATCTTGTACAAACTGCTAGAGAAACTCAAATCAGAAATGCATTCATAAAGCACAAGAAAGAAGTATACATCCTTATCATGTTCCATCAGAAACCCAGGCTTCAGCTCTATCTTTTTACCACCATCATCCTGAAAATTTAAAATAAATAAATAAGCGCATATATGCATTATTGTTAAGGAGTAAATTGATGGATATAGGTTCTCTAGCTGAATTCAAGGCCAGCTGGTCCTCCAATGGAAAAGAGAGAATAACAGAGAAGGAAACAGAGAAAAGAGAATTTAAATTGAGTAACAATCTTCTTATTGATCCTTCTTTACAACTCTCTTGCCTTTATAAAATTGCCTAATGCCTTGCCTTCTAACCCGTGACTGGTACTAACAACTAAACCCAATTTCAGCTAAACCCAATTTCCTAACTAACTTCTAACTAACTAACTTGCCACCCTGTCATAACCACCCTGCCACTTGTCCTCACTAACTTGTATACAACAATCTGAATACACTATACAATATCAACACTGAAACTACTAATACAATTGCATTACAATCATACAACAACCTTGCCATATAACCCCACTTGTTATCTGCACTAACCACAAATATCCCTAACATAAATAATAAAGATGCTTCATGAAAAAATTATTATATTCCAAACCTCAACATCCTCAAAGATGGTGTTGATCAAATTGCTCTTTGTTGAGAAATCGTTAAAATTAATTTATCGTCAACATCCAAAAGCAAAACATATAGAAATTTTATACTTTATCTAAACATCACTTTCTTCTTATGCAACATAGGATAGAAACTTATGTTTAAAATATCATGTTATCATACAAAATCTCATCTATATAGACCTCATTGGCTCTTTAAAATTTCCATCACAGGCAATGTCTGGTTTACATGCCAAGATGTTCTTCTTTAGTTGAAAAAATGATTTAGTTGGAATGAATAATCACTGGCATAGACTGTCAAGACAGTGCACCTAAGATAAAATAGAAACTCTCAGCTTTGGCAGACAATTAGTTCATGCAATTAAGCAAATATTCAACCAAGAGACCTATATTTTTTCTTTTTCTTTTGATGGGGGGCGATCTGATTCGTATGCCATACATGAGACACATCGGAATGTTAAGAGCTCTATTTGGGTTGGACGTAGGGGCATAGAGTGGTTACTTACTTGTCTCGAAGATATACGAGATTGGGTGCCTAGCCATGGTTTACTTTGTAAGAGATTTAGGGATAATGGGAAGTTGTTAGAGTTCTGTGGAAGATCTAACAAAGCTGGTCTGTTTGTTGTTATTGCAGTTTATTTTGGTGGGTCTAGGAGAGGTTGTATTATGATACCTGCAAGCTCTAATAGAGCTGGTTGGTCTTTGTTTCAGAATGAGCTTAGGAATTTTTGCTCTGGTGCTAAACCGGTCTCTCTGGACAAAGTTTCTATTTTTAATGGTGGTGGAGATGGTCAGCTGGCTAGTGATGGCCGGAGTGGGAAGAGTATGTCTGTTTTTGGTAATCAGCAGAAGTTCAGGAATTTTGAAAAAAATGGAACTAAATGGGGGCAGAATGTGATTCATGGAGTTTCTTTTGAAAATGGTTCAGCTAGAAATGGCAATGTTTCAGCTTTATCTGGCAGACCCACGCGAGCTTGTAAGTTTAAGTTGACTCCTACTTTATTGGCTTTAAGGGTGTGCAAGCCTGTGGGAGGAAGACGTGTAGTGTCTTTTCTGGTGCTAAGGAGATCAGTTGGCCCAAGGATGTTGGTGATGGGCCAGCAGTCACTAAACTAAAAGGTGGGCTTGATGAAGCCCAACCCGTGGTGCAAGTGCCTTCTTTCAAGAAGGGCAGTTTGGTCAAGCCTAGTTCTTTACAAGTAAAATTTGGTGCTCAGACAACGTGGGTAATAGGCGAGTGCTCGAATGGTGTTAGGTGTGGTGAGTTCGAGTCGCCGAAGAGCGCAGTGGCGCCGGAACTGGTTCTCAGTGCCTCTGCACTCAACGGCGACCTGACCCATAGTGTCTCGGTGGCTTCACTGACTGGCAGGTTGGTGGGAGCTACTCCCGATGTAGCTGTTAGTGCGACGGTGACTTCAGGTTACGAGCTGGAGTTTGATGGGCGCACGCCGATGGTTGGTTCCGGTGCACCGGGGCTGAAGCGACTTCACCGTTTGCCATTTTGGAGAGAGGCAATCCCGATGTAGAGTTTGGTGCGACGGTGGCTTCAGTTTCTGAGCTGGAGCTTGACTGGTGCAAGCCGATGGAGGATTCTGGTGCACCGGGGGCTAATATGGTGGATTTCGATGCCAGAAAGGTGGGTTCTACTCCGGTGAGTACGGCGATGGTGTCTCTAGCTCTGCAAAATGGGTCACAGGCACATCGTCCGCATCGGTGGGTGAAGGTCAATGTTGGGAAAAGTGAGATTGTCCCTGTTGGGGAGGTGAATAATCTAGACGCACTGGCTAATATTCTTCAATGTAGAGTGGGCAATTTGCCTATGAAATATTTGGGGATGCAGTTGGGGACTTCTTTTAAGACAGTTTTGATTTGGAATCCTATTTTGGAGAAAACGGAGAAGAAACTATCTGGGTGGAAGCGTCTCTATTTATCTAAGGGTGGTAGGCTCATGTTACTGAAGAGTACTCTCTCAAGCCTCCCAACGTACTTTTTATCTCTTTTTACTATTCCTAAATCTGTGGCTGCTAGATTGGAAAGTATTCAGAGGAACTTTCTTTGGGGGTCTTCTAAGGGGAGTTTCAAATATCCTTTGGTGGCTTGGGAAAAGGTGTGTTTACCCGTCGAGATGGGTGGTTTGGGGATTAGAAGTGTGGTGTCATTTAATCAAGTTTTATTAGGGAAATGGTTGTGGAGATATGGGCATGAAGATACACATCTTTGGCGGCGAGTTATCTCCACAAAATATGGTGAGGGTCAAGGGGGGTGGTGTTCTAAAGTGTGCAGGAGGACTCATAGGTGTGGCCTATGGAGAAGCATTAATGAAGGGTGGGAGAGCTTCTCTAAGCATCTGTCTTTCGTAGTGGGTGAAGGCACTCGTATTCGCTTTTGGCATGATAGGTGGATTGGTGATAATACTCTAAAAGTTCTCTATCCTGATCTCTATGTGTGCTCAGCGGTCAAGGATGCTTGTATCTCTGAGGTTTTGTAGATGCCAGAAGGGGGTACTGTTAGAATATGGGATTTAAGGTTCTATAGAGCTTTTGAAGATTAGGAGCTAGCTGCATCTTATTCCCTTCTCCAGCTTATCCAATCCCGTATTCCTCGGGGTGATAGGAGTGATACTCTTTGTTGGCGGTTAAAGGGAGATGGTAATTTTGACACCCGGTCTTATTACCATGCGATTCGGGGTGTCTTGAATTCTTTGTTTCCTTGGAAGGGTGTTTGGAAACCAAAGATTCCTAGGCGAGTGGCGTTCTTTTTGTGGACAGCTACTCATGGTCGGATCCTCACTTTGGACAATCTAATGCTTAGGGGTCGCCCGTTGGCTACTTGGTGTTGTATGTGTTGTTGTGATGGGGAGTCGGTAGACCATCTTCTTCTTCATTGCCCTGTTACTCATTCCCTTTGGACTTTTATGCTTCAGGCCTTTGGTATTCATTGGGTTATGCCAGGATTAGTGGCGGGTATGTTATCTTGTTGGCATCAGTGGCTTGGGAAACATAATTCGGACATTTGGAATTTGGTTCCAGGGTGCTTAATGTGGATTGTGTGGTTGGAACGAAATCGTCGTTCCTTTGAGGATAATGAGAAGACGTTGGACGAGTTAAAGGTTTTATGCCAACGTAGTCTTTTGGAGTGGTCTTGTTGTTGGGGTTTTACCGATTGTTCTTCTCTCTCTGAGTTTATGTCTTCCCTTAACTTAGTTTCCTGATTTCTTGTTTTGCTGTGCTGTTTGTTCTTTTTTTTTCTTATTGTTCATCATCATAAACAACTTGTACTTTTCTTTTCTTTTTTCTCATTAATAATAAATTTCTGATTACCTATCAAAAAAAAAAATATTTCAATAGCATCAAATAATTTTTTTAGAGTAGGTGACGCTGAATTAGGTTTCTGGATGTCGCAGAAAAAGTCTAAGATATTTAGGGCCCGTTTGGTAACAGTGTTTAAGTATTATTGTTCAGTTTTCAGTGTTGTGAAAATACATGCTTGAGTGTTATAGAAATACGTGTCAAAAGTGTTATTATTATTTAAACACTGAAAACTGTTGTTTAAACAACCGTGCCAAACAACCCCTTAATGTCTGTTTGGCATCAGCTTATAAGGTCAGCTTTTTTTAGCTTTTAGTTTTTTTGTACAGCTTTTTAAAACCTCACTTTTTCCCTCATTTTCTCACTTCTTAAAATTTTTTCAAAGGACAAGTATACTTTAGCATACTTTCAGCAAAAAGCTAAATAAGATATTCTCAAAAAAACAGTTTGTATGAAAATAAATGAATAATACATTTGTTGTTGTCACGTCATTTATTGTAATGCTCTTATGTGTCACCAATATCCATACCATCATTTCAGCTTTGTGAGAAATCTTTCACAGAATTTAAATTTAAATTTGCTATCAAGAGTGAATACTTCACAAAAACTACTGTGTAAGAACAGCTGAACCATTAATTTCTATGAGAGAAAAGTACAGATTAGGTATGAAGCTTTGCAAACAGCATAGTAAGAGGAAATCATATCTAACGTGATCCTTAAAAAATTTTATCAAAACTGATATATCAGAATTATAAAAAATAAATAAATAAATCAAACAAAATTTACACACTATCATGTAAAAGTTGCAGATATATTTGGAACATGTAAAGAAACTCAAGATTTATAGTATATTTGGATCAAGAAAGCAACTTATGTGAATTTTAATTCATACTTACTGGCCCACCAAGGTATTGAAATCCAGCAAGCTCAAGCTCCTTCAAGATGCCATCCTCACCAATCACATAGACCTAAATCATGACCAGCTATCAGCACCGTATTTTCTATATCCCTTAGTTAGCATACTCATTCAGGGCATCAACAAGATTTCTAAACATGCCTTACCATTTGTGATTTATGAACAAGTAAAATTTTTGAAGGATATCAGGGTAGCAGGATAACCGTAAGCAGAGAGATAGAACTGTTAGATAATAAAGAAAACTGAAAATGCTCTGCAATTTTTGTAAGCATTCACCAGAATAGAAAACACAGTGCAACGTTTTAATCAGTATTGTATAGGTTTGAGATAAAGGCCTTATAAGAAGACCAGAAATAAATTACAAATGGAAGGAAGATAATGGTAGAAGTCTCATTTCATGGAACAGTAAAGTGTCCTCTTCAGAACCATAAACTTTACGTAGTGGCGGCTCCAGAAATTTTGTTCAGGGTGATCATTAAGAAATTTAAATTAAACAAAATTTCATAAAAATAAAATTTGAATATATTGACATAAAAAAACAATCGCAAATATATAAAGTTTTAAAATTTCATTCTACAAGTTTTTCATATTTTGAAATTATTGTATGATAGTTTCATTATTAATACTATCAACTACATTTTTTTTCAATATAAACAGTCAAGTAATCATTAAACTACAGATCTCCCCTTCAATTACCAACATCTTACCTAAATAAGTAACAATATAAACAAAATGCATCATCCTTTTTTATGATATGTTCCAACCTATATTTTGTATTCTTTAAACTAATCAAGATTAAATTAATGTAGTGCTCCACTAATTTCTTTTTTAGGGAAATCATGGCAAAGAGGTTGACAAGAACATCTTTGTAAATGTGCTCTTTTTATTTTCTCTCAATTATTAGGATGAAAAGATGAAAACTTTTCTTATAGCCTAGAATCTAAAAGAAAATTATTCAAGTGAATACGAATTTGCTTAGAAGAAAAATTTTGTAATAAAAGTGATTTCCTTATAAGAATTTTGTCCATAGTGATAACAAAAAAATAAAGGGTAAGTTACAAGTTCATTCAACGTATTCAACTTAGGCATTAAACCGTCACATTAATCATGTTCAATAAAATATTGAGGTATTATTTTAGTGCATATGTGTATGTACAAGATGTATCACATAAATCCAATAAATTCATCTAAAGACTAAAGCAAGTACTAACTGACTAGCTATTGGAAAATATGCATTTTTTTATTAAAAAAAAAATAGCAATTTTAAAATATGTCTTTTGTAAACATAATTTAAAATATCACAATTAAACATTTGATTTGGGCTTTTAGGCTAATTTGTTTGTTTGGACAATTTTTGAGAAATGCTACGTCCACAATATTTTCACAACAAATCCTAGTTGGCAATTGTTACTAGTTTTAATTTACATATCATTAAAAAAAAAAAAAAAAAAAAATTCTACCGGCAACAATCTGCCACTTAATATTTGTTATGAAAGTGTTGAGGACATATTGTGAACATAGCACTTCTCACAATTTTTTGGTTCAATCTTCAATGGACCAAAATTTTGGAGAAGTCAAATTTTATTTTTAATGGACAAATTTTTATTTAGGATGTTCAAGTTTTTTTTAGGGTGGTCAACAATCCATATTAATTTAGAATTTCATTTTTTTTTAGTATAAAATTTATTTATTTTTCAAGTTTGAGGGTGGTCCTGTGACCACCCTCAATTATATATGGCGTCGCCCCTGACTCACACCCTCAATTATATATGGCGTCGCCCCTGACTTTACAGCTACTGGATGTGTTGGGCCGTTGGCATCCGTCCTTTGCCATAAGATGGCCATAAGCAAATTACCATAATATGTGCCATGTAATTTGTTGAGTCTTTTGCTAGATATACATTATAACTGTAGATAAATTATTCATAATGTAGATAAATTGTTCACTACTAAACATATATGGGTTAGGCTCTAGGTTTTAGAAAATGTAAAGCCAATTGCTAGTCCAACACCAACCGGAAAAATAACTTCCTGTTAAGACCTTCCAAAGTCTGTAACTGAATAAATTTTGTGTAAAAAGCTTGACTGCAATCAAGACATATATACAAGGATATATGGCCAACAATGGAAATTTCCTTTTAAAACAATTGCTCTTGCCCAGACATATGGAGCTGATCCCTACATTGCTGGTATAATAGGAAATTTTCTGTTTGTGTCACCAGGTAAAATACAAATTTAATACAAATACCTTTTTATCTTTTGGGAAATTAATGGACTTCAAATATGCAGCAGCAGCAAAAGATGATGCAAAAATTTCCTCCTGAAATGATTCAGTTGCATTAGAAGTTATGATTAACAAAGTTTAGCAAACATGGGGAGAGAAGAGTCATTAACTAACCTCATTGACATTCAGACCAAGTGTCTCAAACTTTTTACCATATTGTTTCCTAGACTTTGTTGAGTTGTTGGTAACAAACACTAATCTCTTGCCCTGCAGAAAAAGAAAATCAACAAATATCTCATAGCCATAACAACTCACTGACGCCCAATACTTTACTGCAATAATCCCAATTGTAATCATTTCACAAGGAAGTCAACAGATAAATGACAAAATAATAATGATAATAATAATAATTTATCATAGACATACAAATGCATGCAAGGTAACACCTACATTCATATACAGACCTTGGACCGAAGCATATCAAGTGTTTCTGGGACTCCATCAATTAGTTTATCTCCTTTCCATATAACTCCTGCAAATCAATGATAAATAAAGTAAAGATCTTTAATTAGATTATCACTAGAAATGTAACCGTAGCCAATCCCCCAAGAAAAGAAAAAAAGAACAGAAGCTACAAACACATACCTAATTATTTTAATTAGAAAATTCAAATATGCTAATTTAAAAAAGAAATCAATTTCGAATAGAAAAAGGTATTTATTAAAATGTTATCCAATAAATTAGCACTAGATTTATCCCATTTATGCTTGCCTCAAACTTTTCAATGACAAATTGTAGACCTAGTCATTCAACTTTCTGAAATTGGGAATGCATTTCTGTTACACATTACGGTAATGCTTGGTCTTGGAGTTCATGTGCAAGTGTGAAGTCCAGATCAAAAAATAGTAGAAAAAAGTGAGATTGTATACATGGTAGACTAAAGCTTTTGGATTCAAGTGGTATCCAACATATTTGTCCAAAATGTCACTAGAAGACTCCTCAAGTCTCAATTTCCCAACGCTTAACTAATTTGGGGCACTAGCATGTCTTTAGTGGAACAAAACACCAAAATGTGACTATATATGGATTGAAAACTTAAAGATGGACTTGTTCCTTTGATTCTGGGAGGCAGAGACGCAACCAATAATGTTAACAAAATTGTAGATTCTGTAATCAACAATATAAGCTGAAGTTGGCATCCTACTGGATTTTATTATCTGGTAAACATTCAAAGCAATAACTTGACATTGGTTTTTTTATACTTCTCAAGAAGACTCAGTTACTTGAGAAGCCTCTAAATATGAAGACTGTAACTTTTATTCCATATGAAGACTATTTAGAAGTGGTCTTCCCAAGGTAATTTGGTAAAAGTTAATTTGGTGCTCAAAATCAATTCCTAGGCACTCTTTTATTACCTGGCTAATCATTCTAAACAAATGGTCTACCAGAGAGATCCCTAAAATGAGGCAAAAATGGATATGTTTTATGGAAAATAGTAAATTACCTATTCTATGAATGTGGCCTAAAAGAAGGATTTGGTAAAGACTTCTTCAACTCTGTTTTATCAATAAAAGAGTTGGTGATGGGATTCAGAGCTTAGATGGGAAGCTGCAATTTGGAAAGGGAAGTCTGATTGCGATGTTCTTGAAGCTGGTTTGGATGGCTCATTTAATTTTTATACCATCTGTGAAATAAGAAAATTGCTCATATACCTATGCGGAAAAATATATATGGAAAAGCTTTTTTTTAGACTAGTGATATGAAGTTCAATTTCAAGTTACCTCGTACAGAAAGCAAAATAGTTCCAATCTAAACAAAAAGATCTGTAATAGGCATTTCTTTAAGTGCTTTTAATAATACTTCAAGTTGATTGCTTCCATCCATTGGTTCTTATTAGCTGGTTTTTTGTTAGCCATTAGCTTGAAATTACACAGTATATATGTTGTTATTGTGCAATTGCTAGGGCTCCAACAATCAACGTATAAAAAGAAAGGAAATTTTAAAATTTCTCAAGAGATTAAAGGAAATGTTCTTAAGAAATTAACTTAAATTGTTTCAAGAGGGCAAACCTGACCCAATTTTTCCCCTTCAATTTGTTTATCATAATTGTGTAATTGAACATAAATCAAACTTCCAACCCCACTCTCTTAAAAAAAAAGGGGGTTCTCATTCACTTCAACCTTAATTAAAAATAACTAAATTAATTAGCATAATGCCTTGAGAATATGAAATCCAAAAGCACTTTAAGGTTTTAACTATTTCCTTATCCTAAACAAACCCACAAACAAACAAACATATTAGCACGCGTGTACGTACACACAACAAACCGTCCTCATATCACAACACAAATTAATAAACAAAAAAAACCAATTCAATCCAACGCCATTAAAGCAATTACCCTTTTTTTTTAACTTTGTTCTTGTTCATATAACTTTAACAAAAACAAAACAATTGAAGAATAAAAAAATAAAAAAAGACCCCTCACCATCACAGTCAAAGATGAATGTTTCAACAGAGTTGATAAGCTCCTCCGCGTTCTTAAGAGGTTGCGCTGATGCCTTTATTGTGAAACTCTCCATTCTTGACGTACCAAAGTTGTTGCACTTGTTCTTGTTATAGGTGTTGTGTTTATTGGTGTTCCATCTAATGCTGAAGAAGTTAGATAAAGGGTTTGGTGGGGTAAAGAATCTGGAACTGTTGGAAGTGAAATGGCAGAGAAATGGAGATGGGGTTGTAGAAGAAAGGGCAGAGACTACAGATAGAGAAGCTGTGGCTGCGGCTGTTGTTTTGGTCAGCATTTTGGGTGTTGGGTACTCGTGTTACTTTTCTTGCGCGGGTGTGTGTGTTGGCCGTTTGAGGTAGTGGGAGGTTTGTTTTTTTTTAAGTGGTTGTTTGGGATTGGAGTGTGCGTTTTGTGTGGATGAGATGAGACCTGAGATATAAAAGCATCCACGTCAGCAGATATAAACCTTTACATAATATAAAAGGATATAAATTTTACACATTTTACTTCAAAAATGTTTCACATCAATGCTTCTAAAAGTGTGCATATTTGCACATTTGTTACATTAACCTTGCATATATATGCACGGTTACTATAGCTTTGTATTTTATTTTTTTAATAATTTTTTCTCTCACTTCTTAAGTCATATTTTCTCTTTTCTCTGTTAACTCTCTCTCCCTTCTCCACCTGACTCTCTTCCATCTCTATCTCCTCTATACAAATCATCAAAATCATCAAACAAATCCTAGATCTAGATCTTAACTCATCAAACTCATATGGTTTTCTTAAATCTAAATCTTAAACTCATCAAACCCATTTACAAAATCATATCATCAAACCTATATTGTTAACGCCCAGCCTCGACCGGCTAAGCGGAAAAGACCACCGCCGATGTGCCTTCATTCGACCACCTGCCATGGCAACAGCTCCCGCGCGCGTAGGGCCCGTTGGAGGCTCCTCTCGATGTATATGCGTGTTGTTCGCGCAAAGCTTTAGGTGCTCTCTCTCTTTCTCGGTAGAGGAATGTAGGTCTACCTTTAGTGTTATGGCAAGAATCTGGACCAAATTTTAAGGGATTACCAAAGGTAAGTGGAGTCGCCACCAATCATTGGGTTTTTCTAAGATGTGATTGGTCACCTGTTTCTAGTTGATTTTATTACTGATCCTAGGCTAAGAAAAAATGGCGTTTTTCCTAATCTAATGTGGATGGAAAAAAATCTCGATTATTAGGTCCAGAAGTTTGGTTACGTGTGGGGAAGGTGTTAGGAACTCCACAACGCCTATCCAAGGATAGTCCTTTGTTTTGATAAAACCTTAATTTTTGGAAATTGGCAATAAAAACATGATTTTGGCATTGGCTTTTAGGGCTTTACATGCATGGGGGGGCTTTGAGGTTTGGCTTTTGAACGGGTGTGGTCCCAATAAATGCTTTCCTAAGGCATTCGAGCAAAGTGCCAAATTTCCACTGCGAAAATCCGGCGAGAAGTCACCTTACTTTCGCTTCCAAAATTAAGCATTGCTAGCCTTAAGTGACACGGATTGTGACAATCACACTGGAAAAGGGCAAGCAGGTATATATATACATGCATCGTGCACAATACTAGCACACAAAACAGGAAAGTAAATGCCTACATCCCAAGAGCATGGACTAAAATAAAGGTATAGGAAAATAAACAGGGGTCGCCATACTCTAGAGATGAGGACGAATGGTACAAAGCACGATATACCTAATACAAACCATCTAAGGGAGAAAGGGAGGAGGAAGGAAGGGGTTTAAAAGAGTACATAACCAAAGGGAAAAGCTAAATCCTAAACCTACTGAATACAGCCGCTCGACTCATGTTGGCAAGCTTGCATCTATGCCCTTTTTGCTTGCGTCTAGGAGATCACGCCCTAGCTCCATGTGTCCTCGCTCTATGTGTGTACATGTAAAGGCAAAGACAAGAAATCAGCAGACGAGCAATGGAAAGGGAGAGATGCATAGATAATAGCAAAAGGGCGCAAAACGAACAAGTAAGATAGCAATGACAAGCATAGCATACAGGATGCGAGCAAATATACGAGCAAAGGGGCAAACAAGCAAGATAGTAAACAACAAGCAAAAGATAAACAAGCAAGATAGCAAACAAAAGGTGGTGTCCGCGAGGGACAAATGTAGGTTTGGATCGGTTGTCCATAGCCTCATTGTGTTGAAGCATGGACGACACACTAACAAGCAAAACTCATGCATGAACATGTAAACAAGCGTGTAAAGATGCACATAAAGCCAACAGGTGGCACAAAAAAGCATGATAAGCAATCATCGCATGGAGTGGAAAAGGGGATAGGTGTGCACGAAGCAACCGGCATCATGGCGATGCATCCCAAATGGCTACATCCAAATAAGGCCTCATGGGCGTCGAATGTAACCACACAACCACGAACCCGATAAGGGCGCCAAATGTGGCAAAACCTAAAACAAGAGAGGCTAACACAAGCATAAAACATAGAAGCAAGCAAGCACAGACATGAAAAACGGGTGATCCAAACCTTTTGATATGGGCCAAGATGTATGGACGATGACAAAGACCATAGGGCCTAGATCAAGTCCAAACCAAAAGGACATAAGAAAATGCGATAAAAGGAACAAAAGGGCTGCAATAGCACATGGCATGACAAACAAGTCTAGGCCTAGGCATACAAGCATGGCATGGAGCACACAAGCACATGGAAGATTGCATAAGCATAGATCCAAGCACGCAAGCATGTGAAAACATAGATCTAGACATATAAGCATGGCAACGTGTGTGAACGTGTGAAAGCTAGCACATAAACATGGAAGAACATGAATCCAAGCATGTAAGCATGTATAGATGCGGATCTAAGCATAAAATATGGCGAAAAGCACATGAACACATAGATCCGAGCAAAGCATAACCATAGAAATGATATCAAGCATGTGAGCACATAACCCTAACATCAAAATAAAGAAAAAAGAGGAACGAAACAAAGGAAAGCACAGCATAAAACCCTAAGCATGTAGATTTAAGCATGTAAGCATGTAAACAAGCGTAGAAACATGTAAATCTAGCCAAACAACACATAGAAACAATAGATCTAGGCATAAACATGTAGCACAAAGCACAAAGCACATAGATCGGGACAAAAAAAACATTTGAACAAGCATAAAAGAACACAGATCTAAGCTAAAACATGCTAGAAACAAGATAAGGCAAGAAGCATGTCAAAGAAGGCAATAAAACATATTATTATGGCAAAAAAAAGCAAGAACATGCAAGGAAAAAAATTTAGAAGGTTAGGGGTGTGGATGATAGCTAACAAAGCTACATCCACACCCTTAAACCCCAAATCCAAGATGTAGAACCAAGGAGGAGAAGATTGAGTACAAGAACACTACCTTGTGTTGTTGGTGAAGATGCAAGAATCAAGAAACTTTGATGTGTTTTTTTTGGGTTTTTTTTTTTTTTTTTGGGTGTGAAAAGAGAGAGAAAAAATGCCCAAAACAGCTCCCAAAAACCCAAATTTTCAATTCTGGTCCAATCAGAGGTGCCAGGGGCTATTTATAGCCTTTGGTGTGCTTCTCGAGGCTTGGCACACCTTGTAGGGCCGCCAAGTTGGGTTGGAGGCCCAACCATGGAGGTTCGCCTTTGTGGTGGCTATTTGAGTTTTGGCTATTGAGGTTTAGCCAGAGAAGTTTTGTGGTGGTCTGAACTTTGAAGAGAAGAGAGTTGAGAGATGAGAGAACATGTGAGAGATAAAAATAAGAGATAATGTGTGAGAAAAAATGAAGGTAAAAATAATAATAATAAATGAATATTTAAATAAAAAGGGGTGTATAATAGATAGTATGATGTGGGTGTTTTGTAAAAGTGGTCGTGTAAAATAGAAAAAGTAGGATTTTATGCTAAAATAGAAGAGAAATTTTACACATATTGATATGGTTGCTCTAATAGACGGCTTTAGGAAAAATTTGCTATATAGCATAATTTTAGATAAAACTAGTCCTTAACCCGTGTGATGCAAAAGAATAGCCACTAGATGAATTTCAGAAAAATAAAATAAAATAAAATAAAAAAATAAATTATTGTTTTATTTACTAGATGCGAAAATGTGCTTATTGACAAAAAGGTGCCTGTTGAACGAAAATGTACCTATTGAACGAAAAAAGTGTCTATTGAATGAAAATATACCTATTAATCGAAAATGTTCTTATTGAATGAAAATGTGTCTATTTATCAAAAATATACATATTGAATGAAAATGTGCATGTTGAAGGGTCATAATCATTTGGGTATAAATAGTGGTTCATATTAATTTGGTAACTTTTTCTCAACTTCTCTTTCATCTTCTTAGAAACACAATAAACCTGAGGGTATTCTCCAAAATTACTATTTGTAAGTCGGTTTTTTTTTTTTTGGTTAAATAGTGAAAAGGTCCAAGAATCAAGCCACACCAATGATAGCAACAATAATACTTAATGATTTCTTCATCTGGTAACTTCTTCTCTTTCATCTTTTTTAGAAACACAAAAAACCTATGAGTCTTCTCAAAAATTGCTATTTATAAATACCAATAATGACCGGGTATTAGGCAATTACTTACCGTGTAAATGCTCAAAGAGTTATCCCATTTGGAGCATATTCAAAAACTATGATTCTGGTGAAAGGCTCCTCTTCCTCACAATATCCAAGAAGGTTGACAAAATTCTTGTGGTTAACTTTCGATAATGTGTCAATCTGAAACCATAACAACAGAAACAATTAAGGACACTCGAACTGCATAAAACCCACACACGGTTCAATGCAATTTGTTTGTCAAATACCTTCTTCCTGAACTGTGTTTCTAAACTCTTTGACCAATCCATGGCAGATATTGCTTTTCTAAAACACGTTAATTTAAAAAGGTCCAATTTTTTTTTTTTTTAAATCCCTTATTCGGTCTAAACACCCTCCCCATAGAATCAAAGAAGTGAACCTACCCCCAAAATCCCACCCTTACTCGATTGGGATTCCCCATAGTATTCTTTCGCCATTATGTTATGTGAGTATTAGTATTTTTCAGCAAATCAATAACCATATTTGCTTCATGGATTTCGTGGGCTAATACGTATTATATTCAAAGTTTGAGTTCTCTTGACCGATGAAGTTTAATTGTTTGCTCCATATAAAAAATAATTTTGCTCTTTGCTAAAACTTGCGTCTTTATGCAGTGATCTTTTCTAGGATCTGCCATCTGATTGCACCATCCATGTTTTCTTTACAATAACAGTTTTTTGTTTTAGGGTAATTCTACCGTACCTCCAAAAATGGGGGTACGGTACCCACTAGTAGGCAATTTGTTATACCAGGTTATCATATCTTTACATTTGATGGTTCCATCTTCACATTGTGTAGTTTCAACATCACATGTGATAATTCTTTTGTCACGTTTAGTGGTTTCCCTATTTTTTCTCACATTTGACGGTTTCATTCTCATATTGTGCAGTTCCAACATCACATTTGATAGAACTTTTGTCACATTTGGTAGTTCCTTTATTTTTTTCCTCACATTTGATGGTTCTATTCTCACATTGTGCAGTTCCAACATCACATTTGACAGTACTTTTGTCACATATGGTAGTTTCCTTATTTTTTTTCTCACATTTAACGGTTTCATCCTCACATTGTGCAATTCCAACATCATATGTAACAGTTCTTTTATCACATTTTGTGGTTCCCTAATTTTTTTTATCACATTTGATAGTTACATCCTCACATTGTGTAATTCCAACATCACATTTGACAGTACTTTTGTCACATTTAGTAGTTCCCTTTTTCTTTTCTCATATTTGACGGTTCAATCCTCACATTGTGCGGTACAAACATTCCATGTGATTGTATTTCTGTCACATTCGGTGGTTCCTTTATTTTTTTCTCACATTTGATGGTTCCATTCTCACATTGTGCAACTCCAACATCACATGTGACTGTTCTTTTATCACATTTGGTAGTTCCCTTATTTTTTTTCTCACATTTGATTGTTTCATTGTCACATTCGGCAGTACCAACATATCATTTACCAAAAAGTGACTATAATGCCCTTAGAACCTAAAAAACAACCGTAATGCACTTTAAACCTAAAAAATGATCGAAATACCCATAGAGTCCCAAAAATGACAGAAATGACATTGAAACCTTAAAAAATTTCGAAATACCCTTGAAACCTATAAAATGACCAAAATACCTCAAAACTCAAAAATGACTAAAATACCCTGAAACCCTTAACAATTATCAGAATACCCTTAGAACTAAAAAAATGATCAAAATACCCTTATAACCTAAAAAAATTATCAAAATTGCCTTAGAACCTAAAAAAAAACTAAATGACCCTAAAGCTTAAAAAATGACGGAAATTACCCTAAAACATAAAAAATGACTGAAATAACCAAGAAATCTAAAAAATTACCATAATGCCCCCTATACCTAGAGAATATTTGAAATACCCTTAGAAACTTAAAAATGACCAAAATACCCTTAGTACCTAAAAAATGAATGAAATGACCCTAAAAACCTTAGAAAGGATTGAAATATCACATTTAACTGTACTTTTGTCACATTCAATGAGACCATTATTTTGTTTTTCACATTTAATAGTCCATCGTTACATTATGCAATACCAACATCACACGTGACCTTACTTTGTCACATTCAATGGTTCTCTTATTTTTTCTAACATTTAATAGTTCCACTTTCACATCAAGTAGTGCCAACATCACACCTAACCGTACTTTTATTATATTTGGTGGTACATATTTTTTACTCACATTTGACAATTCTATATTAATATCATGCAGTACCAACATCATATCTAACTGTATTATTATCACATTCGGTGGTACCCTTATTTTCTACTCACATTTAAAGGTTCAGTCGTCACATTATGCAGTATCAACTAGGGCCGGAGGGAGACTTGGACGTTCAGGGGAAATGCCCCCCCCCCTCCCCCACACCTAATTTTTTTTTTTTAAAATTATTATATACATAGATACCAATTTTAGAAATTTTGTTCCATAAAATTACACTTTGCCTCTTTCAACAATATTATTGATTCTGTTAAAAGTAATGTTATAGCCATAAACTTTTCTACAACAATTTTTCAAAACTTTTGATGTAATAAATTCTTTTTAGTTTGCATTTAGCCTACCACATACATCACTTTTTTACTTACTAATAACTACTCACCACAATAGCAATTTGTAAAAAAATTTGTAACTCTTAACTGATAGGCCAAAAACGAATTAACCCCTTTTGATAAATTAACCAATTAATTTAGCCAAGTGAATTAATTAAGTTAATTAACATGCAAACGTGTGGTAGCACAAACAAATCACCAATAAACTAAGTATGCAATGGAAAATAAATTGACACGGTGATTTGTTTACGAATGGGGAAAACCTACACGACAAAAACCCTACCGGGAGATTTTGAGGTCACCACTCCCGAAATTCCACTATTATCACAACAAGCGATTACAAGTAAAGGAATCTCAGTACCTTATACCAACCTACAGTTGAACTCTTACCCCAATATCCAATTGGACTTGTTTTGTAGTGACAATTTCTCCTTTCGATGCATGGCTCCCAAGTACGTGACTAACCAATTACGCGAATCCCAGTACGCGACTTCAATCACCAATTAGAGAAGGTTATTGGCTGAAAAATTCTTCAGTTCATCCCAACGATGAAGATCAAGAAGATGCTTGGTCACAAAACCCTACGGTACACAAACACAGCAATTTCTTCAAGAACGATGAATTATGACAAATTCTGTCTCGGGTCACAATTTGCTTGAACAAACTTTGTTCAACACTTGTGCAACTTGTGAACTCTTTAACAGCCCTTAAAATAATCCTTTTATATGTCTAGGGTTGTGAGAAAAGGAAAGCCCAAACACATAAAACCGGATTGGAGTCAAAACAAAATTGGAATTCTATTCTTCATAAAGCTCGACAGATACCTGTCTGTCGAGATGCTGTCGAGCCACGGGGCTGGAACAGCTTCTTAAGCTCGATGGATAGCTAGCTGTCGAGCTTTAATGACAGGCACTTCTTCAGCTTGTTTCTTGGACAAACTCGTATGTCTTCAACACTTGATCTTGAAACGCAGTTTCTTGAAGTATTAAACACATTCTAGATCTACCTAAATACAAGTAAAGTGCGTTTTGTCAAATGATTAGTCAATTACATAAAATAGTAACATATGTTCCTAACAAGTGAATCACATATGTCCTAACAATCTCCCCCTTTGGCAATCCGTGACAAAACCACAACAAACAAATGAACATATGAGAGAAGTCATAAATCACTCAACTTATATTCACTTGTTGAATACAATAAAATTTATCCTAACACAAACTCTTGAAAAACTTTGCAAGAAGAGGGTTTATGGTAAGTAGACTTTGACAACCTGTATTTCTGAAACACTTTAAACAAAACTCATTAAGGCATCTTTGTGTGAAACAGAAATAATAGATTGCATACAAGTAATAAGAACCATGTGTATAAGGAAAGAAAAGAAACAACACATGCAAGAATAGCTAAAAGAAACACACATCATCATATAAAGAAAATAAGTACAATGTATGTCAATAATGGTCACAAGACCCATGTACAAGAATAAATGTATCTAAAATAGTGAAAAGAAAAAGATACATGTAATCCTCACTACATCCCTTAAAAATATCAACACTCAACACCCCCCCTAACAAAAATTTCCTATACTAACTCTCCTCCTAAGAATGACTACTCTCATATCCAAAACTACTTCCCCTTTTTGTCACGAGTGACAAAGGGTAAGAGTGTTAAGTAGACATCTCATCGGTAGAGCTAGCATCTCCATCATCATCATCAGAAGCATCATCGTCATCACCATCATCATCATCCTCATCCTCAAAATCAGAAGCCACTAGAGGAGGTGGAGGAGACGCCTCAGGAGTAAAGCCACCCATAGCCACCTGCCGTCATGCAATACGACCGACACAAACGTTCACCTGATACAACTCTGTAGAGAGTGTATCAAGGTGAGCATCCATGCATTGCAGTTGCGCCATGATGTCTCCGAGTGACACATTGCTCGTAAAAGAGGAAGGAGCAAATATAGATGGAGCAAAAGGAGAGGGAGGAGCTGCTGAATCCGACTGCCGTGACCTAAACTGTGCCTCACTACGTTTAATAGTAGCGGTGTCTATGGCACACATGATAGAAAAGTGGTCGGAAGAGGGAAAAGGAACAAAAAAATGGCATAGAATCCGGGTGATAGCCGAAGAGAAAATGAGCTTATCACGGGTAGCCATATCCCTAAACACATCTATAATAGAAAGAATAAAATGTGAAGGAAAATCTATAGTGAGGTGCTCAATAAGAGACAACAAAAATCGAGCACGAGGTTCTGTGATAGAGTTATAGTGAGAGAGTGGGTATGCATGGGGAATGCATGAACATGTGATATGCAAAAGAAATTGCATCATTGGCTCAGCCCAATCCAAACCTACCAGCACACAAGCAGTTCAACATATATAACACACAACTAAATGCATGAAAATACAGTTATAATGCACATGGAATGCAATGCGTGAAGTTTTTAAGATTGAATCTTCAAAACCCATCCCAAAAATTACACAAAAACCTCTTTGATTTTGAAAAACCCCAAATTTTGCAAAAATCCCAAAAGCTTAGGTTTCAAAGAATGAAATGCATGAAGATGAGAGAATCGAAGCTTACCAAGTGAAGAAAAGCTTGATTAATCTCGAAAAATGCTTGAGGAAGAGGTTAGAAGTGAAAGAGAGAGTCTTTAGGAGATGAACAGGTGCGGACAGATCAAGAGAGATCGAGGAAATGAGAATCAGATCGCGAAGAACCTTTATATAGATCCTCAGTAATTCTTGACAGATAGAGGTGTCGAGAGGTGTTGAGCCATCTGTTGAGGAAGGTGTTGAGAAAAACAACGTCGACAGATACAACTGTCGAGAAGGTGTCTAGAAACAAAGCAAAAACACAAAAAGAGAAGCTCGATCGATCCACCAACTATTGAGAAGCTATCGAGGGTCCAGGAACTTTCTCGATCGATCCACCTAGCTGTTGAGGATCTGTCGAGATTGCGATAAGAAAAGAGGTTAAGAGCTCGATAGATAGCCAAGTGTCGAGGAGGTATCGAGGAGGTGTTGAGATTGCTTAAAAACCGTTTTTCAAGAAGGGAAAAACACAGATATGAATGCAATCAAGATGCAACTTAACCAAAGATCCAATCAACATTTTAAGCTTTCAAAATCATCTCTCAACAAAAATTTTAAGCACAATGATCCCAAAAACACACACACACACACACACACACACACAATAAGTCTAACCAATTTTATATTTCAAAAACAAGTTCAGACAGTTTAGTGAGCATACATTAACACATGTAAAACCTTGTGATGGTCAAATCACATTGTATCTGCACATGTATCAAGAGTAGCAAAGAATATTGCGTGTTGTGTGTGAAAAACATCACAAGATTGCATAAGTATATACATGTTATGACGATTTGAGATATGAGAAAATCACTTTAACTCATACACAATCATAACTATTTGATGAGGCCTATCACCTTCGAGGTACATCCTATAACTCTCATATCTCCTAGAATACACGCTTGTAATCATATTTAAAAGCATTTTGATCTTTCTGCTTTTTATTTTTCTTTGCATATTTTTCTTTTTAAACAAATCATGCATGGGCATATAAAAGATAGAAAAGAAATATCCAATTATGTTAAGCATTTGACATTCCAATTTTGCTATGCCGAAGTACACAAATGTCATTGACATCACACTTTTGTTATGCCGAAGCATACAGATGTCATTTCATGATTGGCGAGCAACAGTGGTGAGATGGTTATTTATACCTTTCTCTTAAGATTTTCTAGTCCTTCCCGTCAAAAAAAGTGATACGAGTGTTAAGTACAAGAGATAACTTAATCTTACTCATCACAAACAAGAGCCACAAAGCTCACTTGCTTAGTTGTGCATAGAGCTCATCTAAGCTACAAGAGATACAAAGTTTAGAAAATTTTGTTTCAATGGCCATCCAAGGTACACAAGTACCAATGTACACAAAACACACATTGTTTTTGTATTTTTTTTTATTTTTCAATTTTTTTTATATCAAAAATAAAATAAAGCAAAACTGAAAAATAACTAAACAAAAACATGTTAAACAAAACAAAGCATAAAAAATAGACTGACTCAAAACAAAAGCAAAACACACAAGTTATGCAAAAACAAAAACTCAAAGAGAGAGAAGAAAGTGATAGAATCACTTGGAGCCATTTTCCTTCCACGCCTTTGAAGACCCTTTCCTTTGAGTGAATCCTTGAATCGGCGGTGAGGGGGAAGAATTGAAACCGTTCAAGTTCGAAAGGAACATGAGGGCTTTGAGAAGATCTCCAAGGAGAGCAAGAGAGGATTAAAGCTGATTTTGGCTTCCAGATGCTATCATGCCATTGCTTTATTGAGTGGCTAACCACTTATAGCAATTTGGTTGAGTATGACCGGCAACTCCATAATGATGACAGAGATGCTGCTTCTTCTATTTAGGCTTTTGAGAGTTAGCCTTCTTAGCCCTAGAGTTTTTAGCTTCCTTCTTATCTTGCTTAGTGGGTGCTCCTAAGATAGACTTACCTTTGTCTAAGTTCTCACTAGCTAAATCAGTTTTAACATCATTGTTCTCAATTTCAACATTATTGCTAAGAGGAACAAAAACAGTAGCACTAGTAGAGGCAATATTAGAAAAAGAGAGACCATACCCTAAACTTGTTCGATCAGAAGCAGATTTCTGAAGACTGAGCATCTCATCAAGCTTTGCACTTGAAGTCTTCTCCAATTGAGCTCTGACTTGAAACAGCTCCATTTCAAGCTTCTTGGTCTTCTCAGCCAAGAAATTGTTCTCGAACCTCAGTGCTCCAATAGTCTGATTAGCCTCATTAAACTTTGTGGAAAGCTCTTCACGATCAAGTTCCACATCACTGAGCTTCTTGGTGGTTAGCCTATAAAGTTTCTCATGTTTCTCAGAAATCTTGTATAATTTCTCATAAGTTGTATGGATATCATCTTGATCATCCATCTTCTCAAACTTGGACTCCACCAATTCTTCTTCTTCATCCACATCTTCAACAATCCCATCAGTAGGATTGACAGTGGCAATGAAGGCATTCAGGATTCCGTCATCCTCAGGCTCGATGTCGCTCAAAGTAGCAGCAAGTGCCTTGCTCTTCCCAATGCTCTTGAGATATGTAGGACACTCCTGTTTCATGTGACCGAAGCCTTGACACTCAAAGCACTTAGGTCCTGCGGGAACAGTGTACTGACCACCATCCCTAGCATTCTTCTTCCCTTTGTCATGGCTTTTGAACTGAGAAGAACTGGATTGCCTACGGTCCTTGTCGAAGCCCTTCCCATTGGTATTCTTCATGAACTTCTTGAATTTCCTGGTGATGTAGCACTTCATCTTAGAATCCTCATCATTTGAAGACTCATTAGTGTCACTACTTTTGGCCTTCAATACCATGCTCTTGCCCTTACTTGACTTGTCAATTCTTGTTAATCCTAGCTCGTAGGTCTGCAAATTACCAACCAACTCTGTCAAAGGAATCTTGTCAATATCCTTTGATTCCTCGATTGCTGTAATCTTGGCATGGAATCTCTCGGGCAGAGATCTGAACACTTTCCTCACAATCTTGGGTTCAGGAATGGTTTCCCCAAAATTAAAGGCTGAGTTCACTATGTCCTTGAGCTTGGCACAGAACTCATCGAATGACTCATCCTCCTCCATCTTAATCTCTTCGAAGCTTGTAATGAGTCTCTGAAACTTCGAGTCCTTGACAGCCTTAGTTCCTTCATAGGTTGTCTGAAGGATGGTCCATGCCTCCTTAGCAGTTTCAGTAGAGGATATCTTCTTGAACTCCACATTGGTGACTGCAATGAATAAAGCATTCAATGCCCTGCTGTTGAAGTTTGCCGCCTTGATCTTGGCATCATCCCAATCGGCTGACGCTTCCTTTGTCTTGGTCCAGCCAATCTCTACAGCTTGCCACACCTTTTCATCTAAAGACTACAAGAAAGCTCTCATGCGTACTTTCCAGTATGCATAGTTAGTGCTATCAAATAAAAGAGATATAATTAATGACTGTCCTCTACCCATGACAAACAGGGGTCAATGGATCAAACACAACAAAGATTAACCCTAATCAGAGTGTGCCTGCTCTGATACCACTTGATAGGCCAAAAACGAATTGATCCCTTGTGATAAATTAACCAATTAATTTAGCCAAATGAATTAATTAAGTTAATTAACATGCAAACGCATGGTAGCACAAACAAATCACCAATAAACTAAGTATGCAGCGGAAAATAAATTGACATAGTGATTTGTTTACGAATGGGGAAAACCTACACGGCAAAAACTCTACCAGGTGATTTTGAGGTCACCACTCCCAAAATTTCACTATTATCATAACAAGCGGTTACAAGTAAAGAAATCTCAGTACCTTATACCAACCTACAGTTAAACCCTTACCCTAATACCTAATTGGACTTGTTCTGTAGTGACAATTTCTCTTTTCGATGCACAGCTCCCAAGTACGTGACTAACCAATCGCGCGGATTCCAGTACGTGACTTCAATCACTAATTAGAGAAGGTTGTTGGCTGCAAAGTTTTTCAGTTCATCCCAACGATGAAGATTAAGAAGATGCTTGGTCACAAAACCCTACGGTGCACAAACACAGTAACTTCTTCAAGAACGATGAACTAGGGCAAATTCTGTCTCCAGTCACAATTTGCTTGAACAAACTTTGCTCAACACTTGTGCAACTTGTGAACTCTTTAACGACCCTTAAAATAATCATTTTATATGTCTAGGGTTGTGAGAAAAAAAAGCTCAAACACATAAAACCAAATTGGAGTCAAAACAGAACTGGAATTCTGTTTTTCATAAAGCTCGACAGATACCTGTCTGTCGAGATGCTGTTGAGCCACGAGGCTGGAACAACTTCTTAAGCTCGATGGATAGCTAGCTGTCGAGCTTGAATGACAGGCACTTCTTCAGCTTGTTTCTTGGACAGACTCGTATGTCTTCAACACTTGATCTTGAAACGCAGTTTCTTGAAGTATTAAACACATTCTAGATCTACCCAAATACAAGTAAAGTGCGTTTTGTCAAAGGATTAGCCAATTACATAAAATAGTGACATATGTTCCTAACAAGTGAATCACATATATCCTAACATTAACATTTTCCTATTTTTAAAACTATCGCGGTTAAGAATCAAAATAATATATACACACACACACACTTAGGAATATATATATATATATATATATATACCATGTCACCTAGGATGCCACATGACCTAAACTATGTGTGTATATATATATATATATATATATAGGGTTGAGTTCAAGTTACACCTAGTGTAACTCTAAGCAATGTTATGCCACCCAATAACTTGCTATTGAATTAATACTTTGAAAATCCAACCGTTGAATTATATGTTCTATATGTTCTTTACATGCATACCAATTTTCATATCAATCGGATGTTATTTACCATTTGATTCATAAATTCATCTTTTATGTATTATTTTAAACTACAAAAACTTGAATTTTAACAATTGATTGATGACATGACAATTAATCTTTGATTACCTTGAAATTTTGCAAGCATGAAGAATATGCAAAGATAATATAATTTAAAGGTGGATTTGTTAATATTCATATTCAATTAAAAAATATTGAATGGTGTAACATTGCTAAAAGTTACACCAGGTGTAACTTGAATCTAACCCATACATATATATATATATATTAAAAATGCTTATTTGAATTTTCTCATTGTTGAGCTGCTCTCTTTCTCTTTCTTTGAGTATTGGTATCTCTCTCGCCCTCTTTGCATTTAAGATATTTTAAATATTTTGAAAATTTAAATTTCATATTTTTATAATAAAAAAATACTGATTTGTATATAGAGTCTTGGTTTGTGTATCACTCTCTCTATCTCTCCAAGTAACTCTTTGGAATGAGTGGCTCAAATTGTCGTTGTTCATTAATTTTAATAAAATTCATGATAGTGATTTCGTGTAAGTTCCATAATATCACCATTATCGTCTCAAAGTTTGAGAAATTCTTAAGATTATTTATTTTTCTATAAAGAAATTAAAAGGTTAATGGGTTAGAATAAGTTTTAAACTTAGGGTTTCACTATTTACTCATTAAATTTACCACTTAATTCTTCTATATGAAACCCTTTTGCAATTTTATATCAACTCTAAAGAGTCTTTTTTATAAAACGATTACTAGATTAGTCTTAATGAAGTCATTTCTGTCCTGCACATGGCCTACTCAGATTTTTGACAATTACCATAACATCTAAGAGGGAAAATTTGATTCAACAATTGTATAGAGAATCTAAAATGATATAAGTTAGAGAAAAGCAACAAGAATAAATTGCAGATACTTTTTTTTTATTGAATAATGAATACATCCACAATGGAGGATATGGACAACTATATTAGCCCAAAGAAGGATATGAAGTTTATGAACAACTCAACTTTATAAGCTATTTGAAAATTCCAGCCAAATACAGGGAAAAAGTAGAAAGGAATGTCTGAAAAAAAAAAAAAAAAAATTACAACCAAATACTTCAGCTGCCATCTTTCACATATGTGTTGGTTTCTTCTGCAAGTGTCTCCCACACGTTTGCCATCTTCTCTGCATATCATGCCTACAAACAGGCATATATTATTATCAGAGCAAGAAATTGCTCTTATTAAGTGTATAATGTAGCATTATTATTGTTCAGGACCACATATTGCCAACGTCAAAAGAAGGAACCTGATTTACAACAAATCCTCTCAACATGTTTCTCAAAAAAATTCCTCTCAACATAACAATAAATTTGGTGCCAATCTACCAAAAGCAACTTAGAATTTTAAATCCTACATCACAATTTATGTTTCCACACATTTAACAATCAAGTAATAATAAGCTCTCATTATATGTACTTAATACATAAATAGAAGAGGCATCAGGCCTCCTAGTGATGATTTTCCAACAACAATACAACCCTTAGTTTTTAGCTAGCAAACCCAAAAGGAGGCCAGATTACCTCTATCTAAGTGGAAGTTTCATTTTTTTTGATAGGTAATCTAAGTGAAGTTTTAGATTACCTTTAAGTGCTTACTCATTTCTTGATATTGTTGATGGTTCTTATCCATGTCCAGAAAAATTTTTCAGAGATGATAAGGGATTGCCTATCACACAAGAAAATCTAGATTTTCTTCAATGGTGCATAAAAAGATCGAGCTTTAATGTCAATGATCAGTGCTACGTTGTCTCACTCAGCTCTTGCTCTTGTTGTTGGGCAAACTACAGCTAAAGGTGTATGGGATACTTTGGAAAGGTGCTATACTTCTATGTCTAGATCTAACAATATTCTTGGTTTGAAGAGAGAACTAAATAGCATTAGGAAGAACAATGATTCTATTGATGTGTACTTGGCCAAAATCAAAGATTGCAGAACCAAATTGGAGGTAGTAGGAGTTTCATGTTGAAGATGAAGAGCTTCTACACATTGTTCTTGATGGACTGCCACAAGGGTACTATTCCTCCAGTTCTGCTCTAAGAACCAGGGATGATCCTATAGGATATGAATAAGTTCATGTTCTTCTCATCTCTGAAGAAAAATCACTAAAGCATGCCTCTGAGCTAATCAAATACCCTATTCATATGGCTATGATTGGTCAAGGACCTAGGCCAAATTCGTCTCCTCCAACCTTTAATGGTCAGTTCCAAGCAAAAAGAGGAAGAGGTAGATTAACCAATAATTGAGGCAGTGGAGGAAGATTCTATAGAGGTAGTTATCATAATCAAAATCAGAATTTTTATCAAGGTGGTTATCAAGAAAATCTCTCTCTCTCTCTCTCTCTCTCTCTCTCTCTCTCTCTCTCTCTCTCTCTCTCTCTCTCTATTTTCCCAAATTCTTGTTTAGGTTAAACTCTATTACTTTAAACTATGCATACATAACTGCATTTTCACAAGACAACCTAATTTGATGAACTATTGTATTTCCTTATTAAGAAACTGTTATTGTTTCTATAACCCCCTTTTCATTACAGTTCAGAAAGTATCAACCCCTTCCAAGAAAATTAATCTTCTTGGGCTACCAAAAATCTTAATAGCCGAGGAAGATACAATAATGTGCACATGCAATTTAAAGAAAATTAGCACAACATTAATTGAGGAAAGCTACTACCTTTTTAAACATAGGATATAATTCAAACTTACAGCATCTACTCTATGATAATTGTTCTCTATCATCGGGCTAAGACACCAATTCTTTTTTTGTGTAGGCGGGATTTGAACCCCATGTCTCTTATTTGAAGACAAGATACTAGTTCCCAATTCAAAAACAAACCAAGATCCTATGAGAATATCAATTATTGTCCAATGAGTGAATGTCAAATTGCAGACTAACATATATATATATATATATATATATATATATTATATGTTATATTCATGGGAACCAAGGACCACAAAATAAACGAACAAGATCATATAAGGTAAGCCACGAAAATTTACTAATACAAACAAGAAAAGGGGAACAAAATTGATGTGTTAAAAAAAAAAAAAAAATTATTTCCAAGAAATCTATGCTAAAAAACTATTAGGTTCGGAAACTTAGATTCTAATTTAAGAAGAGGAGTTATCATCTAGACTCTGTAGATTAAGAGACTAAAATACATTACAAAATTAGTGATGTGATGGGTTGCTGCAAAAATCCAACAAAAAAAAAAAAAAAGGAACAAAACAAACGAGTTTTGTTTTGATCCTTACCTTCTTCACATACATACAGGGATTTACAGAGGTTTATGTATGTATAGAACTATTAATATCACAATCCAGTGGTTAGAATTTAGGATTTGAATTCATTGATATCCAAATAGAAAATAAAGCAAAACCCAATCATAACTCAAGGAAATTTACGATTTCAACTTGCCTATATCCAAAAAATAAAAAACTAAAGCAACATAATGCTGAAATATTGTGCTTCAATAATGAATCCAAAGGATCTAAAATCATTGATATCCAAACACCAAAACCATATAATAGGGAGTTTAGGGTTCCAAATTCATTCAAATACACAAAACAAAAAACCGCAAATGAAAAGAAAGAAAGAAGACAACAAAGTTTGAAATTTCAAATGGAAAACAAGTTAGAGTTCACACCTTGCCAATCTTGAACTTCATGGAAGCAGTCTCGAGCATCGTCTTCATTGACATCGCCTCTGAATTGAAAGAACGAGTGAGAGAATGATGGGTGCTGTAGAATGACCCTTTATTTTAATATGGATAAAGTTTCCCTACGATCGTATTGGAGGAACTTTCTCCAAACTATGACGTGTCAACACCAAAAATTGACACCTGTCCAACCTAACTAAAATGACCCTTTATTTTAATACGGATAAAGTTTCCCTACGATCTTAATTGGAGGAACTTTTTCCAAACTATGACGTGTCAGCACCAAAAATTGACACCTGTTCAAGAACTAAGGCTGTGTTTGGTTGGATGTAAAATATTTTCTGGAAAGGAAAATATTTTCGGGAAAGGAAAATATTTTCAAGTGTTTGGTTGCATTCCAAAAAATGTTTTGGAAAATATTTTCTAGTGTTTGGTTGTATTCTTGAAAATAATAGAGAAAACACATTTTCTACTTGATGCTCACATTTTCTCAACTTCCAAACAAAACCCAACCAAATAAAATTCATCAATGGCGCGATCTGAGTGAAAGAAAACCCATTTGTCGGAGTGGTGGGTTTGACGAATGGGTTCGTCGGAGTGGTGGGTTCGTCGACGCGGTGCGATCTGGTGCGATCAGCGCTGTGCGAGTGGGTTCGTCAGCGATTTGGTGCGAGTGGGTTCGAGAACGATGGCGAGACGATCTCGCCAGTGGTGCGACGATCTCTCTACTCTCTCTTCTTTCTCTCTCTGTCTCTCTCTTTGCGCGTGGTCCGAAAATGGCAAGACGATCTCGATGATCGGTGACTGGGTTCGACGAGGGTGGGTTTGAACGATCGGAGCGGTGCAATCGTCTTGCTCCGATGCGATCTGGTTGTATTCTTGCTCCGACAAGGCGATCTTCTTGCTCTTTCTCTCTCTCTCTCTTCTATTTTCCAAGGCCGGAAATCATTTGAAGTGAAAATGAAAACGGAAATCATTTTCCACCATTTTGGCTATATTTTACGGTCAACCCATAAATGCTTTTCAGTTTGACCCAATTTGAAGTAACAACCAAACACCCACTTTTCCAGAAAATCATTTCCGGAATCAGTTTGAAGCCAAAACAAACGGAGCCTAACTCCCGTTAGTTCAAACGTTAGACCACTTTTCCATATCTTTTTTTATTAAAAAAAAAAATTTCTCACCATCATCACCTAAACCTAAACACTCTGTCCTTTCTCTCTTTCTCTCTCCTTCAACGCAAATCCCTTCTCCATCTCAATCCTTTGTTCCAGACCCTTTTTCCCTTTTTTCTATCGTTTTCAATCCCAACTAATGCTGCCTCCACCCATCTATCTCTTGTTTGCGATGGTCCCACCCATCAACCACTCTCCACCGTTCCACCCATCAAATCCCTTCCCTCTCTATCGGTGCTACTCCCTCCAAACCTCTCTCATTCCGCCGTTCCCATCCCCCACCCACACTGTCGCCGCCGAGAACCACCCCTCCAAACCCTTCTTTTTTTGGCAATCCCTGTGTGATGAAGATAATTATTTTTGCGGGTTATATCTATGACAAAGACAAAGACGATTCTTTTTGCAGTTATCTCCATGACGAAGATGTATGATTTCGTTCGTGGTAATCTCTATGACGAAGACAAAGACAACTGCTCAACCTTTTTTGAGGTTTGTTTTCCATTAACAGATTTGAGATTTTTAATTTTTTATGCGTGGTTTTGTTATTTTCATTATTGTTCATTGTTTGTGATTCATTTTCAAAGTTTGAACATTGGAGCTTGCCTAATTTTAGTTCAGTTTTGTAGCCTCAAGTACTGGTGGAATTGTGTCTACTGATGTTGTATTATTTATTTAATTTTCCTTAGTTATTGTTGGTAATGATTACCGGTGGTAGTAGTTTTGTTGTAGCTAAACTTTGATTACCAGTGGTAGTTTGGTAGGGATACTAGAGGTTGTGAAGGAGGGTGGCAGGATTCTTGGAGGAGGATTTGATAGTGGAGTTTAAGTTGTTAGCCAACCATTGTACAAGGGAGTTCCTTGCTTGCTGAGTGGGTTTTTGGGAAGGATTACAATGAACATAATGAGAATAAAAATAAAAAATTGACAGGAAAATGAAAAGGTCATTACATTCTTGTGTTAAAGCAGAAATGATACACCAATACCCCTAGTTACTGCATAATTCAGAGCAGACTTAGGGGAATGGTTTCAAAGTTTAAACTCATGCTCAAGTAGAATGTGGATTTTCATAGTTTGTGGGTAGGCATCAAAATTGTGATGTGTTAATTAGTACTTTGAAAAAAAATAAAAAAATAAAAATTGTATTGTATGTAATTGCATTATGCGCTTTCTATGCAATGATTGAATGGGAGACCAAAATGCAATTGGCTGTTACGTTTGGATGGCTTAGTTGAAATCCGTAGTCCTTTATCTGTCAATTTGTGAAGCTTTGTACTTTGTATTTTGAAAGGCGAAGTTGCTGCACTTGTTCTTAATAGTAGCTCTTAGGTTTGCAGCCTTTGTTATGGAAAGCAAATACCAAGCTGGGAGATACAAGCTGTTAAGAAAAACATTGTTTAATGTATTATGTTCACGATTGTCAAGGGCTTAAAGGTGCTAAGTCATGTTATTTTGTCTAATCAATTGTCGTAATTGAGATTTTGAATATTGGTGATGCTAGATGTCTATAAAGGCTTAAAGGTGGTATAAAGTTCAAACTTTCTTTTTAAGATATGCTACATTGCACTATAATATATGAATCTATAGGTCCATAAATTTATTTTAAGTTTATGTGACAATTATTCTTTGCAACATGTTATAGGCCAGTTCCTTCGTTGACATTAATTATCTTGAAGAACATAGTAATGTTGAACAAGTTTCACAGTTGTTAGATAATTTCACTCAGGTATGATGCTAGTAATTAGCACCATCAAATTTGTTTCTATTATCTATTTTCTCTCTTTTGGTTCTCAGTTAATTTTTTTTTTCCTAAATTAGTATTTTATTAAGTAGTATATCAGCATTTGATACTGTAGAATAAACATCATGATCAATGTATAAAAATGGTTGCAATGCAAAACATTAACTACAATACAGGTTTGTAACTGATTCTAATTTTATTTAAATAGTTTTCTTGCATGTGTCTTTATCCTAATTAGGCAGTCTTTAGAAGTGGTCTTTGCTTTGTTAATATATTCAAACGTGTGGAGAACCTTAAAATTTCTTTGGGTTTGAGTTTTCAAGTACTTTTCAATAGATTGTGGTTTTTGAAATAAAAAATAAATATTTATATTGAATGAACACCTCACTACTTGAAATAATAAGACCATGTTGTTGGACAATTTGTTGAGACAAATCGGGTATGCATATTCCTTGTAATTTTTGTTACAATTTAAACCTATATTTTTCCTAAGTTTTTTTTTTTTTTTATACATATATTTATATTTGGTGGCATTTTTGCAGGTTTCAGTTGCTCCTGATGATAATTGATAATCCTTGAAAAGCACCATATTGGAGACTTTTTGAACATATTTTTGGAGAGCATGTCTTACTTGGTGAGCTAGTCAATATTTTTGGACAATTTTTTGCGCAATTATTGGACAATATATTTTACATACAAATGACAGCTAGTGGACAACAACATATTGGACAATTTGTTGGAAACAATATATAACCATTTTTGTAACTAGTGAAGCTACTCAAACATGTTAGGTTTTATATTTGCATGTATGAGTAGCTTTTAGTTAGGCACTAATGGTATATGTAATGGAAATGTACTTTTCTATTTGTTAATATTTTTAAATGCAATGGAAATGTACATTTCTAAATGTTAAGATCCATATGCGCATAGTTGCATATTATGTAATGGAAAAGTTTTGTATATGCCTTTTTTGTTTCATTGCTAGGTGGTGTTCATTTTTTGTTTTTATGTTTCAAGATGACTTTGTGTTTCATTCTGCAGAATCTATAAACTAGAACAAAGTGGTATATTACAAAAGCTTTATGACTTTTCAGATTGCAAGTCATGTTTGCAACTTCTTCAAAAAAATTGAATATTTTATTGAACTAAGTAAAAATAGATAGAGACAAATTACTTACAGGCAATCCAAAGCCAAGTACAATTACCAAAATAAGCTACCCAAGGTTAACAAGAATACAAGCAATTACAAGCCAACAGGCCAAGACAGATTCCAAAACAAACTACTAAAAGGAAACCAAAAGGCTATTCAACAACATTTTAGCCAATCTCTAGTGCAAACTTGTGGCAATAGCTCCCACTTTTAGCATAATTCACCATTGGCAAATGTGCAAAATTGAGGCAAATATCTCCCACTTTTCAGACATGATATCTGCATTATGGCTTAAGTTGTGCTCATCTCTAAGAAATTAGCTAACGCACGTTACATATACAAAGTTCAACGGAAATAACTTGTCTTCTCCTTCGTTTTCAGTTCCAGGTTTTCTTTTTGTTTCTTCTGCTTACCCTTGCTTACATCCGTCCCTCCCATTCCCTAATGTTGAAATAATCATGATAAAAAAAAATAATTAAACATCTTATAAATGCAAGTATTACATGATATGACATATATGCTAAAAAAGAATAAATATAATAAGGCCAATGGCAAATACAATTTTCAAACATTACTCATCGAGGGATGAGAGTAATATGAGAGCTTCTATACCATAGTATTTTTGTTTGTATTAGCTATTCCCTTTACAAAATACAGTTAAACCACATGTACATGTCCAATAGCCCATGGTTTTTTTTTTTGGATAATGGGGATTATATATAAATGAGCCAGCAGCACTCAAAGTTGTAACATTACAAAGTCTATTACAAAGTTTAGTGCAAAATTTCACAAAGGAAAATCCAGTAATGTCATTTTACACATTATGGTTCTTGATTAGTGTTTTTCTCAAGTTTGATTTAGACTTTAATCTATTCAAAGAAACTTATTTTAACATTTATGAAGAAAAAAAGAAATTTTGAAATTTATACCACCTTTAAGCCTTTATAGACATCTAGCATCACCAATATTCAAAATCTTAATTACGACAATGGATTAGACAATGTAACAAGACTTAGCACCTTTAAGCTTGTGACAATCGTGAACAAAGTACATTAAATAATGTTTTTCTTAACAACTTGTATATCTAAGCTTGGTATTTGCTTTCCATAACAATGGCTGCAAACCTAAGAGCTACTATTAAGAACAAGTGCAACAACTTCGCCTTTCATAATACAAAGTACAAGGTTTCACAAATTGACGGATAAAGGACTATGGATTTCAAATAAGCCATCCAAACATAACAGCCTATTGCATTTTGGTTCCCCATTCAATCTTTGCATAGAAAGTGCATAATGCAATTACATATAATACAAATATATATTTTTTTTATCAAACTACAAATTAACACATCACAATTTCAATGCCTACCCACAAACTATAAAAATCCACATTCTACTCAAGCATGAGTTTGAACTTTGAAACCATTCCCCTAAGTCTGCTCTGAATTATGCAGTAACTGGGGGTATTGGTGTATCGTTTCTGCTTTAACACAAGACTGTAATGGCTTTTTCATTTTCTTGTCAATTTTTTATTTTAATTTTTATTCTCATTATGTTTATTGTAATCCTTCCCAAAACCCCACCCAGCAAGCAAGGAACTCCCCTGTACAACGGTTGGTTGACAACCCAACTCAACTATCAAATTCTCCTCCAAGAATCCTGCCACCCTCCTTCACAACTTCTAGTATCCCTACCAAACTACCACCGGTAATCAAAGTTTAGCTACGACAAAATTACTACCACCGATAATCACTACCAACAATGACTGAGGAAAATTAAATAAATAGTACAACATCAGTAGACACAATTCCACCAGTACTCGAGGCTACAAAACTGAACTAAAATTAGGTAAGCTCCAATGTTCAAACTTTGAAAATGAATCACAAACAATGAACAATAATGAAAATAACAAAACCACGCATAAAAAATTAAAAATCTCAAATCTGTTAATGGAAAACAAACCTCAAAAAAGGTTGAGCAGTTGTCTTTGTCTTCATCATAGAGATTACCGCGAACAAAATCATACATCTTCATCATGGAGATAACTGCGAAAAGAATCGTCTTTGTCTTTGTCATAGATATAACCCGCAAAAATAATTATCTTCATCACACAGGGATTGCCACAAAAAGAAGGGTTTGGAAGGGTGGTTCTCGGCGACGACAGTGTGGATGGGGGATGGGAACGGCGAAATGAGAGAGGTTTGGAGGGAGTAGCGCCGATAGAGAGGGAAGGGATTTGATGGGTGGAATGGTGGAGATTGGTTGATGGGTGGGACCATCGGAAACAAGAGATAGATCGGGGGGACCAGTGGAGGGAGCATTAGTTGGGATTGAAAACGGTTGAAAAAAGGGAGAAAGGGTCTGGAACAAAGGAGAGAGATGGAGAAGGGATTTGCGTTGAAGGAGAGAGAGAGAGAGAGAGAGAGAGAGAGAGAGAGAAAGGACAGAGTGTTTAGGTTTAGGTGATGATGGGGAGAATTTTTTTTTTTTAAATAAAAAAAGATATGGAAAAGTGGTCTAACGTTTGAGTTAACGGGGAGTTAGTTCTTGAATTTCAGCTTTAGTTGAGTTGGACATGTGTCAATTTTTGGTGCTGACACGTCATAGTTTGGAGAGAGTTCCTCTAATTAAGATTGTAGAGAAACTTTATCCTTTTAATATTTACATCTTATATGAAATGGTGGGTAGATACTGAAATTTAATGGCAAAATGAAAAGGCACAACTTCTCTTTTTTTCTTTTTTTCTTTTTTTTTTTCTTTTTTCTTTTTTTTTTTTAAAGTAGACATGGCATAAATTTATGTAATTACATGGCGCAATAAAGAATAGTCAACAAAAAGTTAAATGTTTCGATTATTAGTTATTACTAGTCGCTAACCTGTGCAATGCACGGAAAATCTATTGAGTATGACTTATTATTTTATATGAATGTTTTACAAATATACCTTTTGT
Organism: Quercus tomentella; assembly: GCA_028535165.1. NCBI lineage: Eukaryota > Viridiplantae > Streptophyta > Magnoliopsida > Fagales > Fagaceae > Quercus > Quercus tomentella. The sequence goes on along the minus strand of JAPQVY010000133.1, from coordinate 51,214,852 downwards.
AACCTCTTTGGTCACATATTAAGATTCCAATCTTAAAAATTCGATATGAAACATTAAATTACTAACTTTCTTTTTGTTTTAGCATTAACGTTTTCTTGGAAAATATCAATCAAACAAAAAATTAAAAATAAAAATTAGTATTCAATAATCCAATAAATGTTGCGATGTAAGTTTTTTTTTTTTTTTTTGTTTGAAAATACCAAGTATTTGAACACACACACGGGAAGAGAGGAAGATGTCTTAAAGCAACTTACAGTGATGTATATTCAAAATGACTTGACTCTTGGATACACAGCATAATAGTCATATATATTACTTATATATGACTATTATTAAGCCAAATGATATAGTTTAATGAATTTTATTTATTACAATATTTCAAAAAAGAAAATCATAATAAAGTGATCGGAATGGGTATTGAGGAAAAAATAATTCACATTTTGGGTTTTCTTGTAAATAAAAAAAATATTAGTATATTTATAATTTTATAAATCATGAAACTTCTCCACTCCTAAGTCCAGCAACTACCCACGTGATACCACATTCCAATGCTTTTGCCTTTTTATATTTCCAAGTCTCATTTAGTCATCTCACTATACCAGTTTGTAAACTCTATAGACTTACAAAGTACAGATGCAAGCCTTCAAGAACCAAGAGGAATGCTTCTTCGTCCATCCCAACCCATGGCTAAATTCTTTCTTCTACTTTTTTTTTCCCTCACAAATCATTTAGTAGCAAATCTGAAGTTTTATGTTTGATCATTGATGTGAGGAAAAATAAATAGGGAACGAAATTAAGAACATTGATTTGAAAACATGGAGTGTCTCGTTACTGCCACTACGGCATCAAGGTAGAGTTGAGGAAGAAGGAGACTATATAGTTTGTGGAGCAAAGGAGTTGGACTTTCTTTTTAAAACAAATTGGAGGAAGCTGATGTAGAGAATCGCGTTTGAAGGAAGAGAAGGGTAGAGAAGAGAGAGTAGAGAAGATTTTCATAATTGAGGAAAAAATTTCGGGTTTTAGCTTTTTTTTTTTTTTTTTTTTTTTTTACTGAAATTTTTGGGTTAGAAATAGTTTTCTTTGTGTGGGTATGATAGGTTTTGATTCTTGGAGATCTCTGTTGGTTTATGGGTATGGTGGGTATGGTGGGTTTTGATTGAGGAATCTGTGGGTATGGTGGGTATGGTGTCTTTGTCGTGGGTTTGAGGAAGGAGATCTGCCTTGGGTCTGAATGTTGGGGGAGCTGATAGAGGAGGAGTGTTGGGTTGGGGGAGCTGGTAAAAGGAGCTTAGGGTCTACATTTTGGAGAAAGAGAAGGCAGAGTGTATATTGGGGTCAGGTTTATGTTTATGTTTTTTTTTTTTTTTTTTTTTTTAAATATTGTGCTGATGTGGAAAATTGTGGGAGTTTCAGAGGCTTCAGTTATAAATAAATATATATATATATATATATTGACTAGCTTGTAACCCCATGCATATGCATTGATACATTTAAAGATATATAACAAGATGCATAATATAATTCCTATAAATATATATATATATATATATATATATATATAATTTAAATACTATTGATAGTCATTTTTATATTTTGTTAATTCTTTAAAAAAAATTGTAAGGATTTTATTAGGTATAAAATGAAATTTGTACATTTTTTATTATTATTGTGAAGCAATTTTTTTTTTTTTTTTCGATTCATTTATTCTAGACTCTTTGGTTTTTGTACTTAATAACTCACTTGAATGAATATTTATGATGTGGTCCCACATTTGATTCTAAAATTAAGAAATAAAACTCTTTAAGAATAAATAATTTAGGACACATGGCGCAAAATTGGAACTCTAATTTGAGTTTCTCTCAGCTTAACCTATTATTATATATATAGATTAGTCGCTAATACTTGCGATACATGGGAAAGTTCTTAGAAATGCTAAATTTTATTTTATCAAATTAAATGCATTTTTTGTCGGACTAAGAGAAATTTAGTTAAGGTAAATGAACCTTTTCGGTTTGCATTTTACGGAATAAGTCACACAAATGGTTAACTACAACACTAATATTCAAAGGAATGTAGAAAATTCATTAGAATTGAAGTTAAGCAACCAGACATAATAGAAACCAAAGAAAATTGTTGTCCATTTGAAGCAATTTATATGTTAATTATAGGTAGAAGCTTATAACATTGTTAATTGCCTTCATAAAAGAAAGGGACTTTCAGAACTATGAGATGGATGCTGGTGATGATACAATATAGGAAATCTTTGAAAGACTATCCTTAGATGCCTCAGCCAAATGTAAATCTTCTTATTCATAAAGGAAATAGGCTTATTGAAGAAGAAATGTCATATGATATAGGAAGTTTACAAAGAGAACATGAGATCTTGATATCTGGCCTCAACAATGAACAAGGAACAATCTATAATTCTCTAATGGATGTTGTTTCTTCTAAAAGTGGGGTAATGCTTTTCGTCTATGGTCATGGTGGAATGGGAAGAACATATCTTTATAGAACAATTTTGGCTGCTGTAAGATCAAAACGAAAAATTGACCTTGCAGTTACTTCTTTAGGTATTGCTGCTTATGGGTGTATTCAGCTGTCATGAACATGATTTCGGAAGTGCTTGAAAGGGTGATCCCATAGGATAGGGTTAACTTGCATGGTGGAGTCGTGCCATGGCTACTAGAGTCTGTTCATAAGGTTGGACTCGAAATTGTCAAAAAGGGAATTTTGAGCTTTTTAGGTGCCAATATTTTAGAGCATCTTGCTAGCTCTTTCATTAAGGCACTATGTCATTTGAGATAACAAAGTAACTATTATGAGAATTTGATGAGAGAATTCTATATTTCATTGAAAGAAAATAAAAGTATATTAGGTATTTATACAAAATCTGAGAGTAAACACTGTCGTTTTTACAATCACAGCTACATTGCTTTGTTCTAATACTTTGCTTCTCTGCCTGAGTCAACAGCTATAATCCAAACTTGATCTTGTCCTTCTGATAACTATGAAACATCATTGGTTTCTGTATGTTGTCTTAATGTAATTGTCCAGGTTGGTGTAAAGATTGATAAAAACACAAAGGCTTAAAAGAAAAAACTAACCTCTTTACATAGATATGGAGAGTGCCACCTAATTGAAAAATAAAAAAGTTACAAAACCCAGAAACTGAAAATTCCTAATAACAATTCAGGTAGAATTTGATCTTCTAGGTGTATACTTCTTTGACCCACATGAACCGCACTTGCACATAACTCTAAGATGGGGAAAAAATAAAATAATAAATAAGCATCTTAATGAATCCTTCAACAAAACAAACAGAAAGTTGCTGTAAGGAGTGCATAAGAAGAAAATGAATGTGGTAGTGAGAAAGGGGTGCATAAAGGTCCTACAAGAATATTAAAGAAAAATATGTCAACATACATGTAATATTTAGAAATGAGTTCAAGGCTTACATATGAAGGTTTGGAATATATGTTCCTTCCATGCCATTGCACACCACAGCTACCTTCTCAGGTAGAACATTTTGTCCACTATTTTCTAAAAACTTGCTTCAAAAATTGTCACAAAAGTAGGCTTAAAACCCGATGATAAACTCCTTAGTCTATAGAGTCAAATATAAAATTGTCCCAAAAATCAACCGGAGGGAAAAGAATTACGCACACACACACACACACACATAAATAGGGTAGACATACTTCACATTTGGCTGGCATTTTTCTGAAGCTGATAACTCATAATTAGACTTTGCTTTACAATATGGGCAATAGTAATCTACGTTCTCCAAATCCTTTAAACCATACACAAGTAAGTGAGTAAACATATATATGACAGGAATAGAAATTGACATCACAATTCATAAATCAAGTATATTAAGCACACCTTGAAAAGCCTGCTGGAAATATTCTCACACTTGGCATGCACCCAAACATTACAACCATCACAACACACCTTATCAACATCTCTGAATTTATAAAGAATAGGAAAAATTATAAACCTAATTCAGATTTACAGGTAATCTCACCCAATTATCGAAAAAGAATAGTTTGATATTGAGGCCGAGAAGGAGAATCTAAAAATTAGAAGAAGAGAGATAGAGATTGAAATTCCAATGTGTTCCAGAAATTTTATCCTAAAAATTCCAGAAATTTTCAATCAATGCAAACAAATAAAGAGAGGAATAAACTACAAATTTTTTACTGATATATTGCTATGGCAAAGTTTCTAAGAAATAGTTTGGTGCTAATCAATTGATGAACGAAACAAAATCACTCACTATCTCTAAAAAATCAGAATTTTTCAACCAACACAAACAAACCCACATTGTTCCTTTTATAGAACTTGACATACGAAATAGAAAATTGGTTTACAGAAGGTTATTTAAAAACAATGTAGTAAGTTATTCAAAATAGTGTGCAGTGCAGATTTTTGAGACATTTAATATAGCAGACATTTTATATAGCATCTCAAGAGAAGGGAAAACACTTAAGGATGGGATACTTAAGGGTTCTATGGTTGAATTGAGAAGTTTGTTGAATAGTTTTATGAAGTTAGTTACCTCAAAGTGGTATCTTGTTCAGTCCATTGAGATATTTGGTAGGGGAGGCCCTGCCCCAGGGATGGGTGTCAGAGTCAAAACTTGGTTTTCATTCATACTTTTCTTTTTACAATATTATGGGCATAAATAGCCACTATACATAATTGGAATGCTAAAGTTTAGGACTACAAATCTCCAAGCTAGTAGAACAAATCTCTAATCTAGGAAACATATATATTTACAATCAATCTATATACGGAAGTCTACCAACTTGGAATTATTTCTAGAATCTTCAACACTCCCCCTCAAGTTGGTGCGTAGATGTTGCTCATTCCCAATTTGTTGAGACCATCATGAAATGCTCGACTTGATACGGCCTTGGTGAGTAGGTCAGCAAGTTGTTCTTGAGACGAGACATGAGGTGTTTCAATGATCCTTGCTTCTAGTTTTTCCTTGATGAAATGCCTATCAACTTCCACATGTTTGGTTCGATCGTGCTGAATTGGGTTGTGGGCAATATCACAAGCTGCCTTGTTATCCCAATAGAGCTTCATTGGGCTGTCATGCTTAATATTCATATCTTTTAATAAATTACGGATCCATAATAATTCACATACTACCTTAGCCATTCCTCTGAACTCAGATTCAGCACTAGATAGAGCAACTACAGCTTGCTTCTTGCTTTGCCAAGTGACCAAATTTCCTCCTACAAAAGTGAAATATCCTACTGTAGACCGCCTATCTTTGATTGATCCAGCCCAATCTGCATCAGTGTATCCTTTGACATCCAGATTATTCCCCTTTTTAAACATAATCCCTTTCCCTGGAGATGACTTCAAGTAGTGCAAAATGCGGGTAACTGCATTCATATGTTCTTTGCTTGGAGAATGCATGAATTGGCTCACGGCACTTGGTGCATACGCCAAGTCAGGCCGAGTATGTGCAAGATACATTAGTCTCCCAACTAATCTTTGATACCTCTCCTTGTTGGTTGGGACTTGATCCGGATATATGCCTAGCTTCAAATTTTCTTCCATAGGAGTGCTAACTGGACTACATGCCGTCATACCAGTCTCACTTAGTAAATCCAAGGCATATTTTCGTTGAGATAGAAAGACACCTTCCTTTGATCTTGACACTTCAATACCAAGGAAGTATTTCAATGGACCAAGGTCCTTCATCTCAAATTCTCAAGCTAGATGGTTCTGCAATGCTCTCCTTTCTTCTGAATCATTTCCCGTTACTATCATATCATCAACATACACAATGAGACAAGTAATCATTCCTTTTTTTTGCTTCACAAAAAGAGTATGATTTGAGTTACTTTGCTTGTATCCAAAAGCTTTCATTGACTTCGTAAATCTTCCAAACCATGCTCTCGGAGATTGCTTCAGACCGTATAGGGCCTTTTTTAATCTGCAGACATGTTTTCCACCTTCTGACTGCATAGTACATCTAGGGGGCAACTCCATGTATACTTCTTCTTGTAGGTCTCCATGCAAAAAGGCATTCTTCACATCAAATTGGTGCAATGGCCAATCAAGATTCACCGCCAAGGATATAAGAATACGAACAGTATTGATTTTTGCTACTGGTGCGAATGTCTCCATGTAGTCAATTCCATAAGTTTGAGTGTACCCCTTGGCGACTAGTCTAGCTTTGAATCGTTCAATGGTTCCATCTGCCTTGTATTTGATTGTGAAAACCCACCTACATCCAACAGGTTTCTTTCCTTCAGGTAGCTCGACAACTTTCCAAGTTGAGTTCTTTTGAAGTGACTTCATTTCTTCATCCATAGCTTCCTTCCACCTAGGATCTCCCAGAGCTTCCTGCATGTTAGTAGAAATAGATACAGCAGATAATTGATTCACAAATGACTCACTTTCTTTTGACAGTCTATGGTAGGATACATAGTTGCTCATGGGATACTTAGGATTGGAACTAAGAACAGGTTCATAGTTAACTCTAGGTATACCTCTAGTGGCTCGATTAGGTAGTACTTTTGGAAGGAATTGAGATTCAGAATGTACCTGGGGTTGTACCTGGGGTTCAGGAAAGGAATTGACCTCAGAAAACAATTGGTTAGATGGTACTTGAAGTGGAGTCGCTTCCATCTGATTCTGATTATTTTCCCCATTCAAACTAACGTCTGGTTGGTCGAGAACAGGTTGCTCACGCAGCATGGTTTCCTCCTCTGGACACTCACCACTTTTATCCAAAAATTCACCACTTGTATCCAAATGGTCCAAAGAAGGATTTAGATTTAGAGTCTGCAATTCATTTTGTCTCTCCCCTTGAATTGAGGGCTCGAGAACAGTATAGTACATGTCATTTTCATGAAAGACAACGTCAAGGGTGACAAACATTTTCCGTGATGGGGGGTGATAGCGGCGGTAGCCTTTCTGAAGTGAGGCATAGCCAACAAAGACACATCGTAGGGCTCGTGGTTCCAACTTATCACGCAATGGCTTAGGAAGATGCACAAATGCCACGCACCCAAAAATTCTAGGTGATAAATTCGGAGCAGTTACAGTCGAATGAAGAACTTCAAAGGGAGTCTGAAAATTCAACGAGTTGGAGGGTACACGATTAATGAGGTAAGCCGCAACACTGAGCGCTTCACTCCAGTAACTGGTGGGCATGTGAGCTCCAAACAAAGAGGCTCGTACAACTTCAAGTAGGTGGCGATTCTTGCGCTCCGCAACCCCATTTTGCTGAGGGGAATAAGGGCAAGTTGTCTGGTGAGATATGCCATGTTCCTGCAAGTACTTCTTCAGGTCCTGATTAACAAATTCTCCACCATTATCAGTGCGAAGAACTTGTATGTGAGATTGGTATTGAGTGGTGATCATCTTATGAAATTTCTGAAATAAGGAGCTAACTTCATTTTTTGATTTCATCAAGCAAACCCAAGTCATACGAGTGTGATCATCAATAAATGAGACAAACCAACGAGAACCATTCAAGGACGGGTTTTTGGCCGGCCCCCATACATCAGAGTGAATCAACATAAAAGGTACTGGACTTTTATTCATACTCAATGGGAATGATACACGATGACTTTTTGCAAGTTCACAAATACTACATTTGAAATCTGAAGTATTTAATTGAGAAAACAACTTTGGGAACAATATTTTTAAATATCCAAAAGACGTATGACCCAAGCACCTGTGCCACAACCAAATTTCGGAGGACTTGTCGATTTGATTCGTTGAAAGAGCTTGAGCCAACTGATGTGAGCTAGTAGGCTTTAGATCCAGATAGTACAGCTTCCCCCTTCTAGTACCACAACCAATCGTCTTTCGAGTTCGAATGTCCTTAAAAAAACAAAGGTTAGGCCAAAAAATCACAACACAATACAACGCACTGTTATTTGAGTGACAGACAATAAATTATGGTTGAGGGAAGGTACAACTAAAACAGAATCAAGATTCAAATTATCTGAGAGAGGAATTGAACATTCCCCAATCACAAGTGAGGGATTGCCATTGGCGGTAGAGACTATATGTGTGGTGGACTATTTCATAGACGGAACATGTTGACTGTCAAAGGTCATGTGATCCATAGCACCATAATCAATTATCCATGTACTACTACTACTATCTGATGCAGAAGTATGGAAAACCCTACCAATGTTACCTGAAGTAGCAATCAAAGAGGAAGCTTCTGCAACATCATTGGAAGGTTTGGTCACAGCAACAGAGGCTTGGTGGTTGTGGTTTGGCTTCGAATTGCGCTTGCGCAGTGCCTTTGCTGGATCCCACCAATCTGGATAGCCAATTAAGTCATAACACCGTGCCTTTGTATGGCCTGTCTCACCACAGTAAGTGTACAAACGTTCGGGTTTGGCAGCACCTATTTCATAACTGCCCTTTTGAGATCGTGCTTGGTCAGAATCAGTCTTTTGAGCGGATTGTCGAGGCTGGAGCTTAGAGCGTCGAGCCATTAGAGTGGAAGACTCAGGATTATCGGGTTCAGCATTTAAGGTAGCTCGGCGTACAGCATCTCGACGGACATAGGCATAGGTGTCGTCGAGGTCCATCGAGGGGTCCTTCCGAAGAACCTCACCTCTAATTTGTTCGAATTCTGCATCTAGACCACTAAGAAAGATGTGTACTCTCAACCGTGCAACAGATTTCTTATAGGTGACAATATCATCGGGATCCTTCATGATAACTTTATCACGATAATCTAATTCTTGGAAAATTTCGACAAGCTCACCGTAATAAGTTGATAGAGATCGACCAGCTTGTTTGGTGGTGAAGGCACGCTAATTCAGTGCAAAGAGTTGTGTCTCATCCAATCCATCATAGAATGCTTTGGCAAGAGCACTCCAGATTTCCCTTGCGGTACGCAGTCGAAGATACCGCTTCATTATCTCTGGCGACATGGAGGTCAGCAACCAACCCTTGACCTTTTGATTCTCTGCATACCACTTTGCATAGGTAGCATCAGTTTCCTTCGGTGGATCAGTTTTACCCATAATATATTCGAGCTTCTCACGTCCTGCGATTTGCATCTCTAATATTTGGGACCATACATCATAGTTAACTTCGGTGAGGACAACTCCGGCATGGAAGCTAGAATTTTCAGATTGGATATGGATTACTGGGGTTGATGGTTCGAGAGTAGAGGATTCAGAAGCCATATGGTGGTAGTTGTTTACTGCAATGGTTGTTTAGAGTAGTATGGGAGTAGTTGTTTGCTGCAATGGAAATTTTCGGGAGGCTCTGATACCAAGTCAAAACTTGGTTTTCATTCATACTTTTCTTTTTACAATATTGTGGGCATAAATAGCCACTATACATAATTGGAATGTTAAACTTCAGGAATAGATGGTTGTCTAAAAAGAAAAAGTAAAAAGATGTGGGCCACAACAGTTCTGGAAATAAACCATTTAAAAAGGGTAGTGTTGGTCTGGATGCCATATATGAGGACGTAGACACATCAAATAAGAATAGTCAAGATTGTTCTTCTTTAGTAGTAGAGTGGGCTCACCAGAGACTGCCACTCCCAATGCAGTGGTTTCTTAGTCCAATCTCAACCATCTGTGATAGTAAGCACACTGGCCTGCAAAAAGAGCAGGGATGTTTATGAAGCTTTGCAAGATATCTGTGGGCAACTTCTTGACCAAGTGAGCACCAGTATAAGCATTGACCACATTTTGGAGACATTTAAAAGTAACAGTAACAAAAAGTAAAAATATATAACATGAAAGAATGTTGTAGACTCTAAACTGTATCTCAAAGAGGCTCTCTTGGATTGCTTCATTCTCCTTTCTGCTCTACAACTAAAGTTTCCCAATCATAACCTTCCTGCCTTGCAAAACTTTGTAGTCAAAAGTAGAATTGCAAATTTTTCATTTCCTACTTTTGCAGCCCTCAACAAAAGTTAGAGTCATCATATTATATAAATCTTCCATGCCATTAGTATTAAAATTCTCAGTATATATACCATTAACATAGATACAAATTGCTTCAAAAGCAGTCTTGTTTTAAAAACACCATAAAGCGGAAATATCACCAGCAAATCTATATCTATCTAAAAGCTGAAGCGTAATATTTATTGTTACTACGCTCCAGTTGAGCCACATCAACAGCCATGTCATTATTTTATTTTCATTAATTAAAAATTGTATTTTATTTCCATTCTTTTTCTATTAGTCTTTTAACGTTTTTGCAGTTTTCACTTTGTAAAGTTGTGATTTACAACTATTTTGTGTTGGCTTTTATTCTGTGTCAAATTTGATTGTAATTTTGTTCAATCTTATGTACCCTGTATTTTATGTGGGATTTCTTTGTAAGGGTTGTGTGTAAGAGAGAGTGTGAAGACTCAAGGCAAAGTGAAGAGCAAGAAGTTTTTGCCGGTAGCCCGCGAGAAGCCTTCCCGCAAAGTGAAGCATGTGCCCTGCACATGACTAGAATGCGAAGAGTCATGACAGATGGTGACAGCTGGTTTTCGCGAGTGTCTCACGGGTAAGGCCTTCCCGCGAGATACCCGTGAAACATTCTGTTTTACCAATTTGTCATATCTGATACACCAAGTCTCTACACACACTATATATACCCACATTACCCACATATTGATAGGAGTTCTTTTCAGAGAGAAAACCTAGCCACTATCCTTGAAAGTGAGAGATTGTTATACCCACAATTCTCTACATAATCCATTGTGGTTTTCCTCAACTCCTACCTCTCCATTTCCAAATCCTTGAGAGGTTGATAGCCCAAACACTTACCACAACCATTCTGAGTGTCAAGTGAGGTTTTGGTGCTGCTGGGAAGCATCGGAAGAAGCCAAGCTTTGGCGGATGCAATCGGGCGTATTGCAGGATCCAGAAAGCTAGACAAGACACGGTTCCGAGAAGCCTTGTTGGAGTAGGAGCTTGGAGGGCTTAGGTGCATTGGGTAGATTAGGCTTGGAGGGTCTCTTGCTATTCTTGTATCCCAACTTATTGTCTAGTGGATCGATTTACCGCTTAGAGGGCGGCGGAGAGGTTTTACGTCGAGTACTTCGGTATCCTCTTCGATAACACATCGGCGTGTTATCTTGTGTTTGCATTCTTCTTCCCTACTCTTTTAGCTTTCATTTTACTATTGTGTTTTGATGAATATGGCTTAGAGTAGTTTTACTGTATGTTCGCTTGCATTTACTCTATTCCGCACTTAGTTTAAATTAGAGTAAAATCAACAGAGTCGTAACTTTTAATTTGGGGGTCTAAACAACTCTTGTGTTTTAACACATAATCGAGCTTTCACACTTCAACTTCCATAACACCTATGACTTTCTATCTCCACTATTTTAAACTTCCCATGTAAGCTCTTTAATGCCTCAAACTCTCCATCTCCTCCTTTATTGCCTCTTACTCTTCTCATTGAATCCAACCAATTCATAATATTCAGTTGCCACTGCCCCTATAAAATTAGAGAGATAAATTGAATAGAAGATATATAAGCTGTTAGACGTCATTTGTTTCTCTTAACCAAAAATGGAATGGTTTTGGATTTAACTCCTACAAGTATAGAGCTCCTTTCAGAACTGCAAGCCTATATTCTTAAATGGGGATATCGTTCTGTTCCTTTAAACCATATGGAATGTCAAGTGTATTTTATATATTGCAATGTTATATGTGTGTGTGAGTGTTTTTATTTATTTTTTATTTTTTGTCTCTTTTATAATGAAATGCTGCCAAGAAAGTGGTTTGCTCTCTATTTCAATGCTGAAGGTAATCCAAATATTTGCAGTTCTATATTTCCACGTGTTTGATAAAAGGACTAAAAGAAGGATTAAAAAAAACAAAGATGGCCATGTTCGTGTAGGGAAAAAAAGAGAGGAAGAATGAATATTTAAGAATACGATTATGTTAGTAAACTTCATTCATAAATTGGTGTGTTTCATTGGATTTATTGCAGCAATGGCAATAGTAAAATGAAATTTAGGCAATGATAAGAGCCCAAATTCTTCACCGATCAGTTCCAATGAAAAGAAAGAAAAGAAAAACCAATATTTAATAATAAAAAAAATTCAAAAGATCTAGCAATTGTGGGGTTTTTTTTTTTGTTTTTTTTTTTCCATTACCACCTTGATTTTTGAAGTTGATATAAAGAACAATAATTTGCATAATGAATACTTCATATTAGGATGCATAGTACCATTAAATGACAAGATATATAATATAATTATACTACAATTAATCTTTATTTTCATTACCATGTCAACTTTGCCAAAACAGAATAAACTATCTAAAAATTGTGACTCTAATAATAATAATAATAACAATAATAATAAATCAAAGTCTTTTCTAAATGGGTTTACTGAATATAAAAGTCATCAAACACTATAAGAATGACTCTTTGTTTGCTTATAGGTAATACAAACGTCTCACTCTATGAGTATATTCTCTATTGTTTTATTTACTTTAAACGACAATAAATTAGGCTCCTTAATTTTATTAGGGAAAAAAAATACGTTTTAGGTTTCTATGATTTTTTATTAATTATTATCAGCAAATCACAATAATCATTCAAATAATAATAATCTCTCTCTCTCTCTCTCTCTCTCTCTCTCTCTATATATATATATATATATATACATATTTATTTATTTATATACACATATGAATAAACCATAACAAATATTCAATTGCACAAAAATTTACACTAGGGTTTCTCTTCTTTTTTATTTTTCTATTTTTTATTATTATTATTCTTAATATGTCAATTTGAATTCATTTTTTTTGTAAAAGCCATATTTACTCTACACTATATTTAATTATGAAATTTTTAGCGTATGCCGTATATATATTATTTTTATTAATGGTAGTTTACTAACTTATGTGGTAAGAATTTTCTTTTGGCGATTCATAAAATGATCCTTAACAAATTTTTATTATAAATTTTTTTCTTTCAAATAATTAAGTTTAACCACAAAATAACCATTAACAATATTCTCACACATTGCGTGGGTCTGCGACTAGTAATCATAATATTTGAAGAGAAAAGAATAAAGCAACTTTAAAAGTTATAGCTCGTCAAGCTTTCTTGCATTGTTTTGTACCTCCTAGAGCAGGGATATCAAGGGTGTTATTGGATGAGCAGATAACAAACCAAACAATAGATTAGTAAAATTGTGCATAGATTAGTAAATTTGTGCATAGAGGCGCTCCATAATCCATGACTCGTTGAATTCTACAATGCCAGCACCACTAATCTTTTTTTATAACCATTAAAGAAGTATTCTTCAGATCATAGAAGTATATAAAACATTGAAACCTTCAATTGAAATTTTGAAACTAAAGCAAGAAAAAAAAAACTAACAGTGCTTTCAGTAAAAAAATTGCAATAATAAGATGAAAAAACTACTTGATGAGGGAACATTGTTGCCACCATCATCATCATTATCGTCATACCCAACTACAGACATGTCTTCTTTACATTGAAAGTCCATTCAAAATTAACACCCATTTATAACAAAAATTACTTCCTACTTGAATAATTATAAATTTTTCTTCAATGCCTTGGCAAGCTTTATAAACATGCAAGAAACATCTAGAAATCCTACTAAAAAAAGGCTAATCTTCACCACCTGTTTTACAATGCATCTCAAACCTCGCTTGAACCCTCTGACATTCCGCCTGTCTTTGTCTTTTCTGTATTTTCTTTCTTCAAAAATATATTGGAAAATCCTGACTGTGAACAAATAAGTAAATCACAGCCACAACAACTTAGCCAAACACCTGTTCATTTTTTCTCATATGCTCAAATTTTTTCAAAATTAGCACTCGTCTTCTTACTAAATTCTGAGATCTTTTAGGTAACCCACTCAAGCATTGTTTTATTTTAATACTCTTCACATGTAAGCAATCATTCAAACTTATTTTCATAACTCATGTTTGCGTCCATAACTCATAGCTTTCTTAGCCTTACAACCCATACCAACAATTTGCATTAAACAATCGCAATAGAAAATCTTCTATTATTAGTAAATTTTTCCCATAATTTCTATCTAAAAAAAGCTTTCAAGTTCCACCATTACCATGTGTTTTCAAATAAGTTTTTATACAACTTGTAGGCTTACTAATCAGCAATTAGCATGTAAGTACTGAAAATAACAAAATATGCATATAACACATTGAATTCTTTCAACCTAGCAACTATGATAATGCATAAATAGTGAGGCCAAAGAAATCCTACCTAATTAGAGCTTTGCACCCAATGTCAGTAATATTATTAACAAAATTGGAGGACTCTGTTCAGCCTTGCAATAATATTGTTACCAATTTTAATTAAATTATCACCCACCATAATTCAAAATAAGGAGCAAAAAAAAAAAAAAAAAAAAAAAACCAAATTGAAATTAAAAGGGAAAGTTTCATGTACCTAGCATGTACATTCTTAATTGCGTAAGTTCAAGTCGTCTTTCCCACATTGCCTTTTGCGTTTGCACATCCTTCTCCTTCTCAAAACTCATTCTAACTTGGAACGCCTAAGTAATTAACTAAAACAAATACATATATTTTTCCCGAAATAATCAGTAGTATTATTAACAAAATTGAGTACAAACACAAATCCAAAAGCAACCATTAACTACAAAAGACTAAATACAAACACCAAGGAAACTACAGAAATTATATGCAAAACAACAACTATAGCCCAAATGAAAATAGTAAATTAAAACCTACATATCACAATTGAAACAAACCAAGACAAAAAACTTAAGATTAACAACTTTGGTCCTATTAGAAATGCGGGGGGGGGGGGGGGGGGGGGGGGGGGACCTAACAGTAATAGGGTAAAAATCAAAGGAAAGAAAGAAATAGGGGACAAACATACAATAACAATATTCAATAGTAAGATTAACAGCTTTGGTTATATTGGAAAAAGAATCCTTAAAATAAGTCAAAAAAATTGAAACAAAGCAGAACACATACAACTTCTACTAATAACTCTTGCATCATTACATAGTGTTGAGATAGACCATAACATTTGATCCGAGGCTCCATTATATGCATGAAAGCACACCATCGATAGATTATCCAATCCTCTCCAACTATCTTCTGGGTTTGTGCATTTATAATATCCTCTAACTTTCAGATCAACTACACCATAACTCTCAGAGAATATGGAATCCTTGACAGATGAAAACAATAACTTTGAAAATGACCTCATCTCTTATAAACCAATTCTCATTATTGCAGCCTAAACATACATTAAAAACCAAGATAGATAGTAAAGCAAATCAAAAACTACATAAAAAACTTCTAACTTAGTTGAGTATTCTCTACACTTACTTTTGTGTTATTTCCCATCTCCAAGTCATCCATAGAACCTGTCCCATTAGTGAATAATTCCTCTATTACTTATTAATTTTTTTTTAAAAGAAGAAGAGAAAGAAAGAAATTGTACTACTAACATGCTACTAAGTTAACAACGTTTTCTAGGGTACCACATAGTTCAACTCCCCTTCCACATCTTGGACAAATTTGATCTAATGATTGATTGATGTGTGCCTAATCATACCCAACATTTAAAATGGAAATTTGATTTTATGTTTCTACTATATTAAAATCTATTTACAAACCACTCTAAGACAATTCCTTTCAAATCAAGGATTTCATGAACAATTTGCAATTATGATTGAAGATAAAATGACTAAACAACATCAAGATATAATATATACAGATATATACAAATAACAAAGAAACTAAAATTTAGCTCCACAAACAGAACCAAATTTGGTTACCAAATAGAGAAGCAGATGTGTAGGACCAAAGTGATTGCAAAAGTATTTTTAAAACATGGCCAAGTCAGGGATAGAGACTTTAGAGTACCTTGGTGTCATTGTCATTGTTGCTATTTTTGATGCTTGGATAGGCTATGACTACGGCTTATGACCCATTGTAGCATCCAAACTCATTTTAATCACAAATACAAACATAAAAACTATTTAAAATCAAATAGATGAACCACAATACAATGAAAAGTCAAATTCCCAAACTTTGATGGTAATTTTACCAACGCAGATTGAATTCAAACTTTGTAATTCAAGAATAATATCAATACAAATTAATTGGATTTCAAATTCATATTCACGCCTTTGTACTAATAAACAAACAAAAAGAAAAGGAAGATATAATACCTGTTTCCAAAGTTTTCAAGGGATTTAGCTAATTCCCCATACTTATACTCCTTCATCTCCACCTCTACCTCTACTTTCTCCACCACTCCTGTACTTTCTAAAATGCCAAAATAACCCAACGACAAGTAAATAGAATAATGAACGAATATAGATTCCATGAATAAAACTATCAGCATCAGACAAATAGTGCAATACATGTATTAGTAGTAAAGTATACACACCTTTATGGCAAACACCATTCAGAATTTAAATATACACATAACACCAACTATTCCTTCGTCACTTATTTTGTTAGGTCAGCTATGTATTCTCAACAGAAAATAGAACACCTTCTAATGGTGATTACATTATTGTAAGAAAAGTTAAAATAATTTGTAACATAAGCTTCAACAGATTAAAGGACTCTTTGTTTCCTCTTCCTCTTTTGTCGATCTGCAATAGGTGTGAGCTGTACATCACTTGCAGCATCTAGTCTTGTAATTTAATAGGATTAGCATCTTCTTCACTTGGTAAGTTGTTGACAGAATCATTTGTAACATCACCCATATACAACTGTTAAAAGAATATGGTGTAAATTGTATTATGATTTGAATAAGTAACATAAAAAATATCTAATTTTATTATTTAAATTTAATATAAAAGTACTCACATCAGTTATTTTATCAAGTTTAACTGAATTATCAGTCTCTAAAACAGGATCAAAAAGTTTCTTCACAGTGTAGATCTCTCATCCCTGTTTGAGGTTATAGTCATTGAGTTCCAATTGGAAGACAAATGTTTTCTCAATAAGGTTTGCTATTTGCATAGGTAGGTCAAGCTCTTCAGGTAACTTGTAGAAATAGTAGTTCATAAATTGTACATTCAATTAAACTAAAGAATATATTAAGTACTACTTGTGAATTTCGAATTCTCACTTGTGAACATTTATTTATAAGTTCCTTTGCTGATATGTGGAGTAATTTTTCAGCCATAGAATATAAAAAAATGAATGTTGTCAATCCTATGTCATCTTCAACTTTCAATTCAATTCTATACCTGAAAGAAGGCAGGTAGATATAATTTTAATTTAAAATTTTTTTCTCTTTTGTTTATATATATTTATACTTTTATATTATACATACCTTGGGATTGGGAAGCTTGCCAGTTTGTAACAACGATCACACCACAAATATTCATCTCTTGGTTTAACCTTTCTACAACATATTTCGCATGACATAAAGTACCAACCAAAAGCTGTTTCAATTAGGGGTGTGCAGAAAACCCACCGACCCGCCAAACCCGACCCTACCCAACCCGACCCGCCGGGTTGGGTTACAAAAAATTTTTTATAGCGGGTCGGGTTGGGTTTGGGTCATAAAATTACAAACCCGCCAAACCCGACCCGACCCACCCATATTTAATATATATTTAAAATATATTATATATTTAATAAATTTTTAAAAAAACTAGCTGTAGAGCACTTATATATATATATTTAAATATATATTATATATTTAATATTTTTTAAAAAAAAACTAGTTGTAGAGCAGCACTTCCTCGATTCCTCCTACTAATACTAATTTAATATATATATATATATATATATATATATATATATATATATATATAATATATTATATAATTAATAAATTTTTTAAAATAACCAGTTCTTCCTATCCTATATAAAAGTCAATTAGTTCACACAAACCCTAATAAATTACTATTGTTGTTTAGTCATTAGTGTTGTTTGCCTTTAAGGAATTACATTGATACTGATCTTTGGGTTTTTTTAATATATTAATATTTATATTTTTTTCTACTCAATTTAATAATAATAATAAAAAAATTTGTCAAACCCATGGGTTCAACCCGACCCATGTGGGTTGGGTTGGGTTGGGTTGGATTTATGTGATGGGTTGGGTTGGGTTGAATTTTTTTTGACCCACCATGATGGGTTGGGTCAAAAAATCTCCTCAACCCGACCCAACCCGACCCATGCACACCCCTAGTTTCAATTTTTGTAATCTTTCCATGGCAGGTGAAGATAATCTCCTGGAATTTCAAATTTATTCAATGATTTATTTGTAAAATTTAACATGTCATTGACAATTTCATTTTTGGATTTTTCTTTTGAAGAACTTTTCCCTTACCTTATTTGCAGAGTTCCAGACCATGTTTAATATTTCAATTAAGGTTCTTCTGTTGTTGTTCATCTCTTCTTCAATTGTTCTTTATGGCTTAAATTGTCTTGGTAGTTCTTCTATAAGACGATCATTTTTCACTTACCTATGATTGTAACATAAAGAAGTCAGTATAAACTTGCATATACTGTAAAACATTATATAACATATATTGCTAAAAAGATATAGATTACTTACTGATCCATAAACATAGAAGTCTCTGGAATCTCCAAATTCATATAAACTTTTGTTTCACTTGTAGATGATAAGTTATATTCCCCTACATTTATATGGAGGAATTTTTTAAAATGCACATATAATTTTTTTAATGTACTTATAAACATGCAAATAAAAGAAACAATGTACTGACCTTTAAAAGTTTTCATAGTTAAACATGTAGCAACTATAATAAAAGGTCCCGGATTCCTTTTGAAGAGGTTATCATCAATTTCATTTGCAATTGGTCCCCAAAGGGTAAGCTTTATTTCATTTCCTCTGTTCAAAATTTTTTATTAATGTAAGTTTATGTTATATAAGTTCAATGCATTGCAACTTGTAACTATTAAAACGTACTGTATAGTCATGACAGTTATGTTCCTCATTGCAACATTTGATCCTTTAATGCTAGGATGTTCAATTGGACCAATAGCAACCACTTTTGCAATAATATCTATGCATCATAAAAATTCAAATGTTAGTTATTTTCATTTACGATAATGATATAATGTATTTTATGTAACAACAATATAATGTAAGATTTATTGACAATAATAGAATGCAAAATTTATATTCAATTAATTAAATACCTGATAGCTAGACATGGCTATTAAGTCGTTGAACAATGGTGTTGTAGTCTACATATTCAAATTTATGATGAGGTATATTGACTTCAGTTTCTGTAAATTCTTGAATGTTGGTTGTTTGCAAGAATACGATCTTGTGCTCATTTTGAATTGGCCTATAGAATTCATTGCAAGTACCAACTTCAAAGTTTGATAATGCATACAGCTGCCCTTCTTATAGAAAAGGTTTGATTTTTTTTTTGAAATATTCTTATGAATGGTTGAATGTATTGCATTATTCTGCAAGTAAAAGACATTAGTTGTAGGTACACAAAGTGAATAATCTATATAATGTATAAGAAATGTTTTGATGTGTTTTTTTTTAAAACTTATACAAACCTGTTCATCAATAAGAATCATATATGAACTAATAATTTGTTGATTGTTTGTATTTACAACATCTCACATCCTTGATACTCTAATTCTGATTTTGGAATTGTCATTCTTGTTTGAAAGCTGATTAAGATGATAGCATTTTGATAGTAATCAAACGTTTAATTTATAATTTCAGTTCTTTAGTAGTAACCAGATAGAATAATAATAATAATAATAAAAATTAATCCATTAATAAGTCTGTCATTCCCAAATGTGCAAGACAGTCCTAAATTTCTTTTTAATTCTAGTAACTATTTAAGTCAATAACCATATTGGTCTAAATTTTTTAAATGAATGAGGCCTGTTTCTATTTAATTATCGACCATACAATTGTTATAGCAATTAAAGTGATTTTTGGACATGTTAAGTACCACAAATATTATACCACTGCAATTGTAAGTTTGGGCTTAAGCTTGAAAAACAGTGTATTTTGTATGCCTAAAGGAAGTAAAGACACTACAACAATTTAAATAAGAACTAAAAAGTAAGAGTTGTACAGATGTATATATGACCTTTAAACATATAAATTTCTTTTACCTTGCATGACCAACAACTTAAATAAGTTTGGTGAAAACCTCCTTGTACACAATATTTTTTGTTGCAAAACTTTGGTTAGTTTCATCATTAATTATCTGGAATTTCAACCCATCTCTACTTGTTACTCTAGAAACTGCAACATTCAATTATCCATGACTAAAAATAGGTTTAGGCAAATACACTCCTGCATGTTTCAATGATTGTCCTTGGCTTTAATTGCTTGTCATTGTAAAACACACAGAAATTGAGAATTGTCTTCTCTTTAGAACAAAAGGCCATTTTGAATCACTTGGTGATAATGTTATTCTCGGAATGAACACGCATGTGCCTATATTAGTGCCAGTAATAATTTTTGCTTCTATACCCATGTAGCCAGTTTTGTAATAATTAGTCCTATTCCATTACAAAGCCCTTCATTCTGGTTCAAGTTTCTAAGCAACATAATAGGCAAGCCTACTTTTAATGTCAACTTATGATTTGGAAATCCTAGAAAACTTAAGCTGTTTAAAAACTCAATAGGGTATAAAATGTCTTGATCAACAACATTCAAAGAAGCCTTGCAAATAGAATCTGAACTCAAATATTCATGTTCTACTCCATTTATTGGTGAGATAATTTAGTCATTTAACTCCTCTACTGTTGGGGTTTATGCCCTAAAATCCAATTTATTGGCATGTCATAAATAATTAAATTGTTTAATTATATGAGACTATTTATAAATGAACTAATGGGACATTATCATAGTCCATGAGATGCATAGTATGTGATTTATGTGAAAAGTCACAGAAGATATAAATCACAAGTTCTTTGTAAACTCAAAATGTAGTTCGTAGTCGGTGATGAAATTGGGTGTTTCATCTACAAAGACTATAACACATCAACTAAGATGATTTGTCTTGATCATGAAAGTGGAGACTTCTAGTTGATGTGTTGATGTGGCTTAAGAGCTAAGGCATATTGAACTGAACCACTGTGAGATTAATTATTCAATCAACAACTGTCACCTGAATAATTAATCTCACGACTTCTAATTTCATAGACTCTCAATCTTGAGGATAGTGAACCCGATCATGAAATGTAGGTTACTTTAATATATCAAGAACGAGATCTAATATTCACAGTCAAAACCTCAGTATGTTGGGTAACCACACATAGTGTTGAGGGAACACATATTCTCAAGATGGAACTGGTTATTCAGGGTGCCCACTTTAGTAAGGAGTTGCTAAAACTTATATTTATTGAAATTAGATTTCAATAAATGTGAATAACTAAAGATTAAACTGGGTACTCAAAGATAAAATAGTTGTTTACAAAATGACAGTTCTTTATGATTTTGTTCACTATGGATATTTCATGGAGGGGTCATATGATATCATTAGAGTCTTGGGATATAATTTATTAATAAGGCCTAGAGTGCAATTATATTTATATAGTGGTATTAATATAATTAATGGTAACTTTGGACTTGTCAAGAATTGACAAAAAAGCCCAAGGCCCATTGGAGCTAGTGTCTTATTGGTTCCTTTGGGTCCCACTCCTAGCCACACACTAAAGCCCAATTGGAAAGGCCTAATAGGCCAGCCCAATTAGATAATCAGTTAGTTATAAAGGGAGAAACATACAGAATTTATTTTAAGAGAGACATCATTATGAAATGGTGTGTATGTGTGAGTGAAACCACTCGATTATTCTCCCTTGGAAACTGATTGAGAGACCACACTTCTTGGGCGTAAAGTGGAATTGAAGTGAAGATTAAAAGTGTTCCCAAGTACTTCTAATCTTTTGTTTTGGATTTCACCACACCAAGGTATGCTATCTTGTTCTTAAATTCTGAAATTTACATAGTGCATGTTATAAATCATGAATGAAATAGATCCATGTTTGTTGCTTCCGCTGTGTGTTTTGTATGAGATACAAAACTAGATTTACCAACATCTACAACTTCATTTGTAGGGCCAAGAATTGCCCTATCTTGAATGTAACTTGTATCCATGTATTGACCATCCAAATCAGGGTATATGCTATTAATAATATCTTGCAATGGATTTTGTGTAGGTTGGATGATTAGATTATGAGGAATTGTAATGTAATTGTCACCATCACCTTCTCCCAAATCACCATTACCTATTTTTAAATTCCATTCACTAAAATCTTGTATAGATGATTCTTGCATTTTAGTCATATTGTTCTACATAAGTCTCATATTTTGTTGTAGTTTAAAGACATGACAATAATTCCATAAGTGCGACTAACAAATTGTAGATTGGACAATATCTTCACGTCTTCCCTTTTTCACAACTAGAAGTATTTGCTAAAAATCACCTCCTAAAACCACAACTTTACTGCCAAAAGGTTTTTCCAAATTCCTTGGATCTTCAATTTGTAGTATATCTTGAAGGCTGCGATCAATAGCTTTAAAGCAATTTCTGTGTGCCATTGGTGACTCAACCCAAAGTATTATACTTGTTTTCAAAAGAAGTTCTGCTATTTGTGTTTTTTGCTTTATTTCACAAGTTGACTCATCACTGACATTAATTGGGATGTGGAATCGTGAATGTGCTATCCTTCCACTAGGAAGTAATAAAGCAACAATACCTGAAGAAGCAACTTCAAGAGCAATTTTTCCTTTTGATCTTACAGGAGCCAAAATTGTTCTATAAAGATATGTTTTTCCCGTTCCACCATGACCATAGACGAAAAACATTCCCCCATTTTTAGAAAAAACAGCTTCCATTATAGAATTATAGATAGTTCTTTGTTCATTGCTGAGGCCAGATATCATGATCTCATGTTCCCTTTGTAAACTTCCTATATCATATGACATTTCTTCTTCAATAAGTCTATTTCCTTTATGAATAAGAAGATTTACATCTAGCTAAGGCATCTAAGGATAGTCTTTCAAAGATTTCCCATATTGTTGGAGGATTTGGACAATTTCATATAAGCCATAATTTTTCAATTGACTATCAGATAATATCAGTTCATGAAAATGGGAGATATGTCTTTGTCTATTAAGTATATCTTCAATAAGAATTTTCCAATTAGAATCCCAAAAAGTTAAAGGATCAAATACTTCACAAAGCATGAGTATGGTGACAAATAGTTGGCGTAATTGCTTGCCATTGGCCCAATGTGAAGCTTCAATTATGCATTCATGCCATTCCTTATCATCATCTAGAAGCCCAAGTGCATAACATGCATCTTTATAAGTGGGATAAGGAATACTGTTTACAGTCCTTATCTCTTTAAAGTTTCTTGGCCCTTTGACAATGTTAAGTGACATCCTCAAGTAAAATCGTTCTCCACTTGAAGGGTGAGCATTATTGGTGTGCTGTCGTAGGCAACCAAAAATAAAACCTATACTCCTAAAAAATATATGTAGTGGTATGAGTAAGGATCGTTCCCACGAAGAGTATCTAGCCTAGTTTTATGCTATGTGAACAAGGATGGGGGGGAAGGGTTTGAGTATAATGAAAACAATTTTAAGAAAAACAACTAAGGAACAATTCAAATTAAAGTATCGAAATCAATCAAAAGAACAAACCTTGGTCTAAGTCAACATCCACCATCGAAATTTTACAACTGATCATCAATGCAAGTATATATCAATTCACACTTTGAATATTCACCGTTGGAACTATTTTCCTATCTCTCCTTAGTCGCAGTTAATTAGAAAACAAGCGATCTAATAAACCCTAACTACTAAACAACCTAAGACAAGCACTAAAGGTTTAATCTAGTAGCAGTCTTAAGAATTAGAGAGATTGATGAAACTAAATAACACAAGCACAAGCGGTTGTATTTAATTTAGTGGAGCGTTCTTCCTAAGATCTAATAATTTCTGACATAGCAAATCATTAAATCTTGGTTGCTTCACAAGTTAGAGAGATCAAATAATTACGGATTTGATATCTAACCTAGCAGTAGATTGCAACGAATAATAAAATAATAGGCCTCCTAGTAATTAAATGAGATAATCATGAAAATAGGTATCGAAGAACATTTGATATTCAAAGCATAAATCGAATAATAAAAACAAATTAGATCTCACAGTTTTATTAATTCCGAGGCTTCAGTTTCCTTCGACCAATTATAAAAGTTTAGCCAAGCAGGGCCATGATGAAAACTCAAAGGAGAAGTTAGAGAAGAGGGGAGAGAGAGGCGTCTCTCAAGTCTGATTTTCCTCTCCCTTTATACACGTTAATTCCTCCTTTTCCAAGCCTACAAGATCTCCTAAAAATATTCTAAATATTATCCTAAAATAACAACATCCAAATCTGACTAATTAAAGAAAAATATAAAATAAATAAAATAGAGTCCTAATATAACTAGGAAAGTGGTGTTTTCAGCTGGAAATTTCGTGCACCAGATCTGGAAACTTCTGAAAATAAACCACATCAGATCTGCGTATTAGAATTTCAGGCAAAGGAACATTCCAGAACGTCAGTAGTGCCGGTGCAGCAACTTCAAGCCCGATTTTGACCTTGATGCAGCCAGTATATCTCAAAACTCAAAACATAAAAGTTCTAGAGCTATTTCTTGGTGTTCCATAGCATTTTGAATCATCTCAATCGGAGCTCAGCTGAGAGAGTTATGCCCAGATTACGAAACAATGTTGAAACTATCCAAAATCACCCAATTAGCTTCGTTTTGCACTTAATGCCTCCATTTGCATCCTAAATCAAAATATAAGAATAATGAGTACATTTAGGCACCAAATAATTATAAAAGACTAAACATTAATGGAGAAAAATATGACATTTTGCATTCTCATCAATTATATACTCTTCCAATACATTTTCTACCTTTTCTTCGTTTCCATTGCCTAACGTTTTTATGCCATACCCATTTTGTAGGAAATTCAGCATAAGTTAACTCATGAGCATCTTCAAAAGCTTCATTAGTTTTCATCCATTCAATAAACTTTGTGTCTTTTATTCTTGGCCTTTGTAAAATGTTGTCTAAATTTGCATTTTTTGGATATATAATGGGATTTTCATTTTTCAAATGAAAGTTTAATCTTTCAACTGGTGGATTTCGAAACTCAATTGGGAATTCAAATATTCCCCAACATGTTTCAAAAGCTGATATATACCTACAGTCCAAATATGCTTTGGTCTCATCAACGACAATGCTTGATTGTTGTTTGTCATTATCAGTACCTGGCAGATTCTCTTGTAAAAAAATTGTGACCCTATCTGGTCTGTTATTTATGTATTTAAACAAATATTTGATCGATCGAGATCTATTGCACCATTCCACATTTAAATGTGATTGGTACTTTACCAATAAGTCTACATTATATGGCACGACATACCGATTGTCCAAAATAATTCCATTTTTTACTATTATTTTCCCATCATTTCTTCTTCTATAAATGGGGAAGCCTTCCTCATCGATAGTTGTCTCTTCATAGAATGTTTTTGGAACATGTTTTGTACATTTGTCATTAACCATACATGGTGATCTTGGGTTTGCATATCCACATGGCCTATGCATCATAAACTGTTTTACATCTTCATAAGCAATTGGATCTTCATGTGGATCTGGTAATTCTGCTGTGATAATATTGTCTATGTATGCTAGACTTGGGCACTTATCTTTTGGATCCAAGAAAAGGAGAATATGTGCATGCGAAAGTCCTCTTGTCTGAAATTTGATTGTGTATACTACTGCAATGACTCTTACAAAATGGGATTCATGCCTCAAATCATGTAATAATTCATCCAATTATATTTAAAAACCCTTACTGCAAAATCTGGTTGGTCCTCATTATTCTGACCTTTTATAAATTCCAAGCATTGAGTGATTTTAGACCATTTTGAATTGCAAGTAAATGTCATAAACAGATCTGGATATCCCACCTATCTACATATAGCCATTGCATCTTGATAGTTTTGAGCCATGTATCTTGGGCTTCCAGTAAAAGAGGAAGGTAGGATTATTCGCTTTCCTACTATTTTTGGATTTGTATCACCACGAAGCACAGCATCTGTCCACCATATAGTTCAGAACGTAATTTTAGTTGGTTTTGCCTTACCTATTGTAATCTTTCTTCTTCGATAGAAGTATAGGCATCGACTATGAATTGTTGAAAAAGCCTTCCACCAAGCAACAATGTCTTACTCTCATGAGATCATTGTTGAAGTCTATACGCATAATATTCCCTCATTGTTATTGATTCTCTTTTTCTAGATCTTGTTCCATCAAAATTCTTATAAGGTATATCAGACCTATACCCATCCTTACCATAAGGGAAAAGCAATGGATATTGTAAAGCCATATATCTCGGATGACTCCCATATATACGTTGCAATCCTGAACTTTGGTTTTCAACAATAATATCCATTTCACAATTTTCGGTATTTAAATCTCCAACAATAATAGTAGCAACTTCAGTAGTATCAGGCAAGTTATATTGTCTAGAATCAGAATTGCGACTTCTAATAAGCCGTATTCTAACATCATGCATATCAGACTCATTGAATTTGTCCCTAGCCATTCGAAAGTACTTGACCAATTGATTGCAATTGTCTAACATATTCAATAATCTAATGACAATATCTATATCCACATCTTTTCTATGATCACCAGATGTAACAACATCAATTCTGTTTGCTATCTCATTCTTAGTTTCATAAATATAAAGCTGTGTAAATTGTGTCCTTTGGCCATCAACAGGAATAAGAGATCCAGTTTTGTGATGATTTTGGCCATTTAGCCGAAAAACATATGGAGCAGTACCATTATTTACCAAACGATCTATATTACCTCCCAAAGAAGTGAAAGCAAAGAGAGAATCATAAATTCTTATCCCTACTCGAAATTTGTTTGATTTATGATCATTGCTCATGTTGAGCAATCTTTTAAGAAAAGGTGGAGGATCCTTCAAAAATGGAAGTTCAACTTTGCCTTCTGAACAACATAAACTGAATTTAGGATTCTTAGGCTCCTAGACTTAATTGTTCTCTCCTCATACCAAAGTTGAGCTCCACAATGTTCACATACTTGTGTTGGAGGTCCTAAATTCATTGTCTCCATAAATATTCCTACAAAAAAAAAAATTGAAGGATCATTTTTTTGGAACCTAATATTTAAGCTTGGTATTATGGACTAAAAAATGTAATACTTACGATGTTTTCCTCTAGGCTTAGAGGTGCAAAGATTATTTGATCCTCTATCAGAGTTATCACAAAAATCATGTTCAACCACTATAATATTCATTGTTGAGTTTTCACTCTTGTTGGTCCGTTGCAAGTCTAAGCTGTAAACAAAACAAAAACGAATTCTTCAAAGCAAAAATACTATTTAATATAATAGAACTCTTAATACTCCTTCAGCTACAGAAAATTGAACGCCACCTTCTTGCAAAGGCAATTGTTGCTCAGTTATATTGGTGGTAAGACTCTCATCTTCATTGACAATAGTTCTTCATAATATATTCACTAATGAGTTTCTATTTTTAGCTTTGGATTATATTTTCTCCATCGAGTTCTTCTTACAAATGTTTCATCATTGCTTCCAGAATGCAATGATTGTGTTTCATGAATTGTGGTGTGCGACAATACGTTCCAAGAAATTGAGTCTCTTTCTATTGAAGCTTCTCCTTGTAAAGCATCACCACAAGATAAGGGACTGAATACACCATCAGTAACATTTCTCTTTTTTTTTAATAGCATTCTTCTATTTACTGAAACATCTGAAAGATTTCCCTTTAATGAAGAATTTGTAAATTTGGTAGGCACATTTCTGTTTCTTTTTTATGATAGAATCAATTTTCTTCTCGCTCTTGAAAATAAAGTAGACTCCATACTTTGGGAATATAATAAAAAACAATGAATTTATAGAAGATCAAATCATAACTATTATTGTATAAATCAAAGATAGAAAATAGATGTTAAAAAATGAAATATTCTTTCAAGAATATATTTATTGTTAATTAGCATTTTCTGAAAATTTAAAAACATAGTTATGTGGAATTTAATTGCTTTCAGTAATAATTTTTTATTCTGTAAATTTTTGTTGAAGATGACATTAATAATTATTCCTAATATATTCTATCTTTTTAGTCAAAAAAAAATTATTCCTAATATGTAGAAAAGAAATGCAACACAAACTTTTTTTAAAATTTTTTACAGTAATTGCTAACAAACCTGGAGTTAACAAAGTTAAGTATGCAACTCTTTCCCTCAAAAAGTATGTAGCTCTTTATCCAAAAATGACAGGACTTGCAAAATAATTTTTTTAAAAAAACTTTTTTATTTAAAAATTTAAACTATTTGTAAAGAGAATAATGTAGACAATTATAGTGCAGTAAATGATCTACTTAGTTGTTTCACACTGATTTTTTTTTTTTTTGACATACTTAAGTAAAACATATTTTAATTTTAATATTATCTTAAATTTAGAAATTCATAAATTAAAGGGATGAAGGAGTAAAGAAGAAAAAGAAGAATAAAAAGAAGGAAAGAAAGGCCAAATGAAATACCAAGTCTAGATTATGAATATTAAGGAATCAAAGAGAGAGAGTCAGAAATGACTCCTTCTATGGTCAACTCCAAGTCTACAACTTAATTTTTTTTTTAAAATTTAAATGAAAAGAGGCAAAATTAAAGAGCTTTTTTGGGGGTAATTGTTCAAATAATTCAAGTAAATTTAATAAAATTTACATATAAAAGGGCCCACTGTTCTTCCAAAAAAAATTTATTGGATCCATTATCATGAAACTATTTTTTGTTGAAACTTAGACAGAATCCTTCCTATGAAACTTTAAATCCAACTAAACTGAAAATACTCAAAGAGAACACGAAATTAAAACTCAAAAGAAGAATATCAAAATTCAATGTTCATCTTAAACCCTTGTCATTCACAAAAAGTTGAAATTAAATTGCTATGACTAAGTCTATGTTCAATACCAACCCCACCACAAAATGCCCTATCAAATAAGAAAAAATCTAATGTAATGAGACTTTACAATTGTAGACTCACAATTCATTTCCAATAATACATTGAAAAACACTGAGTCCGAGTTCAATATCAATCTCACAACCAATGGTCAAACAAATCAACAAAAATTTCCTAAGTATGACCTCACATTCACATACACACAGTTCATAATGAATTAGAGAATGAAATTGCAGTTAATATGATCTCACAGACTACAATAATTGTAGAAAGCAAATATTCAAGATATGGTGTATCATTAACAATAGCTGCAACTTGTGCAGCCCAAGGATCTAATTTTTCATTAACAATAGCTAAATCTTATGCAGTCTAGGCATTATAAAAGTACACAAACACATATTGTGTTGTTTGCAAAGACAATTGAATATAAATGAAGCTGACCAAGAATGCTTAACACCTAAATATCAAAAGAATGAATATTAGACAATATTAAGCTAAACTATGTTTTATCAATCAGATGAATGCAATAGTAATAATTATAAAAAAAGAATGGAAATATATTCTCCAAGAGCGAAAAGAAAATGAAAATTATAACAACCTTAGGAAAAATTAAAGCGCAGATTTTTTCTTCTTAATGAAAATATAATGGTATGAGCCTAAGAAGGGACAATCATGCATAATTTTACATGATAAGCTTCAACATGAAAATGAAGAAAATAACACTTTTACTAATTAGCCAAAACCTATTTGGCCTTCATATCAACTTCATGTAATGTTCTATATAAAATTAGAAAGTAAAATGAAATTGATAATACTCGCAAGCAATCAAAGAAGGACTCCCCGTGGGTCCAAGACACAAAAGCATCCCCCTCGAGAGTTGTAAAATAAAATTTCCCTAATGGAGTTGATAAAACTCCCTCGAGGGTGGAATTAACATCAATCCCTAATGAATCATAAGAAAGAAGAAGATAGTTTTTCCCCAGTGGAGGAAAGTTTTCCTCAGTAAGCAACACACGACCAAGAAATCCCTAGTAAGCTACCCCCTCCTTAGTAGACCGCACACCATCAAGACTTCATGGTAGGTCAGAACCATCACCAATACACTTCTTAGTAGATCATACTCCCTAGTGAGTCCTTCAGCATCCTCGGTGGGTCTTTCATCCAAAAAATAGTTAAGCAAGTTAAAATACAAAATTTGTGCACATATCCTATGAGAATTAAACATACAGGCATAAAGCTCCATACAAATCAGAAAAGAAGAACACAGAACTTGTGCATATATCCCAAGGGAATTGAATATATAGGCATAGATCCTATACAATATAGAAATTATGCACCTACAAGAATTGAACATGCAGGCATGAAACCCCCATACAAATCAGAAAGGAAGAACACAGAACTTGTGCACATATCCCAAGGGAATTGAATATATAAGCATAGATCCTATACAATATAGAAATTATGCACCTACAAGAATTGAACATGCGGGCATGAAACCCCCATACAAATCAGAAAGGAAGAACACAAAACTTATGCACATATCCTAAGGGAATTGAATATACAAGCACAGATCCTATACAAGTCAGAATTCGTGCACATATCCTACAGGAATTGAACATGCAGGCATGATAGAAAAGGTAGAGATAGAGATAGAAACCAAGGTCACCAGAGGCAAGAGCCTCACTAGAATAGATAGAGATGGAGATGGAAGACAAGTACCACCCGGAGAAGTTTAAGGCAAGAGCCCCAAATGGACACCACAGAGATGTATCCTTTTAAGCTCATAAGAGCACCCTTGTTTGTTTGGTTGATGGTTGCAGCTGTTGGCCTTGTTTGTTTTTCTTTTTAAGTGACTTTAGGATAGTAAGTCACTTGCCTTTTACTTGCAATTGGAAAAAAAGGTTCTAGGATAGCGAACTTGTTGTTGCTCGTTTCTTGAGCAACAAAGGTGGGACTTCGGACATACAAATCCCACCCAACTCTTTAGGGTTGCACCCCGCCCTATGTATGCATGATGTGTGTTGTATGCGTGGGTTGAGCCCAAGCTGTACGTCGAAACAAATTTTTTGTCTCTTATTCTTTTGATTCCATTAGCAGAGCTCACGAATCAAAAGAGGGGCATCTGCAGACACCGCATTTTGTACCCCTCACGACTCAGGCCCCCGTTCCCTAATGATGCCGAAATTCTAAGACCCAAGGTTGGTTTAGGACCCAATTAGATGTTAAATTGACTTGGGAAATGTTAAAATGGAAAAATTAACTTTTAATGAGCAAATAAATCTAATTTTGAAAAATTTAAGCCAGGAAAATCCTCGCCCTGCGTGCACAAGAATCAACCTGCACACGCAGCCATGATGCATGTGCATGCACATGCAGGCACAAACCTGTGCGCATATGTAAGGTTCCGGAAACTATGAAAGACAAGTTTTCTACAAGATTGAGGTTTGGAACGAATCCCATATCATTTGGGAGCCAATCCAAACCCCCATTTTTCACAATATAAATAGCCATACATGGTACATTTTCAAAAGAAATCCTAAGGGAAAACACTAAGATTCACTAGAAATAGTGAATCAAAGAAGGAGTTTTCACAAAACATCCTCAAGTCAATTTTCTTTTGATTGAGGACTTTTCTAACCTTGATTTTCGAGTTTAAGATTACTAATCACTATTTTATTGATTGTGAATAGATTTGACTGAGGGGGACGTTCAAAAATCAAGCTTGAAGAGCTTTTGTTTTGAGGTATTAGTTCTAAGCTTTTTCTTTTATTTTCTTTAGTTTGATTCTTTTTTTGTTTATTTCTTTGCTTATTTTATGTTTTAATATGTTTAGATAGCTTGGTTTTAGGTAGCCTATGTGTTTTTAAGCATGTTAGGTTATTAGTTTCTTCATTTTAAAATTTGCTTTGTTTCTATGCTTGCTACGTTTTTGGGCTAGGTTTTCTGAGCAAATGTGCGCACGCAGGTCAAAGTATGCATATGCATGCAGCTAGCCGCGCACGCAGGCCTCTACATGCGCACGTATACCGCTGCCCAAAAACCCTAATTCAAGTTTTTGCTTCGTTTTCTTTGCTTATTTCACAAGTTATGCCTCTATTTTGATTCATTTTTATAGATATTAGTTCCTGTTCTATGTTTATTGTTTATTTTCCTTTCACATGTTTAAATTAGGGTTTATATTTGGTTTCTTTGTTTTGATGCCATGAACACATTCACATGTTCATGCATTAATGCCATAAGTGCTGAGATGCAACAAAGTAAGTGAGGAAAGTCATGCATTCACATGAATACGCATGATGTATGTTTAATGATGGATATGAACATATTTGCTTGGATGAGTTATTCTTAACGTATAAATGCAATCACATGTTACTTGGATCTTTCTATGCTCGTGTTTTTGCCATGATTGTTTGCTACCTATGTTTTTGCCTTGGATGTGATATGATGCTAAATGAATGCTAGCTTGATATAAGATGCCATGTATGCTAGGCTTGCGTTATGATATGCCATGATAGATGAATGATTAGGCTTTGGGATGATTGATGCCATGATTGTATGCTTAGATGTATGCTAATGTATGTGTGAGTATAGATACAATATTGAATATGCCTTTAATAGGATTAAGACATAAGACACAATGAGTGGAGGCCAACCCTAGGGTTGGGCGGTTTTGGATGCCTAATACCTTCCTAACACTGTACCTAAACTCCGAACCCATACTCTGGTAGTAAAATCAAAAGGTCCTTCCCCAAAAGAACGCTATATTCATGGTTCCTAAGCCATTGTAAAACTAGGTGGTGATTCCCCGTTGTGTCCACACTTTGGTGGCAAGAGGTACATCATGGTTGTTGTCGATGATTTCTCAAGGTACTTTTGGGAGGAATTTCTTAGAGAAAAGTCGGAAGCATGTGAAAAGATAGAGAAACTTTGTAAGAGGCTTCAAAATGAAAAAGGGGTTCTTATTGCCAAAATAAGAAGTGATCATGGGAAGGAATTCGAGAATGCAAAGTTTGAAACATTTTGCAATGAAAATGGGATCAAGAAAGAATTTTCAGCTCCAAAGACACCTTAACAAAATGGGGTTGTTGAAAGAAAGAATCATGTTATTCAAGAAATGGCTAGGGTGATGCTCCTCAACAAGGATAGCCCTCTAAAGTTTTGGGGAGAAGCCGTGAACACATCGTGTCATATTGGAAACCGAATTTTCTTTCGAACGGGTACCAAGAAAACATCATATGAAATATGGAATGAAAAGAAGCCTAAAGTGAAATACTTCTGGGTATTTGGTAGCAAATGTTTCATTCTCAATGACAAAGAGAATCTTGGAAAATTTGACGCCAATAACGATGAAGGAATTTTTCTTGTATACACAGTGAATAGCCAAGTGTATAGAGTGTTTAACAAAAGAACCAAGATGGTTATGGATTCAATCAATGTTGTCATAGATGATGCTATTCCGGAAAAGATTATTGAGGAAAATGGAGATGCTTCAAATCTTAAGAAGAATAATGATGGTGGTAATTCGTCTCAAGATAGTGATGTTGAAAAGCAATTACCGAAAAATGAAACTACTCCGGAAAATGAAACTACTCCTATCTTATTAAGAAGAGAAACAAGGTCATCCCAAGTGCCATTAAGTCCTTTCACGCCACCAAAAGTGTAACCTCCTATATCCCGTGATGATGAGCCTTCTACTTCAAAGAAACCATCGTTAAGAGTGAGTCTAAATCATCCTAAAAGCAACATAATTGGGGATTTGGATGAGGGTCATCGTTTGAGAAGAGGACCTAGTTATAGTGCAAACTATTGATATTGTATTTTGTTCGCCATCGATTTGTGTGGCAGGTCCCGAAAAATTCAAAAATATAATTTTCTCTCAATGGGGCCGCGAGAACATCTAGAATAACATGTCGCAACCCATTCGAACACCGGAGCAATCAAAGTGCCTCTTTCAGCCAAAATGACCAAAACTCCCCTAGTCAACCCTGGGTTGGCCGAAATTCAAACGAGGTTAAAATCCCCTCAAAATAGTACTTTTCATAGTTTTACATCAAACCCGAGCTTCTCGGAGATTTTTGGTAACTTTGACCAAGTTTAACCTGGAGTTAACTCTTGGTGGGCCCCAAAATCCTAATTTTGATCCGGCCATCAGAACGGGTTGAACCCAATGCCATTATGAAGATTATCAAATTCTCATTCCAACGACTACTCTTGGGTCGAAATCAGAGTTAAAACAATTGAGATATCACGAAAACCGGTTAATGCACCAATTAATGCACTACTAACTTCCTGGAGCCATAACTTTTGATCTGACAGTTGGATTTTTGAGTTCCATACCTTTTTAGAAACTGGAAGTCAAGATCTTTCTAGGGGTATCAAGATTAACCCCATTTGAGGAGCTTCACAGGTGGCAGCCCTACAAGGTGCGCCACCTCGTAAAGCGTGACAGGGCTATAAAAGGCCCCAGGCACCTCCAGACCAAAAAGAAGAGTCTTTCTTGGGTCCTGCTCTCTGCCTGGACATTTTCTGCACGCTTCCTCTCTCCTCCAAACACATTTCTACACACAAACACCCAAAAAATGAATCAAAGCCTCTTGATTCTTCTCTTCACCAAAAATACATGGTATTGTTCTTATACCCAACCTTTTTTCCCTTGGTTCTACACCTTGGATTTGAGGTTTAAGGGGTATGGATGTAGCTTTCCCTTGGTTCTACTATCCATACCCCTTTTTTCTTCAAAGCTTCATCTATCTTTTATCTTGCTTGCTTTTGCTTTAATAACATGATTTATTGCTTTACCTAGCATGTTCCTTGCTTTATCTTGCTTTTAGCAAGCTTTTTAGCTTATTTCCATATGCTTCCATATTTTTTCATGTGTTAGTTGCCTCTTCTACATGTTTTATGCTTTATGCCATGCTTTAGATGCTTAGATCTTTTCTTTCCCATGTGTTGATGTTTGGGTCTACATGCTCACATGCTTGATGTCATGTCTTCGACTATGCCTTGCTTAGATCTACATGTTTGTATGCATGTTCTATGCTCCTATGCCTATGTCTATGCCTCCACATGCTCAGATGTACATCTACATGCTTATATGTTTAGATCTACGCCTCCGTGTGCTTTGGTGTTTGGATCTTCCTTGCTACAAGCATTGTGCCATCTCCTATGTTATATTTATGTGCTTAGATGCTCTATGCCATGTTTATGTGCTTGGGCCTAGACCTTGTTTGTCATACCATGTGCTATTGTAGCCCTTTTGCTCCTTTTATCACATTTTCTTGCATTTTGGCCTATTGGTTCAGACCCGATCTAGACCTTATGGTCTTTTTCATCGTCCATACACTAAGGCCCAGATAAAAGGGTTTGGATCACCCCTATTTGCATGTCTATGCTTGCTTGCTTCTATGCTTTATGCTTTATATCAACCTCTCTAGTTCTAGGTTTTGCCACGCTTGGCGCCCTTCGTGGGCTTGATCTTGTTTGGTTACATCCAACGCCCATGAGGCCTTGTTTGGATGTAATCACTTGGGACGCATCTCCGTGATGCTGGTTGCTCTACGTATACCCTTTCCCTTTCCGCTTTGTGCGATGTTATGCTTGCCATGCTTATTTGTGCCACTCGTTGGCTTTCTATGCATCTTTACATGCTTGCTTACATGTCTATGCATGAGTCTTGCTTGCTAGTATGTTGTCCATACTTCAATACAATGAAGCTATGGACATCCGATCCAAACCTACATTTGTCCCCCGTGGACACAACCTTTTGCTTGCGTTTTTACTTGTTTGTCTCCCTTCTTGTTTGCTTGCTTTCCTGTTTGCCTTCTTGCTTTCTTATTTGTTTGTTTATCTTGTGGCTCGTCATGTCTCCTGCCATATGCTATGCTTGCCATGTCTATCATGCTTATCTGCTTTATGCATCTTTCACATGCTTTTTGCATCTTTTTCCTTCCATTGCTTGTCTGCTGGTTTCTTGTCTTTGCATTTGCATGTACACACATGGAGCAGGGAAGCATGGAGCTAGGGCATGGTCTCCCAGGCGCAAGTAAAAAGGGTGAGGATGCAAGCATGTAGATATAAGCCAAGCGGTAATGTTCAGTTGATTTAGGGGTCTAGTCTCTCCCATTTGGTTATGTACTCTTTTAAATTCCCTTCCTTCCTTCCTCCTTTCTTTCTTAAATGGGTTGTATTAGGTATATCATGCCATGTACCATTTCTCCTTATCTCTAGGGTATGGTGACCCTTGTTTACATTCCTGCTCTATATTTTGGGCCATGCTCTAGGGATGTAGGTATTTTCTTTCCTGCTCTGTGTGCTAGCATTGTGCATGATGTATGTATATCTATACTTGCTCGCCCCCTCCCGGTGTGATTGTCACAATCCATGTCATCGAAGGCAAAGCGATGCCTAATTTCCGCTGTGAAAGTAAGGTGACATGTCACCAGATTTTTGCTGTGGGAATCTGGTATTTGCCCAATGCCTTAGGAAAGCATAGATTAGGACCACACCCATTCAAAAGCCAAACCTCAAAGCCCCCCCCCCCTTCCCCTCATGTATTCAAAGCCCCAAAAGCCAATATTAAAATCATGTTTTTTACTGCCAATATCCAAAAATTAAGGTTTTATCAAAACAAAGGACTGTCCTTGGACAAGCATTGTAGGGTGCCTAACACCTTCCCCACAGGTAACCAAACTGTCGGACTCAACAATCAAGATTTTTTTCCATACACATTAGATTAGGAAAAATGACATTTTTCTTGGCCTAGGATTGGTAATAAAATCAACTAGAAATAGGTGACCAATCACACCTTAGAAAAACCCAATGATTGGTGGTGACTTCACTTACCTTTGGTAATCACCTAAAATTTGGCCAAGATTCCCGCCATACCTCCAAAGGTAGACCAACCTTCCTCCACTGAGAGAGAGAGCACCCGAAGCTCCGCGCGAGACTCCTAGATTCAAACCACACAATTATCGAGAGGGCCCTCCAACAGGCCCAGCGCATGTGGGAGTGTCACCACGGCAGGTGGTCGAACGAAGGCTCGACGATTTTCTAGCCGTTTGCGGCCCGACGTTGACACAAACCATGTGACTTATCACTATTATCTTGCTCAATTTGAACTTGAGAAGGTGGAAGAAGCTTTGCAAGATGAGAATTGGGTAGATTCCATGCATTAAAAGCTACATCAATTTGTGAGAAACGACGTGTGGGAACTAGTCCTAAGACCAAAGGACACTTATGTGATTGGCACCGAATGGATCTTCAAAAACAAGACCAATAAGGATGGTGAAGTTGTAAGAAACAAATCTCAATTAGTGGCTCAAGGATATACTCAAGTTTAAGGTGGAGATTTCGATGAGTCTTTTGCTCTGGTAGCAAGACTTAAGTCAATTTGCATCCTTCTATCGATAGCCTGTATCATGAACTTCAAACTTTATCAAAAGGATGTGAAAAGTGCATTTCTTAATGGGCTCCTCCAAGAAGAAGTGTTTGTTGAACAACCAAAAGGATTTCAAGATCCTCATTTTTCGGATCACGTCCTTTGATTGAAAAAGGCGCTATATGGGTTGAAGTAAGCGGCAAGGGCATGGTATGATCGTCTAACGACATACCTTTTGGATCGTGGTTTCAAAAGAGATCATGTAGATTGCACTCTCTTTGTGAAACAAGATGAGAAATCTCTTCTAGTAGCCCAAGTATACATTGATGACATAGTATTTGGCTCATCAATTGATGCGCTTGCTCAAGAAATTTCGGAAGAAATGAAGAAGGAATTTGAAATGAGCATGGTGGGGGAGCTAAATTATTTTCTTGGTCTTCAATTAAAACAACGAAAAGATGGGATTTTCATCTCTCAAGAGAAGTACTCCAAAAATCTTTTCAAGAGATTTGGTTTGGACTCGAAGAAGCATGCATCCACCCTAATGAGCTTTTCAGCGAAACTAAGCTTAGATTTCACTGGTGTGAAGGTTAATCCAACATTATATAGGAGCATTATTGGCAGTCTTGTATCTCATAGCAAGTAGATCGGATATATCTTTTAGTGTTGGAGTTTGCGCACACTTTTAGGCAGCATCTAAAGAATCTCATATGATTGCAATCAAAAGAATCATTCGTTATGTCAATGGAACATCCAATTATGGCATTTGGTATTCAAGAGAATCAAATGATTGCCTAGCCGATTACTCAAACGCTGATTGGGCCGAATGTGTGGATGATAGAAAATGTACCTCATGAGGATGTTTCTATCTCGGTAATAATTTGGTGTTGTGGATGAGCAAGAAGTAGAATTCAGTATTTCTATCAACTATTGAAGTAGAGTACATTGTTGTGAGTAGCTGTTGTGCTCAACTCTTATGGATGAAGAAGCTTCTTCATAATTATGGAATCTCTCAAGACACCATGTGCATTTTCTATGATAATACAAGCGTCATTAATCTATCCAAGAACCATGTTCAACACTCGAAGTCAAAGCATATCGAAATTCGGTATCACTTTATTCGTGACTTGGTGGAGGAGAAAGTGGTGTGGCTTGAATTCATCAATACCGAGAATCAAAAAGCTGACATCTTCACTAAACCTCTTGATGGTCCACAATTTTGAGTCTCTCTATATGACCATCGGTGTCGGTATCATTCCTTAACTCCTTTATTTGGTATGGCCCTTGCATTGTTATCCTTGGTTCATTCATGTAGAAAGGTTCATTCATTTCATCATGTGATGTTTCTTTTATTACTTTTTTTGCTAAAAAGTTTGTTTGTTGTTGATCTTACTTTATTGCTTTTGTTTTATGTGTGTAAAAACTCCAAAACCAAATAAAAAAAAATGAAAAATCCAAAAAGTTTGATCATATTTGTTTGAGCACATATCACATGTAGAGTTTAGCATAGTACATTCGTACTAATTATGTAGTGTGATTACGAACTTAGCTTGTTATGTATGCACTTGTATTGAATGTGAGTGATATCTAGAAATCTATGTTTGATTGTTGTAAATAGATCTTCAACACATGAATGTCTAGCCAATAGTCTTGATTGATCTTGATACATGCATAGACTTGTGCTTATATATCTCCTCACATTTAATTTATGTCAAAAAACTCTTCAAACGTCAATCTTTAAAAAGAGAAAGAGCTGAAAAAGCCTTACTTCGAAAACTAGTTAGACTATGAAAAGGCGGAGCAAAAATGTATTCAAATTGTATGATGCCAAAGACAAAGGCTTATTTTTCAAAGAAATATAAATAAATAAATAAATAAATTTATGGCATTGATGCTCAAAATTGAGTTGTATTGATCAAAGTATGAAAAATGGAAGCCAAATGAAAAGCTGTCTATCAATGTAAATACTTTGGTGAGGAGTCATATGTTCATTTCTACTAGTGAGATAGGTCATTGACTTCGTGCTATTTGTGTATGACTTGATTGAATTGATCATTGAAGCTTCATTCTAGACTATGGATTAATTCATACTTGATACTCACACACAACACACAAGTCTAATGTTCAATGAATATCTATTTCATTTTTGTGATTGTACGTGTTTAAATGTGACGTATGTATGCTCAATTGCTTGTTGATCAAACCCAAAAAGATTTTTGAGTATTTTATTTGATTCTGGAAGTGATTTTTATCAATTGTGTTTTGAAAGTTTTTCTCAAAATGTCAAAATTTTTGTGTTGAAAAACTTGGAGTTTGGCCATTTCATGACTCCTTTCGCGGGTGGATCCAAGTTGCGAGAATTTTTGAGGAAATTTTAGTTTCTTCACAAATTCAGGCAGAGAGTTTTACGATTCCTTCACGAGTGCTTCGCAACTTAGACTTGACCCAGGAAACTTTGCCTTGTGCATTTGCACATTTTGCGCGTAACTCGTGAGTGGGTTGCGAGTCACTGACTCATGAAATGCGCGAAAAGACAGTTTTAAAGGGCTCGAAATGTCAGTTTTCAAAAAATTTGTCTTTTTGCTTCTTACAACTCCCTTTCCACAAAACACAATTTTTTCTTCAAAACTCAACCACTCTTGCTAAGGTAATTTCTAACCTATTTCATGTTTCAAATCCTTAGTTTTAGTCTTAGATTCCTTAAAACTTAGGGTTTGGTTTATTTTCTATGGGAATTAGGAAAATTGATTTTTTTACAAATTTTTTTCAATTTTGTTGATTGAGCTTAGTCCCATTTTGTTTTTTGTTGATTGTGTTGGCCCCATGTGGCAATTGGACATGTATTTAAGGCATTTTTCATCATGATCATGCATTGTTCATCATATAGGGTTAGTGTGTGCATGCTATGTGTTTGACAAAATGCCTATATGACATTTTTGCACTTGTTTGGACTTTGATGAGAACAAACTTTGGGTTTTTACCATGTTTACTTAATTGTAACATGTTTCTATCATTGTTTGTGTGTTTTACACACTTTGCTCCATGCATGCGCACGAGGAAATGAGCTTTCATTTCGGGACCACCTTGTCTATGTACTCGGTGTCGGCTATTGCTTTGCTTCTGTTACCTGATACTCAGTGATTGTTCATGCGTTGATCATGCTTTGCACACACACTTGATGCACACACCATATCACACTTGACATGTCATGCATTTTCTTATGCTTTTAGTCTAGTTAGACATCTAGCATCTATACCATGTCTTTGTGTTCTTGTTTATACTCTTTTAACCTTGTTTTTAGAGTTTTTTGTTTGTTTTTGTATTAACTTGCATTTAATCAAGTTTGTTGCCATTTTGTGTATGGTTTGTGCTTGTTTCCATCTTGTAGATGTCTCCTGGCAAGAAAACCATTGCCAAGAAATCTCTCAAGCGTCAATGATACGAAGAGAACTGTTTTAGAAATAGAGATGTGTTTGAGGCATTCATGGACTTCTATAGGGAGGCTATGATTATTGTGGAAAGAGAAGTGGACCATGGGTCTCTTGTAAACACCTTCATACCTGATGTGTTTAGAGACTGCACTTAGGCTCCTCTTCTCACAGTAACAATAGAGGTGCATGATATGTTAGTTCGGGAGTTCTTCTTGAATGCCTTTGAGGAAGGAGATCACCTCAACTGTTGGGTAAGAGGAAAGGAATTCTCTATTTCAACCCTGTTAATCCAGAACCTGCTACAGATCCGACCAATGATCCCTAAATCCTCTCTTCCCTATGATAATAGAAGAACACTGGTCTCAGAAGTAGCTTCGAATCTTGGGGTAACACGAAAGAGACAATCCTTGCATTCTATGAGCTTCTCTCCAGCTATGAGAGCTTTGGCCTACATTATGTTGTACAACCTCTATCTAGTGAGGAATTTGACGACTCTCTCTCAACCAAGAGCTCTGTTCCTTCATGACTTTTACATGAAGAAGGATATTGACATTTGTGCTCATATCTATCATCTTCTTGCAAAGCGTGTCAATAAGAATAAGACTTGGATGACCCTACCATTCCCAGGATTGATCATGTTTATCTTGCATCGAGAGAAAGTCAAGACTCCCTCAGGCTTGCTAGTCATGAAGAGGGAAAATCCTATCTCAGCTTTAACCATGACTCGGAGCAAAGCTTGTCTTCCGAGAAATGAAGAGGAAGAAGGAGCACAAGGTGAGGACATTGCTCATGAAGGTGGCAACACTAATGAAGAGATAGATAACTTCACCCTTGATCCAGAGGATATGGAAGCTTCACCCTTACAGGCTTAGCCTCAGGAGCAACCACAAGTTCAACCTCAGGCACTAGCTTATGCTCCCGATTGCCTCGATTTGCTTCTTGACAAATTTGATCATTTCCAAAGATCTCAGGAAGCTGTGCAAAGAACTTTGGATGAGCACTATTCATTCACCACGTGTCAGTTGGCTTACCTCCAAGAGCAAATCACTGCTTTATCCACTCAAATTCAAGATTTGGCAAACTTGGACTAGCATCTTTGACCATTCTGGTCAAAAAGGGGGAGTAGTGTTAGCTTGAGGGGAAGTACAGTTTAAGGGGGAGT
Source organism: Quercus tomentella (assembly GCA_028535165.1). Taxonomy (NCBI): domain Eukaryota; kingdom Viridiplantae; phylum Streptophyta; class Magnoliopsida; order Fagales; family Fagaceae; genus Quercus; species Quercus tomentella. The sequence continues at coordinate 51,172,891 of JAPQVY010000133.1, read as the reverse complement.
AGCTGTTTACTGATTTTGTAGTGTTTTATTTACATTGCTTTATATAAGCTTTTAGTACTTTAGTTAAAAACTATATTTTCTTTAGTACTTGTGTTCCTTGGTTTTTATAACCGTTTATGATACTTTTAGTTATCTATTGCCTCTTGCTTTAGTTTCTTTAATGCATCATGTGCTTGTTGGACATGCAATTAGTTTTTGCAATGCACTTAATTGCTTGTGTGTTCGGATGTTCATTTACTAGTTAAATGTTCATTGTAGTCATTCTTTAATGACTGTTCATGTTTGATCAAGTTATGTTATCTGTTCTTATCTCATCTATTTTTACTTAATTACGTTTTACTTGCTCTATGTACATGCCTTGATTTCTACTTGCCTCGAACTTAATGAAGTTATTTGTTATGTGCAAGTGTTTCAGGATATAGGTGTATATATGGTGCAAGTTCTTCATAGGTTTTAGATTTAGGTGTGAGTGAGTTTTGCCTCTGTTCCTAAACTCACGTTTTAATTCTAGAGTCTGTTTAGGGGTTTTGTCATGGAATAGCCAAATGGGGAGATTGTAAAGTTGTGATTTACAACTATGTTTTATGTTGGCTTTAATACTATGTCAAATTTTATTGTAATTTTGTTCAATCATTTCCCTATATTTTTTTGTGGGATTTAATGTAAGGGTTGAGTGTGAGAGTTTGGTGAAGATCTGTGAAGAAGGGGAATTCATGACAGGCTTGCGACTGACACCCCGTGAAAGGCCACATGAGAAGCATATGCTAGAATCTGAACAGTCTCATGCTAGGCTGGATTTTGCGAGTCACTTCATGACCCAGGCAAGGTCGCGAGTGACCTGCGAAACTCACTGCTTGAACTTTTTAAGTGTGCTTTTTCTCATTCCTTTACCAACACTATATAAGCCCACATTACCCACAAAATTGTAAGGAGTTTTTCCAAGGAACTTTTGAGAGAGAAAATCCTAACTATACACTTGAGACTTAGAGATTGTAAACCTACAATCATCTACATCATATCTCTTAAGTTTTCCTCTATTCCTACCTCTCCATTTACACATCCTTGAAAGGTTCTCAGCCCAAACATTTACCTCACCCAATCTGAGTGTTGAGAGAAGTTTTGGTGCATATGGGAAGCATTGGAAGAAGCCATTGATTGGCAAATGCAATTTGGAGCTAATTGCGGGATTTGGATAACTAGTGAAGACATGGCTCCGTGAAGCCCGTTGGTAGCTGGAACTTGGAGGGTTCAAGTACATTAGGTAGATTAGGCTTGGAGGGTCTTTTTGATATTCGTGTATTCCAACTTTATTCACAAGTGGATTGATTTCGGTTTGGAGGGCCGCGGAGAGGTTTTTCGCCGAGTACTTCGGTTTCCTCTTCGATAACACGTCTCAGTGTTATATTGTGTTTGCATTTTTTCTACCTCACTCTTTAAGCTTTATATTTGTTATTGCTTAGTTGTGGTTATGGCTTAGAGAGTATTTCCGGTTATTGCGTATCATTCACTCTTGTTCCGCACTTAGATAAGTTAGAATAAAAGCAATTAAGCCGTAACTTAAAATTGGGAGTCTAAACAAGCAATAGTGTTTTACATTATTCGAGCTTTCAAATACATAATGATATATTGCATCAGATCGATTATAGGAAACATCAAAAAGAGGGACTGAGAATGGAAATGAAGTACCCAAAGAAACAATCTGTGTTGAAGTAAAAAAAAAAAAAAAAAAAAAAAAAATTGTGAAGAAGTAAGTACAATTGCACAAATGAAAATTATTCGGTTCTTCTTAAAACTTCACACAATCTTTATTTTCCTTAACAAGAATATAACTTTTGTATTTTTTTTTTGGTTTTGTAGAGAAATAAAAAAGAGAGAAGGTAGAAGCTCAAATAGAAATGTTAGACGATTAGAGAACATCTACAATATTTTCATTTACTTTTTGTTTCTCAAATAAATTATGTATTATATAAGTTTATGTATAAAACCGGCAAAAATCAGAACAAAGGTTTTTGTCTTCTAAAAGTGGCCAATTGTATGTTGCTTTGTCTAAAGATTTTAATAAAGAATAATGACAAAGAAGAACAAAGATACACTAAACACATAGTGTTTAAAGAAGTATTCAACAATTTTTCAAAGGTAAAAACTACTTCTAACATTTTTTTATTAATATAATTGTTAACAATACTACAAATAACTTTTTTTTTTTTTTTTGAGAATTAATACTACAAATAACTTATATTGCAAATCCATTAGATACAAAATTCATATGCAAATAGTTTGATACATGTAACTACAAATGACATTATAGCACAATTGATATATTAGAAGATAATTTTGTATTGATATTTTATCATTTTATATTTGAGGGTTGTTATACTAATGCAATTTATTCATTTCGTTATAATAATTACTTATTTGGTTATAATAACTACTTATACATATATTATAAGTTTTATCAGAGTCAAACTGATCAATATCCAAAGGTGAAGAGTACAACGTGGACAGTACAATTGGTGCAAAAACAACTTCATGGTAGCATATGATATTGTAGCAGAGAAACAGAAAGAGGATTTCACAAAGTAATGGGAAGCCAATAATAAATTAAAAAGGTTTTTTTTGGAGAATAAACGGCAGAATAAAACCAAAAAGGTTGAGAGTTCAGATCAAAGGAATGACGTGGAACACATCCACTTAACGACACAACCATAGTCTCAACCAATCAGATAAGCATTCATTCACTCAATCAAATAAGCATTTATTCAAAATTCAATAATATAATATTCTGATCAGCTTATTTTTAAATTCTATCACTTTATTTTTAATTATCTTTCTCAAGATGTTATTTGAGACTGTCAAATTGTACAACTTCTAATTACCACCGTACACTCTTGGTGTGATAGTCACTCAACAAGTATAAGTGTTTATGGGGTGTGGGGGTAAGGGTCGGGGTTTAAATCTCCAGGGAGCTTCACACATATATATACACTTAAATTAAGTTAGAGTAGAATTTCTATCTTGTAAAAAAAAAAAAAAAACCTAATTAGAGACAAAAATAACAACAATAATTTATAGATAAATAAATAAAATGAAAGTTTAATTTGATTTCAAACATCATTATTATTTTATTACGATTGTTTGTTTCGATGGAAAATTTTGTGTAAAGAAAACTTTTCATGTTTTTCAGGATTTGGTAGTATTAAAAGAAAAAAGAGACAACAGAAAACTATCTTTGATCGACTGAAAAAGTATGTCTTATTTTTAGAGGTTGTTTTCCAGTAATTTTTTTTTGGAAAACAATTTTATCTCACATCAAACTAAATAAGGAAAGTTTGAAAATTATTTTTCAACTTATTTAAGGTTATTACTAAATATAGAAAAATAATATAGTTTTATAGAAAATAATTTTTGGAATATGACTCATTTTCTAAAATATAAAACAAATAGAGAGCGAAAATTAAATTATTGGAAGTTATTTAGTGGTGGTGTACATAAAAAAAAAAAAAAAATTAGTGACGGTGATTTTATTATTATTATTATTTGTCTATCAATAAAAAAAAAGAGACTATACGGAGTATATACTTTCTTCTAGAGTGGGAATATATATATATATGGACACCATTAAAACTTACAATAAAAAGAAAAAAGAAGAAGAAGAAGAAGAGATGGCAATGGAAGTAGGGTTCTTGGGTCTGGGTATAATGGGGAAGGCCATGGCCACCAATCTCTTACGAAAAGGCTTTAAGGTCACTGTTTGGAACAGAACCCTCTCTAAGGTAAAACTACTACTACTACTACTATTCATTCATTCTAATCTCTCTGTTTAATAACTCAGATTGCAATTTATGAATTTAGTTTTTTGCAGTGTGATGAGGTGGTGGAGATTGGTGCTTCTGTTGGAGAAACCCCAGCAGCTGTAGTCAAGAAGTGCAAGTACACCATTGCAATGTTGTCTGATCCATCAGCTGCTCTTTCGGTTGGTTTTATTTTATGCTTCTTTCTTCTCTGCTGCTGCCCCTACAGTTAATAAGGCCATTAACATAATATCACTGGTGCCTTTTCTTTTCTTTTTAAGGTGGTTTTTGACGCAGATGGGGTTCTTGAGCAAGTTGTCAGTGGAAAAGGTTACATTGACATGTCTACTGTTGACGTTGATACTTCTTCAAAGATCAGTGAGGTGAGAGCTCCATTTTCCTTTTTATCATTCTTCCATGAAATTGTGTTTTCACATCTGATCCATAAATAAATAATTACTGTATTATCTTTTTTAGATTCCTAAATGCCCAATAATATTTTACAGGCAATTACATCAAGGGGTGGTCACTTCCTTGAAGCTCCTGTTTCAGGTAGCAAAAAGCCGGCCGAAGATGGTCAGTTGGTAATCCTTGCTGCTGGGGAGAAGGTAAAAATTCATATACAAGTCTATGGTGCTTGCTAAAGATCTGGTAAACTGGAAAATAATATTTATCTATCTATCTATCTTGTTTTTAAAGGTGTAATGTCTACATACTGGAGTCATCTTCTAATACTTTGTACTCTAGGAGAAGTATATGCAAGAGGATAGACAATCCACTAAAATTGAAATGAAACTTAAATGTTTAAAATAATGAAACTAGCTTCCTCATGTTACCTGTATACACTACTTTGAAAGCTTATAAAGAAAACATTCAATTATAATTTATAAGAAATGCGAAAGAAATTATAAGTTTCCTTAATGGTTGTCATGTCTAAAAATAATGCCCCTTTTGACAAAAACATTTGGCTTAAAGTTACTTAGTCCTGTGACTGCAATTGACTTTTTTTTTTTTTTTTCAATTTTTCCACATGAATGTTCTTATGTGCGGGTATAAAAGGCAGGATGAGCATATTATAACTTTAGTTTAGTGTTGCTCCATTTAGGTTTATTCAGAACTATCACCTTTACCCTGGTTTTACAATACTCTGCTCGTAGCAACCGGTCCAATTTCTATTAAGAACTGCACTCTTAAAGCCAGTGATGTAGGACAAAGAACTTCCTAACCAAATTTGATGTGCAGGATTTTCTCAGTTTCAAACATTAGAATTTTGGGGCTGATTTAGTAAAATCTAATACAATCTAATGTAGATATGCAAAAGGTTAGGTTTTAGCTTGCATTTTGGGGGAGTTGGTAAATTAGTGTGTGGCTGATATAATTTAAACAGGGGGCTGGAGCACAGAAATCAGATAGTAAATAGAGAATAAAGAGAGGAAAGGGTTACTTAAGGCGAAAGAAAAATAGTTAAATCTAGCATTACACTAGGTTTTTTGGGCATTACAATTGAGAGTGATGCATCGCATCCCACCAATAAACAACAAAAAGGCTAAAATATTTTTCTTTATTCATTGTCAAAATGATAAGAGACCACGTTTCCTTTATTGCTGTACACATGAATTTTTTCTATTTTACTGTTAATTTCATCATATCACTGTTTGTAAATGCAGGCCTTGTATGAGGAAGCAATCCCATTTTTTGATGTCTTGGGAAAGAGATCTTTCTTCCTAGGGCAGGTTGGAAATGGAGCAAAGATGAAACTTGTTGTCAACATGATAATGGGCAGGTAGTGGTTGTTTTTTTGCTCATCTGACCTAGAATAGAATAAGGAAAATGGATACTTCTTGCACAGACAATAGTCCAAATACTAAGTGTAGGTTTTGAGTCCAAATACTGAGTGTAGGTTTTGAATCAGGAGGGGGTTAGACAAAGATGTTCAAGAATTAGAATATGACACCCAGTCACAGTTCGATTTGTTTGGCGATAAGTAGTTTTACACACTTAGATTTATTGTATGTATTTTTTATTTGTTTTTTGGGAATTTTTTTTTTTTAATTTTTTAAACATGACTTGGCTGCAAAGCATACCAGCTTATAATATCCTATACATAATTAACTTCAGATGTTAGGGCCTAAAGAAAAAGAAAAGGGGGAAGCAAGCTTCTTGAAATGTAAAAGAGTACCCTTGAAACGTTTCAGATTGTAGACACTGTTACCTTATTTTTACTACAGCAAGAACTTCATGCGTTGCTTAAACTTACACATGTTTTTAGATTTATTGTATGGTATAAGGACTCTGAAATGTTGTGTCCTAAGGAGAGTTTAACCCTTGTAAAGAAAAACAAAAACTAGAGAGGAATCCATCCACCTACTGTGAGTCGACATACTATAGTTAAGCACTTCCTCCTTAATGTTGAAGTCTAGATTGGACAGAAACAAAGTTAGAACTGTTAGGTTTAATTGGGGAAAGGCTAGACAATGCGATTGAAGCTTTAATGGTCTAAGGCTGCTGGGAAACAGAATTACAGGGTTTGAGGTTCAAGTTGGACTGGAAACAATGACTCTTGAAGGATTCTGGGAAGCACAGACACCACAAAATTGCTAGTACTGGTGTCAGACATGTATCTGACATGGACACAAATGTGTCAAGCACGCCCTCAGGAAGAAAAAATCTTTTTTTAATTCAATTGTTCTATTTTGATGTTGAATGTTGTTTATTTGAACTCTGTTGTTTGTACTTTAAACAATATTTTTTGTCTTTACATACTTTTTAAGTCCAAAATAAACATAACTTATTCCAAATATAAAATATATATACCTAAAAATAAATGTTAATTAATTAATTGTCGTATCCTCGACGTATCGTATCCTGGTTTTTCAAGAAATTCCATGTCATCGTACTATGTATCATGTTGTACTACATATCATGTCCGTATCCGTGCTACATAGGAAGGGTTGTAGGAAACAGAAATTGTGTTGCAGGATTTTCTGGCCGCAAGAACTGTAGGGCTTTTGGGATGCTATAGTTAAAGTTTCAAGAATGAAAAGGTTAGGAAAATTAGAGGAAATCCAAGATTTCTAAAGTACAAAGAAACAGGTACTGGTTGGAGTTGAAACAAGCAAGAAAACCCAAATTCTGGGTGGCTGCTATGGTGGGCTATAAAGGTACCTGAGAATAATAGTTGGGGTTCAAGTGTTTAGGCTGATAAAAGTGAGGCTCAAATACTAATCAAAGGAAAGAAAAAAAGGCAAAAGCTTTTGGATTGTGGAAGAAAGGTTTTTGTGATGTAAATCTAAATAGATGTCACCACATTATGATTTTGAAGCCTCAAAATTTATGTCCACATACAGAATGGGAGTCCTAATTAGAAGGTATGGAACAAACTAGGTTTTAAATCTACTAAAATGTAACTACCCAATAAAAAACCTTGACTGAAATATGAAATGGGCCACAAGTACAGCTCATGTCCATTGTCCAACAAATTCTGAAATTACAGATATACCCATGACACCTAAGAAAACATAAACAATAGGTGAACCTAATAATCATGGTGGATAGAAAATATTTATTATTATAATTATTTATTAATTAAATTTACGTAAGTCTTTCATATAAAAAGAAAGGGTCTCAAATATACCAGACTTCTGGGACAAAGGCTACATGGATATTCCCAAGTCTTGTTAAACTTTCAAATAAAGAAAATAACACAAATTATATAATACTAGTTCTGAAAACAACTTTTAGTATCCTTCTGCCATAGAGATGTTGAACTCTTGTTCATGCCTCAACTTCCCTTTTAACTTGCACAGGTAAACAATCAAGTGATCGTTCTGTATTTCTAACTTAAATATTAGAGTATGGATTGCAACTAATATAATTTTTGTAGTCACTTTTATATGTAAATTATCAACATCTCTTTGTTCTCTATATTATATCTTCTCCTAATGCAAGCAAGTCTTTATTTAATAGCATCTGGTGAATGATTTCTTTGCTTGTCAGTGTGGGTTTCAAAATAAACGTAATTATATCCATCAATTAATATAATATCTTAGAAATAAATTTATTTTTTTATTCTTATAAATAATTTGGTAATTTATCAATCAAGAATGGATTGGGAAATAAATGTATTTTGTACTATCATAATTAGTTTATTCTTATTAACAGTCTTAAGGAAATTTTTGAAAGACTGTTTATTATGAATTATTAGACTTGTTATTTATAAAATATGAATTATTAGAAATGTTAAGTACAACATGGAACCAACCTAGTCTCTTGAAAATTTACTGATTATAAGAATTGTTAAATAATAGAATATTAATCATGAGAGGATTGAAGGTACTAAACCAGCTACTCCTTGATGCCAAGAAACCTAAAAAGTAAGACGTAACACTAACTAGGCTGGGGTAGCTTCTGGGGGGATCTCAATTAGGCCCTACATGGAAGTTAAACCTAATGTCAAGATTCCACTTTGCATTTGAGCTTGCTTCTCCTTGAGTTTCTTGTGGTATGTGTGGGCCTTTATACGGTAGTTGACTACTTTTTATGATGTTTTCTCCTTTTCAGTATGATGAATGCATTTTCAGAGGGACTTGTACTGGCCGACAGAAGTGGACTGGACTCTAAGACTCTTCTTGATGTATTGGTATGACAAGAAATTTTTTTGTTGACATATGGTATTGGAGTTGATTCTTCATAAGTTATTTTCTGGCAGGATCTGGGTGCAATTGCTAACCCAATGTTCAAGTTGAAAGGACCCACTATGATCCAGAACAATTACTCCCCTGCTTTTCCGTTGAAACATCAGCAAAAGGATATGAGGTTGGCTCTTGCACAAGGTGATGCAATTGCAGTATCAATGCCAGTTGCAGCTGCAGCCAATGAGGTTATACTCTTCTATTGTCTTTCTTTCCTTTGTGCAAACATATGCAGAAGCAGTTTTGTTAATGTAAGATATCAGTTGGTATGATGCTCTAAGTTGTGTCATACGTCATTTATTTGTGCAGAGTGGATGCCCTCTCCATTTTTATTTAAATTTTTGTTTTTTCCCCTTTATGCGATGTGGACAGTTTTTTTTGCCCATTATTTTACATAAAACTTTTAATCCTGACTAACAAAAGTGTAAAATTTAAAATTGTGTAGCTAATTCTACTTTAGGTGAAACCCTATTACCAAAGTTCCAAGAAGTTTAAATTACTATTTCAGTTAAAATCCTATTACTAAAAGTTTGAAAAAAAATTAAAAAGAGGTTTAATTATCTACCATAATTTTTAGTTTTGACAAAAAACTAGGTCCTACTTGATATGCTTCCCTCACATAACTTCACTATTTTATTGTTCATTTTAAATGACTTTTGTGAAAATATTTCTTTATTTTACATGTGAATTTTACTTATAGCATGTGCATCATACGTTCATTCACCCAGTTTTAATTGCAAGATGAAATAAAGTTTGTAATAGAGTACAAATACATTATGAACACTCAGAACCTGTTTAATTACACTGAATGAAAATCCTGGCAATTAATTTTGGTTCAGAATTAATATTCTATTTGTGTCTTCTAACTCACAATTTTCTTTTATGATTCTTTACCTTCTGCATTTCTATAGATTTTCTTCTTTATAACTCTCTGAGTTTTGCACCCAAAAATAAATAAAAAATGTCTGAGCTAGGTAATACATTGTGTAGTTCCAAACTTTAGTCTAAGTTATCCATAAAAAGGAACTCTAGTCTGTTAAGTCTGCTGCAGGTTAGTGGCAGGATCTAAAGTGGTCTGAGGATATATTGAAAATGGTGGTGGATTTGGTTTTGATCTGGATGAACAAAATGACGCTATGCAAAACAATGATAATCAAAATATAGAGATCTGGGTTTGTTTGGTGTGACTTAGAGCACTTCAGGATACATGATTCTTCTGGTTGCAGTTCTATTGGATATGCAGAGATTAGTGTTAGTTCTGGCATATAATTAAGATATATATATATATATTATATTTTATAAGTAATAAAATTTTTATTGAAATCAAAACAGACCCAAGTGCACAGGGAATGTACTACGGGTGCAATACAATCTAGATCCCAAATTACAATGGTCAATCAAATTTGGAAGAGTAGAACATGAATATGTTTGTAAAGCTAACTCCACTCAAGCAAAGAGGAAAGAAAGAAAATGACTTAATCTCAAGTATAGTCAAAATTTATAGCATTCCATTCTCGCCAAATACACCACATTATGCAATGCGGCACAAATCTTGAAATAGCCATTTTGTGATGCTGGCTGAAGTTGCCCTGCCATGAAGCTAACAACTAAATGACCCTTTGCGGCATAACCAATGGATTCCAAACAAGCTAAACACCATTGTCCATAGCTCATATGCTATAGGGCAATGAAGAAGATGATCCACCAATTCCCACTCCGTTTTCACATACGACACCAGTCTATCACAATAATTCTCTGCTTTCAAAGATTATCAAATCTCACCCAAAGCAGCAAACTATGAAAATAACGCCAACCTAGGAGGGACCTTTCTACACCATCAAGAAATTTAATTAAGAAATATTAAAATTTTTATCTTTTAAAAACTGAATTTCCTTCAAACACCAAAATAAAAATTATGGAGTTTATTTCTTTTGAATTGCTAGTAATAGTAGGCAGTTAGAAATCGAGAGATAAAAAAGATGAAAACATTTAGGGAATATGATGTAGAAGGGATGGGAGAATTAGAAGAGAATAGACGGAGGTGATGTGTTCTGTATGTTCTTGGTAGATGATGTCCCTGGTTCTCGTGAATTAGTTCCATTTCCATCTTTACCACATTTACCCTATTACACAGAAGCTACTAATAAGGTGTGCTGCTAGGGAATTGTGGTCCCTGGTTTTCTGTTTATTCAGGGTTCAGTGGGTTATGCCTTCTCACATCATTGAGGTCTTAGCTTGCTGGAAGGGGAGTTTTGTTAGACGAGGTGTGGCACTGTTTGGTGTGCAGTTCCCTTGTCCCTGATGTGGATTGTTTGGAGGGAGCATAATTGTAGAGCATTTGAGGGTTTTGAGAGGCCTTCAATGGAGTTGAAATTGTTCCTTCTGCGTTCTTCGTATGACAATACAAAAAACCGATGCTATGGTATCTCCAAGGATTGATATCAAGCAAAGAGATTGAAGCCTAAGCATGGCTTTGCTTGTTAAAATTCCTACATTCAGTAGGATGAAAAGTAATATACTATCAGGATTTATCCAAAAAAGAAGAAGAAATTAATATTTATTAGGATTCTCATCCCCTTATACTATTATGCTTTTACTATTGATGACCATGGTTCTTGCTACTAATTGATGTCTCTTGATCTTAGATTTCTCTCCCTTTTTCCTTACTGTTTCATATTGCTTCCATTTATTTAAGAATTGGTCAGTATCTATATTTATGTTGTGAAATTGATTTTGGTTGTTAACAGATCATAACTTAGACAACCTTCATTTGGTATGTGTGTTTGTATGGATGTGTGTTTGTTGATGATTAGTGAATGAGGTTTGTTTTATCAGGTTGGATAAGTTGATTCTTGGGTTTTCAGGTATGTAGGAAGGGTGTGCAGGGGTTTGATCATAGGAGTAAGAAGTCCTTACTTTGAGGTGTCTGACCTTTCTCTCCCTCTGAGTCCTTTTTCTGATATATTGATGAGTGACAATTAGGTTTATTTATTCGGTTAAGATGCTTGGGTTTCAGGTTTGTTAGTATCAATAGGGTGAGTTTTGGTTCATTTCTTAAATTTGACATGAATTTAGGATAGAGTTTTGGAATCAACATCTAAAACAGGTTTTGGTTTGGGATGGCGTTTCCTCCCAAACCAACTCATTTCATTTTCTAGGTTACATGGTCTTATTCTCTTTGCTTATTTTAGTTAGAGAAAAAATGATTTAAATATTGGAGTTGGCCTGATAATTTTGTGGAAGTCTCAATACTTGATGTATCAGTTGTGGAATGCAGAACTTGTTAAGATCTCTCCTGTTTATATCAATGTTGATGATTCTTGTATTATGAACAGAAAAGTTCTGGCATTTTGCGATTATGTAAAAAGTATGACATATTTAAGTACTTCAGATGTTTGATATGGGGATCCAGGTTTTAGGTATAACTGGAACCTAATTGATTATTAGAACTAAAAACTTGATGTTTATATCTTCTGTAGGCTTTCAAGAAGGCCAAAAGCATGGGGTTGGGGGACCTTGATTTTTCAGCTGTTTATGAGACTGTGAAGCATCTTCAACATTCATCATAATATAAACAGATGCTTATCAACTTGAACTCAAATTGCATTGGTAACTATAGCCTGTGTGGTCAAAAGTTTTAATATGAGGAAATAAATTTCTAGTGACCACTTCTTTATGCATGTCCGAAGTTTGTTTCCTACAATGTGATGTTGCATGGTGTGTTTGTACAATTAATTATCAGCACAAGAACTCTTTTTGAAGTGAAAGCAAAGAACACCATATTTGGATCGAAATGTTGTAATAGTTTTTTTGTCCTTCATCTGACTCTAAAGAAATCATCTTTGTTTTGAGTCTTTTGACTGATAACAGGTGCGGTGAGACCTACCCTAACTAATGCGGTATAAGTCATCTAGAGATTCTAGAAATAGCCAGCATGACTATCCATGTGAACTTGTTGGTGCTTGAGTTTTTTGTCTTGTTTTGTTTTAATTTTTTAGGAGGGTTTAAACCTTCAACATGGGATTGTAATGTTAAAGGGGCGGGAGAAGGTACCGTTCGGGTAAGACAATAAATAAAAACAAGTTTTTGAGTAACTTGGGCTTGACTTGAAAAAAAGCTTGTTAATGTTTGTTTGTTTAACAAACAAGTTAAGCTTAAGCCCAAGTTTAGGCTGGACTATCAAATGACAACACTAGGAACATTGCTCAATCATTGTACAAGTTCAACTATCACTAGTCCATTATTTTTCCCACAATCATGTTTGTCAAAATTGCGATCTGAATTGTAGAATTGCACGATTTTATGATCTTACCTCATCAAAAAGTTTAGAATCAAAGTAGGATCGTAAAAATGGTAGGATTGTATGAGATTCTACTGATCATACCAAAATGCGTGTTTTTGGCTTGGGGCCTTTTTATTTTATTTTATTTTATGGGATTGGTCAGGGCTAAGAACTAAACCCTTGAGCCCAACTGGTTTTCAGTAGCCCAATAACGATCCCTATGTCAACATAAAATCTCAAAAAAACCTATAGTACTTAAGTTTGAAGTTTAAACCAAAAAAACCTAAATATTTAGAAACATTCAACAGGCCAAAGCTGTCCCTCTACCTCTAAAAAAAATCTAATATTATATGACACAAATTTTTGTTTTTTTATGGATAAATTCACAATTTAAAGTTACTATCAATCCATTTTTTGCTTAAAATCTGAAAATAGGTAGAATTTTATAATCCACGATCCTACATAAGATCCTGATTTTGACAACCTTGCCCACAACTATTCTCCCGAGGCCATATTTGTGATCCATTCCTACAAAATTTGACAAGCTGCTCTTGCAATGTGTTTTTAGATATTTTCTCTTGTGGCTCCCTTTTCTTTCTTTTTCTTTTATTTACTATAAGGTAGAATTACCTTTCAGCAGGCCATATGTTATGGCTGCATCTGGAAAGACAAGTAGAAACAGTTGGGAAAAAAAAATTAGCATGGGTGTTCTGTAGTATTGCATTATGACCCACTTGGAATTAGAAAAAATTGGAGAGGAAATTACAATATTATTTCACTTCATTTTGTTTTTTAAATAAACAATTAATGGGACGGTGGAGGTGACTAGGGAGTGGGAGCGAAAGGACGCAGAAAAACTCAATAAAAATAAAGAATTAAAATTGATTTTATACAAAAAAAAGAATTAAATTATTTTTCTGACATTGAGATGGGAAGCATGTTTTATAGTTGGTGATGGAAGAAATATAGATGTGTGAAAAAAAATACTTGGATCCTATGCCTCAAAATATGAGATTGAATGAATAGATACTACATGGTCATTTGATGAAGAATCATGTGAATCAATTGAAAAATTCTATTGAGGCATAATCCAGGTTCGATTAATTGGTTTGGATTGGCTTAGAAAGAGGTAACTTTACTATATATTTAGAGTTTGTTTGAATACCGCTTATTTTGCTGAAAACTGAAAACTAAAAACACTGTGACAAATAAAGAGTTAAAACTAAAAACTTAAAACGCACCGCATAGCAAATAATCTGCCTAATGCGTGAACAGTGCCGGGTCTCATGCTTAAAACGCAAAATGCTGCAAAACGCAGCACACAAACGCACGCTTAGTTGTCATTTTTGGCTTTCCTAAAACAGTTCAGGGCCATTCACATTGTGTACTCCCTAGTTTAGAAGAATCAGTTTGTCTCGAAGGTGTATATGGATTTTGAATTGATAGCATCCATGTTGCCCTTGTCAAAATTTTGATGGATCTGCCTGCTGATGGGCTACAGCCTACAAGACCAAGTCACCGAAGAGAACATGGCATTAATAGAGGATACAATTGAAAAGGTAAGGAGCTTACAAGCTTGTTTGTTAGGCTGTTTTCCAAGAGAGCGGCCATGAATTAGCAAAATGGGCTTTGAAGTCTAATTTTTATGGGTTCTTTGTTCCTCGTAACTCTCTCTTGCAGTTCAACTTGGCCATAAAGGAGGATGCTTGTAATTAATAAATAAAATTGTCATGCTAGAAAAGCCACCTGTTTATTGTTTCAACCAAGTTCTAATCTTAATGGGGCAACTGGCATCTCCATGCTAACTCGATCATTTAATCCATTGTTTTGTAGCTGCCTATATCTATAATTCCATCCACTCCATAAACCATTTAGCCACTTCAAATATATAAGGAGAGAATACATAAACTTTAGGAGCCACCCATCAAGATACATAATCATTTATTGAAGTTATGTAATAGCACATTGATGTTGTTCTCTTTTTTGTCACCTTGAAAAGGTTGAAATGTATATAATTATGCCTAATAATTTTATTATTTCTTGCTATACTTTTGGCACATAGACAACATTTAAAAATCCAACTTATAAGAACAAATCTACAGACACAAAAATAGACTATATACTAAACAAGTTGGATTATAGACAATAGAATTACAAACTCCACAACTACAACCAACAACTAATCTAAAATATTCAATTAATTAATCACATTATGTGAAATCCTCCAAAGTTATCAGTTGATAATTTAGGTTCTGACTCTCTTGCAGGATATGCCTGGGAACCAGTCTGTGCACAAAACAAAGAACACTCCAAAATATATATGACAGAATAATGATTAGCTCAAACGAAAACTAATGCACATGACAACAAAGAATAATAAAAGTCCTAGTAGACATAATTATGAGAAAAAGTGTTCTTAGCAGGATGTTAACTAAAAAGATTTCAACCCTAACTTACACAACCTTATTACCAAATAAGGTTGTGAGAGTTGGGTAAAGTACCCTTGGTCAACATCCTTGGCAATTGTCATGCACTTTTGTACATACTCTTGTTTGTGAGCTCTCTTTTTTTTTTTTTTTGGTTGTATGGTTGGTTTTGTGTCTTTTTAAAGTGTATGGTTTGTTCTTGTTGACAAATCAATGGTTTCCATGTGTTTGGGTGGTTCTCTATCCAAAAGTGAAATCATTACTTTAAAAGAGGTATAGTTTTATACACAATGGTTAGGATTAGTTTCATAACTTTTTTATTTTTTTATGAAAAGGACTTTATTGAATAGAGAAACAAAATACAATCAAAGGCTAGCTTCCTCCTTAACAACAGAAACAAAACAAGGAGGACAACTACCCCAATCAAAGGAACCAAAAAAATTACAAGCTAGATAAGGAGTAAATTGCCATATTAGCTACCCTAGGAACCCAAGAGATAGATACATTAGAATAAGTTATAAGAAGAGACTACATGTCAGCTAAGATTGAAGCAATTCTCCAAAGCAGGGGGCAAAATCAGCTCATGAATAGCATCATGACAGATCTTAGAATCTGTCTCAATAATAACATTCTTAGCCTCCAACTTAGCAGCCAGTGAGAGTGTCCATCTAACAGATTCGACCTCTGCCTAGAGAGGGAAGGTGGTTTTCGCTTTTTGAGAGCAAGTGAAAACCAAATCCCCTCTCCAGTCTCTAGCCACCAAGGCTAAGGAGGAATGATTTGGACCAATAGTTGCATCAACATTAATCTTGACAGCTAATGCCTTGGAGGGGACCAGGTTTGCAATGGATTAGTTTCATACCTTTACTCTTATGACATTGTGCACAAACTATGCTTAATCTTGTTTCTTATGCACTTAGTGTGAATGGTGTGTAGACCTCATCTCTAATTGTTGAGTAAAGTGCTTTATATGTCTCTTTCACAAACATTTGTTAGGCTGTTCTTTGAAAAGTCGATGCCAAACGAATGAAATAGACGATACATTGTGTTTCTCAAATAAAAGTTTTTAAGCTATGCTCAAAAGAGCAAAAATATGTAAGAGTCTAAAAGTATATGTTCCGAAAGGAAAATGTATGTCAAAGACATCTATCTTGTATGCACTTATATCATGTATGTGCTTCAACTTCTATGCAAAAGATTCTACTCCTATATGTATATCTCCTTTTTGTTCCAAGCTCATCAAGTGTCTATGTGAGAGTTACATATTCTTCACTTTGCATCATTGTTGGAGATTGTCTACTTCATTGATCTTCGTTGTATGACTTGAATGAATGAGTGCTTAATCTTACCATACATCTTTTGATGGTCTTATCTAAATTTGCACTCACACACTACACCCAAGAGTTATTGCAAAACTTGCGCATTTGATGTATGGGCAAAATCTTGGAATTTGTGTTTTACTATGCCTAGTTTAACTTTCAAGATTATCTTGTTATTTTTCTGCAAAACCTAGTGTTTTGGACCAAAAAATTGCATTTATAAACAAGGTTTTTAATATAAATATTTTGTTCTGTTTTGTGGGCTTCTTGCGACCCCACGCAACCTAAGGTCCAGGTAGCACACACTCCATTTCGCATCCATAATTTAACCTTGGAAGATGATAAAATGACCATTTTATGTTCCCAAAAATCATTGTGGTATTTTAGTCTTTATAACTCATTCATCACACTTGATGAAAATGATCTTGAGGCTTTAATGTTCAAAATGATACATCCGGTTTTCAAATCAAGCGGTCAGATCGAATGATATTGCAAGATCAAATTTTGATAGTCTACATGCATTCATTTGGGTGAAATCTATTACATGTGATTAATTGAAATTAATTTTGATTGGTTAATGATTAAAATTAATTAAGTGATTTTTGTGATTGGGGAAATATTTTTATTAAAGTGTGATTTGTTGCATTGGAATAAAAGAAATTAGCTAATAAATATTAAATTTGGACTAATAATTAGATTTTTGGGATAATTATTGTAGGGATAAGGGCCCAAAATTGTATATTGGGCCTTGGGTTTTGGCTTAAGTTTAGAGTCCCCTAAGTAACATGCAAGTGAAAAGGTTGGGAAAGATGGTCTGAGGAGGAATATCTCCTTGGATAAGCCAAGCATAAATCGAATGCATATCCTATCACTCAAAGTGACCTTCTAGGAAACTTCACTGCTAGGCGTGGGCGTTACGAACATACTGGAAGAACAGGAGTTAGGAAATATCTAAGATAAAGCTGCTACCACCGCATTGAATGCATTGCAGCTAACTTTCTGGCCACATTTATGTGGAGAAGACCCTTAAACAGTGCTGCATTGGCTATCCTAACTCATAGAGGGCCAGAAAGGATGTCCGATGAAACAAGCACTCAAGTAATGGCTTAGATGATCAACAAGTGAAGGGTCAAGATCATCAAAAGGGAACTATATAATGTAAAAGACCCTCAATGGAGAAAAGATCGAAAATTTATAAGAGAAAGCATTGTAACAGCTTGAAATAGATTTGTAACCTTTTTCAATCAATATATACTGGAACAGACCTCCTCGGATTGGGCCGAGGACAAATTTACTTAGAGAACTTCAGTCCATCTTTGTTTGATTATCTTTTGAAATCCACCCTAACTGTTAAGTCATTCATTAGAGCCTAGTTCTCCAACTCACTCTCTACAAATTTATTGTACTGGGTCTATTGGGCTTGGATCCAATCACACATTGGGCCAAGGACCAAATCTAGTCCTTACAATTGGCGTCGTCTGTGGGAAGAACTTGTGTGATAGTGAGTGCAACGGTCAACTATGATAGGATCAGGTCCCCATTTGCAAGCGTCCACGGGGTCCTAACGACAGGATGATTTCCTTAATCTTGAACGTAGGAGAGATCGAGAGGGTAGCGTGCATACTATGCATACAAGCAGAAGCCACTCATGAGTTGGAAGTCACGTCTCTCAAGAGCAACATAACAGAGCCATGCAACTGGAGATTGACCAGTTAAAGAGGAAGTTGCGCCATGCACGACAAGAACCAACCCCCTCCAACTCTGACGTTTCCTCTGAGGGTGAAGAAAAGGCTAGTTATAGGCGAAAGTCAAGAACTCCACCCAGCGAATCTTTTTCCTACGATGAAGAACACCATCACAAATGTAGATATAAGAGCCCGCCTCGCAGAGGCCTTGGAAATGATGCTATGAGCAAAGCATTGAACCAGATTTCCAAATCGCCCTTTACGCGTAAGATTGAAGGGGCAATACTTCCTCGACGGTTCCATCAGCCAACGTTCACCATCTACAATGGTCGAACGGACCCTGTGGAGCATGTAAGCCACTTCAATTAGAGAATGGCTGTCCATTCCAAAGACGAAACTTTGATGTGCAAGGTGTTCCCATCCAGTCTAGGACCTGTGGCGATGAGATGGTTCGACGGCTTAAGGGCAGATTTCATAGATTCCTTCAAGAAGCTCACTCGAGCATTTGACTCTCATTTTATTACGTGTAGCAGGGTTCCTCGGCCCTTGGATTCCCTATTGTCCTTATCCATGCGAGAAGGGGAGACTCTAGAGACATACTTGGACAGATACTGGGAGATGTTCAATGAAATAGATGGTGACTTTGATGACATGGCCATCAGTACTTTCAAGGTCGGCCTCCCAACCGAGTACGGTTTAAGGAAATCTTTGACTGGCAAACCGGTCACTAGTGTGCACCAACTCATGGACCGGATTGATAAATATAAGAGGGTTGAGGAAGACCAGCAGTAGGGGAAAAGAAAGGCTAAGGTTATCCTTCAAGAGAGGAGAGATTTCAGGTCGGACCAATACAACAACAACCGACCTTGGAGGGACTTTGCTGGGCAGTTGAGGTCTACCAATACTTAGGCAGTTAACGTAGTGTTTCGGAAACCGGTGCATCAAGTTTTGGAGAAGATTAAGAATGAGTCATCCTTCAAATGGCCAAATAAAGTGGCAGGAAACCCCATGAGACGCAATGTTAGGTTCTAAAGACTTAGGATTTTATGTATTTAAAACTCTAATGTGTATTGTTGGCAAACCATGATCAAAACAATGTGTTTAGTCGTGTTTAGACTTGCTCAAAGTTGGTTCATTTTTGTAAAGTTGGAATAAGCTGATGCAGAAGGCTTTTATGCTTCTCGGCCTGGTTCGATCGATCGAAGCTTAGGCTCGATCAATCAAAAATCGGGTCAGAAGCTTTTTCTGCATAATTCCAACTCAGCCCTAGTTTTGTTTTAAAACGTTTAGGGTTTTCTAATTTGCTCTAGGTATAAAAGGCAAACCCTAGCCACGTTTTAGTGTTGCTCATATTGCTGTTTGTGTAAATCTCTTGTGAGATCTTGAGGAACTTTCCTTTACACAAGCTTAGGGTTTTCAAGGAGGAGATATTATCTACACCTTGATGATCAATTCAGTTGCTGCCATTGAAACTTAAAAGAAACACAAGCGGGTGTGCTTGTATCTGGTGGTGAATCCAAGAAAGAAGGAGTCCGTGGATTCGGAGCTTGCACGTGGTCGTGTCAGTAAGTTCTACTGGTGGGTAGCAATAAGAAGTCAAGCGTAGGGGCTTGTAAGTCTTATTGTATGAATTTCGATTCTTTCAAGATAGTAGATTCAGGTTTACCTTGAGGATAGCTAGGTTAAATCCTCCCCAGGTTTTTACCGGTTTGGTTTCTTGGGTGATCATATCATTGTCTTATTTATCTTTCCGCTGCTATGCATGATATGATTGTTTGATTGTGTTAACCTAGATCTGGAATTTGGACTAAGTAATAACTTGGCTAATTAACTAGGTTAATCCAATTGTGTTTTTAAAGGGTCTAAAAACTATCAAGTGGTATCAGAGCAGGTAGCTCTCTTGTTGTTGATCTCTTGATCAGTGAGATAAATTGCAGCAGTTAACTTCAAAATTTGAAAGCATTAGGATGTCTGATGATGAATCTTTTGATGAATTCTATGCTAAACTGAATGATATTGTTAATTCTGCTTTTAACTTGGGTGAAATCTATGATCAACCTAAAATTGTTAGGAAGATTCTTAAATCGTTAACTGAAGACTTTAGACCCAAGGTGACTGCCATCATTGAGAGCAAGGATGTGGACTCCATCCTTGTTGATGAACTTGTAGGATCACTTCAATCTTATGAGTTGGACCTACCCAAAACTAGCAAATCCAAATCAAGGCTCTTAAGTCAGTTGATGATGTTGAGGTTGGTGGATTTGATGATGAGCTCTCTGCTACAGAGATTGCTTACCTTGCCAAGAACTTTAGAAACTTTCTCAGGAATAGTAACAGAAAGCCAAGAGGTACGAACACTGCTGAACCTAGAAACTTTAGGAAGAATGATCCCACTGAGGCTAACTATAATGATAAACCTAGAGAAAAGGTAGGTCAATCTTCAAATAATTCTTTGGGTCCTCAGTGTTTTGGATGTCAAGGGTATGGTCATATGAAATCTGAATGTCCTACCTATTTGAAGTCTAAGGGTAAGGCTATGGCTGTAACCCTTAGTGATGGTGAAGTTTCTGATGATGAGTCTAATTGTGACGAGGATGGAAACTTCATTGCTTTCACTGCTATTGCTGTAGTTAATAAAAGCATATCTGCTGTAGAGAACCCTTCTGATGGGGAACTCTCTGAGGATGCAGATCTTCAAGAGGCCTACAATAAACTTTGCAAAGTTGCTGCAAAGGATGCTATGAATGTTGAACTTGGCCTGAAGAAAATTGAATCTCTTGAGCTTGATAAGAAGAATTTGCTTGTAAAACTGTTTGATGCTAATGAACTTTTGAACAATGTGAAAACTGAGAATATGCTATTGCTTGACAAAGTTAAATCTTTGGAACTTGATTTGTCTGTTGCTAGATCTGCTAGTTCTAAACTTGATCAAATGCTGAGTGTTCAAAAGTCTCATTCTGACAAATCTGGCTTAGGTTTTGTTGAAAGCATCTTTGTATCTGCCCCCCATTCCACAAACTTTGTTCCTTCATCTTCTTCTGAACCTTCTGTGAGTGAGATTGTGAGTGAAACTGTCAAACCCCCTGTGAGTGAGGTTATCAAACCCATAGAAGTTTCACCGTCTAGGAAGATTAGGGTTGATCTGAAAGAGTCTAAACCTAAGCAGCCTACCCTTTTTAAGGACAAGTTACATGATAAGCCTGCATGAGTTTGTCATTTTTGTGGAAAGTCTGGAAACATTCGTCTGAACTGTTACTGCAAGCTGCTAAGAGAGCAAACAAACCAAAAGTACATGTGCCTCAAGCACAAGATCCTATGGTACTCATTGATGAATTGGTAAAGGTTTTAAACCTTTATTCCAATCCTGGAGTTGGTAATCATTCCCATGTGAATAAGAACTCCAATGCTCGTGGTGCATCTAAAAGATTTTGGATGCAAAAGACTCGAACTAATTGAGTCTTTCTGACATGGTCCTTGTGCTTTTTTGCTCTACCCTTTGTGACCATTGTTTTTTGGTTTTGTGTTTTTGTTTCTAGGATTTGCATTGCATAACATTCATGCATTTCATTCTAGGTTTTTTTTTAAGAATAAGAATAAAAAAAAAAAAAAAAAAGGGAAGAAAAAGGCAGCAACTTGTGTTTTGCACTATTTTCTTGGTTTTTTAGAATAAGGTTGGTCAATTTATTTTCACATAACATGTTTTTTGTACCTTGTTTAGCTTTGATGAGCTTATTTTTTTTTTTTGCACTTGACTAGTTGAGGCTTTGTAGTGCATGTTGTGTGGGAAAGATGTTTATGGTGTTTATCACCTTGTCTTAATCTTGAAGTCACATATTATTTGACTGTCGGACTTGATCCTTTTGAGAAAGGCATAAATAACCATCTCACCACTGTTCACTAGCCAATCATGAACACCTTAGTGCATATCATAAGATTTTGTGTTCGAGAAAGTGTAGCACATGCACAAAAAGAACATAAGGTGTAGTCTCGGTTTAATTACTTAATGCTTAAAATTGGTGTTTACTATTAGGCTTGATGCCAAATCACATAATTAAAATTGGTGTGTATATTATCCTGGCTTTTTAATAAGTTTTTGAATAAATTAAAATTGGTATGTACATTATGAGACAAAATTCAAGAAACTTACATGATTGCAAGCTTATGTTCTAGGAGATGTGGGAGTTATATGATGTAACTCTTTAGGTGATAGTCTCTTTTAAATTCTATGTGATGAATTTTGTAGACTTTGTGATTGAATGCTATTCACATATCACCTCACATGTAACTCAAGCTTTTACTAGTTGCACACACTACACAAGTTACTCTTTGCTAAACATTGTACATGTTATTGTGTGTGTTTTTGGTCTGACCAGCCAAGTTTGCAAATACTTTGAGTTTTATGCAAAATTGATTTGATACTTGAAAATTTATGGAGAATGTAAGAAATTTTTAATTTGGGAAAATTGGGCTTCATTTTTTTTGTTTTTGAAAATCATATCATCACATACTCATGCATTTTGTTCCTTAATTTCAATGCTTTGAGTTGTTCCTAAAACTTTTTCAAAAACTTTTTTTTTTCTTCAATACTTTGTGAGCCTCTGTCCATTTCGATTGATCCAATCTGATTTTCGATCAATCAAAATTGTGTTGAAATTGTTTTCAAATTTTTTAAAGAGCCTTTGTCTGTTTCGATCAATTGAAACTGTTTTTCGATCAATTGAAACTCATGAATCAGGTTTTTAAAAAATCAGTTTTGACTTGTTCAAACCACTTTTTCCAAAGTTTTTCAAAACTTTCTCTCTCTCTCTCCGACTCGGCAAGGCTCCACAGAGAATTTTTTGTCGTTTTCCTCCAAATTTTTTGCTAGGTTTCTCTCTCCATAAGCCGGTATGTCTATATTACCCTTCCTTTTGCATTGTTTTTCATTTCTCATGCATTTTTTCATGGTTTTTGGGTTAAATTTTCAGACTATGCATATTTGGGATTTTTGATGAATCAAACCTTATTTTGTGAAATTGATCAATGGGTTTTGTTGCCACAATGATATATTCTTGATCTATGATGGTTAATTTGATCAATTTGGGGTTTTGTGATAATTTGAAAATTCTAGGGCTTGTATTGAACCCGAATTGGGGTTTTTGTTCAAATTGGTTTCTGATGATGCCGTGAATATCACCAGTGAGTTTGCACGATCTTCGCTCACCAATGCAACCTGCAAGAAGGAGAAAGTAATCTCGCCGTGGGCACCGGTGTGGTGTCAACCAAGTACCCTCCGACGGTCAAGTTAGAATTGTTCTCAACTCTAGAGTGCTAGAGAGGGTAAATTATGCGTACCTCGGTTTGTGAGAGTATTGGGGCTTTTATAGTAGTAGAAAGTCGGCTTCCCTTCCTTGGACTAGAAGTCTTTTCCTTTTAGGATTCTACTATGAGCAATCCCAAACGTGATGGACAAGCACTTCTTCGTAGGGTGGGCTTTCCATCAAGGCGGATCTTCTAGAATTATCCTTATGCGGACATTCTGATCTTTCTAGGATTCCATCGGATTCCAAACGTGTGCACCAAGTAGTTTAAGTAATGCTAAGCTCCAGGCCCATCCTTAATGCCGGCCTATGAGTCCGAATCCGTCAGGCCCATTGTTGCGCAATTTCTGACCCCTTCAGTTGCCCCCTTCACCCTATGATCCGTCATGATTTTTAAGTGGTCGGATCATTAGGGTGACGGTTAAATACAATTGAGATGGCGATCAGGTACTGTTTATGATGACGGTTGAAAATTTGACAAGGCTGACAGTCCCCTAAGAGGTACTATCTGCGGATGCGTGTTGACAGGTTGTCAACATTTATGAGGTATGCCACGTGTCGTATTTCGATTGGATGGTGTATCGGATCAAAGCGTCGCTTCGTCTTCCGTGCACCACTTATATATATAACACACCTCTCTCCCTTCATTTCCATTATTTTCGGCCAAATACCGTGTCAGAGCAGAGCCGTCAATTTTGTCAGAGCACTCTGTCGAGAATCCATATCCGTCAATTACTCGACCGTCAACTAAAGTTCACCAAGTGTGGTGAGTACTTATTCTCATTTCATCATCTTTTCTGAAGTTGTATTTCCTGCTTATATTTTTGTTTAGACCCACACACCCGTCATTACATTTAGACCCGTCAGTCTTAGGTTTCGTCGTTAATTGTAGGCAATGTCTAGTGCGTCAAGTAACCAGTCAGTGGTTCGTGACGGGACGGAATACGAGGAGGTATACCCATCCGGTCAAAGAGACCAGGAGAGTCCCGGTGAAGATAGGAGTCCGTCTTCCTCTTCTTCATCCTCAGCAAATGAGGATATGGAGATGGTTGAAGAAGGTTCTTCTGATGATGACGGGGATCAAGCACTGGGGTCCGTCGTTGGTGCTGATGGACTTAGGGAGTTCATCATGCTACCAGAGTGGACGGTGCATAATTTCAGATCGATCATCAAGGATAGACACTTCAGCACTTTTAGAGCAAACTTCCAAATTCCAGATTACATCCCCATCCGTCTACCTTACGTGTCGGAGAAGTGTTACTATGAAGGTGTAGAGGGTGTCGGAGTGTATGAGCAGATGCTGAAGGCCGGACTTCGGTTTCCTCTAAGTACACTTCATAGAGAACTTTTACATTATTTGGGACTGTCCATCACCCAAATATCTCCGAACGCCTGGAGGGTCTTCATAGCGATGGAGATTCTCTATGGTGCGATGTCGGACGGTGAAAGGAGGTTGACGGTGCGTGAATTCCTTCATTGCTACCGTCCGGATGAGATAGATAGATCAAAGGGGATGTACAGTTTTGCTTGTAGAAGCCCTTCGTTGAAGGTTATCTTTGAGACCCCCGACTCAAATAGAGACTGGAAGAGCCGTTATTTCTTCCTTGAGGGTGACAAGTGGATGAACAATCCAGGGGAGACGGAGTACATGCCCGTCGACACAACTTGGGGAGTGATACAATCATCTCGTATGCACCCGTCAAATTTTGTAATCCTTTTCATACCCATCCATTAACATTGACTTTCTAACCGTCTTCAGTCTCTGCAGGTAGACGGCGCCCACAAGTTAGCCTTGACGAGTACAGTTTTCTTGAGAAGATTTTCCAAAAGACTAAGCCGAAAGAAAGGACTTGGGCCAAATTGGTGAATCCAAAAACAATACATTGGTACTGTGACGGTCCTGAGCCTACTCAAGAAGCCATTAAATACGACGAGAGGATTCACAGACGTAAGCCCGTCAACTTTTCTTTTTTTTTTTTTTTTTTTTTTTTTTTTTTTTTTTATCGTTCACAAATAATTTCTTCCGTCATATTTCGCAGAGATGGACGACGCAAAGAGGAGGGCACTGATAAAGTCACAGGCCGTCAGGCAAAAAGTGACGGGTGAGGTTGTCGTGCCTAAGGGGACGGTGTCGTCAGCGAAAAGAAAACAGCCGTCCAAGTCTGATCGTCCACCTAAGCAACAGAAAATTCCCTTAGAGCCTGTCGTCGGATTGATGGCTGAGGGTGTAAAGACCGTCACCCCAGCTAAGCATGGGGTTGGTAAGGGCCTAATGAAGGCTCCGTCCACCAGCCAGGAGAAGCCTCCTCCCCTTCTCCGTGATGACTCAAAATTTGTTCTGGAGAGGCTTACGTCGATTATTTCTTCGGAGGACTACGAGGACCTGGGCAATCACTCGACGGAGGCCATGGGGGAGACGGGTCTGTTTGCCGTTGCACAGGTAACTTTACCCGTTGGTCTGAGTCCGTCAACTTATTTTTGCTTCATTCTAACACCCTTTTTTTTTTTTTTTTTTTTTATTTCAGTCCTTGGTTATGATGAAGGGCCTAATGGACCGGTGTTTAAACCGAGAGGCAGCTCTGGAACATGTACGGGCGAAGGCAGAGCAGACGGAAGACGAACTCGTCCAACTTCATAAATGGAAATATACAATGGAAAAGAAGTTCGACTTGTGTGAGCAGGAGAGAAAAGAGCTTGAGCAGAGGACGGAAGGAGCTGGGAAAGCCTTGAAAACCAAAAACCAGGAAATAGAGGTCTTGAAGGAAAAGTTCCGTCAGGCCAAGGAAGATGCGGTCCGTGAGTACCGAGATTCCGACGCTTTGTTAAGAGAGCTGGGGGGTTCGTTCCTTCAAGGCTTTGATGACGCACTCCGTCAGCTCAAAAAAACCTATCCTGATCTGGACGTATCAATGGTAAACGTCAATGACCAGGATCAGACGTCTGTTGTGCCTGCCGCTTCAAAAAATACGGACGACCTTTTTGGTGACGATGTGCCTCAGGGTGACGGAGAGTCGGCCCCGTCAAAGGATGTCCAAGATGCCGGCCTGGACAAAGTAGACTGATATTTTATCTTGTAATCTATTGTTTGAACACAATCTGTTCTTTCTTTTTTGTATTAAACAGTTGCCTGCCTGGGCTTTTTATCCGTTTATTAATGTTTTTATTTTATTTTTACGCTTACTTTTTCTGTTTGGCACTTTCTCACATACCCGTCCTCATGAAGATGAGAGTATTTCTAGCCAACATTTTAATTCGTCCACATTGTGGAGTTTAATGATATTTCACTATTATTGATCTTGTCCACCCTTGGTGATCCGTCCTCCTGAGGACACATCATTCTTTGGGTGGTTCGTCCAAAGTTATTTTTGTTATGCTGCTTCGTCCACTTTTGGACTTTGTGCTACTTTTTGTGATCCGTCCACTTTGTGGACTGATCCGTTCATTTAAGTGACAGCGATCCGTCAACTTTGTGGACTTTTCACTTATAAAGTGATCCGTCCATTTTTGGACTGTAGGATAGTTCACCGTTTTTGTGACCCGTCCACTTTGTGGATAGTTTTTAACATATTTGGTGATCCGTCCGTTTTTGGATTTTATGGGGTAGTTCACCCTTTTCGTAATTCGTCCACTTTGTGGATAGTGATCCGTCTACTTTGTGGACTGTTTTCACTGATTGAGTGATCCGTCCATTTTTGGACTTCATAGGGTAGTTCACCCTTTTGGTAATACGTCCACTCAGTGGATAATGATCCATCCACTTTGTGGACTGTTTTCACTGATTGAGTGATCCGTCCATTTTTGGACTTCATAGGGTAGTTCACCCTTTTGGTAATCCGTCCACTTAGTGGATAATGATCCGTCCACTTTGTGGACTGTTTTCACTGATTGAGTGATCCGTCCATTTTTGGACTCTAGGGTAGTTCTCCTTTTTGTGATCCGTCCACTTTGTGGATAATGATCCGTCCGTTTTTGGACTGTTTTCACTCATTGAGTGATCCGTCCATTTTTGGACTTCATAGGGTAGTTCTCCTTTTTGTGATCCGTCCACTTTGTGGATAATGATCCGTCCGTTTTTGGACTGTTTTCACTCATTGAGTGATCCGTCCATTTTTGGACTTCATAGGGTAGTTCACCCTTTTGGTAATCCGTCCACTTAGTGGATAATGATCCGTCCGTTTTTGGACTGTTTTCACTCATTGAGTGATCCGTCCATTTTTGGACTCCGTTGTCTGTATTAATTCGTAATAAACATTCATGTCGAAGATCGAAGTTGTGTCTGAATATTCTCCTTTAATGAAAATTTATTCTAGCAAAAGTACCTACCCCCTTGGGCTTAAAAAGACACAAAAAGATTGTAGCAAAGGTGAAAGAAAAGCTTGAAAATTGTAGTTAAAAAATAAAATAAACTTGGAGATCGCCGGTTCCTCATGTTTTTCCTACTGGTAGTATTTCCGAAGATGCTCCGTGTTCCAAGGGTGCTGCAGCTTTTGCCCGTCAATCGTCTCAAGGTTGTAGGTGCCCTTTCTTTGCCATGACGTGATCCTGTAGGGTCCTTCCCAGTTGGGGCCGAGCTTTCCTTGTGAAGGATCTCTGGCGGCGCCCATTACTTTTCGTAATACAAGATCCCCGACCTGGAAGTCTCTGTGCCTCACTTTGTTGTTGTAGTGTTTCGCCATGAGGTTTTGATAACGCGCCAACCTCTGCTCCGCCGCCGCTCTGACTTCGTCCACTAGATCAAGCTGGAGGCACATAGCCTCTTCGTTCTTATCTTTGTCGTAGCTCTCTACCCTGTAGCTCGTGAGACCCACTTCAGCGGGAATGACCGCTTCGGCTCCATATGCAAGTCGGAACGGTGTTTCTCCAGTGGGAGTTCTTGCTGTGGTTCTGTATGCCCACAGGACGCTTGGTAGTTCGTCCGGCCAGATTCCCTTTGCCCCCTCCAGACGGGTCTTGATTATTTTGAGCAGGGACCGGTTTGTGACCTCGACTTGCCCATTCGCCTGTGGATGTGCGGGCGACGAGTAGTGATTCTTGATCCCTAGCTCCGAGCAGAAATCTCTGAACGCGCTGTTGTCGAATTGCCTACCGTTGTCAGAGACCAGCACTCTGGGTATCCCGTACCTGCATATAATGTTTCTCCAGACGAAGCTCCGGATGTTTTTCTCTGTTATTGTGGCTAAGGCTTCCGCCTCGACCCACTTGGTGAAGTAGTCTATGCCGACTACCAAGAACTTCAGCTGCTGGATAGCCGTTGGGAACGGGCCCATGATAACAAGTCCCCATTGCGCGAATGGCCAGAGAGCCGTCATAGGTGTCAGTTCCTCGGACGGCTGCCTGATGAGATTGCTAAACCTTTGGCATCTGTCGCAAGATTGGACATAGGATTGCGCATCCTTCATCATTGTAGGCCAGTAGTCTCCTGCTCGGATCATTTTGTGTACTAGTGATCGTGCGCCCGAGTGGTTCCCGCAGATACCCTCGTGTATTTCTCTCATCATGTAGTCTGCTTCCTCTCGGCATAAACACCTCAAGTACGGTCCAGAAAAACCCCTTTTATATAGGACGTCTTTTATCAGCACGAAACGCGAGGCCTGGACCTTCAGCTTTCTTGCAGCGCCCTTTTCTTCTGGTAACACCCCAGCCTTTAGGTAGGAGATCAATGGCGTGGTCCAATTATACTCAGTGTTTACCACCTGCATATTTGCTCCGTCAACGATAAGTGGTGATATTTAGACGAATGATAATACCTGTTCAGGAACCAGCATGAATTCGGCAGATGCAGCTTTTGCTAGGTGGTCAGCCCATTCGTTTTCTTCTCTTGGGATCTGAAAGAATTCGACTTCGAGGCTGTTGGTCCGGTACTTCACTTCTTCCAAATACCTCCTCATTCTATCGTTTTTGCATTCGTAGTCACCTTTGATATGATTTGTTACCACTTGTGAGTCGCAGTGGGCAATTATGCTTTTTGCTCCTACGGCCTCTGCAAGGTCTAGCCCTGCTACCAAGGCTTCATACTTCGCCTCGTTGTTGGTCGTTGGGAAATCCAACCGGATCATACATTGTATCGCGTCCCCCTGCGGAGTTTTAATCACTACTCCGGCTCCTCCGGCTCTTCTGTTTGAGGATCCGTCGGTATAGATACTCCATTGTTCCTTGTTTTCTATCAACTGATCCTCCCCGAGTCTGAATTCGGCGATGAAATCAGCTACTGCTTGCCCTTTGATGGCCGTCCGCGGACGGTACTGGATATCGAACTCGCTAAGTTCTATTGCCCATAAGGCCATTCTCCCCGCTGCTTCTGGGCTATCCATGGCTTTCCTCAGTGGCTTGTCTGTTAAGACAATGATCGTATGTGCCTGGAAGTATGGCTTAAGTCTCCGCGCGGCGATTACTAACGCGAAAGCCAATTTTTCCATCTGAGGGTACCTCTCTTCTGCTCCACGGAGTGCGCGGCTTGTAAAGTAGACGGGTTTCTGAATGCCGTCATCCTCCCTCACCAATGCCGCGCTTACCGCGGCACCCGATACTGCCAAATAAAGGTAGAGTTTCTCACCTTGTACGGACGGACTGAGCAGTGGCGGAGACGAGAGATAGGTTTTTAGCTCGTTGAAAGCCGTTTGGCATTCATTCGTCCACTCAAATGACTTCCTCAGTGTGCGGAAAAATGGCAAGCACCTGTCCGTTGCCCTTGAGACGAACCTGTTTAAAGCCGCGATCTTTCCATTTAGGCTTTGGACCTCCTTTATCGTCCTTGGTGGTTCCAACTCCATTATTGCCCATACCTTCTCCGGGTTGACCTCTATCCCTCTTTGGGATACCATGTAACCCAAGAACTTCCCCGCTGTTACCCCGAATGCACACTTGTTCGGATTCAGCTTCATGTTGAATGATCGTAGTGTATCGAATGTTTCTCTGAGGTCGTCTAGGTGATTTTCTTCGTGCATGCTTTTAACCAACATGTCGTCAACATAAACCTGAACATTCCTGCCGATCTGATGTGCAAACATCTTGTTCATTAGCCTTTGGTATGTTGCTCCAGCATTTTTGAGTCCAAAAGGCATCACCTTGTAGCAGAATAGTCCCTGACTCGTGACAAAAGAGGTCTTCTCCTGGTCAGATTCGTCCATCATGATCTGGTTGTAGCCAGAGAAAGCATCCATGAAACTTAGAAGCTGGAGTCTTGCAGTTGAATCCACAAGGGTATCTATCCGTGGGAGTGGGTAGCTGTCTTTGGGGCAAGCCTTGTTGAGATCCGTGAAATCTACGCACATCCTCCAGCTTCCGTTGGCCTTTTTAACCATCACGACGTTTGCCAGCCAGTCGGGATAGTATACTTCCCGGATGAAACCTGCCTTCAGTAACTTCCCAACTTCCTCAGCTATGGCCTTATCTCGTTCCTGGGCGAAGACTCGCTTCTTTTGTCGGACTGGAGGGAAGGAGGGCGACACATTCAATCTGTGGACCATGACTGAGGGGTCGATTCCTGGCATGTCTTCATGATTCCAGGCGAAGACATCTTGGTTATTTCTTAGGAAAGTCGTGATCATCTGCCGTATTGGCCAACTGGCTAGTGTGCCGATCTTTGTTATTCGTTCAGGCCGTGTGTCATCAAGTCTTACTTCTTCCAGCTCTTCAACTGGTTCTGCTAATGCTCGCTGCTTCCCGATACACATCGTCTGCTGCTGATCCTCCATCTCTAACATGGCAATATAGCATTCTCGTGCTGCTATTTGATTTCCCCGCGGTTCTCCTACCCCATACTCCGTCGGGAATTTGATCATGAGGTGGTATGTTGAAGTTACCGCTTTCCAGGAATTGAGAGTGGGTCATCCGAGGATGGCATTATAGGCGGACGAGCAGTCGACCACGAGAAACGTTATCTCCTTTGTGATCTGCTGAGGATAATCACCTGCCGTCACAGCTAGCGTTATTGCGCCCAATGGGAATACCTTTGTACCCCCAGATCCTACGAGTGGGGCGTTCGTTGGGGACAATTTTTCCCTGCCAATTCTCATCTGCTGGAATGCCGGATAATAAAGGATGTCGGCTGAGCTGCCGTTGTCGACGAGGACCCGGTGTATATTATAGTCCCCAACCTGGAGGCTGACTACTAGCGCGTCGTCATGAGGATGGTGAAGTCTCCGTGCGTCATCTTCTGAAAAGTTTATGATGGGGTTACTCATTCGTGGCATCTTTGGTACAGATCCTGTAAGTTGGACGCTATGGACCATCCTGATGTAGGTTTTGCGGGCTTTTCTAGAAGATCCGGCTACAGTCGTGCCCCCTACAATCATTCGGATATTTCCTATGGGTGGTTTAGGGCGCTCGTTTTCTCATCGGGGGACTTGTTCTTCCGGTGCATCAGTTCTTTCCCTGCTAACGAACCTCTGTAGCTTCCCCTGCCTGATTAGGGCCTCAATCTGCTGCTTCAGGTCGTAGCAGTTAGATGTGTCGTGCCCGTGATCTCGGTGAAAGTGACAATACTTGTCTCTCGGTCTTTTGTTGGGGTCTCCCTTCAACTTTCCAGGGAAGGTCAAAGCTCCTTCATCTTTGATTTGCATCAAGACTTGATCGATCGGGGTGGTTAACGGAGTGAAATTGGTGAATCTCCCGGTGGGGGGTCTGGAGCGCTTTTCTTCGCGTTGATCCCCGTTTCTAGCAACCTTTCGTCCCCTATCTTGTCTCGTGTCCTCCTGCCTTTCCCTCTTCTTTGGCCTTTCCTCACGGGCCAGCAGCGCATCTTCTGCATTCATGTACTTAGTAGCCCTGTAGAGAACGTCCGTCATGGTTTTTGGGTCGTTCTTGTACAAGGAAAACAAGAACTTACCCTTCCGCAGTCCGCTAGTGAACGCGGCCACAAGTATTTTATCATCAGCTTCGTCAATCGAAAGGGCTTCTTTGTTGAAACGTGTTATGTAGGCTCGCAGTGTTTCGTCTTCTCGCTGCTTGATGTTCATTAAACACGCGGAGGACTTTTTGTATCGATGTCCACCTATGAAGTGTGAGGTGAAAAGGGCGCTCAACTCCTTGAAAGTATTGATGGAGTTCGGTGTTAACCTACTGAACCAAATTCTCGCAGGCCCCTTCAGCGTGGTCGGGAACGCCCTACACATAATCTCGTCAGGTACACCCTGAAGGTGCATCAGTGTTTTGAAGGTCTCTAGATGATCGAGTGGATCCTTGACCCCGTCGTAACTTTCGATCTGGGGCATCCGGAACTTCTGTGGTAGGGGGAATGAGTTGACGGGCGTGGTGAACGGTGAGTCTGTCCTGTTCACCAAGTCATCAAGATCAGAAGATACTCGGCCCTTGAGGGCGTTCATCATGACCTCCATTTGCTCCTTCATCGCCTGCATCTCCACGACGATTGGCAGAGGGGCAAAATCCATGAGAGACGGAAGGCTCACGTTTTGCCGCTCCGGTCGGCTTGGGGCGTTGCTGCCCTCTGGCTTCTCCTGCTCCCTTCGCTCGGCGCTGTTTCCTTCCTGGTTTTGCTCCTGAGGGTTAGGTCCTGCCTCCTTTTGGCGTAGCTGCTCCTCCAGATCATGGTTTTGCTTTGTGAGTCGTTCTACTGCCGTCATAAGAGTCTGGACCTGTCTTTCTAATGCAGTAGATCTCGGTGGATCCTCTTCTTGCGCGTTGTTGGTGGTAGCCATCGAGCGAGTGAGTACCATGCAACTCTTATGTCCGAGAGGCGATGATCTGGCTTAACTTCTTCGCTTTCCCACAGACGGCGCCAACTGATGATGCCGTGAATATCACCAGTGAGTTTGCACGATCCTCGCTCACCAATGCAACCTGCAAGAAGGAGAAAGTAATCTCGCCGTGGGCACCGGTGTGGTGTCGACCAAGTACCCTCCGACGGTCAAGTTAGAATTGTTCTCAACTCTAGAGTGCTAGAGAGGGTAAATTATGCGTACCTCGGTTTGTGAGAGTATTGGGGCTTTTATAGTAGTAGAAAGTCGGCTTCCCTTCCTTGGACTAGAAGTCTTTTCCTTTTAGGATTCTACTATGAGCAATCCCAAACGTGATGGACAAGCACTTCTTCGTAGGGTGGGCTTTCCATCAAGGCGGATCTTCTAGAATTATCCTTATGCGGACATTCTGATCTTTCTAGGATTCCATCGGATTCCAAACGTGTACACCAAGTAGTTTAAGTAATGCTAAGCTCCAGGCCCATCCTTAATGCCGGCCCATGAGTCCGAATCCGTCAGGCCCATTGTTGCGCAATTTCTGACCCCTTCAGTTTCAGTTGATGAAATTGGCTTGTTGAAGTGATGAAATTGATCATTCTTTTTTGTAACCTATCTTGTGTAATGATCAATTCGTCAATTTATTTCAAATTCATCAAGTGGTTTTTCAAATTTTGGGGTTTTTGTTAGAAACTCTATGTTCAAGCCAATTTTATGCATTTGAACTTAATTGCACTGCATTAGGACATGCATCATGACATTTAATTTGTTCATGCATCATATAGATTTTTATTTTTTTTGTACTAACTTGCAGTCTGCCCTTGGTTTTTGTTTTTTTTCTTGCTTTGTGTCTTGGTCCTTATCCTAGCACCATGCCTAGGAAAACTAGAGCCCATAGGACCCCCTCCACTTCCTCTATGTCTCCCTCTAGGAGTGAGGTGTTTAGGAATGATAAAAGCAGAGAGGCCTTTGAGAAACTGAATTGTAGGCGTAAGATTTGGGCTTAGCGTTCTGTGGTATTAGATGAGGTTGATCCAGCCATTAAGGCTATCTTTGAGTCTAGAGGTTGGTTGTCCTTGTTAGAGATAGATCATCCACCCCCGACCGCCCTGATTAGAGAGTTCTTCTCGAATCTCTCTTGTCACGTCTATGATTCCAACACCCTTGTTAGGAGTTGGATACGAGGTGTAGAGTTCACCATTACTCCTCGGATAGTAGCTGAAGCTCTTGGGGTTCCGGTCGTTAGGGAGCCTGTTTATCTCTATGCTGAGTCTCCACCCTTAGATGACGTCATGTCATACATCACTGGGTCTTCTATCCAGTGGGGTTCTGATCCTCGGATCACGTCTGCTGAGCTTACTGAGACTGCCTATCTTTTCTTTAGGATAACGTGTCATTCTTTGTGGCTTATTTCTCATCTCCACACCATCCCTCTAGAGCGATGTGTGTTTTTATACGCTTTTGTTTCTGGTGCATCTATCAGCTTTCCTCATCTATTCCTTCGTTCTTTGAACGAGGTTCATAGGAGTTCTGCCATAGGGCATACGCTTATCCATCATATTTTCATTCAAAGGATTTTGTTGTTTCTTGGTCTAGATGGTTTCCCTTCTGGTGAGCCCGTTCATGTTGTCGCTCCCTTAGGCGCCACCTTCCTTAGGTAGAGGGCTGCTCACTTGAGAGTTGATCCTTCGCGTCCTAGAGGTGCGTCATCTGGTGTTGTTCCCCCTCCTCCCTCTTCTACAGGTGCTGATGCTGCTGAGATGTCTGGTGCTGCTGCTGTTCCTCCACCGACTACTTCGGATGATTCAGACATTCGACGTACGTTGGTTCATGTCTTGACCGTTCAAGCGGCTCATGGACAGATTTTGGTGGACGTGCTTGATGAGATCCGTGCTTTGTGCGCAGAGTTGGCACAGTTTAGATGATCTTCACCGCCATCTCCTTTTGATGATGGATTTTGATTGCCCTTTGGCATTTCGTCACAAAAAAGAGGGAGTACACTTTTGAGCACTTGTAGAGTTTTGTTTTCAGGGGGAGAGCATTTTTGTTTGTTTGGAGCTTGTGGAGTTTAGATTGTATCTAGGTGCTTCACATTGTATTTTACCTTTTTTAGCTCTTGCCATATTTTTTGTTGGACTATTCATGTTAGGGGGAGATACTTTTATTACTTTATATGTTTCTTGTTTTCAACTGCTTATTGATTTATATTTATGAGTTTTTCATTGATATATGTCTTTATTGTGTGTTGTTTGAAATCAAGAATTTATTTTGTTTACTTGTATTTTCCACACATGCGGTTATGCATTTTGTTTAGTGTTTCAGGAAATATACAAGTTGATTCAATTGAGCTACTTTCTACACTTGCAACTGATGGATAGTAGTTAGGATTGAATTTGTTTTTATGAGCATTACTTTTGTAAAGGGCTTTTCTTTGTAAACTTTGAGCTTCTAGTTGTATTTTATCACGGATTGCTAAAAGGGGAGTTTGTTAGGTTCTAAAGACTTAGGATTTTATGTATTTAGAACTCTAATGTGTATTGTTGGCAAACCATGATCAAAACAATGTGTTTAGTCGTGTTTAGACTTGCTCAAAGTTGGTTCGTTTTTGTAAAGTTGGAATAAGCTGATGCAGAAGGCTTTTATGCTTCTCAGCCTAGTTCGATCGATCGAAGCTTAGGCTCGATCAATCGGAAATCGGGTCAGAAGCGTTTTCTGCATAATTCCAACTTAGCCCTAGTTTTGTTTTAAAACGTTTAGGGTTTTCTAATTTGCCCTAGGTATAATAGGCAAACCCTAGCCACGTTTTAGTGTTACTCATATTGCTGTTTGTGTAAATCTCTTGTGAGATCTTGAGGAGCTTTCCTTTACACAAGCTTAGGGTTTTCAAGGAGGAGATATTATCTATACCTTGATGATCAATTCAGTTGCTGCCATTGAAGCTTAAAAGAAACACAAGTGGGTATGCTTGTATCTGGTGGTGAATCCAAGAAAGAAGGAGTCCGTGGATTCGGAGCTTGCACGTGGTCGTGTCAGTAAGTTCTACTGGTGGGTAGCAATAAGAAGTCGAGCGTGGGGGCTTGTAAGTCTTATTGTATGAACTTCGATTCTTTCAAGATAGTGGATTCAGGTTTACCTTGAGGATAGATAGGTTAAATCATCCCCAGGTTTTTACCGGTTTGGTTTCCTGGGTGATCATATCATTGTCTTATTTATCTTTCCGCTGCTATGCATGATATGATTGTTTGATTGTGTTAACCTAGATCTGGAATTTGGACTAAGTAATAACTTGGCTAATTAACTAGGTTAATTCAATTGTGTTTTTAAGGGGTCTAAAAACTATCAGAAACCGGTGCATCAAGTTTTGGAGAAGATTAAGAATGAGTCATTCTTTAAATGGCCAAATAAAATGGCAGGAAACCCCATGAGGTACAATTAGAACCTTTATTGCCAATATCACCAGGACCAGGGACATACTATAGAAGACTGTAGAAATTTATGGGACCATTTGGACCAGCTGGTCATAGAGGGAAAGTTGAAATAGTTTTTGCATCATTCTAGTGGCCAGGGGAGCTAGACAGGTTCAGAACCCTGGAGAGATGCTTCTTAAAGACCTCCTTTAGGCACGATAAATGTCATCTTCGCCGCTCTAGGGAGGACCTGGTCCTGTCCCTCTAGAATAATGTCTATCGCTCGGCTATCCACCGAGGACTCAAATTCTGGGCCAAAGAGGGCTAAAGTGAGTATCCAACCGGCGTTAAGCTTTTCGGATGAAGATAAAGTTGGAACCATACAACCCTATGATGATGCTTTGGTGATCACGCTAAGGATTGGGGGGTATGACGTGAAGAGAGTGATGGTGGACCAAGACAGTGATGCTAAAATTATGTACCTCGACTTGTACAAGGGGCTGAATTTGAGACCCGAAAACTTAACAACCTACAATTCTCCTTTGGTGAGTTTTGATGGGAAGGTTGTCATTCTGAGAGGTTAGATTAGACTACCCGTGCAGGCTGGTTCAGAAGTGGTGGAGGTGGACTTTATCGTGGTGGATGCTTATTCCCCCTACACGGCCATTGTAGCCAGGCCCCGGCTTCATGCCCTAGAAGCTGTCTCTTCTACTCTGCACTAGAAGGTGAAATATCCGACAGGGGGCCAGATTGAAGAGATTGTTGGGAGTCAATCCATGGCTAGGCAGTGCCTGGTGGCCGCCATCCTACATCAGCCCAAAGTTGAATCCTCAGCCTCTGCTGAAAGGAGCTTATAGCAATTAAAGGCTTTGGAATTGCCTATCAATGGATCAGCCGAGGAGGCGAAATATGAAGATTTAGAAACAGTTGTTGTTGGTGATAACCCGAAAAACTTCTTTCAGATCGGAGCTCAGCTGCCTCCTCCAAAGAAGGAAGAGCTGATAAAGTTTCTTAGGAGAAATGTTGATGTGTTTGCATGGAACGCTTACGAAGCCCCAACGGTGGATTCAAGCTTCATCTGCCATCATTTAAATGTTAATCCATCTGTCACCCCTAAAAAGCAACCACCTCGGCGCTCATCCAAAGATCATTCTGATGCTGTTAGAGACGAGATGATGAAGCTTAAGCAGGTAGGGGCTATCAATGAGGTTTTCTATCCTAAATGGCTGGCCAATACTATGGTGGTGAAGAAGAAGAATGAGAAGTGGCGAGTGTGTGTGGACTTCACAGATCTAAATAAGGTCTGCCCAAAGGATCCCTTCCTTATGCCTAGGATAGACCAGTTGGTGGATGCAACTGTAGGCCATCCTCAGATGAGCTTCTTAGATGCCTTTTGATAGACCACAAACTGAATGACCCCTTGTGATAGAAATTAATTAATTAATTAGCCAAGTTATTAATTAATCAATTTATC
Organism: Quercus tomentella; assembly: GCA_028535165.1. Lineage (NCBI taxonomy): Eukaryota > Viridiplantae > Streptophyta > Magnoliopsida > Fagales > Fagaceae > Quercus > Quercus tomentella. The sequence continues at coordinate 51,134,824 of JAPQVY010000133.1, read as the reverse complement.
ATGCAAATGCGTGGTAGCACAAACAAATCACCAAATAAACTAATTATGCACCGGAAAATAAATAACACGGTGATTTGTTTACGAATGGGGAAAACTTGACGGCAAAAACCCCACCGGGTGATTTTCAGGTCACCACTCCCAAAACTCCACTATTATCACAACAAGCGGTTACAAGTAAAGGAATCCCAAGTACCTTACCAACCTACAGTTGAACCCTTACCCCAATACCCAATTGGACTTGTTCTGTAGTGACAGTTCCCCTTTCTGATGCACGACTCCAAAGTACGTGAATAACCAATTTCGCGGATCCCAATACGCGACTTCAATCACCAACTAAGAAGGTTGTTAGCTGCAAAATTCTTCAGTTCATCTACACGATGAAAATCAAGAAGATGCTTGGTCACAAAACCCTACGGTGCACATACACAGCAACTTCTTCAAGAGAAAGAGATGAACTAGGGCAAGAACTTCGTCTCCGGTCACAATTTGCTTGAACAAAGTTTGCTCAATACTTGTGCAACTTGTGAACTGTTTGACGACCCTTAAAAAAATCCTTTTATATGTCTAGGGTTAGGAGAAAAGAAAGCCCAAAGACATATTCACGGATCCCAAGAAAATCAGATTAGAATTCTGAAATTCTTAAACCTCGACAGATAGAAGGTGTCGATCAGCTGTCGAGCACGTGTCGAGCACACCGGGCTTTGAACAGCTTCCTTAAGCTCGATAGATGCAGCTGTCGAGCCAGCTGTCGAGTTTTAATGAATTTGCGCTTTCAGCTTGTTTTTCTTGGACAGACTTGAAGGCTTCAACACTTGATCTTGAAACATGGTTTCTTGAAGTATTTAAATACATCCTAAATCTACCCAAATACAAGTAAAGTGCGTTTTGTCAAAGGATAAGCCAATTACATGAAATCATGACATATGTTCTTAACATGTGAAACACATATGTCCTAACAATCTCCCCCTTTGGCAATCCGTGACAAACCACAACAAATAAATGAGCATATGAGAGAAGTCATAAATCACTCAACTCATATTCACTTGTTGAATACAATAAAATCTATCCTAACACAAACTCTTGAAAAACTTTGCAAGAAGAGAGTTTATGGCAAGTAGACTTGGACAACCTGTATTTCTGAAACACTTTAAACAAAACTCATCAAGGCATCTTTGTGTGAAATAGAAATAATAGATGGCATACAAGTATAAGAAACATGTGTATTAAGGGAGAAAAGAAACAACACATGAAAGGGTAAGTGAAAGAAAAACATACATCAACATAAATAAGGAGACAATGTATGTCTGTAAATGGTCACAAGACCTCATGTACAAGAATAATGTATCTAAAAAGAAAGAAATGAAGATACATAATATCCTCACTACATCCCTCAAATGAACATATGAACACTCCCCCTAACAAAATGGTCCTATACTAACTCTCCCCCTAAGAATGACTACTCTCATATCCAAAACTACTCCCCTTTTTTGTCACGAGTGACAAAGGGTAAGAGTGTCAAGTAGACATCTCATTGGTAGAGCTAGCATCTCCATCAGCATCATCTGAAGCATCATCGTCATCACCATTATCATCATCCTCATCCTCAGAATCAGAAGCCACGGGAGAAGGTGGTGAAGGAGTAGCCTCAGGAGCAAAACCACCCATGGACGCCTGTCGCCATGCAATACAACCGACATGAACATTCACCTGATACAACTCCGTAGAGAGTGTATCTAGGCGAGCATCCATGCACTGCAGCTGTGCCATGATGTCTCCTAAAGTCACATCGCTCGAAGAAAAGGGAGGAGCGGATGTGGATGGAGCAGAACGGGATGGAGCTAAACGGGAGGGAGGAGCAGCTGAATCCGACTGCCGCGACCGAAACTGGGCCTCGCTACATTTAACGGTAGCGTAATCTATGGCACACATGATGGTGAAATGGTCGGAAGAGGGAAAAGGAACGGAAAAATGGCGTAAGATCCTCGTGATAGCGGAAGAAAAAATGAGCTTATCACGGGACGCCGAATCTAGATAAACATCTATAATAGAGAGAATGAAATGAGAAGGGAAATCTATAGTAAGATGCTTAGGAAGAGATAACAAAAATCGAGCACGAGGCTCTGTAATGGAGTTGTAGTGAGAGAGTGGATGCAAAACAAAGGTCATCACCATGTTCATGAATCTAGGACCTTTAGCAAAAGGTCGACATGGTGTAAACAAACGCTTACCCCAAACAGAAGCGCACTCACAGAAAGCAGACATGAGCTCATCCCTGGACACAGTCCTCAGACGCTCACAACTAGGAAAGTCAGGAAACTTTATCCTAGGGACCCGAAGCACATCCGCAACAAGTTGCGGTGTGATAGGAATGCATGTACCTCGAACGCGAGTGAAGAAAAGAGGTACTGAACGATCACTCTCGTGCATGTTGGAGTAAAACTCCTGGATAAGCACGAGAGGACAGGTGATCGGGACGTCACACAGTGACTCCCATCCCCTACTATGAATGACAGAGGGAAGGTCGGTGTCGGCAAAGTCCGACAGAATGACTTGGCATTTCGAATGAATGCCTCGTCTAGAAAAGTTCTCCGAGAATGCCTTAAAGGCATCATCATCACGAAACCGAATATGAGATAGTGTAGGATTAGAGGATGAAGAAGCTCCGGAACGAAGAGGGTTCCGGGCTGGAGTGGATTTACGCTTAGGTGCCATAGACACGACTAACGTAAACAAAAAGAGAGGGAGAAAAAGAAAGACAATCAGAAAAGTCCCAAGCAATTTCAAATATAACAAGTATATAGAAAAGAGAGTACGTATGCATGGGAAATGCATGAACATGTGACATGCAAAAGAAATTGCATCATGGGCTCAGCCCAATCCAAACCTATCAGCACACAAACATACAGCACACATCTAAATGCATGACAATACTATTATAATGCTAATGTGATGCAATGTATGAGGTTTTAAACTCATTTAAGTGAAAATCCATTCTAAAATTTCAATAATAACTCATCAATTTTGAAAAATCCCCAAAATTTTTCAAAAACCCTAAAACCTAGGTTTCAAAACATGAAATGCATGAATGTGAAAGGATTAGAAGCTTACCAAGTGAAGAAATTCTTGAAAAAGCTTGAAGAAACCTTGAGGAACAAAGATTGGAGTGAGATGAGAAAGTTTGGGAGAGAAAACAGAGAAGTATCGAGAGAGAGATCGAGTGAAATGAGTTTCGGATCGCATAGGGAGCTTAAATAGTGCATCAGTAAATCTCGACAGATGTAGGTGTCAAGAGATATCAAGACATCTGTCGAGGAAGGTGTCGAGAAAATGGTCGTCGATAGCTGAGGTATCGAGGAGGTGTCGAGGAACAACCCAACAGAACCAAGAACAGAAGCTCAATCGATCCACCAGGTATCGAGAAGCTATCGAGGATGCAGAACCATTCTCGATCGATCCAGCAGGTATCAAGAAGCTGTTGGGATTGCGATAAGAAACAGCTGAAGAAGCTCGACAGACAGCAAGGTATCGAGGAGGTGTCGAGCAAGCTTTTAAAACCAGTTTTTCGAGAAGTGAAAAACACAAACATGAATGCAATCCAACATGCAACTCAACCGATGATCCAATCAACATATTAAGCTCTCAAAATCATCTCTCAATAAAAATTTTAAGCACATGGATCTATAAAATGAAACACACACACACACTAAACAAGTCTAACCAATTTTATATTTCAAAAACAAGTCAAGACAGTTTAGTGAGCATACATTAACACATGTAAAACCTTGTGATGGCCAAATCACATTGTACCTGCACATGTATCAAGAATAGCAAAGAATATTGCGTGTTGTGTGTGAAAAAAACATCGCAAGATTACATAAGTGTATACATGTTATGAAGATTTGAGATATGAGAAAATCACTTTAACTCACACATAATCATAACTGCTTGATGGGGACTATCACCTTCGAGGTACATCCTATAACTCCCACATCTCCTAGAATACACGTTTGCAATCATTTTCAAAGCATTTTTGATCTTTTTGCTTTTGATTTTTCTTTGCATATTTTTTCTTTCTTTTAAGCATATCATGCATGGGCATATTAGAGAAAGAAAAGAAATATCCAATGATATTTGACATTCCAATTTTGCTATGCCTAAGCACACAAATGTCATTAACACTGCACTTTTGCTATGCCGAAGCATACATGTGTCATATTATGATTGGCGGGCAACAGTGGTGAGATGGTTATTAATGCCTTTCTCTTAGGATGTTTTAGTCCTTCCCGTCAAAAAGAGTGATACGAGTGTTAAGTACAAAAGACAACTTAATCTTACTCATCACAAACAAGAGCCACAAAGCTCACTTGCTTAGTTGTGCATAGAGATGCTCATTTAAGCTACAAATGATACAAAGTTTAGAAGACTTTGTTTCAATGGCCATCCAAGGTACACAAGTACCAATGTACACAAAACACACACTGTTTTTGTATTTTTCTGATTTTTCAATTATTTTTATTTTTATTTTTAGATGAAAAACAAAACAAAGCAAAACTGAAAAAATAACCAACAGAAACATGTTAAACAATCAAAGCATAAAAACTAGATTGACTCAAAACTTGAAAGCAAAACACATAAGTAATGCACACACAAAAACAAGAAGAGAGAGAGAAAAATGAAAGAATCACTTGGAGCACTTTTCCTTCCACACCCTAGAAGAACCTTTCCTTTGATTAAACCCTTGAATTGACGGTGAGGGGAAAGAATTAAAACCGTTCAAGTTCAAAAGGAACATGAGGGCTTTAAGAAGATCTCTAAGGGGAGCAAGAGAGGATTGAAGCTGATTCTGGTTCCCAGATGCTATCATGTTGTTGCTCTGTTGAGTGGCAAGCCACTTGTAGCAATTTGGTCGAGTATGACCGATAGCTCCACAATGATGACAGAGATGCTGCTTCTTTTGTTTAGGCTTTTGAGAGTTAGCCTTCTTAGCACTAGGGTTTTTAACATCTTTCTTCTCAAGCTTAGGGGGTGCTCCTAAGATAGATTTACCATTGTCTATGTTCTCACTAGCTAATTCAGTTTTAATCTCATTGTTCTCAATTTTAACATTATTAGCAAGAGGAACAAAAATAGTAGTACTAGTAAAAGCAATATTAGAGGAAGAAAGACCATACCCTAAACCTGTTCGATCTGAAGCAGATTTCTGAATGCTAAGCACATCATCAAGCTTTGCACTTGAAGTCCTCTCTAGTTGAGCTCTGACTTGAAACAGCTCCGCTTCAAGCTTCTTGGTCTTCTCAGCCAAGAAATTGTTCTCGAACCTCAGTGCTCCAATAGTCTGATTAGCCTCATCAAGCTTTGTGGAAAGCTCCTCACGAAGCTTTGTGGAAAGCTCCTCACGGTCAAGTTCCACATCACTGAGCTTCTTGGTGGTTAGCCTATACAATTTCTCATGCTTTTCAGAAAGCTTGTACAGTTTCTCATAGGCTGTATGTATGTCATCTTGATCATCCATTTTCTCAAATTTGGATTCCACCAATTCCTCCTCTTCAACCACATCTTCAACAATCCCATAAGTAGGATCAACAGTGGCAGTGAATGCATTCAAGATTCCGTCATCCTCATTGTCGGAATCATCCTCAGACTCGGTGTCGCTCAAGGTAGCAGCAAGTGCCTTGCTCTTCCCAATGCTCTTGAGATATGTAGGACACTCATGTTTCATGTGACCGAAGCCTTGACACCCAAAGCACTTAGGTCCTGCGGGAACAGTGTACTGACCACCTTCCTTAGCATCCTTCTTCCCTTTGTCTTGGCCTTTAAACTGAGAAGAATTGGATTGCCTGCGGTCCTTGTTGAAGCCCTTTCCATTTGCGTTCTTTATAAACTTCTTGAACTGCCTGGTGATGTAGGACTTCATCTTGGAATCTTCATCATCTGAAGACTCATCCGTCTCACTGCTCTTGGCCTTCAAAGCCATGCTCTTGCTTTTACCTGTCTTGCCAATCCTTGTCAACCCTAGCTCGTAGGTCTGCAAGTTTCCAACCAGCTCAGTTAGAGGAATCTTGTCAATATCCTTCGATTCCTCTATTGCTGTAATCTTGGCATGGAATCTCTCGAGTAGAGATCTGAGCACTTTTCTTATAATCTTGGGTTCAGGAATGGTTTCCCCAAGATTGAAGGCTGAGTTCACTATGTCCTTTAACTTGGCATAAAACTCATCGAATGATTCATCCTCCTCCATCTTTATCTCTTCAAAGCTTGTAGTGAGCCTCTGAAACTTTGAGTCCTTGACAGCCTTAGTACCCTCATAGGTTGTTTGGAGGATGGTCCATGCTTCCTTAGCAGTTTTAGTAAAGGATATCTTCTTGAACTCCTCATTGGTGACTGCACTGAATAAAGCATTCAATGCACTGCTGTTGAAATTTGCCGCCTTGATCTTGGCTTCATCCCAATCGGCCGGCGCTTCCTTTGGCTTAGTCCAGCCAATCTCAACAGCTTGCCACACTTTTTCATCTAAAGACTTCAAGAAAGCTCTCATACGTACTTTCCAGTATGCATAGTTAGTGCCATCAAATAAAGGAGGTATGATTAATGACTGTCCTCTATCCATGACAAACAGGAGTCAATAGATCAACACAACAAAGATTAAACCCTAATTAGAGTGTGCATGCTCTGATACCACTTGATAGGCCACAAACTGAATGACCCCTTGTGATAGAAATTAATTAATTAATTAGCCAAGTTATTAATTAATCAATTTATCATGCAAACGTGTGGTAGCACAAACAAATCACCAAATAAACTAATTATGCAGCGGAAAATAAATAACACGGTGATTTGTTTACGAATAGGGAAAACCTGACGGCAAAAACCCCACAAGGTGATTTTCAGGTTACCACTCCCGAAACTCCACTATTTTCACAACAAGCGGTTACAAGTAAAGAAATCTCAAGTACCTTACCAACCTACAGTTGAACCCTTACCCCAATACCCAATTGGACTTGTTCTGTAGTGATAGTTCCCCTTTCTGATGGACAACTCCAAAGTACGTGACTAACCAATTGCGCGGATCCCAATACGCGACTTCAATCACCAACTAAGAAGGTTGTTGGCTGTAAAGTTCTTCAGTTCATCCACACGATGAAGATCAAGGAGATGCTTGGTCACAAAACCCTATGGTGCACATACACAGCAACTTCTTCAAGAGAAAGGGATGAACTAGGGCAAGAACTTCGTCTCCGGTCACAATTTGCTTAAATAGAGTTTGCTCAATACTTGTGCAACTTGTGAACTGTTTGACGGCCCTTAAAACAATCCTTTTATATGTCTAGGGTTAGGAGAAAAAAAAGCCCAAAGACATATTCACGGATCCCAAGAAAATCATATTAGAATTTTGAAATTCTTAAACCTCGACAGATAGAAGGTGTTGATCAGCTGTCGAGCACACCGGGCTTTGAACATCTTCCTTAAGCTCGATAGATGCAGCTGTCGAGCCAGCTGTCGAGCCAGCTGTCGAGCTTTTATGAATTTGCACTTTCAGCTTGTTTTTCTTTGACAGACTTGAAGGCTTCAACACACTTGATCTTGAAACATGGTTTCTTGAAGTATTTAAATACATCCTAAATCTACCTAAATACAAGTAAAATGCGTTTTGTCAAAGGATAAGCCAATTACATAAAATCATGACATATGTTCTTAACATGTGAAACACATATGTCCTAACACCTTTCAAGGATAGTACCAGATACCACTAGCTCTGGGTGATTAGGAAAAGATAGCTTTTGTCACTCCAACTGGAAACTACCACTACAAAGTGATGCCTTTTGGTTTGAAAAATGCAGGGTCTACCTATCAAAGGATGATGACTAGGATGTTTGAACCACAGTTGGGCAAAAGTATTAAGGTCTATACAGACGATACGGTGGTGAAGAGTAAGGTGGTGTCTGAGCATGTGGGAGACCTTGGGAACATTTTTGAAATTATGAGGAAACACAAGTTGCGCCTTAACGCTTCCAAATGCTCTTTTGTTGTGGGGTCGGGCAAGTTTTTGGGCTACATGGTAACTCACTGGGGAATTGAAGTTAACCCTAATCAGATTAAGGCAATTAACAATTTACAACCACCTCGGAATCCTAAGGAAGTCCAGAAGCTAACTGGAATGACTGCTGCCTTGAACCGGTTTATCTCTCGGTCAGCGGATAGATGCAGACCCTTCTTCCTGTTGATGAATAAGTGAAAGGGATTTAAGTGGACCAAGGAATGCGCTTTGGCCTTCCAAAGGCTTAAGGAGTATCTCTCTCAGCCACCTATCATGTCCAGTCTTGAGATGGATGAAATCCTGTTTGCTTATATTACCGTGGCCCCTCATGCTGTAAGCCTGGTGTTGATATGAGGCCGAGGTCCGTTATCTACCACTGGAGAAGTCCATTTTGGTGGTGGTACATGCTACATGTAAACTCCCTCATTACTTCCAGGCACACATAGTTATTGTCCTAACTCATCTTCCACTCAGAGCTCTGCTCCGAAGTGCTGATTACATAGGAAGGATTGCCAAGTGGGGTACGATCCTAGGGGCTTTTGACATCAAATACATGCCTCGTACCTCTATTAAGGGCCAGGTCCTTGCAGATTTGGTGGCCGAGTTCGCTGAATCCCCGTTTGAGAAAGAAGTAGAAACGCCACACATGGATGAAAAATCAGTTGGCGCAATCACCCTGCAAGAAACTTTATCCTGGAAGGTATATGTTAATGGCACAGCGAATCAAAGGAGATCTGGAGTTGGGCTAGTTTTGGTCTCACTTGAGAAGATCACCATTGAGAAATCATTAAGATTGGGATTCTCGGCCACAAACAACGAGGCAGAGTATGAATCTCAACTGATGGGAATGGCCATAGTTCAAAGAATGGGTGGAAAAGCAGTATAGATATTCTCGGACTCAAGATTGGTTGTTGATCAAGTGAAGGAAGAGTTAGAAGCGAGGGATGAAAGAATGCAAGGGTACCTGGGTCAAGTTAGGCATTTGCAAGCAGGGTTTGAATCTTTCAGCCTATTGCATGTCCCTAGAAGTGGAAACACACATGCCAATTCTCTAGCCACACCTACAACCTCCTCGAGCAGAGCTTACCTCGGGTCATCCTGGTAGAAGGCTTGTACAAGCCCACAGAGGTGAAGAGAGAGGTGGTTCATGTTCACCAAGTTAGAGTAGGGCCTAGCTGGATGGACCCCATAGTACTATTCTTGAAGGAGGATATCCTGCTCGAGGAGAAGTCAGAAGCTGAAAAAATACGTAGAAAGGCTCATCGGTTCGGACTGTCCGAGGATCAGAAATTGTACAAGCGCTCATTTTCTGGGCCATACCTGCTATGCATACATCCCAAGGCATCACAACTACTCCTTGAGGAGTTACATGAAGGGATTTGTGGAAGCCACACTGGAGGCAAATCTTTATCTCACCAAGCCATCACTCAGGGCTATTAGTGGCCAAACATGCAAAAGGAAGCACAAGAATATGTGAAGAAGTGTGATCAATTCCTAAGATTTGCACCAAATGTGCACCAACTAGGAGGAGTCCTTAATCCCCTGTCCAGCCCTTGGCCTTTTGCTCAATGGGGTTTAGACATTGTTGGCCCTTTTCCCAAGGTAGTAGGGAACAAGAGGTATTTGTTGGTTGGCATGGACTACTTCACTAAGTGGGTTGAAGCTGAGCCCTTGGCAAACATCAGGGACGTGGATGCCAAGAAATTTGTTTGGAAAAACATTGTCACACGGTTCGGGGTCTCTCGTACCCTCATCTCGGACAATGGCCTTCAATTTGATAGTAAATCTTTCAGGAGATACTATTGTGACCTGGGAATTACGAATAGATATTCTACCCCAGCTTATCCTTAAGGGAATGGACAAGCCGAGGCTGTTAACAAGGTCATAGTGAATGGACTCAAGAAGAGGTTGGATGATGCGAAGGGAAAATGGGTGGAAGAGCTTTCGCATGTCCTCTGGACATATCGAACCACACCTCATAGATCAACAGGGGAGACTCCCTTTTCAATGACTTACAGAGCCGAAGTGGTTATTCCTTTAGAGGTTGGCTTCCCAACTCTGAGGACAAGTTCTTTCAATCCGAGCGATAACAATAGATTGCTGGAAAAGAGCTTAGATTTTATTGAAGAAAGGAGAGAAAATGCAACGGTCCAATTCGCATATTACCAACACAAGCTCAAACAAGGTTATGATGCAAATGTGAAGTTGAGACCGTTAGCACCTCGTGACTTGGTGTTGAGAAAGGTTCTAGGTACTGCAAAGAACCCATCATGGAGAGAGTTGGGTCCCAACTGGGAGGGGCTATATCGCATTACATTAATGGCTGGTATAGGAGCATATTTCCTCGAAGACCTAGATGAACATGTAATACCACGTCCTTGGAATGTAAACAACCTTAAAAGGTATTATTATTAATGAAATTTTCCTTTGTCATGTGCTCATTTATTGTGTAAATACATCATACTTCCCATTATTATCTTTATAAGTGTTAAACAGAACCTTAGTCATGCCTGGTTCCTCAGATCACATACTTTGGGAAAATTAACACTTAATGACATCTTTATAAGTGTTAAACAGAACCTTAGTCATGCCTGGTTCCTCGGACCACATACTTTAGGAAAATTAACACTCAATGACATCGTTATAAGTGTAAAATAGAACCTTAGTCATTCCTGGTTCCTCGGACCTTATACTTTGGGAAAATTAACACTCAATGACATCTTTATAAGTGTTAAACAGAACCTTAGTAATGCCTGATTCCTTGGATCACATACTTTGGGAAAATTAACACTCAATGACATCTTTATAAGTGTTAAACAGAACCTTAGTCATGCCTGGTTCCTCGGACCTTATACTTTAGGAAAATTAACACTCAATGACATCTTTATAAGTGTTAAACAGAACCTTAGTCATGCCTGGTTCCTCGGATCACATACTTTGGGAAAATTAACACTCAATGACATCTTTATAAGTGTTAAACAGAATCTTAGTCATGCCTGGTTCCTCGGACCACATACTTTGGGAAAATTAACACTCAATGACATCTTTATAAGTGTTAAATAGAACCTTAGTCATACCTGATTCCTCGGATCATATACTTTGGGAAAATTAACACTCAATGACATCTTTATAAGTGTTAAACAGAACCTTAGTCATGCCTAGTTCCTCGGACCTTATACTTTGGGAAAATTAACACTCAATGACATCTTTATAAGTGTTAAACAGAACCTTAGTCATGCCTGGTTCGTCGGACCACATACTTTGGGAAAATTAACACTCAATGACATCTCTATAAGTGTTAAACAGAACCCTAATCATGTTTGGTTCCTCGGACCACATACTTGGGGAAAATTAACACTGTGATATCTGTTGGTCTTTTACTAAGTGTCAAAATAGATTCAGGATTATACCTAACTCCTCGGATTGATGGCTTTGAGTAAGTTGAAGTCCTTATTTACTTATCTAAGTGATGAACAGGATGAAGGTTGTCTGCCCCTTTTTATTTTTTTTACAAAGTATATATTTATCTCCATTAGGTTCAGCCTTCATTGCAAAAGGTTCAATTCTCAATACAAGTATGTGGTAAACCTCTTTAATGCTGGTGCTTGATCAAATTACTTAAATTGTTAGCAGTGTATTATTGTTAGTTTTTATTAAAGACAGAGTAGCAACAGTTCAATGCTATTTGTAATAGTAATAAACTTCAAAGCACATAAAGTATAGGTACAAGAGATAAAAAGAAAAACATTTTCATTAAACAGAAGGGGGAGTACATTATATACATTGACAGAAACAACAAAACAACAAAAGAAACTACAAGATAAGTCCTAAGTGCTACTTCTTGGCCTTGGGGGGGTCTTCTTTTTGGCTCGACTGGGAGGTAGGAGCATCCTTGGCCTAAGGATCAATCTCTTTGGTCTTGGCCTTTATCTCCTTTTCCTTGGCCTTAGCAGCGTCCTTGGCCTGCGGATCAGTCTCTTTGGTCTTGGCCTCTGTTTCCTTTGCCTTGACCTTAACGGCATCCTTGGCCTCTGAGGAGGACTTAGACTCCTTGCCCTTACCCTTGTCTTTGGCCCATCAGCCCACTGGCCTTGATCACCAGCTTAGCTGGGTCCCTTTGAAGCCTCAAGGAGGGGGAGAGCAACCTGGATAGTCAGGGGCTGCTCTGAGGACTCAGGAGCAGTGGCAGAGGGAGATGGGAGGGCAACCGGGATTTCACGGATCTTAGGGTGGTAGTATACCTTCCCCAGTTGCCTCCACTCCGAGTCTGCAGGGACTCCTGCAAGGTTGAGGGCTTCTACCCATGTTACATTGCAGTAATCCCTGCATACCTCGACTAGCTCCTCAGTGAGCCTGGCTTGTGTTTCTTCCACGCCGAGGGCCTAGGATGCTTGCTTTTCAGCTTTTGCTACCTCCTTGGCCAACTGAGTTGCCTCCTTAGCCTTCTGTAGGTCTGCCCTCAGCTCCAGCACAAGTTGCCATGAAGTGGCCAGCTCTATCCCAGTCTGATAAAGCAACTTGCGCTAGTCCTCAACTTGAGTCTAGGCATTCTTTAGTCCTGCCTCAGCACTCCTTCTTTCCCTCTCCTCGGCAGTCAGCTTGGAGAGCAGCTCTTTATTCTCTTCCTTCACGGCCCCCAAGGCCTTTTAGTCTCAAGGTGGAGGTAGGCCTCGTTCTTGACATCGTTTCGGGCCTCCTTGACCCATTCCTTGGCCAGAAAGACCTCCTAGGTGATCTACACAAAAACAATATAGCAACCCCATGTGAACAAGAGAGAGAGAAAAAAATGTATCAGTACTTAAATAAATAAAAAGTGTGTGGCTGAGAACTTACCATGGCAAGGTCCCTTTTTAGGGACATAAAGAGGTCTTGCTGCCTCATCTTCCTCACAGCATCCATATCCTTGGGCAGAAGGAGTGGTTGCTCCAAGGCTTCAGTTATATGGGCGGAATGACCTCTTTGGAACTCCCTGACAGAGGTATTCCAAGGGATGGTAGCCCCATCTACCTCCAGCCGAGGAGATCAGGTGCGGTGCTGAAGGCGCACCTTGGCCCCAGTTTGCTCCTTCTGGTTGTCCACAGAATTGGCCCTCTTGTCCCTAGGATCTTTGGCTGTTTTCTGTTGTTTAACGCCCTTCTAAGGGGCCACCTCCCCTTCCTTAAGCTCCTGCACTGGTCTCTTCTACTTTTGATTTGGAATAGCGTGCAGTCCGAGGTCAGTAGGGGATAGAAGGGGAAGAGTGGGAGGAACTTGGGACTTAGGGACTTCTTGTGAAGTTGACCCCTTGTTCCTTGCAGCCATGAGGTCTCTTAGGCTTTTATTCCCCCCGTTCAATGCTATCTCGTCTTCCTCTTTTTCGGAGGTGCAGTCTGGACAAGCAATCACTAGAATCGGGGTGTGAACACCTGAGTGCCTATCAGGCTCGTCCTTGGCATTCGAGATGTGAACTATTTGAGCCCCTTGAGTCTCCTCTTCTTCAAAATGAAATCTGTCTATCTCCTCAAGTGATAGGCATGAAGAGGCAATCTACTCCCTTGGTGCTGTTGCTACCTTAGGCAAAACCTGTTGAAGTAGCAGTACAACAGGTGGAAGATCTCTCCGAGCCAAAAAACCAGGCATAGAGACGTCTATGTGGGCCAATCAGGAGTCACTAGCTCTTATAGCCTGACCCGTGTCCTGGAAGGTTCTTAACAGAGGCTCGTAATTAAGTACTAAGTGAACGGCTCGCAGCTGCTTGTCTTCACTTATAAATATCTCCGACCTCAGTAGTTTGTTGAGAGCCGGAACGTTGACCAGGCTGAGTCTCAGAGCAACATGCCTTTTATTTGCAAAAATGTTCGAGGAGGAAATCATGGTCAGACCAATGAAAATTATCATCAGAAGAAGGCGAAGTGTTAAAAATGAAAAGGAATAAAACTAAAAGGGCTAAATCCCCTGCCAAAGGGACTAATCCTATGGCTTCCCATCGACTTTAGCTTCGATGTTCATGCATTCTTCAATATTCATGTAGTAGGCTGGCATGCCGCGGACCTCTATGTGCAATTTTCGCATTCATCTCCTTCTGCCAACTTGACCATGCTAGCTAGGGTTGCTAAAGCATCTGCGAACTGATTGTGTGCTCGGGGCAAGTAAGCAAAGGTAATGTTTCAAAACTTTGGGATTAAACGGCTTATGCACTTCTGATACGGAATCAACTTGTGTCTCGAGCTTGCAACTTTCCCTCTCTTTGGGAGATGATCAATAGGGAATCTCCAAAGATACTTAGATCATACGTGCCGAACTTTAAGGCAACTTGCAGGCCTACTATGCACGCCTCGTACTCTATGACATTGTTGGTGCAATCAAAATTTAACTTGACTGAAACAGGGATTTGTTAGCCCATCGGGGATATTAGAACTGGTCCCACTCCATTTCCAGTGGTATTGGCAGCTCCATCAAAATAAAGCTTCCAACGCCATGGTTCTACATTGCTTGGTTCTGGTTCTGGTTCTATTGCCGAAACATCCTTATCTAGGAAGAGAGATTCTGAAAATTCTGGATTGTTCAACTGTCCTTTTTCCAGCCAAAATGACCAAAGTGCCCCTGGTCAACCCTAGGTTGGCCAAAGGTCAAACAATGTCAAAATCATCACAAAACAACATTTTTCATGGTTTTATATCAAACCTGAGCTCCTCAGAGATTTTTAGCAACTTTGACCAAGTTTGACCCGAAGTTGATTCTTGGTGTGCCCAAGAAACTCTAATTTTGATTCGGCAGTCATAATGAGTTGAAACCAATGCCATTGTGAAGATAATCAAATTCTCATTCCAACGACTATTCATGGGTCAAAATCGGAGTTAAAACGGTTGAGATATTGAGAAAACCGTGAAAAGCGCATTAGCACGCTTCTTGAGGTCATAACCTTTTATCCAACCGTTGGAATTTTAATTTATTTATTTTTCTAAAAACTAGACATCTAGATCTTTCCAGGGATGCCAAGATCACCTCAATCAGAGTTCGGGAACACCTCCAAATTCGCATCCAAAGTTGGAACCAAAAAGTGCAGCAAGATGAATTTGTCGATGTCACGATGACATCAGCCTGGTGCACCTTGTTGGGCCGCATGGCCCAGCCGGCGCACCTACAAGGTGCGCCGTGCCTTAGAAAGCATGCCAAGGGCTATAAATATCCCCTGGCACCCTAGATTGGACCATAACCGAAAAATTGGGTTTTTGGGAGTTGTTTGGGTGCTTTTTGGGCATTTTTCCTCTCTTCCCAACATATTTCTCCACCAAAAACACACAAAAAATACATCAAAGTTTCTTAATTCTTCTCTTTTCACTAAAAACACAAGGTAGTGTTCATTCCCTCTATCTTTCACTCCTTGGTTCCATACCTTGGATTTGAGGTTTAAGAGGTATGGGTGTAGCTTTTTGGCTACTATCCATACCCCCTTTTTTAAAGCTTTATCAAGTTTTTTATCCTTTCTTTTTGCTTGAATAACATGATTTATTGCTTTCTTTAGCATTTTTCTTGCTTTATTTGTGCTTCTAGCTTAAATCTCCTTGCTTTTTATGCCTTATGCCATGTTTTATGCTTAGGTCTACATCCTTACATGCTTATATGTTTAGATCTACATGTTTTCATGATTTATGCCATGCTTTCTATGCTTAGATCTTCTCTTTCCTATATATATATATATATATATATATATATATATATATATATATATATATATATATTTTTTTTTTTTTTTATGTTAGATCCACATGCTTCCATGTCTCATACCATGTGTTCTCCAATGCTTTTATGCCTACATCTGCATGCTTAGATGTACATTCACATGCCCACATGCATATTTCCATGCTTATACGTGTAGATCGATGTGTTTACATGCTTAGATCGATGTTCTCTACAAGCTTTATGCCATCATCTATGTGCTTGTGCACTCTATGCCATGTTCGTGTGCTTAGACCTAGGCTATGTTTGTCGTGCCATGTGTTATTGTAGCCTTTTTGTCACTTTTGTCTCTCTTTCTTGTGTTTTGGCTTATTAGTTTGGACTTGACCTAGACCCTATGGTCTTTGTTATTGTCCATACACCAAGGCCCACATCAAAGGGTTTGGATCACTCCTATTTTCATGTCTATGTTTTCTTTCTTCTATGCTTTATCTTCCATGTTAACCACTCTAGTTCTAGGCTTTGCCATGCTTGACGCCCTTAGCAGGTTTGTGGTTGTGTGATTACATCCGACGCTTGTGAGGCATTGTTTGGATGTAACCATTTGGGATACTTCGCCATGATGCCGATTACTTTGTGCATACCTTTCCCTTTTTCCTCTCCGTGCGATGATATGCTTGTCATGCTTGTTTGTGCCACCCATTGGCTTTCTATGCATCTTTACACGCTTGCTCACATGTCCATGCATGAGTCTTGCTTACTAGTGTGTTGTCCATGCTTTAACACAATGGAGTTATGCAAGACGTTGTTTCTATTAGGATTAGTGCCCTAAAATCCTATTGTATGATGCTATGTATGATATTATGTATGACATTATGTATGACTTAATGTTGTGATTAATAAAGTTGCTTTATTATTATCTAAAATGATGGTAACATGAATATTTGGACATTATCATATAGTCTATGAGATGCATAGTATGCGATTTATGTGAAAAGTTACAGAAGATATAAATCACAAGTTCACTGTAAACTCAAAATTTTAGTTCGTAGTCGGTGATGAAATTGGGCATTTCATCTGTAAAGACTATAACATATCAACTAAGATGATTTGTCTTGATCATGGAAGTAGAGACTTCTAGTTGATATGTTTTAAGAGTTAAAATATATTGAACTGGACCGTTGTGAGATTTATTATTCTTCTAATGACTGTTAAATGAATAATAAATCTCACTACTTTTATTTACATGAACTCTTAATCTTGAAAGAATAATGGGCCTGATCATGAAGTGTAGGTTGCTATGATATATCAGGAATGAGATCTAAAGTTACAGTCAAAACCTCAGTATGTTAGGTAGCAACACTTAGTGTTGATGGAACATAGTCTCTTAACGGAGATACAAAATTTTCTCTTCAGATAAGTTTAATGGGTTTGTTATTCAGAATTTTAAGCCTAACTACTTTAGTAAATATTTACTAAAGTATATATTTATGAAATTGGATTTCATAAATATATAACTTAAAGGATTAAACCGGGTACTCAAGGATTAAGATGTAATAATTTACAAAATGGCAGTCTATATTCATGACTTTGTATTACTACAAATATTTATGAAGGGGTTGCATGTACAATAAAGTCTTGGGATATAATTTATTAATAAGGCCTAGAGTGCAATTATATTTATATAGTGATATTAAATATAATTAATGGTAACTTTGGACTTGTCAAAAGTTGACAAAAAAGCCTAAGGCCCATTGTAGCTAGTGTCTTATTTGTTCCCTTTTGGTCCCACTCTAAGCCACATACTAAAGTCCAATTGGAAAGGCCCAAAAGGTTAACGCAATTAGATAATCAGTTATAAGGAGAGAAACATACAAAATTTTGAAAAGATACATGAAATGGTTTGTATGTGAGTGTTGGACACTCTCTAATTCTCCCTTGAACAAATTCATATAACTGATTGAGAGACCACACTTCCTGGGCATTAGTGGAATTGGAGTGAAGATTAAAAGTGTTTCCAAGTACTTCTAATCATTGTTTAGAAATTCACCACACCAAGGTACACTCTCTTGTTCTTAACTTCTGAAATTTACATAGTACATGTTATCAATTGCGAATGAAGTAGATCCGTTAATTTTTTCGCTGCGTATGTTTTATATGCGATACAAACATGTATTTTTCCAACAATTGGTATTAGAGTGGTATTCAATTTCCAATCTGTATAACATGTTTTTTTGAGTTTTGGAATTAGAGATAATAGTTTCATGATGTTAGAAGCTTGTATTTAATTTTCTGCATGGTTGTTGAAACTATGGTTTGATGAAAACTGATATTGATGTTATGATGTTGTTTAAATTTGAATTTAAGTATGTTAAATTGAACTTTAAGGCTATAACATCATTGGAATTCAGTTTTGACATCAAATTCTATCCATTATGTTTATATGGTGGTTGTTTGTTCATGAAAAACCATTGAAAACTGTCTACATCTGCACTTTTAAAAACTGAAAACACGAGTTTTTCCCGAGTTAACTTCTCGCAAAGTTACTCGCGAAAACTGCCTCTGAAGCACAAAATTTTTCACGGGTAAGCTTTACTCGCGAAACAGTCGTGAGCCAGTCGCGAAAGTTTTTGTCTGAATTTTGTGTTTTCACTATTTTGCCTTAACCCATTTTCACAGGAAGAGCTTAGTCGCGAGATTCTTGCAAAAATGTTTTTTTAAGTGTTTTCAAATGTATAAAGTGCTAGGCTGTGTGTGATTAGATTACCAAAAAAAAAAAAAAAAAAAAAAAAAACTTTAATTTAAAACATCTAATGGGAGGGAGATACAAGGGTTGGATCTCATGGCCTCCATTGTCGGTTCATAGTAGTTTGAAATATATACTTTGTCTTTGCTTCGAGCTTAGCATTCCATGCGGAGAGTATTTATTTCATGGTCCTACAAGATTGAATTTCCTGGTTTATAGTGGTTTGATCAAACACCTTGTCTTAGCTTCGAGCTTTGCATTCCATGTGGAGGGTGTTTTGTATCATGGTACTACAAAATAAGCCTATTAAGGAGATGAAATGTGGATACACATGATTCTAGACAATGGTATACACTAGACTAAATATTATAGTATCCTCTATGCTGAGTTCTTACTATTATTATTTAGAGGCCAAATGTATAACGGCATATTATTAGTGTTTGATAAGAGTTGTCATGATAGGTCTCAATCAATCATAGTATTTAATGTTCACTCTATGCTGAGGGATATTGAATATGGGATTGGGTTGTCGTTGCATGTATTATATTATGGTTTTATTAAGGTTCCATACTATATGCTTATATGCTAAATTGATAATGTCCAGTTTACTTATTATATTCATGTTTATTATTTTCAGATTTGAACATGACATCATTTAGCCGAATTGTTACTATTCTTAATCAAAGCAAACTGATTGGATCCAACTATGTTGACTGGAAAAGAAATTTGGACATTGTTCTTACAGCTGAAGAGCACAAATATGTGCTTACTCAACCATGTCCTAGCTTTCCTTCATTAGATGCTCCTCCTAAGGAAAAACAGCGATATGATCGTTGGTAGAAATCTAATGAGATGGCCAAGTGCTATATCCTAGCATCTATCTCAAATGTTCTACAGCATCAAATGCAAGATGTAGAACTAGCTTCGGACATAATGTTAAGTCTGAAGGAGATGTTTGGTGAGCAAGGCCGTTCTGCAAGGCAAGAAACTATGAGGAAAATTTATAATACCAAAATGGCTGAAGGCAGTTCAGTGAGGGAGCATTGTCTTACAATGATCTCTAATCTGAATACACTAGAAGTTTTAGGTGCCGATATTGATGGAGAATCACAAGTGGATATGATACTCCAGTCACTACCAAAATCATTCAAGGAATTCAGACTCAATTATATTATGAACAAAAATATTTATTCATTGTCTGAATTAATGAATGAGTTGGTAGCGGCAGAAGGCATTCTTGGTACATCTAGTGTTGATGCTAATATGGTTGAAGCTTCTACTTCTCAACCTAAGTCAAAAGGCAAGGGTAAGAAGAAGAAGAAGAAGGACTTCACCAAGCAAGATGGTAAACAAATTGCCTTAGGGGTTGCTGACAAAGGAAAGAAGATCAAAGGAAAGTGTCTCCATTGTGGTGAGAAAGGACATTAGAAGAGGAATTGTCCAAAATTCAGAGTTGCCAATAATAAGGGTATGAAAAGTTCATTCCTCCTTGAAATATGTTTAGTACAAAATCCCACGGATTCCTGGTGTGTGGATTTAGGTTGTACTAATCATATCCGCATTTCTTTGCAGGGGTTCCAGGAGACCAGAAAGTTTAATGAAGGGGAATTGTTTCTTACTTTGGTTGATGGGAGCAAGATTCCGGTTGTAGCTGTTGGAGTTGTTAATTTATGCTTTGAGTCTAGGGTTTTAATATTGGAAGACTGTCTATATGTACCTAATGTTTGTAGGAATTTAATTTCTGCAACTTATTTAGGTAAACATGGATATTGTGTTATCCTTAAAGACAATGTTGTAATAAAGAATGGTAAAGTGTTTATCTGTTCTGGCAATATTGTGGATGGTCTTTATATTTTAACTCCTGATAAGCATGAATTATATAATTCTAAATTAGATAATAACTCTCATGTGAAATCATTAAAGAGAAAGTTTCCTTCTACTAGTAATGCATATCTTTGGCATTTACGTTTGTGTCATATTAATTCAAATAGGACTCAAAGACTGATCAAAGATGGTCTCTTAGAGGCATTGGACTTTGATAAATTTCCAGTTTGTGAATCTTGTTTGGAAGGCAAAATGACTAAACGACCTTTTAATGCAAAAGGTAGAAGAGCCCAAAAGTTGCTAGAACTAGTGCATTCAGATGTATGTGAACCTATGTCAATCCAAGCAAGAGGTGGTTATGAGTATTTCATTACTTTCACTGATGATTACTCTAGATTTGGTTATGTGTACCTAATGAAATGGAAGTATGAAACCTTTGAAAAGTTCAAAGAGTATAGGGCTGAAGTTGAGAATCAATTGGGTAAACGCATAAAAGCCATTCGATCGGATCGTGGTCGCAAATACCTTCTTGGGGATTTTAAGGATTACATAACTGAAAAAAAGATTGTATCCCAATTGACTACACCTGGAACTCCACAACAAAATGGTGTAGCAGAAAGAAGGAATATGACTCTTTTAGATATGGTTAGGTCCATGTTGAGTTATTCGACTCTACCAATTTCTTTTTGGGATATGCCTTAAATACTGCAATGTATCTTCTGAATTTAGTACCTTCGAAGTCTGTTCCTAAAACACTTGTAGAGTTGTGGAATGGGCATAAGCCTAGTATGAGACATCTCCATATTTGAGGTTGTCCAGCACATGTGCTGAAAGGAAAGTTTGACAAGTTACAGTCTAAAACATAAGTGGTTTTCTTTGTAGGGTATCCAAAAGGAACTATGGAGGTTTATTCGATAGTCATAAAGATAATAAAGTGTTTGTTAGTTCAAATGCCAAATTCTTGGAAAATGACTATATGAATGATTATACTTCTAGAAATAGAGTTGTTTTGGCTAAAATGAATGAAACTGTAAATGAACAACTAATGGATGAAACTAGGGATGATGTGGTTGTATCGGATACACCATAAGATATTACTCATGAGATGTCTAGTACACAGGTGCCTCGTCGTAGTGGGAGGATTGTTAGGCCACCTATAAGATTTATAGGTCTGGGAGAAATTTGTGAAGCTATCTCAGAAGAGGCAAAAACTGATCCTTACACTTATGAAGGAGCAATGAATGATATAGATGCACATCATTGGGTCAAAGCTATGAAATCTAAATTAGATTCAATGTATTCTAATCAAGTTTGGGATCTTGTAAAGGCGCCTAACGGCATTAAACTTGTTGGTTGCAAATGGGTTTACAAGAGAAAGAGAGGGATAGATGGAAATGTTGAAACCTTTAAAGCAAAGCTAGTGGCGAAAGGGTATACACAAAAAGAAGGTATTGATTATGAAGAATCCTTTTCACCAGTGATAATGCTTAAATCTATCAGAATTCTCTTATCCATTGCTGCTCATTATGATTATGAGATTTGGCAAATGGATGTCAAGACTATTTTTATAAATGGTAATCTTGAAGAAGAAATCTATATGATGCAACCGAAAGGTTTCATAGCAAAGAACCAAGAGCATATGGTATGCAAGTTGTAAAGGTCCATTTATGGACTTAAGCAAACATCTAGGTCATGGAACATCAGATTTGATCAAGCAATCAAGTCATTTGGTTTTGAACAAAATCTTGATGAACCATGTGTGTACAAAAGACATCGAGATAAAGTAGTAATGTTCCTAGTGCTTTATATTGATGATATTCTACTCATTGGAAATGATGTAGGATTAATGTCATCAGTAAAGATTTGGTTGTCAAGCCAATTTGATATGAAGGACTTGGGTGAGGCCAACTTTATTCTAGGGATTATGCTTTGGCGAAATCGCAAGAATAATATTTTAGGCTTATCACAAGCTGGGTATATAGATAAGGTTCTAGAACGGCTTAGCATGCAAAACTCCAAGAAAGGATTACTTCCTTTCAGACATGGAGTTCCTCTATCTAATGACCAAAGGCCTAAGACTCAAGAGGAAGAAAATATGATGAGACAAGTTCCTTATGTTCTACAGTAGGAAGTCTCATGTATGCCATGCTTTGTACTAGACCAGATATTTGTTATTTAGTTGGTATGGCCAGTCAATATCAATCAAATCCAGGACCAAAACATTGGCAAGCTGTAAAGCATATTCTCAAGTATCTACGGAGAACGAGAGATTATATGCTTGTTTACTGGTGTGAGGATTTGATTCCCATTGGCTATACAGATTCAAATTTTCAATCAGATCTAGATTTCAGAAAGTCCACTTTAGGTTGTGTGTTCACCTTAGGAGGTGAAACCATAAGTTGGAGGAGTGTTAAGCAATCTTGTATTGCGGACTCCACCATGGAAGCTGAATATGTTGCTGCTTGTGAAGATGCAAAAGAAGCTGTCTGGCTCAAGAAATTCCTTTCTGATCTTGGTGTAGTGAGAATGGAGCAAGTTACTATCACATTGTTTTGCGACAATAGTGGAGTGGTTGCACAATCCAAAGATCTAAGGAATCATAGGAAAGGAAAGCACATTGAGAGAAAGTACCACATCATTCGAGACATTGTTGCTTATGGAGATATAGTAGTTGCAAAGATTGAAAGTGCAAATAATCTAGCAGATCCCTTTACCGAAACCTTGCCTCAAAGGACTTTCAAGTCACATTTGGAGGGAATGGGAGTTAGATTAGTGCACAATAGTCTTTAGGGCAAGTGGGAGATTGTTAGGATTAGTGCCCTAAAATCCTATTGTATAATGCTATGTATGTTATTATGTATGACATTATGCATGACTTAATGTTGTGATTAATAAAATTGCTTTATTATTATCTAAAATGATGGTAACATGAATATTTGGACATTATCATATAGTCCATGAGATGCATAGTATGTGATTTATGTGAAAAGTCATAGAAGATATAAATCACAAGTTCTTTGTAAACTCAGAATTTTAGTTCGTAGTCGGTGATGAAACTGGGCAATTCATCTGCGAAGACTATAACATATCAACTAAGATGATTTGTCTTGATCATGGAAGTGGAGACTTTTATCTGATTTTATTGATATGTTTTAAGAGTTAAAACATATTGAACTGGACCGCTGTGAGATTTATTATTCTCAAGATGGAATTCATAGTCTCTTAACGGAGATACAAAATATTCCCTTGAGATAAGTTTAATGGGTTTGTTATTCAGAATGTTAGACCTAACTACTTTAGTAAATATTTACTAAAGTATATATTTTTGAAATTGGATTTCATAAATATATGATAAATAACTTAAAAGATTAAACCGGGTACTCAAGGATTAAGATGTAGTAATTTACAAAATGGCAGTCTATATTCATGAATTTGTATTACTACGAATATTTTATGAAGGGGTTGCATGTACAATAAAGTCTTAGGATATAATTTATTAATAAGGCCTAGAGTGCAATTATCTTTATATAGTGGTATTAAATATAATTAATGGTAACTTTGGACTTGTCAAGAGTTGACGGAAAAGCCCAAGGCTCATTGTAGCTAGTGTCTTATTTGTTCCCTTTTGGTCCCACTCCAAGCCACATACTAAAGTCCAATTGGAAAGGCCCAAAAGGCTAACCCAATTAGATAATTATAAGGAGAGAAACATACAGAATTTTGAAAAGATACATGAAATGGTTTGTATGAGTGTTGGACACTCTTTAATTCTTCCTTGAACAAATTTATATAACTGATTGAGAGACCACACTTCTTGGGCATTAGTGGAATTAGAGTGAAGATTAAAAGTGTTCCCAAGTACTTCTAATCTTTGTTTTGAAATTCACCACACCAAGGTATACTCTCTTGTTTTTAACTTTTGAAATTTACGTAGTACATGTTATCAATTGCGAATGAAGTAGACTTATTAATTTTTCCGCTGCGTATGTTTTGTATGTGATACAAACATGTATTTTTCCAACAGTTTCCTTCACCCTTATCTTTTCTATGCTTCCTTTTTATGTTGATGAATGTTTTTGTCCATAACATGAATGATAAATTGTTGTTTATTAAAGCATGATTGTTTTTATGTGATTGTTATAATCTTTTTCTTGTATGTCAATAAATTTGCATGTGAACAATTATTTTTCTTAAGACAAAACAAATCTGCATCTTTTTAAGATGTAGATCTGAATTTTTCTTAAAACAAAACAGATTTGCATCTTCATAAGATGTAGATCTGAATTTTTCTTAAAACAAAACAGATTTTCGTCTTTATAAGATGTAGATTTGAATTTTTTTTCTTAAAACAAAACAAATCTGCATCTTTATAAGATGTAGATCTGAATTTTTTCTCAATATAAAAATAGATCTACATCTTCCTTAAATGTAGATCTGAGTCTTCTCAAACAAAAAGAGATCTGCATCTTTATGAGATGTAGATTTAAATTTTCCTCACATCAAAACTGATTTATATCTTTCTTAAGATACAAATTTGATTTTTCTTAAAACATATGCAGATTTTTGAAATAAAGAAAGAGATCATGAATTCTTGTTTTGTTGTTTGTTTTGTTTGAGTCATGTAACATCAAATTATGTTGTGAATGAGATCCTCTTCATAAAAAAATATGTCTTTTTCAAATCTAGAAACAGATTTGATTTTTCTGTTACATAAAAAACCATTTTTTTTATCATCATCAAAACAGATCTGATCTTTTACAAAACTCAAAACCATTTTTTTTATCTCTTAAAAAACAAATCTGAATATTTTAACAAACCAAAAGACTTTGTATTTTATTAATAAAAACAGATCTGGATTTTTATCTCCAAAAACCACTTTTTTTAATCTCACAAAGTAGATCTGACATTTTGACAAATCAAAATCATTTTTTCAACAATAAAAATAGATATGATTTTTTAACAAAAAGAAGGGATTTCATCCATACATAAATTTGTGTGATTTAATTTTTCATTCACATGTTCAACATATCATGCATGACATGCATAGCATAGTACATTGGTCACAAGAGTCTAGAAGACCAGACTTTGTCTGAGCGGAATGGGTGCCTAACACCTTCCCATTCCGTAACCTAGCTTTCGGATTTAGGTTTTTGGTTTAGTAGATCTAGCCTTATCTTCATTTGTTTTGGGTAAAATGTAACTAGGACAACAAGCCATGTAAATATTTGGTAGATTGTAACTAGGACCCAAAGCTATGTAACTTTTTAATTTTCTTTTAAGATATGTAATTTTATTCAATCAATGAATGGAACTATTCTGTCATGTATTTGGAATTTGTATTTGTTGAATAATTATATACTTTACTAGAAGTCATATAGACACAATCCTTTTGGTGGAACAGATCACCAAATTGCCGGATCTTGTGCTTTGCTTGCTTTACGAACTCCTCACGATCTCCTTTATGGAACACCTCCAAGTTGTAGGAAAGGCTACTAAAGTCTCTCCTAATTTCCACACTCCAAATTCTAGGGAACAATAGATGGTGTCCCAGAGAGATGACTTATTTTGAGAGAGCACTTAAAACTATACATATATTCACTCACTGTGTCTATCATCAATCTGACTGATGTAGGAGTATTTTAAATACTAGTAGAGATCCATTAACTATCAAATATATGTGATCCCTAAAATATCTCATCTGTTAAGTTTAAATTACTCCACCACTGATATTGATAACTCATATCAATATCTATTAAGTTTAAATTAACCCACAACTAATATTGATAACTCATACCAATATCAGAGAGTCTAAATTTAAACTTACTTATTAGATAACCCATGTGGACGATCCCTGGGCCATGGTTTATGGGTTGGATCAAAACTAGCCCAATTTCTAACATCTCCCACTCGTCCACACTAGGTACTACAGTCAGATCTGGCTCCTCTCAATCTCTTGTCCAATTCTCTCTTTATATAGAAAAATGGAGTGTGCAACCTGACGAGAAGGTGTAGGGTAGGAGTACTATATTAAGTCACCATCTGAACTAACATAGTACATCACTCATAATATCTCGTCTATGCCCCAGATTATTTGATCACACCCGAACAAGTTTCTTTAATCCCTCATTAGTTCAAAAAACTCAAAGCAACACTTGATCCTATACCATATAATATGCTCATGATTATGTTGAAAAACAAATTCCTCATAATCGGCCGGGCTATGAGCCATAAAATAGATGGTGTGTTCTAAATAATCTTCCCCAGACATTCATGTCAATTCATTCACACTTGATCGCTTTCCTAGACATGCCCTGAGATGACATGCTAACGTAGCGACATCAAACATTCACTTCATGACATAGTTCTAGGCCGAAAAAGGGCACAAAATGGACCATATAATGGTCGACTAGGGCTCACATAGTGACGGAGTAGGGATCTATCCAATCACTCCCTTAACTGGTTGGTTATAGCACATACAATATAATTTGTATGCTATGGTGGAGCTCTCACTCAACTGGGCTTGTCACACTCAAACATCGTACAAATCTTAGTCCAATTACCACAAAGGCAACCAACCTGAGTTTCTTAGCACAATTACACATCAAGTTCCTGTCCAAGATCTCACATTTGGCTTTATTCAGGCTTTATGAAGTTGTGGATACACTTCAAGTGCGACTCCCATAAGTCTCATCTTAGCCTAGCTAAGGCGACATTCATTATATTATCTTACACGCCTCCCTAAGCGTCAAGATGATCACTTACTTGATTTACAGAAAAACAAAGTGATCACTATGTCTCATCCTGCTCGCTACTCAAGCGCTAGGGTGATCTTCTATGTGAGTAGACCGATCTAAGCCTGGTGACATATTCTCAAATAATGTGTGCTCAGTATGCAATATCAATCACATCACAAGATGAATCAAAATGAATAACATCATTATTGCATAAAGTATGAATAAACATAAATGTCTATAAGGTATCCAAAAACATATCAAATCCTACAAAGTCCCAAACTCCTAACATGAGCCTGAAAGGTATCTCTAGCAATGGCTTTAGTAAGTGGATCAGCCACCATTCTTCTAGTGGAGATATGTTGGAGGATCACCTCTCCTTGTGTAATAGCAAGACGAATGTAGTTATAACAAGTTTGTATGTGTTTGCTTTTGCTATGATACTTAGGATCTTTAGCATGAGCCAAGGCTGCCATACTATCACAATACATCTTTACAGCTTCATCTGTAAGAGATGTCACCTTTAGGATTTGGAAAAATCTCTTTAACCAAATAGCTTCTTGTGCCGCTGTTGAACAAGCAACATACTCAGACTCCATTGTGGATAAAGCAATGCAAGACTGTTTCTTACTGCACCAAGAGATAGCTGCACCACTAAGTAGAAATGCATAACCTGTAATGGACTTGCGCTCATCTCTATCACTGGCCCAGTCAGCATTAGAATAACCTCTCAATCTCAAATCTCCACCCTGATAGCAAAGAATGAGATCCGATGTCCCACGAAGGTATCGAAAAATCCTCTTAACTGCTTGCCAATGAACAGGTCCTGGATTACTTTGATAACGACTAACCATACCAACTGCAAAACAGATGTCTGGTCGAGTACACAACATAACATACATCAGACTTCCAACTGCACTTGCATTGGGAACTCTTGCCATTTCTCTCTTTTCCTTTTCTGATTTAGGGCAATCTTCAGTTCTTAATGTATGTCCCTTCTAAATTGGAGTGTCTATGGGTTTGGAATTATGCATATGGAATCGCTCTAAGATCATCTTTAAGTAAGTTTCTTGAGACAAACCAAGAAGCTTCTTTGAGCGATCCTTGAAGATCTTAACTCCAAGCATATAATTAGCCTCTCCCATGTCCTTCATTTCAAAAATAGAGGACAAACACCTTTTGGTGGTGACAATCATCTCCATATCATTTCCAGCCAACAAAATGTCGTCCACATACAAAGACAGGATAAGTAAACTCTTTCCTGATCGTTTGACATACACATAATGGTCTTCTTCCATCATTTCGAAACCAATTGAAATAATAGCCTTATGAAATTTGAAATACCATTGTCTAGACGCTTGCTTTAGGCCATAAATGGAACGCTTAAGGCGGCACACTTTGCGCCATTGTTCCTTGACCTCAAAGCCAATAGGTTGATCCGTATAGATCTCCTCGTCTAGTTCTCCATTGAGAAATGTAGTCTTTACATCGATTTGGAAGAGTTCCAAATCCAAATGTGCAACAATAGCTAGAATAAGGCAAATAGAGACAAATCTCACTACTAAGGAGAAAGTCTCTTCATAGTCTATCCCTTCTCTTTGGGTATAGCCTTTTGCCACGAGACGAGCCTTATATTTTTCAATTGATCCATCTGCCTTGCACTTTATTTTTAAAACCCACTTGTTTCCAATGGTCTTGAGCCTAGGCGGAAGGTCAACCAACTCCCAAACTTGATTCTTTGCCATAGAATCCATCTCATCCCTCATAGCAACTATCCATTCATGTGAAGCAGGTGAAGCTAATGCTTCCTCATAGGAAGAAGGCTCATCAAGGTCCAGTGAATCACATATAAAAGATTCCCCCTCAATCTCAAAATGACGATGGGGAATAGTTCCACGTTCACTTCTACGTACCTTGGATCCTTGTGTGTCACTATCTAGCGATTTGCTCCCACTAGGAGCAAAATCACTCCCACTATCTTTGGTGATTTCAGGATGAAGTTGTGATTCTCCACCCTCGCCCAAAGATGGTATGATACCTTCAAGTTCTTGTAGCTCATAAAGCTGAAGATCTTGTTTTGCTTCACTGATGCTTGGAAAATCATCTTCAATGAAGTTGACATCACAAGACTCTATCTCAGTCATTCCACCATCAAAATGTTCCCCATACATTACCTACCCCTTTGAGCTTTCTGAATATCTTATAAAAATTTTCTTACTTGCTCTAGGGCCCAATTTCCCAGACTTATGGGAAGTACTATGAACAAAACTTGCACAACCCCAAGGCTGCAAGTTCTCCAAATTGGGTTTTGCATCAGTCCATAACTCATATGGTGTTGTAGGAACTGACTTAGAAGGCACACAGTTAAGGATGTAAGCAGCAGTTAACAATGCATCCCCCCAAAACGAAATTGGAAGGTTGGCTTGTGCCATCATCAATCTAACCATCTCTAATAAAGTACGATTGCTTCTCTTTGCAGCACCATTTTGTTGTGGAGTACCAGGAATCGTCAATTGCCTGTGTATCCCTTTTTCCTCACACAGTTCTTGAAACTGTTTACACAAATATTCACGACCCCTATCAGTTCAAAAAACCTTTAGGTTCCTTTCTTTCTAATTCTCAACCTATGCCACAAAGCGCTTAAAGCAATCTAATGCTTCAAAGCAATGGGAGATCAGATAGACATAACTAAAACATGAATAGTCATTTATAAATAAGAGGCGCCATGGCGTGCCTTAACATTCATAAGTCCACATATGTCTGAATGGACTAATTCCAAAGGATGAGTTGCCCTCGGAGCCTTACCAAAAGGCTTCCTACAGGCCTTTCTAGCTAGACAAGGTTCACACATAGGTAGGCTTACATTAGTGATAGACCTCAATAGGCCTTCTCTAGGTAGTCAAGCCAATCTATCTTTTCCTATGTGTCCAAGTCTAGCATGCCATATTACAGAATCAGAAACATCATCATTATGAGCAATAAAAGAAAAAGAGGAATGATCTAAATCCAACAGAAAGAAATTATTAGATAATTAACCATGTCTATACAAGGTTTTATTTAAATAAAAATCTAACTAAGGACCATCGAAACGGAAACTAAATCCAAGTCTAAGCATAGTAAGCACTGAAAATAGATTACATTGGACAGCAGGTGCATGAAGTACATCATGAAGAAGTAACGTACGTCCCAGACGCAATTTGAGCTGGTAGGTTCCAACTCCTATGACTTCTTCTTGAGCTCTGTTACCCAAAATAACGTACTGTGTGCCTGTTGGTATCTTTTTGTAATCCACACACCCAACTCTATCTCTGGCTATATGTTTGGTTGCTCCTGAATCTACAATCCACCCAGGAATAGTATGAGCAACAAAAACATGTGTACAAATATAAGTAATAGCAGAGTTGTTAAGAAAGGATACCTTTTTCGGCTCAGTGCACTCACGAGCGAAGTGACCCTTCTTACCACAGTTGTAGCACTTAATCTTTGCCTTGTCCTTCTTAGCATGCTTGCCCTTTTGGTGCTTTGCTATCTTGCCTTCTTTAGGCCCAAGGTTACCAGCTCCTTTGGCATTCCTCCCTTGTCCTTTGCGTTTAGGCCTGAATGCCTTCCGCTGCTCAAATTGGGCAACAAGGAGGGTGTTTTGGTGCGCCCCTATGCGCTCTGCCTCAAGCTAGAGATGACGAGAAATATCAGCAAAAGTCTTGATATTCTCACTATGTGTCAAAACAAGCTTCATTTGCCCCCAAGTAGGTTCAGGTAGTGAACGTATCACCGCTGTAACCTGTTGTTCATCAGAGAGATTATTGCCAGCAGCCTTTAGGTCACGGATCAATGCTGACATTGTCCTTAGATGTTCAGCCATGCTATGCTTTGAATCCATAACATATTGCTCAAACTTCAAAGTAAGAGCTTGCAACCTAGTTGCTGAAGTCCCTCCATAGGCAATCTTAAGTTGGTTCCACATCTCTTGAGCATTTGGGTAGTCCTCAAACTCCCCAATAAGATCATTGTGCGTGCTACTCAACATAGTGAAGCGTGAAAACGAACTTTCTTAACCCAAGACTCATAGGCCTCTAAGTCACAGCGATGTTAGGCAGTATTCCCATTTTCAGGTCGCATCATTACATTGGTTAGGGTTTCAAGGACCTCTTGTTCATTAAGCAGATATTGAATTTTTCTATGCCACATATCATAGTTGGTTCCATCTAGTTTCTCTCCCTTAGTTAGATCAGCAACTACATTCTTAGTGGCCATGTTCACTACATTCATTACACAAGTTGACATTAGTACATACATTTTTAAATTTTATTTCCAAAAATCCAACTAGACCATGATATTTCTTTCTGCATAGTGAGATCGAAAATTTCGCTACGCTCATAATCATCTCTCACTATGTAAATTGGAATAACACATCTAATTGATTTTTAAATAAAATTTTGTCAAGAATAAAACATCACACCATCCATATATTAAATCATACATATAACATGTGTCCATACATCTTTGTGCACAACACATTGTGCATGGGCTCCACTATAAGCCCTATTGGTAATTTCATACAACATGCTAAGACAAAATTTGAAAATCATAGGTAACCGTGAAACACATCCCCTTACATGGCTTCCAAAATTAAATTACATAGCCTTAAATTACATTGCCAAAAACAATGGCCCAAAAAAAATTGCCAAAAAACATTGGCCCAAAAAATTTCATATTTAAGTACCCTACTACAAAGATTCTATTTGTAATTAAAAAAAAAAAAAAAAATTGGGGATGCCACGTTACCAAATAATTTCAAAATTGTCTTATCCATCCACAATAACAATAAATAAAAATATACATGTTGCATAAAATATCAATATAATCTCTAACTATAGAGATGAGCCAAAGAGTCTCATAAACCCTTTGGACACATATTCATCACATAATGCATTCATATAATATCAATTCAATCATATCACAATATGTTAAAAAGACATCATAAATTAATTCAAAGATTAAAACCATGCATAATTATACAGAAAATTAGAAAACTAATCTCACAATTTTCTCATACTATCACAATTCTATTTTAACATCACAGTTAAAAAAAATTGCCACTACAATTACATATGTCACATTAGAAAAAATGTGGTCTAAACAAAATTAAGAATATATAGTGTTTTACTAAAAATTAAAATAAATAATAAGAAAACCCACTATGCATGTTATAACATTTGATTTTGATATAATTTTCTATATTGTTATAACCCAATTCCTTTGTAAACTATATTACAAATTCACACAGCATTTGTAAATAATATTACAAACCCACACAGCCACTTGCGTGTGGCTTATCACTTGCACAATTTCCTTGTTGAAGGAAACAACAACAATTTGTGATACACCAACGTGATCTGCACAATATCCTTGTTAAAAGAAACAAGGATAATCAATTGTTAGTGGTACACGCACACACATGTGGGGCTAACATCAACGTGGGGCTCTACACAATATCCTTATCAAAATGTAACTAATACACTAATGTGGGGCTCTTTTATTTATTATTAATTTTTTTTAGATAATCACTCAAACAATTAGTGGTTAGTGGAGCCCTCCAGGACTTATAGCCAAAGCAAATCTTGGCCGATGAATAGTGAATACACAGTTATTCCCTTGGTCCTCTGTGCACTTTCAAACCTTTTTTTTTTTTTTTTTTTTGACATTAAACAAGATTTAATGGGTCAAAATAAGCCTGTAAATTTCAGATTACATGTAAACAATCAAAAAATTAAAGCTTTTTATTCTTCTCCCTACATGCCATAACATGCTTCTAAAAATTACAGATCTGAAAATTAAAAATTACTTAAACTTTTAATTTTTTTAGCATGCATATAGGATTACATATATCAGAGATCATGGCATCATTCAAGAGTGAAAACAAGCATAAAATGGCTCTAATACCAATGTTGAATAATTATATACTTTACTAGAGGTCATATAGACACATACCTTTTGGTGGAACAGATCACCAAATTGCCGGATCTTGTGCTTTGCTTGCTTTACGAACTCCTCACGATCTCCTTTGTGGAACACCTCCAAGTTGTAGGAGAGGCTACTAGAGTCTCTCCTAATTTCCACGCTCTAAATTCTAGGGAACAGTAGATGGTGTCCCAGAGAGATGGCTTATTTTAAGAGAGCATTCAAAACTATACGTATGTTCACTCATTATGTCTATCATCAATTTGACTGATGTAGGAGTATTTTAAATATTAGTAGAGATCCACTAACTATCAAATATATGTGATCCCTAAAAGATCTCATCTGTTAAGTTTAAATTACTCCACCACTGATATTGATAACTCATGTCAATATCTATTAAGTTTAAATTACCCCACTACTGATATTGATAACTCATACCAATATCAATTAGTTTAAATTTAAACTTACTTATTAGATAACCTATGTGGACGATCCATGGGCCATGGTTTATGGGTTGGATCAAAACCAGCCCAATTTCTAACAGTATTTTTTCTTTTTTCTTTTTTGTATAAAGAAAAACAAGTGGCGACTCCTAGGGCTGTCCAGATTCATCTAATTACCCGACCCACCCAAAGAACCGACCGGATCCGACTCGAAACCGACTGACCC
This sequence comes from Quercus tomentella, assembly GCA_028535165.1. Lineage (NCBI taxonomy): Eukaryota > Viridiplantae > Streptophyta > Magnoliopsida > Fagales > Fagaceae > Quercus > Quercus tomentella. The sequence goes on along the minus strand of JAPQVY010000133.1, from coordinate 51,101,199 downwards.
GACAACTCCGGCAGGTCTTCACCACCAGAAACCGATTCCGGCGGGTTAGGTTTTGATTTTTCTCCCTTAAAACTTGAACCAACCGAAAGATTTCCAGATTCTGGCCAAAATTTTCCAGAATTCGACGAAAAAACCCAGATTCCGGCACTATTTCCCTTTTCTGGTGAGATTTTCGCCGGATCTGTGTTTTTTCCATCGTTTTCTCGCCGTCTTGAATCCGACCGACCCACCCGCCACACGTTGATCTTCTGAATCGCCCGACCCAATTATTTCGGCGGGTGCCTTTTTTCCCACCTAATTCCTGTAGGTCGATTCCGAGTTGGGCACAAACCCGACCCGTGGACAGCCCTAGCAACTCCATACCACTTACCTAAAAAGAGAGGTGCCCCAAAAGGTACCCGAATCTCTTTTTTTTAGGGACACGTCTCTCACAGTGGCGACTCCACTGGGGATGTTCAGGGCTAAGCTTCGTATTAAACTTAAGTGACCAAATATGTACTTTTGTTTTGCATGGTCTTGCATGATATAGTTGTTGTTTGTTTATTTATGTTTGATGGGATGTTGAATGATATTTTAGTGCATGGAATTTGTTGTTTGTATTGTTTGTTTAAATCTTTCCCTAACTGTCATAGTGTGTGCCATCCAAACAACAATGTATGCACCCCTTTTCAACAATTTTGTGGTGGTAGTTACCATGGATCACCGGTCTTCATTAGATTCGAGTACCCAGTGGCGAACTCACCAACTCATAGCTCAAAGTCACTGGATCATTTCCTGTTGACTATAATGGACAAACCATGTCGTTTGGACCAACGTAATGTTCATTACATTACAAGTTGGGAGGTGTAACGTCCTAGCTATGGGAAACAATAAAACAACAAACCCACCCTACTACATAATGACTTAGAACCTACCCTTAGGTCGGTCCTGGTTAAAATTGCATTGCACGTTATGTGTGTTTGTTTTGCTTGGTTGTTTGATGCAAATGGTGACCTAACTTTCATTGATCCCAAAAAAGCCGGTTCTAGAGAGAGAGAGAGCAAAAGGAGAGAATTTAGTCAAGGTCTGAAGGAAGGCTGCCAAAAGAACCTAAGGCCGACATTCAAGCCAGTAGCTCTAGTTTCAAGCCCATCACTCCCATTACGGTACTGAAACCCGTAAACATAGAGGACACACCGTTGCTGCAACATCACAATCCCATCTTTGACCTACAAGATAGTTCAAGCCATAAGAAGCCTAACGCCCCAAACACCGTGGCAAAATAGGGAGAACATCCAAACACCGAGGAACCCATGAACACTCAAGAGTTACTCAACACCATGGTAGCTAGTCAATCCAGCTAAGGGAAGACATGAACCGTATGGTGCAACAGTTTCAGAGTCTGAAGACTAACCAAGAGGAGAACCAGGCTGACCATAATCCACCAACCATGGAAAGTGAGAAGATGATCAATGAAAGAATGAACAAAATGGAGGAGATGATTAGAAGAGCCCGTAAGATGGAAGACCTCATGGACTACGAATCCCTCTCACTTTTCCCAAATGTGAGATTGCCTCCCAAATTCAAGATGCCAACTTTAGACAAGTTCAACGGGACTAGCTGCCCAAAGTCCCATTTAAAGATGTACGTGAGGGCCATGTAGCCCCTAGGAGCAACTGAAGAACTACTTGCTCAAATGTTCCAAAACACTTTGACTGGAGTCGCTCTTAGGTGGTTCCTTAACTTGGATGATGCTAGAGTAAGAAGTTGGGAGGATATCTGCTGTGAGTTTCACAATCAATACAAGTACAACATCAAGGTGGATGTGACAAGGAGAGATTTGGAGACCACTAAACAATAATCGAAAGAGTCTTTTTCCACCTTCATAACCAAATGGAGAGCCAAGGCAGCCCAGATGATCACAAGACCTAGTGAAGAAGAGCAAATCCAAATGGTGGTGAAGAATTTGTTACCCATATTTCGCAAGCATCTTTTTGCCCAATACTTTCCGAACTTCAAAGCCTTGATCATAGCTGGTACTCAAGTGGAAGATACTATCAATAATGGCATGTTGAAGAATGAAGAAGGCTCCGTTTTTGAGAAAGTTGTAACCCACACTACCAATGAGGAGGCAACCAATGTTATAGTTCCCCAAACATCATCAACTGTCAATTCTAGGCCTCAAAGAAAGTCCAATGAACTCCACATGCCTATGAGCCAATTGTTTGAAAAGCTCAAACTTAAAGGGCATCTTGGCCCACTTGAACCTCAACCTCCTCCATGCCCACTGCCTAAAGGTTACAAGTCACATGAGTTTTGCAAATATCATCAAGAACCTGGCCATCAGACAGACAAATGTATTAATCTGTGACATGCCATTCAAAATCTGATTGATCAACAAGTCATCCCGCCTTCATCAGCCAGTAATCCTGACTTTGTTTGAATTTTATTTTGCAAGTTTTTTTAGATTGACTCTTTGGTTTATTGTTTATTTAGGATTTACTTTCTAGTTGGTTATTTGCTTAATAAAGTCCATGTTGAGTTTGATGCATTTGATTCATCATGTTGTTCATATGTACATAAAAAAAATCAAAAACGAAAAAACGAAAAAAAAAAAAAAAAAAAAAAAAAAAAAAAAAAGACCTTTTGGACTAGGGGCACTAGGCCTTCAAGTCATTTCAGTTCATTTTCAAAAAAAAAAAAAAAAAAAATCTTTTGCACTAGGGCTTTTTCTAAAAACATTTCTTTTGTTCCTTCAAAGAATCCAATTTTTTTCAAAAGCCTTCTTTTCAAAAGAACACAAGAAGATCCACTTGACAAAACTTCTTCCAGATCATGATGATTAATTGCTCTACCAATCAATTTGTTCCAAAGAGGGATTTGACTTCATTCAATTCATGTAAGGACTTATGCTAAAAATTCAAAATATGATAAGAAAAGGTCCTAAAAGGCAATCAAAGAAATACATTCATTCACCTAGATTTCTTAAACCCCATACACTCAATCCATTGTTGGAGCATTTACACTCTTATTCCAAGAATAACTTATTAAAAGAGTTTAAGTCGTTGTGCTTACAAGAAAGCATCACTAGGGATAGGAGGCCGCCTTCAATAACCCACATTATTCCTTGACACCTATTACAACAATTATCCATTGCTAGCCAACTTGAGCCTTTAAACAGTTAGCCTGTTTTTCAATGAACCCACTAAAAACTTAAACCTTGGGTGGGGAAATTAAGTATGCATGCTTAAATCTCAAGATGAGGAAGTGTTGACCTTATGTATCCAACACCACCTAGTAAGGTCCACAATGAAGACAATATGACAAGTTCAAAAGAGGAAGATTCATCAAGTTCAGAAAAGAGAATTCATCAAAGCTAGGTAGAAAGGAACTCCATCAAGGAGAGATAAGATTTTGAGAAAGCATTAAACTATGAGAAAAAAAGAAAAGAAAAAAGAAAAGGCTGTCAAGCTAGAAAAGACTTCAACAAACAAACAAAAAAAAAAAAAAAGAGAAAAGTGAATGCAGGAATTTTCATCAAGTTATGAGAGAACACTAATTCATCAAAAGACACGAAAGATATGAGATTCCATGAAAGATCATTCAAGTTGAGAGGGATGAGCAAAAATGAAGACTCATCAAGAGAAGAAAATCCAATCAAATTGAGGAAGATGAGGAAAAGAAAAAATAAGACACAATTCATAAAAAAAAAAAGGGTGTGTTCAGTCAAGTTAAGAAAAATGAAAGTGCAATAGAAAAGATAAAAGGGTATCAAGGAGAAATACAAATTCATCCAGGAAGGATGGAATTCTATCCAATTGAAAGAAAAAAATGCAGTTGAGTGAAAGCCATCAAAGTTCAAAAAAAAAAAAAATGAAAAAAACAGAGAAGCTCGCTAGGCTGAAAACTCGAAAGGGCGGTCTAGGCAAGAATTAGAGCCAAAAAAAAAAAAAAAAAAAAAAAAAAGCTCGCTAGGCTGAAAATCCGAAAGGGCGGTCTAGGCAAAAATTAGAGTTAAGAAAAAAGAGAGAGCTTGCTAGGCTGAAAACCCGAAAGGGAGGTCTAGGCAAAAATTAAGGCAAAAAGAAAATTTTCAAAAACAAAACAAAAAAATCAATAAAATTCTTTCAAGAACAAAAACAAGAGTGAGTGATTTGACCACAAGATAGGATGCTAAGAAGACCAAAAAGAGGGAGTTGTCAAGCCATAATGATCAAGACCAAATGAAAGGAATCAATGAAGACCAATGAGAAGATGATGAACATGAGAAGGATTTTAGCACAAGAGTCAATGATGGAAGTTGTGGAAAAATCTTCCAATGCTTGAATTTAAAGTATTACTTCCTAAGCTTTTAGGCCAGGAGTCCAAGGGATTCCTTGGATAGGCTTTGGTAGAATTACAGGATCAAAACCTCAAATGGCAGGAACGACAAGGGTTTCCTTCTAGACAAATCCTGGAGATGGCTCTGTGATTGCAAGTAATGCTTAGACCAAAGGAGTAAAACCTTCAATGGCTGGCATGGCTTTTCCTTTCTTCGGAGCTAGCGCCCCTAAATCCACAGGTGATTCTATAATCTCTTCGATAACGACCAAAGTCGTAGGAGCCGGAGGAATCTTACATAGGCACTCTCTTAAGTATTTGACCCAATCTTCCTATAATCCTACTAACATAACATTATGGCTAGTTCCTGCTTGTGTACTTGGAGGGCATAGGCTAGTTGCCATGTAATCGTACCTTTGCGCAACCACTCTTTCAATTCAGATGATACCATGGTTGGCTAGACTTTGAACTTGTGCTCGGAGCACTCTACAATCGAATAGGGCGTGTCGGTCCCCACTGTGATAGAATAAGTAGTCTTCCCAATCGAAACCTGGAGCTCTTATGTTATCCAAAAAAATGTGACTTTCTTGGGCTAAGGCCCACAACATGGCTTTCCAAGGGAATGAGGGGGATGAGAAATCTGGGGTCTTCTCCTCCACTACAGAGATAGCATTCATGTTCTCTTCTTGATGAGGAGGCAAGGCATTAGTGATGACGTTTGGCTTGGCCGTGTTGTCGAATTGTACTAATTTGTTGTCGAAGAGGTCTTGGATTTGATGCCTTAGTTGTGTACACTTCTAAGGTATGCCCCTCAGCTCCAAAATGGTGTTCACATTTCTTGGATGGGTCAAAATTGAGCAGAGGAGGACGGTCTCTGAGTTTCGCAAATATTAGAGTCACTAGCTTTTTCTCCAATAGATAAGCATAAAGCTCTACCATGGACATTGGTAGCAAAGAGAAATTCCGGGGTTCCCTTCTAGGATTGCGAGGTTGATCTGGCCTTCCCCTTTGGTTGAATGCTCAGTAAGGTGCCTGGGCTGGCTAAACCTGTTGCTGATAAGGTCGGGCATTTGGGGCTATATAAGCAAAAGTAACACCTTTTGGCCCTTCAAGCGCTTTGTCAATCATATGAACATCGGCTTCCTTCCTTTTGCGGCCAATCGCCTTCTTTACCTATTGTTCTATCATAGAATTCAGAGCCTCATGATCTACTATTTTCTTGCTCCTAATACCCTCATCAATACGCTCCTTAATAGGAATCAGGCTTGCGAAGTTGGTGACTTAGGCACTGATCATCTTCTCGTAGTACGGAGGCTTGAGGTTATCAATGAACCACTTGATCATTTCGTATTCCATCTTAGGAGGAAACACTTGGGCGGCTAGCTCAAGCTACCTTTAGGCATACTCACGGAAAGATTCCCCACTCTTCTTTTCTATCCTCTGAAGAACTGTGCGATTGGGAGCTATCTTAGTATTGAACTAGTAATATTCCAAGAATGCATTGGCCATCTCTCTCCATCTGGAGGCCTTTTCCAATCTCACATACCATTTGGCTACAAGGCCAGTCAAGCTAACAGGGAAAATCTAGCAGAGTAAAGGATGATTGTCTCCATAGGGTGCCATCTTCCTATAGAACTAGTGTAGATAGGCGCAAGGATCTCTAGTGCCATCATACTTGACGAAGTCGGGTGCCATGAACTTGAGAGGCATAATGACCTAGAGAAAACTGGTCAAACCATCTAAATTGACACTTCCTCAGGTGCTAGAGCCCTCTATGATATGGATTTTCTCCGTTAGGGTTTCCATTTGACTTTTGACCTAACCGCAGCCAAACTCTAAGGTCTTATCCTTAGAAGGATCTACTTCCTGGTTATTCCCTTGTGGAGTGAATGGCAGGGTGGTGCGGCCCTGATTCAGATCTGGCGGTGGCCGATTTTCTTTTTTAGAATGGGGCGCGGAGCCCTTTGGAGTGGGACCAAATGGTTCTCGGTTCCTTCCTACAACTAACTGTTGCATCATGTGCATCATTTCTGCCATTTGTCCTTTCATCTGTGTGAACTCGACAACACTTACTTCAAAAGCTAAAGGGTCGCTAGTAGACATCTCTCTAGCACGAAACCTAGTGATAATGGGATCACGACGTCATGGTAACTTAGATTGTTTCCTTTGAGCAATCTTTTCTCTTTAGGATCCTGGAAAGGAAAAGAATGGTATGGGAAAGAAATGGGGCACATTTGAAAATTTGACAATGTGGAAACACAAAACAAACCCTAAGTTAGTTTATGTTCTTGCTTATGTAAAATGCACCTATCATTTTCGAAATATTGGCTTGGACCTTTGATCGGGTATTTATCATGGTGAATTTCTATAGTGATGCAGAATTAATGCGCAAGCTTGGCTAGTAACCGAAACTTTCATATCATGCCTGAAATTGTAGGATGGACCCTCCTCTTTTGATTACATGGAAATACCTTTTACAAAATTTGGCTTTTTACAAAGCCCCAAGATCATGGGTTGTAGACAATGGCTCTAATAGTGGACCATTTACAATATAAGGAAATTCAAATTTACAATGAAGAGCTCCATTCTTGATAGCTTGGCCTTCTCGGAGAAGATCTTGAAGACTTGAACCTTGGCAATGTCTTCCTTGATGTGGAGTTCCGGCTACTTGCCACAAATTTTATCTGTACACATTTACATGATGAAGCCATTAGTGTATGTATGCATGCCCTTGTAGGGTTGGAAACTCTTAGGGATTGGGTATGATTTAATGTGTAAGCAACAAGGTCGCTTTTCCCTAGGAGTTAATCACAGATGCGATGTAAACAGGATGGATAGAACTTGGAGTAGAGCACAACTCTTTGACGCAAGCAAGAGGGCAAACCTACAAACGGAAATTGGACACTTTCCCCTTGACTCATTTTGAAAACAATCCTATGAAGGATATCCTACCCTAAGCTGGGATGATCATTCGGATTTGGCTTTTCCTAGTCCTTACGGGTTTGACATAGTCTAGGCCAACTATATGAGACACGGCTTAATTGGTAAGTTGGTCCTATTCTTAGGGGGGACCTCGATCATCTAATCCTTCCCTTTATAGAAGTTGTGGGATAGAGTGAATCAGGGGGGCCTTTTCAGCATAATCCTGTCCATCTATGAACCCAGGAAAATCCTACAATTTGGCATCCAGTAACAATCTAGGGTATGTGCATCCAACATTAGCCTTCAACGTTGAGTCTGGGTTCAACCCAATATGAGGGGTGATGTCATGCATTTTGAAATGAAATGGGAAAGACTTTCCAAGCACAACAGATATATGAATAGATAAAGATGTAGTAGAAATTAAATCTTACTACCCTAGGTTCACACATGTGAAGGAAAGCTGTAAAGCATGCTTCAGGAAAGCAGTTAAGCTTCACAAATACGAAAATACCTCAAAGCCGATTTTTGGAAAACCATTTTGAAAATCATTTTTGGAAAATATTTTTGAGTTTTGAAAATAGTTTACTAGGATATAGTAAAAGCAGATTTCAAATGGAAAGCCCCAGAGGCTAATTCCAATGTCAATGTTTTGAAAGCCAACATCCAAAGATTATGTTTTTATCAAAAGCTCTAAAGGCTAAACTCTCTAAGTATCTCAGTGGAATCGCCAGTCCGTCAACACCTCGTGGCTGCTCAACCACCCATCGCGGTGACGCTCACGCGCCTTTCATCTCTTGATCTTGGTGCGAGAGTATATGGATATGGAGGAGGTGTGTCATACCTCGAGTGTGTGACTGGAATCTGAGTCGATTTTAAGGAAATTACCAAATGTAATTAAAGTCGCCACCAATCATTGGGTTTTTCTAAGGTATGATGGTCACTTGACTCTATTTGATTTTATTACTAATCCTAGGCTAAGAAAAAGTTCCTTTTTTTTTAATCTAACATGGATAGGAAAAAAATCTTGGTTCTTGAGTTCAGAAGCCTTGTTACGTGTGGGGAAGGTGTTAGGCCCCCTATAACACCTGTCCAAGGACAATCATTTGCTTTGGTAAAACCTTAATTGTTGGACATTAGCAATTGAAAACAAGCTATTGGCATTAGCTTTCGGGGCTTTAAACGTATTGGGCTTTAAAGTTTGGTTTCGGAATGGGTGTGGTCTCGATCAATGCTTCACAAGTGTGTTTAGAATCATTGCCAAATTTCCACGGCGAAAATCCGACAGCATTTCACCTTATTTTCGAGGTGGAAATTCGGTAGCGCTTTGCCTCAAATGCATCATAGCATAGATAACGCTATTCTCACCAAGCTTTCGACGTGAGAATACAGCAATGGTGATGCCCTATTTTCATGGCGAAAATCCGGCATAGTTTCACGTTTGGTGTGCTATGGCACACCAATAGGGTTTCGCGTCTATGTATATTGCACGCATTGACATGCTCATACTGTGACGAGTCGAAGCCCTTCAAAGCGTCAAGCATGTTGATGCGTGTTGCATACACGGGGAAATCAATGTCACTTGGTGACATGGATCAAGGCAATCACACCGCGATGATCATGCACACAATATAACTAAATATGCACCTACGACAATTGCCTTGAGCACATACCCACACTACAAGGTCAAGAGCTCTCATGACTAGAGAGGGTCACTCCACAAGAGTCCATTATACCGAAAAAGAGAAAAAAAAAAAAAATTCATTTCGGTATCATTTCTACCCGAACTAGGTTGGAGCATTCCCAAAAAAATTTAAAAGAAAATAGAAAAAAAAAAAATTCATTCTAGCATCATTCCAAGCTGAACCAGGTCGGGATAGACTGAAAAAGAGAAAAAATTGCACAATCACCCACACATGTGCAGGCATATATATATACACACACACACATACACACATACATCATGCATAATGCTATCACACAAAGCAGGAAAGTAAACAGACATTGCTAACGTTCCAAGGGAATGGCCCAGCAAGGTACAGGAAATGTAAAATAAACATTGTCATACCCAAGGAACGCAGCCCAAGTGAGAAACAGGAAAAGTAAAAGGGTACAATGAGAGGGGGAATCCTAATACATGCTCTAGAGAAGAGGCTTAAAGAGAGAGAAAGAGAAAACCGCTCTAGAAGGGCTAGGCCCCCTAATCTACTAAACATTGCTCTTTGGTGAGCTTGCATCTTCTTGCTTGCATCCTTGCCCTTTTTGCTTACTCCTAGGAGGTCGCACCCTTGCTCCAAGTATCCATGCTCCATGTGTGTACATGCAAAGACAAAAGGAATAAGCCAACAGATAAGCAAAGGAAGAAACAAGGGAAAAGGAGAGAGCATGCCAAGAACACACCAACAAAAAGAGCTAAACGGGGGCAAACAAAGCATGCAAAGCATATAAAAGGGGCAAACAAACATGTTATTAAACAAAATGAGGGTGTCCTAGGAGGAAAAATGTAGGTATGGATCCAGTGTCCATAGTTCCATTGGATTGGAGTATAGATGACACACAGACTCATGCATGAACATGTAGGCAAGTGTGCAAAGATGTAAAAGAAGAAAATAAAGCCAAACAGATGGCATAAAGCAAGCAAGGCAAGCATATCAACATCGCACAAAGCCGAGAAAGGTGTGTATTAAGCGCACCAACACCACATAGGTGTATCTCACAAGTGGTTACATCCAAACAAGCCTTAGGAGGGACGGATGCAACCACACAAGCAAGTGGCCCTTAAGAACCGACAAGCACAAGCCCACAGAGGGCATAAAGCATGGCAAAGCCTAGATCTAGAAAGGCAAACATTGACACAAAGCATAGAAGCAAGCAAGCAAACATTGACATGCATAAAGGAAATGATCCAAACCCTTTGATATAGGCCTTGGTGCGTGGATGTAGGCCTAGACCACAAGATCTAAATCTACACCCCACCAATAAGGGCCAAAACACAAGAAAGAGAAATATCAAGGGACAAAAGGGCTATAGAAGCACATGACATAGCAATCAACATAGATCTAAGCACACAAGCATGGCATGGAGCACATAAACACATAGATCTAAGCATAGGGACGTAAATCTAAACATAAATATATAGATTTAAGCATAAACATGGCAAAGAACACATAGGCATGTAGATCTTAGAATAAACATGGCGAGGAGCCTAAAATCATGTGAATCTAAGCACAAATTTTAAATTTAAACATATCCTAGCCCAAGAAGGCTAGGCCAACAACGTTAAAGCGATAAATTATGGCATAAGCAAGGAAACATGCTAAGAAAAAGCATAAAGACATGATAGGAAACATTAACATGCTAGGAAAAGTAATAAAACATATTATTGAGCAAGAAAAAGCTATAAAAGGAAAAGGGTGTGGATTGTAGCTAAAAAAGCTACATCCACACCCCTAAACCTCAAATCCAAGGTATGGAACCAAGGAGAGGAAGATTGGGTGCCAGAACACTACCTTGAAATTATTGTGAAAAGAGAAGAATTAAAGGTGTTTGATGGTGTTTGGATGTGTTTGAGAGAGAAATTAAAGAAAGGAGAAAGAGAATTTGCCTAGAAACTACCCAAAATCCTTCTTCTTTTTTTTTTGGCAATATGAGGGGTCTGGGGCATTTATATTGGAAAAATGACCTTTCAGCTTCTAGCGCACCTCGTAGGGCTGCCAGCCACCCTGCTGACATCAGCAATTTCAATTTTTTCTTGGTCCTAGTTCTAACATGTATTTGAAGGTCTTTCTGGATTTAGATTACACTGATCTTGGTTTCCCTGGAAAGTGTTGGATGTCTAGTTTCCATAACACTAATGAAATTGAAAATCCGATGGTCAAATAAAAAGTTATGGCCTCGGGAAGCGTGTTGATGAGCTTTGCATGGTTTTCTGGATATCTCAACCATTTTAACTCCGATCTTGACCCATGAAAAGTCGTTGGAAAGGGAATTTGACAATCTTTGCAATGGTACTAGTCCCAACCTGTTTTGATGGTCAAATCAAAATTAGGGTTTTTGGTGTCTTAGGAGTTATCCTCAGGTCTTTCTGGATTCAGATTGCACTGATCTTGGTTTCCCTGGAAAGCATTGGATGTCTAGTTTCCATAACACTAATGAAATTGTAAATCCGACGGTCAAATAAAAAGTTATGGCCTTAGGAAGCGTGTTGACGAGCTTTGCATGGTTTTCTGGATATCTCAACTGTTTTAACTCCGATCTTGACCCATGAAAAGTCGTTGGAAAGGGAATTTGACAATCTTTGCAATGGTACTAGTCCCAACCTATTCTGATGGTCAGCTCAAAATTAGGGTTTCTAGTGTCTTAGGAGTTAACCTCAGGTCAAACTTGGTCAAAGTCAACGAATATCACCTAGTAGCTTGGGTTTGATGTAGAAACATGAAAAATATTATTTTGGGATGATTTTGACCTATTTTGACTTTCGATCAACCCAAGGTTGACTAGGGGCATTTTGGTCAGTTTGACCTGAAATGGCACTTCGAGTGCTCCGATGCCCAAATTGCTTGGGCCACGTCAGTCTAGATGTTTTTGCAGCCCTATGGAGAAAAGATTATATTTTTTAGAACTTTCGGGGTTTGGCACACAAATCGAGGGCAGACAAAATACAGTGTCTACAACTCCAATCTAATGGAACTGTGGATGCCCAATCCAAACGTACATTTGTCCTCCTAGGATACTCCATTTTGTTTGATAACATGTTTGCTTCCCCTTCGTGTGCTTAACATGTTTGTTTGCCCCTGTTTGGCTCTCTTTTCTAGTGTGTCTTTTTGCATGCTCTCTTTACCACTTTGTTATCTCCTTTGCTTGTTTGCTGGTTGCTTTCTTTGTTTGTTGCATGTACACACTTGGAGCAAGGATGTTTGGAGCAATGGCATGATTTCCTAGGCACAAGAAAAATGGACAAGGATGCAAGCAAGAAGACGTAAGCCTAAAAAGGGCAATGTTCAGTAGGTTAGGAGGCCTATGCTCCCCGAGTGATTCTCTCTCTCTCTCTTAGCCTTTTCCCTAGAATCATGTATCAGGGTTCTCTCTCCACATATCCTTTATCTTTCCTGCACTTTGCTTGGGCTGCATTCCTCGGGTATGGCATATGTCTGTTTTACATTTCTTGTACCTTGCTGGGCCATACCCTTGGAACGTTGGCAATGCTTGCTTTACTTTCTTGCCCTGTGTTATAGCATTGTACATGGTGTATGTATATCAATATATGCTTGTATGTGGATGATCGTGCACTTTGTATGATGGACTCTCATGGCTAAGAGAGCGACCCTCTCTAGTCATGATTGCTCTTAACCTTGTAGTGCAAAACGCTCAAGACAATTGCTGTAGGTGCATATTCATGCTATATTGAGTGTGTGATCTTCACGGTGTGATTGTATTGATCCATGTCTAGACACTGCATTTTGTACCCTTTATGACTCGGACCCCCGTTCCCCAATGATGCTGAAATTCTAAGATCCAAGGTTAGGTTAAGGCCTAATTAGATGTTAAATTGACTTGAGAAATGTTAAAATGGAAAATACAACTTTTAATGAGCAAATAAATCTATTTTTGAAAAAGTAAAACCAAAGGAACTCTCAGCATGCGTACGTAGCCATGATGCATGCATGTGCAGGCACAATTTTGCGCACGCATGACAGATTCTAGAAACTATGTAAGGAAAGTTTTCTGCATTAAAATTAAGTTTTGGAACAAATTCCACATCTTCTGGGAGTCGTTCCAAACTCCCATTTTCTCAATATAAATAGCCATATATGGTACGTTTTCAAAAACACACAAAAATCTCACTGGAAAACACTAAGATTCACTAGAAATAGTGAATCAATGAGGAAGTTTTTCACAAAACATTCGCAAGTCAATTTTCTTTTAATTGGAGCCTTTTCTGGCCATGATCTTCAAGTTTAAGATTACTAATCGCTTTTGTTTTTAATTGTGAATAGATTTGACTGAAGGGAACTGTAAAAAATCAAGCCTAGGAGCTTTTGTTTTTAAGGTATTAAGTCTAAACTTTCTTTTTCTTTTCTTTTCTATTTTTTTGTACTTTAATCTTTCTGTTTGCTTTAGTTTTTGTATATTATGTTTTAATACATTTATATTGCTTAGGTTTATGTTGTTGTCATGTTTTAAACCATGTTAGGATGTTAGATTTAGTGTTTTGAAGTTCTACTGTGTTGCTAGGGTTTCTGGGCTAAGTCCCACGTGCGCATAATCCTGGTTGTGTGCATAGGCTGGATTATGCGCACGCAAGCTTGTTTATGCGTGCACATGATCTGCTCAGAAATCCTAACCCTAATTTATTTGATTTTGTTTCTTGTTTTCTTGCAAAATATGCTTTTGTTTTAGTTCTTTATATATATATATATATATATATATATATATATATATATATATATATATATATATATTTATATATATATATATATATATATTCATACTTTTAAGTTTCTGTTTCACATGCATGTTTATTGGTTTGCCTTTCAAATGTTTAAATTAGGGTTTATTTTGTGTTTTATTGTTTTGATGCTATGAACATGCATTCACATGTTCATGCATTTATGCCATAGGAGCTGAGTTGTTGCACGATTAGGTCAGTCATGCATTGGTATGAACAAGCATTTTAATGATGTAATATGTTTGTTTAATGCTTGATTTCATGTCTAAAAGTTTGGAATACATGTGATGATCTATGTTTACTTGCCATGCTTATCTTTCTGCCTTGTTTTATTGCTGCCTTGGATGATGTAATGCGATAGGAGATGCCATGATTTGATGTATGCTAGGGTTTATGTTATGCCATGCTAGATGAATGTTAGGTTGGTTTGACATGTATGCTAGATGAATGTTGGGAGATGCCATGATAGATGTATGTTAGGGTATGCCATGATAGATGAATGATTAGGTCTTCTTGGGATGATTGATGTTATGTTGATTGTTAGATAAATGCTAGTGTGTGTGTGAGTTAGAATACAATGTTGAGTGTGCCTTTAATAGGGTTAAGACATAAGACTCAATGAGAGGTAGCCAACCTTAGTGTTGGGCGATTTTGGGTGCCTAACACCTTCCTAAGACCGTACCTTAACTCCGAACCCATATCTCTGGTAGTAAGATCAATTGTCCTTCCTCGAGAGGATGCTTTATATATGGTTCCTAGATCATTGCAAAAACTAGGTGGTGACTCCCATCCATTGCGTCCACAATGGCGACTCCACTGGGGATTGTGAGTTTAATTCCTATATGTCCTATGTCTTAACCTTAATAAAGGCTCATTCAATACTTGTTTGCACACATGTTCACTTAGTTCTATTGTCCTTTTTACCTCGGCTGGTGACGAGTGAGAAGATGGAAGACTCCATTCGAGCCCAAGTCTTTCGAAGTTCATCCCACCAACCCACAATCGGTGCCACTGCCTATAATGGGCTTTGAGTACGTTAAAAGGTTTGCCACCAATCCACAAAGGTCCACTTAGAACCTCGGTTGGAATCATGGCCTACCTAGTTGTGAGTGACCTATTTATTTATCCCTTTAGCCTTAAGGAGCTTACCCACACTTAGAGAGATCCTAGATCCTATCAAAAGAGGACACCTTTTATATATATATATATATATATATATATATATATATATATATACATATATATCTTGTTTGTTCAACCATATATCTTGTGATCACCTAATTCTAAAGGACAAATAAAACATATAAAAATGGAAGGATGACATTAAAGTTATGGCATACCCTAAGACAATTGGGATAAAAGAAAAGAGGTTCTCACATATAAGCGGCTTATCCTTAAATCCGAAGGTATATCTTAACTTGAAATGTTCATAAGACCATAGCCTAATTGCTATCATAAGCCCAAAATCAAAAAGCCCTTTTGAAAAAAAGGACTTTGGTCCTAAGATAACAAGTATGCTACGAACTTAGTATCCAAAAATCCTACAAAGTCAATATGAACTTCCCTAATCTTAGGCCTTTTTGTTGTATGCCTAGACCTAAAATGATGAGAATTTTATGAACCTTGAGAGGAAGGCTATAATATATTCTAGCTAAAGGGTCATTTCAAAATAATAATAATGATAATAATAATAAATAATGAAATGAAAAGAGAAGAGCCTAGAGCTGATGAATATATTGTAAGCCCATGTTTGAGACAAAGGGTTGAAAATCTCTAAGTACATTCTAATGAAGGTCCATGAGAGTAAGATGAGAGCATTATTGTAAATGGACCAAAGCCCAATGAAATAATGGGCAAGGTTCATGAGAGGAAAGAGAGTGATTTTGTAATTGGGCCTTCATTAAAAGGGACTTAAAGACTTTCTAAGAACATCTAAAAATAAAAAAGGAACCTTTTAACTGGGACATGGACTTAATGAAAAATGGGACTTCTTTTCAGGCATCATTGCACCACCAAGATCTAAATTAAGTCCCTACTTCGATTCAAGTCCAATGGAAGGCGAGATATTCTAAGAAGATACCCCTTAAGAAGAAAAGATGAATGCTTCAAGCGAAGAAACCCTCGTGCAAAAGCTACTCGAGCGTGTGGAGGCACAGGATGAAGTCTTTGAGAAGATAATAAGCTGCCTCTCCAAGATAGAAGAGGATGAATTGAGGGAAGGAGAAGAATGGGATAAAGGAGACAAGGCTGATTATGAAAGAAGCAAGCTAACTCAAGAAGACATCGATCGAATGATGGCAGAAGGAAAGATCTGCCTACTTCTACCCGAATTCATGTCGTAACTAAGGAGCACTCTTGGACCATGGACTTTCAAGAGAGCCCATGTCAATGACTTCTTTGAATCAAGAGATGTGGGATCTTAGGAAGATCATGACTGGCCGGAATGGACCTCGACGGTAGGGGCAACCCAAGTCACCCCAGCTTGCTTCATGTTTGTATGCGACATGGACCTTTCTTCCAACGACGATGACGGCAATTAGCTATTGGAGTGATTAGCTATTGGAGTGAAGATGACGGCGATTGGTTTTTTGATGAGGCGGGGAGAGATTTCCCCAATGAGGGTGTGGTTCTATATGACATAACCGAGGCTATGCGCATATGGGGACCTCTGAAAGATGAGGACTGGTCTGCTAAGATAAAGACTTTGTTTGAAAAGGAGGACAAGAAGAAGAGCGACATGCCCTAAAGAAGAAAGAAGGCGGAATTCATCGTGCTTACTGTAGGGCAACTTAAAAATTGGACTTGGGTTGGGTTTTCTAAAAATGTGGGAAAGAAAATTTGTAACGCAAATCCCAATGTACTGTTGAACATTATTAATAAGATGAATTCTAATTTTGCTTATTTTGATGTGTCCTATAATATTGAAATTCTGCACTTAAATGATCCTAATGAATTTGAAAATGAAATTAATAAACAATTGGAAAAGAAAATTGAACCTATAGAACCAACTTTTGAAACTCTTAATTTAGGCAATGATGAGAATCCACGCTTAATTAAAATTGGCTCAACTCTAAATGAAAAAGAAAGAAAATATCTTAAAGAGTTGCTCACAGAATTTCAAGATGTGTTTGCATGGTCCTATGAAGATATGCTTGGCATTAATCCCAAGATAGCTCAACATCACATTGATACTCATGCTTGCATGGTACCCATCAAACAAAATTTAAGGCGTATGAGAACCGAATGGTTTCTAAAGATCAAAGAAGAGGTCACCAAGCAATTGAAGGTAGGGTCCATCAAACCCATACACCAAGCCGAGTGGATAGCCAATGTTGTGCCCATACCCAAGAAAGATGGGAAGGTGAGAATGTGCATGGATTTTAGGGATTTGAACAAGGCTTACCCTAAGGATGATTTGCCTCCTCCACACATAGATGTCTTAGTGGATAACACTGCCGGTAGTGCCTTAATGTCTTTCATAGATGGTTTCTTGGGATATAACCAAATCAAGATGGCTCTTAGGGATATGACCAAGACTACCTTCACCAGAGAATGGAGAATTTATTGTTACACCGTGATGCCATTTGGGCTCAAGGATGAGGGTGCAACTTATCAAATGATGGTCACAGCCTTGTTACATGATCTGATGCATAATGAGGTTGAAGTATATGTTAATGATATGATTGTGAAATCCAAGGAAAGAGAGGGTCATGTTGTTAACTTGAGGAAGTTCTTCAAGAGGATTAAGGAGTATAGGCTGAGATTGAACCCGCAGAAATGCACCTTTGAGGTAACCACAAGGAAGTTATTAAGCTTTTTGGTAAGTGATAGAGGGATAGAAGTTGACCCATCAAAGATCAAATCCATATTAGAAATTCCTCCAACCAAGAGCGAGAAAGAGATAAGGGGATTCTTAGGTTGATTACAATACATCAGCCGATTCATTGCCAAACTTACTTCCACTTGTGAGCCTATCTTCAAGCTTCTAAGGATGAATGAACCTCATGAATGGAATGATGAATGTCAAAAAGATTTTGAACTCATTAAGGAATATCTCCTCCATCCACCTATATTGGTACCCTCAATGCACCAAAAACCATTACTCCTCTATCTCTCTATCTTAGAAGATGCGATCAAGAGTATGCTTGCACAAAAGGACGATGATAAGAATGAGAGAGTCGTATACTATTTGAGCAAAAGGTTCCATGATTATGAAAGTAGATACACACCCATAGAAAAATCATGCTTTGCTCTCGTATAAGACATATAGAAGTTGAGACACATCATATTACCTTTCCAAATATGGGTAGTAATCTGAATGGATCTATTGAAGTACTTGTTTGAGAAGCCCACTTTGAGTGGAAGACTATCAAGATGGTTGATCCTACTAGCAGAATTCAATTTGAAGTATGTGGCAAGGAAAACCATTAAAGGAAGTATTGTGTCAGATTTTTATGCCGAGAACCCCGTGGAAGGAGAGGATGGTAGAGAAGATTTTCCAAATGAGGACATTTTGGACATTGAGGTAGGGGCATGGAAGTTGTATTTCGATAGAGCTGTGAACCAAGATGGGAATGGGATAGGAGTATTCTTGATCATTCCCAAAGGATCTCATATACCCTTGGTAGTTAAGTTGAACTTCGAGGTAACCAATAACATGGTAGAATATGAGGCTTGTATTGTCGGAATGGAAGCTCTTCGAGAATCAAGGGTGAAAGAGGCCGAGGTCTTTGGAGATTCGACTTTCGTTATAGCTCAAGCGCAAAGGTTGTGGAAAGTGAAGGAAGAGCACTTAAAGACCTATCAGCAATATTTAGAGGAGTTGGCCAAAACATTTGAGAAGATTGAATATACAGTCATCCCTAAAACTTAGAATCAGTTTGTAGATGCCTTGGCTACTTTAGCTTCCATGGTTGAAATAATCGAAGGAGTATGAACACAACCTTTAGGGATTGAATAAAGTTATGGGATGGTACACAAAGAGAGGGCTGAAACTTTAGTCTTGGTTATAGAAGAGGAAGGAGTTCCTTGGTATTATAACATCATGAAATTCATGGAGTTGGGGTATATTTGGATGGTGCCGACAAGAGAAAGCGTTATTCGATTAGGATGATGATAATGCAATACATCTTATTCGGAGGTCAACTCTATAGGAGATCCTATGGTGGTATACATCTTCGTTGTCTAAAGAAAGAAGACGCCAAGAAAGTTATGGAAGAAAATCATCAAGGGATTTGTGGTCCTCACATGAATGGGAGAATGCTAGCCAAGAAGATCTTGAGGATAGGGTACTATTGGAACACGATGGAGACCGATTGTGTAGACTTTGTGAAGAGTTGCCACGATTGCCAAACACATGCGAATTTGAATCACGTGCCACCTAGTAAGCTATACAGCATGATCTCTCCATGGCCTTTCTCAGTTTGGGGCATAGATGTGATTGGAAAAATAGCCCTTAAAGCCTCGAATAGGCATGAATACATCTTAGTAGCAATTGACTACTTCACCAAGTGAGTGGAAGCGGCCTCCTACTCTGTATTAAAAGCGAAGCATGTGGCTTGATTCATAGAGAATAACATTATTTGTTGATATGGGGTACCCCAAGAGATTATCTCTGATAATGGTTCCCATTTTTAGGGAGAGGTTAGAACAATCATGGAACTATACAACATTGAGCATCACAAGTCTTCACTGTATCGACCCTAGACCAATGGGGTCGTAGAAGTAGCCAATAAGAACATCAAGAACATCCTAGCCAAGATGGTAGTGACATACATGGATTGGGCTGAGAAGCTCCCATTTGCCTTATGAGGTTACAGAGCTTCTATCTGTGCATCAACTGGGGCAACCCCTTACTCTTTGGTTTACGATAATGAAACGGTACTTCCTATTATGGTGGAGATACAATTTTTTAGAGTGCTAGTAGAGACCAAGGTCCTAGAGGAAGATTGGATGAAACAAAGATATGAGCAATTGGCTTTGATAGATGTAAAGAGAGCTAGGGCATAATACCATGCACAAGTTTTGGGTTAAAATGAATTGACCCTTTACAATTAATTAATTAATTACCCAAATTAATTAATTAGATCAAATTTCATGCAATAGCGTGGCAGCACAAACAAATCACCAAATTATCTAAATGCAGTGGAAAATAAATTTGACACAGGTGATTTGTTTATGAATGGGGAAAACCACCGAGGCAAACCCCTACCGAGTGATTTTAAGGTCACCACTCCCAAGAATCTACTATTATCAATCACAAGCGGTTACAAGTATAAGGAATCTTACCAAACCCTTTGGCCTATCCCGAAATACCAACCTACAGTTGAACCCTTACCCCAATACCCAATTGGACTTGTATTGTAGCGGCAATCTTTTCGTTCAATGCACGAATCCTAGTACATGACTAACCAATGATGCACGGATCCCAGTACGTGACTAACTCCTTTGCACGAATCCTAGTACGTGACTAACTCCACAGTAACCTTTTCATTGATGTAGTTGATTTGCAATAGCTTCCCATAGAAACACCAATAAGATCTTAAATGATGGTGTGAGAGACTTTGCTTGGGCACTGATCATCTTCTCGTAGTAAGGAGGCTCAAGGTTATTAATGAACCACTTGATCATTTTGTCTTCCATCTTAGGAGGAAGCACTTGGGCGGCTAGCTCAAGTTACCTTTGGGCATACTCACAAAAAGATTCCCCACTCTTCTTTTCTGTCCTCTGAAGAACTATGCAGTTAGGAGCTATCTTAGTATTGAACCAATAATATTCCAAGAATGCATTGGCCATCTCTCTCTAGCTGGAGGTCTTTTCCAATCTCACATACCATTTGGCTGCAGGGCCAGTCAAGCTAACAGGGAAAATCTAGTAGAGTAAAGGATGATTGTCTCCATAGGGTGCCATCTTCCTATAGAACTTGTGCAGATGGGCGCAAGGATCTCTAGTGCCATCATACTTGACGAACTCGAGTGCCATGAACTTGGGAGGCATAATGACCTGGAGGAAACTGATTAGACTATCTAGATCGACACTTCCTTGAGTGCTAAAGCCCTCTATGATATGGATTTTCTCCGTCAGGGTTTCCATTTGACTTTTGACTTGACCGTAGCCAAACTCCGAGGTCTTATCCTTAGAAGGATCTACTTCCCAGTTATTCCCTTGTGGGGTGAATGGCAGGGTGGTGCGGCCCTAATTCGGATCTGGCGGTGGCCGATTTTCATTTTTAGAATGAGGCATGGAGCCCTTTAGAGTTGGACCAAATGATTTTCATGCGCATCATTTCTGCGCATCATTTCTAGCGTGGAGCCGATTTTCATGCGCATCATTTCTGCCACCTGTTCTTTCATCTATATGAACTCGACAACACTTACTTCAAAAGCTGAAGGGTTGCTAGTAGACATCTCTCTAGCATGAGACCTTGTGATAATGGGATCACGATGTGATGGTAACTTAGACTGTTTCGTTTGAGCAATCTTTTCTCTTTAGGATCCGGGAAAGGAAAAGAATGATATGGGAAAGAAATGAGGTACATTTGAAAATTTGACAATGTGGAAACACAAAACAAACCCGAAGTTAGTTTATGTTCTTGCTTATGTAAAATGATCTTTATCCTCTATTGTATTTGCTCCTTTTTCTTCTCCAACATGAGCTGTCCTTATTCAACTGGACAGCCCTCTGTCCTATTGGGCTTTTTTTTCCTCAATGTTATGATGAATAGAGACTTTTAGAGCTTCTTGTCTTATCCTAATCAATTATCTTGCATTAAATATAAGTTTGTCAAACATATTATTGAAGATTTGTATGGAAGTTTTAGAAAGTGTCATTGAATAATCCCCATTTATTCCGAGATTATTCCTTTAAGGCTCGGAACTTAAATTGACACTATTAGTTCGGTAGAGGTATTTCACCACAGGTGATTTATCGTTGGACTCATAATGATGCACCTTTTTAATCCATAGTCCGAGGTATATGCCTTTTGTAGAGGCTTTTATCTAAAGATTACATGTTGGGCCTGTTCTTGCCAATGGCCCAATATTATTTGGGCCTTGTAAATTTGTTATTTAGGCTTTTACAAACCATCTCCCTACAGATATCTACCATCATTTTTACTTGACATAATTATGCAATTCTTCTAACCCCATGTATATATTTGAAATATATTATAATTTTAGGTTGTGATGTAGCCCTTTAAAATTAAATGATATATTGTTTAAAATTTATAGTCCGCCACATCCAATTTCACAATTTGTTGGTGTATGAGTTGGCAATGTAAGTGGTGTCACATAAGGCGAAAATTGTCTAATACTAATAGTGGCACAAGTCAAAAATTGAGGTGTATAATTAATTGTGTCTATAGAATTATTAAAATTTAAAGGGAGGATGTTCCAAAAATGAAAAATTCCATGTAAAGCGTAGTACAAATGAAATAAGGTATTATAATTGATTGTGTTTATCTCACATTGGTTGTGTGTGTCTAGTGCCTGCTGTTTATAACCCCAGTCTACAACTACAAATCTTAAGCCCTTTTGTAGTTGTACTCTGGTTATGTAATATATTATAAACTCGATTAAAAAACTAGTATTACTATTTTCGTGTGTATTCTAATAAGTATTACTGTTTACTAAAAAAAAAAGGATGTTTATCCCACATTGGTTGTGTGTGTCTAGTGTCCACTGTTTATAACCTCAGTTTACAACTATAAAGGTTAGGCCAAACACTAGTGTTACTATTTTCGTGTATGTTCTAATAAGTATTACTGTTTACTAAAACAAAAATAATAATAAAAGAAATGAGGAAAAAAAAATAATAACTAGTCGCTAACCCATGCGATGCATGGAATAGTTTAATAAAATTACATATATGATTAGAAAATGAATAAAATAAAATAAAAATTCCTAATCTATTTAAATTCAACTACATATTAAAGGGATATTATTCTCAGTAATACCATGCTTTATAAATCTATCAACAAAATTAACAAAATATATTATATACATTTATGCAATTAAATTTATAAAATCAATGAGGCTAAGTTAAAACTTCAAATAGTTAGGATGATTGCTATAACAACATATACTATTCAGAAAGGAACTTACCTGTTCCTTATGAAAAGAATGATACAAATAGAAATATGAACAAAAAGAGGAGTTGTAGGCCATAAGAATAAAGAGATTACAAATAATCAAAAATAATTATTAAAAAATCTAAAATATGTGAGTTATAAAAAATTATAATTATGTAGTTATAGCAGTATAAATAAATTATAAATTTTAATAATCACATATTAGAATTTAACTCTGTTGAAATCAACAATTTGCATGCAGATCTCTTTTTCTTTTTTTGCCAAAACAATATATGTCATGTTCATGATGTGAATAATGAAATATATTAATTTGATGCTATTGTGTAGATTTAAAGAAGTAATAAAATTTAACAAAGCAAATAACAATTAATATGTATATTCATAATCAACTGTGAGAAAGTATAGGTAAGCAGTCGAAGAAATTGTGAGAAGGACCATTTTTGGAAGATGATTTATTTAGTTTTTCTTTTGTTTGAAATAGCTGACTTGTAGGCTCTTTTGATTACTATAACAAAAAGAAAAATTTTAAAAAGAAGAAGCTATACCTTCTGCCAAGAGTTTAAAGTAAAAATTGTGTGCTTTGTTATAAGTAGCATTTATGTCCTTTTACTTATCTAATCAAAAGTTTCAAATGTGTGTACTTTAATACACCATTGAACTTAAAGTGACTAACAATAATGCTAGTAGTGTGGATCTTGATTTGGCTAAATTTTGTTTCAAAGCTGGCAAAAAACAGAGAATTCCACAAATATCGAAAACTTGAATGATAGACAGCACAAACCAAATTATAAAAAATAGGTACAGGGAAACAAAACACAATTAGTGAAAACAGAAAATGCTCTAAACCACAAACTATATTTTTGAAACTGGTTTGAATTTCAAATGAGTAATTACAAAAGCATCAGTATGTAGATTTTCAATTTTCCTTTGTTTCTATATGTCTTTAGTACCAACTTGCATCAGTATGTAGCTTTTCAATTTTCCTTTGTTTCAATATGTCTTTAGTACCAACCTTCATGACTCTTTTACAATTTTTTGCTATATATATAACCAAACTTAGTCATTGATAACATATCATTGATATACAGTTTACTTGTTGCATTATTTAACCAAAAAAAATCATTAAAAACAGTGACTATAGTAAAACCAATAGAACTACTAAATACTTTTCTTAATAGAAATTGTTAGTCATGTCATCTAGCTAACACTTCCATTTAAATTATCATCTCCAATCACCCTTTGAAATCTCATGATTGCCTTTGCTTCTTCCCTAGTAGGATTGCACAAATTTATTATCCCACCAACATCCATATTAAGACACACAGTAAACAAAAGCAAACATACAAAACACATAATCTTCCATGTAGTTGTTTAATTTCTCTAAACAAATGCCAAGTTAATGTTAGAGTCTCAAATTCAATTAGTAAACACTATGATACAGACCTGTTCCAAACTTAAACAAGTAACCAATTCTACCAATACATGTAACCCTGCATAACTTATGTTTGTGTCCATAACTCACAACTTTCTTGGCCTTAAAACCCATCCCAACCATTTGCATTAAACAATCACCGCCCAGAAAAATTATCTATTATTAGCAAAATTTTCCCATAATCTCTATCTAAAAGATGCTTCCACCATTACCATGTATTTCCAAATAAGTCCTCACGCAACTTGTAGGCTTACTAATCAGCAATTAGCTATCTGCATATATCATTGAATACTTTCAACCTAGCAACTATGATGACACATAAATCGTAAGAAATCCTACCTAATTATGTTGCTATTTGAGGAAGTACAAATAGACAGATCTTGTGTGACTTCCATGGAGAACTTCTCTGCTAGAGTGCTAGCATTCTTCAAAATGGGCTTCCAAATTCTTTGATGTGTCTGTAACATGAACATTACTCTCAATAGGTGAGTAAACAAAGCATCATAAACAATAAACTATACGCAAAGTACATAAGATATAGAAAACTAACCCTGGCATCGAGATTGACCTCAATCTTGTATTCGAATCTACCACAAACATCATTGCCAGTTATTTTTCACAACAAAAGTTTCAAATTGAAAGCTTTAAAAGTCCAATGGAAGAACAAAATTTTCAATTTTTTTATTTATTTATTTTAAAGAAGAAGAAAACAGTACCAATTTAACAGGACATATCACTACTTGTAATTTGGAAAGCAAAAAATAACAAATTATACTTCACTAACTCATTTATCCTAAAATTTTCAAACACATGCTAACAAATAGATATTGATATAAAATATTCACCTTGTAACATAATTTAATAAGCCTCAAACACACAGCTTTAATAGCTTTAAATGAATTTGTCATAGTTGTATTTAAGCTATGGCTCAAGCAATAAGAGGCAGCAAATATTATTCCATAAAAAACTATTCTCTTCTTGTCTAATAATGTTTAGGAGGGTTGTCGCCTTGAATTCAACTAAATTCTTTCAATTCCATCAGTCACAACACAGACCATGTTGGCATGAAAAGAAACAAAAAATAATCCGAACAACAATAGAGGACTTTCACAGAACAGACATAAATTTTTTACCAAGCATAAATCAATTGCACTCAATTTTCATAGAGTAAGAAATGTAAATATTTTGTACTCTAAATGACATAATGGATTCTGCATAGTGACCTTGCCTAATCATATCAAAATATGCCCAAAGGGTCCAAAAGCCAAGACAGTATTTAAATTTAAAGCTTTCACCCTTGACCATAACACTACTTGCTTTATAAATCAATTTTCTTTATTCAAATGAAAATCCCAAGTTAACATATAGCACAATCTTATAGTCGTTTGATTTAGATTTAGAAAGCATTTATTCTATTGCAATGATCATTATAACTTATTCAACAGATTTTAACACCTTTAAATTTAAAGCAACAAAATTAAACAACAATTAATTTGCATTTGTCAAATGACTACACTACAACATTCAAGCTTCAACTACATAATTTAACGGTGATCAAGGATAAACCATCTAAATCTAAGAAACAAAGCCAAAACCATTAAAAAAAAAAACTAAAACTAAAACACATAGGTTTGCCACCATACCCTTACCCAAATTCCTTTATCAACACAAAATCCTCCAATCTAAGCATGCTCACCATCAAAGAGTCCCACACATTTGGGGAAGACTATCAAACCAACACGAAAAAACCCTTTCAATTATATCTCCACCTTTTTTGCTTCTTGGTGTTGTAGATGTCTTCTATCATGCTCTACTTTTCTCATCATTCAACCTTAATTAAAACCAATAACCCAAATAAGTAAATAAAAAATAAAAAAACCCCAAAATTACAAAACCTGAATAATATTTAACACAAATTTTTGTTGTTAACATCTTCTGTCAATAGGTCTCCATGGCAATATAAAATCTCTCAATATTAATCTGTTGACAAACTATGGAAAATATATTGAAACCATTATCAATAGTAGTTGTTTCACTTTGTAAACAGTTGACATACACTCTTGATCAAATTTAAGAGTGTTTTATGAACTTGTTTTTGAGTAACTCAAGTTAGCTTGATCTCATGGCTTCCATCATAAACTATAACAACCACTACTTGCTGGGGAAAAAAAAACCCATGGCTTAAAGCCCTTTTTAAAATAAAAAAAATATATTGCTTAAAGATTTTTAAATTTCAAAAGTGGTGTTTCCCCAACTAACCAACACTATCATTACATCCCACAGGGAATTCCATTAGGTTAAAGACATATTTTTGCAATCCTACCAAGAAAATCAAAATGCTCCCTGTCAGCAGAACAATTAACAACAATAAGAATCCAAGTTTCAACCAACATAAACTTTAGGAAACTTGCATCAAATACCAATAGGTGTATTATTCTAACAAAAAGTCACATATCCATGTCCAAAAATTTATTATAGCCGTCAGTAGAGACCCAAAGATAAGAAAAGAGACTCACCTATTAAATTGGGCTATAAAAAAAAACCAAACAACACCCAATTTAAACAGCTATGTAAAGAAGAAACATTTGATGATTGCTACAAAAAATCATGAGCTAAAACTGAAAGTTCAATCCAAAAGTCCTCCATAAATAGGAATAGAGTATGGAAAAAACAAATAGATGAAGTCTGACTTATCTCTAATTCCAACAAAACGATAACAATGCCATACAAACATATTTTGCAGCAACTTTAAATGAGAATGAATTTCATTGTTACAACATGGTAAGAAAAAAAAAGATTTCAATTTCATTGAGGCATTCTATCAAACATTTAGGGTGATGGGGAGGATTTTAACAAAACAGACATAAAAATTTTACCAAACCTTTAATTTTCATTGATTCTAATTTCTTTGGGACATTTTGTCAAACACTTAGGGTTGGCCTATTTTCACAAAGGATACCAATTCTTATATCATTCTCTCAACCATTATACCAACAAAAACATGAGAGAGAATTACAGAGAGAAAAAACAAGAAAGCTGGTGAATTTGTCAAACAAAATTGGATTTTGAATAACATATGAAAGACTTTGTATGTTTTGAATAAAAGGAAGATCATCTATATATAAAATAAAATAAAAAAGAGAATAATCAAATAAGATAGCCAAATTGGATTGCAAACATATATTATTAAATAGAATAATATAATTAAGAAATAAAAACTCACCTGGAGAGGATACGGATTTTGAATGAAGGGTATTGATTCATGGTGATGGGCTAGCCTTTCTTTTACAAAGGATATTGGTTTGAACGACAGAAGAAGGCTTGGAATGAAGGAAGAGAAGGGAAAAAGATTGGAGGTAGGGGAACGTGTATGTAGAGAGAGGCATGGAGGAAATTGTGTGTTTGAAGAAGGAGATGGGACTGCGTGAAGAAGAAGAGAGGGAGTTTGAGGCAAAATTTGCTAAATAGACTGATTTTAGGAAATATTTCGGTGAATAGTATGCGCGTCAAAGTATTTGGTTAGTTAGACTGATTTTGGAACTCGAGTTTGCTAAACTCAAGTTCCAGCCCAAAAACACATGGAACTCGAGTTTGCTAAGCTCGAGTTCCATGTGGTTTTTTTTTTTTTTTTTTTTTTTTTTTTTTTTTTTTAATTCCACAACAGATTTATGTTGGGATTTTTGGGCTGGAACTCAAGTTTGGTAAACTCAAGTTCCAAAATCAGTCTAACTAACTAAATACTTTGACGTGCATACTATTCACTGAAATATTTCCTAAAATTAGTCTATTTAGCAAATTTTGCCGGGAGTTTGATGAGTTTGTGTTAGTGTGTTTGCGTTTAAGGGGGAGAGTTTTTTATTTTTATTTTTTTATTTTTTTAATCGGGTTTTGATTTTGGGTGTTTTTTTTTTCTTTTTAATAATGCCGGTCCTTTTTTAGTCTTAGAAAAGTGTTTTTATATATATATATATATATATATATATATATTTTTTTTTTTTTTTAATATTGTACTGACGTAGTAAATTGTGAGATTTCGGTTTTATATACTCACGGATAAAGAAAATGAGGAACTGTTGCGGGGTGTGTGGCTTTAACAATTCGAGGGGCTTCAGTCCACCTTGGCCCGCATTGTGATGTCCTCCTTCGCCGAGAAGTTGGTCTTTATTGCGTCGATTTGAATTTGCAAAGGTTGCTTCTCCTAGTCCTAGCGCTTCAGCTTCAAAGGAAAGTGGGTTTTGCCTTTGCTTTTCAACCATGGAAGGAAACAAGAAGCAGAAACAAAAGAAGACTAATAATGGTAAAGTAGTTGTTGGAAGGCCACGACGTTCAGTCAGGCTACAAGCAAAGACATCAACACAGAAACAAAAAGCGAAAGAAGAAGAAGATATAGAAGATATTGTTAAGTGGGGTTTCAGCGGAGACGAAACACAGAAGATTAGAGAATCTTTGTTGGAGTGGTATGACCAGAACAAGAGGGACCTCCCATGGCGGTATACAAATACAGCAGAATCAGAAGAAGAAGAGACAAAAAGGGCTTATGGGGTTTGGGTTTCGGAAGTAATGCTTCAGCAAACAAGAGTTCAGACTGTCATTCAATACTACAACCGTTGGATGGAGAAATGGCCCACCCTTCAACACCTATCTCTAGCTTCTCTTGAGGTTATTATTAATAATTAGTAATTTGGGTTTTGTTTGTTTGGTCTAAGTCAATTGTTATAATGTGGGGGGATTTGAACCCTGTTGGAAACAAACATGAGGTGTTAGTTTAGCTATGAGACTCGTGGCTGTTTTGTTTTGTTGATTCTTAGGGAAAACGTGATGTGAACTCTTTTAAGTTTTAAGAGTTAAATGTTGGTTCATTTGTTTTGGTTTGCAGGAGGTCAATGAAATGTGGGCTGGTTTGGGATACTACCGCCGAGCACGTTTTTTGCTTGAGGTGCACTCCTCTTATCTATCATTTTCCTATTAATATTGTTTTTATATATGCATATAATATTATTAACTACACTATCAATACTATTCTAATGGGATTTGCTGAATTTCTGTTCAATAGCTATGACTATGATTGCCTTCTTAACTAAAACAAAGACTCTTAATACACCTGTATGCTATAAAATACATATGATATAAGCCGAATTCTACTAGCAAATGGCAGTCTCTTGGCTCCCCGAAAGTTGATCCTACCAGATACTTTCGCCACTAGAGGTCTACAATCAATAGAATTCAATTTGCAATGAGAGAGAGAAACACCATCAAGTCATCAGCGAAACATAATTAGGTACTTCATTGGAAGCTTCCCTTCCTTGAATTGTATAGTACTTAAAATTTGAGCTTTCAACATAGGAGTGACATTGGCACAGAAAGTCTCACTCTTTTTAGGATTTGTAGCTAGACTAGATAGCTTTTGGAACTTTGTGAGAAGATCATTTACAAGCTGAAAAGAAGACTTATCAGTTGCACTAAATACCATCAAGTCATCAGCAAAACATAATTGTGTTAGCTTTATACTTAAACACCTTGGGTGAAATTTGAATTACCTTGGACAGCCAGCTACATAAATTGAGAGAGAACTTCAGCGCAATAACAAACAAATGTGGGGATAGGTGACCCCCTTTGATACCGGAAAAGTATGGGGCAAATCAAACTTATCCGATATGATGAATGAGGGGAGGTTGGATGTATATATTTTTATATTTTCTGGGTTATATGGAATAAGAAAACACTCAAGAATTAAAAGGATAGATAAACTCACTACTAAAGCAAACCCAAAGGGATAGAGATATCACCACCTAAAGGAATTTAGCTAAGGATACATAACTGAATTGGCTCACAACTCAATGAGATACAAATTATCACCACCCAAAGGAATCCACCCAAGGAATAAGAGTTAATTTAGAAGAAATCAATATTCTAAAGCACAAAGCTATATAAACTCTTCTTCTTTTTTTTTTTTTTTTTTTTTTGAGAGCCAAAAGCTATATAAACTCAAATACACACTTTGATTTATTTATTCCAGCCAAATGGCTTACATAATATCTTAGAACAGCCCTCTATGCATAGGAGAATGAAAATAGCGATTAATAACATTACATTTTCAAGATCTTGACTCATGGAAACTAGATACATAATAAAAGACTTGTCTACTCAAGAGAATTAAAACATAAAAGCTGAATATTCCCTAGAAACCCCAATTAAATGCTATTTGACTTCTTGGACAAAATAACCTATTATTCTTCAAATATCTTCTGAAATGGTGGCAAAATTCATTCAAAATAATGGCCTTATTTACTGAGCTTGAAAATCAACTTGGTTGGGCTTATGAATCTAATTGGATTGTGATGTAGGCTTATTTGGACACTCCTCATGCCACCGTGCTTGTGGTTGCCGTTTTACTCCAGTGATAAAATCCCTAAACCCTTCTCCCACCAATCAGCACCCCAATAGTCCAAGAATGCTGTTCACAGCACCAGAGCAGGCTCTGATTTTTTCTCTTTCTCACCATAATTTGAGGCCAAATCCTTTTCTAATCCTCTTGAAATCCAAAGTCCCTACTTTTACCTAGATTTTTTCCACCACAAAACCCTAACCCCAACCATCTGAAAACCCCTAAAATGGACTACTTCCACAGAAATCTTGCAATTTTAAAACTTCAAAATGATATTCCCTAAAGTTTGCAATCAAATAACAAACAACCTGATGCAGGCAGTGGGTCAACCTCTGTTTTATTTATTTTTAAGTGGCAGGGGCCGTTTTGTAATTTTCTAATTTCTGTACATGGGCTATACCAATGGTGTCCAAGTCTTATTAGGAGTTCAAATAAAGTCCTATATCCACTAGGAATAGGTATCAGTCTTCTGTTTGAAGTGTTTAATACTTTCTAGTTTCTATTGGAGAGAATAATAAAATTTCAGATTTCTAGAGAAGCTATGAAGCTTGTTACAGTTTGTGTGATGCACATCCTTCTTTGAGGTGTCCCCAGGTGTGATACTTAGGAAGTCTAGATGCCTAAAACTAAAAGTACCCTTCCATCCATCAAATAGCCCCACATAACTCTGAAACAGCCTGTTACTGTTCACATCACTGGAATAGCAACATAAATTTTGGATTTCTCCTTTGTTTCATCCTCAAATCCTACTATTCCTTGCCTCCATTTGAAACTCTATAATCCTTATTATTTTCCAACCTCTTTCCTACCAAAAAAAAAACCAAACACTAATTCCTCAAAATTCAGCTGTCCTATCACTGCCAAGATCTGACCTAGAAATTTTAAACGTAATTTTTCTTTGTTCTTCCTTGTCCTAAGTCACAACCCTAGAAGCATCATGTTGCTGTTTTTGCCTAAGTCCTGTTACTTTAGATCTTCAAAACCTCAACTTTTTCCCCTGAATTTAGTTCCTGAGCTCTTTTTCCTATGCCACTTGCAAAACTTGCAACTCAAATAAGGCAGGTGCCAAAATCAGTAGATAACTAATCTGATTCATCTCTCAACTGATATGAATTGAATGACATATGGTGCCTTTGACTATCTTCTGTTATCTAGTACATCATGGCTCTTAGACATCACAAAGTGACTGGAATACCTTCCCAGTGGGCTGACACAATACTCATGTTCTCCTTAAGAATTTAGGTTTTGTAGTGAAGGCCTTTGGACACTTGAAAATGTCAATGAAAGGTTCTGTATTTCATCTCACTGATAAGAAAGTTGAAGTCTCCTATATCTCAAAAGGATAAAAAAAGAAGAAGAGGAAGAAGAGAGTCACATCCTTATCTTGATAGTAAACTGTGTCCTAATGCGCTCCCTCCATTTTGTTTTTGTTGTTAGGGAGCTAGGATGATTGTTGCAAAAGGAAGTGGATTTCCTAAAACAGTTTCTGCACTGAAAAAGATTCAAGGAATTGGAGACTATACTGCTGGAGCTATTGCTTCAATAGCATTTAAGGAGGTGAGTAGCTTCTGGAATATTTTGTTTAATCAGCATGAAGCATTTTTCAAGGAATACTATGTCAGGTGGTACCTGTGGTTGATGGGAATGTGATACGGGTGATTGCTAGACTAAGGGCTATTTCTGCGAATCCAAAAGACTCCGTTACTGTCAAGAAATTATGGTGGGCTGTCATGACTCCAACAACTTTTCTGTTAGTTTTTATATTTTATTATGGAACTAGATTTATTGTTATTGTAATTGTTTTAGATACTATTTTACTTACGTTTTTCATTTGTCCAATCTATAATATTGTCATTGGACTTATTGTTTTCTATTGTTTAAGAAACAAACATATTATTAGTTTGACTCTACAACAATTTGATTAAACTTTCAACAAGTTATGTTTTAGCTTGTAAACTGAAGGCTTTGAAAGGTGATTTGAAGCATTGGAATAAGCATGTGTTTGGGGATGTGGCTTTTAGAATGAAATGTCTTTTGACTGAGTTGTTGGAGCTTGATATGAGAGAAAAGTTGCAAGTTTTGTCTCTAGTAGATAGATCTAGAAGAACTGTGATCAAAGCTGATATAGAGCATTTAGCTTCTTTGGAGGAAATTTCTTGGAGGCAAAAATCCAAGGCCTTGTTCATAAAAGAGGGGGATAATAATTCTCGATTTTTCCATAGGTTGGCTAACTCACACAGGTGAACCAATCATATTAGGGGAGTGGAGGTTGAAGGTGTGCTTTATGAGGATGACAGGGAGGTTCAAGCTCAGGTGGTAGAATTTTATAAGAATCTATATCAAGAGCCTGAATCTTAGAGACCTACTATTGATGGCTTGGAGTTTGCTTGCTTGGATGAATTTGAGAGACTATCTTTAGAGAGGGAGTTTGATAAGGAGGAGATTCTTGCAGTTTTAAAGGAGGTTAAAGGTGATAAGGCACCTAGGCCAGATGGTTTTACTATGGGTTTTTTTCTAAAAGTGTTGGAGTGTGGTAGAAGAAGATGTTCTGGCTTTTTTTTGGGGATTTTCATAGAACTTGCATCTTTGAAAAATCCCTTAATGCCACTTTCTTATGTCTGATTCCTAAGAAGACCAATGCTATTAACATTAAGGACTTTCGTCCTATTAGCCTTGTGGTAGTTTGTATAAGCTACTATCAAAAGTGTTGGCACATATGCTTCGTTGTGTTTTGGATAAACTTATATCTAATTCTCAGAACTCTTGGTTTACATTCTCATTGCTAATGAATGTCTGGATGGTAGAATGAAGTGGTATTCCAGTTGTGATTGTCAAGTTGGATATTGAGAAGGCTTATGATCATGTGAATTGGGATGCTTTGTTTTATCTCATGGAGATGATGGGTTTTGGAGAGAAGTGGGGGAGGTGGATGAAGTTTTGTGTTTCTACAGTCGATTTTTAGTTCTTGTTAATGGCTATCTAGTGGGTTTTTTTGGTAGTACTTGGGGCCTTCGCCAAGGGGACTCTTTTTCCTATTGGTGATGGAAGTTTTGAGTATGCTGTTGAAAAGAACAAAATAGGGAGGCTTTATTAGGGGTTTTCAAGCAAATTCCCATTCACAAGGAGGTTTGCATATTTCTCATCTTCTTTTCGCTGATGACACTATCCTTTTTTGTAATGCAACTAGGGAACAACTTTTATATATTCGGATGGTGATGATTTTCTTTGAGGCTATCACAGGCTTGAAAGTTAATATTGGTAAGAGTGAGATTGTTCCAGTGGGGGTGGTAGGGAGTTTGGATACTTTGGCTAGTGTCTTAGGTTGCAATGCTGGTAGGCTGCCCATGATTTACTTGGGTATGTGTCGTGGAGCTCATTTTAAGGATCCATCAATTTGGAATCCTATTATAGAAAAAATGGAGAAGAAGTTTTCTGATTGGAAACGTTTATATTTGTCGAAAGGGGGTAGATTAACTTTATTGAAAAGTACCTTTTCAAGCCTTTCCACCTTTTTCTTATCCTTGTTTTCTATCCCTCCAGCGGTGGCGGATAGATTAGAAAGAATCCAGAGAAATTTCCTGTGGGGGAGTCCTGAGGAAGCTTTCAAATATCCCTTGTTGCTTGGAATAAGGTGTGTTGGCCAATTGAAACAGGAGGTTGGGGGATGAGGAGGTTTGGGTTGTTTAATCAAGCCCTGCTTGGAAAATGGCTATGGCGTTTTGGAAGTGAAACCAATCATTTATGGCGTTAGGTTATAGCTACCAAGTATGGAGAGTCTAGTGAAGGTTGGTGCACTAGAGTTAGTAGAGGTGCTTAGGGATGTGGAATGTGGAAGAATATTAGGAAAGGTGTTGAGAATTTCTTTGGTCATGTGTTTTATGTGGCGGAATAGGGTTTTCATATTCAATTCTAGTATGATCTTTGGTGTGGGTACATTCCCTTAAAGGATCTTTACCCTTATCTTTTCTCTCGTGCTATAGGTAAAGAAGCTTGGATTTTTGAGTTGATTAGTATTTCACCAGATGATGGTAGTAAGAGTTGGAATATTCAATTCCACAAGGCTCCTGATGATTGGGAGGAGGAGAGAGTGTTTGTTTTTTACAAGCTTATTTATTCCAAAATGCCTAGGGGTGAGGGGACTGATAGTTTGTTTTGGAAGTTAACCCCAAATGGTGTTTTTGATGTGCTCTCTTTCTATAATTCATTATCTGCTCCTCCTAACTTTCCTTTCCCATGGAAATGTATTTGGAGTAATAAGGTACCTAAAAGAGTGTCTTTCTTTTTATGGACTGCAACTCGAGAAAGTATTCTTACTATTGACAACCTTGTAAAAAGGAACTTGTCTTTGGTTAATTGGTGTTGCTTGTGCCGTTGTGATGGAGAAATAGTGGATCATCTTTTACTTCATTGCAAGTTCGCACACGCCTTATGGAGTGAACTGTTTTTGATGTTTGGTTTGCAGTGGGTGATGCCAAGGACGGTTGTTTATCTTCTTTTTGCATGGGAGAATTATTTGGGGTTACACTCTTCTTCGGTTTGGAATATGATTCCAGCTTGTTTGATGTGGCTAATTTGGAGGGAACGAAATACCCGCACTTTTGAGGACATTGAGAAATCTGTGGATTTTTTGAAGTTTTTGTTAGTTGGGACATTGTTTGGGTGGTTTTGTACTTGGGGTTTTACACAATGTATTTCCATTTTTGATTTCGTGCATTCTATCTCTGTTTGATTTGTTTGTATTTGTTT
Source organism: Quercus tomentella (assembly GCA_028535165.1). NCBI lineage: Eukaryota > Viridiplantae > Streptophyta > Magnoliopsida > Fagales > Fagaceae > Quercus > Quercus tomentella. The sequence continues at coordinate 51,065,882 of JAPQVY010000133.1, read as the reverse complement.
CTAGTACATTTTCTTCATCATCGTGAACATGACGTACTTTTTTTAATGAAGATATCTATTACCTATCAAAAAAAAAAAAAAAAAAAGATTGATACCATATGCATTATGCACTTGCATCATTTTTTCGACTGTTAGAAATTTGGCAGGATTCTTTACAATATAGGCTTTCATTTAAGTAGGACTAAAATGGAGCACATGGAATGCAAGTTTAGTAAAAGTAGAAATAAATATGAAGGGGCTTTAAGACTTGATGGTCTAGAGATACCAAAGAGCGAAAGTTTTCGATATGTTGGATCAATAATTCAAAAATATGAAGAGTTTGAATATGATGTGAATCATATGATAAGAGTAGGGTGATGAAGTGGAGAATTGCATCAAGAACATTGTGTGGTTGTAAAATACCTATGGGGGATCCGACGACCGAGGAATCCCGGCCGAGGATTAATTTGCCCAAACCAGACCAAGACGGGTAAGCAAACTCCGAGGATTCCGCCTATCCAAGGAGAGCAAGAGAATCAGAACAACTAATACCCCTTAGAAGCCCAAGGATAGGAGAAGAGACAGTAGTTGAAATAAGGTTGGTGGGAGGAAGTTTCTTGAAGGAGACCTCCCACCTTTGCATTGAATGCCCAACACCAACCTTATCAGCTATATTAATGTGGAAATAACCCCTGAACAGTAACTTCACAGCTAGCAACTCCTACCACTCTAGAAGGGTCTTGATGGGAGAAGTTTCTAAAGAAATGCCCTGGGACGTACAAGTGGAGGGCTGGGATGCAAGGAAAGGGACTGTAAAAGGAAGGTAACCTCCTAGAAAAAGGGGATGGACAATTTCTAAGTAACAAGAGAACTGTGAGGAGAATTCAATATTACCTTGTAAAGAACTAGAACTAAATTTATACACAAGAAGTTGATCCTCGGATCCACCCGAGGAGAATATTATCCTTAATTGATTTTCCATTTGCGCTTATCTACTACTTAGGATTCTTCAGTCCTAGACTTGGACTTAACCTTGTATTGCACTTGAGTTAGTTAGCCACTCTTTTAAAAATTCTATTGTTTGGGTTTGATTTGAGGGATAAGGTACCACTAATCTAAGTGGGCTTGGGCCTTTATTTTTAGAGTCTCTACAATTGGCGCCGTCTATGGGAAACCATTTGCAATCTTCTTCATCCAAGCTATGGCTAACTCCAGACAAGATAAAGAGGAATCTGTTGGCTTGCAGCGTGTGGATCACTTTGTCAATCTAGAGCGGAGGAGAGATTGAGAGCATAATCGAACTCTTAAGCGTTAGGGTGGAATTACAACATACAAAACATACTAATAGGAGCCAATCAAGAACTGGAAGTTGTGTCCCATGAGCAAGAGACCCGAAATCTCAGGTTGGAGATTAAATCATTTGCGTAAAAAACTTCACCGTAGGGCGCATGTTAGGGGAGATCAAACACCCCCATCAAGCTCAGGATCTGAAGATGAGGGAGACTATAATTACAGACCGAAGTTAAGGACTCCCCCCTAGTGAATCTTTCTCTACATCTTCACACTTAGATAGGGTGGAGAAACATAGTAGAAGGTGAGGTGAGAGCTCATTTCCTAGGAGCATGGGAAACGATGCAATGAGTGAAACTCTACGCCAAATCTTTAAGTCACCCTTCATGCGAAGAATTGATAGGGCCAAGCTTGCCCATAGTTTTACTCAACCTACTTTTACTGTTTACAATGGAAGAACTGACCCCGTGGAACATGTGAGTCACTTTAACCAAAGGATGGTCATTCACTTGAGAAATGAGGCCCTTATGTGTAAGGTTTTTCCTTCTAGCCTCAGGCCTGTTGCCAAGAGATGGTTCGACGGGCTGGAAGAGGGATCAATAAGCTTTTATGAAAAGCTGACTAGGGCTTTCAGAGTGAGATTCGTGACGTGCAGCAGGGTTCCCAGACCTTTGGACTCTTTGTTGTCCATGGTGATGAGAGAAGGGGAGATGCTCAAACCTACTCTGACAGGTATCGGGAAACATTTAATGAAATTGATGGGGATTTCAAAGGTGTGGCCATAAGGACTTGCAAGGTTGAGCTCCCAACATAACACGATTTGAGAAAGTCCTTGACTATGAAACCCGCCTAAAGTATGCGTCAGCTTATGGACCGCATTGACAAGCATAAGTGGGTTGAAGAGGATCAAACCCAAGGAAAGGGAAAAACCAAAATCTTCCCCCCTTAAAGGAGAGATCCTCAGCCTGAAGGGAATAATCACAGTCGACCCAGGAGAGAGTTTGCTAACCAATCATCAAGGACTAATGCCCAAGTAGTCAACTCGGTATTTAAGGAGCCGGTGTATCAGATCCTCAAGAAGATAAAGAACGAACTTTATTTCAAGTGACCCAATAAGATGGAAGGAGACCCATCCAAATGAAATCAAAATCTTTACAGCCAGTATCATCAAGATAGAGGACACACAGCTAAAGACTGTAGAACCTTGCGTGATCATTTGGACCAGTTGGTGAAAGATGGGAAACTGAAGCAGTTCATACACCAACCTTCAGGGAAAGCAAGTCAAACTGGAGCAGGGTACCAAAGGGAAATTGCTACTCCGCCATCCTTGGGAACAATCAATGTGATTTTTGCCACTCCTAGCCGCGATGCTGGTTCATGTTTAGGTATTATGTTTGTAGCTTCGAAACCAGCACTTGAGGAGCAAGTTCGAGAATCTAAGAGGGTTAGGCTTGAAACATTGCTGACTTTAGGCTTCTTGGAGGAAGATAAAGTTAGGACTTTTCAACCCCATGATGATGCCCTGGTTGTGACCCTTTGTGTTGGGGGTATGATGTAAAGAGAGTCCTAGTAGACCAAGAAAGTGGAGCTGAAATTATGTACCCAGACTCAAGCCTAAGGATTTAAGCAAGTATGACTCTCTTTGGTTGGGTTTGATGGGAGAACCTTGATTCCTCGAAGGATGATTAAGTTACCTGTGCAAGCAGGGAACGAAGTGGTGCAAGTGAACTTTATTGTGGTTGAAGTTTATTCTTCCTATACAACTATTTTAGCAAGGCCCTGGTTTCATGCCATGGGAGCGATGTCATCTACCCTACATTTGAAAGTCAAATATCTCACCGTGGGGCGAGTTGGAGAGCTTGTTGGAAGTCAGACAATGACTAGACAATGCCTAGTGGCCGCAATCAGACAGCAATCATTGGATAAGGCTTCTTCTACATTAGAAGAGGCCCTGTAGCAATAAGCTGACCTCGAGGGCAAACTCGAGACTGAACTGCAGGGTTTGCTTTGTGAGAAGTTAAAAAAGTGGTGATCGGATCAGATGGGGATAGGTATTTTCAGGTGGGGGCTCAACTACTCCCTGTTGAAAAGGAGGAACATATAGGTTTTTTGAAGAATAACGTAGATGTTTTTGTGTGGAGTGCTTATGAGGTGCTAGGAATTGACCCAGATTTTATATGCCATCATTTGAATGTAAATCCTATGGCTGTACCAAAAAGGCAACCATCTTGGCGCTCTTCAAAGGAGCATGCCGAGGCAGTAAAGGAAAAGGTGAATAAGCTCAAGCAAGCAGGGGCAATCAAGGAAGATTTTTACCTCGAATGGCTAGCTAATATTGTGGTAGTGAAAAAGAATGGGAAGTGGCGAGTATGTGTTGATTTCACGAATCTGAACAAAGCATGTCCAAAGGACCCTTTCCCCATTCCTCGGATTGATCAGCTAGTGGATGCGACGGTTGGACATTCTCGAATGAGTTTTCTAGATGCCTTCCAAGAGAAGGCAGCTTTCTTAACCCCCACTGGGAATTATCACTATCGTGTGATGCCTTTCGGCCTAAAGAATGCTAGATCTACGTATCAGAGGATGGTGACTCGGATGTTTGAGTCTCAAATTGGGCAGAATGTTGAGGCATATATTGACGACATGGTTGTAAAAAGCAAGCAAACTTCAGAGCATTTGAATGACTTGGGAAGTGTGTTCTCAGTTCTCAGGGAGCCCAAGTTGCGTCTTAATGCTTCTAAATGCTCCTTTGGTGTTAGTTTGGGCAAGTTTTTGGATTACATGATCACTCACCGAGGAATAGAGGTTAATCCCAATCAAATCAAAGCCATAAATGACTTGCACCCACCTTGGAATCCCAAAGAAGTGCAGAAGTTGACAGGAATGATGGCCGCCCTGAATAGGTTCATCTCTCGGTCAGCAGACTGATGTCGGCCATTCTTCCAGCTCCTCCACAAGTGGAAAAACTTTCAGTGGACCAAGGAATGTATTGTTGCTTTTGATGAGTTGAAGCGGTATTTATCACACCCTCTTGTTCTCTCCCAACCCGAGAAGGAGGCCTTATATGCTTATATAACAATCACTGATCATGTAGTAAGCCTGGTCCTAGTCATAACAGATGTTGGGGTGTAGAGGCCTATCTACTATGTTAGCAAATCCTTACAAGAAGCAAAAACTCGTTACTTACCCTTGGAGAAGGCAATTTTGGCCATCATACATGAAACAAGGAAACTTCCTCATTACTTCCAAGCGCATAACATTGTGGTTCTCACCTAACTCCTTCTGTAGGTGCTACTTCGGAAATCTGACTACACGAGAAGGATTGCCAAGTGGGGGACAATGCTTGCGGCTTTTGATATTAAATATATACCCCGTACTACTATAAAGGGACAAGTGTTGGCAGACCTAGTTGCTGAGTTTATCGAGGGTGCCGAGGAAGGCGAGATGCCGAGTCCCGAGATCTTTGTAGTCTCTACACCCTGTCCTCCAGCTTGGGAAGTTTATATTGACGATGCAGCTAATCAAAAAGGATCTGGTGTGGGAGTTGTCCTAGTATCCCTCGAGAAGATAACTGTGGAAAAATCTTTGAGGTTAGGTTTTCCAGCTACAAATAATAAAGCAGAGTATGAAGCCCTGTTGGCTGGGATGGCGATGGTTAGCAGGCTAGGAGGAAAGGCCATAGATGTCTTCTCGGACTCAAGACTAGGGGTTAGGCAAATCAATGGAGAATTTGAGGCCAGGGACCAATGAATGCAAGGATATCTTATCAAGGTTAGGCAGGCTCAGTCCAAATTTGAAGCTTTCTCCATAAAGCAGATCCCAAGAAGCCAGAACTCTCACGCTGATTTGTTGGCTATGTTGGCCACCTCTTCGAGATCAGGCCTCCCTCGAGTTATAATCGTTGAGGATCTGTTGGTTCCTGGACATAGTGACCAAACCCCGATTGGAATACATAGCATACAAGTCGGTCCGAGTTGGATGGACTCATTAGTTTCGTTCTTAAGGGATGGGATACTTCCTGAAGACAAAGGTGAGGTCGAGAAGATTCGAAGAAAAGCTCTGCAATATTGGCTTTCTGAGGAGCAGAAGCTGTATAAATGCTCCTATTCGGGACTATATTTACTATGTGTCCATCCCGAGATTGTGAAGCCCTTATTGGAGGAGTGCATGAGGGAATTTGTGGCAGTCATACTAGGGGGAGGTCCTTATCACATAGAGCTCTCACTTAGGGATATTGGTGGCCTAGCTTGCAAAGGGCTGCTCAAGATTATGTTAAGAAGTGTGCCCAATGTCAGAGATACGCTCCAAATATCCACTAACCTGGAAGAGTCTTGAATCCATTCTCCAGTCCTTGGCCATTTGCTTAGTGGGGATTAGACATAGTTGGACCATTCCTAAGAGCAGCAGGGAACTGAAGATGGCTTCTCGTCGGGATCGACTAGTTCACAAAGTGGGTCGAAGCTGAACCACTGTCTAACATTAGGGACGTAGATGCAAAAAAGTTCATTTGGAAGAATATTGTCACCAAATTTGGAATTCCCCATACATTGATCTTGGACAACGGACTCCAATTTGATAGCAAGGCTTTTAAAAAATATTGTGGAGAGCTAGGTATTAGAAATAGATATTCCACTCCTGTCTACCCGCAAGGGAACGAACAAGCCGAAGTTGTCAATAAAGTCGTAGTTAATGGATTAAAGAAGAGGCTAGATGAAGCGAAAGAGAAATGGATGGATGAGTTGCCACACGTACTACGGACGTACCATACTACACCCCAAAGATCAACTGGGGAAACTCCATTCTCAATGACCTATGGGTCTGAAGCGGTCATCCCTCTTGAGACAAGGTTCTTGACATTGAGGACTAGCCAATTCAGTATTGAAGAAAACGAAAGTTTGCTCTCGGCGAATCTGGATTTAGTTGACGAAAGAAGGGAAGTGGCCTTGGTCCAAATGACACATTATCAACAGAAGCTCAGGCAAGGATACAACAAAGGAGTTAAGGCAAGGCCGCTGGCTCCTGGCGATCTGTTCTTACGAAAAGTAGTAGGAACTGCCAGGAACCCATCATGGGGTAAATTGGGACCAAATTAGGAGGGTCCATATCGTATCACGTCAGTAGCTGGGATTGGGGCTTATTACCTAGAAGATTTGGACGATAATGTTGTTCCATGTCTTTAGAATGTAAACAATTTGTGTAGATATTATCATTAATAACACTTTGGATCCCATCCAATTCTATGCTTGTTATTTAGTGCCTGATTTTCCAAAGTTATTCATTACATCTTGTCTTATGTGAAATTGGCTAAGTGTTAAATAGAACCTCGGCCATGTTCGACTCCTCGTGTCACAGGCTTTGGGTAAATTAACTCTTGTGTGAAATTGGCTAAGTGTTAAACAAAACCTCGGCCATGTTCGACTTCTCGGGTCACAGGCCTTGGGTAAATTAACTTTTGTGTGAAATTGGCTAAGTGTTAAACAGAACCTCGGCCATGTTCGACTCCTCAGGTTACAAACCTTGGGTAAATTAACTCTTATGTGAAATTGTCTAAGTGTTAAACATGACCTTGGCCATATTCGACTCCTCGGATCACATACCACGGGTAAATTAACCTTTATGTGAATATGGCTCAATCCAGAAACATAACCATAGTTATGTTCGATTTCTCAAATCATACTGTCGGATTTAAATCAGGTTTGTGGTGACTTAACATGCTTTGGGTCATACATTTTGGTCAGGAGAGTGTTAAGAAAAAGCTTAAAGTAAAAAGTAAGTACTTAAACAAAACAAGAATGTTATAAAACTCGGATCTATTCATTCAAGCTCGAAAAATGTTTACAGATAGGGCAAAACAAAAGAAAAAGAAGAAAAGAACAACTACTACGCCTAGCCCATTACAAAAATCTGCCTATGTATCAACCTAACGGAGCTATTTTGCTGCTTCTTTCTCTTTTTCTTTGCTCTTCTTCTTCAGTTGTTCAACTTCTTCAACCTCTTCTGATTCTAGTTCCATCATTGAGGTTGGAACCTGCTTCTCCTTCTTAGTAGAAGGTTTACAAGTTGGAAGTTTCGAGGACTTAGGCACTGAGGAGGCAGAATTTGGATTTGGCACAGGAAGAGCAAAACTGGGAGCGATGTGAAGGGCAGGGGGTAGTAAACTTTGCTGGGCCCCCTGAGGTCAAAATTAGCACCAACTCCAGCAGCATTAAGGGCTTCACCCCATACCTCAAGGTAGAAGGTCCGAACAACATCTCTAAGTTGGGCGGTTACGCTCTAGGCAGTTTTGGCCATGCTCGCATCATAAGCAACTTGCTTAGCCTTCTCCCTCTCAGCATCTTTATTACCAAGCTCTTTCACTTGAAGCTTGATTTGCTTTTTGGCTGAAGCTAGCTGCGTTTCAGTTTTCTTCAGAGAAACTTGCATCTCTTCGGCTTGCTTTTTTGCCCCCCCTTAAGGCAGCTTTAGCGCTCTTGCGCCCCCTCTCTACCTTGGTTAGGTGGAAGAGAGAGTCTTTATACTTTTTCTCTACCTTGGCCAAGGCCCTATCCGAATTTGCCAGTTTATTTTCTACTTCTTAGGACTTTGAGAGATTGTGGTCGACCCATTCCTCGGTCACAAAGGATGCTTGTACAGCCTGTAAAAAAATACACATGTTGAAGACTTAAGTTGCGTTTGGATTGCGCTGAAAATCAGCGCGTTTGCATTTTTCCTCTTTCTTCTTCTTTTTTTTTTTTTTTTTTTTTTTTTTCCACGCGTTTTTCAGACTTGCGGTTACTGTTCATGTACTGTTCAATGAACAGTAACCGCAAATTTTGACTTTCCAAACTTTTTTAGCCAATCAGAGCACATCGTGTACTGTTCACGGACCCACAAATTTCACTTTTCAGCAACTTTTTCATTAAAAATGGGTCCCACGGTACTATTCACACATTTAAAAATTATTTTGCTACAGTATTTTTCAATTTTCAGTTTCAGTTTTCAGTTTTCAGCTGTATCCAAACGGACCCTTAATACAATGGATATGAATAAATCATATGGGAATTCTAGTGTAGTGAGCAAATCTTGGCAAGGTCCCTCTTTAGGGAGAGGAACACTTCACGTTTCCTCATGTTCTTTAGCTCCTGCATATCTCGGGGAAGGAGCAGGGCCTGTTCAAGGCACTCGAACACTAACTCGGACCGGCCCTTTTGGGCATCCATCAAAGTGGTCTCAAATGTAAGAGGGTCACCTGTGCTAAGCACGAAGGCCGGGTTCCAAATGGTGGCCTTGGTGCGCTGTTCCCTTTTAGCGCTTTTCTTGGCCCCTTCAAAAGGGCCTTTCTTCTGTTGCGCCCTCATAATCCTGGGCTCCTTGGAGGGTGGTTGTTGGGTAGTTGGGGGTATCTCCCCCTCCTCAGAGCCATCCTTCCCGAATGGCTTTCCTCGTTTCCTCTTCTTTTCAGCCACCTTCGAGGTAGAAGGATGAGGTGGGGCAAGAGTAGATGGCCAAGATACAACCAGTACCACGGGAGCATTCCCCCCCCCCCCCCCCCCCCCCCCCCCACATGGGCAGTAAGTAGTGCCAGAAGATCGAGCGTCTTCTCCTCAATCACCATGGCTTCAGGAATATCAGCGGCTTCTTAGCTGGTGCTGACCTGAGCAGTGACACAAGGACGATGACTGGGCTCGGGGGTGTGTCCTCGGAATCAGCCCGGTAGAATACCTCAAAGTCCTCTTTATCAGCTTGGGTGGGCTCGGAGGTTGGTTCTTCTCGTTCCTAGTTGGAAGGGGTTGGCTGCTCGTGTGAGTAGAGAAGCTTGGCAACAAGTTGAGCAGGTAGCCCAGCATCTTGAGGACCAGGAGGAAGAGGTTCAGTCAAAAATCTAGGGACGGTTATGTCAATTTGTGCGAGCCTTGGATCTTTGGCTTTAATCACGTGTTTGGGGGGTTAGAAGCGTTTGGAGATGGGCTTAAACCCAAGGATCACGTGAACCGTCCAAAGTTTCCTGTCTCGATGGAGAAAGATCTTGGATTGTAAAATCCTGTTAAGATTTGCAAAGTTCACCAAGTTGCGATTTGGAGCAATGTGAAATGAGGAGAGAGGGTACTCTAAGTTATTCTAAGTCCTCGAGCACCCCACCTGGTTCCTCATCTTGGGTAGGGCAATGCAAACCATCGTGCCATTCACTCGAAACGATGAGGAAGTCTTCGTTCATACCCTTTATGGAATCGGAAATACAGGAAATCAATCTAACAACAGGAACTCTACACCTAAAATAGTAACCTGTTTCTTTTCCCTTTTGACAATTGTAAACCTAATTCACGTCATGCCAGGTGAGGTTGGTCCCCATTTTTCAATTTAGCATATCTACACTACTGAGGACCTTAAAAAGGCTAGGAGAGCACTTGGTAGGGGAAAGCCTAAAGTTAATAAGGAAATCCCTAGTCACTCTACCCATGGAAATCTCCATTCCGCCTTCAATAAAGGCAATCATGTGAATAACTACGGACTTAGGTGGTTTATTCACAAGCCACTCTCCTAGCTCATAGTGTTGAAGTTCTACGTTTTTAGGGATTCTATACTTTGCCCTAAAAGCGGCCATGCCCTCGGGAGTATCAACTAACTTAGCAAACCTACCCATGTATTCCTATCAGGTAAAATAAGAAGGGAAGAAAGAAAAGGAGTTTCTTTTATAAATGGGTGAGAGGCTAAAGGCACTTACGAGTGCTAAAAGAAGACCTCCTCGGACTACTGCTTCGAAGGAAAATTGTAAAGAGTGTGTAAATGGGAAAAATTACTCCCACTCCCCCTTTATATGGGGATGGGAAATGAGTGGCAAATTTCCCTCTCATTAATCCCAAGAAATTTGGGCCGTTGGATCAGCATCGCAACGTAGAACATAGGGGGATAGACAGTTGCCTAATGCAATAACTGTAGTGACATGGATACTGAAGCGTCAAGAGCATTCACAAGACAGGTGAAATGATTTCCCCATGTGGGAATGCGTTTAGCACGTACCAGCTCTCCCAATACTACTAAAACCTCCCCCTCAAAGTGTCTCCTGAGAGCAAGGTTTTAGGGGGCTATTGTGGGGGGTCCGAGGACCAAGGAATCCTGGCCAAGGATTAATTTGCCCAAACTAGACCAAGACAGGTAAGCAAACTTCGAGGATTCCGCCTACCCGAGGAGAGCAAGAGAATCAGGACAACTGATACCCCTTAAAAGCCCAAGGATAGGAGAAGAGACAACAACTGAAACAAGGTTGTTGGGAGGAAGTTTTCTGAAGGAGACACCTCCCACCTCTGCATTGAATGCCTAGCACCAGTCTTATTAGCTGCATTAACGTGGAAATGACTCCTGAACAGTAACTTCACAGCTACCAACTCCTTCTACCACCTCCAGAAGGGTTCTGATGAGACAAGTATCCAAAGGAATACCCTAGGACATACAGGTGGAGGGCTAGGATGTAAGGGAAAGGACTATAAAAGGAAGGTAACCCCCCAGAAAAAGGGGATGAACAATTTCTAAGGTTGTGTTTGGTTCATGTAAAATATTTTCCTGAAATGATATTTTCGGGAAAGGAAAATATTTTCAAGTGTTTGGTTGCATTTCAAAAAATGTTTTGAAAAATATTTTCTGGTGTTTGGTTGTGTTCTTGAAAATACCATAGAAAACACATTTTCTACTTGTTGCTCACATTTTCTCACATTTTCTCAGCTACCAAACAAATATATAATATCATTCCTCAATATAGAAACACAAAAGAAACAAAACCCAGAAAAAAATTCATCAAATCCGGTCAAATTGAGAGAAGAAGGAAGAGAGAGAGGCGAATGGGTTCGATCTAGAGGCGAGATCGCGCGGCGGAGGCGAGATCGAGTGGCGTTGGAGTCGATCTTTGCTTGATCGGCGCGGTGCTGCGATCGACGAGACCGGTGAAGTGTGGGTCGTCGGACTGGAGCTCGGTCTGAGGAGTGCGCTACTATGGTCGTTAGACTGGAGCTCGGTCTGAGGACTGGGCTCTCTCTTCTTCCTCTCTCTCTCTCTCTCTTTGCGCGTGAGTCCGGAAATGGTTTGAAGTGAAAATTTTGACTGAAACCAATTTCCGGGTCAGCCATTAAAACACACGGTCATCTGAAAATATTTTCCGGAAAATTTATTTTCCATGCGCAACCAAACACCTGCATTTACAGAAAAGCATTTCCGGAAGTGATTTGAAGTCAAAACAAACACAGCCTAAGTAACAAGAATACAATGAGGAGAATTCAAGATTACCTGTAAAGAACCAGAACTAAATTTATACACAAGAAGTTGATCCTCGGATCCACCTAAGGAGAATATTATCCTTAATTGATTTTCCATTTGCGCTTATCTACTACTTAGGATTCTTCGGTCCTAGACTTGGACTTAACCTTGTATTGCATTTGAGTTAGTTACCCACTCTCTTAAAAATTCTATTGTTTGGGCTTGATTTGAGGGACAAGGTACTACTAATCTAAGTGGGCTTGGACATTTATTTTTTGAGTCTCTACAATACCTATTATAAGTTATTTGTTAGTAAAATTTGAATGTACAAGAAAGTACTATTTGCTATTTGTTAAACTATTATATCATTAAAAGAGACATAAATTACTTGAAGTTTGGATTCTAGCTTAGTCTTAAAATTTCAAGGTTGATTAGCTAAACTATTATATGATTAAAAGAGACATAAATTACCTGAAGTTCGTAATATCCCTCTAATTCCTCCTCCATCAATGCTAAGAATGGTGATTAGGTATCCATATTCTTGAGGATGAATTTGAAAAAGTGGTTTTTTCTAATCCATTAAGACAATGCAACGAAAATATAGGTTTCAAAGGCTGTGTGTGTATGACTGTAAAATATACTTAGTGCAAGTACATGCTTGATGGTAATCCTATATATAGTAGCATTTTGGTCAAAACAAAGTCTTAGTTGGTAATAATTGTAAGTCTAGATATGCCTATGACAATATTACAACTTGTTGCAATGCTAGTTGTAATATTGTCACATATTAATATTACATTTGGTTGTAATGTTGTCATATGCATATCTGAAAAAGGAAAAGGGAAAAAAATGTTGAATATTAAGCTAAGAAAAGAGAAAGTGATGCTATAAATTCAAATAGGGATTTTTTTATCTAATTTTGTCAAAATAGGAAAATCTTTCTGATTAGATTTTAAGATAGGAGATATTTGAAATTATAGCATCATCACTCTCTCTTTTTCTTAGCTTAATATATATATATATATATATATATATATATATATATATATATATATTTAGATTTTAATATGACAACAATACAAGTTGATGTAATTTTGATATGCATGTGACAATATTACAACAAGCATTGTAACTGGTTGTATATTGTCATAGGCATATTTATATTTATTACTTACTAGAACTTACAATTATTACCAACTAAGACTATGATTTTGTTTTGACCAAAAGGCTACTATATATAGGATTACCATCAAGCATGTAGTTACACTAAGTACACTTTACAATCGATACTCATATACACAACCTTTGATACCTAGATTTTCGTTACATTGTCTTAATGGATCATACAAAACCACTCTTTCAAATTAATACTCAAGAATATGAAGACCTAATCACCATTCTTAGCATTGATGGAGAAGGAATAAAAGGGATAATTCTAGGCATTATCCTTGATTTTCTAGAATCCGAACTTCAGGTAATTTGTCTCTTTAATCGTAATATTTGCTATTTGTTTTCAATAAGATATGTGGGAATATCTTTACTTCCTAGTTTAGGAGAAAGCTACTTATTGATGCTAAAAGATTGATTCTCTCTCTCTCTCTCTCTCTCTCTGTGATAGTTACAACAGTGGGGGAAGGGAGATTCCAACCTTGGTTCTTCTAATAAAGGAGGGTAGACTATGCCACTAAGCTACAAGGTAGGCAATTGTACAAGGATTTAGGGTAGCTAACAGGGCATGAGAATAATCGTCATCTTGATCCAAGTAGTAAGTGTCTTGCTGCATTTGATCACAAAGGGGCGTATAGCATGTAACCCAACAGAAATATTAAAGGCTACCCAGAATTCAACTACAAGTTCATTTCCAAAATGAAATGTTATAGATCTATGGATCTACCTCCTTAGTAAGAACTAAGTAAGCTAGCTGATTGCTTCATGGTGAAGCACTTGGAGGCTAAATAACAACATGATGACAAGTTGCTGACAATGCATCTATCCTTTATAGGAGTCCTATATTACAAAAGTACCTCACATATTTCAAAAATTGCAAAAATAACTTTATACTCTTTTATTTTATTTTATTGTAAGACCGTACTTGAGTAAATCCCATGGGTTTAAAGCATTCAAGTGGCATGCGCCTAAGATCAGAAGAATTTTTGTGATTCCTCTCTTCAATAAAGTTGATATTCTTGGACCTCTTTCTTTTCTTTTCTTTTGTTTTTGTTTTTCGTTATTGTTTTTTTGAACTATGGAAATTGTGTGAAAATGCACTGCTTATCTGATAATATATATGCATCACGGATCATACTAAGCACATTTATGGCAGCCTTCGTGATTTGATCAAAGTGATGACAGGATGATAATTTGATTGTCTTTCCTGGAGTTTGTGTATTTAATGCATGTCCGTGTTTGATGTTTTAATCTTTTTCTGGTTTTATGTTGTGTGGTGATAGGAAACTAGCAGCTCAGCTAGTTGATCCTACCCGACCTGGAGACTTCAATCAGGCTCTCATGGAGCTTGGTGCAACTGTATGCAGTTCACTGAACCCAAGCTGCTCTTCATGTCCTGCATCTGGACACTGTCGTGCACTCTCAATCTTTAGACATGATAGCTTGGTATTGGTTACAGATTTCCCACTTAAGGGGGTAAGGGTCAAACAGAGACAAGATTTTTCTGCTGTATGTGTTGTGGAGTTACTGGGAGGTCAGAGAACATCAGAAGGAAGCCAAATTGACAGTAGAGAGGTACTGGGAGGTCTGGAAAAATTAGAGGGAAGACAAACTAACAATAGATTTCTTCTTGTAAAAAGGCCTGATGATGGTTTGCTTGCTGGCCTCTGGGAATTCCCGTCTGTCTTGCTGGATGGAGAAGCTGATTTGGCCACCAGGAGAGAAGTAATTGATCACTTTTTGAAAAACAATTTCGGACTTGATACCAAACAGACCTGCGACATAGCTTTCAGGAAAAATGTTGGAGAGTTTGTCCATATTTTCTCTCACATTCGTCTAAAAATATATGTGGAACTGTTGGTATTACATCTAAAAGGTTTGTGCTTGCTCTCTCTCAAATTTTGTAACAGGGGTGTGCTTTTATGAAATAAATAGATTTGAATGTTGCTGTTCTTTGAGTATCAAGTTATACTCTTAAATATGAAGCATTATTTGCAATAAATTCAAGTAGTCAGAATTATTGGCACTTAAAGATGGATAGTATCATATTTATTATAAAATTATTATAGGTGATTTATAAAACCATATTATCATAATTAAGGTAAATTTTATCATGTCAATTGGAATGCACAAAACCATGGTTTCATCTAAACCTGATATGAGTAGTAAAAATCAAAATTTTGCCTTGTGTTTAGAAGCATATAAATTGGAATGAAATCATTTGGAATTTTGGTGTGCTTGGACTTTGGATATGCTCTGCTCCCGGACACTTAGGCCTTTTGCACACTGAATTAGAGACCTGGAAAGCTCATTTTTTCACCATACTTTTCCTGACATTTCATGCATTGCTGAGGTTTTATTCTGTCTCCATTGTTTTATTTTGAAGATCTTACTTTTGTTGGTTGGCCAAAGTGAAATTTATACCTTGCTTATATTTAGAAAATGATACAAATTGTAACGCAGTATATTGTTTTAATGGAAATATTATTAAATTTAGCTGCATATCTTTTTATTGTCAAGGGTGTACTTGTCAGACCTTTTTTTTTTTTTTATTCCATTAGTGAAGTGGGGGCTCTTTGAGCTTTCTCTGCATGTTCATGACTTTGCAATGCATGATCCATGATTTGCTTTCTCTTGGCATGAAGGTGGGGGGAATCACTTGTCTGGGATACAAGACAAAGAAACTATGACTTGGAAGTATGTGGATGGCGAGGCCCTTTCGAGCATGGGATTGACATCTTCTGTAAGAAAGGTAGTCTTAATCCTGCACCTCAAGTTTCCATGATAAGACGATGTCTAATTATAAAGTGATTGCTATAGGATGTAAAAATAGTGCTAATTATGTCTCTAAACATGCATAGTTTTTGCTAACCCACTTCCTTTTTGAAATTTACCATTTAGGCCATTTTGGATGTGCAAAAAAAAAATAAAAAAATCCCTCTTTTCCCCCTTGTTTCCTTCTATAAATTCATTGCTAATAATATGCTAATGTAAAAGTAATGAATCAATCATTTCTGCTACCCTTAACGTTTCCTCTCACAACCCTCCCACCCAAAACAATGAAGAAAAAAAAAAAAAACCCTACTCTCACTCTGGGATTTTAGCCTCTCCCCGTGAAAATATGCATTCAGTATCTGAAATAGATGTAGGCAAATTGATTTGTTGATGTCAGATATGGAAGAAAGTTTAAGATACTTCAGTCAGTATGATTAGTTGTGGAGATGACAGGATTTGGTTGTGATTCTAGCTCAATGTAAGGAGTTGGATCTAAAATTCTTGCTTACTGTTTTCTTTTTTCTATTATCTTGAGTATCCATTTCAATTTCCAATAGGTTAGAAAATGGTTCTACACCTTAAGAACTTTGGAAGTAGCTAAAATGCTAAAATTAAAAATTAAAATTAAAAATTAAAAAAAGGGAAAAAAGGGTAAAAGAGTCTGGTGAAATATCTCTCTAGTTTGCAAGATTGATAATGCTGCAATGGGAACTTTATCAAACCAATATGATAATCTATGAAGCAGATGATATGTTGGTTGGAATGGCAGAAGCCACCAACATCTATACTACTATTTAAGGGGATTCCTCTGTTTGAAATCCTTATTTTTTTGGTTCAAAAATGCCTCTACGCTCTTATGTTTAAGTAAAGATAAAACTAAAGGACAATCTGGTAAAAATACAACTCTAACTCCCACTAAAACATTGCCTAACAAATAGGACCACTCTCTTGTTAATTTTTAAATTGCTGTATTTATTTATAAATTAGATTCTCAAAATAAAAATTATATATAAAAAATAAATTTACAAGTTTTTTTTTTTTTTTTTTTTTTTTGCTACAAAATAAACGTGTAATATTTGTTCATTTTTTGAAGAGCCTCATGACACTCTTGGTTATATTAGTTGTTCTAAATACATAATATTAATGAGAAAACGTGCAAATCTCAAATTAGAATGAATGAAAAATTATGACACTAAAAAAAAAAAAAAAAAGCCTCATTGCACTCGCAAAACGTGTGTGATGAGGCTAGTAGATACATTATGGCTGATATGTAAAGGTGTCAGATCTACTTTTATGAATGAATTTTGAGTATTGTATTCTAATAAGCTTTAGTTAGAATGAAACAAAGCAAATTATGTGAATTTTAAACCCATTAGTTGCAAAATTGGAGCTTCAGTTCAAAATTATGCGTTTTTAATTAGGAGGTGAGTAATGGATTTAATTCTTAGGAAGGCATTTTCTTTTCTTTTTATTCATATTTGGATTGGTGAACTCATAATATGTCATTCATATTTGCATTTTCAATTAGTTGCTCTTAAATCTTTTTCTCAATGCAGGTATACACTATGGTTCAGAAACTTAAGCAGGAAAAGTTGTCCTTTAGTTTTACCCCATCAAAAAAGAGAAGTAGAACAACTCGGAAAAAATAATAAATCCCTGAACTGAGCCTTTTGCATTAACTCAAGAAAAACTTCTAAGATTGTTGTTTTTGCATTTATCTTCCAAAAATGTGCGCATTGGCCATGCAACGCTGCAGATTCTGTGACAGCTGGTCCTTCTAGCTTTTGTATGTCCTCTTTATATTTTTTCATTTCAAAATAGGATATGCAGGTTGAGGAATGAAGTTACTATTCTTTTATCATTTAGTGTTTTTATTTGATTGCGTTTTTATTATAGGAAATAATATATATATATATATATATATATAAAGGTAGTCGTCAATCCGTGCGATACACGGAAAACTTTTAGACTATTTATTAACATGTACATGTCTAAATATTTTTCTAATTTCTATTATTTGAAAATTGAACTGGCTCCAAAATAAGATAAAAGCTATAATTTAAAATTTCCTTATAAAGAACTTTCCAAAATTGTACGCATAAGATCCTTAAAAATGAGAATTAGTAACAATTTTGTCATAGTACTACAAAATTGTACTACAAAAGAATTAGTAAACAAAATAAAAATACAATTTTGCTTACATCTTCAACTTTATACAATACTGCTTACATCTTCAACTTTATACGATACTTTTCAAGAATCTATTTCCTTTATTAGGCTCTTCAAGCTACTTAATTTTTCACCAAATTTGTATCGAGTATAACGCCAAATTATACCAATTGATCTATTTGTAAACCCAAACTATTAGGTAACACGTTAACTACCCTTCTTTGACCGCAAAATTCAGGATTTTGTCATATTTTGCTATTCAAATACAACTTCACACATTTTATAAGGGAAAGAACAAAACAAAAGAGCCTAGTCATTATTATCAATCACCAACCTAATCTAAAGGAAGAATGCATCAACTTTGTCCACTCCAAACATGCCCAAAATTGGATAGAGTGGAGGCTCTGCAAATAATTCAAGCATAACTTCTTCTTCTTCTCTCTCTCTCTCTCTCTCTCTCTCTCTCTCTCTCTCTCTCTCTCTCTCTCTAAAGGAGTAAGTTTTATTTGACTTTAGTTTCAGACAAGAAATGCAGGAAGTCAATCATTGAGTTCATGTTTTATGTAGAGGACAAATCATGCTCTAAAATCATGAAATTATATGCTAATTTAAGTCATCAAAAATTTGTCAATCAATTAGCTTCTTAGTTGCACAAATACCTACACAGATACGGGTACGATACAGATTGGGACACGGGAGTACGACAATTTTTGAAAAATAAGGGTATGACTCGTTAGGGGTACGACAATTAATTAATTATTAATATTTATATTTAGGTATATTTTTAAATTTAGAATAAATTACAAAGTTGGTCTTTATCCTTTACACCATATCTCAATTTAGTCCTTAACATTTCAATTGTGTCAATTTAGTCTCCAACCTTTTCAGGGTTGTGTCAATTTAGTTCCTACAGTTATCTCTTCGATAGAAAAAGATGATATGTCAAACAAAACAATAAAAAATTATTTTCCATGCCACATCATTTGCTAATTATACCTCCACGTCAAATTTATTTTATTTTTGGTTAAAAAACTAAATTTAAAATCTAGAGATGTCATCACCAAAATCCCTAAAATCATTAACTCATCTGCCTCTCTCTCTCTCTCTCTCTTTGGTGGTGGAAGATCTTTCTCTTGACAAGGAACCTTACTACCCCAACAACAACCATGCTAAGAGTATACTCTTCCTTCATTGTTTCTAAGAAAGGAGCGTAATCTTCTTGTGCTGGATTAACAGAACGTCTTGTAGCTAGAGAATTCACAGGTGCACCTACTCCATAAATCCACTTCAATCTTAGAATTGGGACTCCAATTAACTAGGAAAAATGGCCAATTCTCATAAGCATTTAGAAAACCAACCAAGAAGAATATTAAAAGAAGAACCAATTCTGATAAGCTTATTTAATTCTCTCTGTCTCTCTCTCTCTCTCTCTCTCTCTGTGTTGTACCACCAACAAACAAAACCGGTAGAACCAAAGACCTAAAACCTCCAAGAATCCCACATCATGACACGACGGCACCACCAAATACCCAGCCAACCACCATTTAGTCGAACCAAAAAAAAAAAACTCTCTTAGACCACCACAATGACACCACCAAAGACAATAAAACCCAAACACAACCACTCCAAAAACACCCAAACACAACCATATCAATCACTTAAATCCAATGTCAAACCCATATTTCATTCACATGGGTTGAGGAAGACCCATTTGTTGGGCAGAGCTTTGATTCACACTCCAAGGCTGAGGAAAGCAAAGGTTTTGAGATTGAGCTTAGCGACGGTGCCAAGAACGATCTAAGCAACGATGGAGGTGTTGTGGTGGTGGTGGTTCAAGAGAGAGTTTTTTATTTTTTGGGCTATGGGTGTTTGCTCTGTTGCGGCAAGGAATATGTTTTTCGGTGGTGGCTAACGAGAGTGAGGGGGGAGAAAAGATGGAGATGAAGATGAGTAAATGATTTTATGAATTTTGTTGTGTATGTGTCTAAGTTTTAATTTAATTTTTTTATTAAAATAACTAATATGGTGGTACAAATGGGAGATGATATGTCATGAAAATTTTTTTTTTTATTGTTTCATTTGACACGTTAGCTTTTTCCATCCAATAGATAACGGTAGGAACTAAATTGATACAACACTGAAAAAGTTGAGAACCAAATTGACACAATCGAAAGGTTAGAGACCAAATTGAGATATGATGTAAAGAATAGGAACCAACTTTGTAATTTACCCTTAAATTTAATATATACAAATATATACTTCATTATTTTATTCGTAAACTTATAATTTTGTTAAAGTTAGAACCCATATTTCCTATTTAAAGTTTAATTATATTATAACCCAATTAATTTGGTCCAATACCATGGTTCTATATCACTACCAATATTCATTTTTTCTTTGAAAATTATTATTACTAATATTCTAATATTCTAATCAATATATATATATAAAAGCACATAAGAGAAGAGTACATATAAACAGCCAAAACTCAAAAGATGTTCAACTAACACAATTTTTATTTTTTTATTTTTTTTATACAAGATAGAAATTCTACTTTAGTTTAATCTAAACGTATATATGCGTGAAGCTCCCTCTCAGAGACTTGAACTCTGACCATTGCCCCTCACACTCCACAAATACTTATACTTGTGGAGTGACCATTACACCAAAAGTATGCGGTGGTCACCTAACACAATTAATACCAAGCAAACATGTCAACAAATTGATGAGGCACATAGGGAAAATTATTAGGTACTCTCGAAGTACCATAAATACGTACTCCCTCCTCTCACATGAATGGTGGATCCCACCATGAATTTAATTAGTGGGACCCACCATTCATGTGAGAGGAGGCAGTATGCATTTATGGTACTCTGGAAGTACACAATAATTTCCTGGCACATAGCCCATCGTCTGACTTAATGGAAAAAAAAATCCAAATTTAAAGAACCATTTCAAACATACAAAACACCTCACTTTGTTACAAAAGTTAAAACTAAAGTCTTTTTAGTTTTGTTACACACGAATAAGAGAAGCTCAATCCGGCGAGAATATGGATTCTGTAAGAGTCTGAGTCTCCGATGAGTTGAAAAGAAAGGTGAAAGTGGCGATGTCCTACGGTAAGAACCACGAATTTTCAAAAAACCTAATTTATTTTGTACCGGTCTAAAATGAGTATAGCACCAAAATCCATCGAAATCGACAATATTGCCGTGTCTGGGATGTACTAGCGTGTCATGACCGTGTTGCAACTGTATCCGGGCCGTACCCATTTTACTTTGAAGTTAATCTATCAACGAAAACCTGAGAGAGTTTGATACTTATTACTTTCTCGACCTCGAACCCTACTAAAACCACTGAAAACCTTGGACAACTCTTAAAAAAAAAAAAAAACCTTCTGCTGCTAAAGCTATGAACGACACACCGTGAAAAGAACCGAAGCAAACAGATGCAAACAATGTTATTACTAGTAAAGCAAGGACTACTGAACCTAAGGAGATCATCTCTGTGTTTAGCTCTTTAATTGTATAGTTGAAGAGAGTCTTCCACGGGTCGGGTAAGGGTTGTGAAATAGAAGTCATGGTCTTCGTCGGGATGGGTTATTCAATTATTCTATTAAGTTGTAAAAAATAAATAAATTAAAATGAGGTGTAAAATTGTGGAGGCTGCAAAGCGGAGGTGGCACACCCTTAAAAGGTCAACAAAAAGTCGACAGGCTTCAGTTATATAATATTTATAGATGATGATTCTTTACAAAAAGTGTGTGATAGTTATGCATTAAATCTCGTAATAACTCAAAAAAACAAAGACTAAAAATTCCACAAAAACCAATGTATAACAACATTTGCATCAATTGTACTAAAAAAATGTCATTTTTACACGAGGAAAAACTATGATAAGCTTTCTCCAAAAAAACAAAAGAAAAACTACTATAACTATTTCAACATACCACTTTTCAATACACCCTGCATCACATATCTTATTTTAACACATCACCCATTAAAATAACTTTAAAAAAAAATCTAACCTTTAATTTAAAAATAAAAACATCAAAAACTAAAAACAACATCAGCACTAAAACTACAACCAACATAACACCTGAAACCAATCTGAAAAAATCATCACCCATCAGAACACCCAAAACCAACCAAAACTACAACCACCAGCAACTATAACCAAACAACTCGATACCCAAAACTAACCGAAACTCAAGACCGGACACTGCTAGGTTTTAAAGATTTAGATTTGAATATTTAGAATCAAATTTGTATTGTGTTGGCAAACCGAGAACAAAACATGTCTAGACTAGGTTTTAGGCAATGCTTAAATGTGGGTGTTTCAAGGTTCAAGTCCAGCTAAGTTCAGAAAAAGGGAGTGTGATTCTGCCTTGCTCGACTAATCGAGAATTAGGCTCGATCGATCGAGAATCACAGGCATAACTTTTTCTGCAGATTTTTAAATAGGCCCAAGCCCGTGAAAACGTTTAGGGTTTCATCTAAACTTCTCCACATATAAAAGGAAAAACCCTAGCCATGTTTTGGTGAGTGGAAGAAGACTTATGTGTTACTCTTTATGAGATCTGAGAGGTTTTGTACCTTCTAACTACACAAGAATCTACCGGAGCAAAAACTACAATCAAGCATTTGGTAGAACATAGTTGCTGCATCAAGATCATTACTAAAGGTGATCTGAAACCTTTGAGTAGGATCTCAAAGTCACAAGCATGGCGGCTTGTGTTGCTGTAAATCCAAGCTGAGAAGGAGTCCGTGAATTCGGAACTCGCACGTGGTCGTGTCAGTAAGTTACTACATGAGGTAGCAATACATTTAGGGTTAAATCTGATTGTAAAAACTTCAATTCTCTTATAGTGGATTTGTTTTACCTTAAGGATAGTTAGGTTAAATCCTCTCTAGGTTTTTACCTTGAAACAGTTCGTTACATTAGTTTTCCTAGGTCATCATATCATGGTATTATTTACTTTTCCGCATCGTTGCATGATATGATTTATTTGTATTTAACCTAGATCTGAAAATTAATCTAAGTAATCACTTGGTTATAGGTTAAACAATCTATTTAAGGGGTCTAAATGAACAAACAGGCACTATCACTAAAAACCCATGGCTAGAGAGGGATGAGAGTAATTGCAACTCAAGATAAACACCGCCATTGAAAACCTATGGAGGGAGAGAGAGAGAGAGAGAGAGAGAGAGAGAGATAAAAAACAAGAAATTGTTTTTAGCACTTATGTCATATCGTCTTATTTTTAAAAATATTATTATAGCTCTGTGCCTTTTTTTTTTTTTTTTTTTTTTTTTTTTTTTTTTTGAGATTTGGCTCTTTTGATATTGGTTGTTTTTAGATGTTTGGTGTGTTAAAATGCTAAAAATTTAGCACAGTTGATACTAATGCTCTAAGACTATTATGGTATGATATTTAATACACACACACACACACACACACACACACATATATATATATATATATATATATTAAATCAAATTTATTTTATATATCATTTTATTCAAAAAAGTGAATTTGACATTTATTAGAATTTAATATTTGTGAGAAATATTGTCAGTTTTTTTTTTCCATCTTTAATTTTTTTAACATTTAGCAATTTTTAATAAAGGACAATGATATTGATTATAAATTTATTTTTAAAAAACAAATTATACAAATTTTTAATTTATAAATAATTGAATGTTAAGCTAGACATCATATTCTATTCTCAAATCAGGGCAAAATATCCTTTCTTTTTGAAGTATATAGCAAAACACTCATCTTTCCAAAGTATCTAGCAAAATTTCCCTGTTTTTGAAACTCAATTTTAACAAAATTGAGTTTCAAGTGCAACTTGACATTAGCAATTTCGAGTTCTATGCGTATTTTGCCACTTAAGTGTTTTTTGAAATACACATAGAACTCGATTTTGAGGATA
Source organism: Quercus tomentella (assembly GCA_028535165.1). Classification (NCBI taxonomy): domain Eukaryota; kingdom Viridiplantae; phylum Streptophyta; class Magnoliopsida; order Fagales; family Fagaceae; genus Quercus; species Quercus tomentella. The sequence continues at coordinate 51,042,340 of JAPQVY010000133.1, read as the reverse complement.
TTGAGTTTTACACAACTCGATTTATTAAAATTGAGTTCTAAAACAGAGCTATTTTACTAGATACTTTAGAAAGAGAGATGTTTTGCTACATACTTTAAAAATAAAAGGCATCTAGCCACTTTTCCTCATCAAATCATGTTATGCCAAACTATGAAATACAAATTTATTGTTCTATTCATGTGCTGTAACCAAATAGATTCATGTGCTATAACCAAATAGATGCATAAGAATTGTGGGGTACAAGAATTTAAATGAGGTATTTGCGCCAGGTGTCATACCCATGGCCGAGGGGGCCATTATCATGCCGAGGAAGTCACACGCCCGAACAATAAGGCGATGTCAATGGTACGTTACCAAAGGAGGTCATACTGTAGAGAAAGAGTTTCGGGGAGGGAGATAGCCCTAACATGACTGAAGGGATGGTGGCTGCCACCACATTTAATGCATCCCACCAAACCTCTTAACTGCATTTATGTGGAGAAGACCTCCGAACAATGCTACCTTAGTTGCCCTAACTCACAAGGGGCTTGGGAAGATGGCCTGAACGATCAACAAATGGAGGGCCATGATCATCTAAAGGGAGCTATATAATGTAAGAGACCCTCTAGGGAGAGGGGATCGGAAAATTTGTGGAGAACACACTGTAGCAACAAAAACTGAAATTGTATCCAAGTCTAAAAGAAATATATTCAAGAATCATTCTCCTCGGACTTCGCCGAGGAAGGATTTCCTTACTTAGAACTTGTCTTTCTTTGCTTTCTTAATATCTTTAACCCACTGTGCATGTTGCATGATCCATTGAAACCTAGCTTTTAAGCCCACGCTCTACAAATTTATTGTGTTGGGCTCTTTGGGCCTAAATCCTTCTATCCTTTGGGCTCAGGAACCAAAATGCCACCCTTACAAGAATAATTATTACTTATTTCATTACAATTTTTTGTATTCCTTATAATACTTATTCTAACATTGAGTTTCCACTTTCTAGTGGTAACAAGTCACAAAGCCCACAACTTTACATTCCACCGTATTTTTCATGTAATGATTATATGTCATGAGTTAGAACTCATTGACTTATAGCTATTTTGTAGTTAGATAAGTAATTAATTATGCGATCTCCAACCTATAGAGCAGAACACGAAAGCACTAAAACTTTTTTCTTTTTCTTTTTTTTAAAGAAAAAAGCTATAAGCCTATAACTTTTATTAAGCAAGAACAGCTAAAATCAGCTAAAACTACAGCATTAAAACTTGAATATAAAGAAACATGACAATAAAGTATAAAAGTTTGGATTTTTTTTTTTAAGTCTCCAAGAATATTACAGCCATTTACTTGCAGCTTCACCAGACAATAGAACATGGATCTAACAAAGTTGATAACCAGATTCTAAATATAGTTTCAGCAGCAATCTACTTGATGATGTACAAAATCGTCAATGAGCTGATCGTCCACATATGCTCCAATTATGGCATCTGAAAAACAAGAGACAAAGAACCAACAGAGAGCACCGGTGGGATGCCGACCAAAGACCCTACAAAGGTTAAGTTAGTGATAGAAGAATCTCCAAGAACTTAATAGTGTAAGATTTAGGAAATTTCACGTGTCTTAAGGAAGATGAGGCTTGGTTCTTATATAGTAGTGTAGAGTTGACCAAGATCCCTTGAATGTAGGAGCTTTCCTTGTAAAGAAGATTTGGAGTTAAGGCACCGAGATCTCAAGGCTTCTCTTCCCATATGGGGAAGATACGAACGTGTAGTAAGGTGTTTGGAAGTGGTGTGCAAGTTATTTCCATATAGGGATACATGAGTTGAGAGCACGTGAAAGTTTGTGGGACCTAGTGTACTCAACCGTCAGTATGCAAATCATCCGAGAGGGGTCCAATTGAGCTCCCATCAGGTCACACGTTGGGCTCAAATAGAGCCACTGTCGGGCTCAAATGCCTGCTATCCGACGAGTCTAAGGGAGGTCGACGGGTCCCAGGAAGGGTCTTCTACTTGTACCGTTGGGTCCTAAGGGGATTACATGAGATATTCATCCTGACGGGTCTTTAAGTTTCATGGATATTAGGTGAGCCATCAACTCGATGGACCCTAAGTGAAGTGTTTTATCCCAATGGGTCAAAGTGCCAAAGAAATTTTCATAGGCCAAAAATACCCTTATCACTACTTATCCCTTAAGATTCTGTTTCTCACCATCAAATTATCGTAAGCTGCACAGGAGAATATTAATGTTTAGATGATGGATCACAAAAGATTCCTTTAAAGGACTATGCCATCCAAAAAATTGTATGTTACCAACAATAGGGATGACAAGCAATATTGCTCATCCCATACAGGAAAGCTATAAAGAGTTTATTATTTTTCTTCAAAAAAACTGAAAATGTTTTTTTTTTGGGGGCATTTTGAGTTAATGCGGCATGATTGGGTTTAGGAGTGGGATAATTTAGTCTCACCGAATTTTTTAATCCATGTGTGCCATATGTTCATAATTTTAAAATAAGGTGGTTTGGTCCAAGTTAGATACCATGTTAGCATTTTGTTAAGCCATGTTGGAAGAATTCCGAATCCACTCTTTTTAAAAAAGCGTGTGTAGTACTTTTGTGTTTACGGGCCAAAGTTTTAACACAAGAAAGCCGAAGTATATATTTTATTCGGTACATATTCTTTTTTTTTTTTGAGGATCCGCTGTAATAATGAGAAAGATTTCTACATATATGCAAAAATCGATTGATAATCTCAAAATCAGATAAATCGACCCGAGTCAGCTTACTAATTGGATGCCCTACTGCGTTACAAAATTTCGCTTTAGCCAATGAGATAAACTGATGGACTTAGACAGAAGGTCCTAAAGTAGAATGGTTTGCAAAGTTTAGGGACGGAAAACAATTTTCTAAAAGTTTAAGGATGAAAAACGAACTTCTAGGAGAGTTTTCATTTTTTTTGGGGGGAGGGGGGGGGGGGGGGGGAACTGACATTGCCATTCACACAACTCTAAATTTGTTTGGTGGTCTCATTTTGTAGCTTCAGTGCACTTTAAATATTAATTGTAGAAAATGTTAGCCTAATGTGGTGGTCTCATTTTGTAGTTTCAGTTCTATTTAAATATTAAGTGTAGAAAATGTTAGCCTATGTGATACCCTGCACCATTTAATACCTTAAGTTAAGCTAACTTACCCTAGTAATGTAAGGTTAAATTAATTTAGCATAAGTGATATATGCTTAGTAACTATTTAATTCTAAGAAAGTTAATTTAAAAGCCAAGTTATAAGATAAAATGCTTAATTGATGGTGTAGACATCGCATTTTGTACCCCTTACGACTTGGGCCCCCATTCCCTGATGATGCCTGAACTATAAGACCCAAGGCTAGTTTAGAGCCCAATCAGATATCAAATTGACTTAAGGAGTGTTACAATGGAAAATATAATCTTTTAAATGAGCAAAAATCTATTTTTGGAAATAAAATGACTAAAGTGGCCCTCGGCCCACGTACGTGAGCAGTAGCCTGCTACGTGGATCAAAGCATGCGTACGCAGCTAGGGTTTCATAAAAAATGCAAGTTTTCTACAATAATGGCTGAGATTTGGAACAAATCCCACATTGTTTGGGAGCTGTTCCAAACCCCATATTTTCCCACTATATAAAGCCTTACATGGTACATTTTCAAAACACACAAAAATTCCACGGGAAAAATACAAAATTCACTAGAAAATAGTGAATCAAAAGGGAGTTTTTCACAAAACACCCTCAAATCAATTTTGTTTGATTGAGACCTTTTTTGCCCCCAATCCTTTTAGTTTAACGTTGCTAATCACTTTCTTATTGGTTTGTGAATAGATTTGATTGAGGGGAATGGTCAAAACCAAGCTTGGAAAGCTTTTGTGTGAGGTATCTAGTCTAAACTTTTCTTTTTCCTTTCTTTTATTTTTTACTTTTAAATCTTTTTGTTTGCTTTATTTTGTTTGTAATAATATGTTTTAATATGGTTTTTTAGTTTAGGTTTGAATGTTTGTATGTTTAAAATGCTTGTTAGGTTGTTAGAATTCTAGTTTTGAGGTTCTGCCCTTTTTTTTGTTTTTAGGTTTTCTGGGCAAGAACTTGCGTATGCATAATCTTGCTTGCACACGCAAGCTTGTTCTTGCGTGTGCAAATCGCTGCCCAGAAACCCTAATTTTTTTTCCTTTCTTTTTGCTTCTACTTTCATATGTTTGTTTGTTTAGTTTCTTTTCCATGCTCCCATGCTTCTAATGCCTATGTTTCACATGTTTATTTACTTGATTTGCTATCACATGTTAGAGTTAGGGTTTGTTTATTATTTTCCTTGTATTGATAACATGTACATGCATTCACATGCTCATACATGATGCCATAGGTGCTATGTTGTTGAAAGGTAAGTAAAGGTAAGTCATGCATTGGTATGAACATGCATTTGATGATGTATATTTTTTGAATATTTGTTTTATGTCTTTTAATTCCAATTACATTCTTTAAATAATTTTATGATTGCCATGATACCTTGCTGCCATGATTAAGTTGCTACCTCATTTTAGATGTATGATATGATAGGGTTTTCATGTGCTAGATGAATGCTAGTGTTTGTATATGTGTGTGGTTGGGTTCCTTATACTTTATGCATGGATATGTATATGTTTTGGGATAAATGATGCCATGTTGTATGCTTAAATGTATGCTAGTGTGTGTGTGAGTTAGAATATAAGTGTTGAACATGAATTTATCAAGGTTAAGACATAAGACATAATGATGGGAGGCGAACCTTAGGGTTGGGGTAGTCTTGGGTGCCTAACACCTTTCCAAGAACGTACCTATACTCCGAACCCATATCTCTGGTAGTAAGATCAATGGTCCTTCCTCGAGAGGGTGCTATATATATGGCTCCTAGACCATTGCAAAAACTAGGTGGCGACTCCAACAGACTTTCCGTTGTGTCCACAGTGGCGACTCCACTAGGGATAGTGAGTTTAATTCCTATGTGTCTTATTTCTTAACTTTGATAAAAACTATTTCAATGCTTTTTTGCACACACATCACTTGGTTTCTTTTGTCCCTTAACCTCGATTGGTGATGAGTGGGAAGATGGAAGGCTCCATTTGGGCCCAAATCTTCCGGAGTTCATCCCACCAACTCACAATCGGTGCCATCGCATATAATGGGTTTTGAGTATGTTAAAGGTTTGCTACCAACCCACTATGGGGTCTACTTAGACCATCGGTTGGAATCATAGCCCACCAAGTTGTGAGTGACTTACTTATCTATCTCTTTAGCCTTAGGGAGCCCACCCACACTTAGAGAGTTCCTAGACCCTATCACAAAGGATGCCCTTTATATCTCTTGTTTGTTCAACCATACATCATGTGTTCACCTAATTCTAAAGAACAAATAAAAGATGTAAAAATGAAAGTGATGGCCCTAAAGTTATGGTATACCCTAAGATATTTTGGGATAAAAGAAAAGAATTTATCACATATAAGAGGCTTGTCCCTAAATCCAAAGGTATATCTTAACTTGAAAGGTTTATAAGACCATAGTCTAATTGCTATCATAGGCCCAATTGAAAAAGCCCTTTTGAAAAAGAGGACTTTGGGCCTAAGGTTACGAATATGCTATTGACTTAGCATCCAAAATCCTACAAAGCCAATATGAACTTCCCTAATCTTGGGCCTCCTTGTTGTATGCCTAGTCCCAAAATGATGAGAACTTCATGGACTTTGAGAGGAAGGCTACAATATATTCTAGCTAAAGGGCTATTTCAAAAAAAAAAAATTGATGAAATGATGAATAAAAATAAAAAGCCCACAAGTGATGAATATATTGTGAGCCTATGTTTGAGACAAAGGGTTGAAAATTTCTAAGTGCATTCTAATGAAATCCCATGAGAGTAAAATGAGAGCATAATTGTAATTGGGCCTTCATTAAAATGAACCTAAAAATTTTCTAAGGACATCTAAAAAATTAAAAAACCTTTAATTGGGACATGAACTTAATGAAAATGGGGCTTCTTTTAAGCATCATTGCACCGTCAAAGTCAAGAAAACACGTCCCACTCCCATTTGAATTTGAGAGAAAGGAAAGCACTTGATCAAGATTGAGGACACATACCAAGAAGAGGAAGAGACCTCCCAAAAAACAATGACTACCTCCGTGGAAGACTCAATGACACAAAAGACCCTTAAGGCTTTGGTTGAACATGGAGAGGCCCTTAAGAAAATGGGAGGGCATCTCACTAGGCTGAAGGAATCTAAGCTCAAGAAGTCTTCACATGTGGAAATCAATGATGATAGGAGGAAGTGGAAGAATGGGAAGAAGCTCACCGAAAAAACCATAGTCATGAGGGAGAAGATGGAGAAAATCCGACTCGCCTTCCGCAAGGCACAGGGATGGATGATTACCTCTATAACATGGGGGGAGTGAGTTCAAACGCTCCTATTGCATTGCCTCCCAAGTTCAAGATTTTCGATGTGGAAAAGTTTGATGGGACTGAAGATCCGAAGCAACATGTAAGAAGATACCTAAACATCGCTGAAATGAAAGGCTAGATAAGAAGCAAACTTTTCATGCATTTCCTCTCTCATTCACGGGAGGTGCATCAAGGTGGTACTATAGCCTTGATGCAAGCAAAACTAAGGTATGGAATGAACTAGTGGAGTTGTTTGTGGACCAATTCGTCTTCTACACCATGATTGATATGACTTTAAGGGATTTGGAGACTACCAAACAAGGTGTAGGGGAGACATTTTCCAAATACATGACTAGATGGAAGACCAAGGCATCTAGAATGTTCAATAGGCCAAATGAGAAGGACCAAATCAACATGATCATTAAGAACTTGCTCCTGGCTTATAATAGTAGGCTTTTTTCATCGCCTATTAGCTCATTTGGAGAACTATGTGATTGTGGGACAAGAATTGAAGACGTTATAAACAATGGACAATTGGAGAAAACATATAGAGGGAGAGCAACCACCACTAAAGTGCCCAATCTCGTAAATGTGAGCACCATTATACCCCAATAAACACTAGCCTACCTAAAGAATGCTCGTCGAGAATTCTCCGACTTAGGAATGACTCTCACCCAAGCATATGAAAACCTATCCATGCCTTATCCCATACCTCCCACTTGGAACCTTAATGAATATTGCCACTACCACCAAAAATCCAGCCACAAAACCGACAATCGCTTCTGCCTCAAACATGAGATAGAAGACCTCATAGATAATGGAACCCTCCCAAATCCTAATATTATCACTAAACCCAACATTAGAAGTGTTAGAATTATGTGCCCTCAAAAACAATACTATGCATTTTTATTTGATGATAAAATTTATTTTCACATTCATAACTTTTTTAGGTATATTTCATTGTTTAAATGTGGCATGTGATGTCACCTCTGTAGGAAAAATCATGTTAATGGTTAAGGAACCAAAGACAAGGAGTAATGATTTTTCATATATTATTAAATTGTTCTAGGCTGTGGATATTAATTGAATATTACCACTGAAGCCTACACTTGTTGTGCTGCTATATGATAGGATGATTTACTCCATCATTGAAGTAGTGACTTTAAGCAAACAAGTGGGTGTAATGTAACAAGTACATACACTGAATTGGATCCGATCAAGGACACCTTATGGAGTGATCATTGTTAATTAAAAGGTTGTTCTATCACATTTTTTTCTATTGTTCTCAAACATGAGGGGTTTGAGTATATTTATTTATTATGCACCTAACTTTGACAATGTCAATTGGTGATGCCAATTTTAAAGGCTATATACAGACACGTTGGGTTATGTGTGTAATGAGTAAAATATATAAATGCTCAACAATGAATCCACCAGTCTCTGAAGAAGATAGTATATTCAGTTGATTTTCATGTTGAAGTTGGACTCAAAACAAAACCGGCCGGTGACATTTTTCAAAAATATTATATATATATATATATATATATATATATATAATATTGTATATATATATTTAAAGAGTTTTTAAAGATATTTTGGAGTCCAATAGAAATTATGAAATCAAGAAATTAAGGGTCACATAAGCTAGGGACATGACAGTGATATTTATCCAGTCCTAGTGGCTTGTGGGAATATAGTATGGTGGAAGGACATAGATATAAAATTGTATGAAATGGGACCTCATTTGTAATTCTCTAATCTTCAGGGGTCAATTGCAATGTGTTGATGGACATTATTGCAATCTGTAGAAGTTCATATATTTTCTTGATATGATTGAGAAAATTAAGAAATAATTTTGGAAAGAGTTTCAAGATAAGTCAATAACGTTCAAAAGGTTATTGATAAAATCCTACGACTGAAGATTAGGATCCCTAAGGATCCCACGTCCAATCTCTCTCTAGGGTTTTAGAAGTCTACTATAAAATAAGATTTTATAATATCATATTTAGTGGTTGGCCATCAGAACTACTATGTGATACTGCAGTCTTCTGAAAACTCAAAAAGAAATAGAGAGAGAGACATGAATACCTTGGGAGGCAACACGCTTGGGTTGCTAAGAGAGGTACGCAATTTTGTTCTATTTAGAATCCATGGTTGTGTGGTACAACGATCTTTAAATGAAAATATGATTTTTGTTTTATATTGCTTCCGCAAAAGTTATCAGTGGTATCAGAGCAAACCACAATTAATCATGGATTTTAAATCATTATTTAATATCAGTATGTTTGCCGTGATTGATATATATATACCAATATATGTGATATGTTAATTGTTTTTATTCGAAGAAGTGGAGAACAACAAAAAAACTGTGCCGTGATTGATATATATGTGATATGTTGATTGTTTGGTTCCGATTTGTTTTCGGCATTCTTGATTATATTTGACATATATCTTGCTGAAGTGGCATGTATCTTGCATCTAATCTTGGCACCGTAGTGCTATAATTGCTTTATAGATTGTCAAATATAGTTTCGTGTATATGTAGTGCTATAATTGCTTTATAGATTGTCAAATATGGTTTCGTGCATATATGCTTATCTCTGTAACCCATGTTGATATATTTTGGTTCATGGACTCATTTTTTTATGTTGGTAAAAAACTTGGGTATTACCGTATTAAGGTATTGAATCTCAATTGGTGGGAGTTGTGTCAGATACATAAAGAATGATATTTAGTGCATTGACTCACTTTACAATTGCATCCCAGTACTGATATATATTAAGTGCTAAATAGGATTATTTTATAGAATAATTCCTATGGCCCTCCATTGTCGGTGAATAAAGGTTCTATTAAATTAAAATTTTTGTTGAAGCCAAAAGGATAGACTTGATTTTGGTTTAGTAGTTCCTCTTGTTTACTTCTTGGGAAGACAGGTGTGTGTATGACTGGTGGGAGTGTGGCTAAAATAGCAACATAATCATACTAGTACATATATCACACTTAGATAATGGTTTGCACTTATCCAAATAAACATGACCACTAAAATAGTGTAAAACATGTTTGATTTGGAGGCCAAAAGTAAATCGGGAGTCATAGATAAATTAAATAAAATTAGAAACATGAGATGAAATTATGATGAATAGTATCTATTTGCCTTTATATGGTGTGCACAGTATATTTCAAAAGAAATTATTGGAGCATGCAAGGTAAGGGTTCCCGATGCCCACTTCGAACTATTTATGAATATAATTGTTATATTCTATTCTGGGAATCTATGATATTTTGTTCTTGTGGGAGGTACCATTAGTTATTCAAAAACCTGAATATGATGGATATATGTATGTGAAAATATTATTTTATATTATTTCGCAGATTCATTATGACCAATTTTAATCCCTTAGCTAAGATTTTGGATGAAAATCGATTGTCTAGACCAAACTATGTAGATTGGAAAAGGAACCTAATCATTGTTCTCACTGCTGATAAGATAGCTCACGTCCTTAATACTGAGGCACCAGAACTTGCTTTAGCTGATGCCACTGAGGCGCAAAGAGATGCATTTAATAAGTGGCATGAGGCTGATGAAATGGCTAAATGCTACATAATGGCCTCTATGACCAATGTGTTGCAAAAACAATGCCAAGGCCTAGTTACAGCACAAGATATGATGCTGCACCTCAAAGAGATGTTTGGAGAACAAAGCAGAAGTGCACGGCAAACTGCTATGAAAAATCTCATGTCCACCAAAATGGTGGAAGGAACTCCAGTTCGGGAACATGTCCTGAAGATGATTTCTTTCATCAATGAACTGGATATGCTTGGTGCAGAAATTGATAGTGAGACCCAAGTTGATGCGATCCTAGCATCTTTACCTGATTCTTTTAATCAGTTTATCATGAACTATAACATGAATAAGATGGTAGTGACATTGTCAAAGCTACTCAATATGTTGAAAGCAGCTGAGGATCTCATCAAGAAAGAAAAGCCTACTGTAATGTTGGCTGAAAAATCTGATACTTCTCTTAAGTTGAAGCCTAAGGGTAAGAACTTTAAGAGAAAAGGGTCTCAGTCATTCAATAAGGCTCAAGGTGACAAAGTGAATAAGGACACTGAGAAAAAGAAAGCAAAAGGAAATTGTTTCCATTGTGGTAAGCCTGGTCATTGGAAGAGAAACTATCGCCATTATTTGGCTTCTCTGAAGAATGACAAACCTGCAGAAAGTATGCCTAATTTGCTCGTTATTGAAACAAATTTAATGGATGGTCCATTTGATTCTTGGTGTGTAGATTCTGGTACAATCTCACACATTTGCAATGTGTTGCAGGGGTTCAAGGAGACCCGAAGGCTAAATGAAGGGGAGGTGATCCTAAAGATGGGGACTGGTGCAACTGTTGCAGCCATTGCCATTGGAACCTTTTATTTAGAATTATCTTCTAGTAGAACTCTTGTCTTAGAAGATTGCTTTTATGTGCCAGAAGTGCGAAGAAATTTAGTTTCAGTTTCAAAACTTGGTTGTTCAGGATATTCATTTCTTTTTACTTCTAAACTTGTTGTTAAGTTTAATAATAAATTTGTAACTTCTAGCATTTTACAAGATGGTCTTTATTTTTTGAGTTCTATTGATAATTCTATTAATTGTGTTGAGAATGATATTGCTACCAGTGTGTTATCTCTTAAAAGAAAAAGAGATGTTAATCCTACCTATTTGTGGCACTTAAGGCTTGGTCATATCAATATTGACCGAATCAATAGATTGGTAAGGGATGGGCCATTGAATCTTTTGAAGGTAGAGCCTTATCCAATTTGTGAGCCTTGCTTACAAGGGAAAATGACCAAAAGTCCCTTTACAGGAAAGGGAGCTAGAGCCACTGATGTATTAGGATTAATACACACTGATGTTTGTGGTCCTATGAATCACATGGCAAGAGGTGGTTTCTATTACTTCATTACTTTTATTGATGATTATTCTAGGTATGGTTATTTGTACCTAATGAAACATAAATCTGAATCCTTTGAAAAGTTCAAAGAATTTCGTAATGAGGTTGAGAAACAAGCTGGAAAATGCATAAAAGTTCTTCGCTCTGATAGAGGAGGAGAATACCTCTTGGATCAATTTAAGGAATATCTAAAAGAAAATGGGATTATTTCTCAATTGACTCCCCCTGCCACACCTCAATATAATGGTGTAGCTGAAAGAAGAAATAGAACCTTATTAGATATGGTTCGTTCTATGATGAGCATGTCAGAGTTGCCAATTTCATTTTAGGGTTATGCTTTGGAGACTGCTGTTTATTTATTAAATAGAGTCCCTACCAAATCAGTTCCTAATACCCCATATGAGTTATGGACTAGTAAGAAACCAAGTCTAAATCACTTAAAGATATGGGGTTGTCCAGCACATGTTAGAAAGTCTAATATGGATAAGCTAGGACTTAGGAGTGATAGATGTTTATTTGTTGGCTATCCCAAGATGTCTACTGGTTTCTATTTTTACAATCCTAGTGAGCAAAAGGTGTTTATGAGCAGGATTGCTATTTTTCTTGAGGAAGATTATAGCTTAAATGAAAGTAGAGCAAAAGTTTCTCTTGATGAACAAACTGATAACCCAATGGCTGAGTTGAATGAGAATAATGAAGAGCAAGTAATAGTGCCCATTGAACCAAGCAAAATACAAGAAACTCGATGTAGTAAAAGGACTATCAGGCCTCCAATTAGACTCACTTTGTTAAATGAGATTTATCTAATGGAGTCAGAGGAGCATGATAATGATCCTTTTACTTATCAAGAAGCAATGACTGATAAGGACGTTGAGAATTGGAAAAGGGCCATGGAATCAGAGATGGACTCAATGTATACCAACCAGGTCTGGACCTTAGTAGACAAACCAGAAGGTATTAAGCCTATTGGTTGTAAATGGGTCTACAAAAGGAAGATAGGACCTAATGGTAAGGTGGAGACCTGTAAAGCTAGGCTAGTGGCAAAAGGGTATAATCAAAAGGCTGGAATTGATTATGAGGAAACTTTTTCGCCACTAGCCATGCTAAAGTCCATAAGGATTCTATTGTCAATTGCTGCACATTATGATTATGAGATATGGCAAATGGATGTTAAAACAGCTTTCTTGAATGGACACATTCGAGAAGAAATTTTTATGGACCAGCCAGAAGGTTTCATAGCTCATGGTCAAGAATCAAAAGTGTTCAAGTTGATGAGATCTATATATGGTCTAAAGCAAGCATCACGCAGTTGGAACATCCGTTTTGATGAGGCAATCAAATCATTTGGTTTCTCACAAAATATGGATGAACCTTGTGTTTACAAAAAGGTTAATGGGAGCACTATTACATTTTTAGTTCTTTATGTAGATGACATACTACTCATTGGCAATGATGTAGGAGCAATGTCATCTATAAAAGTATGGTTATCTAGTCACTTTGCAATGAAAGATCTTGGTGAAGCGTCCTATATACTCGGAATCAAATTGTTTAGAGACCGAAAGAAAAGGTTATTGGGACTTTCACAAGTCAATTATATTGACAAGATATTGGCTAGGTTTAGCATGCAAGATTCCAAGAAAGGGTTTTCACCTTTTAGACATGGAGTTCATCTCTCTAATCAAATGTGTCCTAAAACACAAGAAGAGATAGAGAAAATGAGAAATTGTCCTTATGCTTTGGCTGTAGGAAGTCTCATGTACGCAATGCTTTGCACTAGGCCAGACATTTGTTATGCAGTGAGCATTGTGAGCAGATATCAATCCAATCCAGGTTCTGAGCGTTGGACAGCAGTGAAACATATCCTCAAATATTTAAATAGGACCAAACATTATTTCTTGGTGTTTAGTGGTGAGGATTTGGCTGTCCAAGGGTATACAGATTCTGATTTTCAATCTGATATTGATGATAGAAAATCAATTTCTGGATTTGTGTTCACTCTTGGCAAGGGAGCAATAAGTTGGAGAAGTTGCAAGCAAGATACTACTGCAGACTCTACTACAGAAGCAGAGTATATAGCTGCAAGTGAAGCTGCAAAGGAAGCTGTGTGGATTCGCAAGTTCATTCAAGAACTTGAAGTTGTTCCTTCTATTGAGTCACCCATTACTATCTATTGTGACAATAGTGGGGCTGTTGCAAATGCAGTAGAACCAAGGGCTCATCAAAGGACAAAACATATTGCACGTAAATATCACTTGATACGTGATATTATACAAAGATGTGATGTAGCAATAACAAAGATTGCCTCTGTGTGGTACAATGATCTTTAAATGAAAATATGATTTTTGTTTTATATTGCTTCCGCAAAAGTTATCAAGAAGGAATCCTTTGCCCGATTACCATAGGGCTCCTCCTCCATATCAAAACTAGGAGCAAATAGATGAGATTAAATGGGATTGCTCAAAGTTGATAGAAACTACAAATGTCAATGTCAATGCCATAGAAGTCCAAGGAATATGGGATCAAGAAGATGAAGTCTTAAAAGAAGCGGTAGCGGTGTGGGGAATACTTCCCAAAGGAGTGATAGAACCAAAGAAAAAGGTCTTGGAGGACAATGTAGCAAATATCACTAGGAGTGGGAAGCACTACAAACCATCCTTTTTTGAAGAGGATCATCCTGGTAGTGATTTAGGGGAAGGGTCCAAGCCCACGGAACCTAAAGGAAGAAAACATAAAGAAGAAGAAGATAGGGTCTTAATGCAATTAAAGAAGACCCAAGCTCATGTGTTCGTATGGGGCTTACTCTTGGCCTTTCAAAAGCATCGTAAGGCTCTCTTGGACGCCTTGAATGGGAAAGAAGTGCCTATAGAAACTACACCACAAGAAGTTTTGTCTCTCATGGGAGTCGAGGGTTCCTCACACCCCCTCCTTGCCTTTTCCGATGAAGATCTCCCTCCCGAAGGAGCTACTCACACTAGACCCTTGCAAATCACCATATTCTCTCTGAAAGAACATATGCAAAAGGTGACCGATGCCTTATTCTCTCTGAAAGAAGCTACTGCGTCTTTGCGCCTTAGGGTAACCAAGTGCTTCTTGATCTTCATTATTGATGAAGTGAAGAACTTTGCAGCCAAAAATCTTCTTCAAGTTGGTGAGTGAGTCACGTACTAGGATTCGTGCAAAGGAGTTAGTCACGTACTGGGATTCGTGCATTAAAGGGTGGCGTTCATATATTGAAGAGTTTAGAGGTTCTGAAGCGATAGAAGGTTTCTGCTGTAAGTTCATCTACGAGGATTGTAGAGTCTAGGGACAAAGGTTTTGTACTAGATCTGAAACTTCTCTTTTCTATAGTGGATTGCTTTTCGGGAAGGTTTCCCCCCAGGTTTTTTACTGTGAAACTAGTTTGTTTCATTGGTTTTCCTGGGTTATCATATTTTGTCTTATTTATTTTTCCGCTGCATGATTTTGACATGATATTGATGTTTGTTTATTTTAACAAGTTTTATTGATAATAAATCTAATTAACAACTTGGATTTAAAACTTGTAAATTCTATCAACCGGGGTCTAAATTTCCCAACAAGTGGTATCAGAGCAGGCACACTCTAATTAGGGTTTAATCTTTGCTGTGTTGATCCATTGACCCCTGTTTGTCATGGATAAAGGACAGTCATTAATCATACCTCCTTTATTTGATGGCACTAACTATGCATACTGAAAAGTACGCATGAGAGCTTTCTTGCAGTCTTTAGATGAAAAAGTGTGGTAAGCTGTCGAGATTGGCTGGACTAAGCCAAAGGAAGCGCCGACCGATTGGGATGAAGCAAAGATCAAGGCGGCAAACTTCAACAGCAGAGCATTGAATGCTTTATTCAGTGCAGTCACCAATGAGGAGTTCAAGAAGATATCCTCAACTGAAACTGCCAGGGAGGCTTGGACCATTCTCCAGACAACCTATGAGGGTACTAAGGTTGTCAAAGACTCAAAGCTTCAGAGGCTCACTACAAGCTTTGAAGAGATAAAGATGGAGGATGATGAGTCATTCGATGAGTTCTATGCCAAGCTGAAGGACATAGTGAACTCTGCCTTCAATCTTAGGGAAACCATTCCTGAACCCAAGATTGTGAGGAAAGTGCTCAGATCTCTACCTGAGAGATTCCATGCCAAGATTACGGCAATAGAGGAATCAAAAGATATTGACAAGATTCCTCTGACTGAGCTGGTTGGAAACTTGCAGACCTACGAGCTAGGGTTGACAAGAATAGGCAAGTCGGGTAAAAGCAAGAGCATGGCTTTGAAGGCCAAGAACAGTGAGATGGATGAGTCTTCAGATGATGAAGATTCCAAGATGAAGTCCTACATCACCAGGCAGTTCAAGAAGTTTATGAAGAACGCCAATGGAAAGGGTTTCAACAAGGACCACAGGCAATCCAGTTCTTCTCAATTTAAAGGCCAAGACAAAGGGAAGAAGGATGCTAAGGAAGGTGGTCAATACACTATTCCCTCAGGACCTAAGCGTTTTGGCTGTCAAGGTTTCGGTCACATGAAGCATGAGTGTCCTACATATCTCAAGAGCATTGGGAAGAGCAAGGCACTTGCTATTACCCTGAGTGACATCGAGTCTGAGGATGATTCCGACAATAAAGATGACGGAATCTTAAATGCCTTCACTACCACTGTTAATCCTACTGATGGGATTGTTGAAGATGTGGTTGAAGAAGAGGAATTGGTGGAATCTAAGTTTGAAAAGATGGATGATCAAGATGACATCCATACAGCCTATGAGAAACTATACAAGCTTTCTGAGAAGCATGAGAAATTATATAGGCGAACCACCAAGAAGCTCAGTGATGTGGAACTTGACCATGAGGAGCTTTCCACAAAGTTTGATGAGGCTAATCAAACTATTGGAGCACTGAGGTTCGAGAACAATTTCTTGGCTGAGAAGACTAAGAAGCTTGAAGCAGAGCTGCTTCAAGTCAGAGCTCAGTTGGAGAGGACTTCAAGTGCAAAGCTTGATGAGATGCTTAGCATTCAGAAATCTGCTTCAAATCGAACAGGTTTAGGGTATGGTCTTTCTTCCTCTAATACTGCTTCTTCTAGTACTACTATTTTTGTTCCTCCTGCTAATAATGTTAAAACTGAGAACAATGAGATTAAAACTGAATTAGCTAGTGAGAACATAGACAAGGGTAAATCTATCTTAGGAGCACCCCCTAAGCTTGAGAAGAAAGATGTTAAAAACCCTAGGGCTAAGAAGGCTAACTCTCAAAAGCCTAAACAAAAGAAGCAGCATCTCTGTCATCATTGTGGAGCTGCCGATCATACTCGACCAAATTGCTACAAGTGGCTTGCCACTCAACAGAGCAACGGCATGATAGCATCTGGGAACCAGAATCAGCTTCAATGCTCTCTTGCTCCCCTTGGAGATCTTCTCAAAGCCCTCATGTTCCTTTCGAACTTGAATGGTTTTAATTCTTCCTCTTCACCGCCGGTTCAAGGGTTTGCTAGACGAAAAGGTTCTTCCAAGGTGTGGAAGGAAAAGGGCTCCAAGTGATTCTGTCACTTTTTCTCTCTCCCTTCTTGTTTTTGTGTGTGCATTACTTATGTGTTTTGCGTTCATGTTTTGAGTCAGTCTAGTTTTTTTTGCTTTGGTTGTTTAACATGTTTTTGTTTGGTTATTTTTCAGTTTTTGCTTTGTTTTATTTTTCATATAAAAATAAAAAAAAAAATTGAAAAATCAGAAAAATACAAAAACAATGTGTGTTTTGTGTACATTGGTACTTGTGTACCTTGGATGGCCATTGAAACAAAGTCTTCTAAACTTTGTATCATTTGTAGCTTAGATGAGCATCTCTATGCACAACTAAGCAAGTGAGCTTTGTGGCTCTTGTTAGTGATGAGTAAGATTAAGTTATCTCTTGTACTTAACACTCGTATCACTCTTTTTGACGGGAAGGACTAAAAAATCCTGAGAGAAAGGCATTAATAACCATCTCACCACTGTTGCCCACCAATCATAATATGACACCTGTATGCTTCGGCATAGCAAAAGTGCAGTGTCAATGACATTTGTATGCTTAGGCATAGCAAAATTGGAATGTCAAATATCATTGGGTATTTCTTTTCTCACTCTAATATGCCCATGCATGATATACTTAAAAGAAAAATATGCAAAGAAAAATCAAAAGCAAAAAGATCAAAAATGCTTTAAAAATGATTGCAAGCGTGTATTCTAGGAGATGTGAGAGTTATAGGATGTACCTTGAAGGTGATAGTCCCCATCAAGCAGTTATGATTGTGTGTGAGTTAAAGCGATTTTCTCATATCTCAAATCGTCATAGCATGTATACACATATGCAATCTTACGATATTTTTCACACACAACACACAATATTCTTTGCTATTCTTGATACATGTGCAGGTACAATGTGATTTGGCCATCACAAGGTTTTACATGTGTTAATGTATGCTCACTAAACTGTCTTAACTTGTTTTTGAAATATAAAATTTGTTAGACTTATTTAGTGTGTGTGTGTGTGTGTGTTTTGCATCTTTCTATTATCTTGTCATCCATAGCATCTTGTTTCATTACATTCATGCATTTTTATGGATTCTTTATGCCCCCTGTATCATCTTTGATCATCTTTATATTTCTCGGGTGAAGCGTTCTAGCTTCTTGTACCCTTTGTCAATCATGACAAAAAGGGGGAGAAATTATGGAGACTTTGTGGTTTCTTTTTTAAGATTCTACATGTTAAGAGGAGAAATACATGCCTTTGTAAGGGGGAGATGTGTTTCATCTGTTTAGGGGGAGTGTTTACCTCCTTGTTGTTGTAGGAGCTTCTTTTAGCTTCTTCTTCTTGTACCTTGGGTCTTGTGACCATGTTTGCATACATTGAACTTATCTTCTTTATATGTTGATGTATGTCTTCTTCACCTACCTCTACATGTGTTGTTTCTTTTCTATCTCCATACACATGTTTCTTATATCTTGTATGCAATCTATTATTTCTGTTTCACACAAAGATGCCTTGATGAGTTTTGTTTAAAGTGTTTCAGAAATACAGGTTGTCAAAGTCTACTTGCCATAAACTCTCTTCTTGCAAAGTTTTTCAAGAGTTTGTGTTAAGATAGATTTTATTGTATTCAACAAGTGAATATGAGTTGAGTGATTTATGACTTCTCTCATATGTTCATTTGTTTGTTGTGGTTTTGTCACTGATTGCCAAAGGGGGAGATTGTTAGGACATATGTGTTACACATGTTATGAACATATGTCATGATTTTATGTAATTGGCTTATCCTTTGACAAAACACACTTTACTTGTATTTGGATAGATCTAGGATGTGTTTAATACTTCAAGAAACTTTGTTTCAAGTTCAAGTGTTAAAGCCATGCAAGTCTGTCCAAGAATCAAGTGAGAAAATGCTGAATTTTAAAGCTCGATAGCTCCTCGACACCTGGCTATCTGTCGAGCTCTTCAGCTGATTCTTATCGCAATCTCGATAGCTTCTCGATAGCTGGTCGATCGATCGAGAAAGCTTCTGTCTCCTCGACACCTGCTCGACACCTCCTTGATAGCTGTATCTATTGAAGTTTAAACCTCAACACCTGCTCGACACCTGCTATCTATCGAGGTTACGAAAATCAGAATTTTCAGATCTGATTTTTGTGCCAGGCTTTTGTATTTGTGTAGGGTTTCTTTTCTCACAGCCCTAGACCTATATAAGGCTTATTTTAGAGGCCATCACATAAGATAATACAATGAGAACATATGCAAAAGGTGACCGATGCCTTATTCTCTCTGAAAGAAGCTACTGCGTCTTTGCGCCTTAGGGTTTTGTAACCAAGTGCTTCTTGATCTTCATTATTGATGGAGTGAAGAACTTTGCAGCCAACAATCTTCTTCAAGTTGGTGAGTGAGTCACGTACTAGGATTCGTGCAAAGGAGTTAGTCACGTACTGGGATTCGTGCATCAAAGGGTGGCGTTCATATATTGAAGAGTTTAGAGGTTCTGAAGTGGTAGAAGGTTTCCGCTATGAGTTCATCTACAGGGATTGTAGAGTCTAGGGACAAAGGTTTTGTACTAGATCTGAAACTTCTCTTTTCTATAGTGGATTGCTTTTCGGGAAGGTTTCCCCCCAGGTATTTTACTGTGAAACTAGTTTGTTTCATTGGTTTTCCTAGATTATCATATCTTGTCTTATTTATTTTTCCGCTGCATGATTTTGACATGATATTGATGTTTGTTTGTTTTAACAAGTTTTATTGATAATAAATCTAATTAACAACTTGGATTTAAAACTTGTAAATTCTATCAACCGGGGTCTAAATTTCCCAACAGAGATGCCTCTACCTAGAAGTGAGAAAGAGATAAGGGGTTTCTTGGGTCGATTACAATACATTAGTCGATTCATTACCAAAGTCACCTCCACTTGTGAACCCATCTTCAAACTCCTAAGGAAGAATGAACCACATGCATGGAATGATGAGTACCAAAAGGCCTTTGAACTTATCAAGGAATATCTCTTCCACCCACCTATCCTAGTGCCTCCCAACAGGGAAAACCCTTACTCCTATACCCTTCTATCATAGGGAATGTGGTTGGAAGTATGCTTGCACAAGAAAATGATGACAAAAACGAAGAGGCCATATACTACTTGAGCAAGAGGTTCCATGATTACGAGACTAGGTGCACTCCTGTTGAAAAGTCATGCTTTGCACTTGATTGGGCCATACAAAAGTTAAGACATATCATCCTACCTTTCCAAATATGGGTGGTAGCAAGAATGGACCCATTGAAGTATCTCTTTGAAAAGCCTGCGGGATGAACCAGAAGCTGGGTTACGATGCCCAACTGTGTGCTAACCTAGAACCCACAAAGTGTGTTGGTTGATTAAGACAGCAGGACGGTGGTCATGGAAGTCGAAATCTACTAAGGAGTGTGCAACAACTCACCTGCCGAATCAACTAGCCCCAAAAATGGATGGCGCTGAAGTGCACAACCTATACGCGCTCGTCGGGGCAAGTTCCAAACCACGATGAGTAGGAGGGCGCGGCAATCGCTACAAAACTTGGGGCGCGAGCTTGGGCAGAGCAGCCATCAGTGCAAATCTTGGTAGTAGTAGCAAATATTAAAATGAGAACATTGAAGGCCGAAAAAGGGAAAGGTTCCATGTGAACAACACTTGCATATGGGTTAGTCGATCCTAAGAGATGAGGGAAGCCCATTTGATAGCGTGCTAAGCTCGGGCTTCGAAAAGGAATTGGGTTAAAATTCTTAAACTGAGATGTGGCAGCTGACGACAACATTAGAGAGTCCGGAGACATCGGAGGGGGCCTCGAGAAGAGTTATCTTTTCTATTTAACAACCTGCCCACCCTGGAAACGACTCAGCCAGAGGTAGGGTCCAGTGGCTGGAAGAGCATCGCACGTCGCGTGGTGTTCGGTGCACTCCCGACAGACCGAGTGCCTCCTACGTCCAGTCATACTCATAACCGCATCAAGTCTCTAAGGTGAACAACCTCTGGTCGAAGGAAAAATGTAGGCAAGGAAAGTTGACAAAATGGATTTGTAACCTCAGGAAAAGGATTGGCTCTGAGAGCTAGGCACGGGGGTCCTAGTCTTAAACCCATCAGTTGTTAGCAGATTGCTCGAGTTGCTCCCGCATGCCGACTAGGGGACAGACTAGGAACGACCGCCAAGGCAGTCTTCCTCTAGCAATGAACTGTCGACTCAGAACAGGTACGGACAAAGCATTGCAATGGTCCCTACGGATGCTCACGCAATGTGATTTCTACCGAGTGCTCTGAATGTCAAAGTGAAGAAATTCAACCAAGCGCGAGTAAACAGCAGGAGTAACTATGACTCTCTTAAGGTAGCCAAATGCCTCACCATCTAACTAGTGATGCGCATGAATGGATTAACAAGACTCCCACTATCCCTGTCTACTATCCAGCGAAACCATAGCTAAGGGAATGAGCTTGGCAGAATTAGTGGGGAAAGAAGACCCTATTGAGCTTGACTTTAGTCCGACTTTGTGAAATGACTTGAGAGGGCACGCAGGTGTCCTAAGATTAGCTCAACGAGAACAGAAATCTTGTGTGGAACAAAAGGGTAAAAGCTTGTTTGATTCTAATTTCCAGTACGAATACGAACCGTGAAAGCGTGGCCTATCGATCCTTTAGACCTTCGGAATTTAAAGCTAGAGGTGTCAGAAAAGTTACCACGGGATAACTGGCTTATGGCAGCCAAGCATTCATAGCGACGTTGCTTTTTGATCCTTTGATGTCGACTCTTCCTATCATTATAAAGTAGAATTCACCAAGTGTTGGATTGTTCACCCATCAATAGGGAACGTGAGCTAGGTTTAGATCGTCATGAGACAGGTTATTTTTACCCTACTGATGACAGTGTTCTGATAGTAATTGAACCTAGTAAAAGAGGAATTGTTGATTCGCACATTTGGTCATCATGCTTGGTTGAAAAGCCAGTGGCGTGAAGCTACCATGCACTGGATTATGACTGAACGCCTCTAAGTCAGAATCTGGGCTAGAAGCGACGCGTGCGCCCACCGTCCAATTGTCGACCTGTAGTAGGTGCCCTCAGGCCCCTAGAGGCAAATTTCTTTGGCTAAGCCCCCACGGTCGATGAGCTGTGTGGGCCACCTTGTAGTATTATTCCCACTAAGTGGCGGGTAGAATCCTTTATAGACGATTTAAATACGCGACGAGGTATTATAAGTGGAAGAGTGGCCTTACTGCCACGATCCACTGAGGTTCAGCCCTGTCTCACTTTGATTCATCCTTTCCCCCTCCTTCATCCCCCCTCCCCCCGCATCTTATCAAAACTCTTTGCCCCGTTCCGTCCGAAGGTTAGGCCCCCAATGCCCTTTGCTGCATGCCCTAGCCTTGGTAGCATGCCCATAGGGGGCTGCCTTAGACTTGGCAATGTGCCTTTTGGCCTTGGCTGCTTGCCCATGGGGGCTGCCTTATCTGTGGCTGCTGCATGCACAGCCTTGGCAACATGCTCATGGGGGCTACCTTGGCCTTAGCTACATGCCTAAGCCTTGGCAACGTGCCCGTAGGAGGCTGCCTTGGCCTTGGCTGCTACATGCCCTAGCCTTGGCAGCATGCCCATAAGGGCTACCCTTGATTGATTATGCTCACTTGACATGATTATGCTCACTTGATTGAGGCACAGTCGAATGCCCCTAGTTTGGAAATTTATGCATGGTGATTTTTTAAAGAAAAAGGTTTCTTCTGGAAAAGAGATGATTGATTTTTGATTTTTCAGAAAGGGGGATGAGGCATGGCTGAATGTCCCTAGTTTAAAAAATGAATGCATGATTTTGAAAATTTTTTGATTTGGTTAATTTCCCTTTAAAAAAAAAAAAAAAAAAACCAATGATGATGATGATTATTTAAAAAGAAAAAAGAATGAGGCGTGACCAAATGCCCTAGTTTGACAATCAATGTGAATCTTTGAGAAGTTTTATTGCACAATTACCTTTATTGGAGTGAAAACAGAGCCAAAATGAACCAAAAAAGTGCCCCAGAATGCGAAATAAGTCGAACTGTCCTTGGTGGGACTGTGTGCCAATCGGCACTCTTAAAGTGCCACCAGCACTTGTGGATTGCCAATTGGCATGCCCAATTTCAACCCAACTTTTTGCGCTTTTTGATGCGTTTTTGGGTTTTTTTGAAAAACTTTTTATCCGTTTTGGAATATGAAACACTTTCCTAGTCAACTTCAAACTCTCTAGGCTTATTTAAACATGGTTAGAGATTGGAAAAAACCTATCTTAGCATTAAATCTGCAAACAATCTCTGCATCAAAACAATCAAATGATAGCGACCACACACAAGAATCATTCATGGCCAACAATCAAAATCCTTCTTATTCAATCGCTCATGATATCAATAGATGGTCATTCGTAGCTTTGATTTTGCTACCAAGACCAATTTCACTGCCTTCAAACTAAAAGGGATCAAATCTTTAAGGAATGTCAAGATCAATTGGGAATTTCTCCGTGCCACCGTAAAGTTCTGGGATACTGAAGATCATGTATTCCGATTTAATACTACTGAACTTTTTCCTACTATCGAAGAATTTTCTGCCATTCGGGGTTATGAGTTCGACAAAAAATCTGCAGCAATTTCTTATGATCCCAAGCACAGGAAAATTTTATCTGATGCCCTAGGCCTTTCTATTTCAATTACCAATAGCATGATTGAAGGCTATATGGTAAATTTTCAAATAGCTGTTACAAGGCTTATTCATAGACATACTCATAGTATGTCTGACAACATGCAGAAAAACTTTGGCTTAGCTCTTTGCTTCATGGGAGAGTTCTTGCTTTGCTCTAGAAAACCTTGCTTTTTAGATGCTCGAGCCATAGGAATTGTGGGTCAAGTTAGGGATGGTGATAATCCTGCTTCTCTAATCTTGGCAGAAACTCTTTCAGGGTTGGAGTCTGTATTTCTTGGTGGAGAATCACAATAATTCCTTGGAAGTCCCTTGACTTTGCAAATATGGTTGATGGAAAGACTAGACATGATAGCTATAGCCACTGTTGCCAATTATGGTCCTAGTAATTTCCCCAGCAGGGCTATCCTTAAGACCAAGTGTCAAACTGAAAAAGATTGGGTGAAATTTTTAGAAAAGAAATCTAGTCTTTAAATTCATTGGAACTATTATTGGTGGAAGTGTCCTCCTCCCCTATTACCATCTCCAAGATCATATCATATCTTCTTAGTTGGTTTAAGGAGGGCAACTTTTTACAAGGCCAACAGACTTTTAAGACAATTCCAGTATGAGCAAGGGATGCCGAGTTGTAGAGGAAGAAAACCTTTTATCTTTGTGGACACAACTCCTACTTCTGTAAGGAACATGTTGTTGGGCTTGGACATGGTTGACCGGGTAGATCAATCCTTTGTTAAAGTTCACTTTCACAGGATGACCGTGGAATACTCCAACTGACTGGTGGACAAGATTGTGGATAGAGAGACTGGCATGGTTTCTATGAGAGAACAGTTTCTTGGGGACGGCAAAAGTAAGCAAGAGGATGACAACTATGAATTCAAGAAAAGGGATAGAGATGACGGGTCAGTTGCTACAAATGGAACAAGTGACCGATTGCAGAAGAAAAAGCTGAAGAAGATCTTATTCTTCTTCTTCTTTTTTTTTTTTTTTTTTTTTGTTGCTTTGAACATGTTTATTTAAGAAGTTAGTTTGAAACCTTTTAGCTTTAGGAATTATTTAGGACATCCAGTTTCATGGTTTTTTTTAGGGTTTTTGTCTTGTTTAAGGTTTGGGTTTGTGTTTAAGGTTTGTGTTTATATTGATGAAATGACATGGTTTGTGTTAGAGGAATGAAATGGTTTGATCTAGCAAAACCTTTTTTTATTTTCTCAAATACTTGATGGATGAATGGCAAGTTTGGGTAAGTTGTGACCAGACCAATATATGGTTGCCAACGTACCTCCTTGGTAGAAGGATCAACTAAGCAAGCTTAATTTTCGCCTAGGCTGCCCTTTCAGGTTTTCAACCTAGCAGGCTCTCTCACTTTCTTTTTATTTACTCTCCTTTTGCGTAAATCACCCTTTCGGGTTTTCAATCTACCTTTCCTTTTTTTTGTTTTTGTTTTTAGCCTTAATTTTTGCATAGGCCGCCCTTTTGGGTTTTCAACCAAGCATGCCATTTTTTTTTTTTTTTGGACAAACCTAAGAAAGAAAAATGAAATAATCTACAACCACTTCAAACGTGGCCATTCTTCAGACTACCACCTCAGACGTGGTATTTCTTCAGTTAATCCATATTGGTTGACTCAGTAAAGGGGTTTGCATCTAAGTCCATCAACCTCACTGCTCCCCTAGAATATATCTGCTTGATAATATATGGACCTGCCTGTTAGGATTAGTGCCTTAAAATCCTATTGTATGCCATGTATGACATTATGTATGACTTTATGTTCTATGTAATAAACTTGTTTAATTATTATCTTAAATAATGGTAGCATAAATGTTTGGACATTATCATATAGTCCTTGAGATGCATAGTATGTGATTTATATGATTTAGTCACAAAAGATATAAATCACAAGTTCTTTGTAAACTCAAAATCTTAGTTCATAGTCGGTGATGAAATTGGGCATTTCATCTGCAAAGACTGTAACATATCAATTAAGATGATTTGTCTTGATCATGGAAGTAGAGACTTCTAGTTGATATGTTAATATGTTTTAAGTGTATAAAACATATTGAACTGAACCACTGAGATTTTTTATTCTATCAACAACTGTCAAATGAATAATAAATCTCACAACTTCTCATTTACATAAATTCTCAATCCTAAGGGAATAGTGAACCAAGTCGTGAAATGTAGGTTGCTTTAATATATCAAGAGTGAGATCTAGACAAACGGTCAAAATCTCAGTATGTTGGGCAACCACACGTAATGTTGAAGGAACACATATTCTCAAGATGGAATTCATAGTCTCTTTATAGAGATATAAAATATTCCCTTGAGATAAGTTTAATGGGTTTGGTTATTCAGAGTGTTAGGCCTAACCACTTTAGTAAAAAGTTACTAAAGTTTATACTTTATGAAATTAAATTTCATAAAATATATATATGAATAACTTAAAGGATTAAGGTACTCAAGGATTAAGAGGTAGTAATTTTCAAAGTTACAGTTACAAATTATGACTTTGTATTACTACGAATATTTTCATGAAGGGGTTAAATGTTTAATTAAGTCTTGGGATATAATTTATTAATAAGGCCTAGAGTGCAATCATATTTATATAGTGGTATTAAATATTATAAATATAATTAATGGTAACTTTGGACATGTCAAGAGTTGACAAATAAGTCCAAAGCTCATTGGAGCTAGAGCTTTATTTATCCCTTTTGGTCTCACTCCAAGCCACACACTTAAGCCCAATTGGGCAGGCCCAAAAGGTTAACCCAATAAAGTAACTGCTAAGTGCAAAATGATATGTATGATATAAGGGAGAAAGATTCAGAGTCTTTTCTTAAGATACATTTGGTTATTCTCTTTAACAAATATGTATAGAACTGATTGAGAGACCACACATCTTGGGCACATTGTGGAATTGGAGTGAAGATTGAAAGTCTTCCCAAGTTTGATCTTCATTTGTTTTGAATTTGGTTGCACCAAGGTACACCTTTTTATTCTTTGTTTCTAAATTCAAATGTTGCATGTTATCTCTCATGAATGAAATAGATTCATTTATGCTCCGCTGCATGTTTTTGTATGAGATACAAAACTATATTTTTCCATATGTTTTCTTAACACTACCCAATTCTGTTTAAATTTCCCATTTGTTTCCTTTATTGGGGCTCGAATCTCTTTCAACACTAAGTCTCCTGTCTTCAAATCTCTAGCTCTTACCTCCTTGTCAAAAGCTTTTCTGAGTCTCCTCTGGTAACCTTGGATATGATATAAGGCTTTGAGCCTCTTTTCTTCCATCATGCATAGCTGATCATATCTACTTTGCAATCAATCCACTTCTGGGATTTCACTCTCCAATACTGTTCTCAATGAATGAACACTCATCTCAATGGAAAGGACTGTCTCCATCCTATACACCAACAAATAAGGGGTGGCTCCTGTGGATGAACAAATTGATGTCCCATACCCCTAAAGTGCATAGGGTAACTATAAATGCCAATCCATGTAGTTCTTCGTGCTCTTCTTTAAAATTCGCCCTATATTTTTGTTTGCAGCCTCAACTGCTCCATTTGTTTGAGGACAATAGGGTGATGATTTGTGGTGCTGAATATTGAATTCTTGAAGTAGCTTTTCCATTTCTCCTTTGAAATGCAACCCATTATCTAAGATAATTTCATGCAGTACTCCATATCGACGGATGATATTAGTCTGAACGAACTGAGTGACTTTCTTTGAATTCAACACTCTGTATGAGGCAGCTTCCACCCATTTAGTAAAGTAATCATTAGCCACCAATATGAATTCATGACCATTCGATGTTGTTAGGTGGATCTTCCCAATAATATCTATTCCCCATGTAGAGAACAGCCATGGTGAAGTCATCCTATGTAATGGCATTGGCAGCATATGCTTCAAATCTCCATGGATCTGACACTAATGACATTTTCGAACATGAGCTAATCAATCTGCTTCCATAGTAGTTCAGTAATAACTTTGTTTCATTATCTTCCATGTCAATATGTGTGCATTCATATATGGCCCATAACTTGACTCATGGACCTCTTCAATTACCTGCTGCGCTTCCTTAGCAATCATACAAAGGAGATGAACTCCATCATACGATCTTCTATACAACCTTTCACAACAAATAATATAATTAGTGGACAACCTCTGAATAGTCAATTGATCATTCTTATCTTTAGACTTCGGGTATGTCCTCTCCTTGAGATACTGTAAGATGTCTGAATACCATTCACCTTCTCCATTTAGTTTTTCGTCTCATTCTATCAACATGCAATAAGCCAACTCTTCCTTTTGTTCCACCACTATCGGCCGAGCTTGGTCTTCTTTGGGCCCATCTATTATGGAAGCTAATGTTGCTAAAGCATCTGCAATTTGGTTCTGCATTCTTGGCACATATCGGTATTGAATCTTTCTAAACTTCGATGCTAATTTCTGAAGGCATTCTTGATAAGGCATCAACTTCTCTTCCTTGATCTTCCACCTGTTCTGAATCTAAAAAATTATCAATGCTAAATCACCATACACTTCCAACTCTTCCACCCCAAGACTAAGGGCTACTTGTAATCCCATAATGCAAGCTTCATATTCTGTGGCGTTATTAGTGGCAGGAAAGTTAAACCAACCAGAAAATGGGATATGTGTCCCTGTTAGGTTCTAAAGATTTAGATTAAATGTTTAGAATCATGATTGTGGGTTGGCAAACCAAGAGCAAAACATGTCTAGTCTAAGTGTTTAGGCAATGCTTAAATAAGTGTGTTTCAAGATTTGAAGTCCAGTTGATTTTAGAAAAGAGAAGTCAAGTTCTGCCTTCCTCAATCGATCGAGAATTAGACCCGACCGATCAAAAATCGCAGACACAGTTTTCTGCAGAAGTTTATTTCAATCCAATCTCTTCTAAAACATTTAGGGTTTCACTTAAGCTTCTCCACATATAAAAGGGAAACCCTAGCCATATTTTAAGGACTTTTGGAAGACTTATGTGTTACACTTTGTGAGATCTGAGAGGTTCTGTACCTTCTAACTACACAAGATTCTACCGGAGCTTAAACTACAATCAAGGATTGGTAGAACTAGTTGCTGCATCAAGATCAACAAGAAGAACTTATTTGAAACCTTTTAGTGGAGTCTCAAAGTCACAAGCAAGGGTGTGCTTGTGTTGCTATAAATCCAAGAAGAGAAGGAGTCTGTGGATTCGAAGCTTGCACGTGGTCGTGTCAGTAAATTACTTCTTGAGGTAGCATTAGATTTAGGGTTAAATCTTTTGTAAAAACTTCAATTCTCTTATAGTGGATTTAGTTTACCATGAGGATAGTTAGGTCAAACCCTCCCCAGGTTTTTACCTTGAAACGGGTTAGTTTCATTGGTTTTCCTAGGAATCATATCGTGGTGTTATTTACTTTTCCGCAACTTAGCATGATATGATTTATTTGTGTTTAACCTAGATCTAGAAATTAATCTAAGTAATCACTTGGCTAATTAATTAGGTTAAACAATCTGTTAAAAGGGTCTAAACAAGCTCACAGTCCCTTTTGGAGAAATTAAGAAAACTCCAATGCCACTTCCATTTTGATTAGTTGCTCCATCAAAATACATCTTCCATGGTTTTGACTTTATCACCATGATATCTTCATCTGGGAAGTCTCCTTGAATTTCTATGGCTTCTTTAGGTGCACAATGGGCTAAGTGATCAACAATTGCTCTTCCTTTGCATACTTCTAAGTCACATACTTGATATCAAATTCTGACAAAAGCAGAACCCATTTAGCTGTCTTCCCATCTTGCACCAGCTTCTCCATCAAATATTTCAAAGGGTCCATTCTAGCTACCAACAGAACTTTGAAGGCAAGCATATAATGTCTGAGTTTTTGGGTGGCTCATACGAGCACCACACATATCTTCTCAAGTGCTGAATATTTCTCCTCATAGGCCATCATATTCTTGCTAATATGGTAAATTGCATTCTCCTTCCTTGACTCCTCTAGATATTGAGCAAGCAAAGCCCCCATTGTTGTATTTGTGGTTGTGAGATATAGCAATAATGGCTTTTCGGGTACTGGTGGAACCAGTATTGGTGGCTTCATCAAGTAACTCTTAATCTTGTCAAAAACTTCTTGGCATTGTTCATTCCATACTGTAGGAACTTCCTTCTTAAGAAATTGAAAAAGTGGTTCACATGTCATGGTGAGCTGGGCTATGAACGTACTTATGTATTGTATCCTCCCTAAAAACCCTAAATTCTCTTTTTCAGTCCTTGGAGGCTTCATTTCTACAATTGTCTTGAACTTCTCAAGATCTACCTTAATTCCTCTCTAGCTTACCATAAACCCCAACAATTTTACTGACATCACACTGAAAGTGCATTTCTTTAGATTCAACCACAACTTATAGAATCGAATCCATTTGAAGAAATTCTGTAAAGCCAGTATGTGACATTCACAGTCTTTGGACTTCACTATCATGTCATCCACATAAACTTCAACTTCTTTGTGTATCAAATCATGCAACAAAATAGTGGCTGCCCGCTGTTAAGTGGCACCAGCATTCTTAAGGCCAAATGGCATGACCTTGTAGCAATAGGTCCACAATGGAGTAATAAAGGATGTTTTTTCCATGTCTTATAGAGCCATCTTTATCTGATTGTACCTCGAAAAGCCATCCATGAATGACAGCAATGCATATCCCACTGTATTATCAACCAAAATATCAATATGAGGCAAAGGAAAATCATCCTTAGGGTTGGCTTTATTAAGGTCTCTAGTTAGTTTACCACCCTCAAGAATCCCACATTGTACTATTTCTCAACTTCTTCCTTGATCTTAAAAGTCCATTCTGGCTTCATCCTTCTCAGCTTTTGCTAGACTGGCTTCATGGTTGAGTCTGTTGGAATGCAATGTTGCACTATATCTATATCAATCCCTGGCATATCCTCGTATGACCAAGCAAACACCTCTTTGAATTCCTTCAGCAATGTGACTAGTGCATCCTTCTTAGAGGAAGTTAAGGTATGCCAATTTGGACCATCTTAGGTTCATCATCGGTTCCCAAGTTAACAGATTGGGTTTCTTCTTTTATAGGTTCTACATGTCCTTCAATTCCCCATTATTAAAATTTTCTTTGCTATTTTCCAAAATAAAAACATTCAAAGCCAATAAATAAGCAAAATCAGAAATTATATTATAGGGGGTAGAGTTTTTAACAAACTCTACAGGAATAGACACATGATCACAAACAGACTCGACAAGAATAGCAATACTAGCAGAGACAGACTCAATGGGGAAGGAAACAATGCTTTTAGTAGGAGTAAATGGCTTAGTGGTCTTGATCTTCTCTAAAGGGTCTTCCATGGGGTTGGTGGCTCCCTCCCATGCCTAGTTCTTTAACTCAGTTATGGCTTCGATGATGACCACTAAGTCCTAGTGAGTTCCTTCTTTCTTCAGAATCTATACTCTAGGGTCTTCATCCATACAGTCTGGACCTTCACCATCAACTTCCATATCTGTAGACTTGTCAAATACATAGCCATCTAGTCGCTCTATGCTGTCCATCCACTCCCCAAATAAATCTTGCCTCCCTTTGTTGCCTGGGTGGACATATTGGGGGAAGTACTCTAATTCACTGCATTCCATTCTTTCATCTTCATCCTCAAGATTCTCCAAGGTTAAGTTTCTGAAGCTGTGGATCATTAGATTTCTATCAAGCAGCACCAATCTTGCATCTATATCATCTTCTTCATCAGTGTATGTAGTTAATGTGCCAAACTCTGAATTATGAAATGAACCAAATTCAAGAATCTCCCTACCATATTTGTCATATCAGGGGCCCAATTATAGACTGTAATCCATAATGCAACTCCAATCCGAAGGTCGCCCATAAGGGTATTCATCATAATCTCCCCCTATAGCTTCCTCATAATCTTCTATGTCTTCATCATAATAGTCCACCTCGTCATAAGAATTGTCTTCATAGAAAGCTCCCACATCATTTTCTCTATCACTAGGAGGTTCACCCCTATCATTACTGTTGTCTCGACTACCATAATCTTCATTGTCACTTCCTTCACTATCACTATCATCACTGCTATTGTCTCCACCATCACAGTCTTCATTATAGTCACTATCAATATCTTTACCGTCATCAATATTACTATCTTCACTGCCACTGCCACTGCCTTCATCGTCATCATTGGGAGCTCCTCCCTCTTCATCATCTTCGCCATCCATTCTTGCTTCATAAGGATTCTTCAGTGCGTGTTGGCATGCTTCCCAGTATTCTTCCTCTTCTATTTAGCAGATATCATCTCCCAACAGTGTAGTCATTCCATCAGGGCCCATATAATCTGCCTAAACAATTGGGACCCAATCTGCATCTCTCTCCTTTATTTCTGGAAGCTTTGTGTCATAATTGAAGAATAATTCAAATCCAGGCAACACTCTTTTTGAATCAGAATTATATCTCAGTTTAGGAAATCCCCAATAATGCTGGCTATCTCCAACTTTGATAAACTTCCCATTCAGTGTAGGAGTGTATGGCTTTAAAGGTTATGGGGAGCTTGGGAGACCCTTTACCTTAGCTTTTGCAAGAGCCATCTTCTTCAACTCCATCTCTAGAAAATCTTCATTCATAGGTTTATAACCTAATCCAAAAGGTGGTATGGTTGTGGGAATCGTTGGGACTCAAACAGCTGCCTCTTTCACGATCTTCCCTAGGCTCATCCCTGGAAAATAACTCATCTTCCTCATCATTCCTACCACATTGTTGTTTCCATAGCAATCGAAGTCCATAAGGATCTATTCAACCTCTTCTATCCTTCTTTCAAAACCAGGCTTCTCAATCTCAAAGCCATCTAAGGTTACTGGCTCCTTCTCGGGCTGGATACCAAAAATGGGCTTTGGGATGGTTAGAATGTCCCCATATATAGTAACTATGGCTCTCTCATGTGGAAACCGAACCTTTTAGTACGAGGATGAAGGCATGGCCTCTATATCATGAATCCATGGTCGCCCAAGAAGCATATTAAAGCATGAAGCTATGTTTAGTACTTGAAATTCCACCTTTTGAACCATAAGCCCTATGGTGAGCTCCATTGTCATTATCCCGAAAACCTCCCTTATGTTGTTGTCATATGCTCTCACATGCTAGTCAGATGGCACAAAATCTTCAACACTCAAACCTAAACAACTTATGGTTTTTAATGGACACACATTCAAAGCACTTCTTGTAGACACCGCATTTTGTATCCCTTACGACTCGGGCCCCTGTTCTCCAGTGATGCTAAAATTCTAAGACCTAAGGTTGGTTTAGGGCCCAATCAAATTATAAATTGACTTAAGCAATGTCAAAATGGAAAATATAATTTTTTAATGAACTAAAAATCTATTTTTGGAAAATAAAGGCCAAAAGAAACCCTAAGCCTGCGTACGCAAGCATGAACCTGCGTACGCAAACAAGAGTCCGTGCACGCAAGTAAGGTTTCAGAAGCACTAAAAAAGCAAGTTTTCTACATTAAAGACTGAGATTTTGAATGAATCCCACATCTTTGGGAGCCATTCCAAACCCCCCATTTTCACAATATAAATAGCCATACGTGGTACCTTTCAAAAAAAACAAAGAAATCCCACAAAAAACACTAAAATTCACTAGAAATAGTGGATCAAAGAGGGAGTTTTTTAGAAAACATCCTCAAGTCAATTTTATTTGTTTAGGACCTTTTCTGGCCTTGATATTTGAGTTTTAATATTACTAATCACTTTCTTATTGGTTTGTGATAAATTTGACTGAGGGGAACGGTCAAAAATCATGCCTAAGAGCTTTTGCTTTGAGGTATCCTTTTTTTTAACCTTTCTTTTATTTTTTGCTTTTAATTCTGTCTTTACTTTTTTTCTTTGTTTTTTTTTTTTTTTGCTTATAACATGTCTACTTAGGCTAGGTTTATGTTTTCTTTATGTTTTAAGAATGTTGGGTTGCTAGAATTTGTGTTTTAAATCTTTCTCTATTTTCTACGTTTTTAGGGTTTCTGGGCAGAAACCCACATGCGTGTAATTAAGGCTGTGAATGCAGGCTTGATCATGTGCACACAGGGTTGTTCATGCGTACGCATGAACCAGCCCAAAAATCCTAATTTTTTTTCTTCTATTTTTGCTTCTACTTTCACATGCATACTTTTTGCTTAGGCCCTTTTTCCTTTTTCTTTTTCTTTTTTTTGTGTTTTTAAAGCTTATGTTTCACATGTTTAATTAGATGTTTGCCATCACATGCTTAGATTAGGTTTTGTTTTTGTGTTGTCCTTATTTCAATACCATGATCACACATTCATCTGCTCATGCATAATGCCATAGGTGCTAAATTGCTGCAAGGTAAGTAATGGTAAGTCATGCATTCACATGAACATGCATCTTTGAGTAGGGTTTTGTTTAGATGTGAGTATGCTTGTTTGATGAAGTTGTGCTTTCTCACATGTTTGTTTAGACCTCTTAATGCTCACATGTTTCTACCTTGGATGGATATGATGATATGATGATAAAGTTTGTGATGAAGCATGATTAGATGTATCATTAGGGTTTATAATGTTATGAAGCATGATTAGATGTATGATTAGGGTTTATGTTGTGATGAATGCCTTGATGCCATAACATGTATGCTAGATGGATGATAGTTTGTTTATTAGATGAATGGTAGGGTATGCCATGATAGATGTATGGTTAGGGACGATTGATGCCATGTTGATTGTTAGATGTATGCTAGCTTGTGTGTGAGTTAGATACAAATATTGAGTTTGCCTTTATAGGGTTAAGACATAAGACACAATGATGGGAAGCCAACCTTAGGATTGGGCGGTTTTGGATGCCTAACACCTTCCCAAGACAATACGTTAACTCTAAAGCCATATCTCTGGTAGTAAGATCAAAAGGTCCTTCCTTGAGAGGACACTATATATATGGTTCCTAGGTCATTGCAAAAACTAGGTGGAGACTCCCCATTGTGTCCACAAAGGTGACTCCATTGGGGATTATGAGTTTAATTCCTATGTGTTTTATGTCTTAACCTTAATAAAGTCTTATTCAATACTTGTTGCACACACAAATCACTTGGTTCATTTTGTCCCTTGAACCTCGGTTGGTGATGAGTGGGAAGATGGAAGGCTCTATTCGGGCCCAAGTCTTTCAAAGTTCATCCCACCAACTCACAATGTGTGTCATTGCCTATGATGGGTTTTGAGTATGTTAACGGTTTGCCACCAATCCACAAAGGTCCACTTAGGCCCTCAGTTGGAATCATGGCCCACCTAGTTATGAGTGACCTACTTATCTAACCCTTTAGCCTTAAAAAAGTTTACCCACACTTAGAGATATCCTAGACCCAATCAAAAGATGATACCTTTTATATATCTCTTGTTTGTTCAACCATATATCTTGTGCTCACCTAATTCTAAAAGAACAAATAAAAGATGTA
The DNA here is from genome assembly GCA_028535165.1 of Quercus tomentella. Taxonomy (NCBI): domain Eukaryota; kingdom Viridiplantae; phylum Streptophyta; class Magnoliopsida; order Fagales; family Fagaceae; genus Quercus; species Quercus tomentella. Next base: position 51,007,323 of record JAPQVY010000133.1, on the reverse strand, counting down.
AAATTTGGGAGGATGACCCTAAAGTTATGTCATACCCTAAGACAAAAGGGACAAACCAAAAGAAGTTCTCACATATAAGAGGCTTGCCCCTAAATCTAAAGGGTATATCTTAACTTGAAAGGTTCATAAGACCATAGCCTAATTGCTATCGTAAGCCCAAATCAAAAAACCCTTTGAAGAAGAAGACTTTGGGCCTAAGATAACAAGTATGCTATGGACTTAGCATCCAAAATCCTACAAAATCAATATGAATTTCCCTAATCTTAGGCCTCTTTGTTGCATTCCTAGGCCCAAAATGATGAGAACTTCATGGAGAAGTGCTACAATATATTCTATCTAGAGGGCTACTTCAAAAAAATGATGAATGAATGATAATGAAATGAGAAATGGAAGAGCCCAAAGGTGATGAATATATTGTAGGCCCATGTTTGAGACAAAGGGTTAAAAATCTCTAAGTACATTCTAATGGAAGCCCATGAGAGAAAGATGAGAGCATTATTGTAAATGGACCAAGACCCAATGAAACAAGGGGCAAGGTCCATGAAAGAAAAGGGAGTGACTTTGTAATTGGGCCTTCATTAAAATGGACTCAAAAATTTTCTAAGATCATCTAAGAATAAAAGAAAGAACATTTTTAAATGGGACATGGACTTAATGAAAAAGGGACTTCTTTTCATGCACCATTGCATGCAAAAATCAAAGATTAAGTTCCCACTATAATTCAAGTCCAATGGAAGGCAAGACGTTCCAAGAAGGGATGAATGCTTCGAGTGAAGAAGCCCTCATGCAGGAGATATTCGAGCGAGTGGAGGTGCGAGGCAAGGCCCTTGAGAAAATAATAAGTCGCCTTTCCAAGATAGAAGAAGTACTCAATGAAGGAGAAGAAGAGGATGAAGGAAACAAAGCTAACTATGGACAAAGCAAGCTAACTCAAAAAGACATCGATTGGGTGATGACAGAAGGGAAGGTCCGCCTGCTTCTACCTAACTTTATGCCACAACTTAAAAGCACTCCCAGACCACGGACTTTCAAAAGGGTCCATGTCAATGACTTCTCTGAATCGAGAGACATAGGATCTTGGGAAGATCCTGACTGGCTAGAATGGACCTTGAAGGTAGGGACAACTCAAGTCACCCTAGCTCGCTTCATGCTTGAACGCGACATGGACCCTTCTTCCTACAACGATCAATACCTTGTGCTAACTAGAGATGAAGAAGAAGGGGAAGGAGATGATGAGGTGATCAGCTATTAGAGTGAAGATGATAGCGATTAGTTCTTCAATAAGGTAGTAATAGATTTCCCCAATTAGGGTAAAGTTCTGTTTGACATAACCAAGGCTACGCACATATGGAAGCCGCTGCAAGATGAGGACCAGTCCGCTGAGCTAAAGGATTTGTTCGAAGAGGAGGACAAGGGGAAGAGTGACAAGCCTTGAAGAAGAAAGAAGACAGAATTCATCATGCCTGCTATAGGGCAACTTAATAATTGGACATGGGTTGGGTTTTCTAAGAGTAGGGAAAAGAAATTTTGTAATGCAAGTCCTAATGTACTTTTCAATATTTTCAATAAGACAAATTATGATTTCGCTTATTTTGATGTGTCCCATAATATTGAAATTCTACACTTAAATGATTCAAATGAATTTGAAAATGAAATTAATAAATAACTGGAAAAGAAAATTGAACCTATGGACCAACCTTTGAAACTCTTAATTTGGGCAATAATGAGAATCCACGTTAATTAAAATAGGCTCAACACTAAATAAAGAAGAAAGAAAATATCTCAAGAATCTCCTCGCAGAATTCCAAGAAGTGTTTACATGGTCCTATGAAGATATGCCCGTAATTGATCCCGAGATAGCCCAACATCACATTGATACCCATGCCCACACAGCACCCTTTAAGCAAAAGTTGAGGCGCATGAGAACTGAATGGCTCCTAAAGATCAAAGAAGAGGTCACAAAATAGTTGAAAGTAGGGTTCATTAAGCCCATGCACCAAGCCGAGTGGATAGCCAATGTTGTGCCCATACCTAAGAAGGATGGAAAGGTGAGGATGTGTATGGATTTTAGAGACTTGAATAAGGCTTGCCCTAAAGATGATTTCCCTCTTCCCCATATAGATGTCTTAATGGATAACACAACTGGTAGTGCCTTGATGTCTTTCATGGATGGCTGGTAGTGCCTAAGGATATGACTAAAACCACTTTCACCACGGAATGGGGAATCTATTGTTACATATTAATGCCATTTGGGCTCAAGAATGCAAGTGCAACTTACCAAAGGATGGCCACAGCTTTATTGCATGACATGATGCATAATGAGGTTGAGGTATACATTGACAATATGATTATAAAATCCAAGGATAGAGGAGGTCACATCATTAACTTAAGGACGTTCTTCAAAAGGATCAAGGAGAATAGGTTGAGGTTGAACCCCCAAAAGTGTACATTTGGAGTAACAGCTAGGAAGTTGCTAGGTTTCCTAGTAAGTGATAGAGGGATAGAAGTGGATCCATCCAAGATTAAAGCCATATTGGAGATGCCCTTACCCAAGAATGAGAAGGAAATAAGTGGATTCCTAGGTTGACTACAATATATCAGTCGATTCATTGCCAAGCTCACCTCTACTTGTGAGCCCATTTTCAAACTCCCAAGTAAGAATGAACCCCACACATGGAATGATGAATGTCAGAAAGCCGTTGAACTTATCAAGGAATACCTCCTCCATCCATCTATCCTAGTGCCTCCACAACAAGGAAAACCTTTACCACTATACCTCTCTATCATAGGAGATGCGGTTGGAAGTATGCTTGCATAAGAGGACGATGATAAGAATGAAAGTTCCATGATTATGAGACTAGGTACACCCCTATAGAGAAGTCATGCATTGCACTCGTGTGGGCCGTACAGAAGTTGAGACACATCATCCTACCGTTTCAAGTATGGGTGGTAGCTAGAATGGATCCCTTGAATTACCTATTTGAAAAACTAGCTTTGAGTGGAAGACTATCAAGATGGCTAATCCTACTAGCAGAATTCGATTTGAAGTATGTGGTAAGGAGGACTATCAAAGGGAGCACCGTGTCTGATTGTTTTGCCGAGAATGCTATAGAGGTAGAGGATGGGAAAGAAGACTTTCCAGATGAGGATATTTTTGATATTGAGCTAGGGGCATGGAAAATGTATTTCGATGGAGCTATGAACCAATACAGGAATGGAATAGGAATACTTTTGATCACCCTCGATGGTTCCCATGTGCTTCTGGTTGTCAAATTGAATTTTGAGGCAACTAATAACATGGTAGAGTATGAAGCTTATATCGCCGGAATGAAAGCTCTCCGAGAGTTAAGGCTAAAAGAGGCAGAAGTGTTTAGGGATTCGACCTTGGTTATAGCTCAAGCCCAGAAGTAGTGGAAGGTAAAGGAAGAACATTTGAAATCTTATCAGCAGTGTCAAAAGGATTTGACCAAAACTTTTAACAAAATTTAGTACACAATCATCCCCAGAGCTCAAAATCAGTTTGCAGATGCCTTAGCTACTTTGGGATCCATGGTGGAAATACCCGAGGGAGTATGGACACGACCTTTAGAAATTAAACAGAGTTATGAGTTAATGCACAAGAAGAAGAATGAAGCTTCAGTCTTGGTTATAGAAGAGGAAGGGGTTCATTGGTATTATGACATCATGAAATTCTTGGAGTTAGGGGCATATTCGGATGGTGCCAACAAGAAAGAGCATTGTTCGATTAGGATGATGGCAATGCGATACATCCTATGTGAAGGACAGCTTTATAGGAGGTCCTATGATGGCATACACCTTCGTTGTTTAAAGAAGGAAGAAGCGGAAAGAGTTATAAAGGAAATTCACCAAGGGATTTGTGGTCCTCATATGAATGGGAGCATGTTAGCCAAGAAGATTTTAAGGATAGGGTACTATTGGAGTACGATGGAAACCGATTATGTGTACTTTGTGAAGAGTTGCCATGATTGTCAAATGCATGCAAACTTGAATCATGTACCACCTAGTTAATTGTACAACATGACCTTTCCTTGTCCTTTCTCAGTATGTGGCATAAATATGATTGGAAGAATAGCCCCTAAGGCCTCAAATAGGCATAAGTACATCCTGGTGGCAATCAATTACTTCACCAAGTGGGTGGAAGCGACCTCCTACTCTGTGTTGAAAGCCAAGCATATGGCTCGGTTCATAAAGAATAATATCACAGGGTACCCCAAGAGATCATTACGGATAATGGCTCCCACTTTGAGGGAAATGTTCGAGGGATTATGGAGTTGTATAACATTAAGCATCACAAGTCTTCACCCTACTGACCACAGACTAATGGGGCCGTAGAAGCAGCTAATAAGAATATCAAGAACATCCTAGCCAAAATGGTAGTGACATACAAGAATCGGGCCTAGAAACTTCCATTTGCTTTATGAGGTTACAGAATTTCTATCTGTGCATCAACTAGGGCAACACTTTACTCTTTGATCTATGGTAGTGAAGTGGTGCTTCCAATTGAAGTGGATATACAATCTTTGAGAGTGCTAGTAGAAACCAAGGTCTTAGAAGAAGATTGGATGAAGGCAAGATATAAGCAATTGGCTTTGATAGATGAGAAGAGAGCTAAGGCACAATATCACGCACAAGGATACAAAAAGAGGATTGCCAGAGCATTTAACAAAAATGTCAAACCTAGAAACCTTAAAGAAGAGGACTTGGTCCTAAAAGTGCTTATAGAAAAAACTTTTGATCTGAGGGGAAAGATGAAGCCAAGGTGGTCTGGTCCGTTTATTATCAAGAAGATCATGTCAGGGGGTGCTACAAGGATTACAGATTTGGATGGGGAAGAGATGCTTCGCCCAATTAACATGGATAGACTCCGGAAGTACAATGTTTGAAAAAGAAAAGAAAAGAAAAAAGTCTGCTAGGTTGAAAACCCAAAAGGGCTACCTAGGAAAAAGTTAAGGCAAGAAAACCCCTCTAGGTTGAAAACTCGAAAGGGCAATCTAGGCAAAAGATAGGGCAAAGACCATGTCATGGCAAAAATTCCTTTAAGGACATTATGGGCAAAAATTACATGGCATAAAAAAAAAATAAAGACAATAAGCAAAGATAATAAATAAATGATTCTCTTATTGCTCAAATTAAAAGATGATAAATTGTTTCCATAAGGGGATTTGGAACATTCCAATCCCTTATTAAATTCAAAAGAAAAGACATGAGAATCATAAAGTGAAGAAAAGTAAAATTTGGGCCATATCAAGATTGTCATTTAGCCCTCTTCTTTTTACTGGACTTCTTGTAAGCTTTTTCATCTATGAGGACCCACTTCATATCATCTTGTAGCCACTTCTAGTACCTCGAAGTTGGATGAAGGAATTAGGGAGGACGAATGCCCCTAGTCACCCTCCGTTATGGGCCCAAGCCTCACAAATCCTGCTCAAAGTCCTATCAGTGAACTCCAAGGTATGGAAATTGCCATCACTAGAAGACCCTTGGCAATCACCAAACTATTTGGCAATGTAGCATGTGAAGTAGTAAGAACAATAGCAAAGTCCTATTAAAGGAACACTATTGTCCTTGAGGCTACGGTGAGCCATGCTTGAGATACACCACCACTCCACCACCCATTGGATGTTTGTAGCATCAATACACTCCATAAGCTCAGTGAACTCTTCAAATCTCATCTTAGCACGCTTAGGCCTACAGTCACGATAATGCTTGGGTAGGTATTGACTAGGAGGAATAGCAGGAGGGTGAAATAAATGGAGCCTCTCAGACAGCCATATCTACAAAAGAATGGAAAGAAAAGAGAAAAGAGAGCATGTGAAGAAAGAAAAAAATATTAAAAAAAAGAGATGGAAAAGACGATATAAGGTGCCTCAATGGGTTAAAAACCGAAGGGCGACCCCATGCAAAAATTAGAGGAATCCCGCTAGGTTGGAAACCTAGGCAAAAATTGGGGATCATACTTGAAAAAGGAGAGGGCTCCCTACAAAGAAGTTTGCTTCCTTCCTTTTGAATGCATCCAAGCCGTTGAGGGTTTCAGCCTAGATCATACCCGCAAGGTTTCTATTCCTAAAATCGACAACCACCAAGTACATCCTATGATCCACACAATAAGTCTCATGAACCAAGAAGTATCTGGCCAGCATGCATAGGCAAAAGGCTTTGAGGAACTGGGAGCGCGATATCTCGATCATTGGGACAGCTATCCAAGAGAAATATGCAAAGATGAGACGAACGTTCAACTTGCAAAAAACACACCATTTCTTGGCTTTCTCAAGAGGAACACCAACAAAGCTTGAATCAAGGTGGGAAGATCACCACCCATGGTAGGAAAGACAAGGTCGTTCACCGAACGCTCACCCATGATTGCACTATATTCCTTAAGAGTGGGGCATATCTCTACACCGTTGAATTGGAAGATGTGTCGAGTAGGGATCCAATAATTGGCAGCAGCACGAAGGAGTTCATCCACCTTAATTTGATGATATGGAAAAATGCAAGAGAGACCATAAGGAACGATAGCCTCTTTAAAACTAGGGCCAAGCTTCCTAATCCAAGTCGAGATCTTGAAGAGGGAGAATTCTACTATTGGGAAACTTGAAAAAAGTGTTTGCTAGGAGCAAAATACGTTTGGTGAGGTTTGGGAACCTCTAACGGCTATCTTATACTAAGGAGGGTAGCTAGGGTTACTCTGACTCGCAACATGCGTATGCATGGTCAAACCTGCGTACGTAGGCTCCCTTACAAGCATGCACAGCAAGAGGCAGAACCCTAATTTTCTCTGTTTTGAGTATGGTTTTCTTCCACACACTTCTCCTATTTATCCTATGGCCTAAAGGACTATTCAAGACACGACTCAAGCTCAAATTGTCAAGCATCAAAGATAAGAAAAGCATAGAATTGTGCATCCATTCTCATAAGTTGTAAATTAAGTACATATCCCAAATAAAAAGCATGAATGTAAAAGATGTTCTTAAAATACAACCCAATGTCTCAAACTAAATTCAAAGTGCGGAAATGTGTGCTAATCACTGTCACTGTCACTGTCACTGTCATCATAATCATCATTATCATCATTATCATCACCGAGATAAGCCAATCCTCCAGGGCTGTACAAGTCCCTCGTATACTGAGTCACCTCCAGCTTGAGGTTCCCAGCCAGCCAAACCAACTCCTCATGCTCTTGGTAGTGGGCTGAAATGTGAAGGGAAACGGGTTAGAAGAGCAGTTGAAAGATGCAAGAGAAGAAGAAACAAAGAAGAAAGATATGGAAGAGAACTGATCGGTGCAAAACTGCAAGTGCACAGTATCGTAGTTTTATAGTAAAGTGATGAGAAGAGTATCGTCCTCAGGGATTGGTAACTTACTTTTGACAAATACCAAAATTATTCTAATCTTGATTTTATCTAGAGAAGTCACTAAAGTTTTAGTAATTGGAATTCAAAATAAAATCAATTTAAATAAAAGATATGCGGAGGAAAAGAAAGATGTTGTTTGAAAATCAACTTAATGAGAGAGAAACTTCTAGGAAATCAATTTCACCTAATCCCTCACTATGCTTTACTCATCTAGCTAATTGAATTTAATTCTCTCTGTTTGTTAGCAATCTCCAAACTCATCCAACAGCCTCTTTCGATAATCAATTGGAAACATTCTTGTTCATTATTTTACACAAGAGTATGCAATTTAATAAAGCAAGAAAGCATTAAGACCAACGATTTTAATACTACATAGGTCCATACAAGTCTTTCAATCTCTATATTTACCTATGCTGAAATATTCAAGATCTATCCTATAATCCCCTCTTTCGACAGCAAATCACAAGATTAAAATCATCTAATTAATGGCCAGTTAATTAGAAGCAATAAGCTTAGAATAAATCAGACAAACATGAAGAGAATTTGTTCAAATTAACATAGAAAAGCAAGCATAGTTCGAAACTAGATTACATCGTTTTCCTAGAATAAAGAAAGTTTAGTTCATGCTAAAAATTAAATCTAACACAAACAAGTTCACCATAATTTTTTCTGAGAAGATTGGAAAGAAAATAAATGCTGAAAAATTCTCTGTTCCAGCCCTCTCTTTTTTTCAGCTTCAGCGCCTTTCTTCCTTGTTTTGCTTCAGTGGCTGCCTTTCTTTTCTTCAGCGTTCTTTTTTTATTTTCTTTTAGCCCTATGTTTTTGAAGTCCAGCCCTTTACTTGTTGCAGCCTAACACAGCCCAAAAAGCCCAAACGTTTTTCAGCTTTTCAGCCCAAACGTTTTTGCTTCAGTTCAGCCACTCTTTCTTCTTGTTTTTTTCTGCTTTATTCTTTTCTGGTTCAGCCCAAAAATGTTACATTCAGCCCAAAACGTTTTTTTCTTTTCTTTAAGTTGCCCTTTATTTTTCAGCCCAAGTGTTCAGCTCAAAACCTTTTTCAGCTGCTTCATGTCTCTTTATTTGAGTAAATCTTCATTTTCTTCAAATCTGAAATAACATTTAAATAACAATAATGAAGTCTAAAATCAACAACAAAAATAAATAAAATTAGACTAAAGTTTAAAGTTGAGAAGTGATAAATTACACTCAATTATGCAAGTCATCAAGAACTCACCACCCTTGCGCCGTCAAGAAAAGGATAGCCCATGACGTTTGTGTTACGGGGCACGGGACGCTCCCTAGCAAAGCCATCAAGGCCATAAGCATAGACTGTCAAAGGCAAGTAAGGAGGGTCAATAGGAACACTAGGAGCAGCGGCATCTTGGTACAGGTATTTCAATTAAATATTGCCATGTACAAGAATGGAAAAGAAGAGAATAGGAATGGAAAAGACAAAAAGAAAAGAGTAATACCTCTACAGTAAGGGAGGCTATAAGGCGAGTGCAGTTGAACTCATCATAGTCCAGCTCCTTCCTAAGTCAGTTGACATAGGCCATATCGAGACTTCATAGGGCATACTCAGCATCAGTCATGGAGAGTGGGGAAAGTATGAACTCCAGCAGATCCATGGGCACCTGTAGGGCATCCTCACCCACCAGTTGGTAGCGCACTCACTCCACCAAGTATAGCACCCTCAAACCCTCACCCTCTAAAGGCTGGGTGATCTCGGAGGCGATGACAGTAAATGCCTCAAAATCAGGAGTCACAGCAGGAGGAACGCTGGCCCACAAGTTCCAATTGATCTGTACAAATGCATAAGGCTAAAAAGAAAGCATGAGAAGCATGTGGAAAAACACAATGGGAGGCATTGAATCTCAAACTCACATCATCAGAAGACAACCCCTCCAGGTGGGCCCTCACTGCAAGAGAATTTCAAAGGCTCAGGTTCAGCCCTGGAACGATAAGAACATATCGAACAGCCAAGCGCTAAAAAGTAAAAAAAAACAGGTGAATACAGTTTGCAAGAATTACAGTGTACAAGGTGAATACAGTTTGCAAGAGCATAGTGTACAAGTGAATGCAATTTTACAATGTACAAGTGAATACAGTTTGCAAGATGACAGTTTGCAAGGCACAAAAAGAGTGTGAAGACAGTTTACAAGAGCATGGGTTACCATTTTCCTTAGCATGTACAAGAGATACAAGAGAAAAGGGAAAGAAATTAACCTCCAGAAGCTTCCAAGGCCCCACTAGCTGGCACAAGGTCCCTTGACTGAGTGTGTCCAGGCACGAGTATAGATAGGCAAGACACACCTGCCCCCAGTTCGCTCCCCTAGCAGCCTCGAAGTCACGAAAGAAAGCTAGCCACCTCAAGGATACGGTATGCCCTCTATTGGCAATGAGATATGCCCCTAGAATGTACAGTAAGAATGCCCTAGCCATCCGAGCGCAGTCCACAGTCGTCTCCTAAGGAAGGGCCAATAATTTCCCTTAAGGTCAAAGTAGCAGATCGTGTCTAAAGAGTACCTCCTCCCAAGCAAGTCAATTGCCAACCGAATGCCCGACTCACCCTCCAGGTTTATAGTAGCACTGTCACACCTAAGGCCGATCGTGTGGTGAAAGTCTCGAGAAGTCACAGTCATCTCGCTCTCAGTAATGTGGAAGGTGTGAGTAGTGTCCCACCACCTCTCAGCATGACATTATGCAAAGCTCGCGGCATGAATATGAGCCTTCGTCGCCACAGCCAACTCCCCATACCACTCGGCCACCTTGTTAGTACTGCCCCTGCCAGAATACGGGGATATAGCCTACAAAAGAAGTGCGGTGTTGTTAAATGCACAATTTGGATTAAGGAACAAGGAAAAGGAGTTTTAGATTTCCAATGAGGTGCAAAATAGAGTTAGAATCACATTTCAGATGCATAAATGATGAAAGGAAGTGTTAAAATTTCTATTGGATGAGAAATAGATGAAAAAAGAGTTCAAAATTTCCAAAATAGGGTTTCTGCCTAGCAGTGTGCATACATGAGCTTAAGCCTGTGTACGCAGACATAAAGCCCACGCACGCAGGCTCTCAAGAACAAGCCCGCGTATGTAGAAAGAGAGGCTACATACACATGAATCTAAGCCACATATGCAAACTCAAGTTCTCGTATGCATGAACCAATATAGAGAGTATTCTTTGACAGTTTCAAGCATATCTCAACCAAAATCCATCCTAAACATGTTCCTACCCCTCCTAAGGTGTCAGGTTTTCATCTAAACCCATCCCACAACAAAACTCAAGCATTTACAAGTCCAAGAACAGATTAAAATAGAAGATCAAAGGAAAATGAGAAAATGAGAAAATGAGAAAAAAAATGAAAAAACCACCAATTTGGCCTAGGCATTTCTGGAAAGGTGATCCTCCGACCCATATGTCAAGGAAGGAGGCTCCAGCAGCCTCACTACCCCACTCCAACAAGTGTGAGGTTGAAGGCATTGCTTGAGAGCACGTAGGAGGTTTTCTTGGACTTGGGTGCCATGGAGAAAATGAAGAAGTTTTGGGAGAGAAAGACTTTTAGAGAGATTGGAGAGGGAAGGATCAAATTGTGAGAAAGAATGAGAATGGGCAGTAGCTTTTTGTAGAAAGAAAAAGAAGTTGGAGAGTTAGAAAGAATATGAAGAGGTGAGGAAGATGAAGAAAAAAATGGTTGGTAACTGTTGAGAAAATATGAAGAGGCAGGAACACACTTGGTGACTAAACTACATGTAGTTTAGTCCACCACTAAACTACGTGTAGTTTAGCAAGAAAAAAAATTTTCATATATCCCCATGGAGTCCTAGTAGGCTAGGACTGCAAAGGAAAATTCAAGAATACACCCAGAAGTGACAAAAAATCCTCAAAATCTCTAGTAAATTCTCAAAAAGGTAGGAAGTGCAAGAAAAAATTCAAGAACATGACAAAATGAACAAAATACCCTCAGTTAGGTAAGAGACATAAAGACCACAGAAGCATCCACAGCAGATTAAAAGCATCAAGAGCATCCTTCAATGAACCATAAGTCACCAAAAGAGCTTCCTCAAGGGTTCAAATTTTCAAACAAATCCCCAGTAAGGTACAATATCATGAAGGGAATCCCCCGTGAGTCCAAGGTACAATGGCAACCCCCTCGTAAGTTGTGAAGAAAATAATCCTCATAGAGTTGATGAAACTCCCTCGTGGGTAGAGCCAACACAAGTTCCCCAGTAAGCCATGAAGAAAGAAAGAAAATCTTCCCCAATGGATCACACATTTTCAAGGACTTCCTCGTAGGTTAGAATCATCACCAAATTTCTCAGCAAGTTGTTTTTTCCCAGCAAGAAGGCTCCCCTGAGGGTCACCAAAGTTTCAAGAAGATCATACTCCCTAGTGAGTTCCCCTTTATCATCCCCAATGGATCATTCACCCAAGACTCCCTCGTGGGTCAAAACAGACAAAACTCATGCACATATCTCGAGGGAATTGAACATGCAGGCACATCTACAAACTTGTGCAGATATCCCAAAGGAATTAAACATGCAGGCATAGTAGAAGAGGTAAAGATAGAGATGGAAACCAAGGTAACCACAAGGCAAGAGCCTCACAAGAACAAGTAAAGATAAAAAGGGAGAAGATAAGAGGCGTAAGCCACCCAAAGAAGTTTAAGGCAAGAGCCCTAAATGGACACCACAGATATAGATATCCTTTTAAGCTTGTAAGAGCACCCTTGTTTGTTTGTTTGTTTGAGATCGTAAAAGCACCTTTGTTTGTTTGTTTGTTTGAGCTCGTAAGAGCACCTTTGTTTGTTTTTTCTTTTTAAGTGACACTAGGATAGTGAGTTACTCGCCTTTTGCTTGCAATTGGCAAAATAGGTTCTGGGATAGTGAACCTATCGTTGCTCGTTTCTCGAGCAATAAAGGTGGGAATTCGGACATATGAATCCCACGCGACTCTGTGTGTGCATAGGTTGGGCTCGAGCCATATGTCGAAACAAAATGTTTTGTCTCTTATTCTTTTGATTCCATGAATGAAGCTCATGAATCAAAAGAGGGGCATCTATAGACTCTGCATTTTGTACCTCTTACAACTCGGGCCCCCGTTCCCCAATGATGCTAAAATTCTAAGACCCAAGGTTGGTTTAGGGCCCAATCAGATTATAAATTGACTTGAACAATGTTAAAATGGAATATATAAATTTTTAATGAGTTAAAAATCTATTTTTAGAAAATAAAGGCCAGAAGAAACCCTAAGCTTGCATACACGGCATAAACCTACGTACGTAGCCTAGAAGCCTGTGTATGCAGACAAGAGTCTGCATATGCAGTAGGGTTTCAAAAGCCCTAGAAAGGAAAGTTTTTTGCATTAAAGACTGAGGTTTGGAATGAATTTCACATCGTCTAGGAGCCATTCCAAAACCCTATTTTCACAATATAAATAGCCATACATGGTACCTTTCAAAAAGACAAAGAAATCCCATGAGAAAACACTAAAATTCACTAGAAAGAGCGAATCAAAGAGGGAATTTTTCACAAAACATCCTCAAGTCAATTTTATTTGATTAGGGCCTTTTCTGGCCTTGATCTTTGAGTTTTAATATTACTAATCACTTTCTTATTGGTTTGTGATAGATTTGACTAAGGGGAACGATCAAAAATCAAGCCTAGGAGCTTTTGCTTTAAGGTATCCCTTTTTTTAATCTTTCTTTTATTTTTTGCTTTTAATTCTGTCTTTACTTTGTTTATTTGTTTGTTTTGTGCTTACAACATGTCTACTTAGGCTAGGTTTATATTTTCTTTATGTTTTAAGCATGTTAGGTTGCTAGAATTTTTGTTTTAAATCTTGCTCTGTTTTCTACGCTTTTAGGGTTTTAGGGCAGAAACCCACGTGCGCGTAATCAAGGCTGCGTACACAGGCTTGATCATGTGCACGCAGGGTTGTTCATACGTACGCATAAACCAGCCCACAAACCCTAATTTTGTTTTCTTCTATTTTTGCTTCTGCTTTCACATGTATACTTCTGCTTAGGCCCTTTTCCATGTTTTTTGAGTTTTTAAAGCTTCTATTTCACATGTTTAATTCGATGTTTGCCTTCACATGCTTAAATTAGGGTTTGTTTCTGTGTTGTCCTTATTTCATTACCATGATCATGCATTCTTATGCTCATGCATAATGCCATAGGTGCTGAGTTACTGCAAGGTAAGTAAAGGTAAGTCATGCATTCACATGAACATGCATCTTTGAGTAGGGTTTTGCTTAGATGTGAATATGCTTGTTTGATGAAGTTGTGCGTTCTCACATGTTTGTTTGGAACTCTTAATGCTCACATGTTTCTGCCTTGGATGGATATGATGATATGATGATAGAGTTTGTGATGAAGCATGATAAGATGTATGATTAGGGTTTGTGATGTGATGAAGCATGATTAGATGTATGATTAGGGTTTATGTTGTGATGAATGCCTTGATGCCATAACATGTATGCTAGATGGATGATAGTTTGTTTGTTAGATGAATGCTAGGGTATGCCATGATAGATATATGGTTAGGGATGATTGATGCCATGTTGATTGTTAGATGTATGCTAGCGTGTGTGTGAGTTAGATACAAATATTGAGTTTGCCTTTAATAGGGTTAAGACATAAGATACAATGATGGGAAGCCAAGCTTAGGGTTGGGCGGTTTTGGGTGCCTAACACCTTCCCAAGACCGTACCTTAACTCCAAACCCATATCTCTGATAGTAAGATCAAAAGGTCCTTCCTCGAGAGGACGCTATATATATGGTTCCTAAGCTATTGCAAAAACTAGGTGGTGACTCCCCATTATGTCCACACTTCTATCGTCAATTAAGACCATTGGTATCCTTTTGCCCTTATCATCTACAGTAATGTGCAACAGATCATTATGATGCTTCCCCTTTTAGTCAAATCCTAGTCATAGTAGGAAATAGTAAGCTCTCTACTTATAGATCCAATCATAGCATTCAAATCTTGAGAAGTGGTAGTTGTAGGGACTTGGATCTGATTGAGAAGGTCCACTAGATTCTAGCAATGTTTGTATGAGGCCATGAGTAAACCCCATAAGGATATGTTTGCTTGTGTCTTTTGTAGCTGCTTAAGAACCTCATCCTCTTCATTGGGTGTTTGTTGAGTTGCCTTGTTAAAGGATTCTGTTACGTTGTCTATCTCCAAATGTGGGGGTTTAAAGTGTCTCTCTCCCCCCCCCCCCCTTGTGATGTGGGCAATTTTTTATGGGTCACTTGGTTCAATGTCTTTAGTTTGAAGTGTCTCCCCCTATATGTGGATGTCGGGTTATCTGAGTGGGGTTTGAAGTGTCTCCCCCCATATGTGGATGTTGAGTAATCTAAGTGGGGTTTGAAGTGTCTCCCACATATATGGATCTTAGGTAATTTGGGATTTCTGAATTATCCTCACTCCATATGTCATATCCTGTTGTAGATGTCATACCCATTAGCTCTTTCCAAGTCCATATAAAGCATTCGAGGATGTCATAGATCAACTCAGATGGGTCCTTAGAAATCAAACGATTGTTCCTTGGTCCTCTCCCAAAATTGTGATTAGGAAAAGGATTGTTTGGGATATTAGGCCTTGTAAGCGGTGCAATCACCTTTATGTCTATTAAATCTTGAATTGCATGACGAAGATTATAACATCTGTCAGTGTCATGGCCTGGGCCTTGATGGTAGGCACACCTTTTACTCACATCAAACTTTCCAGGTAATGGGTTTGGGACTAGTTTTAGGTCTAAGGGTTTTAGTAACCCTTTTGCTTTCAACTTTTCAAACACTTGACTCGTCGGCATGTAAAGTTCATGAAATTCTCTCCTAAGACTTGGAGGCGGTCCTTGTGATATTTGCACTAGGGCAATGAGTTGGTATTGATCAGCTTTATATATGTTGGATAATTTTGCAGTTTTAGAGTTAGAAGGCCTAAAATTCCTTTTAAATTTAGGTGCATCTTCATTTTTTATAGTTCCATTATTTATTACATCCTCAATTTGAGTCCCAGTAGCTATTAAGGCTTTAAAATTTGGACAATATTGAGCAAATGAATGCTTATGATATATAGGCAACAAATTCTTTGCAACCATTGTCAAATGTTCCTCTTCATTAGGCCTATTCATCATCTAGGCAGCTTTAGACCTCCATTTTGTTATAAAGGCTGAAAAGGACTCCTTAGGCTCTTGCTTGGTAGTCTCCAAGTCCCTTCTCGTCACATCTACCCCTATGTTATACTTGTATTGGTTGTGGAACTCCCCACATATGTCCTCCCAGTTTCGAGCTCTATTATCTTCCATGTTAAAGAACCATCTGAAAGTGGCTCCGGTCAAGGTATTTTGGAACATCTGTGCCAACATTTCTTCAATAGCTCCCAAAGGTTGCATAGCCCTCATGTACATCTTCAAGAGAGAGTTATGGCAGCCAGTGCCATCAAATTTGTCCAAGACTGGAATCTTGAACTTTGGAGGTAGCCTTATGTCTAGAAAAGAGAGAGCGATTGATAGTCCATGTGATCATCCATCCTACGTGCCCTCTTGATCATCTCTTCCATCTTGCTTGAAAGTTCAATTAGTGTGCAAAACACCAATGAACGTTTAGACCCCCAAATTTGAAATTACCAACACAAGCTTAAACACAAACAATATATGCGTGGAAAGATGAATATAAGCTAAATCCAATTTGGTAAAACACTCCAAACCAAAATTAATCACAATCATAGCAGTAATTAAAAGGTAAAGAGTAAGGGAAGAGAGATGCGAACACAAAGATAACACGGCGATGTGTTATCGAAGAGGAAACCAAAGTACTCGGCGATGTGTTATCGAAAAGGCAACCAAAGTACTCGGCGAAAAACCTCTCCGCCACCCTCCAAGCGGTCAATAATCCACTAGAGAATAAAGTTGGGATACATGAATAGCAGAAGACCCTCCAAGCCTAATCTACCCAATGCACCTAAGCCCTCTAAGCTTCTTGCTCCAACTGGGTTACGCCAAACCTTTTCCTCTCTAGCTTACCAAATCCCACAATAGCCCATTGCATCAACCAAATGAATTGGTCCCTTCTGAACTGTTTCCCAAGCACCAAAACACCTCCTCACTAATATGGGTATGGTGAGATAAGGATTTGGCAAAATGTACCTCTCAAGGATATGTCAATGGAGAGGGTGAGAGTAGAGGAATTTGGAGAATCAAATGATGAAGATTATGGATGAGTCAATCTTGTTTTTCTCTAGGGTTTCGCTCTCAAAATTCTCTCCAGAAGCTCTCAACATTTCGTGGGTATAAGGGTATTTATAGTAGTGTGTATGAGGAATGCGAAAAGTCAATTTCAACCAAATAGGGCATTCTGGCGACTCAACCTCGTGACTGGAACGAGTCGCAAGTTTGAGTCGCGAGTTTGAGTCGCGAGCTAACTGCTTGGCCAAACTGGAAGTTTTGTCCTGTAGTGCTTCAGCTGTCATGACCTTTCAGCTTCCCTGCATGCTTCACACGTGTGCCACCTTTGGTGACTTGCCAGTCGCGAGGCTCTTCTTGAGTGCACACATCTTGAGTTTTCTTCACACTCTCTCACACACTACCCTTACATAAATCCCACCTAAATACAGGGTATCTAATTGCTAAATTACAAGCAAATTTGGCACAGAATAAAGCCAACACATGATTGAATAAATTCAACCTTACATTGCTCATCTTCTCATTGATCTTCTTTTCACTCTCCGAGATAGGGGAAGTCTGATCAGTCTTGTCTCCTTCTTAATTATTCTTCATATTGTAGAACTGTTGCACCATGAGATTAATGTCATCCCTCAATTGGATTTGGCTAGCCGCCATTATGTTTAGCAACTCTTGAGTACTCATCTACTCTTCAACATTTTGGTGTTCCTCTCCTTCTGCCATGGTTACAGAGTCTTCAGATCTCTTATGGCTTGATCTGTCTTGTAAGTCAAACATTGGGTTGTGGTGCTGTAGTTGTGGGGTGCCTTCTATACACAATGGCTTCAGTACTGTGATGGGCTTGGAACTAGAACTGGCTTGACTATCACTCTTTGATTCTATTTGGAGTCTTCCCTCTGATGTTGACCAAATTTTCCCCTAAGAAAAGATTTGGTTGGGTCAATCAAGGCTAGGTCCCCATCTATTTCAATCCACTCAATCAAAACAAACACACATAGAATGCAATGCAATTTTAACATGGACCAGCCTAAGGACAGGTTCAAAGTCATTACATTGTAGGGTGGGTTTGTTGTTTTATTATTTCCCATAGATAGGACGTTACACCTCCCAACTTGTAATGTAATGAACATTACGTTGGTCCAAACGGTGTGGTCTATCCTTTTCAGTCATCAAGAAATGATCCGGTGACTTTGGGCTATAAGTTGGTGAGTTCACTACTGGATTCCCGAATCTAATGAAGACTGGTGATCCATGGTTACTACCACCAAATTTTGAGATGGGTGCATGCATGATTGTTGTTTGATGGCACACACAATGACAGTTAGGGAAAGCTGTAAACAACCAACATAGCATTTCAAACATCATTCCGTACAATATCATACAAACAATATACGAACATAAGCAATATCATACAAGCAAAAAATACCATACAAACACAAGTGTATTTAATTGGTCATTTAAAGTCTAATGTGAAGCTTAGCCCTCGACATCCCCAGTGGAGTCACCACTATGAGAGACCGGAACTTTTAGCGCTCTCAAAAAAGGGTTTAGGCATCAGCACCTTCCCTTTTCAGGATCATATGGAGTCGCCACTTATTTTATAAGTAAAATAAGAAAACTATACAAATTACAACATATCTTGAATAATACACATTCTCATTAATTGGAAATAATTACATCTCGGTAGAAAGAACTTTACATGGTTTCGATTCCTAGTTACAATTTAGTAAAAAAAATACAAAGCCTTATTTCCTTGTTACAATATACCCAAAATAAAATAAGGCACTAATTCTACCAACCTAAGATTCTAATGTTCGGGGGCTAGGTTATAGGAAGGGAAGGTATTAGGCACCCATCCTGCCCAAACAGAGTCTAGTCTTCAAAAATTTAAATGACCATTAAATACCCATATATCAAAATATTAAATGATATACAACAAATGACATGTTAAATCCTAGACCTTAAGGTTAAAATGCTATTTAAGAACCTTAGATCTGCTACCTTATTTTGTATAAAAAGGGTTTGACGAGAAAGCTTGATAAAAAGTTTAAATCTGAGTTTCCATGAAAGAAAAGAATGAATTTTTAATAAAAATTCAGATCTGGTTTTATTTTTTAAATGTGAGGGAAAACAGATTTTTTTTTTATGAAAATGTAAATTTTTTATGAAAAATACAGATTTGGTTTTGTTAAAAAAAATAGAACAGATTTTTATTAATAAAATACAGATCAAATTTTTCTGAAAAAAATACAGATCAGGTTTTGTGAACAAAAATGCAGATCAGATTTTATAAAAGAAATATAGATCAGATTTTATAAAAATACATATTAGATTTTTTTGAAAAAAATACATGTAAGGGCGCAGTTTGAGTTCCTAGCCTAAAGGATAAATGAACTTAGGCCCAAAAAGCCCAATACAATGAATTTGTAGAGAGTGAGTTGGAAAACTGGGTTTTAATGAATCAGACAACAAGCAAAGTGGATTCAGATGACAAGAAAATGAAGATAGACTGGTTTATTCTAAATAAAATCGTCCTCGGCACGGTCCAAGGAGATCGGTTCTTATATATTTCTCTCAAATTTGATTACAAGTTCAATTCTTGATTGCTACAGCCTTCTTCCTATTTTATACTCCCACTTTACCTTCATCTCTGCCCTCCACCTGTAGATTAGATTGTTGGTGCTCATCCCTGTCACATCAACACCTTCCTGAAGTTTTTGGAGAGTAGCTGTAAGGCTGAAAACTACTATTCAGGCATCACTTCCTCATTAATGCGGCCAGATAGTTAGCTGCAGAGCATTTAATGCGATGGCAGCAGCTTTCCCTTAGATATTTCCTAGCTCCCACCCTTTCTGTACGTTCATAATGCATTTCCTTATCAATAGAACCTCTTGGAACGTTACCCTGGATGATAAGACACATATTTTGATCTTCGTTTCATCTAGCCGAAGGGATATTCCTCATCGGCCTATCTCTCCTAGCCTTTACAGTCGTAGCTTGCTCATGAAGTTCAAAGTCTTACTTCTTCCTCACTACTGATCTATTCTCGAACCACTGTGCCTCCTCAGACAAGGCCCAAGGCCCTATATATTTGGGCCCGCATCCCCACAATACAGATCAGATTTTATAAAAGAAATACATATCTGGTTTTTCTGAAGAAAATACAGATCAGATTTTTCTGAAAAAAATACAGATCATATTTTATCAAAAAAAAATTCAAATCTGGTTTTAATTTTGAAAAACCTAGAGAAAAAAAATGTAGATCTGATTTTAGTTTTGAAAAACATGGAGAAAAAATGTAGATATGATTTTAGTTTTGAAAAACATGAAGAAAAAATATAGATTTAGTTTAGTTTTGAAAAACATGGAGAAAAATGCAAATTTGATTTTAGTTCTAAAAAATCATGGAGAAAAAAATGTAGATCTGATTTTTGTTTTGAAAAACATGGAACTTTTATGATGGATTCTCTTGCAAATCTAAAATCTTAAGAAGAAATTCAACCCTAGATCTATGCATGTTAATCAATCAACACATTAGAGTTTAATCTAATCATGTGAGTTTTTCAAAGATAGGAAGAGAGCATGCAATCACATACTAAAAAACATGGTTATGTAAACACAAGAACACAAAGACATTTTCATAGAAAATAAATTAGAGATGAGAGCATGTTTTTGAAAGTAAAATAAAAACAAAATCATGTTATGGAAAGTGAAGTTAGAACATGTCTACATGAATGTATTCAAAAAGAAGAGGATTATTTTAGAGATCAAAGAGAATGAATTTCTTTGAGATCTAAAATAAAGTCACTTAATAGAAAAGAAATTTCTAAAACAAAACTTCCAGAATTTCTTAAACGTAAAGGGAGAGGGGGTCCTGATTTCTGATTTTAGCTCCCTATTTATAGAGGTTTTGTGCTTAGAAAATAAGCTAGGTCTGTTCAGATACGAATTAGGTCAAATTTTTATCCCTAAAAAATCAAATCTAATGTGTTTTGGCTTGATCTGAACGTTTCTAGGCCAGGCCTTGGAGTTGTGCCAATCAGTACTATGGAAGTGCCGATTGGCACTTGCCATGTGCCGATTAGCACTCCAAGAGTGCCAATTGGCACTCTCAAGTGCCAAGCCCATTTTCCTCTTTCGGTTTGATTTGGATTCTTTTTAGGGGTTTCTGAGTCAGGAATTGCACTTGGACGTATTTTCAACTCATATTCCAAAATAAATCCCTTTTATTTTGATAATCAAGTCCTTAAAATAATAATTATTTAAAAGATAATTATTAAAAAAAAAACTCAGTTATCAACAACTCCCTTGTTATCTGATTATCCATTTTATTCCTATGCAACCAAGCTTATTTCTGATCAAATCCAACAATCAATCACATAAATTACTTTATTAATTTTAATTGTTGAACAATCAAAATTAATTTCAACTAATCACACGTGATTAGCTTCACCCTCATAAAATGCATGAAGACCATGAAAACTTGATCTGGTGATATCTTTCAATCCGACGGTCTGATTTGGGAATCGGGCATATTGTCGCGATCGTTAGAATCTCAAGATCATTTTTATGATAAGTGATGAATGATTTAATGCATGAAATGCAGCTATGATTTTTCGGCATTTAAAATGGTCATTTCAGTCAACTTCCAAGATTAAATTACAGGTGCAAAATTGAGTATCTACAGTATGCTTCTTCAAGATAATGTTTTCAATATATGTAATATATCTCTAAAGTTATGTTCTTCAAGGTAATGTTTTCCAAAGATGAATTATGATTTATGTTTTTTGTTTCTCAAGAATAAGACTTTTCAATTGTGAATGATTTATGATGCAAAAGAAAATGATGCAAGAGCTTTATGACTATGATTATGAATTATTTATGAATTCATGAAATTATTTTAGCATGAACCATTGAATTGTACTTAAGTCATATCCACGCATCAAGCTATTTGGTTTACATGCATCTCATGCATACTACTAAATTCTCATATCACGCATCTCTTACTTAGCACATGGAACGCTCACCCCTTAACATTTTCAGTGAGCAGGTACTTCCCTTTTTGCAACCTGAAGTCTCAGTAGTTTAGGAGTCCTGATAGAGATATTTTAAGTTTAGGGATGCTTTGAATACAAATTAGTAGTAGTATATGTTTAGTTGAGAAAGAGCAATATTAAGGATCGTTATGTAAATATTTCTGCGATGCTTTATATTTTGGTGATTACCCAAACATTATGGGTTTGTATTTATACTCTAATGGTTTTCTAGATGCTCTGATGTTATTACTTCCTAATGTACAGCTAAGCTATCCAAATGATCGAATTAGGAAAGTGTTGATACCCGTTTTTGACAAAGGGCCCAACAGCAAAAAAAGCTCAACAACAAAGAAAGATGAAAAAGGAAGGAAGTGAAAAAAGCATGATGAAAGTAAATGGGCCATGGAAACCCAAGAAAATAGGTAAAAATCCCAATGGGCCAGTATGATAAAAATAATAGCCAACAAGCCCACGGGCACAACAAGAGGTAAAAGTAAAGTAAATGGGCCATGGAAGCCCAAGAAAAGAGGTAAAAAGCCTAATGGGCCAATATGGCAAGAATAATAGCCAGCAAGCCCACAGGCACAACAAGAGGTAAAAATAAAGTAAATGAGCCATAGAAACCCAAGAAAAGAGGTAAAAAGTCCAATAGGCCTACATAGCAGAAATGACAGCCAACAAACCCTTAGGCATAGCAAAAGGAGAAGCAATTAGGGCAAAAGCCCAACGGACTAAATGGCCAAAAACTTCTATCAAGCCAATGCCTAATCCCACAAGGAAGTAAGAAGAATCAATGAAATCCCTAAAGCCCATGCCCTTCATGCCGTGGAGGATAAGCACAAACACAAGAGACAAACAGCTGAATGAGACATGGCAGGAATGGCAGAAATGGCGTGGGAGCAAAAGAAGATAAACCTAGAGGGTAGTGGAATAAACACACAAGGGTTAGAGCACCATCCACTTGTAGCCAGCCAATACAAGAAAGGTGGGCCCACAATCAAGGGATTCAGATGGTGTGGTTTGGTGGTGAGGGAAAATGGGTCTATTTTGGGGTTCTTGCCAAGGCTTCTTTTAGGAAAAATGCCTTGCTGGGATGGCATTTCACCCAAAAGAGGTAAGCAAAAGGCTGGGACCACCTGATGCATGCCATAGAGGTAGGTAGAAGGAAGGACTCAAACCCTTATCCATTTGGGTAAAGCGGGAAAGATGAAGGGAGAAACAAAACAAAGAGGGTTTTTGTCCTAGAACGGAGAGTGGTGCAGCAAGCACACTCTAAGCAAAGGTAGTGGTTGGGCCACCTATAGGTTGGTGGGTAGTCCTGAAGGAATACCCACAAGAAACCAAAAGCAGTTGGTGAAGCCTTAGGGACAAAAGGGAGAAATCTCATTGAATCAGTTCACTATAAAAGGAAGAGGTAGACATAGAAAAAGAGAGGAGGAAACCACTGCAAGATAGTAGTAAGAAACTTAAAGCAAGAAGTAAACAAAAAATGGAAAGAAAGAAAGAAGAGAGGAAATGATAGAAAACACGGCAAAAATAGAGGCATGCATCAGTAGACCATCTTTTCCCTCCCTTTTGACAAGCCCACTCTTTGAAATTCTATAAGTAACAACATATAACCATCTACGTCCTTTTCCCAAAACGCACAACTTTGATGGCCGAAGCCTTTGACAAGGTTGTCTGTGTTGGGGTTCGAATTCCTTCTTGGACTATTTTCTACTAAAGAACTTAACCCAGGACTAAAGTGGTGAACTCACGCAATCCCATTTGCCCAGAGTTGTTATCACCATCCTGCTATAGCTCCTTTTAACCCATTTATCATCTACATTGGTATTTGTTTGGTAGAAGCACCATTTTACTTGAAAGTTCAAAAACGTGTATAAACACCTTTGAACGTTTAGACCCCCAAATTACAACTTAACCAATTCAAGCAATATGTCAAACAACTAGTGTGCGGAAACTTAACATATGCTATAATATGGAATTGGTAAAAACTATCTAAGCCAAAACAAAATATAACCCACAGCAGATAATCAAAAGGCAAAGATAGAGAGGAAGGAAGATGCAAACACAAAGACAACACGCGATGTGTTATCGAAGAGGAAACCGAAGCCCTCGGCGTAAAACCTCTCCGCCGCCCTCCAAACGGTAAACAATCCACTAGAAAATACAGTTGGGATACATGGACAGCAATAGACCCTCCAAGCCTAATCTACCCAGTGCACCTAAGCCCTCCAAGCTTCTTGCTCCAACGAGGTTGCGCCGAACCTTTTTCTTTTCTAGCTTCCCGGATTCCGCTACTAGACCGTAGCATCAACCAATGAATATTGGTTCCTTCCTAACTGCTTCCCAGAACACCAAACAACCCTCTCACAGTAATGGATATGGTGAGAACAAGGTTATGGTAAAATGGCCTCTCAAGGATTTGACTATGGAGAGGAAGAGAGATGAGGAATTTGAAGAGACTCTAATGTATAGATTGTGGGTGAATCAATCTTGTTTTTCTTTAGGGTTTCTCTCTCAAAATTCTCTCTGGAAGCTCTCTCACAATCGTGGGTAAAAGGGGTATTTATATTGGAGTGGGAGAGGAATGTGAAACGTCAGGTTTTACAAAACAGGGGTGGCTCGCGGCTTGACCTCGCGGCTTGACTAAGTCGCGAGATCCAGTCGCGAGATAACCGTATGGCCAGTTGTCCTGTTTTGTCCTGTAGTGCTCCAGCTTGCATGACTGTTCACCTTCCAGCATGCTTGGCACGTGTGCTGCGTCTGGCGGCTTGCAGCCGCGAGTCACCCGCGAGTCCCAGCCGCGAGTCTCTGTTTTCTTGCACACTCTTGAGCAATCTTCACTCTATCTCACTCACTACCCTTACATCAAACCCACCTAAATACAGGGTTACTAAATGCTGAATTACAAGCAAATTTGGCACGGAATAAAGCCAATTAGATGGTTGAATAAATTCAACCTTACATTACTGTCAGTTGTTCTACCATGGCATCTTTTATTATATATTTGTTGTACCTGTTGTTCTGTCATGGCAACTTTTATTATATATTTGTTGTATCAGTTGTTTTACCATGGCATCTTTTATTATATATTGGCTATATCAATTGTTCTACCTTAGCATACTTTATTATATTTGTTGTATCTGTTGTTCTGCCGTGACATCTTTTGTTATATATTTGCCGTATCAGTTGTTCTGTAGTGGCATCTTTTATTATATATTTGTTGTATCAGTTTTTCTGTCGTGGCACTATCTGCTGTATTTGCTGAGATACCCAGTCTGCCGTAGCACACCCTACCTTATCTGCACATTGGGAATACCTAGCTTGTGCACAAGCTAGCCTACGTTATATTCCCATTGGGATAATAGGCCAATCCCAACTTCCTAACCTACTACTCCACGGGCATGAGCATAGCAGAACAAGCTATGGCCCATTAATGCAATAAAGGGCCCCCACATTAAATTGGTGACTCCACTGGGAGTTGGGAAGCAGATAGGGAAGAATAGACGAAGGACCATCAAGCCCTCACGAGTCATGCCCCCTAGATCCAAGACAACACGAAACATGAATGATGTATCATCTCAGGTAAAGTCTCGACTAGTTACCCCACACCAACCCAACCAGGCGAAGGGTGCAACTAGTGCGGGGGCTAGGCCACAACAGCAAGAGAGGAATCCAGGAGACAACGCCAACCTTTTCATTAAGATGATGCAATCAATGCAGCATGCCCAACAACAATTGGTGGAGGAAATTCATCAACAAAAGGCTGACAAGACTAAAGAAAAGGGTAGCCAGCATGATCCTGATAATGTAGCTGATAAAAAGGAAACCCCGGAGGTCGAATGCCCATAAAACACAGAGCAACGCTTCATGACGATAGTAGATGTTGTGGCGTTATTGGAACGAGAGAAGGCCAAAGTTCCCAAGGAATGATTCTACTCAAATAGACCACCATACCTAATAAGGTTACTTAGCAAGCCATACCTTGACAGATATGAGCCACCAACTTTCTTACAGTATGATAGCAAAAATGGAAGCTCCGTTGAGCATGTGAGCAAGTTTGTAGACACCATGGGACCATACGCAGGAGATGAGGACCTGTGTTTATGCAAATTCTCAAAATTCTTATATGACTGTGCTTACACTTGGTATGCTAGCTTAAAGCCAGGATCCATCCCTACCTGGGATGACATGGTAGATGTTTTCTACAGCAAATACTTTCATGGGGAAGAAACTGTTGCACTTGCAACCTTGCAAGGCATGAAGCAAAGGAATGGTGAAGAGCTTATAGAGTACAACAAGAGATTCAGGGACATAGCTCTTGATTGCTATGACCATTATGAGGAAAGAACGTTAGTGGAGATGTGCATAGGAAACATGATCATGGAGTATTGAGTTGTCCTCAAAAATTTGAAGATTTCACAATTTGTTCATCTACTGCAGAAAACCAGAAAGACAGCCCAGTCAGTCAAACCCAGCTCAAAAAAGCCAAAGGACCAAAAGTCCACCCTACAGGCTATGGCAGTATCCACAAGCGAGAAAAGAAAGAAACTAGTCGGGAGGGAGTACAAGAGCCCTCCACCGCTACCATGCATGCTAAAAGAATTACACGTACTTTTGGAAAAATGGATCACAAACGAGGTCTTCAAGCTCAATCACTTTTCCAGAGAACCTACTGAAGAGGAACGGAAAGGCCCACGTTTCTACCAATTACATGACTACATGTAGTACGCTACTGCAAAATGCTGGGCACTCCGCAGACTAGTCTACCACAGAATCAAGGAAGGAACTCTCTAGTTGACACAGTCAGAAGTTCAAAGAAACCCACTCCCTGATCATAATGCGCTAAGGCGATGAAAAGGAGGAAAGGCCCTCATTGCCTACAGGAGCCATTTGACTTTGCAAAAGAGTTCCCAATTCAGAAACCTATTTGATCAATTGAAGTTTATGGCTAATAAAAGAAAAGTGGCTACAGAGGCCTTGGTGAGCATCGCCTTAGGAATAGGAGTTGAATGCCTTACCGCAAAAACTCGGTCAAACTGCGCGTTTCTCAATAACACTAATGAAATCACTTTTAGTGACAAGGACATGGAGGTGAGATACCCAGATCATAGAAGACCACTTTATTTGGCGACCTCAATAAATCAAATTCCTATCAAGCGAGCCCTAGAGGATACTGGCGCTTAAGTGAATCTTATACCACTCAGCACCTTGCAAGCAGCAAGAATACCAAAAAGCAATATTTTGGAATACCCAATGGAGGTAACGGGTTTTGGAGGAAAATGCGAGTACGCAGCTGGCTACATATAGCTTTGGTTGAAGGTAGGTCCTATAGCCTCTCTAGCTCACTTCAATGTGGTAAAGACAGAGGTCTCGTATCACATACTATTGGGACGGCCATGTTTGGCCAAGCATCGCCTTATTCCATCAATGTACCATCAGTGTGTGATGGGAAGGCTCAATGGCAGGACAATCCAAATCGCAGCAAACCCGTCTCCCTTCGAGCAAGCAGAAGCCCATCTAGTAGAAACCATGTTCTATGATGAGTGGGCACCGTTAGGAGAAAGCTCGGTGTCTAAACCGTCAGGCACCTTTGTGTCTAAATGGAGGACATCGAAAATGACCCAAAGCCTAATTTGAGAGAATTGTTAAGGCGAAAAAGGAAAAGGAATGAGGCACCAACTGCTTAATCAAACAGTTTGCCACACTGCGTCAAGGTCAAAACACTTGACGGTAGAATAATATACAAGTTACGAAGGTGCACGGGGCCCACTTGCAGTATGCAAAGGGGTCCCAAAGGAAGGCCCAAGCATAGGTCCCTAATATGTTGTATGGCCCAAAAAGACGCAAAAGAAGAAAGTGACAAGGAAGTGGAAGAAAAGACAGAGATAAGAGAGGAAACACAAGCAACGGCTGAAGAAAGGTTAGAAGAAGTAAACCTAGGTACAGAACCGATACCTGGACTAAACCTAAGTCTAGTCGTGCACATGCTTAACATGGAGCCTGGGACCAAGCCAGTGGCCTAGCCGGCCAAGGTATTCCATACCAATATAAAGGCTCTAATAATACAAGAGGTGTAAAAGCTGCTTGCAACAGGATTCATCAAGCTGATCCAGCACCCAAAGTGGCTGTCCAATATCATGCCTATCAAGAAAAAGAATGGAAAAATAAGAAGCTATGTAGATTTCAGAAATCTCAACCAAGCCTGCCCCAAAGACAAATTTCCCTTGCCAAATATGGACTAGTTGATAGATTCTACTACTAGACATGCCATGTTCTCTTTCATGGATGGGTTTAATGGCTACAACCAAATCTGTATGGCACCTAGGGATGTAGAGAAGACTACTTTCAGAACACCCATCGAGAATTTCTATTACACAGTAATGCCCTTCAGGCTAAAAAATGCAAGCACAACTTACCAACGCACCATGACTACAATCTTCCACGACATGATGCATTGTGAAAGGGAGGATTACGTGGATGACATTGTGGTAAAGTCGAGGAAGCTTAAGGATCATGTCAAGATACTGAGAAATGTGCTTAAGCGGTGTAGACTCTTCAAGCTAAGGACAAATCCATTAGAGTGCTCTTTGGAGTTTCTGCCAGGAAGTTTCTAGGGTTCCTGGTCCATAGCAAAGGAATAGATGTTGACCCAGCAAAAGCTACAGCAATAGCGACCATGAAACCACCATCCACCGTTAAGGAATTGAAAAGTTTTTTGGGCAAAGTTTCGTACATCCGAAGGTTCATACCAGGCCTACCATCAATTACTTCAGCCTTTGCGAAGTTGCTGAAGAAAGGGCAAAGTTTTGAATGGGGAGGTGAACAAAAGAAAGATTTCAAAAAGCTACAGTAGATTATGATGAACTTACCCACAATGTAGGCTCCAGTTCGCAAGAAGCCACTATTGCTCAAACTCATCAGCCATCCGGGCGTTGATAGCCCAGGAGGATGGGGGAAGGGTCAAACAGTCAGTATACTATATTAGCTGCACTTTAAAAGATGCTGAGACGCGCTATCCTCGAGTGGAGAGAGTATTCTTAGCCATTGTCTATGCATCACAGAGGCTCTGTCATTACTTCCTAGCCTACGAGGTGCATCTCATGACAAAGTCCCACACGATCAAAGCACTCCTACGACAGCCCATTCTATCTGGCAAGATATCACAGTGGCTATTGCAATTATCGCAATATGATTTGAGAGCGGGAACACCCAAAGCGGTGAAAAGCCAA
Source organism: Quercus tomentella (assembly GCA_028535165.1). Lineage (NCBI taxonomy): Eukaryota > Viridiplantae > Streptophyta > Magnoliopsida > Fagales > Fagaceae > Quercus > Quercus tomentella. Next base: position 50,978,489 of record JAPQVY010000133.1, on the reverse strand, counting down.
GCCATAGTAGACCTATTGGCATAATTTTCAAGGGAAGAGGAATTCTCGCTAGACAAAGAAGTACCTAGAGAAGTGGCTGCAGTAGAAGTAGCAGCATATAAGTTGGTTATAAAGTTTGACGAATCCTCTACGGTAAACTCAAAAGGCACAGGAGTGGTCCTCTATCACGGAAAAGGAGAGACCATAGTGTTATCATTTAAGATAGAGTTTTCGTGCTTAAACAACACAGTAGAATACGAAGTGTACCTGACAGGGCTAGCAATGGCCCTCGAGATGGGGGTCCGGCACTTGAAGGTCGTAGGTGATTCCAACTTGGTGGTCTGCCAAGTGAAAAGGAGCTTTTCTCTAAAATAGCCATCCCTGGCCCCTTATAGGACATTAGCCCAGAGAATGGAAGAAACATTTTGTACATTTGAGATAAAGCATGCTCAAAGGAGTGAGAGCAGAGCCGCGTTAGGGTCTCAGATAACTTTCAAAGGGGGTAATACCACAACAGAAGTTAAGAAGCAAAAGGAATTCATTATTAAAGTGCTTAAGGAAAGGTTTCTAAAAAAAGAGAGATGCAAGAAAGATTGGAGGGCTCTCATCAAGGAAGCTCTGTTAAAGGAAGAAGATGTAGCAGAATTGAAAACTGTAAAGGAATCCTGATGAAAGGAGAGTTGTACCATAGAATGCTAAGAGGAATCCTGTCAAGATGCGTAGGGCACAAAGAGGCCCAGAGGAAACTTGAAAAAGTGCACAGCAAAACTTGTGGGATCTGCAGAAAAGTCAGTTTGTTCCATAGGTTGCAGAGGGTGAGCTTCTATTGGCCAGACATGAACAAAGAGGCAGATCAGGTTCAAGGCCAATGTGAAGCTTGTCAGCTTGCCATGGTCTATGAAAAGAGTTATGCCGTGTTTATTGTGGAAGATTAGAGGAGCCCATTCATTGAATACTTAGCCAACGACACTTTACCACAAAAACATGAGGAGAGGTACAAGCTTAAGAAACTAGTAACTCGATACTTCCTACATGAAGGAATTCTATTCATGAAAGGATATGACAGAGACCCATTACGGTGTCCAAGACTGGGAGAGGCAAAGGAAATGTTAAAGGAGGTACACTAAGGCGAATGCGTGGAACATCAAGGAAGAAAGAAGCTATATAGGTGTATCCTGCAGATGGGTTATTACTATCCCACTATGAAGAAGGATACGGCAGAATTTGTGAAAAAATGTCATGGCTGCCAGGTGCAAGCAAATTTAATCCACACCCATCCTCAGAGCCTGCAGAGCATGGTTACTCCATGGCCCTTTCACACATGGAGGCTAGATTTGGTAGGACCAATCAATCCCCTTTCCAACGGGTACGTTTGGATCCTTGTGGCCACGGAATATTTTACTAATTGGGTGGAGGTTGTGCCGCTTCATAAAGCCACTGGAGGAGCCAAGGGAAACTTTATCAAGGAAAACATAATTGCAAGATTCGGGGTACCCCATAGGGTTATAAGCGACAACAACACTCCTTTTGTAAACCGGGAGGTTAGGAAAATGCTAGAGTATTATTAGGTAAAGCATTATCAATCCTCACCATACTACCCACAGGGGAATGGGCAAGCTGAAGCAACGAACAAAACCCTCATCAAAATCATCAGCAAGATGAGCTAAGAGTATAGTAGAGGTTGGGTCACGCACCTGGCAGACGCGTTATAGGCTTACCGTAACTCAACCAAGTCTGCTATAGGATTTTCTCCCTTCTCTTTAGTATACGGGACAGAGGCTGTCAACCCAATAGAATTAATGAAACCCTCCTTAAAGGTCCCACAAATGTGAAAGAAAGAAAATGAGAGAAAGCCTTCACCGTAGAAAGGTGTGAAGATTTGGAAGGACTAGATGAAAGAAGTGAAGAAGCCCAAGAACGTAGCCACAGATATAGGCAAAGGATGACTAAGGCTTATGGAAGAACCATAAAAGAAAAGGTATTTGTAAAGGGTCAACTAGTACTGAGGACACCAAACCATGTCAAAAGAGGATTGGCAAGACCGTCCAAGTTCTCACCAAAATGGGAGGGACCGTTCGTGATAAGGGAGGCCAATGCAAGTAGGTATTATCGCTTAACCCAGATGAACGGAAAAGATCTTGTAGACCCCATTAATGGAAAATGGCTCAAGCGTTATTATACCTGAGAAGTGTTATGTAGTTTTTTTTATTCTTTCTTTTGTATTTCCTCCAAGTGACCACCCTTGCAAGGGATGTTGTGTCACAAGAAAGTAATTTAGCTTTTATCTTTTTGTAATCACAGTTGAAAGGAAAAGGGGCAAAAAGCAATGAAAATGATGCATGAGGTATTAACAAAAATTCACGGTAATATAAAGCATGATAAGTGTTGTAGCAGATGTAGCAATAAGTTACAAACCAAAAATATAAGTCATACTAGACTTATCAAAATAGTTATAAGTGTAAAGCAAAATAAGCATGTCGTTAAGAGAGAAGGAAAGATGAAAAGCTATAGGGTAATAAAAGTGACTTTGTACATAATGAAAAATCAAAGGCCAGTAATAAGAGGCTTGTCTTGGAAGCGATCATTGGCAATCACACCAGAGAGGAAGCGGTCACAGCGAGCCTCCAAATCTGTTGTCTCCTTCTTCAAGCTCTCAATGCGGGCATCAACGGCATCAACTGCAAGCTGAACCTTCCGCCTAAAGAAGACTCGGGCAATCTCATATAAATGCTCCAACAGAAATCCCATTTCAAAATCAACACGAATCAGTACTGAACCGCGGCCCTCCACTTCAAATACACCTCAGCAGAAATGGTGTCCACAAAATTGTGCTCAATGTCATTCATCACACACCCCAGCAGCTTAAGGAAATGCTCCCTAGCAGAACAGCTGAGAGGAAACCTCTACATAAAGTCTCTATGGTTACGGTAAACTGCCTTCAAATTCTCTAAGCAATCCTCGAGTACCTAGTATCCATGGAAGTCTACATAGGGAGGCCTAGTGCCTCAGAAGTCCACCATGTCAAAATCATTCCTTTCCACTTGCTCAAAGCGAGTGAAGAAGGTAGTGGCCTTGTCCACGGGGTCAGTGGCAATGGCAGAACTGCTCCCAGTCTCAAACACAGCACCTGGGGTCCTCTTAGCAGGCAACGGACCTAGGAGCAAGCATTACGTAAACCTTAAAAAAAGAAATAAAGGAGTAAAAAAAAATAGTGGTCATAAAGACAAGAAAGAAGAAGGATAAAAGGAGGAAAAGGGGGAATTACCAAGACCAATAGGAATGGGGGCTATGGGCTTCGCTTAAACTGCTACAACCTTTGGCTCCTCAAAGGCATCTGTGACTGCATGATAAGATAGCATGCAAGGCAAGTAAGGGGATGCATAAAGAAATGATAGGAAGAGAAGAAAAAAGAGAAGTAGCATAGGCGAAAAGTGCATACCCATAGCCTCGATGTCAGGCTCCTCGTTAGAAGCATCGTCAAAATCATAAATCCTTGTCTTTATAACAGGCTCATCATCGGAGTCCTCGAGAAACTCCTTAAATCCCTCATCAAGGGATAACTCTACATCAAGCATCTGGGTGGCCGAAGTAGGGATGGAAGATGGGATGACCACTAATGAAGGTCCACCTCTAACTGCCTGAGAGAAGGCAATAAAGGGATCACTGACAGAAATAATTAGTGGAGGGGTGGCAAGAGAAACTTTCTTAGTCTAGGTCACCAACAATGGATCATCTCCCTTTGAAAGAGTGAAAAACTCAGCAGAAAAAGGGGCAGACTCACCAATGACCTTCTCCCTAATAAAGACACCCTCCTCAGCAAAAAAAGGCCCTAACAGAGGGACTAAAGCCTCAGCAAGAACCTCCCTGGTGGTAGCAACCGTGGCAGAAGCCATGGCCATCAATGAAGCCCTTCATAGGGAAGTCAATAGCAGCGGAAACCTCCTCCTTCTCAGGGACGGTGCCCTCAGTAGAAGTCATACCTGCACTGACACTAGCCTTAATAGGAGCCTCCTCACCCATGGGGTGGTAAACAAAAATGGGCTTGGCGTCAATCTGAAAACAACAAAATGAAGAAAAGGGTGAATAGGTCAACAAAAGCAAAAATATACGCATAAATAAGGAAGGCAAAGCAAGGAAAGAAATATACCTTGGCCTTGAGATCATCAAGCAAAATGGGCCGAGCTGCAGAAGTGTCCTCTTTATGTTTGGACTGCCAAAGAAAAGAAAGATGCGTGCACACAATTAGCCATATAAAAGCACATCAAATGACTAAAATAAAGAAAATAGAGAAGTTAGAGATAACATACTCTCTTCTCGGTAACAGCAAATGAAGCTAGGGGAGATGTCTTCCTCTTGCTGCCATGGGTTCTACCAGAAAGAGAGGCATCTGAAGGCTGTCTCAGCATTGGAGGCCTAGACTTGGCCGCAACAGACCTTCTGGTGGAATGAGCTCTAGCAGAAGGAGGAGGAGTGCTCTCAAGTATTATGTCACCAACGGGAGGAAGGCCTCCCTTGTAAGGGACTATCTCTAAACAAACCTTGGGGACATCTTTACCTTTCTTAGCAAACTTGGACTTGGCAGATTTTGAGATCGAGCCCTTCCTTACTGACACAAGAAGGTTCACCACCTTCACTCCCTTTTCCAAACCACTGGGAAACTCACCCTCATACAAGAACCATCCTTGCTCTTTTTCCTGCCACTTAAATATAGCAGACCTATTCTGTTTCTTGGCATAGGCAGTTACAGACTTGGTTGGAAGAAGCAACCGAGGATTCGGGGAAATAATAGCGTGCAAACCCTGGGGAGGAATAAGGGAGAACCCGCGGCTACCCAAGAGATCCTCACTGAACGAAGCCTTAACGGCCTACCAATAAGCATGCACAGGGGCAGTGCAGAGACCCACCCTCTAAGAACTAGGAATGGTAACCACAGTAAAGAGCTTACTCCAAAATTCGAAGGCATGTGGGCGTAAGAAGGGGCAAACTAAAGTGGTGGTGTCTAGAACAAGAGTAAAATCATTAGGCACATCCTGGTCAAGCCGAAATTGCCTCCTCACCCTATAGGTAGAATAGTGCACATACTGAACCCCCTCATCAGCCAAGTAAGGCAGCCACCCAACATTGGTGGCGGCCAAGTAAGTAATCCCCCTCTCATCATAAGCCACCAATGGAATGGTCATGCCAGCAATGCCCATAAAGGGCCCCATCACCAAGTCAACACAAGTGTAGCCAGCATTGAAGTCCCTATAAGCTATCCATGAGACTCATTTATCAAAAAACTCCACAACAGGATGACCAAGGGGCTTCAACCCGACCCAGCGATATGCTAGAGGAAACTCAGTAAAAAAAACCACCACAAAAGTCTATGATCACCCTAAGACAAGACTGGAACTTCTCTTTGGCATAGCAAACTGGTTTACACTTAGCCAAATGCCTAGCACAACACTCCCAAAGAAGGTGCTGCAAGATAATGTTGTGAACAGATGAAGTAACTATATGGCAGGAACCTACCTATCTCTCATCACTCCATAGACTATCCAACTGAACATACAAATGACCCAAAAATAGAGGAGCCAATGGCAAACTCACTCCAGCAGAAATCTTTATGGTTAACTAAAAGTAAACAGGTTTCACAGCATAATGTGGATGGGAACCAAAGACAAACTTACAAAGACAAAATGCAATGAAGGCAGCATGACAAGCAGCGATAGAAGCTTTTGAGAAAGCCCCAATCCAGTTAGAAAGTTTTGCGTTCCCACCGCTGAGCCCTTTTCTCAACTCTACCTCCTCGGTAGAAAGATGGATGGCTGAAGGATCAACGTCGCCAAGAATGGGAAGTAGCAATTGATTGGCCACATCCTCTAAGGTCACAGTGATCTCACCGCAAGAAAGGAAGAAGGTATAGGTGGCGCTACACCACCGGTAGACCAAATGGTGAAAGTTGAACAAATCGCGATAATTGTACAAATACTATGAAGAGGCGATGGCCTTCAAAACACTGACCCATTGAAGTGCCTTCATGAAACTCGTGTCAGAAAGATCTCTATCCATCCATTCCTTCCAACCCAATGGCGTACCCAACCCGAATTCGAAGAGAATAGGAACGGGTAAGGTCTCTCCACGACGAATGGCAAGATCGGGGATGAAGGAAGCCAATGGAGCCCAAGAGATGTTGAAATCAAGACACTCTAAGGATAGCCAAGCACAGCCCAATAGAGGATGCGAATAGTCACCGAGCACCACAAGAAAGTGCGAATGGGTCTCGTACCATGGGTCTATGAGAGGAGGACATTCACTATCAAGGTCACGACTCACTTCCTCCTCCTCGGAACGGTCCGATTTGGAGTGGGGAGCCTCTTCGCCTTTCTCAACCTCCACGGGTGGTTCGTCAACAATGGCCTCCTTCCCCTTGCAGTGAGAAGAGCCTTCACTTTTCACCGACAACATATAGGAGGGATTAAACGGTAGTAGTAAGGAATGTAGGAGTATGTGAAAAGGGAAATGGAAAGGAGAATGGAGGAAGAAAGAGAACTTGTGGGAAAAGAGCGGTATCATGAGAAGGAAAAAGTAAGGAAGTTAGAACAAATAAAATCATGGGGAGGCGAAGCGACGGGATAGCCATCAAAAGAGGCAACGCATTAAATGAAGAGAAGATGTTTCAAAATAACTGATAAACTGGAAATTTTGAAAAGACAAGCTTGTTCATAGCAAAAAAGTGATCAAGTTAGGGACCACTGTTTAAAAAGCTCGCAAAAGAAAACAACAGGGGCATTCGCATATGAATTGTAGGAGCAATCCACATGCTCAAGGGGCTAAATGTTGATACCCGTTTTTGACAAAGGGCCCAACAGTAGAAAATGTCCAACAACAAAGAAAGATGAAAGAGGAAGGAAGTGAAAGAAGCATGATGAAAGTAAATGGGCCATGGAAGCCCAAGAAAAGAGGTAAAAAGCCCAATGGGCCAGTATGGTAGGAATAATAGCTAGCAAACCCATGAGCACAACAATAGGTAAAAGTAAAGTAAATGGGCCATAGAAGCCCAAGAAAAGAGGTAAAAAGCCCAATGGGCCTACATGACAGAAATGACAGCCAGTAGACCCATGGGCATAGTAAAAGGAAAAGCAATAAGGGCAAAAGCCCAACGGATTGAATGGGCAAGAACTTCTGTCAAGCCAATGCACAAGCCCACGAGGAAGTCTGAAGAAACAATGTAAGCCCTTAAGCCCATGCCCTTCATCCCATGGAGGATAAGTATGACCATAAGAGACACACAGTAGAATGATACATGGCAGGAATAGCAAAAATGGCGTGGGAGCAAAAGAAGACAAATGTAAAGGGTAGTAGAACGAACACACAAGGGCCGGACCACCACCCATTTGTACCCAGCCAATACAAGAGAGGTGGGCCCATGGTCAAGGGATTCAAATGGTGTGGTTTGGTGGTGAGGGGAAAAGGGGTCTATTTTAGGGTTCCTACCAAGACTCTTTTTGGGAAAAATGCCTTACTGGGATGGCATTTCACCCAAAAGAGGTAAGTAAAGGGTTGGGACCACCTGATGCATGCCATAGAGGTAGGTAGATGGAGGGACTCAAACCCTTAATGCAATTCTCCTCATATGATTTCCATACTTATGTAGTTGAATGTTTTCTTTTCTCAGTCATGGACAATCTTAATCAGCATTAAGCCTTTTATATTGTGTAAGTTCTTTGAAATTTTCCATTTTAGATTCAATATTGATTTACTCTCTTACAATCAACCTTTTCTTCAAATAAAGAGATGTCATCTATATTAAAAAAAAATTACAATTAATAGTGGCTTTTGAGTTTAGTTAGTCTTTATTTTAAGTTACGTCTCTTGCATATTATGATGTAATTATCACTAAATATATTAATAATTATGTGGTCTGTAGTGATACACGATGGTCTAGCATTATTTACTAGGCACATACTAGTTTATGTCTTCACCAAATAGAGAAATACTTCAACAAAGTTCAAACAAAGAGAAGATCTCATCTCATCAAAACAACAAAGTGTGGGGGCCTTAAGTAAAAGATATCACAACAAGATCAATATTAACACTATAATACAAAGAGAAAGAATAACAATGGAGGTGTCGAGGAAGCTAAAGATTGCTCAACAAGAATGGGTCCTACAAGGGAACCGAACCCTAATACAAATAACCTCATTACAAACTCCTGCCATTGAAGTTAACTGTGCTAGAGAAAGGGCCTAAATGGTTTTAGATTATGATTTCACAAAGCTTCAAAAAGTGGGAATGTCATGAAGGAAAGAAAAGATGGTCTACTAATGCATGCCCTTATTTCTGCCATGTGTTCACTCTTCCTTCTCTCTTTGTTTTTACCACTTAGTTTTCTTTTTAGTTCTCTGGTTCTCAATTTCTCTCTTATTGCTTTTTCTTTGTGTTCTTCCTCTCTCTCTGTTGTTCCTTCCTAACTACCTCTCTTCCTTTTTATACCTCTTAGTTCTATGGGATTTCTCCCTTTTGTCCCTAGGGCTTCACCAACCATTTTTGGTTCCTTGTGGGCATCTTTCCAGGCTTGCCTACTAACCCATTGGTTGCCCAGCCACTACCTTTGCTCAGAGTGTGCTTGCTGCACCACTCTCCATTCCTGGAAAAAATTCCTTGTTTTGTTTCTTCTCCCTTCCCCATTTCTGTGTTACCTTTAATGGATAAGGTCTGGAGGCTCTCACTACACTTACCCCTATGGCATGCATGAAGTGGCCCCAGCCATGCTTACCTCTTTTGGGCGAAATGCCATCCCAACAAGGAATTTCCCCCAAAAGAAGCCTCGGTAGGAACCTCAAACTAGACCTCTTTTCTCCCCTCCACCAAACCATAGCCTCTGAGTCTCCCAATCAAGGGCCCATCTCTCTTGTATTGGCTAGGTACAAGTGGGTGGCGCCCTAGCCTTTGTGTGTGTTCCACTACCCTCTAGTTTGTCTTCTTTTATTCCCACGTCATTCCTACCGTCCTTGCATTATCTTATTCTGCTATGGATATTGGGTTCGTGTCTATCTTCCACAACATAGAGGATGTGTGGGCTGGGCATTACTGCCTCCCTTTATTCCTCCATGGGCTAAGCATTGCTTAGGTAGAAGCTCCTACCCATCTAGCCCGTTGGCCCATTAGTTTAACTACTTTTATCATTGAGCTTCCATGGCCCATTCGCGTTGCCTTTACCTCTTATTGATCTCATGGGCTTGTTGGCCGCCATTCTGGCCACATTGGCCCATTGGATTTATTATCATTTTCTTTGGGCTTCCTTGACCCATATTGTCTTTACCTCTTATTGATCCCATGGGCTTGTTGGTTGCCATTCCTGCCACGTTGGCCCATTGGGTTTATTACCTCTTTCCTTGGGGTTCCTCAGTCCATTTACATTGTCTTTACCTCTTATTAATCCCATAGGCTTGTTGGTTGTCATTCCTGCCACGTTGGCCTATTGGGTTTATTACCTCTTATTAATCTTATTTTCTCTTCTTTTCCTTATTGTTGGGCTTCTTCTTCCATTGGGCCTTTTGTCAAAAATGGGCCTTAACATTCAGCCCAATGAGCATGTGGATTGCTCCTACAATTCACATGCAAATACTCTTGCAATTTTCTTTCCCGGTTTTTTTGAACAATGGTCCCCATCTTGTTCACCTTTTCTGTTGTGAACAGGCTTGTGTTTTCAAATTTCCTAATTGTCAGTTATTCCAAAGCACCGCCTTTGCTTCATTTAATGTGATACCTCTTTTGATGGCTGGTTTGTTGCTTCCCTTCTTATTTGTCTTAACCTTTTCCCTTTCTTTTCATTACCTTTACTTTTCTCACAACCCCCTTTCTTTTTCTTCCTTCTCTGTTTCTTCTTCTCCGAGTTCTCTCATCCATCACTCTCACAACATAACCCATCCTTCATGTCACCGGCAAAGAGTGAAGGTTCTTCCCACCATAAGGGAAAAGAGGTTGTCGTTGATGACCCACCCATTGAGGCCAAGAAAGGCGAAGAGGCATCCCATTCTAAATCGAATCATTCCAAGGAGGAGGAAGGGAGTCACGACCCTGGCAACGAGTGCCCTCCTCTCATCGATCCATGGTATAATACCCATTCCCATTTCCTTATGGTGCTTAATGACTATTCGCGTCCTCCACCGGGCCATGTGTGGCTTTCCCTTGAATGGCGCGATTTGGAATTTACTTGGGCTCTGTTGGCTTCCTCCATCCCTTATCTCACCATCTGTTAGGGGGATGTGCTACCCGTGCCCATCCTCTTCAAATTCAGGTCAGGTACATCTCTCAGTTTGAAAGAGTGGGTTGATAAGGAGCTTTCCGATACAGGTTTCATGGGTATGTTGTAGCGGGCCGGTGTGTTGAAGGCCATAGTCTCTTCTTGGTGTATGTCCAACTCTCGCGACTTGTTCAATCTCTGCCATTTGGTTCATCGGTGGTGTAGCTCCACCCATACCTTTTTCCTTTCTTGCAATGAGATCCCCGTGACTTTGGAGGATGTGACCAACCAATTGTTGCTCCCAATTCTTGGCGACACGGACCCTTGTGACATCCATATTTCTGCTGAGGAGGAGGCCATGGAGGCCGAGTTAAAGAAAGGACTCGGTGGGAATGCGAAGCTATCACATTGGGTTGGGGCTTTCTCGAAGGCTTCCACCACCACTCGTTGTGCCGCCTTCGTCATGTTTTGGCTTTGTAAGTTTATTTTTGGTTCACACCCACGTTATGCCGTAAAGCCTGTTTATTTTTTATTAGCCATAAAGATTTCTGCCGAAGTGAGTTTACCATTGGCCCCTATGTTCTTGGGCCATTTGTATGTTCAGTTGGATATTCTGTAGAGTGATGAGAGGCAGGCAGGTTCCTACCATATAGTTACTTCTTCTGTTCAGAGCGTTATATTACAGCACCTTCTTTGGGAGCGTTGTGCTAGACACTTGGCTAAGTGCAAACCAGTTCACCGTGCCAAGGAAAAATTCCAATCTTGCCCCAGGGTGATCACTAACTTTATTGGGAGTTTTGTTACCGAGTTTCCGTTTTCATATCATTGGGTTAGATTGAAACCCTTTAGTCATCCTGCCGTAGAGTTCTTTGATAAAGAGGTGGGTTTTTCATGAAGGGCTTGTAGAGACTTTAGCACTAGGTACACTTATGTCGATTCTGCCATGGGGCATTTTATGGCCACTATTGGGACGACTACCCTATTGGTAGCCTATGACAAGAGGAGTATCACTTACTTGGCTGCCACCAATGCTGGGTGGTTGCCTTACTTGACCAATGAAGGTATCAGATATGTGCACTATTCTGCCCACCGGGTGAAGAGGCAGTTTGTGCTTGACTAGGACATACCCGATGGTTTTACTCTGGTTTTGGACACTACCACCTCAGTCTGTCCCTTCTTGTGCCCTAGTGCCTTTGAGTTTTGGAGTAAACTTTTCACAGCAGTTACCATCCCTAGTTCCCAGAGAGTGGGCCTTTGCACTGACCAAATGCACGGTTATTGGTAGGCAGACATGACTTCATTTGGCCAAGAGTTGTTGGGAGGCTGCAGGTTCTCTCTTATTCCTTCTGAAGGTTTGCATGCTATCATCTGTCCAAACCCTCGACTTCTCCTTCCAACTGGATCTATTGTTGCCTATGCCAGGAAACAAGATATATTTAAGTAGGGGGAGAGAAAGTAGGGGTGGTTTTTATATGCCGATAAGTTTCCTCGTGGTTGGGAAAAGAAGTGAAAGTGTTGAACCTCCATACACCCACGAAGAAGGGTTCAGCCACCAAGTCTACCAAGCCTAAGTTAGCCATGAAGGGTGTAGATACTTCCAAGACTTGTTCAGATATAGTTCCCTACAAGGGAGGTCTTCCTCCCATTGGCAGTATCATCCTCGAGAGTACACCTCCTCCATCCTCTAGGGCTCATTCCACCAAGAGGACAACTTCAATCCAGACTAAGCTTCCCACATCAAGGCAACTTTCAGACGCTCCCCCTTCCAGTAGGACCCATGGCAGTAAGATAAAGACATCTCTCCTAGCTCCGTCTGCCACCACTGAGAGGAGAGTATGTTATCTCTAATTTCCCTTTCTTCTTTATTTTAGTCATTTAAAGTGCTTTCCTTCAACAAACCATATGCATACATCTCATTCTTCTTTGGCAATCCAAGCACAAGGAGGACACTACTGCCACTCACCCCATATTGCTTGATGAACCTAAGGCCAAGGTATATTTCTTCCCCTGCCTTGCTCTTTCTTTCTTTCTTTTTTATTCATGCAAGTACTCCTCATTTTCTTCGGCTTACTCACCCTGTTCTCCACTCCGTTTTTTTTTTTTTTTTTTTTTTTTTTTTTTTTTTTTTTTTTTTTTTTTAAGATTGACGTTGAGCTCATTTCCGTCTACCATCCCACGAGCGAGGAGACTTTTGTTACTACTAACGCCTCTATGGAGGGCTTCTTTGAGGGTGTTGAAATTGTTGCTAAGGCCATGACTTCTACTGCAACTGCTGTTGCTGGGGAAGTTTCTACTAAGGCTTCAGTTCCTCCTTCCGAGGCATTCCTACTAAGGATTGTACCTCTGTTGAGGGAGGCATCATTGGGGAGTCCGCCACTATTTCTACCAAGCCTGCTAGCCCTCCGAAGGGAGCCACTTCTCTGGTGATGACTCAAGCGAAGAATGCCCCTCCAGTTACTCCTCCACCCATCAATTCTACTAGCAACCCTTTTGCTGCTCTTTCTCGAGCCGTCAAGGATGGGTCCTCATTGGTTGTCACCCCGTCCTCAATTCCTACCTCTACCACCTGAGGGCCCGATGTTAATTTATCTCCTTATGAGGGCTCTGAGGCGATTCTTGAGGATTATAATGATAAGTCGGTTATGAAGACACAGGTTTTTGATTCTAATGAGGCTTCTGATGATAAGCATAGGACGGAGGCTATAGGTACATATTTCCCAATCTCTGTTGTATCTTCTTTTTCTTCTTTTCCTATCATTCCTTTTACATTCTCTTATCTGCCTTGCATGTTACCCTTGTCATGCAGTCACAGATGTTTATGAGGAGCCTTAGACTACAACAATTCCTACTCAACCCACAACCCCCATTCCTGCCGGTCCTGGTAATTCCCTTTCCTTCCTTATTAGTATTATTTCCTTTTTTTTACTAGGATCGTATGTGATGCTTATCCTTAGGTTCGTTGCCTACCGAGGGCCCAAGTGCTACGTTTGAGATTAGGAGTAGTTCTACCGCTATTCCTAACCCCGTGAGTGAGGCTACTACCTTATTTATTCACTTTGATCAGACAAAGATGAATGACCTTGATCCAGCAGACTTCTAGGTCACTGGGCCTCCTTATGTGGACTTCTATAGATACCGGGTGCCCAGGGATTATGTGGGCCATTTGGAGGCAGTTTATCGCAACCATGGGGATTTTATGCAAAGGGTCCCTCTTGGCCGTTCTATAGGGAGCACTTCTTTAAGTTATTGGGGTGTGTGATAAACCACATTGAGCATAACTTTATGGACATCGTTTCTGCAGAGAGGATCTTGCAGTAGAGGGCTGTGGATGCCATTGATACCCGTCTCGAGAGTTTGTGAAAGGAGATAGCAGATTTGGAGGCTCGTCGTGAGCGTCTTCGTTTTGACATGACTACTTCTAATCCTTTCCAGGGCGAGACCCTTATTTCTGGCCTTTGATCACTTGTTATGTACTCAGCCACTTATTATTTACGTAGCTTTTCTTCCCCTTTATGATACACTTGATTTCCCTTAGCACTTATAACTATTTGATGAGTACAATATGACTTATATTTTTGGTTTGTAATATATTAATACACATGCTACTGCACTTATTATGCTTTATGATACTGTGTGTTTTTGCTAATACCTCATGCATGGCTTGCATTAATTTCTGTTCTTTTCATGATTACAATAGAAAAATCAAACTACAATGTTTTCTTGTGACATAAAGTCCCTTGCAAGGGTAGTAACTTGGAGGAAACTAAAAAAAAAAAAAAAAACAAAGAAGAAAAGGAAAGATACATAGCATTTCCTACGTGTAATAACGCTTAAGCCACTTGCCATTGATAGGGTCCATGAGATCTTTTCCATCCATTTGGGCCAAGCGATAATATCCGCTCGCATTAGCCTCCCTTACCACGAAGGGACCTTCCCACTTAGGTGAAAACTTAGATGGTCCTACCAATCCTCTTCGGACATGGTCTGATGTTCTCAGCATTAGCTAGCTTTCTGCAAATACCCTTTCTCTTCTGGTTTTACCATAAGCTTCTGCCATTTTCTGCCTGTATCTGTGGCCACGTTCTTAGGCTTCTTCCTTCTTCTCATCTAATCCTTCCAAATCCTCACACCTTTCTGTCGCAAAGACCTCCTTCTCCTTTTCTTTCTTTCACTTCTGCATAACCTTCAAAGAATGTATCATTAATTCTGCTAGGCTAATAGCTTCTATTCTGTATACTAAGGAGAAAGGAGAAAATCCCTTGGCGGATTTTGGTGAACTCCGATAAGCCCACAATGCGTCTACCAGGTACGTTACCCAGCCTGCACTGTATTCTTGGCTCATTTTGCTGATGATTTTGATGAGAGTCTTGTTCATTGCTTCAGCTTGCCCATTCCCTTATGGGTGATAGGGTGATGACCGGTGATGTTTTACCTGATAGAATTCCAACATCTTTCTAACTTCTCTGTTCATGAAAGGTGTGTCAATGTCACTTATAACTTTGTGGGGTACTCCAAAACATGCAATTATATTTTCCTTGATAAAGTTTGTCACAGTACCTCTAGTGGCTTTATGCAGTGGTATGGCCTCTGCCCATTTGGTAAAATACTCTGTAGCTTTTAAGATCAAGATATACTCATTCGAAGATGGGTTGACTGGTCCCACCAAATTGAGCCCCCATGTGTGAAAGGGCCATGGCATAATCATGCTTTACAAGCTCTATGGGTTTGCATGGATCAAATTGGCTTGCACCTGGCAACCGTGACACTTCTTCACAAATTCTACTGCATCCTTCTTCATAGTGGGCCAGTAGTAGCCCATCCGCAAGATGCATTGGTATAACTTCTTTCTCCCCTATCATTCCCTGCATTCACCTGAGTGAACTTCCTTTAGCATCTCCCCGGCCTCATATCCCTTCTTATCCCATCACAGTGGGTCTCCATCATATCCCTTCTTCAATAAAACTCCTTCGTGTAGGAAGTAACGGGTTACCAATTTTCTAAGCTTGTACCTCTCTTCGTGCTTCTACGATAAGATTCCTTCTGCCAAGTATCCCACAAATGGGCTTCTCCAATCCTCCATGGTGAACACAGCGTAGTTCTCTTCTCGGATGATGGCCAGATGGCATGCTTCACACTGGCTCTGGATCTGATCCATTTCCCTATTCATATTCGGCCAATAAAAACTCGATCTCTATAGTCTTCGATACAAACTGACTTTCTTGCAGAACCCACAAGTCTTGCTATGCACTTCCTCTAACTTTCTTTAGGCCTCTTCGTGCCCCACGCATCTTGACAGGGTTCCTCCTAGCATTCTTCAGTACAGCTCTCCTTTCATCATGACGTAATCCTTCACAACCTTCAGTTCTGCTGCATCTTCATCCCTCAATAGGGCTTCCCTAATGGGAGCCTTCCAATCCTTCTTACATGTCTCCCTTTCCGGAAATCTTTCCTTAAGTGCTTCAATTATGGACTCCTTTCGCTTCTTCACTTCTACTGTGGTACTACTACCTTCAAAGGCTATTTGCGAGCCCAATGCAGCCAACACGTCTGCGTATCTATTCTCACTCCTTTGGGCATGCTCTATCTCAAACATGCAGAATTTTTCTTCCATCCTTTAGGCTAGCGTCCTATAAGGGGCCAAGGTTGGCTCTTTTAAGGAAAAGCTTCCTTTGGCTTGGCAAACCACCAGGTTGGAATCACCCACTACTCTTAGATGTCATATCCCCATCTCAAGGGCCGTTGCCAATCCTGTCAGATATGCCTCGTATTCTGCTATATTATTTGAGCACAGAAACTCCAACTTGAATGACAGTGTTATGGTCTCTCCACCTCTGTGGTAAAGAACCACTCCTGTGCCTCCCGAGTTTGTTGTAGAGGAGCAGTCAAACTTCATAACCCACTAATTTGTTGCTATTTCTGCCGTAGCCACTTCTCTAGGTACCTCATCATCTAGTGGGAATTCTTCTTCTCCCGGAAATTGAGCTAGCAGATTTGCTATTGCTTGGCTTTTTACTGCTTTAGGCGCACCCACTTTCAAGTCATACTACAACAATTGTAGCAGCCACTGGGATATCCTGCCAGACAGGATAGGTTGCTGGAGAAGTGCCTTAATTGCACGGGATTTCGTCATAAGGTGAACCTTGTAGGGTAGGAAGTAATGACGTAGCCTCTATGATGCATAGATAACTACCAAGCATACCCTTTCTGCCCTAGGATAGCATGTCTTAGCTTCCCTCAAAGCGCGGCCTACGTAATACACCGGCTATTCAACACCACCTACATCCTCTTGGGCTATCAATGCCCCAATGGTGGACAGGCTTGAGGCCAAATAAAGTAACAGTGGTTTCCTGCGGATTAGGGCCTGCACAGTTAGTAGGGTCATCATAATCTGCTGGAACTTTTGGAAGGCTTTCTGCTGTTCGCCTCCCCATTCAAAACTCTGTCCTTTCTTCAGCAGCTTCGTAAAGGCCAAAGTGATCGATGCTAGGCCCAGTATGAACCTTCTAATATAAGAGACTTTGCCCAAAAAGCTTTTCAATTCTTTGGTTGGTGGCTTCATAGTTGCTATTGCCACGACTTTGGCCAGATCTACATCTATCCCCCTACTATAGACTAAGAACCCCAAGAACTTCTTGATAGACACCCCAAAAGCTCACTTCAAAGGGTTCATTTTTAGTTTGAAAAGTTTGCACCTTTCGAATACCCTTCTTAATACTTTGACGTGGTCCTCCCACTTCTTTGACTTTACCACGATGTCGTTCACATAGTCCTCCATTTCACGATGCAACATGTCATGGAATATCGTGATCATGGTGCGCTGATAAGTTGCGCCTACGTTCTTCAACCCGAAGGGCATCACTGTTTAATAGAAATTCCCAATTGGTGTTCGGAAGGCGCTCTTTTCTGCATCTTTGGGTGCCATCCGGATTTGATTGTAGCCATTGAACCCATACATGAAGGAAAACATGGCATGTCCAACAGCAGAGTCTATTAGTAGGTCCATGTTGGGCAGTGGGAATTCGTCCTTAGGGCAGGCTCGATAGAGATTCCTAAAATCGAAATAGCAGCGAATTTGTCCATTCTTTTTCTTCACATGCACAATATTGGACAGCCACCTTGGGTGTTGGATCGGCTTGATAAATCCTACCACCAGCAACTTCTGTACTTCTTACACTATCTACTTCTCCACATCAATGTGGAACACTCTGGCTGGCTAGGCCACTAGCCTAGTGCCTGGTTCAACATTAAGCATATCTACCACTAGGCTTGGATCCAACCCCAGCATCTCACTGTATTCCCATGCAAAGATGTCCTTGAACTCTTTCAATAACTGAATTAGCTCTGATTTTTCTTCCTCTGGCAACTTCGAACTAATTGAAATTGGTCTTGGCTTCTGCGGGTCTGTGCCCTAGTTTATTTCTTCTAACTTCTCTTCAGCCGTCACTTGCATTTCTTCCTCTGCTAGGGCCCTTCTCCGAGATCCCCTTGCACACTACAAGTGGGCCCCACACACCTTCATAATTTATATACTATTCTGCCGTTAGGCGTTTTGACCCAAACACAATGTGGCTGACTATCTGATTCTGAGGTTGGCGCCTCCTTCCTCTTCCTCTTTCGTGCTAGTAACTCTCTCAAATCAAGTTCTAGATTGTTTTCAATGTCTTCCCACCTAAGAACAAAGGTACCCAACGGTTTCGACACTAAACTTTCTCACAACAGTGCCCATTCGTCATAAAACATGGTTTCCACCAAGTGGGCTTCTGCTTGCTCGAAAGGAGACAGGTTTGCTGCAATCCGTATCATTCTATCTTGGAATCTCCCCTTCATGCACTAGTGGTATGTTGATGAGATAAAGCAATGCTTATGCAACCATAGTCGTCCCAATAATACATGGTATGAGACCTCTATCTTCACCACATGGAAGTGGGCCAAGAAGGCTGTGGGGCCTACTTTTAACTAAAGCTAGATGTATCCAACCGTGTATTCTCCTTTTCCCCTGAATATTGTTACCTCTATGGGGTACCCTTGAATCTTGTTTTCCGGTATCCCGGTTGCTTCCAATGTGCTGAGTGGGATGAGATTCACTAAAACGCCTGTGTCTACTAGGGCTCGCTTGACGGGGATCTGATTTATGGATGCTACCAATAGAGTGGCCTTCTATGATCTGAGTAGCCCACCCCCATATCCTCATCGCTGAAAGTGATTTCGTTTTTGTCTTCTAGTAAGGCTCGATTGGGCTGAGCTTCTGCGGTAAGGCATTCGACTCCTACTCCCGAGGCAATGCTCACCAAGGTCTCCATCGCCATTCTCCGTTCATTTGTTATGAACTCTAGCTGGTCAAATAGATTCTTGAACTAGGGACTCTTCTATAGAGTTGTGATGGCTCCTATTGGCAATGAAGGTCTCTCATCTTCCTCCTCGCCTAGGTCAACGCAGATAACTACTATCGCTACCCCTTTCTCCTAACGGTTAGGGAGTGGATTTCTCTGAACTTCTGGCTGTGTCAACGAGAGTCCCTTCTCTCATCCTATGGTGGACCAATCTACAGAGAGCCCAGCATTCTGTAGTGGCGTGCTGCATATAGTTGTGCAATTAGCAGACACGCGAGTCCCTCCACTCCTCTTCAATGGGCTCCCTGGAAACCTGATTGGGCTTGAAGACCCTGTCTACAATCCATTTGTCTAGAAGTACGTCTAATTCCTTTAGCATGCATGGTATGGGTAGAGGGCTCTCATACTCCCTTCCATCTGGCTTCCTTCTCTTTTCATTGGTGGACACCGTCATGGCTTGTGGTGCGGACTTCCGCTCCCTCAGTTTCTCTAAGTTGGGTCTGATTGACTAAGCCATCTTTCTAGGTTTCTACAGTAGTTAAGTGAACTAGGAAATCCCTAAATTTTTTAGTACTACTCGGTACTCCATGATCATGTTCCCCATACACATCTCCCTCAGTGTTCTTTCTTCGTAGTGGTCATAGCAGTCAAAGGCTATGTCTCTGAACCTCTTGATGTATTCCATGAGGTCCTCACCATTCCTCTGCTTGGTGCCTTGTAGGGTTGCAAGTATTACTGTTTCTTCTCCATGAAAGTATTTGCCGCAAAAGACATCCATCATGTCATACCACGTGAGGATGGATCCTGGCTTTAAGCCAGTATACCAAGTGCATGATCACACAAGGATTTTGAAAACTCTCACAGACACAAGTCCTTTTCTGCTGTGTAAGGACCCAAGGTGTCCACAAATTCACTCACGTGCTCAATGGGGCTCCCCTTTCCACCATCATATTGAGAAAAGGTTGGGAGTTCATATCTATTAGGGTAAGGCTTGCTGAGTAGTCTCATTGGATATGATGGCCTCCTTGAATAAAACCTTTCCTTAGGCGCCTTGGCCTTTTCTCGTTCCAGTAATGCCGCGAAATTAGCCATCACAACAAAGTGCTATTCTGCATTCTGAGGGCCGCCACCCTTAGGGGTTTCTTCCTTGTCCGTTATATTCTCTAGGTCATGTTGACTACCCTTCTCCTTGGTCTTATACTCCTTCAGCTAGCGCATTTCCTCCATCAGCTATCTCTAGGAATGTTGCACCGACTAAGACACCTCAAAAAAAAAGTTAGCATTGTTCGTGGGGTTTCTTTGTTGTGGTTGTTGCTCAGCCCCCGCTCCATTGACGCCCTCTGCCTAGTTGGTCCGGAGTAGAGTGGCAAGCCATGATTTTGCCAGCGAAGGCATAGCACTCATGTTTCGCCATGTCTTCGATCTCAAAAGCATAGCTCGCGAAGGGATTGTCTGTCCTTCCCTGTCTGTTTCCTAACTCCCTATTAGAGTCACCAATTTAATGTGGGGGCCTTTCTGTGTTGATGGGCCTGGGCCAGTCTACTACTCCAACGCCTATGAGTTAATGGGTAAGGGAGTCGAGACTGGCCTTTTGCGAGTTACTCCACGAGCTAGCTTATGCGCAAGCCAGGTATGCCCAATGTTGTGACAACTTGGTGATGGTATGGCAGGCTGGACACAGTAGATATGGTCGAGATGGTATAACTGCCTTACGCTACAAAGGGTATTTCCGCAAAATGACTCCTAGAATAAAATATGCTGAATGAAAGAGTTACAGTAGAATAGCCAATCCAAAAAAAAAAAAGCTAATACCGCAGACAGGATAACTAGTATGGCAGAACAACTAATACAATACATAAAATAAAAATTTTTAAAAAAATGAGGTTACTACAGAATAACTAAGAGAAACTAATAAATACCGCAAACAAAATAACTAATACAGCAGAAAAAAAAAAAGTAAAATATATCACAGTAGGATCAATATTAATGCTATAATACAAAGAGAAAGAATAATAATGAAGGTGTTGAGGAAGCTAAAGATTGCTCAGCAGGAATAGGTCCAAGAAGAGAACCGAACCCCAATACGGATAACTCGTTACAACCTCCTATCGTTAAAGTTAACCGTGCTGGAGAAAAGGCCTAAATGGTTTTAGATTCTAATTTCACAAAGCTTCAAAGAGTGGGAATTTCATAAGGGAGAGAAACGATGGTCTATCGATGCATGCCCCTATTTCTGCCATGTGTTCTCTCTTCCTTCTCTCTTTGTTTTTACCACTTAGTTTTCTTTTTAGTTCTCTGATTCTCAATTTCTCTCTTATTGCTTTTTCCTTGTGTTCTTCCTCTCTCTCTCTGTTGTTCCTTCCTAGCTACCTCTCATCCATTTTATACCTCTTAGTTCTATGGGATTTCTCCCTTTTGTCCCTAGGCTTCACCAACCATTTTTGGTTCCTTATGGGCATCTCTCTAGGCTTGCCCACTAACTCATTGGTTGCCCGGCCATTACCTCTACTCAGACTGTGCTTGCTGTACCACTCTCTATTCCTGAAAAAAATTTCTTGTTTTGTTTCTTCCCCCTCCCTCATTTCTGCCTTACCTTCAATGGATAAGGTCTAAAGGCTCTAACAACACTTACCCCTATGGCATGCATCAAATGGCCCCAGCCATACTTGCCTTTTTTGGGCGAAATGTCATCCCAGCAAAGCATTTCCCCCAAAAGAAACCTCGACAAGAACCTCAAAATAGAACTCTTTTCTCCTCACTACCAAACCACACCCTCTGAATCCCCTAACTAGGGGCCCATCTCTCTTGTATTGGCTGGATATAAATGGGTGGTGCCCTGACCTTTGTGTGCGTTCCATTACCCTCTGGTTTGTCTTCTTTTATTCCCACGCCATTCCTGATGTCCTTGCATTTTCTTATTCTGCTACGGGTATTAAGTTCATGTCTATATTCCACGACATAGAGGAGGTGTGGGTTGGGCATTGCTGCCTCCCTTCATTCCTCCATAGGCTAGGCATTGCTTGGGTAGAAGCTTCTGCCCATCTAGCCCATTGGGCTTCTACTTTCTGCTATTCCACTTCCTGCCATGCCTATAGGCCTACTAGCTATCATTCCTGCCATGTTGGCCCATTGGGTTTATTACTTTTATCCTTGAGCTTCCGCGGCCCATTCGCATTGCCTTTACCTCTTATTGATCCCATGGGCTTGTTGGCTGTCATTCCTACCACGTTGACCCACTGGGTTTATTATCCTTTTCCTTGGGTTTCCTCAGCATATATTGTCTTTACCTCTTATTGATCCCATAGGCTTGTTGGCTGCCATTCCTGCCACATTTACCCATTGGGTTCATTACCTCTTTCCTTGGGCTTCCTCGGCCCATTTACGTTGTCTTTACCTCTTATTGATTCCATAGGCTTGTTGGCTACCATTCTTGCCACGTTGGCCTATTGGGTTTATTACCTCTTATTAATCTAATTTTCTCTCCTTTTCCTTATTATTGGGCTTCTTCTACCACTGGTTCTTTTGTCAAAAATGGGCCTCAACACTAAGAAAGAAAAACAATGAGAGAAAGAGAGTCTACCACTAGTTTGGAAAGATCCAATCGCCGGTCATCAACTAGAGGCTGCAACGGACAACAACATTGACAAGGACAAAAGCTTTGACTAGCATCTAGAGACTTATGGAAGCATATCATATGAGATATTTAGTTATTCTTACACTACAATTTTCTTTTTAGTTATTTCTTAGGGGTTCACCTAACAATGACAATAAGGTGTTGTTACTACTGTAGCCTTTTTTATAAGCTTTGACCTAAATCATAAAATCATCCACGGTTTTCAAACCTGAGCAATTCAACCGTGGTTCAAATGGTTGTAGACACCGCATTTTGTACCCCTTACATCTCAAGCCCTTGTTCCCTAATTATGGTAAAACTCTAAAGCCCAAGGTTGGTTTAGGGCCCAATCAGACTTAATTTGACTTGAGGAAGGTTTTTATGGAAAATATAACTCTTTTAAGAGCTAAATAAAACTATTTTTGGAAAAAAAGGCCAAGGAAACCCTAGGTCATGCATACGCAGACACACGTATGTGTACGTAGACACGTGTATGCATACACATGCTCCAGATCCACGTACGCAAGCTTCATGCATGCGTACTTGTACACGGGAATGCGTACACATGCTAGGGTTCCAGAAACTATACTATGAAAGGCAAGTTTTATGCATTAAAGATAAGGTTTGGAATAAATCCCACATCGTCTGAAAGCCGTTCCAAACCCTCATTTTCTCAATATAAAAAGCTATACATGGTACCTTCTCAAAATACACAAAAAATCCTAAGGGAAAACCTAAGATTCACTAGAAATAGTGAATCAAAGAGGGAGTTTTTTACAGAACATCCCCGAGTCAATTTTCTTTTGATTGTGACCTTTTCTGGTCTTGATCTTCAAGTTTTGAAGTTTACTAATCATTTTTGTTTGATTGTGAATTGATTTGACTGAGGTAAACGGTCAAAATCAAGCTAAAAAGCTTTTTGTTTGAGGTATATATTCTAAACCCTTTTTTCCTTTCTTTTCTTGTTTTAATTCCTATTTTCTTTGCTTTTCTTGTTTTAATTATGTTATAATATGTCTGTTTAGTTTATGTGTTCTCTGTTTTATATTTTAAAGCATGTTAGGTTGTTAGATTCTTTGTTTTAAGTTTCTACTCTTTTTTTCTGCTCTGCTTTTCTGGGTTAGGGTTTTTGGGCGTGTATGCGTACGCATGCAGAGGTTTTTGGGCGTGTATGCGTACACATGTTCTCTACATACTCAAAGTATGCGTGCACATACAATTGGGCCGTGTACACATGCCTTATGTATGCATACGCGTACTCAAGCCCAAAACCCTAATTCAACCTTTTCTACTTCTGTTTCTTTATTTTTTTTGTGCAACATGCTTCTACCTTGCCTTGTTTTATGCTTCTCAATTCTCTGTTTCTCTATTTAAGTGTTTGTTTGTTCTTCACATGTTAGATTAGGGTTTCCTTTCAATTAAATCTTTGCTATGACATGAACATGCATTCACATGTCCATCCATTGATGTATAGGTGCTATGATGCAATGAGGTAAAGCATGCATTCACATGTGCATGCATTGGATATGGTCTTGTTTAGGTTTGATGAACATGATGATAGTTAGATTAATGCACAATGGTCTTTAGGGCAAGTGGGAGATTGTTAAGATATGTGCCCTTTAAATCCCATTGTATGATGCTATGTATGTATGACATTATGTTGTGATTAATAAAGTTGTTTTATTATTATCTAAAATAATGGTAACATGAATATTTGGACATTATCGTATAGTCCATGAGATGCATAGTATGTGATTTAGTCACAGAAGATATAAGTCACAAGTTCTTTGTAAACTCAGAATTTTAGTTCGTAGTCGATAATGAAATTTGGCATTTCATCTACGAAGACTATAACATACCAACTAAGATATTTTGTCTTGATCATGGAAGTGGAAACTTCTAGTTGACATGTTGATATGTTTTAAGTGTTAAGACATATTAAACTGGACCGCTGTGAGATTTATTATTCTACTAATGACTGTCAAATGAATAATAAATCTCACGACTTCTATTTACATCAAATCTTAATCTTGAAAGAATAATGAACCTAATCATGTAGTGTAGGTTGCTTTGATATATCAGGAGTGAGATCTAAAGTCATGATCAAAACCTCAGTATGTTAGGCAGCCACATTTAGTGTTGAAGGAACATATATTCTCAAGATGAAATTCATAATCTCTTAACGGAGATATAAAATATTCTCTTGAGATAAGTTTAATGGGTTTGGTTATTTAAAGTGTTAGGCCTAACCACTTTAGTAAGGAGTTACTAAAGTATATATTTATGAAATTGGATTTCATAAATTTATGATGAATAACTTAAAGGATTAAACTGGGTATTCAAGGATTAAGATGTAGTAATCTTCAAAGTGGCAGTCAACATACATGACTTTGTATTACAATGAATATTTTAATGAAGGGGTTGTATATATAATAAAGTCTTTGCATATAATTTATTAATAAGGCCTAGAGTGCAATTATATTTATATAATGGAATTAAATATAATTATTGATAATTTTGGGCTTGTCAAGAGTTGACAGAAAAGCCCAAAACCCATTGGAGCTAGTGTCTTATTTGTTCCCTTTTGGTCCCACTCCAAGCCACATACTAAAGCCCAATTGGAATGGCCCAAAAGGTTAGCCCAATTAGATAATCAGTTATAAGGAGAGAAACATACAGAATTTTATAAGAGAATGAAATTGTGTGTATGTGAGTGTAAGCCACTCTCTTATTCTCCCTTGAACACATACATATAAACTAATTAAGAGACCACACTTCTTGGGCACAAGTGGAATTGGAGTGAAGATTAAAAGTGTTCCCAAGTACTTCTAATCTTTGGTTTTGAATTTCACTGCACCAAGGTACACTCTCTTATTCTTAAATTCTGAAATTTACGTAGTACATGTTATCAATTGCGAATGAAGTAGATCCGTTAATTTTCCGTTGCGTATGTTTTGTATGAGATACAAACCATGTTTTTCCAACAGAATATGCTTGGTTGATGCCATGATGATACGCTTGGATGTTTGGGATATGCTCAATATTAATGCCTTATTGATGTTGTTGTTTTGTAATGTGTTTTGCTACCCTTGGATATATATTGCTAGATGAATGGTAGAATTTTTATGCCATGAATTTGATGATAAGTAGAAGTATGTTTGGATGATGCTTGGATGCAATCACATGTTTGCTTAATCTCACCATACCTATGTTTCTGCCTTGATTTGATATATATATGTCACTGCCTTGGATGAAGTATGAGATAAGATGCATGCTTAGATGTATGTTAAGGTTTCAATGCTATGTGATGCAATGCCATGATAAATGTATGCTAGGGTTTGGGATGAAAATGTCATGTTGTATGCTTAGATGTATGTTAGTGTATGTGTGTGTGTGTGTGTGTGTGTGTGTGTGTGTGTGAGTTTAGGATGCAATGTTGAACATGCCTTTAATAAGATTAAGACATAAGACACAATGAGTGGAAGCCGACCCACAAGTCGGGCGGTCATGGGTGCCTAACACCTTCACAAACCGTACCTAAACTCCGAATCCATACTCTGATAGTAAGATCAATCCTTTCACGTAAGGGTACTATATACATGGTTCTTTGGCCATAAAGCTAGGTGGCAACTCCAATATTCTTTTCTCCACCTTGGTCCACTCGGCCGAGGCATACTCCTCATTGCACCCACAACGGTTCACAGACTATATTGCATTGTACAGTTTTTAGAGTTAAAAGAATCGTTTTGTTAAACAGTTCACAGTTAACTAGGTTGGACCGTACGGTTTGGTCTAGATTTCAAAACCATGATCTTTACTACACATAAGCATCCTTTATATAGGCTCTCAACCTAACTAGCTAGTACAATGTACAAGCATACGATTGCAACAATATCATATCTCAACAAAGCTTTCATTGTAAGTGAGTTCTAGTTAGCTCAATTAGTAGTCTCTAATAGTTGAATAAGAGATCTAAGGTTCAATCCCCACTTACACCAAAAAGTAATTGGTGTCTTGGTCTAATGATAAAGAGCGCAATTATCAGAATCTGACGTCATAAGTTGAAACTCTATAAACAAAAAACGTAAAAAACAAAAACAAAGCTTTCATTGTAATAGCCTAATAGCAATGACTAGTATTAATCTTTGCGTTTATTACCATGAAACCGTTATAGTAATAGAATATTATAATGAAGCATTTGTTGTAAAAGCCTACTGGCATTCACTTATAAGTAGGGGTGTCAATTTTTACCCAAATCTATTAACCAACCCATGACCCACCTAATTTGGGTAAGTCTTGACCCAACCTAATTAATCATTTGAGTTAAATGGGTATATAGCCCCATTGGAAAATTTAGTTAAATGATTCTTAATGGATAAACTCACTAGGTACCCAATGTGTTACCTTTTTACATTTAAAAACAAAAAATCAAAATTAAAACATAACATAACAAAATCAAAATCCTAACACAACATCCTGGCCTCCTCTCTTCCTTTCTCCTTTTTATTTTACTTTTTGATTTTCTTAGGTTTTCTTCCTGTTTTCCCACCTTCCAAACACCGAGATCCTCTCTCCCTTTCTTCTTTTTCTTTTTCTTGTTGCTTTTCTTAGGTGTTCCTCTCATTTTCCCACCTTCCAAACGCTAAGATCCACTTTTGGGTATTTCTGATCTAGATCTCAATTTGTGTTTCATTTTGTTCATCCTTTGCTCTTGATTTATGTGTTTGAATCGTTCTATGGATTTTCTTTTTAAATTTGGAGTTGAAAGAATTGCAAATAAGTCTATGGAAATGGGTCTTTCTATGGATGTTTGTTCCAACACTGGCACATTCTCCAGTGAATTTGCCACCAACTTCATTTCCTTCATCGCCTCCTTTGGCAAATCCCTAATCTCTGAATCTAAATCCAACACCAAAATCATCTTGGTGGCTAAGAGGCTATTCACTTGTAAAGCCATTTTCAACCCTTGATAAGCTTTAAAATATTACCTTGGTGGCTAATAGGTTCAGATCAAAGAGGAGGGAATGTCAACCCCAAACCCTAGCCATTTTCTTTCTCACTTTGCTTAACATCTTATTTGGTTCAAGAGAAAATGGAGGAAAATATAAGACAAGCAAGAGTTTTCAATCTCTTAAAATAATTGACTTTTTTTCTATCTTCTAATAAATAAAATAAAATAATTGACCTTTTTCTATCTTCTAATAAAAAAATAAAAAAATTGACTTTTTTTTCCTAACAAAAGTAGTCCTAAACTCCTAATTTTCTAATGGGTTAATTGGGCTGGTTGTCCAAATTAAATGGGTTAGGTGGGTATGTGAGAGACCGCACCCTCGACCCAAATCTTTCAAACCGAAGGGTTTTGGAATAACCCACATGAATGGGTGGAGTCATGTTGATGTCTCTCAATAGTGGAAGTTCTACTAATGTTATCTACTCTCCTAAATCAAAGGTTTTATAATGGAGTTTACACTTATTTAATTGGAAAAATAAATAAATAAATAAAAATCTAAAAGAATTGAAAAGTTCATATCTTTATTGATGAATTGAAATTGAATGTACATCTCTTGAAAATTACATGGCTTTAGTCTTAGATACAATCAAGAAAAGTACATTGCTTTAATTCCTAGTTATAATCTAGAAATTTAAAAGTATAAGAAAAAACATAATTTACTAACACTTGATCTTAGTTCGGAAGCTATGTTATAAGATTGGGAAGGTGTATATCACCCAACTTTCCCAGCAAAACCGGTCTTCTAGACTTTAGTGGTCAATAATCATATCACATCAATCAATAATTTATATTATCCAATAATTTGCAATTGCAAAGATTGAAACAAGCATTCAAGAGCATGTGAATATGTGTGTGTGATGTACGATAAACACTAATCTAGGAGCACATGAACATGTTAATTGAATTGAATTGAAAAACACTAGAACATGCAAAAGGTAAAGACAACCTAGATCTAACATGCTAACAATCAAGAACATGTGAAGAATTTGAAAATAAAACATGCTTGAATTTAAATAACTAGGGCATAATTAAAGAGATGAGGTTTAAAAACCTTACCTACATAGGGACCAAAGGCACATTCCTACTACTAATGCGCGCGCGCACGAGAGAGAGAGAGAGAGAGAGAGAGAGAGAGAGAGAGAGAGAGAGAGAGAGAGAGAGAGAGAGAGAGAGAGAGAGAGAGAGAGAGAGAGAGAGAGAGAGAGAGAGAGAGAAGAATTTTCAATTTTCTTTGAAATTCTAGGGTCTGGATCTAAAATTCGGAGTGTTTTCAACTGATACTAGAAAGGGATATTTATACTGGATGCTAGGTCAGGGATGAATCTCTAGGCAATGTGGGACTTGAGAAAATTAGACTTTTTGAGTGGAAAACATATGTCTCAAGGTCAAACTTAGTGGGGAGCAAGCCAGAGCAAAAAAGGAAGGAAATCTAGGAGATCTGGTCCAAGTGCAGATCAGCACTCGATTCATTAGCTTCTGTTTTAGTTGTGATCTGATTCCTTCCAAATTTTGACTTATTTTTTTTTATTTCCTTGGTCAACAAGCTTAGAAAATTAATTTCAAATATGTCCAATTAATTAGTTAATTATTTAATTAATCAATTTTTTCCAGTCTAAATGTTTCATTGAACTTTAAAATTTAACAAATAGTATTAAAGAAGATTGAACTTTGCTCATACAGGAGGAGCACTTAGAATTTTCCGGAAGTGAGCGTCAACAAGTACATTCATTAAACATCACCCTCGAAATGACCTGACCTGGTGGGATTATTGGATTCAAAAACACCAATGTAGCAATCCATCGTCTATCTTTTGTATATGACTAGATGATGAGTTACGCGATACGAAAATATTTTGTAATTTCATTTGAAAATAATTTTTATGTTTCTTTTAAGACTCATATATAATATTCATTTTGTTATATAGTATTTATGATATTTCCCCACACTATTACCGAATGCTTTAGAAGTCCATTTTCTTAATTCATATTTATAATTTTTCTAATTTTAGGAATAGTTTCAAACTATTGATTGAGTTTTGTTTACTAATATAAATATATGAAATTGGAACTGCATAGTTCTTAGATAGTCCTAGGAAACTATACCATATTATAAATTTAATATTTAAAATATGTACTAAAAAAAGTAGACTTTATGTCTAAAACTAAACACTTCACCTATCGAAATGAAAGAAAATAATTTGTATTACAATATAAAGAGAATGTGATCAAACAAAGAAAAATTAGCTACATACACCATTTATTCAAGAAAGTCTAAACTAAAATTGAGAGAACTAATCTCATATTACCAAATAATTTTTACACAGGAGCTCTCTCCTTTATATGGAGAAGGAGAGCACACTAATTAACTTACAATCGTAGATCATAACTATAATAACAAATTAACTAATTTGAGACTAATCTTAGCAAACTGCAACTATAATTTATAGAACTCACAAAACCCAAGGCAACCTCCGACCTCCGCATCAAAATCCGTATGTTGCCTTCATTCAAAAAAAAAAAAGGCAAACCCCCTTCCCTGGTCGTAGCTAACTGATATTTGTTAGGATCAAATGGGTGTTGGGGCTAGTAAGTGTGAAGTGAAAATGGTGAGTAGAAACACGAATCGTTTTGTGGGTGTATGAGAGAGAAGGGAAAGTCTTGAAACAACGAACCCAAGAAAAAAAAAATCTTGATTTTGATACTGATTAGATACCAAATGTTTCCAGACCATTTGAAACGACAATTATTAAACCAAATAAAATATTACTTAAAGCCTCCACATAAACAGAAAACCATGTCTTAATACTCCAGGTGAGGACTGAATTTCTGAAAACCCACACTATATAAAACGAGAACTACAAACAAGAATCGCCTTTGTCCACAGGTTTAATCGAATTGAATAGCATTTGGATGCTTGATTGATATTCCTTGTCAGGAACAAATTTATGTAGTAACCATCAATTTCATGTAACAATCCCACCAAGTGAAAATTAGCAAATGACATATCTGACGATAGAGCGCACGCACACAGTTTCCATTTGAGAATTCACTCACAGAATCACTAAACAATTGTTTCTTGATCCTGGCATCATGTTGAAACAAAATTTGACAAGTTGTAATCATGGACTACCTGATTATCCTTGACAAGACCCGTAAAGTTTGATGAGTTTTTTCGTCTGTAGGTCTCAGTCTCCAAAGATACATTGGACACACAACTTTGCTCTTACATATAATACATTCAAATGGTTCATTGTCCCAATCTGGACTTTTGACATGATTAGCCAAGAAAGCACCAACAAGTACTTTTCAATCTCTGGATCCTTGAAAGTTGTTAATTTACAAAACTGTACAGCAGATTGACCATACAAAGTTTCCAAAACTTACAAAAACCTCTTTTAAGCTAAGGCCTAGCACTGCGATCATCAGATATGGTCTCTTCAGAAGAAGCATCACTGTCGATAACTATTACATCACCTGGCTTATTAGCACGATACCAAGAAGCCCCGCTTTGTTCAGCCATTCCAGTTTTCATTCCCGATGAGTAGTTCAAGTGATGAGCACCAGTTGATGGCCGCAAGTCACTTGTCCTTAAACCACAAAGTCTACTATGGACTCTGTTTCTTGGTCCAGGGCATGGCTGAGTAGGATAAATATAAGGCTGGCTATCTCTAACTGTCCCCAAATGAGTAATTAATGAACCCACTGCAGGCAGATTTGGCTCAACTGACCTTGAAGGTGTACTAACTGCTTCTCTAAGCCAGTGAGGTAAATTACACTTTGCTTCCAAACAAGCTGTAGGGTCATCAGTTGAAGGATTGCTACGTGCCATAGTCTCCCATTCCAAATAATTGAACGACTCCCAATCATATTTTTCCCCTAGACAATCAGAATAAGAGCCCCTCCTTGGGTAAAAGAAAGGCCTCTGAATGTGTCCAGTGCCATTATTTTGAATGTAACTTGTCCTGAAATATGGCCTATTTGAGCCATTACCCTCCCTAAGAGCATATAAGTTTCCAAGTGAGAGTTGGGTTTCATCTGTCATATGTTCTCCCCAGATTCCTTCTTTGGGACCCAAGAAGTTGCGGGTAAAGTTTGACGAAACATTTTTTGTATTCGAATACTTGAAACGGGAAACATGCATAGCATTCATGAGTTTGGATTGTTCCTCCTCCCACCGCTCAGCCAGGTCCCTTGCCGCCTTCCATGGCGAAAAGCGCAATCTTGGATCCTGCAGCATGGCACCCCAATTGTCCCTTCCATGTCTTCTCACACCAATCCAAAGATTATCCAACTCCTCTTCAGACCACATGGTAGTGTTAGGCTTGAACTCATCTTGCATAGTTCCTCGTCCACTCAAAGCTTTTGCTCGGCTTACAATGCTATCAAGCATCTGCCTGTGTCTTAGAAGTGATGACGGCTGATTTGTCAAGGATTCAGGCACTGCATCCTGGAAAAATTTTCTGGCTTCACTGATGGAGTTCAACAATGGCAGCGTGGTAAAATTATTGTAGGCATATACTCCAACTTTTGGCTCAGTCAGTAAGGATAAACCTAAATGAAGTGAAGATCTGTTTGAGTCTTGTTTCAGCTGACTGCTTTCACTTCTGAATTGGAGATGATTTCTTTCTTCTGAAACCAAGGAATCAGTTACCTCAGACTGTGTAATTGCTAAGCTGAGAACATCAGTGATTTTGTCTTCTGAAAATAGCTGAAATCAATTTTAAAAAAAGCATTTATTTCAACTGGCTATCATATATTATCTGGCAAAAGTAACTAATAAAAATAAATGACCACCTGAATGAGATTAGCAGATGGCAATATGGCATAAGAAAGAAAAACAAACAGATAATAAACAAAACAATACCATATAAGGATGTGATACTACCTACCTGCAGATATTTGACTTTTGGTGTGAAGTCCATGGAGAACTCAGCAGAAGCTTTATCATTATCTTTGCAGTTGGCACTATTTTCTTCCACAAACATACATACATCTTTATCTAACTGCATATGGTGTGCTGAAGAAGATTCCCCAACTCTCTCACTTATAGAACTCAACAATTCTGGGGGAGATACTCCGAGTAAAACAGTAGCATCGCTTCTGCTTGCAGAATCCATAGTGTCCCGACCAGTTTGTGGTGCAGCATAAATGGATTGCTTTTTAGAACATGAGTCCGAATTAATATTGCAACCATCTGTACCGCATGAATCTGCTATAAGAGCTCTTCTGAATAATTAGGCAAAAATGAATAGAAAATTTGTATATAAAGAGTCCAGAATAAATAAGGAACAGAAACTGCAGCCGTGATTGCAGCACAGTAGTCACATAATAAAGCTACTGGCTAAAGTGCATGTTCATATCAAGTTTGAAGGCAAAGTAAAGAAATAGTACCGGTGTGAGTAAAAGACAGATCCAAACAAGGTAGAGATCCTCCTGTTGTGACATCAGGCATTATTGTTGCTTTCAGACCACCCCTTGACATAACTCGAGGTTCCTCACTGATAAAGTCCTGGAATTTTTCAAGTTTTTTATCTACAGTTATGGCTTGAGAGGGTGTATCTTTAACAGAATCATTTAAAGAAAATCCCGAACAATCAAAAGTAAGCTCTTCTTGGATGTCTAAGGTAATCTGAGAACTCCGGCCTGGTACTTGTTCAGACACAGGTGAGATGTCAGATAAATTTTCCCCATCATGCAGTAGTTCCCCACACATCACACTGTTAAGAATGAATTAACAAAGCAATTAACCAATTAGAATATCCAATATCAGTAATTCAAATTTGAGCATTATGGAGTTTATAAGAAAATACATTTTAGTTTCAGGAGCATCTCCAGCATGAGACTCTGTAGAATCAACCACTGTTATCTGTGACCAAATCAATGAAAAGAGTGTTCAGAGTGCACCATAAATGTATCAAGTACGTAAGCCTCTTCCAAAAAGAAAAACAAAACCAAAAAAGAAAAGATGTCAGATACCATTTATACTCGTGGTCTTAGTTTGCAATCCATTTATTGGACAGATTCATACAAAGCAAAGCCCTGATTTAAAGAAATAGTTCAAAGTACTAAACACAATTTCATTATTAAACCCAGTAGGTAGCAATAATGGCTAACAACAAATATGAAATTTAACCATGTACTATTCATAGAATGTCAAAGTTCCCAACAGAGATGCATTGCTCAAAGAAAGGAGAAAGGATGCACTGACAAAGAGAGATCTCATTCTAGGATCTATAACTACTACTTATCTATTCAGTTAAAGCTAATAACAAGGTTACTTCAACTGTAGCACATTTTAAGTTCATGGTATGGGTAGGAGAGCAGAGTACACCAAGGTGCTTGCAATATGATCAATCAGTGGGACAATAAGTGGCAAACAATTCAAGACCACAGTTCACATTGGAACTCTTTGGATTGCTTTGGGATGAGTGTGTGTTTGTGCGTGTGTATACACACTATGAACAAAGTACTATTGGGTTCATTGTAGGAGGAAACAGGGTCTGCTTCTATGTTCAGAATACAATGTAACATAGGGCAAATTGGGGAAATTGTCTACAGTTGGTTGTGGTGGGTTTAGGATTAGAATTTTTAAAGAAGGGGTTTTGGGGTTTTGATAGGAATTAAAAGCTGTTTTGATGAGTAATTTAATGGCTTTTTGATAGGAATTAATGGATTGCACTTTTTATTAATGAATTTATTTATTTACTTATCAAAAAAATAATAGTAGAAGAAAGTATGCAAGGTTTTAGGATTTTGTGGACTCCGGAAACAGTAGAAGAAAGTATGCATCTATGAGGTTTTGTGGACTCTGGAAGGAGGTACTTTCAGAGTGTGGGACTTAAGGTTTTTTAGAGCTTTTGAAGATTGGGAGCTAGCTGCATCTTACTCTCTTCTTCACCTTATCCATCCTCGTACTCCTCGGGGGGATAGGAGGGATACGCTTCGATGGCAGCTCAAAGGGGATGGTAAGTTTGATACCTGATCTTATTACCAAGCTATTCAGGGTAATCCAAATCTTTTGTTTCCTTGGAAGGGTGTGTGGAAACCAAAGATTCCTAAGCGAGTGGCCTTCTTCTTGTGGACAGCTGCGCACAATCGGATTCTCACTTTGGATAATCTCATGCTTAGGGATCGCATTTTGGTAAATCGGTGTTGTATGTGTTGTGGTGATGGGGAGTCGGTAGACCATCTTCTGCTTCATTGTCCTGTTACACATTCTTTATGGTCCTTCATGCTTCAAGCTTTTGGTGTGCATTGGGTTATGCCAAGAACGACGGCGGGTTTGTTATCTTGCTGGCATCAATGGCTTGGGAAGCACAACTCGAATATTTGGAATTTGATTCCAGGGTGCTTAATGTGGATTGTTTGGTTGGAACGAAACCATCGCTCCTTTGAGAACATGGAGAAGACGTTGGATGAGTTAAAGATTTTATGCCAGCGTAGTCTTTTTGAGTGGGCTCGTTGTTGGGGCTTTACTGATTCTTCGTCTCTTTCAGAGTTTATGTTTTCCCTTAGTTTATCTTTCTGATTTCCTTATCTTTGGTTTTTGTTGTTTGGTTTTTCTATTTCTTGTGGTTCATCATCATGAACTACTTGTACTTTTCTTTTTCCTCATTTATATCATTTCTCTGATTACTTATCAAAAAAAAAAAACACTTGATTTGGGGTTGTGAGGAAGAAGGAAAAGAGAAGATTTTTAGGGTTTTCAATGATTGTATGAGCATTACTTGTGAACTGTACCAAAGAAAGAGGAAAGAAAAGAGACAAAGAAAAGAACAATAAAGTCAACGTGTCTCAATAATCAAATACTCAATATTGTATTGATCAACTCTACCTCTTCTTTAAGTAAAATGAGAAGACCGCCAAACCACGTAATACCTTGCATTATTCTCTCTTTATTGCTTCTGCTTCTTTATATTATTTTATTCTCATCTTTAACATGGTATCAGAACCGATGGTTGTTAGTGGTTGTTTGCTTAACCTTCAGAACTAAATTTGTTGGTTGTTTTCAGTAGTTGTTGATCGGTTTCTGTTGATGTGGTTATGGTTGTTGTTGTTGTTGTTGGTTTTTGTTGTTGTTCTTGGCTTGTTGTCTCATTGCTGTCACCGGTGGTAGTTGCCGTTGGCTGTCATTGTTGTTGTTAGTGGTGTTGTGGATCCAACCAATAGACACAGATCTGACTCGAGATACAAATCTGACTGCAACCCAACTTGGTAGATCTTGGTGGTTGGCCTATGTCTTTGTTGTTCTCGGCAGATCGGTGGTGGTTTCTGACCATCCTCCACTGATTCGATTGTTTTTAGTGTTCTTGACGCTTCTTGGTGGCCATTCTGTCATTTGGTTGTTGTTTCCGGCGTGTTCTGGAGCCGCCAGTGTTGGTTGTTGGTTGGAGCAGACAGGGAAATCCCTTGTTTGTTTGCTTGTTTGGTGGATTATGTTGTTTGGGTATAGGTTTTGGTTGTCCCTTATCCATGATAAGGATAACCCAACATCTATAAAACATCTGTTCGGTTTTGTTTGATATTGAAGAACTTCAGCTGGTTCATCTCATTCATCTCGTTTTTTGGTTGGTTCAGCTTCAGTTTTGGCTGGTTCCCTTGAGTTTTGGCCAATTCACTTCGTTTTCAGCCTCTTTAAGCAAGTTGGTTGTTGTGTGTTACAAGCTGGACCTATATGACTATATACTCCTGCTTGAGGGAGAGTGTTAAAAGTATTGGGTTTATGTTAATGTAATGGCCCAAGAGGCCCAGTTATGTTGTAAGCCCATATTGGCTAACCCTAGTTTCTGGTCTCTATATATACCTTGTTAAGAGTTCACTATAATCGACAACTTGAGTGTATAGTAAAGATGTAGCCGTTAAAGCTTTATTCTGTGAATGTAGGCCATTGGCCAAACCAAGTAATCCCTTGCGTTATTCGCTTCCACTTCTCTATATTATTTTATTCTCGTTTGTAACACATATGTATGAAGACTCTTCTTAGTATTAAGGCTCATAGTTTGATTAGTAAACTGAAAACCTAATAAAACACTAACTTGGACGTAAAGAGTATTAAACCAAATATACTTTATCCTAGAAAGTTCTAGACTCAACTAAACTATAAAACCTTCTCAAAACTAAACTAAAAATATCCTTAATTCACAAGTATTACAAAAATTATGACTTTGCCCATAAATTCAAAATTGACCATACTTATTAATAAAAATCCAAATAAAAAATTGTTTTATTGGGCTTTCCTTTCTAACAAACATAGCTTTCCTTACAATAATATTATCATTGTTTCACACCACTACATTTGCAGGCCTTCATTACACATCTCCAAACCATCTTAAATGACTCTCCCTCATTTATCCTCAATAGGTCCACTCCCCTCACAAATAATTTCAGTCCCTAACCTATCTTTCATGTTGTAGCCACACATCCATTTAATCACCTCATCTCTACTACACTCATTTTATTGATATGTTGTTTCTTAAGCCAACTTTTAGAGAACCATAAACTGTTTTATTATTATTTGACTATGTGAGTTTCAATATAAATTTTTTATTATTTTGTGACCATGTGACCATGTAAGTTTATCAGAACCCTATGAGAATGCCCACATAAAAAAGGATTCCAGGGAAGTGAGAAAAAGAAAGAAACATCTTTTTAATGGAAGCTCTGCATCATCCAGAAAATTCTTTTTATCCCTACTCCCAAACCAACCAAAGCAATGCACTTTGTGCTTCTCTTAACATGAGATTGTTACTGCCCCAAAACATAAAAGGGTCCAATAGTCATGTTAAGCAAAATCACAGATAAGTTTTGATTCAATGGATGGTTCTAGGTTGTTTTTTATCAAATCAAAATCCTTCAGGATAATACACAAGGAGACTCGAATCAGAGTGGAACATTTTCTCAAGAAATCAAAGTGGGTGACAAAGCTTTCTTGCTCAACCTTGAGCTATTGTCCATGGGAAATATTGAATGATGGCAAAATACAATGCCAGGGGATGACAGGGCTTCATAATCATTCCAAAAGGCAAAGATGGCAGTGATTGGAGGGGTTTTGGATTAGCATTTAGAACTTACTTATTCTAAAAAAAAGGCAGGATAGCAGGTATGAATCTGGAAACAAGCCAAAAAATTACTGTGCTAGGTAATAAGGCCCCACCAAAGCATGGACGAAACTCCTCCATGGATTTGTCCCAACAATTGGATGGATTGGATGCTTATCTTCAAGGATCAGCCTAAGCAAATCAAGGATGGATCCAAAACTTATGGGAGAGTAGGGGCATATTGAGGTCAACAATAGTGACATTAATGCAATGATGGGAAAAATGCCAGATAATATGAAACAATTAAAGTTCCATTAGATAACAACTAATGACAATTGCAGATGGAGTTCTAAGTGAAACTCGACTTTAACAAAGTCGAGTTTCACTTAAAAATTTACATATAACTCGATTTTGAGGATATCGAGTTTTATACAGAACTCGATTTTTTTAAATCGAGTTCCAAAACAATGACACAATGCTTAATAGTTTCAAAACAGGGTTATTGTGCTAAATTTTTTTTAAAATAAGGGCAAAAGCCCATTTCCCCTGAAAAAAGAGTAAGTAGGTAGTGACTTGAGACTGATTTGAGCCTAGAGTCGAATGGAGAAGTGGAGTGGAACGTTAACACCATGGAAATCTTAGCCAGACATAGTAACAGTAAGAGAAAATCAGACCTGTATAATGGGCTGCCATATATTGGTGCAGATTTTTTGAAGTGGGTGAAAGATCGTGTACCAACACTCAGAATGGATTGAAAACTCGGGGCAAAGACAAGTCAATAATAGGGAGAGAGCTCACAGTAATAGAGATTCAATCTCTGTCCAGAAGCAGGAAGACAACAGAAATCATCCCAGAGATGTGGGGAGATGACATTCGAATCAAAAGGGCCCAAGTTTCTTGCGATATCAACCAAGTCGCTGAAGCCATATTAGACAGATTGCCAGTCAGAGTTATCCTGCAATCAAATGGGTCATGCATAATAACATTGCCGACGAAGAAGTGGGGTGGGCTAGAGGGATGAAGTTCACCAAAAGCAAAACACAGATAGTTGTTAGCCCAAAGTCAATGGGATCCATTGTGGCTCAGATTGATGAAGCAGTTCTTATGCTGGACAATTCTTTGAGCATAGTCAAAGCATTGCAGTATTCTTAGTCTAACTCGGTTACACTCAATAAGGAATTAGTTCTGTTTGAAGGAATTCCTGATCTTGAGCCAATTTCTATGTATTCAAGTGCAGTTGAGATATAGGTAATTAATAAGAACATTGAAGCATCGGATGGGGTCCCAACAAGAATCAAACGTTTTAGTAGATTGTTTTCAGCAATATTCAGTTGGTAGGAATTTAATGTGGAATTTTAAATTTATAAGTGTTCAGTTGAATAAAATAAAGGAATCAGAAAAACTCAACATATCTAAATTCCCACAACTTATGGGATTCTAAAGTCTTGCCTGAAATAAAGGAATTTTCATCTTCTGCATCTTGGCACTTAAGCAGAAATTTGTTCACACTAAACAGAGACCCAATATATCACTGTTGTTTGGCCAAAAAACAGAACCCTCACATTACAAAGAAAATTCCCATAATTATCTTTTGTTTGTGTTCTTCAAAATGTTCACATTGACAAAACCTCCCCTGGGTGTATTATTTGCAGCAGTAGTGCCTCACTTACAGGCCCCTATGACTACTTATGTGACTCACTGGTAGCATCTCCTGTTTCCAGAAATTTAAGTTTCATGCTCTTTCCATTAGCTTTATTCTGAAAATGTGGATCAAAGACCTGTTTTGGATGATGTGGACAGTGGAGTTCTCTAGAATCTCTGAGGCAGACGTTCTTTGGTTAGATAGGCCGTTCGATGAGGAAGAGGTGTATGGGGTGATTAAGGGCTTCAATGGTGATAAGGCTCCTGGCCCGGATGGTTTTTCTATGGCTTTCTTCCAGTCTTGTTAGAGTATTTTGAAAATAGAAATTATGGAGGATTTTCATAATTTTCATACTCAAGCTGTGTTTGAGAAGAGTCTTAATGCTTCATTTCTTGCCCTCATTCCAAAGAAAGTTGATATTGTTGAAGTAAAGGATTTCCGGCCTATTAGTCTAGTGGGTGGGATTTACAAGATTATTTCTAAGGTGCTGACTAATCAGTTTCGAAGGATGGCACATGGTCTTATTTCAGATTCCTAGAATGCCTTTGCGAAAGGTAGACAAATTTTGGATTCTGCTTTAATAGCTTCTGAATGTATTGATAATAGACCGAAGGCAAGGATTCCAGGGGTGTTGTGCAAGTTGGATGTAGAAAAAGCATATGATCATGTGAATTGGGCTTTTCACATGTATATGCCTCAGCAATGTGGATTCTCAAAAAAATGAAGAAAGTGGATAATGTGTTGTATTTCAACTATTAGATTTTCCATTTTGATTAATGGTTCCACATCTGATTTTTTTGGGAGCTCTAGAGGGATTCATCAAGGGGATCCCGTTGCTCTCGATATTGTTGTGGAGGCTTCGAGCCGTTGTTGGAAGCGGCTACAACAACAGGTCAATTTTCGGGTTTCTCAGTAGGCACTTCGGTTGTACCTTGATGATGATGTCTCATCTTTTGTTTGCAGATGCAGTGTTGGTAAAAGTGTGCTTAAGCGTAAAGCGCAAAGCCTAAAGGCTCTGGTGCTTTTTTCCTCTAAAGCAAGGCGCATTCAAAGAAGCGCGCTTTAGGCAACTTTTTTGCACTTTTTCAAAAAGCTCAAAGTGCACTTTTTTATATTTTTCAAAAAATAAAAATAAAAATAAAAATAACCAAAACTAAATTAAAACTTTAGGATCTTGACATTATTGATATAAACCATTGATTTGGAAAAAATTTTAGTGTAACTTACTATTCATAAAAAAATAATTTTAGTGTAACTTATCATGAAACCCAAAACCTCCTAGTTCTTCTCTATTTTATTATTTATTTTTTCTTGGTTTTTCCTGCCCGAAACAGTAACCCACTCAGTTTCTTCTTCATCTTCTTTTTTTTTCCCTTTTGAATATATGCTTGGTAATTGTTTAGTTATTTTAGTAGTTGATGTTGAACATAGCAAAATAATTCCTATAGACTAATAGTCATTATGTAATTAAAATATTAACTAATTTTAGTAATTAGTCATAGAACACTATGGTTATCTGAGATTTAAGAAAGGATATTACATGGAAATATTCATAATCTAGCTAATCCAAAAAATTAAAATGACTTGACTTGCAATTTTTGTATTAAAATTCCAAAAGCAAAGCTTATATAAATGTTATATGAATTAAATAAAATGTTTTATTTGAATTTATATGATAATTTGATCGTTTGATTATTGCATTTCTCATTAATAATTATTTTTAAATTTATCAAATTATTATTTTTAAATGTGCGCTTCACTTCAATCAAGTGCGCGCTTTTGCTTTGTGCCTAGGCTCCAAGAGGCATTTGCACTTAAGAGGTTGTACTTATCTAAGGGGATAAGATAACTCTAATTAAAAGTATTCTCTCCAGTTTACCAACTTATTTTCTCTCCCTTCTTCCTATACCTAGGAAAGTAGCTAATCGTATGGAGAAATTACAAAGAGATTTTCTTTAGAGTAGTATTAGTGGCAAATCTAAGCTACATCTAGTGAGATGGCCTAAGGCTTTTAAGCCAGTGCAAGTTGG
The DNA here is from genome assembly GCA_028535165.1 of Quercus tomentella. Taxonomy (NCBI): domain Eukaryota; kingdom Viridiplantae; phylum Streptophyta; class Magnoliopsida; order Fagales; family Fagaceae; genus Quercus; species Quercus tomentella. Next base: position 50,937,620 of record JAPQVY010000133.1, on the reverse strand, counting down.
GGGGTTAGTGATGTAAAACAAACCGCCATAGCCTTTCTAGACTCCCAAGTGCGCCTAAAATCGAGCAAGGCAAAAAGACACTAGTAGAAATCATTTGGGTGACGGAGTCGGAATTGCATGAAATTTGATAGGCTGAAGCGAAATGGCCTTTTGAGCAATAGTCGTCGTTTTGCCACAAGGTACTCCCTAAAAATGGCGAATTCCTTTATTTAGGCCCTGAAAACTGCAATTTTGCCATTTATAGTAATTTTTGTTTCCTTAACAACTTTTTACTCAAAAGTTAGAATAAGATCCTTGTTATGAGTACTAAGGGAAAAATAGTAATATCATGTACCTCTTTATATATAAATAATATTTTATGTGTTAGGGTTGACTTATCAAACCCTAAACACCTTCACCTTAAACAAAATGGTATCAGAGCCACCAACCCACCACTGCCGTTAATCCTCCAACCACCACCCATCAATACTGTTGTTGCCGGCAACCATAACAGCACCTCACTAGCTCCGACGACCCTAACAGAGACCTCCGACAATCTCGATTTAGTGGCTGAAGTTGTCAAGCGCTGGTAACCCTCTCTCAGGTCTCGTGACACTAGATCGACGTTGCCTAACCACAAGAGAGGTAGGGTTTTACTCGCCCTCCTCCGGCGACCCATCCTAGCCCACTCGTCGGTCCTCGCGCCACTGCTCCTGCACCCTAGCGCCGCCGCTGAAGTTTTTTACTTCTTTTCTTCAATACGTTCTAATTATCTATTCAGGGAGCCTTGGGTTGATTTGTTAGACTAGACTTTGTTGATTGATGTTTAGTGGTGGATTGGGCATTTTTTTTGGTGTTGGTATGTTTTTTGGAATAGTTTGGTGTTGATTCTTTGATAGATGAGTTGCTGTTGGAGTTGCTGATTGGTTGAAGTACATTGGTTGATGGTTGGAGTTTGTTATAATTCAATCCAGCATATTTATTTAGTGTTAGTTTGTTCTTAAGATTGCTATTATGGAGTCCAAAGACAGTGCTCAGCCCCCTAATTATTTCTTATCTTCTAATATGTCATCAATTACTTTCATTCGTCTTAATGGAAGTAATTATGCTCAGTGGGCACAAGCAGTTGAAGTCTTTCTTCTTGATAGAAAGAAGTTTGATTACGTGATTAGTGAACCCCTGTACCTACAGACCCTAAATTTGCTGATTAGAGAGCCGAAGATGCACAAATTAGGAGTTGCTTGTGAAATAGCATGGAGTCTAAGATCAGTTGTAGTTTGGTTTTCTTACCAACTACTAAACTTGTTTGGGAACAAGCCAAGGAACTTGTGTTAACAATTTGAAGCGGAATTATAATCTTCATCAAAATTATTTCTCCTTCAGTTTGAGTGATTTGTCTTTGGAGGACTATTATAACAAGTTTAAGGGTGTATGCGAAAAACTCAAAATTTATCAGCCCGTCTCCTTTGATGTTAAAACTATGAAGAAATAACGAGATTCTATGCATGTTGCTCGCTTCCTCTCTGGATTGCCTAAAAGTTTGAATCCAGTAAAATCACAAATTTTAGCTAGTCCAGACCTCCCTTCATTGAGTGAAGTTTTTGGTAGACTTCGATAGGCCACATTATTTGACTCGAGTACTGCCCCTTTCTCTTCCTCCAGTACAGCCTACCTTCTGGTGATAAATCTGCCTTTACCACTTATATGAGGAGTAATAGAGGTGGTCGTGGAGGTCGAGATCAAGGTCGTGGGGGCCAAGGCCGTGGAGGTCGTGACCAAGGGGGTCATGGTAGTGAACAAGGGGGTTGTGTTAGTGAACAAGGGGGTCGTGGTAGAGGACGTGGTCTTCGTAAGTGCACTTATTGTCATGGTGAGAATCATACAGTAGACTTTTGTTAGGAGTTGTATGGTAAACTCTCGGCTCACCAAGCTAGTTTTCAAGTTGAAGAACAGCCTTCACAACCACTTCCACCAACATCCAGAGTAGTCTCTCTTCCTGAGGAAGAGTACAATCGCCTCTTGTCTTTGCATTCCAACTCCATTGGGTCTAATTCTACTGCTACTTTAACTCAACAAGGTACTTCCACTACTTGTCTTGCCACTCAGGACTTTTGGGTCATTGACTCAGGTGCTACTAACCTCAGTTTACTCTGACCTTGAGCAATCTAGTAGTCTTCCCAATATTACATTGGCAGATGGCTCAGCCAGTACAGTTTCTGATTTGGACACTGCCAATCTTAGTCCTAATCTTTCTCTCTCTTCTGTCTTATATATTCCTGATTTTCCTTTTAATCTTTTGTTAATTAGCAAGCTTACTAATATTTTGAATTGTGCTGCCATTTTTTTATCCACTCATTGTATCTTTCAAGATCTCAAGACGGGGAAGATTATTGGTGGAGGGCATGAAGCCGATGGACTTTTACCTGGATCGATGTGGTTCTTCCCGTTTAGTGGCTTCTCATTTGTCCATCTCGCCTCTTCAGCATCATTGTCGCATTGGTCATCCATCTCTCCAGAATTTGAAGTCATTAGTTCTGTCATGTCATTAAATTGAGTCTTTACAATGTGAAGCATGTCAGTTGGGTAAACACCATAGGGTGCCTTTTGCCTCTAGGCGTGAGAGTCGTGTTAGTAGTCCTTTTCATTTAGTTCATTCTGATATTTGGGGTCCAATAAACACTACCTCATTGTTGCGATTTAGATATTTTGTCATTTTTGTTGATGATTATTCTAGAGTCACCTATCTTTACCTTATGAAAGAATGGTCTGAATTGTACTCAATTTTCAAATTATTTTATATGGAAATAAAGACTCAGTTTAATGCTTCACTTCGTATTTTTTAGTCTGATAATGGTCGTGAATATTTTCATCCATCTTTGTCTCAATTTTTTTATGATCATGGTATAATTCACCAATCTTCATGCCCCTATACTCCACAACAAATGGTGTTGTTGAACGCAAAATGCATCATTTATTAGAGGTCACTCGTGCCTTAAAGTTTCATATGCGTGTTCCCAAATCATATTGGAGTGAAGCTGTTCTCACTACCTATCACCTAATTAATCGTATGCCTTCCACTATTCTAGGTGGTTAGATCGCTTATACTGTGCTCTCTCTTGGTGCACCTTTGTTTCATCTATCTCCTAAGATCTTTGGTTGTGTGTGTTACGTTCATATCTTAGGTCCAGGGAATGACAAACTTGATCCTAGATCCATTAAATGTGTTTTTCTTAGGCATTCTTGTACTCAAAAGGGATATCAATATTACTCACCTACTCTTCGTCGTCGTTTCATTAGTAATGATGTCACATTTGATGAATCTCAATCCTATTTCTCTCCTTCGATTGCTAGTGACGGTTCTCCTCCTTGTCTTCCTCTCCTACCACCTGTGTCTCCTATTGAATCTCCTCAAAAACCACTCCAGGTATATCGTCATCGGCAGAAACCTCCAACAGAGACTTCTTCCCCGCCTAGTGATCCGCTTCTTGATCCTGCCTCTCTTCTAATTGCTTTACGCAAAGGTAAGCATTCTTGTACCTCTCACCCTATCTCTCAATTTGTCTCTTATGGTCACTTGTCTTCATCTCTTCATGCCTTTACCACATCCTTGAATTCTACTGTTGTTCCTAAGTTTGTCCAGGAGACTACGTCCATCTCTAGTTGGAAGTCTGCCATGGAGGCCGAAATGCCTGCCCTATCTAAAAATGCTACTTGGTCTTTAGTTACTCGTCCTCCAGGGAAAACTACTGTTGGTTATCATTGGGTGTATACTGTGAAGTATTTGCCTGATGGTTCTATTGAGCATTTGAAGGCTCGCTTGGTTGCCAAAGGATATACCCAGACATATGGTGTTGACCATGCCGAGACATTCTCACCTGTTGCTAAAAGATTTTGATCTCCTTAGCTGCTAATTTGGGCTGGCCATTATTTCAGTTAAATGTTAAAAATGCATTCTTGAATGACGCTTTGAAGGAAAATGTGTATATAGAGCAACCACCTGGGTTTGCTGCTCAAGGGGAGTCTAGAAAAGTATGTAGGTTGCATAAGGCCATCTATGGTCTTAAACAATCTCCTAGAGCTTGGTTTGGTAAATTCAGTGAAGTAGTGTTAAAGTTTGGATTGCGACGTTACCACTCTGATCACTCTATGTTTTCTCATACCTCTGATAGAGGAAAGATTTTGTTGATAGTATATGTTGATGATATTATAATCACTGGTGATGACAAGTAGGGTATTGATGATTTGAAAAGATACCTTCAAAACTCCTTTCGAACTAAGGATCTGGGTAAACTTCCTTATTTCTTGGGTATTGAGGTAGCACGATCTAAAGAAGACATTAGTTTATCTCAAAGGAAGTATGTGTTGGATATTTTGGAAGAAACTGGCTTGTTAGGATATAAACTAGTGGAGAATCCTATGGATCCTAATGTCAAATTGTATGAAGATCAGGGGGAGCTGTTATCTAATCTTGAGAGATATCGTCGTCTGGTTGGTAAACTAAATTATCTCACAATTACTCACCCAGATATATCATTTGCAATTAGTGTTTTGAGCCAATATATGAAAGATCCTCGCCTTCCACATTGGGAGGCAATTATTCGGATTATGAGGTATCTTAAAGCACATCCTGGCCGTGATCTTTTGTATAAAGCTAATGGTCACCTATGGGTAGAAGCCTACACTGATGCTGATTGGGTTGGATCACCATCAGATTAAAAATCCACTACTGGGTATTGCACTTTTCTGGGAGGAAAACTGATTACTTGGAGAAGTAAGAAACAAACTGTTGTTGCCATGTCTAGTGCAGAGGGTGAGAATAAAGCCATGGCACACACATCATGTGAGCTTATGTGGATTAAGCATTTACTCGAGGAATTAAGATTTGTTGTGAAGCTACCTATGACGATGCATTGTGATAATCAAGCAGGAATTTACATTGCCTCCAATCCTGTGTTCCATGAGCAAACCAAGCATATTGAAGTAGATTGTCATATTACTCGGGAGAAAGTAGAAGATGGTGTAATTGCTACTCCATATGTTTCTACAAGAGTCTAGATTGCTGATATATTTACCAAAGCTTTATGTAAGACTCGTTTGGGTTAATTATGTAACAAGCTAGGATTGTATGATATACACTCTCCAGCTTGAGCCAGCTTGAGGGGAAGTGTTATGAGTACTAGGGGCAAAACGGTAATATCATCTACCTCTTTATATATAAATAATATTTTATGTGTTAGGGTTGACTTATCAAACCCTAAACACCTTCACCTTAACAGTCTCGCTTGTTTTGGGACGACCCTTAAGGTCAATAGTTTATTATTCTACATCTAACTCAATTTTACCATTTTTGGTAAATTTCAGTATTTTGTCACCTAATCACGTAATTAATGCGAAATAGGGTTTCAGACATTTCCTAGTCGTCCTAGGGTTTTACTTTTTACTTTTTTAGTATTTATATGTTTTGTAGCCGTCAAAGGCAAATTAGACTATTATCAATAAAATACAGACTTCTGTCGAATTTTTTATCTGGTGGATTATAGTTTTATCACCTTGTGGATTCAAGGACCCCTCAAGATTTTACTACCCAAAAACTAACAGTTTAATTTCTATCCATCAAAAAGAGCGTCGTGTGTACTTTCTTCAGGCTTCCGCGACATCAATTAGGTATTAGACGTTTGAGAAGATTTAATTCTGCCCTATTAGGCAAATGGTTGTGGAGGTATGGCATGGAGACATATGCCTATGAAGGGGGTTATAGAGGCAAAATATAGGAATGAATGGGGTGGTTGGCGCACAAAACATGTGTCAAGTGCGTATGGTGTTAGCCTATGGAAATTCATTAGAGCTGATTGGTTGAACTTTTCAAAACTCCTACAGAATGATGTGGGTGTAAGTACTAGACTAAAATTTTAGAAGCATGTGTGGTGTAGGGATTGCACTCTTAAGGAGGTTTCCCAGAATTTAATTGTATTAGTAGGGCAAGGGATTCTTCAGTAGCGGAGATTATGTATTTTTCTACTTGGAGGATCCATTGGGATGTTCAGTTTTGTCATTCAGTGCATGATTGGGAGCCAGATTCTTTGGCTTGGTTGATGGACATTTTCTAATCTTCGTCTGTGCGAGGTATTGGTCCTGACAAAGTATGTAGGAAGCCAGCAAAGAGTAGAGATTTTAAGGTAAGTGGATATTATCATTCTTTATCCTCTCCTATTGTCATATCTTTTCCTTGGAAAATGGTGTGGCAATTGAAGGTTCCTCCAAGAGTAGCTTTCTTTCATGGTCTACTTCTTTAAGTAAGATCTTAACAATAGATAACCTTCGTAAAAGGAGTATTATTGTTCTTGATTGGTGTTATATATGTAAAAAGTGTGGGGAGTCAGTGGATCATCTTCTTCTTCATTGCCATGTAACATATGAGTTGTGGTCTTTGATGTTTTGCTTGTTTTGAATTCATTGGGTTATGCCGCATAGGGTTATTGAGTTGTTCAAGTCTTGGATGGGTAAGTTCAGTCGACATCACAATATAGCTATTTGGAGGCTTGTACCGCACTACTTGATGTTGTGCACCTGGCAAGAACGGAATGCTAGAAGTTTCAGGGGATGTGAACGGTCTATGCTTAAGCTTAAGTCTTCTTTCTTTCAAACTCTCCTAGAATGGAGCTTGGTTCTGCCTTTATTTTCTTGTTTTGCCCTTCTTGTTTTACTTGATCTTTGTAATTTTGGTTCTTGATTTCTTACCTCTTCAATACATTTTTACTGTACTTGGGTTGGCTATGATAATTAATAATATTTTTACTGTACTTGGGTTTGGAACTCGATTGCAGATACGCTTTTCGGTTGGTGGAATTGGTTGGGAAAGCACTCTTCTAGCATTTGGAATTTAGCTCCGCTGTGCCTAATGTGGTGTATTTGGAGGGAGCGAAATTGGCGAACTTTTGAGGACAGGGACAAATCCGATGACCAGTTGCTTGCTTATTTTAGTGGTTCTCTCTTTGATTGGTCTAAGGCTTGGGGACTCACCTCTAGTGATTCTCTCCCTTTGTTTCTTTGTTCTCTCCTTTGTAATTAGCTCTTTGTTGTTTTCTGTTTGTTTTCGTGTTTCTTTTCTTTTTTTCTGTTTGTTTCTTCCTCTGTAATCTTTGTTCTACCTTGTGTTTTCATGAGGTAATTCTTGAATATACTTCTTTCTTAATTATCAAAAAAAAAATTTTACATTGCCTATCCAAAAAAAAAAAAAAATTGATTTCAAAAAAAATAACAAATCTAATGCAACACCCTATGCAATGATCAAATACAAATCTAGGCATCACCCAAAAAATTAACAAAACGGAAAACAAATGGCAAATATGAAAAACATAAAGCTCGTCGGACAATAAAATGTTTTCCAAATACCAAATCCATCTATAATAACACTTACGTAGACTCAAACCCACTACCACTTCTTTTTTAAATAAGTAAAAATTTGTTGATATTAAAAAATAAATAAATTAAAGGTTCTACCTAGGGACACTAGGAATGTACTTTCAAGTACAACACGAAAACATTACCACTTCTTAAATTGAGATTGATTCAGAATCATCAAATTCCTACTTCTCAAATGATCCACTGTCAGTCACTTGTAACTTCATTTTTTGAAATTAATGATTACAACTGATACTCTCGTCACACCAACATCTACTAATTTCTAAACTCTGAGACTTTAAGCCAAATAACTGCCACTAAGTGATGCAATCCAGAATATGTAAAATAAACAATATTAACACACTTAGAGTTTTTTCATATCCAAGTCTCTCTGATTTATTAAAGTGAACTCTAGTAAGAGTATTTCCATTTTACAATGTACAGATGTACTCTTGATATCTACTTCCCCACTTCTGTACTGAATTCCAGAAGAACTACAGCTTATTTGTTTTGCAACTAGGGCTAATAACAACAATTTATCAAAAGCATCAAGTTTACGGGCTTCACATAAAGAAAGAAAATCTTGAGAAATACTTTTATTCTCCTGATAGGCTTATCTCTAACATCCAGAACTTGGATTTACTGTAAATGTGAACGAGACAAGGCCCAAATAGAAAACTCAGATATCCCATCAGTTTCTTAACTCAAATATCTAAAGTGGATCTGACAGATCTCCCATCAACACTAACAAAAGGGAAAGACTGACTGACTTGCTCCATATCCTTCCATCCTCCTCTCAACTAAATGACACCAGACAGGCTAAATGTCTCATCTTTAATATGGTATCACATGTACCAGTGATATATTGTATAGAGTAGAAAATCGCAATAAATATATATATATATATATATATATATATATAATAGATAAAAATATGCTAACAATATAACCAGAAACCTAATCAGCTTTCCTTTCAATTTATATATATCAAGGAGCCATAAGTATTTCAAGTAACATGCCAACAAGCCTTTTAAAAGGACAGTAGACATACTTTATCTTTACTTTGGCTGGATGTATGCCTTGAATCTGGAACCTCCTCCAATTGCCTTGTATCTGTTGCATGATCCTCTAAGCAAGCTTTATGAGATGTTACTCCACCACAGACATTTTCACTTGCACAATTACTCCGCTCATTGAACAATGAATGAGTCTCATCAAAGAGTGAACTTTTGCATGTATCACATTCATCCATTTCCTTTTTTTTTTTATATCTTCTACTGAAAGTTAAAAATGGAGTGGTCAACTTGGCTTGCACAACTGAATCACTGCGGTTAGTGGACTTATCTTTACAGAGTAAATCAGTGTCCTCCAAGTGTGATACTTTTAACCCAGATGAATCATCATCACATGCAAAGCTGCACTTTGTCTCAAAAGATGATTTCAAGCTAACAAAGTCCAAACTCGTTTCAGTGTCCAGCCCCATTGACTGAGAGAGTAATGTCCCTTCAGAGCAATTTTCATCAGCTGCAGTGCCAAAATTAGCATTTAAACATGAAACCATCTGAATTTGACTGAACTTATCGTCCAAAACCATATCCTCAGAAGATGATCCAGCAGTGTCCTTCCTAGAACCCCCACCAGGACTTCCCATCTGAAATGATTTATCAGAGCTAACCATTATTTCTCTCGAATCAGATCCTTCAATGTGTTTCTTTCCCTTCAATCTACTTGATTTTCGGAGTGGATGAGATGTCGAAGAATCTTTTTGCATAATAATACTACAACATAGCCTCTTCCCATACGAAATACACTACAAGAGAGAGCGGGATTGGGTGAGGGAAGTGAAGGTGTATCACATCATTAAACAAACATTGAAGGTAACGTCATTAACTAAACATTGCTAACAAAAAACAATTTTCCTTCTAGTAAAAATTAGCAATACCTTAACGAGCTTATCTAGGCATTGAAGATGATATGATTGATGGCATTTATCACAGTATAAAAGGTTGCCTCTGACACCACATACAACACATTCAAGAGATACCTACATGAAATTGAACATCGGGCACACACAATTAAATATGAAATTGGAAAAGATAAAAGAAAAAATTTGTAAAGGAATTAGGGAACATGTCTAATTAGTGAGAAATGTCATATGATATTTTTATGAATAAAAAATTTTAAATTAAAAGAGAGAAGCACAAAACCCCAATACACAAGAAGTATATGAGAGTGTTGCAAAAATAAAACAAAGTTGTAAGATTACAAAGATCTAAAAATTGTCCCAACAAGGAACAACCGACACCCCAAACTGACTTTTACCAATCAAACAAAGATCAAAAAATAGATTCCAATTGAAGAAGAGAGGTCTTGTTATGATCCTAGTGTCCCACATGAATGAAGTGTAAGCTTAACCATGTGTGTATAACCTCTTGGACATCCTCCCCTTGTAAGCCAGTTTTCAAGGGTGAGTTCTACCCATGGGTTTGTATCATTTGGTATCAAAGCTAGACACCACGACAAATAATATTAAAATGTCTTGTCAAGTCATTGAATAATAGATAGGTGAGTGGTGCCGCCGAAATGAGAAAGGGCTACCATCAGGTCAATGTCGATAGAGTGAGCCATCGTGAACATCAACTGCGGAGCGTGGTGGTATGTTATGATCCTAGTGTCTCACATGGGTTAAGTGTAAGTTTAACCATGTGTATATAAGTTCTTCTGCACCATTCTTTTGTAAGTCAGTTTTCAAAGGTAAGTTCTACCCATGGGTTTGTATTAGGTCTCTATCCCATCAAATGTCTAAAATTATGCCCCCTCCAAATACAACACATTGAGAACAAAAGAAGAGTCTTCCACACATCCACACGTTTATGCCTCCTTGAAACTGCTACTCCAACATGCAAACAGCTCCTTCACTGAATTACGCATAACCCAAAATATTCCATTTAACACAAAAATTAACAACCAATGCTCCCTAGATATATTGCAACGCAAAAGGTGATGATTAATTGATGCCCATCATCTTCACATATACAACACTAGTCTGCGATAATTATCTTGCGCTAAGAAGACCACCTTCTTCAGAAGTTTTGCCTTCACTTCAATAAAGCTTTCCAAGAAAAATCCACCACAAGATATTCAGTATTCCTTTTGACACCTGATAGTAAGATCTCACATCAAATTAGCCTGTCTTGTACGAAATCCAACCCATCTAGTCCACTACTCTCCCATCAAAACAAATCATATAAAGAATGTCAAAAGATTATCTACTAACTCAAGCTCCCAACCATGTAATGCCCTAGAGTATGTAGAACACCAATTGAAAGCATCTTTAGCTCTATGCATATATTCTGCAATAGCAGAATCCTTATTCACTACAATGGAGAAAAATCAGCGAACATGATCATAAGCGGTGCCTTGCTTCACCATATATCAAGCTAAAAGGCAAATGCTACCACCAACCACAACAAGATATCTAGTAAACTTCAAGAACTTCTCCCAACAACTCCTAATATGCTTCCACAAGCTCACACTATGACCCCTAGTACACCTAATTCGAGGGAGCTTCCAAAAAAATCTCCTTTTAAAGGCCCTAGCTTACTAAATTTTGTCAAAGAAATTAGCAATGATTCTCACATATGCTCACCAAATTAGTGGGAAGTGGATGGTTCTGAGCAGATGATCATATGAAGATTCATATATGTGAAGAACATAAACCCATCAACTTTGTAAATCTTTGGTAACTTCAGATCTTTATGCTGTTCATTATTTTTATTTGACTAATATTGGGTGCTCCTCAAGTCCAATTTAAGAAACTTTTACAAGATGGCAAGTAGTACAAACAATCATAGCAAAAATCGCACCTTAGCGCGATGGAGATACAGGATTTTCTCTTACTATGACTTAAGTATTTCTAGATCTGGTCCACCCTAATTATTTTCTGTTGTATGCATGCTGTATAGTTAAAAATTTTTCCTCTTTTTTCATTGATAGATTTATTGCTTAATTTCAACCCTCTGCACAAGAAGTGCCCAACTTAAGACATCCTCAGAAAAGCTTCACTCGACCAACACTTTAGTTCCGGCTCTTCAGCATTAGGAGAGAATAGGAATTCTCTCTCTTCTGGTGTTAGTTTCACTGCTCATTTCCCTTTTCCTTTCATACATCCTTATTTTTTTAACCCATTTCAATAATAAATACATATTGAGCTGATAAAAAGCAAGAAGTCAACAGGAAACAGTATTCTTTCCATATAACAGTCAGGATTGGGGTTAATTACTTCAAGTGATAATTACATAAAGGAGGAACAATACAAATGTATATAAGGTGCTTGACATAATTCCAAGATGGCAACTTTTGTTACTAAATAAATATGCATGCAATTTTTAAAATTAAAAAAATTTCAGAACCTCACCGTTGAATTTCCTTTACGATTTTGAGATATGTGCTCATCAGTCAATGCGTCATATTTATCAGGGTTGTCATCATTTGGAGCTTCCGAAAGAGCATTATGCCCAACATTTCCATCGGCAAGCCCAGTTCTTGAAGATGGGCGCTTTCGCTTGTATGTTAAAACCACCTTGCTGCTAGACATTGTGGCTTCCAAGATCTACGACCTACCTACCTACCTTTACACTCACATCATCAACAATACACATCTGCAAGGACAAAAACTTTCCCATAAATTAAGAGGTAATATACAAGCTATAAGATTCTAACTGAAAAAAAAAAAAAAAAAAAAAAAAAAAAAAGACAAGACCAGCTGAACACACACATACACAGATCTTATTTCTCACTCAAACCATTTATTTCAACGGGTCAAGATTCCTATAGCAATAGCTTAAATTTCTATCAACTTTTGACAGTTAAAACTTAAAACTCCTATTGCAATTTTTGTTTCACTTAACTTGTATTACAGTTCAACACACTTCATCAAGAAAATTTATATGCCATCACCTAGTCTCAAAAGATAAGACTTGCTTGTCATTCATCACAAGCACTTGGCCCATCTTGCTACCATACCGCTTGAACACATTATTGATTCTATATGAAGAAGAAAGTTTCTGATAAATAATAAAAGTATGCTCAGTCACTGTTATTTTCTTTTATTTTCTGTTTTCAAAAATAATTTTTTATTTTTGAGATTAAAAAACCCGTTTAGTAACCTAAAATAGACTGAAAATAAAAATTGTTCTCAAAACTTAATTTGTAAAAGAATCTAAAAATATGCAAAAGACTATTTTCAATTTCTAATTGTCAAAAGTCAATGAAAACATACATTTAATTTAATAAATCTGTCTCATTTAATGAGTTTGTATTAGACTTTAAATTTAGTAATAATATATTTTAATATTTTCTATTTTTTTTCTTCAAAAAGCTATCTTTTTAATTTCAACTAACCAAACATGTTTTTTTATTTCAAAAATACAAGAAAATTGTTTTTTCTTTATATTCCCAAAAACAAGTTTTTGAAAATAGAAAACAAAAAATGTTACCAAACATAACCTAAACTTCGTTGAATGAAAATAATCAACTACAAAGCGCCAAATGATAGAAGAGACAAAACGGGCCAAAATTTGCTGGCCCAACCCAAAATCGAATTTTTTTGCCCGAATAAAAAATAGGCCAACTAACAGCCCACTCTTTTTTTGCGGGCCAACCTGACTAACCTGTGACCCAACCTAATTTTTAAACCATTTTTTTTTCTAAAAAATATTTAGATTGCATGCCAAGGTGCTAGGTGCATAAACATAAAGATGCAAAGCACGACACTAACATTATTTAGCCATTTAGTAACCACCAGTGACAGTGGTCATGCCCCCATTTATTAAAAAATAAGAATTAAAAAGAAAAAAAAATACAAAAAGCAGAAGTATCTACAACTACACATCTACACTACTAAATGTCTAACACTAAGTTAAATACTAAGTAGTAGAGGAAAAAAATACAAAAGGTAAAAGCATTTACAACTAGACGTCTATTCTACTAAACGTCTAACACTAAGTTAAATACTAAGGGAAAAAATATAAAAGGCAAATCATTTACAACTACACGTCTACACTACTAAACGTCTAACACTAAGTTAAATACTAAGTAATAGAGTTAAATATTAGGACTAATTTACTAACACTGAGTCCAAATAGCACAAAACTAAACTAAACTAAAGTAAAAAATAATTAATGATAAATAATTAAAAAAAAGTCCAAAAGTCCATATCATTAGTGAATTTTGAATCTAAAGTGTGTAAACTTAAAATATATACTTTTTGTGCTCCTTAAAATCTCTCTCTCTCTCTCTCAAGTTGTAAATTTATAATTATAAGCATTATGCCTGTGAGTTATTAACATGAAAGATTTTGTTATTATGAGTGTAAAGAATTTTATTCATGCACAAAACTATCAGAATTTGGAAGGATATGGAAAGTTTTTTGGTTTGTTTGTTTTTTTCCCTTCACATGTATGATAGTAACACAAATAGTCTAATAATTGTAGGTGCCCACTTAAACGGAAAAAAACAAAGGGTATTATACAATTTGTTTCCTTGATTGATTTGATTCATTATCTCTAGAAATTTGGCATTTTTTTTTTTTTTCATGTGTAAATATGGGTTGGCCCAAACCTGCCCAACCCGCCCGCAACCCAATTGGCCCAACCTATTTGTTAACCTGGCCCATTTGACCTGCAACCTGATTAACCTGACCTGAACCCGACCCGACCCGACAGTTTGCCATGTCTAAGAGTGTCCAATAAACCAACGGGCCCAGTAACTCCTGTTGTCTTACAAGCCCAAATAGAGGAATCCTATGGTCAGGACTTTGAGGTCCAAGTCCAGCCCGATTATCCAAAGCTAGTATAATTAGTATAATTATTCAAAGTCCATTAAGGCCAGTCCTACAACATTTATTTAGTCAATATTGTTAGTCCTAATGCTTTTAAGTAATCTTGAAAGATGATGTTTGTGAAATATTAGACAAATTATTTTCTTTCTTTTTTCTATGTTTTGAGAATTGTGTAATAATTTGATTCTCCCATGCTTAGAGGGTTGTTATATGCACTATATATAGCTAGTTGGCTACCATGAATGGAGGAGATTACAGAGAGAAAGAGAGAGAGAGATTATTATTTTGAAGTATTTGTGTTATAGTATGTATCTCTTTGGGTAGTCCATTGAATGGTGAGTGTGTTCAGTCATGTATCCTTTGTAATTTCATTTGGGTGGTGAATTTTTTGTATCCCATTGGTTTTTCCCTTGGTGGTGAGCTTGTTATATTTGTGTGTGAGTCCTATTTCTTGTTTTTCTTCCACCCCTTTTTCTAATATCAAATTGGTATAAAAAAATTCTCTATTCATATACTATTGTGAGGTCGATGGATTGTTGTATTCAAAACTTGATGTTGATTTTGGTCCATCAATTGGAGATTAAGGTTCCATGTTCTAAAGCAATTCAAAGGGGTTCATTGCTTACAAGAATTAAACCTTAACAATTGTGTGAAGATGGAAATCAAGGATTAGTGGATCAATATGCAAATTTGTTCTTATCCTTGGTTTCATGGGATGTATGGCAAAACAAGTTACAAATCAAAAGTTGATTAGAAAGAATTATCACTAGAGGAAAAAATTGATAACTAGTATTTTGGTTCAACATGTATTTCTGAAAATAAAGGGATAGAAATGAATGATTGGACATCCAATAGATTAAGGCAAGTATGCTAAACTCAAGCCTAGGGCTGATGGTCCTTTCAAGATAGTCTAGTGCATCAGCAACAATGCTTACAAGGTTGATTTGCCTAACCACTATGGAGTTTCAACAACTTTCAATGTAGTTGACCTCTCTTCATTCCATGATTAAGACAACAACCTAGACCCAGAGGTGAGTCTTTTCTAACTGGGGGAGATTAACAAAAGAGTGTCCAATAAACCAATACACCTAGCAACCCTTGTTGTCCTACAAGAGGAATCCTATGGTCTTGACTTGGAGGCCCAAATTCAGCCCAGTTATCCAAAGCTAGTACTATGATTCAAAGCCCCTTAACGTTGGTCCTACAACATTTATTAAGTCAATATTGCTAGTCCTAATGCCTTTAATTAGTCAATCATGAAAGCTGAAGTTTATGGGAAATATCAGACTATTTATTTTCTTTTCTTTTCTTTTTTCTATGTTTTGGGAACTATGTACTAATTTAGTTCTCCTAGGCTTTGAGGGTTGTTCTATGTACCATATATAGCTGGTTAGCTACCATGAATGAAGGAGATTACAAAGAGAGTAATTATTATTCAGAATTGTGTGTGTTATAGTCTGTATCTCTTTAGGTTGTCCATTAAGTAGTGAGTGTGTTCAGCGTTGTATCCTTGGTAATTTCCTTTGGGTGGTGAATTTTCTGTATCTTATTGGTTTCTCCCTTGGTGGTGAGCTTGTTATATAAGTGCGTGAGTCCTATTTCTTGTTTTTCTTCCACCCCTTTTTTTGGCACCAACAAAGCACACAAGAATTATGTTGAGGTAAATAGAAAAACAACAAAACTAAGATGCATGAAAAGTGCAACTATCAAGCAAAGTAGGTAAAGGAGTAAAAGTGAAAACACCCAATGTTGTTGTCCACCCAAGCAAAGTATGGAAAAGAGCTAGCTTCAAGTCTTGAATTGAGCTTTCAGTTCCTTAAAAAATCCGAGCATTCCTCTCCCACCAAATACCCCACATTAGACAATGAGGGATCATGTTCCAAATAACCCCATTCCTATGTTTACTAAACTTACCCGGCTAGCTAGATAAAAGCTCCATTACACCACTAGTCTTAACTTAATTTTCTTCATTTCTATTTGAGTGAGTTATGCACCACTGATAAGATATGCATTATAAGATGTAGCTTTTCAAAAAGATGTTGCTGCAACAATCATGGGCAATGACACTTGTCCTAATCATAATCAATGAGACAATTGTTATGTACAATGAAAACATGCATTTCCCAGAAAGAACAGCCACTACTTGGATTTTGTTTTGAGGAAAGACTCGAGTTCCATGTGGATTTTTTATTCTACATTAGATTGCCACCACTTGGGACTCGAGTCTTAGAAACTCGAATTCCTTCTTTAAACTCAAGTCTCTAAGACTCGAAATGCTAGTTTACTAAAATGTTTAAGAAACATGCTAACTAATTAAATACTTCCTAAAATAATGTTAAATTACAAATTTCCCTACTTGTAAATAAAGCCTTCGAATGTGATATTAGAAAAGGCAATGCACGTGGGTAGGGGTGGGACTTGGCAATGGAGCTTCTTGGAAGCTTCCTTATTTATAAATATCCAACACATTTATTTACTTATAATAATATCCCCAAATTTGAATATCTTTTTTCTAACTAACCAATCTAATCACTTTATTATGATATTTTTAAACACTATATTAAATTCAACAATTTATATCATTTAGCTTAATAGCCATAAGTAATTACATATTTTATTAATCAACAAAGAAAAAGAAAAAGAAAAAAAAAAAAAATATATATATATATATATATATATATATATAATGGTAATTCCGAAACAGTATAAAACGGTATGCCAAACTAGGTCGGTACTGAAATATTCTGTTCTAATAGAAAAACCGAAATGAACACTAAAACGGTATTCATAACATTGGTTCTACCCACTACAACAATAAAAATATGGTTTAATGGACCATTTAAAGAAATTTTTTATACCCACTTTGATATAGGAAATATAAAAACCTATAAGAAAAATAAATTACTTTTTTTTTCATAAAAAGTTTCTCCTTAGAGAATTCATAAATTCTTCCCTAAAATAATATATTATATTTTACAATATATATATATATATATATATATATATATGAGATGGGTTCAAGTTACACCTGGTGTAATTTCATAAGAGTTACACCTTTTTTGGACCATTGATTTGTATTAGATCTAAGGGTGAAAAAAGCACTCATAGTCATGTATTTATTATTCCCTAGAAATTAGTAACTAAGTCATTAAATCTTCTTATTAAAAATAGAAAAATAAAAAAACAGCATTAACTCTCTGCTCTTCATCATCATCTTCATCTTCTCTCCCTCTCTCACATGGTCTTGTGTTCTATTTTTTAACCGTTGAGGCAGTATTTGAAGTTTGCACAATATATTTTGGTGTTTTTCACTTCAGTCATTGGAATGACAAAGAAATTCCGGCAAAAAGAAATCTAAGGGTGAAAATAAATCACTATGTCAACCATAAAGCTAGAGAATATATGCTACCTTTAAGAACTTATTTCTAATTTTAATAAGATAAACAGAAAGGAAAAAGCTACCACAGAACCGAGCCTCTTACCAAACCCCCGCAGGGAATGCTTAAAATACCTACCCGCTTGATTGGACCATAAGACTCAAACTCCCTTTTGATTCTGCTTTCAGTTGTCTCATAACTAGATCTAGCCATCTACCTCTTTCAGTCAAAAAAAAAAAAAAAAAGGTCTAGCCACGAACAAAGGGACTTCACAAATTTCAGATACAAGCTACAATTATATAGGAAAGAATGGAAATAATATAATAAATAAATGAACAAAGCAATCAAACACTTTGTCACTGGTGGTGCAACACGAAAAGCATGGCCCCATGAAAGAACAATTTCACAGGTGGTAGCAAATGAACGAAGAAATCGAACACTCCCAGACAAAAAATAATAATAAAAATTTCACTTATTTCTTGAACTCGCCCTTAATTTCCATTGTTGAGGGTGAAAGTACATAGAAGATAGAACACAAGACCATGTGAGAGAGGGAGAGAAGTTGAAGATGATGATGGAGAACAGAGAGTTAATGCTGTTTTTTATTTTTCTATTTTTAATAAAAAAGAATTAATGACTTAGTTACTAATTTATAGGGAACAATAATGACATGACCATGACTTTTTTTTCACCCTTAGATCTAATACAAATCAATGGTCCAAAAAAGGTGTAACTCTTATGAAGTTACACCAGGTGTAACTTGAACCTATCTCTCTATATATATATATTAATAGGCAAAACTCAAAGAAAGTCAAATTAGAAAGTCAAATTAGAGTCAAATTTTGTGCCATGTATCTAGATTTATGTGGGGACCACGCAATAATTATCCTTTAGATTCAAAATTAGATTTCAATTGTGAACTAATTTTTTGCCATGCGTCCCAAATTTTTTTTTATAAAAATTTTGGTGCCAAATGTGTGGACCACACCATAAATTTTTATCAAAGTATCCATTGTGAATAAATAATTTTGATTCAATCAATAAAAATTTTTAGTCATCTGCTTCAATCTCAATACAATATCTATGACTAAGATGTTCTTGAAGGAATAAAATGTAGCTACATTCCCCCTTCACTCTCTCTCTCTTTCGATTTTCCACTCATAGGTCACAACCCTCATTAAGCTTATCTACTTCTTCGATCTTGTGCCAAAAAAACAAAATCCAAGGATCACATAACTAACATGACCCGGAAGATCTTGATCAATTCCAAATTGCAATGCAACTCGGTGTGGGAGGTACTGTTGAATATAGTGTAGTCCAAGAAGTTCACAGACTCTTAAGCATAGAGCAAATGACTCCAACTCTTTGTCCAAAGCAGCATCAACTGACACCCACTGTTCTTTTTCTCTATAGAACTTAGACAACCAATTATGATTCACAGCTATAGCAGAAGGGCGCCACTGAAAACTTTCTCCTACAACGTCTATAGCCAACCTCACATTCTCATTTCTCACTTTTTTTTCAGTTTGGACCAGCAAGCAGGCCTTGGCTCACTTTGTGTGATGGATATGGGACTTGTCCGTAGTGTTAGGAATCTCTCCTAAGCCCAAAGCTGGACTAATTGAAACGGTGCAGAAAGTTTAAGCACCTCTTTAGTATCCAATTTTGTTGAGGCAACTAATTTCTCTTTCAGTAAACCTAAATCTGTATAAATACTGGAGAGGACTGCTGGTTGTCGATGCCTCGCGACGGTCAACCATCCATTGCACGATGCTCGCGCATGCTAAAGTGCGGCTCAGAGCTTGGGTGCTATGAAATGAGGGTGAACCTCTAGCGTGTGACTTGAAATGAGTTGATTTTAACCTATTACTAGTCGTTAATCTATGCGATGCATGGGGTAATTAAATAAAAATTAAAAATAGTTATTATTTTTTTGGAGCAAAAATTAAAAATATTTATCTTACTTAAAGGTCTATGACTTGGCTTAAAAAAGGTATGACTTGAAAATGATTGAAATTGAATGAAAATAAGTAATTTTATTCAAAATAAAGGTTTAGAAATTTTTTTTTTCTTTCATATCATTTTTTCCACATAACACATACCGATGTGGCTCACAACATCTTCGCTATTCTATGGTGATGACTTCACACAATGCTCAACAAATATCCACGATCAACATAATCTATGTTTTCTTGGTAATAGATCTACAAATTGCATTTTTATATTCTCCATTATCTGGAAGGGAATTGGAGTAATTATTGTATATAATGTATAAATTTTATTATATTACAATATAAAATTATTTTGATAGATGATCAAAAAAATTAAAATAAAATCTAAAATTCTTGAAATTTTTTGAAATAGAATTTTAGTTGGAATAGAATTTAAATTTCTTAAAACTTAGCTAATAAGATAGTTTTAACTAAACTAAACTAAACTATAGAAATTTTTTTTTTTTTTTTTTGAAGCATAATTAGAATTTAACCATTTGTTGTAAAGAGAAGATAATTATAGTCCCAATTTTTATTATATAGCATAGGATGTTACAATTAGCTATATACCATTTGTAATTCCTTCACATCTATTAGTAGTTTAATGTCCTAATACCTATCTATAAGGGTTTTCTTTTGATGAAGTCATAAAGGATGGAGTTTAATAGAAATCATTTAAGTTCAAAATTCTTTTGATTGTAATTTTTTTTAATCATCAAATAGACTATATCTAAACTCTAAAGGAAAGCATTTGGAGTGATCACATCATTGATACCATATATTGATAATTGCAAATAACAATATTATTATTCATAATTAATAGATGAATAATGAAACTGTGAATTAACACTTCAAATACCAAGTTTAAACTATGACAAAACATTTACAAAAGACTCCAAATATTGGAACATACTTCTTCTGTCATTAACATGATTCAATCAAAACCTAAGTTTAAAAGATAATTCCAATTCAATTGAAACCCAATACTATACATACATACACATGAACGTAAGAAAAAACAAAAAGAGAAAGAAACTCAACTGAAACTATTGTCAATTCCTATGTTTCATGCTAATGGATGGAGCTACCCTTGGGGAATGGCAGCCATGGGTGTGACCAATATTTGCCTTCGCAAATTCGATGGACCAATAATCTTTGATTTCATCAAAAAACATGGTGTGACTCACATGTGCAGTGCACCTATGGTGCTAAACATGTTAACAAACTCACCCAACAATGAAAAGCTTCAAACATTTTTGACAAAATAAATCCAAACCCAAGTTTTGAAGGCACTCCAAGAACCAAATCAATGTAGTACGTTACCAATGTGAGCAAAGAGGAAGCGGACATGCGGCATATGAAGAGACTAAGAAAAGAGGTAGAGTAGTTCTTAAATAAGAGAGAGTAGCGACGGTGGGAGTGTGTTATTGTATTTGGCTAGAAATCTAACTTGCGTTAGTTTTTTTTTTTCATTAAATTAAAAAAAAAAAATGATGTGAAAAAAAAGTTATATAATTTTGTTTTAAAAAATAATAATGATGTGGTAAGCTCTGAAGAGGTCAACAAAAAGTCAAAGGTTTTGGTTATATATATATATATAGATTACCAAAGGTAAGTGAAGTCGTCACCAATCATTGGGTTTTTTCTAAGGTGTGATTGGTCATTTGACTCTATTTGATTTTATTACCAATCCTAGGCTAAGAAAAATGTCGTTTTTCCTAATCTAGCACGGACGGGTAAAAAATCTTGATTATTGTCGAGGGCGAAAAAGTTTCCCTCCCGAAAAATGAGATTTATATTGGGTTAGGGGCCTAAACCGAAACTCGATTATGGGCTCGATGCATGGCCCAAAGACTATCGGTGAAGATCCAAAGAATTCACTGTATCCTATGCCTTGGGCTTAGGTTGAGACTGCCAAGAATGACCCATAAACAATCCTTACAACAGACACGTCAGCATGATTAAAAAGTATACTGTAAGAAGTAGTCCAGCAGTAAAATGTTTCTGCAGAAAATAGCCCAGTGGTAAAGTGTTTTTGCAGTAAACTAGCCCAGCGGTAAAGTAAGATAAAACAGGATAAACCTCCAGCTGTTAGCTATTTCACAAATTAAGGAAAATATCTACATTTTCAAACTCATCGTCCGTTAACTCTGG
Organism: Quercus tomentella; assembly: GCA_028535165.1. Classification (NCBI taxonomy): domain Eukaryota; kingdom Viridiplantae; phylum Streptophyta; class Magnoliopsida; order Fagales; family Fagaceae; genus Quercus; species Quercus tomentella. The sequence continues at coordinate 50,915,877 of JAPQVY010000133.1, read as the reverse complement.
AGGAGATTATTCTAATACAACAATATAAGGGAAAAATTATATAGTAACAGTTACATCATAACCATCAATAGTAAATGAATAAGTAAATATCATGGGTTCCATAATAACAAATAATGAGGAAAACTTAGTGTGAGATGAAGGGAGAGAGAGAGATCCCAGCTAGCGCAGCAAGATCATTATGGTGCCAAGACATGCTTGTGAATGTAGTGAGTAATGAGGAACATTTCAGGTGGTATGAGTAGTAAGAGAGAGTGAGTATAGTAAAACTGTTGAGGCTTTCTGCTGGGGGTAGATAAGTGTTTATGAGTAAAGCTATAAGGAGTGTTTGTGAGCTAGGAGCTGGGGAACTTAGTTTCTAAGCTTGAAACTAAGAACTCAATGACCTTTTTCAAAGCTTAGAGAAGGCTCAAACAGAGAGGTTAAGGAAGAACTTCTTTCTATTAGTGTGTCTCTTAGTGTATATTGGTCTCCTTGAAGCATTAATGGAGAGTTCCATTTATATATGGGTTTTTAGGGGGTAATTAGCAAATAATCTCTGCTAAATCTTTCTCAATCTTCAGAAAATCCTTAGAATGCTAATTGGCCTTGGCTGATGGGACTAAAGCATGCTTTAGGCTAATGATCTTGGTTATGCTACTGCTAGAATCAGAGCTTCTTAGGGCAGATTATATCACCCCAAGCCAGGTGTCAATCTTGGAGCTCTTGTTGGGAACTCTGCTGGGATCCCCTTGGTACCCTCCAAACCACATTTCCCTAAGTTTCTGCATTTGGGGTTCATGTGCTTGGTCCATGAACCAGAGATTACACGTTTTTAGTATGAAAATTAATTTATTTCAAGTTGTTTCAGGAGCTTTAATGGCCTGATCATGGCTGCTCTTGGTTCTTGACCGAATGGGTTGGAGAAGAAAGAAGGGACAGCTGGCTGAAGCTTCCCAGCTTTCTATCACATCACTTCAGCTTTATGTCACATAAGAAATGATGAAATTTCAACTTATGAAGGAAGGGTTCAACTCTTGATGGACATGCATCCTTCTTCTGATCTGATTGGACAAGTTGAGACTTGATGGCAATGGGATCCAGTTGTTAAGTTGTGCTGAAATTTGGCTAGTCAGCTCACGTGAGCCTCAACTACTGGGATTTGTGTATGGGCTAGGCTAGCTCAGCTGGGCTTTGTAGTTGAGCTCCTTTGAGCTTGGTTATCCCTACAAAATGAAGAGTTTTGCCATGGGTGATATACATGGGCTTTGGTAGTTAGTTGATTATGGAAAAATAAGCATAGTTCCCATAAATTTTGTTGAGAGAAATATTCTTAAGAGGTGAGTAATTTATATTTCCCATGAGTTAGAGACTTTAGTATATATTTTGCCAAGAAATAGTTTTGGGCTTTAAGCATAATGTAATTGTTTTTGCTGAAATTGTATTTTGGGCTTTTATAAATAGTTGCCAAAATAATATTTGAGTTTCGTAAAATAAGTGCCAAATTAGTATTTGGGTTTTGTAAAATAAGTGTCAAATTAGTATTAAGGCTTTGTAAAATAAGTGTCAAATTAGTATTTGGGCTTTATAAAATAAGTGTCAAATTAGTACTTGGACTTTGTAAAATAAGTGCCAAATTAGTATTTGGACTTTGTAAAATAATACCAAAATAATATTTTGGGCTTTGTAGGATTTTGTAAAAATATTGCCGTGTAGCAACAGGCTTTTAAGAAGTGCCATGTATCAACAAGCTTTTAGAAGTGCCGTATCGTAACGGGCTTTTTAGATATGCCGTATCATAACGGGCTTTAGATGTGCCGCATAGCAATGGGCTTTGTAAGAGGGTTTTGTTAGGTTTTTTCAGATTTTGCCCACAAGTTAAATGTTTTTGGGCTTTTTTGTGGAGATAGCATAATTTTGTGGCCTAATTTTGGTAGCAATATGGTGAGTATTTTTGTGAAAACCCAAGTTGGATAATATGTGGGATATAATGGGTAGTATTTGTGAGAGGGCCTAAGGCAATTTATGGGGCTTATATAAGGAATATTTATGGGAGCCCAATAACATGGAGAATATTTGGGTAATATATGGGGAATATTTATGTGGGCTTAAAATAGTTTATGGGCTCATGTGGGTGTTTTTGGTGAGTGGGCTAATGAAATTAAGGCCCAAAAATTTGTACCTCAACAATTATTGAGTTCAAAAGTCTGGTTACGTGCGAGGAAGGTGTTAGGTACCACGCAACGCTTGTTGAGAGACAATACTTTGTTTTGGTAAAATCTTAATATTCGGACATTGGCAATTAAAATAAGCTATTGGCGTTAACTTTCAGGGGCTTTAAATGAATTGGGCTTTCAGGTTTGATTTTGGAGAGGATGTGGTCTTAATCAATGCTTTGCTAGCACATTTAGAATGGTTGCCAAATTTCCATGACTAAAATCCAACAGCATTTCGCCTCTGGTGCGTTATAGCACACTAAACACTATTCTTACCAAGCTTTCGTTGTGAGAATACGGCAACAAAGGTGCCCTATTTTTACTTTGAAAATCCAACAGAGTTTCACGTTTGGCAGGGTTTCATACACGAGGAAACCAATGTCACTTAGATGACATGGATCGAGACAATCACACCGTGATGATCATGCACACAATATGCACTGACAGCAAACGTCTTGAGTGCATACCCATATCACAAGGTCAAGAGAGGGCTGCTCTCCTAATCGTGGGAGTCCATCATACAAAATGCATGACCACCCATGTGTATATATATATATACACACATGGGTATACAAACACACACACACACACACACACACACACATACATACATACATCATGCACCATGCAAGCACACAAAGCAGGAAAATAAACCAGACATTGTCATACCTAAGGAATGCGGTCCAAGCAAAGTACAGGAAAGGTAAAGGAACATGCCTACATCCAAAGGGTATGGCCTAAAAAGGTACTGGAAATATAAAACAGACATTGCCATACCCCATGAATGTGGTCGAAAGCTAGATACAAGGAGAGGAGAGCCTAACCTAGATACAAGGTTCTAAAGCAAAGGCTAAGAGGGAGAGAAAGAGATAACCACACAGAGGAGAAGGGGGAGCTAAACCCCCTTAATTTACAGAACATTGCCCTTTTTGGGCTTGCGTCTTCTTGTTTGCATTCTTTGCCCTTTCTAGATTGCATTTTGGAAGTTGTGACCTTACTCCAAGTGTGTACATGCAACAACAAAAGAAAACACAACGCCAGTAGACAAGCAACAAAGAAGACAAAGAAACAAAGAAAGCACACAAAGGGGCAAACAGATGAAGGATAACACACAAAGGGGCATACAAACAAAGAAAGCACACCAAGGGGCAAACAGGCATGTTATCAAACAAACATGTTATCAAGAAAAAGAGGGTGTCCTAGAAGGACAAATGTAAGTTTGGATTTGGTGTCCGTAGTTCCATTATATTGGAGTACGGATGACACACGTGCCATCAAGCAAAGTTCCTAAAAGGGATTCGGGATCTTGTATACAAAAGACGGGTGTGAACCCGAATGAGATTATAAGTAGGAACGAGATTATATGTAGGAACTAAGCTTGATGACACAAACAAGCATGCAATGACACATGCATGAACATATAACAAAGGTGCGAAGATGCAAACAAACAAAGAGCCAAATAAGATGGCACAAAGCAAGCATAGCAAGCATAAAGGAGGCAAAGCACGTTATCTCACAAAAGGGAAGGGTAGGCATGTTATAAGGCACATAGAGAGGTTACATGAAAAACCCTAACATGCAAAGCTAAAAAAAGGAGGAAAAAGGCAAGCGGCAAGCAAGCCAAACATCATGAAGATGTATCCTCACACATGGTTGCATCCAAATAAGTCACCAAATGGGCGGATACAACCAAACAAACAAGTAGGCCCCAAAGACCAACAAGCATAAACCCACATAGGGAAAACAAACAAAAACAAGGCAAAGAGCCTAGATCTAAGCAAAAAAGAATGGAAAAGGGTAAGTAAAGCACAAACATGCATAAAGGAACTAATCCAAACCCTTTATTGAAAAATGGGTGTGTGGATGTAGGCCTAGACCACAATATCTAGATCTATGCCCTACCCAAAAGCCAAACACAAGAAAAGGGCAAAAGTAAGATAAATAAAGCTATAAAGCACTAGGCATAGCATCCAAACAAAGCTTTAAGCACATGAACATGTAGATCCAAACACATAAAGATGGCAAGAAGCACATAAGCATGTAAATCTAAGTATAAACATAGCAAAAAACACCTAAGCATGTAGATCTAAGCATAAACAAGGTATAAAGCACATAGACATGTAGATCTAAGCATAAACACGACAAAAAGCACATATACATGTAGATCTAAGCACAAGCAAGATATTTAGACATATCCTAGCCCAAGAAGGCTAGGCCAACAACATTAAAGCAATAAAACATGCTATAAAATAAGTAGACATGCTAGAAAAACTATAGAACATGATGGAAAAACTATAAAAGGCAAGAGATAGCAAGATAAAGCAAAATAAATCAATAAACATACTAGGAAATAAAATGGGTGTAGATAATAGCTAAAAAGCTACATCTACACCCCTAAACCTCAAATCCAAGGTTCCAAGACCAAGGAGAGGGAGACGGGAGCAAAAACACTACCTCTTGATTGTCGGAGAAAAGAAAGAAATCAAAGATTTTTGTATGTGTTTTTGGAGAGAATTAGAGAGAAAGAGAGAGAGAATCTACCTAGAAAATCTTTAAAAATGCCCAAAATTTGGTTTTTTTTTTTTTAAATTTTTAAATTTTTTTTTTTTAATTTCTGGGGGGCTAAGGGGTATTTATGGTAAAAATCTGACTCTTCAGCTTCCAGTGGCCCCTTAAAGGTCGCTAGCTAGCTCCGGCGGCCCTTTAGGATACGCGGGGGCTGATGCTAACATTAGCAGTCCTATCCTTTTCCCTAGTTCAACTTTGATCGCATATTTGAATGCCTTCATAGACTTTGATTGGCTGATCTTGGTGTTCATGGATATTTATGGATATCTAGTTTCCAGAACACTAAATAAAATGATTTTCTAACGGTCGGATAAAACATTATGGCCTTAGGAAGCGAGTTGATGTGCCCAACACAGTTTTCAAGATATCTCAACCGTTTTAACTCCGATTTTGACCCATAAATAGTCATTGGAAAGGAAATTCAATAATATTCACAATGGCGTTGGTTTTAACCCATTCTAATGAAATTAAGGTTTCTGGCAATGTTCTAGATTTCTTTCCGTTATGGCCAAAATGGTTGGAAATTTTCTTACCAGTCAGTTAACTGGTACAAATCACACCTACGTTCCACCTCGATATAAATTCCGACCTATTCTAGTCTATTCCGTCCATTTCAGACTATTTCGGCCTGTAAGCTAATTTCGGTTGGTACCTAACAAACTCCTTTCATACCCTCTCAGATTCATCTCATTTCACTTCTCTCTCTTACCGTTTTAGTTTGTAAGCCAAGAATTGAGAAGGACGATTGTAGCCGCTTTGGAGGTTGAGATGGTGGCACTATGGCTTATAATTAGCTGGGGACAATGCGTACTAAGGATGAAAGAAAATCTTGAAGCACGTCTATGCTCGTTCTCTTGAAGAAGCAAATCCTTGTTTAATTTGAGTTCTTTGATTTTCGGTATCTGATATTTGATTTTTGGGCTAACTTAATCTGAGTGCAATGGAGGTAAATGGACAACTAGGATGTTTATTGCTTTGATGGCATATTCAATCGAAATATTCAATGAAATTTCTAGAACGTTGGCCATTGTTGCCCTTTAAATTTTAAGTAGGTTGCTATTAAAAAAAATTTCTAAATGGTTTGGGCTTTTAAAATAATAATATATTAAAAAGAAAAACAATTTGGGATGAAAAGTTATTGATTCAACTAAAAGAGGTGAACTTTTTTCTTTCTTTTTTTTTTTAGGAGCCCTTCATTCATTTAAATAAAATAATATTTACAAATGTATAAATATATTAATTATATATATAACGGCATATCCCGAAACGGTACACCGGTATTTACTAATATCAAAATATTCCATTCCAATAGCCAATTCAGAACGGCTTCCGAAACGGAATTCGTAAAATTGGTTTCTGGGGCCCTCGGGATTCAACTCCGGGTCAAACTTGGTCAAATATGACAAAAATCTCCGAGTAGCTTGAGTTTGATTTAGAAACATGAAAAAAGTGGTTCTGGAGTGATTTTGACCAACTTTGACTTTCGATCAACCTAAGGTTGACGAGGGTCATTTTAGTCATTTTGACTTAAAAATGTACTTTGAGGGCTCCGATATCCGAACGGGTTGTGCCACGTCAATTTAGATGTTTTCGTGGTCCCATGGTGAAAAGTTAATATTTTTGGATTTTTAGGGGTCTAACATGCAAATCGAGGGCGGACAAAATATAGTATCTACACTGGTGCAAGCGCAATTTGAGTTCCTCTAGCCAAGAGTATTGCAATTGAAAAATTTTGCTTTTCAATGCGACACAGAGGCATTGGGAAGACATACTTAGACAACCAATATGAAAGGAATGCTTTATACTCAAATTTGCTCTCACACCCCATAAATTAAAGAATTGGAATGGGCAGGAGGAGTAAAGGTTTTCTTTATCATGAAATATTTCAAATATCTCTTTATTATGAAAACAAAAACTAACCCAATAAATGATTTTGCAGGAAAGGTTTCTTGCTACGTTGATATTGTAAACATAGAAGCAAAAATTGAGTGGAATTAATTATACCTCATGTCAACTTTGCAAATGAAAAGTAATGCAGCAAAAAAATATGTTTTTGTGTGCTAGGTGACCAAATTGTTCATTACTTATATTATTTAACTATGAAAATGATTGCATAGGAAACCAAAATGATAATTGCTTTAATTATAGATGTAAAAATAAGTTTATTGCATTTTTTTTTCTTTCATTATTATATTCGGTTACAGAGTATAAATTCGAGTGAAAGATGACAACTTCTTTTGTTTTTTTGATAAATAAGTAGAGAAAATAATTCAGAAAATAGCTCTGACACTTTCTTCAAAAGTATCTAATCTAAATTCTTAACCATTTCCAACTTTAGTTTATTATTTAAAGTTTTCAATATTCTTCATTTAATGGTCGTATATATTGAAACAAAGGCCAAAACCAAAATATCAAATTGTGGTCAATAATCAATCATAGAAACATTATGACAAACATATAGAGAGCAACTCCAACAATCACCAATAATATGAACCGTGCAACAATCTAATTCAATTCCAAAAAAAAAGCAAAATATGTATGAGTAGTTCTAAAATGATAAAATTTTGAATATATTCATGCCATAATAAATTATATTAACTAATGTCCAATATGTTTAATAACCCATAGTACCACTACAATTGACAATTCATGTGCGCAAGCACATGTTACATACTAGTAATAATTAAATTCAATAATTTTATGACATAATTAAATTAAAAAAAAAAACACACTGCCCATGTTGGGCTATAAGTGTGTTAGGCATCAGTTTCATCTTTTAGTTTTTATATTTTATGTATAGCTTTTTAAAATATCATTTTTCCCACTTTTTTCAAGGTATAAGTATGTTTTAGCATACTTTCAGCAAAATTTTTTCAGCAAAAGTTAAATAAACTGTTCCTAAATGAACCCTAAGTATTACCCCTTGTCAGGAGAACTTAGGGGTATCCGTATCCATGGGCTGGCTTGGAGTGGTAAGTTGGGGGGGTGAGATATAAGTAATTTTCTAAACTAAAAATCTTTTAAAAAAAATCAACAAATAATACAAAAAATATAATTGAAATTTAGAGTAGGGAAAGCAACTTCATAGTTGGATAAGCGAAGAAATGGAGGTAAACAAACACAGTTGTCCGCATATTGTTGCATTTTATATTTAGCGCTCCAACGGGAGAGTCTGTCTATGACCGTGTGTTTTGTTTCTCCCAAAATAATAATCATCATCATCATCGTATAATAAAAGTTAAAAGCCATACGGTTTCTTTCCACGTATCCAATACGCTTACACCACCACCTAATATCTCCTAATTCTAACTTTTTTATTTTTTATTTTAAGAATACTAAGTATTTTTACACACACAAGAATAGAGGAAAATGTCCTAAAGAAATTGACAGTGGTATATATTCAAAATGACCTTCCTAATTTTGACTCGAGTGAGAGTGACACAAATGTCAGTCAGTCCTCGCTTCTTTATTAATATATTAATTAATAATACTCTTTTTACTTTCTTTGTAAATAAATAAATGGGTAAATTACAACTTATCCAATGGCGGCTGTAGAAATATTTTTCAAAGTGGTCATTAAGAAATTTAAATTACACAAAATTTAATTAAAAGAGAACTTCATATATTGATCTAAAAAAAAAAAGCACTCACACAAATACATAAAGTCTTACAATTTCTTTCTACAATTTTTTTTATTTTGAAATTTTTGCATGAGAGTCTTGTTACCAATGTTGCAAGTTACATCTCTATTAAAATTTTACGCTTTGTTTGTTTGGATGTAAAATATTTTCTAATTTTACGGTATTTGTTTTGTAATAAAATATTTGGTCAAGAGTAAAATATTTTCAGTCAACTAAATCAACCTAAGCAAATTTATGTAAAATATTTTACACTTAAAATTTTGGTAAAACATTTTACATTTGCTTACTCCCTCACACCCCCCTACAACACTCTTACAATCACTTGAAGCTCAAACTCTCCCAGATCAAATTTCTCTCCAAAAACCCAGCCACCTTTGGTCTCCTCTCCCACCAATCACCGGCTCCAAGGTCTGAGGCACCACCGGCCAACTCCAGCTTTCGTCGGCGCCTCCCATTGTCGGATTTGTCTCCCTTCTCTCATACCCATCTTGCAGAGAAAATGAAAGTCACGAGGAGGGGTTCTTGGTGGGGAGCTATGATGCTGGTGGTGGTCAAGGAAGCTTTCCGGCATGATCTGGATAGCCGCGATCAAAGGAAGGTTTAAGAACAAAGTTTGGCTACAAACTTAATTGTACCCTAAGACTACAAATCTCATTAAATAAATTAATATGACCACATATTTTGAAAATTTAATTGTTGAATTGCATGTTTTTTATGTTCTTAAAACGCATGTTAAATTTCATGTCAATAGTATGTTATTTACTTTTGATCCATAAAATTATTTTTTATGTATAATTTTAGATTACAAAAATTTGGAATTTAAAGATTTGATTGATGACATAGCTATTAATTTTTTTTCTTCTTGAAATTTTGCAAGTATGGAGGATATAAGAAGAAAATGTAATCTATTTGTGGATTTGTCAAAATTCATATATAAAAAAAAAAAGTCTTAGTTTACAACCAAATTTGTTACCAAATTTTGTCCAAAATTTAATTACGTTAGGCTTAAAAACATTTAGAGTGGTTAGAAAATATTTTTTAAGGATAAAAAAATCATAAATTTTTAAAATTTATATATAATAAATTTTTTTTAGGTCAGGTTAGTCTTGTGACCACCTTGAACTGAACGTGGAGCCGCTAGTGAACTTATCGTTTGGTTGAAATTTAAATTGCCTATCTGTAATTTTAAATTTAACACTTTACCCGTTTGAGGTGTGACAGAAATTTAAGTTGGTTTGAAATTCCATGATGCAAATGTTTCGTTGGATTCTTTTTAATCTTGTATTTTTATGTATTTTATGTTTTTGAAGATGTAAAAGTGTAGTAAAATTATATATTTAATTCTGTTTTTAACAAAGATAAATTACAGAATTTTAACTGAGTTCATCTAAGATTAGTAAAGTGTCATCAAACGTGAGGTAGGCTTAAATTTCCCGTTGGGAAGTTGTAATTTCTCCTAAATAAAAACACCTATGAAAATTAAAAAAGAGAAAAAAAAGAAAAGAAAAGCAATATTCCCCAAATCCGTTTCCTTCATCCTTACACAATATCACAAATATTCCAAAAATTGCTTGCATTCACACGCATTTTTTGAGTGGAGAGATAATCTTCTAATCAATCAATCAATCAGGCGTGTTTCATTCATTCTTGAATCATTGTGTTGTGTTAGACTTTAAAATATATATATATATGGAGGATTGTCATCATCATCGCCACAGCTCCGCCTCCTCCGCCTCCTCCTCCTCCTCATCTGCATCCCTCGATCTTCGACCTCAACCTTCCGCCAATGTTGATGTCTCTTCTACGTCCCACGGTATCAAATTTCTACTTTATTACCTTCCTGTTTCTAGTTTGAAATCAATTACATTTTTTAAATGCCTCCCGTAACTCGTTTCCATTTTTTTTTTCTCTTTTATTTATCAAATGTTTAAGAATTCTTAATTCTCTAAATTTGTTTACATTCCTGATCAATTACATATTGAATGTGACAATGGTATAATTGAAATAATCGCCATAATCTTGGTTTATTTATTTAAATTTTCACGATCAAATTCGTCCCTTTTTTTTTTTTTGGTTGGGTTTTACACTTCTCCTTATTAATTCTCTAAAATATAGCATTTCTGAGTTAATCCTGTTATTAATATATGTACACACACACACACAGTTAATTCTCTAAAATTTAGTATTTCTAGATAGAGTATAATTGAAATAATTGTGATAATGGTGGTTATTTGTCCTTTGTTTGCAAGATTTGAAGCATGACTTTAAGTATATTTAAATGGTCAAATATGTAGTTTGTGTTGTGGTTTGTCTTCTCTTTAAATTTTTTTTTTTTTTTCCTGATTTTAAAACATTTCTGAGTTTTCTGTTTTGGAATTACCAATGTGGAAAGGGTACAATTGAAATTAATGGAATGATTGATTGCGGACATTTTGTCTATTGGACAAAATTTGAAGTTATCTTTGTGTTTTCGGTGCCACTGTCTCCTGTGGTTAGTTGCTTCTTTTGTTCACTAATTACAAATGGGTAGCGATGTGGGAACTGAACTGGGAAAGGAACGGTTGTAATTAATGCAATGATGAGGGTCATTTTTATTTTATAAGAAAAATGTGAAGCATCTTAGGTAGTGACATGAGAACTAATATTAAAGTGTGTGTGTGTGAGTTTAATAGTTATTATATCTCCCTTTTTTGGTTGCTAAAGTACACTTTTAGTCCTTAAAGTTTCGGGTTGTTTTCATTTTCAAAATTTTGCTTAATTGGTCAGCAAGGTCAATATGAAAACAGAATCAAATATGGAAATGTTAAAATGAAAATTTTAAAATGTAAAAGGCCAAAATGAAAAACAACCCCAAACTTTAAGGCCAAAAGAGTACTTTAGTCTTTTATTTATTATTTTATAAATATATATTTCCATTGTCTCTTACTAGTTAGATAATATATATTATGCACACATTCCATGTGATTTAATGCAATTCTATTGACAACCCTGGATTTCAATTATTATTTTTTTCTAATCACATCTCTTGTGGCATCCAATTGTTTAAATCAACTTTTTACATCTATCTCCAATAAATATCATTAATGAAAATTATTCACATGAGAATTATTGAATACCAAAGGTGTGTTATGAGAGAGAGAGAGAGAGAGAGAGAGAGAGAGAGAGTATGCATGGTTGTGAGGATCTCATATGGTTAATTTTCATGGTTTTACAAGTAAGTTGATGGAACTGGAAGTAGTTGATTAAAATAACTGGATTTCACAGGAGGTGTGATTAAAAAAGTTGAAAGCGTAAGAGTTATCATTAGAACTACATTGACAAGAGTTTTGTAGCTTAGTGGCATTGCCCGGTGTCTTTTAAAAGGATAACCAAGGTTCAATTCCCCCTATTTCACTTGTTTTTTTTTTGATAAGTAACGTAAAAAATTTTATTAGAAAAAAACCCAGTACACTGGAAGCCCTATTTCACTTGTTGTCACAATTGAATTTTCCAAAAAAAAAAAAAATTATTAGAACTACATTGAACCATAAGCTATACGCTAATTAGGTATTCTATTCTTTCCCATGAATTGTCTAAAACTAAATTTTTGTTGAATTCTGAGTTACTCAGTTTTCAATTAGAATTTATAGATATAAGGCTAGGGTCAAATGCGATGATTTTGGCTGTGTTTTTATTTATGGATAAATATTTATAGAATTTAAATTATTTATATGATTACATACAAGAAGTAATAATTTTCTGTTTTTGAGGTCACTGTGCCTTGTGGTCTTATGTTGTTGTGTTTTTTTTTTTTTTGATAAGTAAGATATATTGATATCAAAAGGGAAACACCCTAGTACACAAGGAGTGAACAAGGGGACAACAAATCAAAAACAAAAATTGCAAGAATCTAGGAAATCAATAAAAGAAGGGAAAGATTTGTTTTGCAAAGCAAACAACCAATCTTATGTTGTTGTGTGTTATTCCCCTTCCATTCATTAGATATAAATGTGGGAAGCCTGTGGTTTTAATCAATGGGATGGTTGCGGTTATATGTTTGAATAATAATTAGAAGCATTTTAGGCATTAGGATGTATTAGAATTTTAATTTATGAATGTGCTTTGCTTAGGGATTACTGAGAGTAATTCATCAACACAAAGTGTGCCTGGGGAAGTGTTGGCTGTTGGAAGATCAGATGCGAGTTCAAGTTCAAGTTCGAGTGAGCTTAGTAAGTCCAAGCAAAATAGCAGGCTTGGAGTGTTGGCAATGAAGTTTTTTGATGAGAAAATTCCACTCAAGAAGAAGGTTTGATACATAAATAAATTTTAACTCATGCTTTTGCAATTTGGCATCATGCTCATTTAGCTTTTTTTTTCTTTGAATTTAGTGCTTAGGTAGGTGACATATCATATATGTTTTTTACTTGATTTAAACTAATAGTTATTGATTGATATGGGTTTAAGACTATATACATGTATTACCTTAGCTGGAGTACTTATAATAAAACCAAACCAATAGATATGCAATCGAGTGGTGTGTATATTCACGTTATCCTTGTTATAGCAATTATGTGTTTTATGTTAATAGGAGGTGAAAATTTTCCTAAAGTATAACTGACTACAAAACCACTTAATGGCATATTGTTCCAATGGACGGATATAGTCCAAATATTTGGTGTAGTTAAACTAATTTTTTTTGAACCTAAATAATTGTTATTGGACTTATTGTTGCTGCTATGTTTTGTTTTCCTTATGTTTTAGTCCATCGTATGTTCATGATTATATTTTGTTACCTATTATAATTCTTTCTCCCACTTATCATCTCTATTCGAGCATTATTCCCTCTTTAACTCAGCACTTTATAGATAGACATTTTTATTAGAATGTTTTAAGGTCCTACCATACCTTTCCCAAAAAATAAAATAAAATAACATTAGTCAAACCAAAGGAACTCACACAAATAGTATTTGAGTACCATCGAGAAAAGCTAACTGGATAAATTAGGCAGGGATCACCCACTCAAGTCTGGGGTCTTACAAATTGTAATATGTTAAGAGATTTCACTGATTCACTTCTTTTTTGTGTGTAATTATTATTATTATTTTTGGTAATTCTTTTAGGTTACAGAATGCTCACCATCTTGAGTAATTTTTATTTTTTACTTATTAAAAAAAACCACTCATATTCACAATCTTTTTTGATATTTGAACAAGATTAATATAGGAGAGTTGGTGAACATTGGACATATATACACACACACACACACATATCCATAATATGTATGTCTGTTTTTATGTATGTGTATGCATGTATTGTGTATGTCTGTTTTTATGTATGTGTATGCATGTATTGAAGTTCTACCTATTGTTTGTAATTTCATGGTTTTGTACCGTAGTGTCTGGATATTGACAATCCTTGAAAAACTCTGCAGCTTAAATGGTTAAAACGAGTTGCTATGGTTAAAGATGATGGGACCATACAATTTGAAGTTCCAGGAGATATTGAACCCCAAGCTCTTGATTTTGGTACTGGGGTTGTTTATAATGAAGCTGCTGATGCAGAACCTGTAGACACAACTGAGGTTCAAGATATACCTCCGCTGCAAATTGTGATGCTTATTGTTGGAACACGAGGAGATGTACAGCCCTTTGTTGCCATTGGAAAATGTTTGCAGGTTATTATTATTTTCAGTTTTTCATGAGCCCATTAATAGGTCTGATAGGAGAAACAATAAAAAAAAGTGAAGTTTGGAGATAGCCACTCTTCTACTGGTTGCAACTGCACTTCATGTCATGCATCATCTTTTAGTGCATGATGCAACTGCATGTGAACTTAAATAAGTTTGTTGCCATGTGTGTTGCTGATTGGTGGGGTCTTAGCATGAATATGCACCCCACATATGAAGGGCATGTACATTGGAAATGGATGTCCCCCCTTTTCTTTTTGGCCTAGGGAGGATTGGAGATTTGAAATATTGCTGTCACTTTACTATAATTGTGACTCCTTTCAGTATTGCTGAAGAGCTGGTGAGGCTTTTCTAATGATGCTGTTGAGATTTTAATTATCCAACTTAATACTTGTTTGAATTGTTTTAGCAATTTAGTTCTTTATCATTAAGTTTAATGCTCATGCTAGCTATTTGCTATTCTCATTATTTTTTGTTATTTTTTCTTTTTTCTTTTATGATTTATAACTTACACCATGCATGTGACGGGTTGTGATAATACCATTTGAGTTAAAGGTTATTATTATTTTTTTCACTTAGGGAAAACCACAATAATAAGCTATCTACTTTTTTTTTGTTTTGTTTTGTTTTTGTTTTTTTCAGAGAGTTTCAACCTATGTCGTCTGCTCCTGATGAATAGCTCTTTATCATAAGACCGATACACCAATTAGTTTTTGGTATAGGCGGAGATTAAATCTTAGATCTCTTATTTAACCGTCAGAAATTTTACCAGTTGAGCTAACTGGAATCCACAATAAGCTATCTACTTAGTATTTGTTTTTGTTTTGATCATAGTTTGTAAAATAAAAAATCTAACTGTAATAAAAAACTGTTTCAAACCTAGAACACATATAACTAGACATTTTAGACTACATGAATTTTACTTTAATTAGGCTTCACATGTGGGCCCATAAAATAAATATTGAATAGATGAATTAGTAACAAATTAATCTTCCATGGTTGCATCAACTTTTAATGGTTGAAAAATGAGGCAAAGAAGGCTGCATTGGTTTGTGTTCCATGTGGTGAGTGGTTAGAGACTGAGGCAATTCCTTAAGGCTTTCTAACGTGGGCTATGAGAAAACTAGGCCAGAAGTTGTGGGAAGAGGAGACAATCCAGAATCAGGGCTAGAGTTTTCGGGCTTTGGTTTAAGAAGAATAAGGGCTAGGCCTAATATGTTATGAAGTGGGTGGGAACTTTAAAACTAATCATGAGCCCATGTAGCAGGCTGGACCTTTACCTGGATCTGACCAAAAAAAAAAAAAAAATTTGAAGCTTTTGAAAGTTACCCTAGTGAGAAAAATTTATTACATCCCTCCCAAAGATGGAGCTCATTTTCTATGAAGGCTTAGATAACCAATTGATGTGCAAAGGGATGAGGATCAGGGGAAGATCATGCTAGAAAAGTTTAGAGGAGGCTTGGCTGAGGTGATTGGTATGATTGACAGGATTAGCAAAAACCTGGGAATTTGTTTAAAGGATTGGTAGAGTCTACGGTTATTTTTGGCAGTTGAAGATTCCGTAGTAACTCCACAAAGTAGTGTAGGGCTGAGAAAGCAGCTATTGAAGCAAAGGAAAGCAGGTCAAAGGGAGTTGAAAAAATTATCTTGATCTTTGAATTAATACAATGGTGCAACAAGTAGGAAAGAAAGGAGGGTGATAACAAAGTTATTATGAAACTGAAAATAGTGTTTGCGGAATAGAGATGGGGATAACAGGATATGGATCAGAAACCTGTTGAGAGAATGGAAGGCACATAGAATTTGTCTCCAAGGAACAAAAATGGAGAACATGACAAGACGGCAGTATATTTCTGCTGTAGGATAGATGGGATGTGGATAAATTAAGGAGGTGGCAGGCAGCTATTTTATGTTGTGCGATTTTAAATGTGTTGAGGTTGGTTTCATTTGGGCGTTCTATGGGGTATATGGTTTGAATGCTAATTTGGATGGATGGTTGATGTGGTGGGGTTTGTGGGATGTTCCGCTGTGTATTTGAGGTGACTTCAATGTGGTTAGATTCCCCAGTGAAATATTAGGAAGTGGACGGTTGACACTGGCAATGTGGGATTTTTCATATTTCATCATGAAGCAAGGCTTGGTGTATATTTCTTTTGAAGGAGAAATGTTCACTTGGTAATAGACGAGTCTCCAACCATGTCGAGAATTGACAGTTTTTTGGCCTTTACTGTGTGGGAAGAGCATTTCAATGATGCAAGCCAAAAGATAACTTTGACAGTTCTATTGGACCACTCTTATATTGATGCAGGAGAATTTAAGCCAAATGGCAAGAAGACCCCATTATTTCCAATTTGCTGGCCCATTTACCACAAGAGCAGCCTTTTATTTCTTTAAGTTATGTTTTGTTATTATCATTTCTTTAGTATTTTAAAAGTTCATGTGACATGAAATTGGACGGTTACAACTTAATTGCAATGTGTAAGATGAAGGGTTAGGATTCTATGGTTAGTAAAAGCTATTATAAATAGCCTCTTTTCAGTCATTTTAGGTGCTTTATGAAATTTTAGATTTGAAAATTTCTTGATCTCTTTGAGACTAGAAACTGATATTTGATTTTTCCAACTTGAATCTTATAATCTTTTTCTTTGCTTTAATCTTCTTGTTGCTGTGATTTCTTCTTAAACCCTTCTTCTACACTAGATCTAATTTCTCGCCTCATCAATTATTATTAGAGCAAAAGAGCCTAGATCTAAGCTACAAAATTGAGATATGAATCAAAGGTTGCAATTTTAAGTTATGATTGGTTATGGTAGGGGTCGTGGGCGTAGAGGAAATCAAGGGCAACAAATAGAGATGGTAGAGATGAGGCATGCGATTGAAGATTTATCACGAGTTGTACAATCTCTTTAGTGGCGGGAAGCAGTGGGAGCTCGTATGGAGATTTGGAAGGTGACTGTGAACCCCTGGACATACTAGAAGATGATTTTGAGCATGAGAATGATGATATAAAAGATGAGAACTCCTTTCAAGATGCTGAATTCGTAGAACATGTGACACAAGGTAGATTGGAAGATTGGTTGGTGTCTGCAGTTGTGTTACAACAACGACAACCAAAGCCTTAGTCCTAAAATTCTTTTTTGGCTATGGATCCTTAACAGATTAATTAGGGTTAGTCACATGTATTATTTTCCTTCATCCTATTCTATCTAAAGTCATATACTTTGTTAGTTCCTTAATTGACATATCCTTTTTTAATACTTCTACGATTGTGATTTTTGGTCTTCCTCTACCATTTTTTGTTCCCTTAACCTCAACTTGGATCAACTCACTTTTTCTTACTGGTGCATTGGTTGCTCTCTTCTGAGTATGAGGAAATCATCTCAAGAGACTCTACCTCATCTTTTCATCAATAGGGGCTACCCCAATCTTGAAGAGAATATCCTTATTTCGAATCCTATCTTTCCATGTATTTTCACTTATCCATCTTAACATTCTCGTATCAGCTACACTCATTTTCTGAATATTTTGCTTCTTAACGGCCCAACATTTGGCACCATAGAGCATGGTTGGTCGTATAGCAGTCTTATGAAAATTTCTCTTTAACTTGATAGGTATTCTATGATTGCACAATACTCATGTATGGGATTCTCTACCAAACTATGTATGATGTCTACTTTGATGATAATGATTTAGAGGTGAGTACTTCAATACATATTAAAGAAGCTATTCTAGAGAGTGATGCACAAGTGTTCAATGCAAGTCTTAAGAGTGATCTTTTGGATGTGGAAGGTTTGCATACTGCATACACATATTGATATGAATAACCCAATGATGCTTGATGAAGTTCTCAAGAGAAGAATTTTAGCACAGATTGATACTTTCATGTGGTAAAACGTGATTTTTAATCAATCTTCTATTGGTATAATCAATAATGGTGTAACGTTGTAGCACAAGAATCTTTCCTTTTAATGAAAATAAAGATACAAGATTTGATAATGTTTGGGAAGAATTCAAGGAGCGAGACTTAATTCGACAATATTCAAGAGATGTAAGGGTGAGGTTGAACTAATTTTTGAAAGAAACTTGTATGGTGCCAGATGATAGTAATTTATTATAGTAGATGAGAAATTACCATTGGTGTTGTACGTGTAAGTTGGAAGGGGAATTAGTGGATCATTTACTTCTCTGTTGTAACTTTGTTCGTGGACCATGGACCTTGGTGTCAGTTTTTTTTGGAGTTTAATTGGGTAATGCCGTAAATGGTCCTTGGTCTCTTGCAGTGCTGCAAAAGAAGATTTGGACAACAAGATGCGATAGATATTTGAAAGGCCATTCCCTTTTTTTTAAGTGGTGTTTTTGGAGAGAAGAACAAAATGAGCAAATGTTTTGAAGGAAGGAAGGGAGATTTAAATTATGAGATTGAAGAGTGTATTCTTAAGGAGTCTACACAAATGGACAAAGGCCATGAATCCTTCTCCCTCTAGTTTTCTTGTTTTTCTAGTTATTTTAAGTTTTAGGCCATAATTTCTTTGTACTTTAGGATTATCTCTTGTGCACACTAGAGCACTACCCATGTCTCTTCACTTTTATTAACGAAAATGATTATTATTTGTCAAAATTTTTTACTAGCCTTGCATCTGCTATAATGGACTCTTGGTCATCATATAGGTTCCTATGTATTTGTTGTATATTTTGAGTGACATAATGAACATAAGATGCTTAATTTGGCTGTAAAGCGGAAGGTTGGGTATTTAGAGTAAAGTATATAGTTTGCTGATCTGTTTATCAATGTTGCATTATATCGAAATTGAAATATTCTTATGAATTCCTTAAAAAATGGCTCAATAAGGTGTCTTATTTTTAATTATTCCTAGTGCCATATTTAACTTGCCATAAAAAGAAAAATATTTCTAGTGACATAGAGTTTATGCATGCAGATGATGAAAACTTTTCATCATACTCTAAATTAGAACCACATACCCTACAGGCAATATGAGTTGATGGAAACTTTGCATGCAGGAGCACGGCCACAGGGTTAGACTAGCAACTCATGCTAATTTCAAAGATTTTGTCTTGACTGCTGGGTTGGAGTTCTTTCCTTTAGGTGGTGATCCAAAAGTTCTTGCTGGTTGTAAGTGTTCCAATCCTACTTTCTCGAAAGTCCTACTTGTTTTGACAAAGAAGTCCTACTGTGTGATGCATAATACACAATGATTAGGAGCACAGCATCATAAATATCTTTCGTGTGAAACAATTCTACAAAATGCATTGTGGATGATATTATCTTTGAAGGATGTGTTTCAAGTATTGTTTTGACTACTGCCTTTATGCAGTAGGTATCAATAAGAATATGGCTACTGTTATACCTGGACCTTCATTTCATCCTGTTGTACTAACAACATGGAATAATATAAGGGTATGGCTACTGGACACTTCTAATGGTAGAAATTTATTGAGAAGTTAAAAAATGCAGCAGTTGTCCATGTAGCTGCACTTGGGACTTCTATCATAATCTATGCAACATAGACCATAACTAAGAATTATTACTGTTTCAATAATATTGAGAATAATGCAGGATAAAATACTAGATAAAGGATTTATACATTACTGAATCAATCAAGATTGCTGGCACATTTACTGTGCTGTGGCAATTGGCAGGTTCTCTAAATCATGGCTTCTATCTGGAATCCTTGTTTTTCTGTCTCTGGTCAAGAAGGAAAAATGAGTCATAGGATATAGATCAAAGACTTCCTTTAAAGAAAATCTAGAGCGGGAGTAGCAAGGAATGCTGTTTTTGTTGCAAACATTGGCAAATCTTCAGATAATTCAAAAACGTAGTAAGAAATACTGTTAGAAACTGTACAGGGTCTAGATGAACCCTGCAATGCTATGGAATGAAGGTGCTCTTTGGACTTGAGCAGTTCCTGATTTCGTGTTCGGTAACTTGATTCTTGGAGCTATACATCTGTTGTTGGCTTTTCATGGGAATTGTTATATCTAGACTGTGTCACTTTAGAAATCAATTTCATGAAGTACTAAATATTGTAGTCAAAGGTGAGCCAGGCGCTTGCCTAGGCTCCTGCGTGAGGCAAGGCGCCTTTAGTAAGGTGACACCTTAAGCCATGAAAAAGGCGCTAAGGTGAGAGCCTCAGTGTTTTATTTATTTTTTATTTTTTAAATTTATTATTTAGTATTTTTATTAATAATTTTAAATTTTTTATAGAAGGTTATTGTAATTGTAAAACCTATTATTAGATTAATTAATTTAAAAAGGCATGTTATAAAACCTATTGTTAATTAAACTTATTTACAAAAGTTTGTTGTCAAACTTGTTAGATTAATTAATTTATATAGAAGATTGTTGTAGAACCTATTGTTAGAATAAGTAATAGAGCCTAAACCATGTTATTCCTATTTTGAAATAATTTGATAGACCTAGTTTTTTCATGCAACACATTGATAAATCCTTCATTATAATATTTCAATACACTAGGTACATATGATTTAAGTTCTATATGTATAATAAATATATTAAGAATTTGGCGACTTGCATTACTCGGGCTAGCACCTTTTGTCGTCTCACGCCTCAGGTGATACAAGGCCTTGGTGCCTTAAGGTTGGCTTTTGCCTTTGAGTAAATTTAAATTGAGCTAATTATATACTTTTTTTCCCCCGTATTTTCTCTTTCCATGACTCTGTTGAGATACTTAGTTCAGTGACTTTAGTCTAAATGTATAATTTTTTCATTAGCCAATTATAAGGGTATATTTATAATTTACATGTTAATGACTATTCAAGAGTATTAAAATAAATGTGAGGGTAATCAGAAACCCTAACACTGTGTATGAAATTTACGAATCTACTTCAATTTCATAAAGTTAATTCTGGTACTTTTAAACTTCCCAAACTTGATGCTTGTGATTATTTTAATAACGGACAGATTCATGGTTGGGCTCTTTAAGCATTAATATACATTCATACATACATATATGTGATTGCATAGGCCACCGGTTCAAATTGGATTGGTGTAGAACTTGCCTAGTGAAAAAGAGGGGCATCGGTTCTGAGCTTGAATGAATGAAATGAATTTCACCAATGAGCTTTCACTTAAATGGAACCTCCTCTCATTTACGAATCTACTTCAATTTCATAAAGTTAATTCTGGTACTTTTAAACTTCCCAAACTTGATGCTTGTGGTTATGTTAATAACGGACAGATTCATGGTTGGGCTCTTTAAGCATTAATATACATTCATACATACATATATGTGATTGCATAGGCCACCGGTTCAAATTGGATTGGTGTAGAACTTGCCTAGTGAAAAAGAGGGGCATCGGTTCCGAGCTTGAATGAATGAAATGAATTTCACCAATGAGCTTTCACTTAAATGGAACCTCCTTTCCTTGTTCAAATGAGGTGGAGGGTGAAGTTATCAGTTTAAGACCTATTGGGTGAATGCGTAAGTTACCAATAGAAAGAATATCTGAATTTTATAGTGTCTATTCCCCCCTCCCCCCCCCCTCCCCCCCCCCCCCCCAATGTAGGAAAATATCAAAATGGATGCAACAAAATTGAAGAACAAAAAAATAAAAATATTGTTAACCTAGAGAAATGGCTTGCTTGGAGTCAGCACCTAGCAAGGGAGAACAACCTAGGAGTTAGCACTAGAACATAACAAAAATTTCAAGAGAATTTTTTTTAGGGTGCGTTTGTTTTGGGTGAAAAGGGTTTCAGGAAATCATTTTACACCCCTCTATGTGTTTGGTAAGCTCAGAAAATTTGGTCAAACGGAAATCAGTTTCTGTGTTGACCGTAAAATAACCCTGTTTTGGCGTAAAACGATTTCAGCTCTTATTTTACCTTCAAACCAATTACACTCCTCACACTCTCTCGAAGCTCCTCACATACACGCTCCTCACAGACACACTCCAAGCTTAGAAAAGACCGAGCTCCATAAGAGTACAATCACACATGTATGTAGACTACTAAAACTAAATCCTAATTCTAGTTGATGGAGGAAAGTCAATTGTTAAATTCCAAAAATAACCTTGACTCTTAAAAGTACAGTCGACTCTTTCTTTTCAACCTTGTAGTTTAGTTCACATCAAGTTTTGTTTTGTTTTGTTTTTTATGCAGATATGGTCAAGAATAAAGGTTTCTTACCATCTGGGCCTTCAGAAATATCAATCCAGAGAAATCAAATCAAGGACATTATATACTCTTTACTTCCTGCATGCCAGGATCCCGACCCTGCTACCAATATTCCATTTAAAGCAGATGCAATAATTGCCAATCCCCCAGCATATGGTTAGCTTTCATCACTTGTTTTAATTCTCCATGTGTTATGAAATCAAGATTTTAAAAAAAGTGGTAATTTGTCATTTCAAAAAAAGAAGAAGAAAAAGTGGCTGTTAATTAATCTAGTTTCTTGATTAGTAAGTTATATGGACATTCAGTGGGTTTATAACCCACGATCTTAACAGTAAATTTTTTCCCACAGTTTCAGTTCATCAGCTGTCTTCATTTTTGTACATGACTTGAAGTCATTCAATTGACTGTTAAATTGTACAAATACTTGTTCAGGACACACTCATGTTGCTGAGGCGCTAAAAGTACCACTTCATATATTTTTCACGATGCCATGGACGTAAGTCTTGTTTGTTTGGAACTTTGGATAAGCTTAATGCTAAAAATATCTATTAAATAACTAGTTTATCCCTGATAAAGTGTTTCATCTTATGCTTTTTTTTTTTTTTTTTTCCAATATTCCTTTGAGAAACATGATTAAAAAATTGTTATTCTCTTGCATTGTTTATTTGTTTATGTGTGAACTTATCACACACACACACCAACTTAAATTGGGAATATTCCTATGAATTGCACGATGATATTTGATTGCTCTTTTTCTTTAATTATTTTTTTTCAGGCCTACTAGTGAATTCCCCCACCCTCTGTCTCGTGTTAGGCAACAAATTGGATATAGAGTGAGTATCTTTTAGTACTTTTCTTAATCCTCATTGCTTTTGATTTATCTTGAACCAATGCTTCACTGGTTTTGTATATTTTATAAATCAAGTTACACTTCTTTTTGCAGCTTTCTTATCAAATTGTTGATGCATTAATTTGGCTTGGAATACGAGACATGATTAATGAGTTTAGGAAGAAAAAGCTAAAGTTAAGACCAGTTACATATCTCAGCGGATCCTATAGCTCTCCTCCTGATATACCCTATGGATACATATGGAGTCCTCATCTAGTTCCCAAACCGAAAGGTGATATGTTCAACATTTCCATTACACTTCTAGTCTCTAGTTGACTGTTATATCGTGTGTTGCAATTGTTGCGATTATATGTTGGATTAATTGTTTAGGATGCAATAGATCTAGTGTACAAGATATTTTTATTTTTTAATTTACTATTTATATATAACCATCTTATGCTATTTTTATTGTTCCAAACGATCTAAAAACAAAGCACTGTAATTGAAAAGCCTTCTCACAATGAAGCAACAAATGATCTAGAGTCTCCCTACAAAAATGACACATAACACACCAGTCAACAAAGTCAAGACCCCTATGCCTCAAGTTATCACCTCTAAGAATCTTATCCCAAGCTACGGTCCAAACAAAAAATGAAACACGTTGAGGTGCTTTAACTTTCAAACACCTTTCCTTGACACCTTTCCAAGGAAAGACTAAGGAGAAAGAACCTCTCAACTCCTTATAAAACGAACGAATATCAAAATCCCCATTCATCTTCAGCTACCCTCTCATATGACCCCCACTTTCCAAAAAAAGTATATTGGTGATGCAGGAGGCAGTGAGAACGATTTATTATATTTTATTTGATTTTATGTATCAAGGGAAATTATGTAATTTCTTAATATTCTTGAATGGGCTGTGCTTATAGTCCATTGACTCTTATTTTAGTTTTATTTAAGCTTAGTTATTTAGTTTGGGTTTAGTAATAAAGCCCAAGGAGTCCAAGTCCAAGTTTATTAGGGTTTTATGAAATTCTAGTTCTATTAGGATTAGGTATTAGTCTTCTATTTAAAGAGTTGTAGTACTTTCTATTGAGGTGGTTAATGATTAATATTTTCAGAATTTAAGAGTTATGAAACTTTCTTTTATGGTTTGTGTGATGCAACCTTCTCTGAGGTGTGATGCCAAGGACCCCTAGGTGTGATGCTTAGGCAGACTAGGTGTGATTCCTAGATATTGAGGCCATGTTTGGTTCTCACTTCACACATATCTCAGTTCTCATATCTCAATTTTTATAACTCAAAATTCATTTTCATATCTCATATCTCGTATCTAATTTCCTATTTTTTCTTAAGAGATGGGACATCGTTAGCAACATACTAGCCGAATTACCTACTGAAAAGCTCAAAAATTGTTCCAACATAGTAGCTGCATCCAACATACGACTCAAAGCCTCCATGACAATATCAAAAAGGAGCGGAGATAATGGGTCATCTTGACGAACACCCGTAGTGCTTCCAAAAAAATCAACCGGAGTACCATTGATTAGAATAGAAAATTTGACAGTTGATATACTCCACATAATCCACCTCCAATTTTCTGAGAAGCCACATCGCTTAAGCAAATACATAAGAAAATTCCAATTCACATGATCATAAGCTTTCTCAACATCCAACTTGCAAATAACCCCCGTCACCCCGTCTTCTTCCTACTGTCTATACATTCAGAAGCAATTAAAACAGAATCCAAAATTTGCCTACCTTTAACAAAGGCATTTTGAGAATCTGAGATAGGACTATGTGCCACCCTTCGTAAACGATTGGCCAAAACCTTAGATATAATCGTATACATCCCTCCCACCAAACTAATAGGACGAAAAGCCTTCACTTCCACAACATCAGATTTCTTAGGAATGAGGGCAAGGAAAGAAACATTAAAACTCCTTTCAAACACAGCTTGCTCATGGAAATTATGAAGGATAGCCATAATATTTGATTTTAGAATGCTCCAGCAAGATTGAAAAAAAGCCATGGAGAAAGCATTTGGACCTAGTGATTTATCATCGTTGAACCCACTAACCACTCCAAACACTTCATCCTCAAAAGGTCTATCCAACCACAAAGCATCTTCCTCAGAAATTCTTCCAAAGTCCACATCATCCAGAATAGGGCGATTACTCTCATTTTCAGAGTAAAGCCTTCTATAAAAATAAGTAATACACTCCGCAATGGATCCTTGGTCGGAAGACATCACCCCATCCACCATAAGCATATCAATATAATTAAACTGTCTGTGAGAGTTGGCCATACGATGGAAGAATTCTGTGTTCCTATCACCTTCTTTAATGCAAAAAACTCTTAATTTCTGCCTCCAACAAATTTCTTCCATCAACGTCATTTTTTCCAACTCTCCTCTGATTCTTTCCTTATCCAGCTTTTTTTCTACTGTAAGAACACAATTTTTCTCAACAGCCTCCAACCCTCGAAGATCACTCCACAACTTCTTCCCCTTTTCTTCTACATTACCAAACTCCTCCACATTCCATCTCTTGAGATTAACCTTCAGATCCTTCAATTTATTTGCTAAAACAAAACTAGGAGCTTCATAAAAATGATAAGACTCCCACCAGGAGTGTATCCTTTCTACAAAACCCTCATCCTTTAGCCACATATTTTCAAACCTAAAAGGCCTCATTCCTCTATGAAAACTAGCTTATAACCCACACAATGTGTGGGATACTTTTATTTATTACAAAATACATGGTAACTGAAAATATAAACATTTTATATTAAGATAATACGAAAAAAATTCAAATAATTACTTGCAAGAAAAAAACCTAAATTCAGGGAGTCGTTCATAGAGACTTCCAAATTTAATCTTGAAATTTCATGGTTGCTCAACAAAATTTTAAATTGACCTTTTAGAAAAAGATTTTTTTTTTTTGATAGGTAATAAGAAATTTATTAAAAAAGAGAAAAAAGAAAAGAAAAGTATAAGTTGTTCATGATGATGAACAAGAAGAAAAAAAGAACAAACAGCACAGCAAAACAAGAAATCAGGAAACTAAGCTAAGGGAAAACATAAACTCAGAGAGAGAAGAACAATCAGTAAAACCCCAACAACGAGACCACTCCAAAAGACTACGTTGGCATAAAACTTTTAACTCGTCCAATGTCTTCTCATTATCCTCAAAGGAACGACGATTTCGTTCCAACCACACAATCCGCATTAAGCACCCTGGAACCAAATTCCAAATGTCTGAATTATGTTTCTCAAGCCACTGATGCCAACAAGATAACAAACCCGCCACTGATCCTGGCATAACCCAATGAATACCAAAGGCCTGAAGCATAAAAGTCCAAAGGGAATGAGTAAAAGGGCAATGAAGAAGAAGATGGTCTACCGACTCCCCATCACAACAACACATACAGCACCAAGTAGCCAACGGGCGACCCTTAAGCATTAGATTGTCCAAAGTGAGGATCCGACCATGAGCAGCTGTCCACAAAAAGAACGCCACTCGCCTAGGAATCTTTGGTTTCCAAACACCCTTCCAAGGAAATAAAGAATTCGAAGCATCCCGAATCGCATGGTAATAAGACCGGGTGTCAAAATTACCATCACCCTTTAACCGCCAACAAAGGGTATCACTCCTATCACCTCGAGGAATACGAGTTTGGATAAGCTGGAGTAGAGAATAAGATGCAGCTAGCTCCCAATCTTCAAAAGCTCTATAGAACCTTAAATCCCATACTCTAACAGTACCCCCTTCTGGCATCCACAAAAACTCAGAGATACAAGCATCCTTGACCGCTGAACACACATAGAGATCAGGATAGAGATTTTTTAGAGTATTATCACCAATCCACCTATCATGCCAAAAGCGGATACGAGTGCCTTCACCCACTACGAAAGACAGATGCTTAGAGAAGCTCTCCCACCCTTCATTAATGCTTCTCCATAGGCCACATCCATGAGTCCTCCTACACACTTTAGAACACCACCCCCCTTGACCCTCACCATATTTTGTGGAGATAACTCGCCGCCAAAGATGGGTATCTTCATACCCATATCTCCACAACCATTTCCCTAATAAAGCTTGATTAAATGACACCATACTTCTAATCCCCAAACCACCCATCTCGACGGGTAAACACACCTTTTCCCAAGCCACCAAAGGATATTTGAAACTCCCCTCAGAAGACCCCCAAAGAAAGTTCCTCTGAATACTTTCCAATCTAGCAGCCACAGATTTAGGAATAGTAAAAAGAGATAAAAAGTACGTTGGGAGGCTTGAGAGAGTACTCTTAAGTAACATGAGCCTACCACCCTTAGATAAATAGAGACGCTTCCACCCGGATAGCTTCTTCTCCATTTTCTCCAAAATAGGATTCCAAATCGAAGCTGTCTTAAAAGAAGTCCCCAACGGCATCCCTAAATATTTCATGGGCAAACTGCCCACTCTACATTGAAGAATATTAGCCAGTGCGTCTAGATTATTCACCTCCTTAACAGGGACAATCTCACTTTTCCCAACATTGACCTTCAAACCTGTAAAGGCCTGAAAACAAGACAACACCAAGACAGTAGCTGTTCCCTAGAGGCATCACAAAATAAGATAGTGTCATCAGCAAAAAGCAGATGGGAGATACCCCAACAGAGTTCACAGAGAAGAAAGTGTTTTTTCTTTTTCTGTTTTTTTTTTTTTTTTTACTTCGAGAATTTATTATTCAAAACATGTTCCAAAGGTCCAAAAGATTAAAAAAATTAAATTATGGCAGTCCAAGAGAGATCATAGGTGACTTTGTTTTTTGTAGAAGCAAATATAGGTGACTTCGACAGACAATAATTAAAAATTAAAGTATTATGATATTCAAATCCTGTAGTATTAATCCATGAAATGCATCAAACTATAGTAGTAAATAGTCTCACAAATTCTACACCATAGGAAAATGTAGAGTAACAAACAAAGAAATACAGGATAAAGAAATCATTGAGTTTCCCCTAAATGCAAACCATTGATTCAGGAGATTTAAGAATGTTGTCAGATTGTCTAAGAAAAAATTTCCCTGTAATGTAATAAAGAAAAACATGAGACCACAATTAGTTGTAATCAGGGATCAAAATTAAAACTAATATTCAGGATATATATTCTAAATACAATGAAAATCTGGCAATAGCATAATACAATTTAATTTAGTGTTGAAATCAATCAACTTCAAACTTTAATTGTATAAACTTATATCATAATTGTGGGAGGGTTTCTTGTCTCGGCCCCCAATTAGCAGGAATTGTCCGCTTTGGCTCATGCCTCACGGTTTTGCTCAATCCCACATCGGGGAGAGACGCCTCCCACATGTGTACCACTACTCTCCCCCATGTGTAATAGTGGTACACATGTGTTTTGGGCTCAAGCTTATAAGGCACATATGGGAGGCGTCTCTACCCGATGTGGGATTGAGCAAAACCGGGAGGCATGAGCCAAAGCGGACAATTCCTGCTAATTGGGGGTCGAGACAAGAAACCCTCCCACATTAAAAGGTAGTGGTACACATGTGTCTTGGGCTCAAGCTTATAAGGCACATGTGGGAGGCGTCTCTCCCCGATGTGGGATTGAGCAAAACCGTGAGGTATGAGCCAAAACGGACAATTTCTGCTAATTGGGGGCCGAGACAAGAAACCCTCCCACATTAAAAGGCATGAGCCAAAGCGGACAATTTCTGCTAATTGGGGGCCGAGACAAGAAACCCTCCCACATTAAAAGGCGCCTTTTAATGTGGGAGGGTTTCTTGTCTCGGCCCCCAAGGCGCCTTTTAATGTGGGAGGGTTTCTTGTCTCGGCCCCCAATTAGCAGGAATTGTCCGCTTTGGCTCATGCCTCACAGTTTTGCTCAATCCCACATCGGGGAGAGACGCCTCCCACATGTGCCTTATAAGCTTGAGCTCAAGACACATGTGTACCACTAAACCCATGACCATTCTTCTGTTTTTCCTAGCTTGTGTAGGACCATTTCTAATACACATAGTTTGGAAATTATTTCGTCTTCCATGCCATTTTCTTTTGGTTCACTTCTCAAGCACTATCATCCGTCTTCTTTGTCATGCTACTCTTGCATTATATATATATATATATATATATATTCTTTTTTTCTACGATAACATTGTAAAGGATCAAAAGTAATTTTAATAATTTTTTTTTTGTTACAAAGAGTACATATGTGAAAATCTGCATATACTGTTTTTGATCTTTTAAAAAATAAAAATGATCAAGCATTAACAAATGAGAAAGACATTCATTTAAAAATAAAAGCAATAGAGGGAAAATTATGCTATCCTGACCTTTCAATTTAATTTAGTAACTCTTCTTGAACAATAACCAACTATCTTATCTACCTCTATGCAACTAAAAAAACAGGTGAAAAAAGAAAAAGAAAAAAAAGATATTGAAAATACATAAATCCTGATAAACATCAATGTAAAACAGGTTCTACAAAATACAAATTGAGTTCATATACACATTCCATCCACAAAAAATCTAGAAGTAAATTTGGTGTGCAAAATGATGTAGAGAATAATTAAGATGGTAGTGACCTGCATCACGGTGAACAGGAAAACTATGGTACTAAGGTTGTACTACGTTGTCAGTAAAATCAATTGGAGTACAAATATAATAGTAATACTATTAACCACTATTCAATTGGCAAAACTGATCCACGTATCTTAGGAAACAGGATTGGATGATTTGCAAGTTTTGGCAAGTAACAAAAAGTTGTTTTGGTCCTTTTGGAATTTTAATTGAACAATCTGGACTCAAAGAGTCTACCAATTAGGAACAGCTACCACCTCAAGTTCAGATTCAAATTCCATTGACTAAATGTTACCCATTTACTGACAGGCACAAAAATACACACACACACACACACATATTTTCATCAAGCTAATTTCTTCTTCATCAACTGCTTTTGTTATATATTCTTTGTAACATAGACTTTTATCTATAATGAAAACATACAAACTTTTAAAATACCAAGACAAAGGAAGAGGTACAATGGAATTAAAAAGTGAAGTTATAGACTTTAAAAATAATAAGACAGACTTTACTTTTACAGGTCAATTTAATGCAGAAAAAAAGTTTAATTGAAACCAAATACTTAAAAAACAATTCTGACTAAATTATGCAGGGAAAAAACTAATTCAAACCTTTTACTCCATTGTACGGTGGCAAGAGATATCTGGTCATTTGTGTTAACATTATTTTGGAGTATCATTGGTAAAGCTGAATATGATGGTTCAGTTGTTGGCAAAGGAGATATGCACAAGTTTTCATTTCTGATGTGAGATATGCCATAAAACTTCTCTGTTAAAGTTATTGTGTTCAATGCTAAATTGTTTTTGGTGTACTACCTCTATCTTGGTTCTTTTATCTTGAGTAGCAAATGTGATTCTGCTGTGTTATATACTGATAAAACATATCTGTATTCTTTGGCAGATTGGGGACCTAACATTGATATTGTTGGATTTTGTTTTCTTGACCTTGCATCAAATTATCAACCCCCAGATTCACTAGTGGAATGGCTTGCAGCTGGTAAAAAGCCAATCTATATTGGGTTTGGTAGTCTTGTGAGTTTCTTTTCACTATTTGTTCCTTTTCTTTTCTTTCTTTTTTATTTTTTATTTATTTTTGATGTGGGGGGGGGGGGGGGGAGTGATTTTGTAGTTTGGTAGACATGTAGCTAACCTTGATCAGTCTGTCAAAGATCCATTGCTGACCCTAAAGTTTTTTTTTTTTGGGGGCGGGGGGGGGGGGGGGGGGGTGTTGTTATTTTATAGTTTGATGAAACATAAAATCCAACACTAGATATGGCCAACTTAAAGGATATTTAATTATTCTTTTTTTTTTTTTTATTGAGATTTATTGTATTGAAGATTTTATTTATTATATACAATAGTTTGAACGAGATTATTAGTTCATTTCATATTGTTGTTTAGATTTATAATGGAGGGTTCAAAAAATTTGCCAAAGATTTGTGGCTTGAAGTTACAAGGAGGCCTGACTATGTCTAATTAGCCAGAAAATTGTTTTTTTATCATCTTCAACAACAGATATGAGTGGGATTTGGAGTTTCTTTATAGAATCGAAACTTTTTCAATTGGTGGTAGAGGAAGGGGGAAGTTTTTTTGCTTTACAGATTTTTGAACGGGGTAATTACTTCATGAAATCAGTATTTATGGGTAAGAAGGCAACACTGTGGTTAATGAATAATATTGAGTATAGCGTTTGTGGGATCAATCCAAAGCAATTCTTTACGTTTAGATATGGTGTTACTGCCTACACTTTGCAAAGGTGTTCCAATTCGTTTGGTCAATACTTATTACTGACTGAACTGAAAGTTGGCGGGTTAAGGAGGTCTATCATCGTTCCTAAGGCAAGGCACAGTACAGTTGGAAGGGTTTTGGACTTGAGTTGAGAAGAATGTTG
This sequence comes from Quercus tomentella, assembly GCA_028535165.1. Taxonomy (NCBI): domain Eukaryota; kingdom Viridiplantae; phylum Streptophyta; class Magnoliopsida; order Fagales; family Fagaceae; genus Quercus; species Quercus tomentella. The sequence continues at coordinate 50,884,351 of JAPQVY010000133.1, read as the reverse complement.
GAACCTAATCAATATGCGTTGGGGGTTTCAGGCCTTGCAAAACCTACTGCACAACAACATAATGCAAAATCAACGCTTCAAGGGGGCTTCAGGCCTTGCAAAACCTACTGCACAAAAACATAATACAAAATCAACACTTCAACGTTCACGATGTTTTGCAGAGATGGTCAAAGGGCATGAGAAGTCAAGTAGTATAGTTAAAAGGCATGAGAAGTCAAGTAGTATGGGGACTACATGGCAGTCTATTGCCATTGATAAAGGCAAGAGTTAGATGGGGGTGACAGATATGGCAAAACCGAATATTCCAAAGCCTGCTACGGTGGTGATGGATGGCAATTCCGGTGATAAATCTGGTCTGGAAGCTGTGAGAGGTGCAGATGGGGGAGATCAGTACATTAAAGTGGAATCTAATTTAGGGGAACAAATCTCGGAAGGAATTAGGAGGTGATTTCTGTTACAGTTTAGTTTGAATTCAAATTATTCTGATAATGGAAAGGTGCGAGAATTTAGGAATTCATGTTGGGTAGTGATGTGGCCACCGTCTATGCTTAGGACAGCCAACCAACCCCCCCAAAACTCTTAGGACTGACAGCCAGCCACCCTCTATGAGCCAAACAGCCAGCCACTCTTTCTTACCTCTTAGGACAGGCTGGCAGCAATTTATCTTGACTTCTTAGATCTGCCATTTATCCTCTTTAATTTCAGCTTTGACTTATGTGTTGACAGCCAGCTTAACTGTAACTTTTAGCTAGTTTATTTCCTAGTAGTTAAAGATTATAAATAGGCTTGTTATGTAAGAGAAGAATCAGTTTTTTATTTTTTTATTATTTTTATGTAACTTTAACCTACTTTCAGACTTGGACTGAAACTCTGTTTCTCCAGTCTCTCTGTAATTCCAGCTTTGATTCTTAATTCTAAGGGAATTCTAGTTAAGTTCTCAGTAATTTGATCTTGATTTCCATTAGGTTGGGAAAGGTTTGATTGTGGAGATGAATGAGGAAGGTAAGAGGCGAGTATCCTGGGAGGATAATGAAGTGGGGTTTAAAAATTTTAAATGGGTTTCAAGTGTGACCTCTAGTCTAAATTCTGATGGGCTAAAGGGATATATGGATTTGGGTCAAAAGCTATTGGGTCAAATAGGACCTTGTTTTAAATCTGGTGAAACTTCTAAAGCTCATGTGAGCTTTGTGCTGAAGCTTGCAACAACAGATCGAAGGGAGAAGGGAAGGGCGGTCTCTTTGAGGTTGTCGAGGGTGTTGGAGGTCAAATTCAACCTTATTTCTGATCGGCTTTGCTTATTTGGTGTACGATTGGTAGCGCTAGGGTCGTAAACATCGATTCTTTGGTTGAAGAATTTGGCTAGCCCAGTCTCGTGATCTTTGAGTCTCTTTCTCTTGGATCTTCTTCTGGGTTTGTCACGAGGTGGGTTTTTAGGCTTGGGTAAGCTGAGATTGTGGATTCAATTTCTGAGTTGGGTTGAGTTGAATGGGAAGGTTTTGGTATGACGTAGCCACTGGAGTTTGACAATACTAATTTCATGGTGGTTCCCTTCATGGATAATTTTGTGGAAGATTCTTGCTTTGGTGGGAAGAATATTTCAAAGGAGGGAGGGGTTGGTGGGAAGAAAATATTGAAGGAGGGACAGGTTTTCTTCTCAGCTTTGGGGTTCAGTGTGAGGGATGATCTTTTAGATTGTCATCCTTTGATGACAATTGCTCCTTCAAGGTCCGGTGTGAGGGATGATCTTTTAGATTGTCATCCTATGATGACAATTGCTCCTTCAGATAACAACTTGGAGTTGGCTTTGCCGGTGGAATTGGACAAAGACAACCAGCTATTGTGTCTAGCGAATTCTTTAGAAATTTCAAGATGGGTGAAATATCGAATTCTTGGATTTTGTAAATTTGTTGGGCTCCCTTTAAATCGATATGAGGCGATGTGTATTGCTTTATTGCAAAGGCTAGAAAGAGAGATGGAGGTGGATGGGGTATTGTATGAGGAGGAATATGAAGTGGCTTCTCAGATAGTACAGTTTTATAAAAAATTGTATCAAGAGATTGAGGTATGGCGACCTATGGTGGAGGGGAGTTTGAGCAAATAGTGGGGCTGGATAAGGGATGGTTTGAAAGGCAGTTTGATAAGGAGGAGATCCTCCATGCTGTTAGGGATTTGCAAGGGGATAAAGCTCTAGGTTTGGATGGCTTCTCTATGGCATTTTTTCATCATTGTTGGCGAGTGGTGGAAAAAGATGTACTAGCCTTCTTTGAGGAGTTTAACCAATATGGTAAGTTTGAAAAATCTCACAATGCTACTTTCATTGTTTTAATTTCTAAAAAGAACGATGCATCCAATATTAGAGATTTCAGGCCTATTAGTTTGGTGGGGAGCGTGTATAAAATTTTGGCTAAGGTGTTAGCAAATTACCTAAAAAGGGTTTTAGACCAGCTAATATCAGAATCTCAAAATGGATTTGTGGGTGGTAGACAGATCCTTGATTCAGTTCTTATTGCCAATGAATTCGGGGATAGTCGAGTGAAGATTGAAGTGTCAAGTTCCGGGAGTTATATGCAAGCTAGACATTGAAAAAGTATATGCTCATGTGAATTGGGATGCATTCCTAGATCTATTGAGGAGGAGGATGGGTTTTGGAGAGAGATGGTGTAGTTGGATTTTGACTTGTATCTCCACAGTCAGTTTTCTGTTTTGGATTTGGACTTGATTTTTTTGGAAGCTGATTTTTTTGGAAGTTTGAGGGGATTGAGACAAGGAGATCTCCTATGTTGTTTTTGATCATGATGGAGGTCTTTAGTAGGATGTTGAAGAGAGGGGAGGGGGCTGGTTTAATTAGCGGTTTTAAGGCTCATGGTAGATAGGGCAATGGAGTTTGTGTTTCACATCTTTTGTTTGCCGATGATACGATTTTGTTTTGTGATACAGATGTGGAGCAAATTCTTCATATACGAATGTTGCTTCTATGTTTTCAAGTTGTCACTAGCTTGAAGGTTAACGTCTGTAAGAGTGAAACGGTCCCAATTGGGGCGGGAGATAATGTGCATGTTTTGGTAGGAATTTTGGGGTGTAGGGTTAGGAATTTACCCATGTCTTATCTTCGCATGCCTCTTGGGGCCTCTCATAAATGTTCTATTTGGAATCCTATCTTAGAGAAAATTGAGAGATGATTGACAGGTTGGAAGAAGTTGTATTTGTCCAAAGGTGGTAGATTGACTTTGATTAAGGGTACATTATCAAGCCTTCCTACTTATTAATTTTTTTTTTCATTCCTACCAGTGTGGCTAATAAGATTGAAAAGCTGCAAAGGGACTTTTTTTGGGAAGGTATGAGGGGCAAATATAAGCAACATTTGGTAGGATGGGATGAAATGTGCGCTTCTATAGCCAATGACTATGATACTTTAGGGTTGAGGAGAATCGACTTTGGAGGAGGGTGATAGCTATGAAGTTTGGGGAAGAGTGGGGGGATGGACTTCTAAGTTGGGAAGGGGTCTTCACGGTTGTGGTTTGTGGAGAGACATTTGTATGGGTTGGGAGGATAGATTAACATTCTGGCATGTTTGTTGGTGTGGGGATCAACCTCTTCAAATGACATTTCCAGTTTTGTTTGAGATAGCCATTAATAAAGAGACTTCTGTTGCTTTATACTTGTCCATGCAGAGGGAAGGGGAAAGGAGGACTTGGGATGTGAGGTTTACACGAGATTTGAATGATTGGGAGGTGGGTTCTATGGTGGATTTTGTTCATTTTTTGGAGAATAATACCCCTTTAACTGATAATGGGGACCGATTGAGATGGACTTTGAAAATGAATGGGAACTTAGACATTCACTCGCATTATAATGCTCTATGAGGCTCCTCCTGTGTCACTTTTCCTTGGAAAGGTATTTGGGGAGTGAAGGTGACGTAGAACAAATATCCCTAGATGTTCTTGAGGAACAGGATATTCATAAATCAAGGCAGAGGGGTGTGTAAATAATGAATTATTTTTATTTGTTATTGCTTATTTTTGGGCCAAAGTTTGGTTATTTTATTTTAGCCATTCTATTTGGGGGTAGTTTGGACTTTTGTGATGTCATAGGACATTTAAGGGTATTTTTGTGATTTGCATTTCTCAGGGAAGCCTAATTGAAACCTTAAAGGGCTCATATAATTATGTATTTTTTCAAGTTTAGTTTTTGAAGCAGATTGAAATATGTGGTTTTCTCAAATTTTTGGTGGATTCAAGACTTATTTTCTCTTGATTCGTCAAGGGTTCATTAAGTTAGAACGAGATCGAGCCTACTACGTTTTCTGTTTTGTGTTAGGTGGTATCAGAGCTTCTTAGTATCCTAATATGGAGAACAACTGGGGTGAGCGAAACAATTGTGCTAAAGAAGAACAAGAGGTACAAGCCCTTAGGGATGAACTCTAGGCTTATCAGCAATGTACAAACTGCAGGCTCTAGGAGATTCATGATATGCTAGCGACTATGGGGTTTAATGTTGATAGGAATCATGAAGGCAATAGAGATGATGGTGCCAGGTTCAATGCTTGTGGTCCAGATGGTGGTCGGTGGGTTCCTAACAATCACCATAGGCCACCAGCCTATGAGGATGAATCTGAAGATGAAGATGGAGGATATGGAAGGTATCAAAGGGAGGCCCAACATAATAGGGAGGCTGAGGATTACCGTTTGAAAGTCGATATTCCTATTTTCTATGGGAATCTTTATATTGAGTCCTTCCTTGATTGGATCAATGAAGTTGAAAAATTCTTTGAGATGATGGATGTAAAGGTTAGAATGATTGCATACTGAATGAAAGGTGGAGCTTTTGCTTGGTGGGATTAGGTACAAAATAATTGTCGACGACAAGGAAAAGGGGTAATGAAGACATGGGGGAAGATGAAGAAATTATTAAAGGGTAGATTTTTACCTCCTGACTATGAACAATACTTATTTCAGCAGTATCAGATTTTTATGCAAGGTGTTCGATTTGTTTCTGAATACACAACGAAATTTCTTTGCCTGACAACATGTTGTGATTTATTAGAGACAGATTTGCAGAAAATAGTGCGATATATTAATGGCCTGCGATATATTAATGGCCTAAAATTCCCAATTTAGGAGAAGATGAGTTTGTAGCCTATTTGGACAGTAGATGAGGCTCAGAATTTAGCGTTAAAGGACGAAAGATTAATGGTGCGTTGAACTGAAAATTCCAAGCGAGTTAGTTCTGAATTACCCCGTAGTAATTTTGAAAAGGAGAAACAACCTGTGGGAGTTCCAAATTGTTCATCAGTTGTAGGGAGGCAAGGAATTGGAGGTAGCAATTGTGTTGTTCCTAGACAGACTAGTGGGCTAAATAATAGGGATGTTGCTAAGAACCCCTATAATAGACCTACTGCCAACAAGTGCTAAGGTGTGGTGAGCCTAGTCATAATTCAAGTGTATGTCCAGCGCGTAAGCCTGTACATCTTGCAGATCGTGAGGATGATTGTGTTGGAGACGTAGAAGAGGGTCAAGGCGACGATGATTTTTTTGATGTTGAAATTGCAGATGAAGAGGGTGAACTTGTTTCCTGTGTGGCGCAGAGATTACTATACACTCCAAAACAAAAGGAGGCGTCTCAATAGCGTAGAATTTTTCATTCACTGTGTTCAGTCCAGCAGAAGATTTGCAACTTGATCATAGACAGTGGTAGCTGTGTGAATATTGTTTCAAATGCACTTGTCAAGCATCTACAATTGCCAACTGAGCCACATCCATTTCAGCAAGGTCCTTCTATAAAGGTAACTGAAATTTGTTGTGTTCCTATTTCTATTGGAAAAGTCTTATAGGGATGATGTAGTTTGCGATGTAGTTGATATGGATGCATGTCATCTTTTATTGGGGAGACCTTGGCAGCATGATGTTGATGCAACTCGTAAGGGTAGGAAGAATGTTTATATTTTTTGGTGGCGAGAAAAGAAAATTGCTATACTTCCTAATGAATTTAAAGGAGGCCAACCCAAAGCTCCTAAAGTGAAGGGGAAGTCATTTCTTTCTATTAATAGCTCTGATGTTGAGTTTATTGCATATGCAAAAGAGGCTAGTGAGAGTTATGTTCTAATTGTGAAAGGAGAGGAGTTACCAATGGTAGAGGTTCCTGCAGTGGTACAACCTTTACTTGAAGAATTTAAAGAGATTATCCCTGAAGATTTACCAGAAGGTTTACTGCCCATGCGAGACATTCAACACCACATAGATTTTGTACCTGGTGTGAGTTTACCAAACTTGCCACACTACTAGATGAACCCAAAAGAAAGTGAGATACTCAAGGAGAAGGTTGAATAGTTGATTTGTAAGTGGCATATTCAAGAGAGCAAGAGCCCATGTGCAATGCCAGCAGTGTTATGATCAAAGAAAGATGGAAGTTGGCTTAGACAATTGTGCTATCCATAAAATAACAGTCAGGTATTGATTTCCCATCCCAAGATTAGAAGACATCCTAGATAAATTGGAGGGCTTTAAGGTGTTCTCAAAAATTGATCTGCGTAGCGGCTATCATCAGATTCGTATTAGACCTGGGGATGAGTGGAAGATTGCTTTCAAGACTAAGGAAGGTTTGTACGAATGGCTAGTGATGCCTTTTGGGTTCTCAAATGCACCCAACACTTTCATGAGACTGTTAATTAGGTACTCAAGTCTTTTATTGGAAAATTTTCTGTTGTCTACTTTGATGATATCTTAATTTTTTGTCGTAGCAATCAAGAGCATGTGCAACACCTACGAGAAGTGTTGACTGTGTTGCTGGAAAATAAATTGTACATTAATTTGAAGAAGTGCAGCTTTCTGACTAGTCGGTTAATCTTCTTGGGGTTCGTAGTTAGTGCTGAAGGTATTTATGTAGATGATGAGGTGCGTGCTATTAGGAAATGGCCAACTCCCAAGACAGTTTCTGGGGTACGTAATTTTCATGGGCTTGCTACATTTTATCGTCGATTTATTCGAAATTTTAGTAGCATAGTTGCCCCTATTACTAATTCTTTGAAGAGAGGGAAATTTAGATAGGGTGGAGAGGTTGACAAAAGTTTCTCTATAATTAAAGAAAAATTAACTACAACTCCAATTTTGGCACTTCCTAATTTTGATAAGGTGTTTGAGTTGGAGTGTGATGCTAGTGGGGTTGGGATAGATTTTGTTCTTCCTCAAGAGGTTTGCCCCGTTGCTTTTCATAGTGAAAAATTAAATTAAGCTAGACAAAAGTGGTCAACTTATGAGCAAGAGTTGTATGCAGTTATTTGAGCCTTGAAGCATTGGGAGCATTACTTAATCCCAAAGGAGTTTGTAATTTTTTCTGACCATGAGTCATTGAAATATTTCAAGAATCAAAAGCACTTGAATAAAATGCAAGCAAGGTGGGCTTCTTACCTAGAACAGTTTGACTGTGTTATTAAACATAAATCTGGAGCTTCTAATAGAGTTGCTGACGCTCTAAGTCATAGGGCCACATTGTTGGTTACTTTAAGAAATGAAGTGGTTAGCTTTGACTGTTTAAAGGAGTTATATGAACTGGTGAAGAATTTGGTGAAACTTGGGAAAACCTCCTATAGTAGCAGTTTGTTGGTGACTTTCATATTTTGGAGGGCTACTTATTTAAAGGAAACTGGTTGTGTATTCCACAGATGTCCCTACATGAAAAGATTATTCGGGATCTGCATGGAAGTGGTCTTGCGGGCCATTTGGGGCATGACAAGATAGTTGCTAGTGTGGAGGAGAGGTATTACTAGCCCCAATTGAAGAGGGATGTCGGGAATCTTGTTCACAAATGTCATGTCTGTCAAGTTGCGAAGGGGCAATCCTAAAATACCAGTTTATATATGCCTTTACCCCACTCTTGAGAGAATATTTGGGAGGACCTAACTATGGGCTTTGTGTTGGGACTTCCAAAGGCTCACAGGGGTGTGGATTTTGCGTTTGTTGTTGACAGGTTTTCGAAGATGACGCATTTTATTCCTTGTTGTAAGACTTCAGGTAGTGTGCATATTGCAAAACTATTCTTTCAGGAGATTTTCCGGTTGCATGGAGTTCCAAATTCCATTACTTCTTAGTTCTGACTGTGATTCAAAATTTCTTACTCACTTTTGGCTTACTTTGTGGAGGAGATTTGACATGAGCTTGAATTATAGCAGCATGGCACATTCTCAGACAGATGGGTAGAGGACGGTTGTAAACAGAACTCTGGGGAATTTAATTCGTAGCATTCAAAGCAATGGGATAATGCACTTGCACAAGCTGAATTTGCCTACAACAGTGCTGTCCATAGTTCTACTGGACGATCACCATTTTCAGTTGTTTATAGGAAGGTTCCAAAGCATGCATTGTACTTAGTCAAGTTGCCTAAATTTCCAGGTTTGAGTGCTGTAGCAAATAATATGGCAGAAAAGGTTCAGTCAGTTCAGGCAGAAGTTAAGAAAAAGATTGAGGAAACCAATGCAAAGTATAAGGCAGCAGCTAATAAACATCGAAGGCACAAGTTGTTTCAAGAGGGGGACATGGTCATGGTTTTTCTATGCAAGGAGAGGTTTCCAATTGGCACCTACAACAAGCTGAAGCCAAAGAAATACGGTCCTCATAGAATTCTCAAGAAAATCAATGACAATGCGTATGTGGTTGATCTTCCTAATGATATGGCAATTTCAAAGACTTTTAATGTGGCTGATTTGTATGAGTACTATCCACCTAGCGAGCCATTGTATTTGGAGATTAACTCGAGGGCGAGTTCTTTACAATTGGAGGGGAATGATGTAGAACAAGCATCCAAAGATTTTCTTGAGAAATAGGATATTCATAAATCAAGGCGGAGGGGTGCGTAATTAATTTATTATTTTCATTTGTTATTGCTTATTTTCAGGCCAAAGTTTAGTTATTTTATTTTAGCTATTCTATTTGGGGGTAGTTTGGACTTTTGTGATGTTGTAGGAAATTTAAGGGTATTTTTGGGCTCATATAATTCTATATTTTTAAATTTTTTTGTTTTTTGTTTTGTTTTTTGTTGAAGAAGATTGAAATAAAATACTTCTATGAGGTTTTCTCAAATTCCTGGTGGATTCCAGACTTATTTTCTCTTGATTCGTCAAGGGTTCGTTCAGCTAGAACGAGATCTAGCCTACTACGTTTTCCGTTCTATGTTAGAAGGCCCCTAGGCAAGTTTCTTTTTTTGTTTGGACTGCCGCTTGAAATAAGATTCTCATTGGTGACAATATATATATATATATATATATATATATATATATATATATATATATATATATATATATATATATATTGGAAGGTATATATATATATATTGGAAGGTATAATATGAAGAATAACAAGTTTGATTTTGTTGATTGGTGTTGCATATGTTGTTGTTGTGGGGAGACTGTGGATCATTTGTTGATTCATTGTAAGAAGGCTCAACAATTATGATGTTTCGTCTTTCTATCTTTTGGAGTTTTCTGGGTCTTACTAAAAATGATTTTTGATCTTCTGTTTGGTTGGAGGAATTGGCTGGGGAAACACTCGTCAGACATTTGGAATTTAGTACTGTTGTGCTTGTTGTGGTGCATATGGAGAACGTAATTGTCGTACGTTTGAGGATGTGGATAGTTCTAATGATCAATTGCTTTCTTCTTTTAGTGGTTATTGGTTTGATTGTTTTCGGGCTTGGGGACTCACATCGTGTGACTCCATCCCTTTGTTCATTAGCCCTCTTCTTTTTTGTAATTAGCTTTATGTTTTTTTCTTTCCTCTTTTTATACTTTTTGACTACTTTGTGCTTTTCATGCATACTGTAGTGTCTTTAATAAACTTTTTCTTACCTATAAACAAAATATATATATATATATATATATACTGGAAGGTATAATCTCATATGTTAACAATCCCACTTATTTTTTCCTTATTGATGCCTTCCTGCTCCTAATTTTTGTGGTTTTTCGATGTGAGCATTGCATTTTTAACTTAGTTACATACCATGTAGCATTACTGTTGAGAATCAGAAGGTGGCTAGAAAATACTGACTACAATTCTATGCCAACCTCTTCATCTTGACAGTATGTGTCCTCCTTTGGTATCCAACCCAATTGATTGGGATTGAGGCTTAGGTGATAACCCCTAAAGAGACTTGAGCAAGGCCTAATTGAAAATGGATCGGATTATTGATTGTGTCATAGAGTTAAGTTATAGATAATGAGGAATCATAAAAGCAAACTGTGATACAGAGTTTTGCAATATTGGTAATAAGCATGCTGCTTTTCCAATAGGGGATTTAGGTTTTGGTCAGTTTCCTTGTTTAATAGAGAATTACTGTATAGTGTCCCACGAATAAATGTAACGTTTCTTGATTGTGTGTACTATTAAATATGGATGGCAGTTCATTGAAGTATCTGTAATGCTCATAAATGTAGGAGCCAAAAGGTGAATTTCCTTTGAATGGTAATATATCTCTTTACTTTCTGATCTGTTAACGAGATTGCAACAGCCTGTTGAAGAACCGGAGAAAATGACCAAGATTATAGTTGAGGCTTTAGAAATTACTGGACAAAGAGGCATCATTAACAAAGGCTGGGGTGGTCTTGGGAATTGTGAGTCCTTATACCTACTTTTTCATTGCATAGAAATTATAACCCACCAAATTTACTACTAGTAATTACTTTGGAAATTTGCATATTGTAGAAGCAAATAGATTAACCTAGTTTACTTTTTACAGTGGCAGAACCGAAGGACTTTGTACACTTACTGGACAATTGCCCGCATGATTGGCTATTCCCAAGATGCATCGCTGTGGTAAATTCTTCCTATTGTATTCATTGATTTTGATTTTGACAAGGTTTTACAGTATTAGGTTTTCTTAGAGTTGGTCTGCCATGATTTCTTTATGCATGACAGTTGGGCTTAGATTTGGTTTCCCTTTTAAGGTTTGTGTATTTAGGCTCTTTTCCATCCTTGTTTTCTGGTTAATACAAAAATCCTATATAAAATTTTATTTAGAGAGATTTGAAAAATTTTATAGTTTGCAGGGGACATAACTTGATAGGTCAATGTGTAAGTTATAATTGTATTAAGTGTTAAAAAGAGAAAGAATTGTATCCTTGTATCCTTCTAGAAAGATATTATTGGTGAGGTGTCGCCATTCTAGACTATTCTAGAAGATATTATTGGCGAGGCAGCCCTAGTGAGGTGTCCCCATTGTAGACTATTCAAGAAGATACTATTGGTGAGGTGTCCCTACCAGCTGTCACTATCATAATATTATTTGTAGTATTTTTTGTAATATATTTGGAATTAAATGGGTGAGGGCATGACATAGAAAAATCCCTTTCTTTTTCATATTATCTTGTTTACATCTTTATTAACATTATATAATGAAAAATTTGGGGGGCTTGGCCTCCCATTCTACTTGTGTTTCTGACTATTTGCAACAATGGTATGGCCTCAAGGCTTCAGATGTACAACATTTTGGTAGATAAAGTGGCATGTAATTCTCAATTTCACTTAGCTGACTGATGTGTATGCATCAGTTGGCATGCTTTCTTGGCTTAATGGTGTAGGATCATTAATATAAAGCTCTCTATTAGGATTAATTTCTCATTATCTAATGTGAAGGATGAATGGAGTTTAGTAGAAAAGGAACTTTGCAGATAGAATTAAATACTAGCCTTTGAAGCTTATCTTCTTATGTTTGATGAATGATTGGTTGGCTGCTACTAGAGGTAATTTCTACTTAATTTGATTGAGTTTCATGATTCTTTCCATTTTAGACGACATTTTATTGGTGTCTCTCTTGTATGCATCCAGTGTGTTAGAGTTACTCCTCTTAATTGCAGTCTTTTAATAAAATTCTGGCTCTTCCAAAAATGATTTCACTACCTTTAATTTGAGGAAGTGGAGTGGTGATTCAGTTGATCATGTGTTACTACATTGTCCTTGTGCACAAGAAATGTGATGATGTAAGACAGGTTGAGGAATCTATCTACATGTCCTTCTAGTGGGCTTTAGGATAAGAAAATTTATAATCTTGGTAATTGTTATAGTGAGTGAAGTGATTTGGGTTTTTAGATTGATAAAGGTTTGAAAGGTTTGAATTTTGGTGGCTGAAACAGAGTATAACAAGTTGTAGAAATTTTGTACAGCAGCAAAATTAGGAATTTTATGCCCTGTTTGATGGTCAATATTGTGGTTAACAGGTAGCAAACATATATGGGAGGGATTTTTTATAGGTTAGGAGAATGGCTTAATTTGGAATTGCAAGAAGGCAACAAAGAATTTGTTTGTTGCTGTGGGGTTTTTTGAATGGCCATCTAAAGAGTAATAGTGCGCCAGGCACTCTTGCCTCAAAATTCAAATAAAACAATATTCATTAAAATCAAAATCTTTGTATTCTTTTGGGGTACTAATATATGAGGGCTCTTTCTTTTGTTAGTAGCTTTTGGATTCCAGATTTGACTTGTAAAAGAAAGACACATAGATCCAAATAGATTCATAATTGAAGAAATTCAAAATGTCCTAAAATTTTTAGACAACTCAATTGCTGAAAATCTTGTCAAATTGCAAGGGTTGCATAAAATTACTTATGTGGCCCTCATTGCATAGTTTCAAAGCTTTGGGTTTGGCTATAGATCCTTAACAAACTAAATTTGGGTTGGCCACATTTAATCTTCTCTCCCATTCTTTTTTATTTTATTTTATTTTTTATGGTGAAAAAAAAAAGAATTGGAGAGAAGATTAAATATTCTCTACCATTCTATCCTATCTAAAGTCTCAATCTTATTTAATTAACATGAAATTTCTTTTAAGCATTGGAGAGACTGTTTCCTATTTTGTGCCGAAGCAATTTATAAAGCGTAGGCTGAAACAGGTGAAATCAAAGGGCATAACGTAGGGAACCTTTTTTTTGATAAGTGATTAAGATTTATTGATATAAAAAAAGAGACACCCAAGCACATAGGAAATGAATAGGGTAAACAAATCAAGTACAAAAATGACATAAATCAAGAATTGAAGATAAGAATTGGTTTGTCAAAGTTGACAACCAATCCAATATGGTTCTAAAGAAGAATAACTCGAGGTTTGGCATGGATCTCTTGTTATCTTCAAAGCACTTGTTTTTTCTTTCCCACAAAAGGCACCTCATCAAACAATGGGGAACAACCATCCATATATGTCCATTTCAATGACGACCAAACCGACCTTGCAACATAGGTAACCTTTCTAAAGTAGAGCCCTTTGGGCTCGCTTCTAGCCAGTAAAACTTATGGGCTCACTTCTAGCCCAAGAGCTTAGCCAACCTTGCTGAGCTGGAGTAGCAATTCGTTGCTCCAAAATATACTTTAAGCTCTGTTGATCAATTTTTATGATAAATAGCCTACCCAACAAGTATGGCCTCCATTTGTGCACAGCAATAACCAAAGCTAGAAGTTCTTTTTCATAGGTAGATAGACGCAAAGCTTTGCCCTTCAAAAGCTGACTGTGGAAAGCAATTAGCCTTTGATCTTGCATCAGAACAGCCCCTAAACCCAAACCTGAAGCATCAGATTCGATTGTAAAGGGCTTAGTGAAATTAGGCAAAGCCAAGACAGGAGGATGACACACTGCAGTTTTGAGTTTCTGAAATGATTCTTCAGCTTGAGGGGACCAAGCAAAGGCATTTTTCTTTAACAGGGCAGTCAAGGGAGCAACTATCTGGCCATAATGTTGGATGAATTTCCTATAGTAACCTATAAGGCCTAAAAATCCTTTTAAAGCCTTAACAGTTTTTGGAGAAGGCCAAGCCTGCATAGCAAAAGTCTTCCAGGGGTCAGCACTCACACCCTGACCAGAAATGATATGGCCAAGATACTCTACCCCAGAAATACCAAAAACACATTTGCTCCTTTTGGCATATAATTGATGCTGCAATAACAAGCTGAGAACAACTCTAAGATGCTGAAGGTGCAGCTCCAAGCTGGAAAGCACAAGTGCGCCTCCAGGGGTGGCGCACCCGCGTCCAACACGCATGGAGGTGCTGTGCGGCTGTCGATGCGGCTGCACCTGCGTCTGTTACAAATCCTCTATTTTTTTTTTTTTTTTTTTTTTTGTTTTCCGATTCGGGCGGATACGGGCTGATTCGGTCTGAAACTGTCCAATTCGGTCTGAAACAGGCTGAATCGGAAAACGAAACGGGCTGAAATAAGTGTTTTTTTTTTTTAAAGTAAAAAATTTCGGCAAGTCTTGACGCTTTCAAGTCTCATCGTTAGTAGAACAGAGAAGGTGAAAAAAAAAATGAAGATCAACGTGGACTGATGAAGCAGAAGTAGTATGACTTTTTTTTTTTGATAAGTAAGAATGATATATGTACGAAAGGCTACTCTATGCATGAAGAACATAGAGCAAACCCAAAAAATACAAGAAGAAGAAGACAGAGAAAAAACAAAAAAGAAAACCAATCAACATATTAATTACAAAGAGAAAGAGAGCTAAGGAAAGAAGGGAGAGAATCACTAGTCGTGAGTTCCCATGCTCGAGACCAATAAAAAAGAGTTCCACTAAAAGAAGCAAGCATCTGATCACCGGAACTATCCAAATCCTCAAAAGTCCGCTGATTCCGTTCCTTCCAAATACACCAAAGGATGCACAACGGAACTAAATTCCAAATCTGAGACGAGTGCTTCCCCAACCAATTCCACCAGCCAAAAAGCAAATCTGGGATCGATCTAGGTATAACCCAAGACAAGCCAAAAGTTCTAAAGACAAAGCTCCATAACCGATAAGCCATCTCACAATGAAGAAGTAAGTGGTCTACCGTCTCTCCACAATGTCGGCACATAATACACCAGTCCGCAAAAACCAATCTCCTCAATCTCAGGTTATCACCCGTTAGGATCTTATTCCAAGCTACACACCAAACAGAAAAGGAAACTCGCCTAGGGGCCTTTACTTTCCATATAGCTTTCCAAGGAAAGGCAATTGAGGGAGAGTCCCTTAATTTGTTATTATATGACCGGGTGTCAAAATCCCCATTAGGCTTCAACTTCCATCTCATCCGGTCTCCCACATCCATTGGAGGAGTATTAGCTCCCAATATATGAAGAAAACACAGCCCTTCATCCATCTCCCAATCATTAAATTCTTGTATAAAACGAACATCCCAAATTCTTCCATCCTCCGCCCCCTGCCTAGACAAAGAAGCTTCTACAGATACCTCCTTATCAATGGCAATACCATACAACCTTGGGAAAGCCAATTGAAAAGGTTGATCCCCATACCACCCATCTTGCCAAAACCTCACTCTATTCCCCAACCCAACAACAAACTGACAATTTTTGCTAAAATCCTCCCATCCCATGCGAATACCTCTCCACAAACCACACCCATGAACTCCCCTACCCAGAGCTTTGAGGTCCATCCCCCCCATTCTTCCCCATATTTTGTGAAAGGAAAAAACAAAAAAAGAAAAAAAAAAGAGAAGATGAGAATAAGAGGAGAACCTGGAGAAGGAGCTTTGAGATACAGTACAAAGAGAGTACAAAGAGATTCAAGAGAGCACAAAGACAAAAGGAAATAAAGTTACAATTGGAGTAGGTGATTTGATATTTGATAATATGCTTTCACAGTTTCACGTGGGTGGGTTGGGAAATGGGAAAAAGTAGGTTGCAGAACCTTCTGGGAAGGTTACTTAAACAATTAAACAAATTTTTATTTTTATCTTTAAAAGAAAAACCATAAATAAATATTTTATAATAATAATTCCACTTTATTTATGATTTTAAAAAGACTATATTAAAATTATTATTATTATTATTATTTATTGTTTTAGTAGTAATCCCGGTAATCCCGAAATGGTACGCCGAAATAAACTGGTATCGAAATATACCATTCTAATGGACAAACCGAAATGAGTTCTGAAACGGTATTGATAACATTGGGCAAAACACACCGTTTTGACTCTAGTTTAAAGGAAAAAAAAAATTGATAACATTGGGCAAAACACACAGTTTTGACTCTAGTTGAAAGGAAAAAATAATTGGTATATGTTTTACCATTATATGAAAAAGTATGCTTAATAATATATAAAAAAATATCAATAAAAATATATTTAATAATTTATTAATAAACGTATTCCACCGCACCCGCACTTTACTTTTTCAAAAAATGCCGATTCGCCACACTACACCCACACCCGCACCCGAACCTGAATCCGCACCTGTGCTTCCTAAGCTCCAAGCTATTGCTGAAAATCAGAATGTCATCAAAGAAAACCAACACAAACTTACTTAAGTAAGGCCTGCAAACATCATTCATTATGGCTTGGAATGTAGATGGAGCATTGGTCAAGCCAAATGGCATAACTAAGAATTCATAGTGACCCTCATGGGTTCCAAAAGCAGTTTTAGAAATATCCTCTTTCTTCATTCTAATCTGGTGATAACCAGACCTCAAATCTAGCTTAGAAAAAATGCTAGAACCAGCTAATTCATCAAGTAGCTCATCAACAACTGGGATTGGGAACTTGTCCTTGATTGTAGCCTGGTTTAGAGCTCTATAGTCAACACACATATGCCAAGAGCCATCTGCTTTCCTAACCAACAACACTGGGGAAGAAAAAGGACTCTAGCTATGCCTTATAGACCCAACCTCCAATAGTTCATTGACAATCTTCTCAATCTCAGTTTTTTGAACCTATAGGGTTTTTGACACACAGGTGCAATGCCTTCCTTTAAAATAATCTGGTGCTCATGACCTCTACAAGGAGGGAAACCAATAGGTGTCTCAAAAATAGTAGAAAATTCAGTTAGTAACTCCTTAATTTTTGGAGCACACTGTGAAGAAGAACTGGTGGTGGCTAAAGAGACAATCTGCAACATGAGACCCTTTTTCACAGGTGGTTTAAAGAATTGAGTTCCTTCTTGAAGGGTCAAACCAGTAGGCTGCAAACCCACTAATCTCACAGTAGTATTGAAATGTTGGAACACCATAGACATTTCCAAAAAATCCCATTGGATTAGACCAAGGGTTTTGAGCCATTGAGTACCTAAGACCAATTCACAGTCACCCAAGGCCAATGCATTCAAGTCTACTGCAAAAACCCGACCTTGCATAGCAACTTTTACATTTGAGCAGACACGTTTTGTTCTAATTGAAGCACCATTAGCCACTTTCACCTTAAATGTTAAAGAAGAATCTAATGGCAAATGTAAAACAGAGACCATAGCAGCATCTATAAAATTGTGAGTACTCCTAGTGTCAATGAAGATAATAAGCCAATGTCCATTAATTTTTCCCTTAATTCTCATTGTACCAGGTGAGCGACTATCCAAAAGAGCATAAAGTGTGATCTTAGCTTCTGCCATTTTAGGTTCAAACTTATTAACATCAGATTTATCCACATCTAATTGTAACAAAGTAGCCTCAGAATCATCAAGTTCTACTAATTGAACACTAGAGCTAGGTTCTTGAAAAGGACAAAGACCCTCTAACAGGAAAAGCTTAGCAGACTTACATTGATGACCAAGCTAGAACTTCTCATCACAGTTGAACCAAAGACCCTTCTTTCTCCTTTTCTCCATTTGAGCAGGTGATAACCTTTGCAAGGGAAGCCTAAATCTGGATTCCAACTTAACCTTAGGCTTTGGACCCAAAATTGAAGGCTTAGAATAGTCAATTGAAGACCTCTGACTTCTGCAGCTACTATTCAAGTACTCTTCTTGGATTTTAGCTAATCCAAAGGCTTCATTAAGGTTCTTGGGATTGAGCATCTTCACAGGCAACCTCACCACATCCTTAAGACCACTAAGAAAACAACTTAACTTGTGATTGTCAGACAAGCCCCTAATTCTATTCGATAGAGCTTTAAATTTCCCTTTATGAACCACAACATTGGTTGTTTGCCTCAATCTTGTAAGTGATTCCATAGGATCTTCATATTCAGTATTTCCAAATTTTGTCAATAACGCTTCCACAAAACCTTCCCAAGTTGCAACCCCTATTTCATCACTGTCTTGAAACCACACCATGGCATCTCCATCCATGTGGAAAGAAGCCATTAACAGCCTCTCATTGCATGGGGTTTGGTAGAAACCGAAATACTGGTTGGCTTTGTATATCCAAGATGCAGGATCATCCCCTTTGAATTGAGGAAAATCAAGTCTCACACTCTTTGACAGATTTGAAAGTGGTAGAGTAACAGCTTTTGATATTGGGGATTTTGGAGACCGAGATGGGGATTTTGGAGACATAGATTGTTGTTGTCTCTTTTCTTCAGCTTTAGTGAGTTTTTGCAGAGCAATACTAATGGCATTCAACTGCTGGGTATTAGCATTTAGCTGTTGAGTAATTTCTTGTAAAGAATGGGCATGGTGGTCTGTGGTGGTTTTGAGATTGGAGATGGATTCATTGATGTAAGATGAAGAATTGGTTTCAGTCATGGTGCAGGAAAGAGGGCTCTGATACCAATTGTTAGGTTCTTGGCTAATCAGAATTTAGAAGAGAGAAGAAAAACAGTAATTTCGAGGGTAACTAGCCTCCTGAGTTGAGAGAATTGAGAGAGAAGAGATAAGAGCAAATGGGTTAACTTTTCTGGATATTTCTCATTATGATCCTTATCAGTTTTATATACAAGAGTAACCCTTCCCTCCAAAACTAACAAACTAACTGACATTCCAACTAACATACCAGCACATGCCAGCAATCCTAACATACAATGTAATACACCAATCTTTCAGTACGTCAGTAAACTATTACACTTAAGACTCCTAACACATTCTCATTTTGAAGACCACATTTTTGGTATGTCCCAAGGTTTGCAATCGCCTTCTAGATTCTGCATACAGGTTCCTACTGGTTTCAATCATAGAAGAACTTGTATAACTCATGACAAATCTTTAATCATATACCTTACCTCAGCCATCTTTGCCTTCTGACCTTGATTTTATCTGCCCCATGACTTCTACCATGAGCAACCATAGCTTAAGGTTGGGATGTTTGACTCAAATCTGAATTCTATGGCTTAGACCTAGGATCTTTGGCTTTGATATCACTTGTTGCAGTTAGAGAACTTGTGTTTGGTGTAGAAGAAGGGTTTACAAAGACATTCTAGCAACAATCAAGATTAAAGTAAAAGAATAAGATAATAGGATTGAAGTTGGAATAATTAAATATTAGTTACTTAAGAAATATTCAAAAGGGGCTATTTATTATAGCGTTTAGTAACTCTAGAACCCTAGCCCTTCATCTTATATGTAATATTTAAATACTAACCATCAAATTTCATTAAAAAGTCACATGTTAGTCACATAGAAAACAAGATCTTCTCCATTTCACGATTAACATTTTATGTTTTGGATCTAACAATGTATAGAGTGCCATGCCTTTTAAAATTTCAAATGATGAGGTTTGTAATATTCACTTTGAATCATGAAATGAATCTACTTCAAATGGAAAGGATCATTTTCCGGTCTTCAAAATACTAAAGACATTATAACTAAGCAGTATAGGGTATAGATACCCCTAAACCCTTAGCTAGTCCATGTCAGACACGGTAGTAGTGGACAAGTGTCCGCTGGTCAAGTGGATTAGTTTGAGACTCAACCCAACCTCATTGGATAGGAGAAAATGGAACCCCCTGTCAACTATGAAGAAGTTGGAGCTTGATCATTCAGACTTCCAAGGGTCAAAGTTGGATGTGTTAAAAACCGACAATGGGGCGTTCGGGTGGAAACCGTAAAACCTGGAGTGTCTCCATCAGAGTGGGTCAATTTTGTTGGATTTCTATGTGCAAAACTCGCCACTTGACCTGAGTGCATTGGGTTTTGAAGAGCTCCACTCGCTGTTGATTGCCACAGGCATTTGCAACACATCATGTCGGTTCGGGTTAAGCCAGTGGGTCGGATTTTGCAGGTGGATGGACAATCCTACATGCCAAGGACACTCCTGCATGCGTGTCCACAATGTGTTTAAAGATTTTGATAGATAGTTATTAAAAAAGATAGAATAAATGTAATATATGCCTGTAAATAAATAAAATATAAAGTTATCAACTAATAAATTAATTAATTGTTGTACCCCCATTGTGTCGTCTCGTAATTTTTCAAGAATTGTTTTGTCACTGTGTCTCATGTTGTGTTTTTGTCCATGCTTCTCAGCATAATAATAAATAAAACCTAACATTGAGAAATAAAAGACTAGTTTGGTTATAACTACGGGCTAAAGAAAATAAACTACTGGTGCCTTCTTTGTTTTGGTATTGGATGCTCCTGCAAGTTTAGTATGGCAGCCATCAAAAATTCTTTTTCCCTTTCTATTCTTAGACACAAAAGTGATTCCTCCCTATTTCTGTTTTTACACTTGTCCCCTTCTACCATCAAAAGGACCTGCCAGTTTGGGATGGCTGGAGGTAAGCAAATTTGGATCTTTCTGTGGACAGAGGTGGGGGAAAGATCCTGAACAATAATAATCTCTGAAATCAAGAAATCATATTGGTAGATTGTTGATGCTTGTGTCGACAAAGGGGGAAAAGGAAACGCTGGATCGTTTGCTACATATATTGTAGTTTTGATTATGTGATGTGGAGTTGTGTTTGGGAAGCCTTTTTTTCTTTACAATCCAAATGTGCATCACGTCACCAATGGTGTGCCCTTTACTCAACCATGAGTGGGGTGAACATGGGAGTCATCCTTGCACATTGATGGGAGCCACCAACATACTTAGTAGAACCTTTTTACTCAACCATTGGTGGAGCGAACATGAGTCTTCTAGCTCTACTTGGTGGGACCTCTACTACCGAATACTTGCCCACGAACCATCGGCTTTGATGCCAATTGTTGGGGGAGAGAACATATTAGGGAGACTCCAACTGAGTAGTTACTATAAGGACAACACTTAACTGAAAAGCTTAAGCCAATGGCTATGAGCTCAACTATATTATATTAACCACTCATTCTTCTCATTAGTATTCAATGTGGGACTTCACTACTCAACTAATCAAGCTGCTCACTCATGAAATTTCTAACAGTATCATGTTTTTTATGATGCTGAAGTGCCTGCTTGTGCTCCTCCTCAATAACTGCTGTGTAACTTCAAAACAGCCATTTACTATTCATTATTGGGTCCAAATTCTTACCTTCAAATGTTAGTTTGTTTCTACTCTTTTTTTGGTTATGTAGTTTGTTTCTAATATAGGTGACTGACAGCTGAAAACCTCATTTTCTGCTCACATTAAAAGGACTTGTTTAAAGAAGATTATGCATATTACAGGGGTTAAGAGAATCAACTCAAGTTCAAGTCATTACCCAACCATACAGCTTTGGTATATTGACACTTTAGAAACAAGCGAGGAAGTTAAGTAGATTATGGCATGGTTGGAGAGCTTCGCATATATTGTTGGTTCACTTCCTAACTGCTTAAACTTATGGGTTTGATGGTTCCCAACATGGCTCATACTTGGTTGACAATGATTGCAAGGTGGTTGTTAGAGAGCTTCATGTACATTTTTGATCCACTTTCTAACTACTTAAGACTTTCATTTTGATGGTTGCCAACAATATTAGAATTGCAAATTGAAGTTGTGATGCGTTTGGTTCATCTGGTTACTAGAAGGCTGCTCGATGGTGTGGTTAAGGCTGCTTTTTTTGACATCATGAAAAGTTTATTTCTCTCATCATACAACTGAAAGTTTGATATTTACTGAGTGTGTTCCCTATTCTACTTTTCTTTGCTGTTCTTTTTTTCATTTGCTTGACAGTCACTTGATAGCGTGGTTGGTTACATTCATTATGGTATTCGTTTGTGTGCTATGTACTAGAAAAGGTTAATGTAATAGAGATTGTACCATAGTAACTCAGAAAGATAGCAAGAATCCTAATCAGACAGAAAATGAATCATATGACTAAAACATAACCAAAGATTTATGTTGAGTGAACAGAGCTCCTTGTCAAAGATGATACCTTTTTAGGATATATTATTGTCAATATATGTTTTAGATTCATATTTAATCACCTATTGTTTGGTAAATGATTACGTAGGTGCATCATGGGGGTGCTGGAACAACTGCTGCTGGCCTTAAAGCTGCGGTAACTAATTCTGCTATTCTAGGAGATTCATAGTCTTGTGATTGTTTCAGTTGCTTATGTTGGTCTTCTCTGCTATTTAGTGTCCAACAGCCGTTGTCCCATTCTTTGGTGATCAACCATTCTGGGGAGAGCGGGTTCATGCCCGAGGAGTAGGTCCTGCACCTATCCCAATTGATGAATTTTCACGTGAAAAGTTGGTTGATGCTATTAACTTCATGCTAGATCCTGAGGTAGCCGTTAACATCCTATCTTAATTTTGTTGTCTAAGTGAGTCATGTTGTTATGTATATGCCTTTAGTAGAAATAGCTGTCTTGTTGGTTAGACTTGAAGATGCTAAATTTTCTTGAAAGGGCATGCACTGATACTTAAGTTAATGGAAGGGATTCTAGTTTATTTTTATGCCTTAAAAGTAGAAATATTTATCTTTTTAGTTAGACTTGAAGCCGATAAATTCTCTTGAAAAGGACATGCACGGATACTTTAGTTCATGGAAAGGGATACTAGTTTTTATTTTTAATTTTATTGCAACTAACTGATGTCCCATGCATTAGTATATTATGGTTTATTTTAAAATTATTTGGATACTTTTTTCTTATGAATTATTTATAATACTCATTGTTTTGTATAAAGATTTAGGGAATTATTAGTTTAAATTATATTACACCTCATTAAATAGAAAGAAATTAGGAAAAGTATTTTGTTAATATTAATACGAGTAAGAATATGAATGTCTTGCTCGAGTAAATTCACAAATATTTAATTATGTCATTTAATTGAAGCCACAAATATTTAATTATTGTAATTAAGTAAAGTGCCAATTATCTTTTTATATTCCTGTAAATAGTTTCCCTATTTTCCACCTAAGGTTAATTAACAATAAGGCATCAAGGTAATTGGGTTCACTTAGCATCTCCTTTATAATTTGATTGCCTATTTGGAAATGCATATGGTAAAACAATGTTGTATAAATTAGAAATGTATTTTTCTACTAGCTATAGAATAGAAATCTTACCTTAACTTGTACGATTATGATTAAATAATATTTAAATAAATGACATGATAGAAGTCATATTTAATGCTAGCTTAAATAATTATTAACATGTCGTAAGTGATTATTGTCTTCGATATTAAATTGGTAAATGCATGTAAAAATTGATACAGATCTTCTAGAGTTCCTATGGTAACTCAACCTTAAAATCCTAACCATTCATGGTTGAATTAATGGTTAAGATTTTTCCATAACATCACTATCTTCTATTAGAATTGAGCAAATATTTGAAAGAACCGACCCACCCTATCAACTTGGTTCGATCCAATAGGTCGTAGGCAGTTTTGACTGAGTGGATGGTCAAAATCAGGGTTTTCCTTCTTAATTAATTCAATGTCAAACAGGTCTCAGGTTTTATAAGAAATTAACCAAGAATTTGACCCAATTGACCAGTAAACCCATCGATCTAGACACATGATTTTCATTGGAGAAAATCCTTATATTTTTAAATTTCCATATGATTTTCATACTCTCTCTCTCATTGGAGAAAATCCTTATATTTTTAAATTTCCATATGATTTTCATACTCTCTCTCTCTCTCCAAAGACAGCCTTACACGACTTCACTGTCTTTCAAGACCTTGTTGTCCCTAGCTGTTGTCAACCCTTGTGATCCCTTCATCATTGCCTTCGAGACCATTTAAGCCTTCGAAATCACTTGCATCTTGGTCCTCACCCGTTCACTATCACTTGCCTTTTTCCCTCTGAAGGTTTTGTCCAGAATTCCATTTCTCTTTCGATTGTTGTATTTGTATTGTACTATGCTGATTTTAGATTCACATCAGATTGCTAAAGTTTTTTTTGATAAGTAACTAAAAAGTTTATTGAAAGGACACAGCCCCGTACATAGGAAATGTACGAAAGAGGCAAAAACATCAAGACACCAAAGTACAATGATCAAGCAACCCAGGAAGGGAAATACAAGAAAAAGAAGGTAAAACCAAACACCATTCGAGAAGAGTAGAAAAGAAAAAAGACTTAAACTCAAGAATGGACTGTTCGCGATCCTCAAAGCTTCTCGAATTTCGTTTCCGCTAGATACACCACATCAAACAATGCGGCACAATCCTCCAAATAACTATATTATGATGTCGCCTGAAATTGCAAGACCAACAATCCAACAAATCCGCTACCCTTTGCGGTATCACCCAACAAATACCAAACAAGCAGAAGATCATACTCCACATCTCAAATGCAATAGGACAATGAAGGAAGAGATGATCTACAGATTCCCCACACCCTTTGCACATAAAACACCACTCAAGAACAACAAAGTGCCTCTTCTGAAGACTATCTATAGTTAAAATCTTGCCTAAAGCCGCAGTCCAAGAGAAAAAAGCAACCCGAGGAGGAACCTTCGATTGCCACACCATTTTCCAAGGGAAGGGAGTGATAGTAGAAGGGGATAGAGAATGATAATACCCACTCACCTTGAAACCTCGACTGCAGGTTGGCTTCCAACAAAGTTTGTCAGTACCAACACCCCGCACCTTTGTGGAATAGATCAAGATAAAAAATGAATCCAAAGAAAGTGACTCTTGATCGTTCACTAAGCGATGAAACTGAATGTCCCAAGAAACTCTCCCATTTGCGTAACACATAACCTCAGGGACCGAAGCCTCCCTTGTCCTACTAATATTATATAAATCTGGAAACTCCTCCTTAAGAGGACGATCCCTACACCACACATCATCCCAAAACTTCACACGAGTACCATCACCCACATCATACCGAAGGAACTTGGAAAAATTCAACCAGCCACTTCTAATGAACTTCCACAAACAAACACCATAAGCCCCCGACACAGATTTTGTGCACCAACCACCCCACTCATTCCCATACTTCGCCCCAATGACCATTCTCCAAAGGGCATCATTCTCCCAACCATAACGCCACAACCATTTGGCTAATAAGGCTGAATTAAACCTTCTCAAGCACTGAATGCCTATCCCTCCATTCTTCACTGGCCTACAAACCTTAAACCAATTTACTAAATGAATTTTACGATCATCCCCAATACCAGTCCAAAGAAAATCTTTTTGTAATTTCTCCATCCTCTTAGCCACCTTAACTGGAATAGGGAGAAGAGAAAGGAAATACGTAGGTAAGCTAGAAAGAGTACTCTTAATAAGGGTAACTGTACCCCCTTGGATAAATACAACCTCTTCCAACTAGCTAACCTTCGCTCCATCTTCTCCAAGATAGGATTCCAAATAGTCTTTTATTTTATTCTTGGGGTCCTTGGTAGTGTATCTCTCTTTCCTTTTTCTTTTTTTCCTCTCTCTCTCTCTCTCTGGGTAATTTGTGTTGAAAATATCACCTGTCCGAAGTCCGGCCATCCACCTGAAAGTAGGGAGCTCAATTCAACCATTCCAATAGTTGACACCGAGCCCAAAGATCCATCACTTGACACGGTCAAGTCATAATGTTCACCCACCGACCCATGAGCAACCCCCATGTTTCATAGATACTAAAAATGGTGCCAGTTAATGTTTGTTTAAGTGTTTATGGCTGGTCAAATTCTACACTAATCATTTAATCACGGATGGTTAAGATTTAAGAACTCTACGAAGGAGTTACTATTAGAATTCTATGGTGTGGTTTTGAAATAGATTGTTCTTTGGCAACTTTAGAAATAGAATTGTTACTTAACTTGTAAGATTTAAATAATATTTAATTTAATGACACAATAGAATTCAGATTTAACTCTAAATTAAATAATGAATATATCATATGTAATTAACAACTTCAATATTAAAGAGTTAAATATGTTGTTTAAGGTGAAGGTGTTTAGGGTTTGATAAGTCAACCCTAACACATAAAATATTATTCATATATAAAGAAGTACATGATATTACTATTTTGCCCCCAGTACTCATAACACTCCCCCTCAAGTTGGAGAGTATATATCATACAATCCTAACTTGTTACATAATAAGCCCAAACTAGTCTTACATAAAGCTTTGGTAAACATATTAGCAATCTGGACTTTTGTAGAAACATATGGAGTAGCAATTACACCATCTTCTACTTTCTCCCGAGTAATATGACAATCTACTTCAATATACTTGGTTCGTTCATGGAACACAGGATTAGAGGCAATGTAAATTGCTGCTTGATTATCACAATGCATAGTCATAGGTAGCTTCACAACAAATCTTAATTCCTCAAGTGAATGCTTAATCCACATAAGCTCACATGATGTGTGTGCCATGGCTCTATACTCAGCCTTTGCACTAGACCTGGCAACAACAGTTTGTTTCTTACTTCTCCAAGTAATCAGGTTTCCTCCCAGAAAAGTGCAATACCCAGTGGTGGATTTTCTATCTGACGGTGATCCAACCCAATCAGCATCAATGTAGGCTTCTATCCGTAGGTGACCATTAGCTTTATACAAAAGACTACGGCTTGGATGTGCTTTAAGATACCTCACAATCCGAATAGCTGCCTCCCAATGTGGAAGGCAAGGATCTTTCATATACTGGCTCAAAACACTAACTGCAAATGATATCTAGGCGAGTAATTGTGAGATAATTCAGTTTACCAACTAGACGACGATATCTCTCAAGATTAGATAATAGCTCTCCCTGATCTTCATACAATTTGACATTAGGATGCATAGGAGTCTCCATTGGTTTAGATCCTAACAAGCCAGTTTCTTCCAAAATATCCAACACATACTTTCTTTGTGATAAACTAATGACTTCTTTAGATCGTGCTACCTCAATACCCAAGAAATAACGAAGTTTACCCAGACCCTTAGTTTGAAAGGAGTTTTGAAGGTATCTTTTTAAATCATCAATACCCTGCTTGTCATCACCAGTGATTATAATATCATCAACATATACTATCAAAAAAATCTTTCCTCTTGCAAAGGTATGGGAAAACACAGTGATCAAAGGAGCAACGTTGCAATCCAAATTTTAACACTACTTCACTGAATTTACCAAACCAAGCTCTGAGAGATTGTTTAAGACCATAAATGGCCTTATGCAACCCACACACTTTCTAGACTACCCCTGGGAAACAAACCCAGGTGGTTGCTCCATATACACCACTACCTTCAAATCGCCATTCAAGAAGGCATTTTTAACATCTAACTGAAATAATGGGCAGCCCAAATTGGCAGCCAAGGAGATCAAAATCCGGACAGAAGAAATTTTAGCAACAGGTGAGAATGTCTCGTTGTAGTCAACATTGTATGTCTGGGTATACCCTTTGGCAACCAAGTGAGCCTTTAAACGCTCGATAGAACCATCAGGCAAATACTTCATAGTATACACCCAATAACAACCAACAATAGTTTTTCCTGGAGGACGAGTAACTAAAGACCAAGTAGCATTTTTAGACAAGGCAGACATTTCTGCCTCCATAGTAGGCTTCCAACCAGAGATGGACGTAGCCTTCTAGACAGACTTAGGAACAACAGTAGAATTCAAGATGTGGTAAAGGCATGAAGAGATGAAGACAAGTGACCATAAGAGACAAACGACCATAAGAGACAAATTGAGAGATAGGTTGAGAGGTACAAGAACGCTTACCTTTGCTCAAAGCAATTGGAAGAGAGTCAGGATTAAGAGGCGGATCACTAGGCGAGGAAGAAGTCTCTGTTGGAGGTTTTTGCCGACGACGATATATCTGGAGTGGTTTCTAAGGAGATTCAATAGGAGACACAGGTGGGAGGAGAGGAAGACAAGGAGGAGAATTGTCACTAGCAATCGAAGGAGAGAGATAGGATTGAGATTCATCAAATGTGACATCAGCACTAATGAAACGACGACGAAGAATGGCTGAGTAACATTGGTATCCCTTTTGAGTATGAGAATACTAAAAAAAAACACATTTAATGGACCTAGATTAAGTTTGTCACTCCCTGGACCTAAGGTATGAACATAGTTCACACAACCAAAGATCTTAGGAGGTAGATGAAACAAAGGTGCATTAGGAGAGAGCACAGTATAAAGGGTCTAACCACCTAGAATAGTGGAAGACATACGATTAATCAGGTCACAGGCAGTGAGAACAGCGTCATTCCAATATGATTTGGGAATGCGCATATGAAACTTTAAGGCACGAGTGACCTCTAATAATTGACGCATCTTGCGTTCAGCAACACCATTTTGTTGTGAAGTATGGGGGAATGAAGATTGATGAATTATACCATGATCATTAAAAAATTGAGACAAAGATGTATGAAAATATTCACGAGCATTATTAGACCGAAAAATACGAAGTGAAGCATTAAATTGAGTCTTTATTTCCATATAAAATGATTTGAAAATTGAGTACAATTCAGACCTTTCTTTTATAAGATAAAGATAGGTGACTCTAGAATAATCATCAACAAAAATGATAAAATATCTAAATCCCAACAATGAGGGAGTGTTTATTGGACCCCAAATATCAGAATGAACTAAATGAAAAGGACTACTAACACGACTCTCACGCCTAGAGGCAAAAGGCACCCTATGGTGTTTACCCAACTGACATGCTTCACATTGTAAATACTCAATTTGACGACACGACGAAACTAATGACTTCAAATTTTGGAGAGATGGATGACCGAGGCGACAATGATGCTGAAGAGGTGAGATAGACAAATGAGAAGCCACTAAACTAGAAGAACCACATCGATCTAGGTAATAAAGTCCAGTGGCTTCATGCCCTCCACCAATAATCTTCCCCGTCTTGAGATCTTGAAAGATACAATGAGTGGATAAAAAAATGGTAGCACAATTCAAAAGTTTAGTAAGCTTACTAATGGACAAAAGATTAAAAAGAAAATGAGGAATATATAAGACAGATGAGAGAGAAAGATTAGGACTAAGATTGACAGTGCCCAAACCAGAAATTGTAGTGGCTGAGCCATCTGCCAATGTAACATTGGGAAGACTACTAGATTGCTCAAGGTCAGAGAGTAAACCTGAGGTACCTATCATATGATTAGTAGCACCTGAGTTAATGACCCAAGGGTCCTAAGTGGCAAGACAAGCAGTGGAAGTACCTTGTTGAGCCAAAGTAGAAGTAATATTAGATCCAACAGAGTTGGAATGCGAGACAAAAGGCGATTGTACTCTTCCTTAGGAATAGAGACTACTCTAGATGTTGGTGGAAGTGACTGTGAAGGCGGTTCTTCAACTTGAAAACTAGCTTGGTGAGCTGAGGGTCTACCATACAACTCCCAACAAAAGTCTACTCTACTGTATGATTCTCACCATGAAAATAAGTGCACTTATGAAGACCACGTCCTCTACCTCGACCCCCTTGTTCACTACCACGACCTCCTTGTTCACTACCACAGCCCACTTGGTCATGACCTCCACGGCCTCGGCTCCCACGACCTTGACCTCCACGGCCTCGGCCCCCATAACCACCTCTATTACTCCCTATATAAGTGGTAAAGACAGATTTATCACGAGAAGGTAATGCATCAATACTAGAGGAAGAGAGAGGTAGTACTCGAGTCAGATAATGTGGCCTATCGAAGTCTACCAAAAACTTCAGTCAATGAAGGGAGGTCTGGACTAGCTAAAATTTGTGATTTTACCGGATTCAAACTTTTAGGCAATCCAGAGAGGAAGTGAGCAACATGCATAGAATCTCGTTGTTTCTTCATAGTTTTGACATTAAAGGAGATGGGCTGATAAATATTGAGTTCTTCTCATACACCCTTAAACTCGTTATAATAGTCCTCCAAAGACAAATCACTCAAACTCAAGGAGAAATAATTTTGATGAAGATCATAAATCCGCTTCAAATTGTTAACACCAGAGTAAAGTTCCTTGGCTTGTTCCCAAACAAGTTTAGCAGTTGGTAAGAAAACCAAACTACAACTGATCTTAGACTCCATGCTATTCCACAAGCAACTCCTAATTTGTGCATCTTCGGCTCTCCAATCAGCAAATTTAGGGTCTGTAGGTCCAGGGGGTTCAATAATCACGTAATCAAACTTCTTTCTACCAAACTTCAACCAGCAACCACACCAATGTACTCCAAACAATCAGCGAATCCAACAGCAACTCATCTATCAAAGAATCAACACCAAACTATTCCCAAAACAAGGCAGCAACAGATCCATACCAACACCAAAAAAAAAAAAAAAAAAAAAGCCCAATCCACCACTAAACATCAACCAACAAAGTCTAGTCCAACAAATAAACTCAAGGCTGCCTAAACATATAATCAGAATGTATTGAAGAAAAGAAGAAAATCAAACCATGGTTGAAACCCTTAGTTGAAAACTCTGGCGGTGGCGCGAGGACTGGCGAGTGGGCTAGGATGGGTTGCCGGAGGAGGGTGAGTAAAACCCTGCCTCTCTCGCGGTTAGGCGACATCGATCTGCCGTCGCAAGATCTGAGAGAGGGTCATCGACGCTGGAGAACTCCTTTAGCCACTAAATCGAGATTGTCAGAGGTTTGTGTTAGGGTTGTTGGAGCTAGTGAGGTGCTGTTATGATTGCTGGCGATAACAATATCGGTGGGTGGTGGTCGGAGGATTAACAACAGTGGTGGGTTGGTGGCTCTGATACCATGTTGTTTAAGGTGAAGGTGTTTAGGGTTTGATAAGTCAAACCTAACACATAAAATATTATTTATATATAAAGTACATGATATTAATGTTTTGCTCCTAGTACACATAACAAAATATATTTTAAAAGATGTGAACTCTAATAAAAGAGCAATCCAATTTCCTTTTCAAAGAGAGTGCCATGACAGAACCTTGTCCTTGAGGTATTGTAGGTGAGGATCCACAGCTTTTACATATATAATGATTATAGGCAATGGACAATGTTTTGAGCCAGATCATATTTCCATCTCTCACTTTTTAGAGTCCAATGTTAAACATGGCAAACGTTTGTAAATACATCCGGACATGAATAAAACTCATTACACCTCTAGGTATACTGGGGTAGTAATGAAAGTTACGGAGTCTTAATCGTCATGTTCTAGCAAACATAATAGATTTCAATTCACAAGGAAAGAACAATATTTTCCCAAAAACAATGAGGAAAAGCCATATATATAAAGATTTGAGACGTAATTCTACATCTTGCAAGTGAGGATTGACATAATGCAAATAAGGGTTCATATGTCTTATCAGTTTGAGAATTTTAAGTTTAAAAGAAATATTCTGCCTTATTGCCTGTCTCTGGCATAGCAAATGCCCAATTAAATTAATGGACATAATTAGTATATTTTTCTTGTCTTTGGCATAGCAATGCTCAATTAAATCAATGGACATAATTAGTATATTTTTCTTGTCTTTGGCATAGCAAATGCCCAATTAAATTAATGGACATAATTAGTATATTTTTCTTGTCTTTGGCATAGCAATGCTCAATTAAATCAATGGACAGGATTAGTAAATTTTTCTTCTTTGCCTTATGCAGGTCAAGAAGCGTGCTGTTGAGGTGGCTGATGCCATGAAAAATGAAGATGGGGTGACAGGAGCAGTGAAAGCCTTTCACAAGCATTTTCCTCCTAAACTATCTAGGGAAGAGATTAAGCCATTGCATGAGCACTCAAAAGTCTTTTCGATTCGGCAATGTTTTGGTTGCTCATTTTTGGGTTGATTTTCCGTCTCTTTTGTCATTACAGTCGTAACATTGTGAGATTCTGGTACTTCAAATATGGCTTAGATATTTTTTAAAAACGAAATAGTAGCTTAGTATTTTGGCTAGCGTTTTAAAGAAAACAAAAAATTAATAATTGTGATTTTGCCGTAATTTTTTCAGTTTCAGGGTCCGTTTGGATACAACTTATTTTTGCTGAAATTGAAAACTGAAAACACTGTAGCAAAATAATTTTTAAATGTGTGATAAATTACTGTTCACCCAATTTTTTACTGTTCATAAGCCTAGAATCACTGTTCATGGACAATGAACAGTGACACAGGCGCTGGTCATAAAAAAAAAAAAAAAAAGCTGAAAACGCACAGTTGCTGAAACGTAGACGCTGGATGTGGATCCAAACTCCACCTCAGTTACCCAATTTATCAGATAATGGTATAATTACTTAATCCTTACCTGATTACATTACATGTATCTTCTCACTGTTGTCGTGTTGCTCGTGTATGGGACTGATTACATGGAACTTTGAAGATGATTTCGTTCATTTATCATTGTGTAACATTTGTTAACGTGGTTCTTCATTCTTGTTAACTCTAATAGTTGGGAGACTATTGGTGTATCTAGTGGGGTTAAAAATTATTTGTTCGATAATGCATCTAAAATCTATAAGTTTTCAAATTAGAAGTACTCATTTATAAATCTTCCTATCAAAAGTTTAGAGTGGGCACCATGGATGTGCTTTTGGATTTTTTATTATTTCTAAACATCATTATCTGCTATCAGCAAACAACTGCAAATTTTATATTCAGGAAATGCAATATTTCTAACGGGTTGATTATTCCTCATAGCATGTAGTTACATAAGCCTTCTTTTACGTAAACAAGTGATTCTTTCGTATTTGGCATTTTCGTGACTGTTGTTATTCTTGGGAAGTGTGTTGTTGGGGGTTAAAATTAACATAACATGTAAATATTACATAAGAGGGTAATTACAAAGAGATTGAAGAGATTAATTTAGCCCCTACTATTTATGCATACACAAAACTCTCTTAGACCGTTCAAAAACTGAAAAAGGAAGAGGTTCAAGCATTTTTATGGTTGGATCGACCAAGATTCAATTGAGGTCAAACTGTGATAATGTTCTAATTAATTTAATAGTAATAAATAAGAAAATTTTACTAAAAATGTCTAAAAAATTTAAACATTTTTATAAGGTTAATAGAAAATAATTAAGCATAAACAATTGTAAAAAAATTTGTGTATAGTGATCTTTCAAATAAAAAAAAAGTCCAGAATAAAATCATTTTAACATAAATTTATAAATTGTATACACATGTAAAAATCATAATTCTTGAACCACTAATAAAATTATCAAATAATAATAACAGATTAAGAGGGAGATAATATTAAATTGAAAAAATATAATCTAAACTTAAAATAAATAAAATATGAAATCCAAGAAGGGCACATTAAAGGCACTCAGCAGTCACCATGGTGGATAGCGTTCTAGTATAGTCTCCTTGAAGGACATCCCAGGTTCACAATACATAGTTGTATATTCACACCAATTTGTAATTCCTCAAGTTCACATGATGTTTGAGTCACGGCCCTGTATTTAACCTCTGTCTTTTCCAAGTGATCAACCTCTGTATCACTTATTTATTTATTCATTTTAATCTAAGGGTACCTCACAAGTCAACGAACTGCCACCTAATTTGGATCATGAATTGAATTGCCTCCTAATTTGGAACATGAGGAGTTAGTATATTTCTCACAAAACTAATTATACATGATAAATCTCAATGACTAATAGTTTGATATTTCAATCCAATCAATTATATCTTTTTTTTTTTTTTTGGGGGGGGGGGGGGGGGTCAAGGCTTCTGCAGATAGGTGTGAGGAATTGGGTTTGGTTCTCTCTCCATGAGGCGCTTGGGAACCAGTCTATGCACAAAGCAAAGAACACTCCAAAGATACAAATATATATATATATATATATATATATATATATATATATATATATATATATATATATAAAATTGTAGGTGCTCAGAAAGTAAAGGCCCAAGCCAACTAAGAACAGTGGTACCTTGGCCTTCAAACCAAGCCTAAACAATAGAATTTTCTGAAGAGAGTGATAAAATACTTCAAGTGCAATTCTAAGCTAAGTTTAAGTCTAAGGCCGAAGAGCCCAGAGTAATAGATAAGTGTAATTTAAGTAGTAATTGAGAATAATGTTCTCCTCGGACTGGTCCGATGATTAATCTCTTATATATATTTGGTTCAAGTTTCACACTAGATAATACACTGTTCACTTCCTTATTTTTTTTGTTTCTTAAAGAAAAAATGTTCACCCCTTTTTTCTGGGAGATTCCCTTTCTTTTATATTCCCCTTCCTTGCATCCTAACCCTCCACTTGTATGCCTCCTGGCATTCCTCAAGATACTTGTCCCATCGAAACTCTACTGAAGGTGGTAGAAGGGGCTACTAGCTGTGGAGTTATTGTTCAGGGGTCATTTCCACATTAATGCAGTTGATAAGGTTGGTGTAGGGCATTCAATGCGGAGGGGGGAAGTATACCCTTCAGGAAACTTCCTCCCACCATCCTTGCCTCCGTCGCTATCTCTTCTCCTTTCCTTGGAACTCCACAGGACACCAATTTTCCTAATTCTATTTCCATCCTTGGGTGGGCGAAATCCTCAGAGCTTATTTACCCCTTCGGGCCTGAACTATGCAAGTTATTCCTTGATCTGATCCTCCTCGATCCTCGGACCGATCCTTGGTCCTCGGACCCCCCATAATAGCCCCCTAAAACCTTTGCTATTAGGAGTTACTCTAAGAGTAAGATTTTAGTAGTAATGGGGAGGCTAGTACATGCTAAGCACGTTCCCACGTGGAGATGTCGTTTCACTTGTGTTCTGAACACTCCTAATGCCTCAGTATCCACGTTCTTGCAGTTGCATCAGGCGGCT
Organism: Quercus tomentella; assembly: GCA_028535165.1. Taxonomy (NCBI): domain Eukaryota; kingdom Viridiplantae; phylum Streptophyta; class Magnoliopsida; order Fagales; family Fagaceae; genus Quercus; species Quercus tomentella. Next base: position 50,849,703 of record JAPQVY010000133.1, on the reverse strand, counting down.
GCTTGTCCCTCCACATTCTATAGTGCGATGGTGATCCAACGGTCCCAATTCCCTGGAATTTATGAGCGGGAAATTTACCGCTCCTTTTCAACTCCTATATAAAGAGGGAATGGGGGTGATTTTTTTCCATTTACATGCTTTCTACAAATTTTCTTTGAAGTAATAGTCTGAGGAAATCTTCTTCTAGCGCTCGTAAGTGCCTTTGGCCCTTCTTCCAACATTATAAAGAATTTTTTTTCTTTCTTTCCTATTTATTTCACCTGATAGGAAAATATTGGTAGATTTGCTAAACTAATTGATACCCTCGAGGGCATGGCCGCTTTTAGGGCTAAGTATAGAATCCCAGAAAATGTTGAACTTCAACATTGTGAACTAGGAGAGTGGTTGCTTATGAATAAACCACCTAGGGCAGTGGTTATTCCCATTATCGCCTTTATAGAAGGCATAATGGAAATTCCCATGGCTAGGGTAACTAGGGATTTTCTCATTAACTTTAGGTTATCCCTGACCCAATGTTCTCCCAACCTTTTTAGGATCCTCGGTAGTGTAGACATGATAAACTAAAAAATGGGAACCAACCTTATGTGTCATGACGGGAGTTGGGTCTATAATTGCCAAAAGGGAAAAGATACGAGTTACTATTTTAGGTGTAGAGTACCCTTTATTAAGTTGATTTATTGTATTCCTGAGTTGAATAAGGGTATGGATGAAGATTTCCTCATTGTCTCGGGTGAATGGCACGACGGTTTGCACTGCCCTACCCAAGATGGGGAACCAGGTGGGATACACAAGGCCTTAGAGTAACTTAGATTGCCCTATCTCCTTATCTTGCCATTTTTGCCTTCAAAAAAAAAAAAAAAAAAAACAAAAAACAAAACTTTGAACTGACTCTTTTTGTTTTTTTGTTTTTTTTCTTGGCAAATGAGTTTCACATTGCCTCGAACAAAAATCTAGTGAACCTTGCTGATCTTAACCAGATTCTACAATCAGAGATCTTCCTCCATCGAGACGGACAGCTTCAGGCGGTACATGTAATCTTAGGATTCAAGCCCATCTCCACTCGTTTCCAATCTCCCAAACACGTGATCAAAGCCAAAGACCCGAGGCTCACCTTGATTGACGTAGCTATCCCCGGATTCCTGACCAAACCACCCTTATTCGGTACTCAGGACGTTCAATTGCCTGCCACTTGCAACCAAGCTCCTTTATTCCCACGAGCAACCTCTTCCCTCTAACAAAGAGCAGGGAGAGCCAACGTCTGAACCTACTCAAGAGGACATAGAGAAGGACTTTGAAGTCTTTTATCAGACAGACACCAAAGATCCTCCAGTATCTACCCATCGTCGTCTTGTTGCTGCTCAAGTTAGTTACACCCAAGAAGCAGTTGACATTCTTGAGGCCATGGTGCTTGAAGAGAAAATGCCTGACTTTCTAGCCTTACTCACTACCTATGCTAGGGAAAACGCTCTCGTGGTTCCTATGTACGCTGGCCACCTACTCCTGCCCCATCTCACACCTCTGCTACAAATGCCCTTGAGAAGAAGAGAAAGAGTGGGAAGCAGACTGAGAGTTCTGAAGAAGGGGAGATACCCCAACCCACCCAACAGCCGCTTGCCAAAGAGCCCAGAATTACAAGGGTGCAGCAAAAGAAAGGTACTATTGCCAGGGTCGGCAAAGGCACTGAAGGGGAGTAGCTTTCCAAGGCTACCATATGGAACCCAGCCTTCGTGCTCAGTTCGGGAGACCCCGTCACATCTGAGGCATCCTTTAGGGATGCTTAGAAGGGTAGGTCTGGACAGGTGTCTTTGTGCCTAGAGAAGGCTCTACCCCTTCCTGATGACATGTAGGAGCTCAAGGGGTTGAGAAAACGTGAGGTGTTCCTCTCACTAAAGAAGGATCTTGCAAATTTTAGTTTTTGCACCATTGTTTTATTGCAACTTTCTCATGTTCTTTACGTTAAAACTGTAACATGTACATGCATTTTCTCTAAAAATAGGCTGTGTAAGCATCCTTTGTGGCCGAGGAGTGGGTTGACCATGCTCTGTCAAAATCTTAGGAGGCAAAGAGTAAACTAGCTCAATCAGATAAAACCCTAGCTTATGCTGAGAAAAAGTACAAAGACTCACTTTTTTATCTGCCTAAGGCCGAGAAAGGGTGTAAAAATGCCGAGGTTGCCCTAGGAGGGTTTGAGAAGCAGGCCGAGGAGTTGTAGGTTTCTCTGAAGAAGGCTAAAATGCAACTAGACTTAGCTAGTGAGCAGATTATACTTCAGCAGAAACAACTCGAGGGCAAGGATTTTGAGAAGGCGAAGGTCGAACAAGCTGCGTATGACGCTGGCATGACCAAAACTGCCCAAATCCTAACTGCTCAGCTCAGAGATGTAGCTTGGGCTTCTGTCTTAAAGTTTGGGGTGAAGCCCTTAATGCTGCTTAGAGTTAATGTTGACTTTGATCTGAGGGGAACTGATAAGGTTTATTACCCTTTAGCACTTCGCATTGCTCCTAGTTCTGCCCCTCTTCCTCTCGATCCAAGCTCTACCTCTTCGGTACCCAAGTCCACAGCAGCCCCAACTTCTGTGCCTTCTCCTGGAAAAGAAAAAGAACAACAAACTCCAACCCTAGTGGTGGAGTTAGAAACATAAGAAGTTGTAGAAGTTGAGCAGTTGAAAAAGAAGAAGAAGGAGAAAGAGAAGGAGGTTGCAGCCTAGTTCTTCCAAGTTTAACACTTAGGCCGATTTCGTAATGGGCTAGGTTTAGCTAACGCCTCTTGTCTTCCTTTCCTTTTCTTTCTATCGCTTTGTAATCAACTCTTAAATTTAAATGAAAATATCCAAGCTTTGTTACATTCCTGTTTTGTATAACTTTCAATTTTCTACTTTGCCAAATATAGCATATGTTCTACCGACTAAAATGTATAGCCTTAAATATATTAAACCATCTTGAATTTAACTTAACCCTAAAAGTATGATCCAGGAGCTTGGATAGACTTATAATCAAACTTCTAGATTTTACCTTATTTACCTTAGGGTTAACTTTTCTTGATACTTAACTAGTTTCTTACAAGTACTAATTTGCCCGAGACTTGTGACCCGTGGAGTCGGAAAAGACCAAGGTTCTGCTTAACACTTAACCAATTTCACATAAAAGTTAATTTACCCAGGGCTTGTGACCCGAGGAGTCGAACAAGGCCAAGGTTCTATTTAACACTTAACCTATTTCATATAATGGTTAATTTACCCAGGGCTTGTGACCTGAGGAGTCGAACAAGCCCATGGTTCTGTTTAACACTTAACCAATTTCATGTAAGGGTTAATTTACCCAAGGCTTGTGACTCGAAGAGTCGAACAAGGCCAATGTTCTGTTTAACACTTAACCAATTTCATATAAGGGACCCAAGGTTTGTGACCCGAGGAGTCGAACAAGGCCAAGGTTCTATTTAACACTTAAACCAATTTCACACAAGGGTTAATCTTAACAAACAACCTTTTGTAAACCAAGCACCAAACATCAAAAGAGTAAGAACTGGATGGAATCCAAAGTATTATTAATAATAATATCTACACAAATTATTTACATTCCATGGACATGGAACAGTATTCTCATCCAAATCTTCTAAGTAATAGGCCCCAATACCCGTTACTAAGGTAATTCAATACGGGCCTTCCCAATTAGGCCCTAATTTTCCCCATGATGGATTCTTCATTGTTCCCACTACTTTCCTTAAGACTAGGTCTCTAAGAACCATTGGCCTCACCTTAACTCCCTTGTCATACCCTTGCTTGAGTTTCAGCTGATAATGTGCCATTTTAACCATGGCTACCTCTCTCCTTTCTTCAACTAACTCCAAGCTTGTTGATAGCAGACGGTTGTTTTCTTCCACACTGAATTGATCTGTTTTCAAGGTCGGGAACCCTGTTTCGAGAGGTATGACCGCTTCAAACCATAGGTCATTGAGAACGAAGTTTCCCCAGTTGATCTTCGAGGTGTGGTGCGATATGCCCATAGTACATGTGGTAACTCATCCACCAATTTCCCTTTTGCCTTATCTAGCCTCTTCTTTAATCCACTAACTATGACTTTATTAACTGCTTTTGTTTGCTCGTTTCCTTGTGGATAGGCTTGGGTGGAATACCTATTTCTGATACCTAACTCCCCACAATACCTTCTAAAAGCCTTACTGTCAAATTGGAGCCCATTGTTGGGGAATCCTGAATCTGGTTACAATGTTCCTCCAAACAAACTTCTGCATCCACATCCCTAATGTTAGACAGTAGCTCGGCTTCAACCCATTTTGTGAAGTAGTAGGTCTCAATGAGAAGCCATCTTCAGTTTCCTGCAGTCCTTGGGAATGGCCCCACTATGTCCAAGCCCCATTGAGCAAACGACCATGGACTAGAGAGTGGATTCAAGATTCCTCCAGGTTGGTGGATATTTAGGGCATATCTTTGACACTGGTCACACTTCTTAACATAATCTTAGGCAGGCCTCTGCATACTAAGCCACCAATACCCTTGGGTGAGAGCTCTATGTGACAAGGACCTTCCCCTAGTATGACTCCCACAAATCCCTTCATGTAACTCTTCCAACAAGGGTTCCACAGCTTCAGGATGGATGCACAACAAATACGGTCCTGAATAGGAATGTTTATACAGCTTCTGCTCTTCAGAAAGCCAGTACAGTGGAGCTTTTCTTCGAATCTTCTCAGCCTCACCTTTGTCTTCATGTAGTGATCCACTTCTTAAGAATGAGACTAATGGATCCATCCAACTTGGTCCAACTTGTATGCTATATATCCTGCTCGGTGTCTGATTATTATGGTCGGAAACCATTATATCCTCGACGATGATAACCCGAGGAAGTCCTGACCCTGGAGAGATGGCCAACATAGCCAACGAATCTACATGAGATTTCTGGCCCTTTGGGATTTGCTTCAAAGAGAAGGCTTCGAAGTTGAATTGAGCCTGCCTAACTTTACTGCGATATCCTTGCATTAGTTGGTCCCTAGCCTTAAATTCTCCATTAACTTGCCCAACCCCTAACCTTGAATCTGAAGAAGACTTCTATGACCTTTCCTCCTAAATTGCTAACCATTGCCATCCTCGCGAATAAAGCTTCATATTCTGCTTCATTGTTTGTGGTTGGAAATCTCAACCTCAAGGATTTTTCCATAGTTATCCTCTTAGGGGATATTATGATAATTCCCACACCGGATCCTTTCTGATTAGTTGCACCATCAGTATAAACTTCCTAAGTTGGAAAGCTAAGAGTAGAGACTACCATGATCTCAAACCCAACACCTTGTTTTCCACAAATTCCATTGTAAACTCAGCAACCTAGTTAGCTAGGACTTGTCCCTTTATAGCCATACTGGGCATATACTTAATATCAAAAGCCCTGAGCATCGTCCCCCATTTGGCAATCCTCCCCGTGTGAACAGATTTTCGAAGCAGTGCCTGCAAAGGGAGCTGGGTAAGAACCACCACGGTATGTGCTTGGAAATAATGAGGGAGTTTCCTCGTCGCATGTATAATGGCCAAAATTGCCTTTTCCAAGGGTAAAGAACGAATTTTGACTTCTTGCAAGTATTTGTTGACATAGTAGACAGGCCTTTGCACTCCATCATCGATTCTAAGCAAGACTAGGCTTACTGCATGGTTAGAAACTGCTATATAAGTGTACAAGACCTCCTCCTTCTTGGGTCAGGAGAGGACAAGAGAATGAGACAAGTACCCCTTTAATTCCTCGAAGGCATCAATGCACTTCTTTGTCCACTCAAAATTCTTCCATTTGTGGAGGAGTTGAAAGAATGGCAAACAGCGGTCTGCTGGCCAAGGGATGAACCTATTCAAAGCTGCCGTCATTCCTGTTAGCTTCTGTACTTCTTTGGGATTCTGAGGTGGATGTAGTTATTTATGGCTTTAATTTGATCGGGATTAACCTCAATTCCCTGATGAGTGATCATATAACCCAAAAACTTGCCCGAACTAACACCAAAAGAGCACTTAGAAGCATTAAGTCACAATTTGTGTTCCCTAAGCACCTCGAACACATCCTCCAAGTCAGTCAAATGCTTCGAAGTTTGCTTACTCTTTACAACTATATCATCAATATATGCCTCCACAGTTTTCCCAATTTGAGACTTAAACATTTGGGTCATCATCCTCTGATATGTAGATCTAGTATTCTTTAAGCCAAAAGGCATTACCCAGTAGTGGTAATTCTCAATAGGGGTTCGGAAAGCTGTCTTCTCTTGGTCGGGCTAGGCTAAAGGTATTTGGTGATACCCCTGGGAGGCATCTAGAAAACTCATCAGAGGATGTCCGACAGTCGCATCGACTAATTAGTCAATCCGAGGCACGAGAAAGGGATCCTTTGGACATGCTTTATTCAAATCCGTGAAATCCACACACACTTGCCACTTTCCATTCTTCTTTTTTACCACCACAATGTTAGCCAGCCATTCAAGGTAAAAAGCCTCTTTGATTGCCCTTGCTTGCTTGAGTTTGATCACCCCATCCTTCACTGCCTCGGCGTGCTCCTTTGAAGAGCACCGAAGTGGTTGTCTCTTTGGTACAGCCCCAGTATTCACATTCAAGTGATAGCATATAAAGTCCGAGTCAATCCTCGGTGCCTCATAAGCACTCCATGCAAAAAAATCCATGTTATCATTCAAAAGACCTACTAGCTTCTCTTTTTCCTTAGGGGGTATTTGAGCACAAACTTGGAAATATCTATCCACATTCGACCCGATCATCACTTTGTCTAACTCCTCACAGAGCATCCCCTACTGCTTAATCCCAATTTCACCCTCGGGGTCAACTCATTGCTATGGGACCTCTTCTGAGGTAGAAATAACTTTTTTCAATGATTGTTGTTTGATAGCAGCCACTAGGCACTGCCTGGCCATTGCCTGACTTCCAACAAGTTCCCCTACCCGGCCCGTGGTAAGGTATTTTACTTTAAGGTGCAAAGTAGATGATACCACTCCCATGGCATGAAGCCAAGGCCTAGCCAAAATAGCTGTGGGGGAGTAAGCTTCAGCCACAGTGAAGTTCACTTGCACAACTTCATTCCCTGCTTGAATAGGGAGCCTAATCATTCCACGGGGAATTACTGTTCTCCCATCAAATCCTACCAACTGGGAATCATACTTGCTTAAATCCTCGGGCTTGAGATTCAGCCCTTTATACAAGTCTGGGTACATAATTTCAGCTCCACTTCCTTGGTCCACCAGGACCCTCTTTACATCATAGCCCCTAATATGTAGGGTCACAACTAGTGCATCATCATGGGGTTAAAAAGTCCCCACCTTATCCTCCTCCGAGAAGCCTAGAGTTGGCAATGCTTCATGTCTAACTCTTTTAGATTCTTGGACTTGCTCCTTACGCTTTGGATTCGAGGTTACTGAAATAATGCCCGAAAGTGAATCTGCACCACGATTAGGGGTGGTAAAAATCACATTAATTGTTCCCAGAGGTGGCCGAGGAGCAACCTCTTTTTGATACTCTGCTCCAGTTTGATTTGTTTGCCCCTGAGCCTGGTGCATAAATTGCTTCAGTTTCCCTGCTTTCACCAACTGGTCCAGATGATCTCGTAAAGTTTTGCAGTCTTCGGTTGTGTGTCCTCTATCTTAATGATAATGGCAATAAAGGCCTTCATTGCGCTTGGATAGGTCTCTTCCCATCTTATTGGGCCATTTGAAATATGGCTCATTCTTTATCTTCTCAAGGATTTGATACACTAGCTCCTTAAACACTGAGTTGACTACTTGTGTGTTAGCTCTTGATGGTTGGCTAGCAAACTCTTTTCCTCAGCTCGTTTATGCTCATCAATGCAGTCTATGAGCTGACGCATACCTTTGGCGGGCTTCATAGTCAAGGATTTTCTTAAGTCATGTTCTGTTGGGAGCCTAGCCTTGAAGGTTTTGATGGCCACATCCTCAAAATCCCCACCAATTTCATTGAATGTCTCCTTGTATCTATCAGAATAGATTTTGAGTGTCTCCCCCTTTCTCATCGCCATGGATAATAAGGAGTCTAGAGGCCTTGGGACCCTGCTGCACGTCATGAACCTAGCTCCGAAGGCCTTTGTCAACTTTTCATAAGAACCTATAGAATCCTCTTCCAGTCCATCAAACCACCTCATGGCAATAGGTCCGAGGTTGGAAGGGAAAACCTTGCACATAAGGGCCTCGTTTCTCGAGTGAATGGCCATCCTTTGATTAAAGTGACTCACATACTTCATGGGGTTAGTTCTCCCATTGTAAATAGTAAAGGTGGGTTGGGTGAAAAAATGAGGCAGCTTGGCCCTATCAATTCTTCAAGTAAAGGGTGACTTAGCAATTTGGCGTAATCATTTCCCATGCTCTTAAGAAATGAGCTCTCTCTATGCCTCTTACTGTGCCTCTCCACCTTATCCAAGCATGAAGATGCGGAGAAGGATTCACTAGGGGGAGTCCTTGACCTTGGTCTGTAGCTGCCATCTTCAAATCCTGAGCTTAATGGGGGTGTTCGATCTTCCCCATCATGTGCCCTACGGCGCAACTTTTTGCGCAAATAATCAATCTCCGACCTAATATTTCGAGTCTCTTGTTCATGGGACACATGAATCCCCGTTCTTGAGTGATTCCTATCAGTACATTCTGTATATAGCGTTTCCGACCCAATGCTTGGAGTTCGATTATGCTCTCGATCTCTCCTCTGCTCCAAGTTGACAAAGTGGTCCACATGCTGTGAGCCAACGAATTCCTCTTTGTTCTGCGTGGAGTTAGCCATAGCTTGAAAGAAGAAGATTACAAATTACTTCCCATAGACGGCTCCAATTGTAGGTGCTCTTTTTTTGGGAGATTCCCTTCCTTTTATATTCCCTTTCCTTGCATCCTAGCCCTCCACTTGTATGCCTCAAGGCGTTCCTCAGGATACTTGTTCCATCAAAACTCTGCTGAAGGTGGTAGAAGGGGCTGCTAGTTGTGAATTTACTGTTCAAGGGTCATTTCCATATTAATGCAGCTGATAAGGTTGGTGTAGGGCATTCAATGTGGAGGGGGGAAGTATACCCTTCATGAAACTTCCTCCCACCATCCTTGCCTCCGTCGCTATCTCTTCTCCTTTCCCTGGAACTCCACAGGACACCAATTGTCCTGATTCTATTTCCATCCTTGGGTGGGTGAAATTCTCGGAGCTTATTTACCCCTATGGGCCTGGACTATGCAAGTTATTCCTTGGTCTGATCCTCCTTGGTCCTCGGACCCCCCACAATAATGATTAGTTCAAATGGAAAACTAATTCATGTAACAATAGTGAAAAATAATAAAAATTTCAGCATATATAATTATGAGCAAAAGTGTTCTCAGTAGGGTATTGACTGAAAAGATCTCAACCCTAACTCACACAACCTTATTACCAAATAAGACTATAAAGTTGTATGGTTTGGAACATGAGTTAGAGTAGTCATTTTTAGGAGATTGCAGAGAGTTTGGTTTTATGCTTTTTGAGGTAGGGAAAGGAGTCCTAGTGATACATGCTATACACTTGCTATGAATACTCTAATTTTCCTCTTCACTCAAGTTTTGCTTTCTTTCCATTTTTTGTCTTCTTCATTATCTTACTCTCTCTTCTGATTGCCTAGGTTATCATTAATTTTTTTCCTAATTTGCCTATGCTTTTTCTCCATTTCTCTATCTATTTCCTCATATGTTCTTCCTTGATTTCTATGTTACCCATTCATGGTTAATGTTCCCAATTTTTATACCCAAAATTTGATACTTATTTTCACCCTTTTGCCCTCACCCTTATCTCTTTTGTCCGTTGTAGGCATTCAACCTTTTACATGATGCCCATTGCCCATGTTAGCCAGGTACCCTTCCATTATCTTCTAACCGTGCTTAGTTGGGCATAATCCCACTAAGGATTTTCAGACTATGCCTCATGACAAACAACCTTCCCATTTTTAGTGAAGGTCAGACAGCTGTGGAGCCACTACCTCTCTCTCTCTCTCTAAAATAGTAAAGACTCCCATTAATTCTCTTTGTCCTTGTCCTATAGCATGTATCGAATGGCTCCTACCTATTCCTTTCCCATTTTGGTAAATATGTTTTCCAAGCAAAGCATATTCCTAAAAGTGGTCTCGGTGGATACCAAATCTAGGCCATTTCCCCCTCACCAAACCGCACCCTTTGCATCTCGTTATTTCTTGCAGCTGCTACCTGCTGCTATTCCTATTTTCTTTTCATCGTGTTTCACATAAGAGGTTTGGCTTCTCTTTATTTTTATAAGAATGTTATGGGTTTTATGGGCTTGCTGCCCTTTTTTGTATTTGGTCCTGTACGTGCAAGTTAGACTATCAAGCTTGTAAATGAAAATAAGCTATGGATCTAACAGTATATTTAAGTGCAAAATCTCATGAACAATAAAAATGGAAACTTTACACTTTAATGTCTAGAGAAATGTAAAAGCGAAACAAGGAAAGTAAATAAGGCATGTAACATAGGTGGAAAACTCTTGGAAAGGGATGAAAAACCATGGTTGAGTGAAGAACAAAATATCCTTCACTCTTTAAAGCTTTCTATTATATGAAAGTTAAAGGTGACGTTCTTCCCAAAGAAAGCCTCCTTGACTTCTGCCTTTTCTCTTTATCGTTCTTGGTTCTTGCCCTAATTGTTTAGCAACATGTTCCTTTTATAGTACTAGGAATGTTTTTAGGTACATATGGACAGGTGTCAAGCCCCCATTCGCCCATTTAAACCCTAATACAACTATTGTACTATACTACGGTTGGAGGAGATGACAAACCTATGCATGCAAGAACAAACTTGCGTATGCATAATCAAGCCTGCGTACACAGGCAAGATTATGCATACGTAGGTTCTTGCCTAGAAACCTTAAAAACACAAAAACCGGGCAGAACCTCAGGACGGAAATTCTAACAACCTAACATGCATTTAAAACACATAAACACATAAACCTAAGCTAGATAAACATGTTAAAGCATATTATCACGAGGAATAAAGCAAACAGAAGATTAAATGCAAAAAATGAAAGAAAAGAAAAAGAAAGGTATAAAACTAATACCTTGAAGAAAAGCTCTTCAAGCTTGATTTTTGATTGTTCCCCTTAGTTAAATCTATTACAATTCAATAAAAATGTGATTAGCAACGTTAAATCCACGACGCACATCACGCATACATGGGGCGGGGTGCAACATCGGAGAGCTGTGTAGGATTCAAATGTTCGAAGTCCCATCTTTGTTGCTCGGGAAACGAGCAACGATAGGTTCATTATCCCAGAACTTGTTTTGCCACTTGCAAGCAAATGGCGAGTGACTCACTATCCTAGAGTCACTTAAAAAGAAAAAAAAGAAAAAGAAACAGTGGCACTTTTCGAGCTAACCCAAAAAACAACAAAAGGATACAGTCTTTGTGGTGTCCATCCGGGGCTTTCGCCTCAAACTTCTCTGCGTGACTCGCTCCTCTTGTCTTCTTCACTTCTTTCTCTACCTTTTTTGGTGAGGCTCTTGCCTCAAGTTGACCTTGGTCTCTTTCTTTATCTCTATCTCTACCTTTTTCTATCGTGCCTGCATGTTCAATTCCCGGAGGATATGTGCATGAGTAGTCTTGATTGTTGGATCCACTAGGGGTGGTGAAAACTCGCTGAGGAGTAGGTATGTATAGGGAGGAATCTTCTGCCTCTTTCATGACTTATTTGGGGATGAGAAACTCATTGAGGAGTAGTAGAAATGGACTCACTGAGGAGTAGTGTAACTTTTGTAGATGTGTGATCCACTGGGGAAGAATCTTCTACTTCCTTCATGGTATGCTGAGGAGTTTAAGGAAGAATCTTCTGCTTCCTCACTGGGGATACTTTAGGTGTACTTGATCCATTGGGGAAGAATCTTCTGCTTCCTCACTGGGGATTGTTTAAATATGCTTAGGTCCATCGGGGAAGAATCTTCTGCCTCCTCCATGGGGATGATGTTCTAGATATGCTTGATCCACTAGGGAAGAATCTTCTTCTTCCTTATTGGGGATAGTGTTCTTGAGTTTATGTGATCTACTAGGAATGGTTTTGGGATGTACATGCTTCATTGGGGGAAGAGTTTTCTGCTTCCTTTACTACTCACTAGGGGGTCTTTGGCGACTTTGTGCCTAATTGGGGCAATCTTGAATTTTTTTTTTTTGGACTAAACTACATGTAGTCTAGAGGTGAGGCCTAAACTACACGTAGTTTCCCACCTCTTTATTTTTCCCAACTGTTTCTTTTTCTTCTTCATTCTCTTCATCTCCCTCATCTCTTCACATTCTTCATAACTCTTCAACTTTCCATATTTTCTCTACAAAAACTTCCCCCTTCTCTCTTCACATTCTTCATAACTCTTCATCTGATTCTCCCATTCCCTCATTCTCTCATTTTCTCTCTAGACTCTCTTCATGTCCTTCAATGGCACCCAAGGCCAAAAAGGCTTCCTACGTTCTTTCCTCTGATGCAATTCTCCCACCCGTTGGAGTGGAGCAGTGAGACTAATGGAGCCTCCTTCATAGACGTACCAGCCATAGAATCACATCACTATGGCTGAATCTGTAAGTTTTTCAACCTTTTCTCATTTTCAAGTTTCTCTTTGATCTTCCGTTTTGATGTGTTTTTGGCCATGTAAATGCTTGGGTTTTGTTGTGGGATGGGTTTAGATGAAAACCTAACACATTAGGAGGGGTAGGAACATGTTTAGGATTGATTTTGGATGATATATGTTTGAAAATGTCGAAGGAAACTTCCTGTTTGTGCTTTTGTGTATGTGGGCTCGAGCCTGCGTATGAAGCTTGTACTTATGCATACGCAGCTCTGTTCTTGCGTACGTAGGTCTGTTCTTAAGGCTCTGCATATGTAGGTTCTGGCCTGCGTATACGGGGTCCTATTTGCGTATGTGGGCCTTCACCCACGTATGTGAGGCGCTTGGCAAAGGCCTTACTCTGCATATTTTCATTTCTTTTTCCATTGTTTCACTTTTATATGCAATCCTAACACCCCTTTTTGTCATTTTTACACCTGAACATCACTGCATCCTTCTTTTTATCTTTATTCTTGCATCGAAAACATCATTTTTCATCATTTTCATCTTTTATAGTCCTCATCCCCTTATGATGGTAGGGGAAACACTAACAAGGTAGTGGAGTGGTACAACCTCCTTGTTCCTGAAACCAGGGCTTACATCCGAGAGGCGAGCTTCGAGGCTATCCTTAGCCTTCTGTCGGAAAGGTCTGCAAGTGCTACTTTGTTGCAATGCCTCATCGAGAGGTGGTGGGATACTACTTATACCTTCCATATTGCTAAGCGGGAGATGACGGTGACTCCTTATGACTTCCACCGCATAACCGGCCTTAGCTTCGAAGGGCCCGTCATTAACTTGGACAACGTGTTAGGCGTCCAGCTGGGTCTTAACATGTTGGGGAGGAACATATATAAACAGATCTGATTTTTTCTGTCATCAAAAATCATTTTTTTTTAGTTCTTAAAAACAGACCTGATCTTTTATAAACCAAAACCATTTTTTTCTAAGTTCTTAAAAACAGATCTTTTTTTTTTTTTTTTAATTTTTAAAAACCAAAATACTTTGTTTTATTTAATAAACATAGATTTGAATTTTCTCTCCATAAACCACTTTTTTTTACACAACAAAAATAGATCTGATTTTTTTTATAAACTGAAATTAAATTCTTTTACTCAGAACAATAGATTTGATTTTTTTAAACAAAGAAGAGGATGAATTCATAAATAAATTTGTGTGATTTAGTTTTGTTCACATGTACAACATATCATTCATAGCATGCATAAAAGGGGTACATAGGTCACAAGAGTCTAGAAGACTAGACTCTGTCTGGGCGGAATGGGTGCCTAACACCTTCCCATTCCGTAACCTAGCCTCCGAATTTAGGTCTTTGGATAAGTAGATCTAAGCCTTGTGTTTATTTTTATTTTGGGTAGTTTGTAACTAGGACAAAAAGCCATGTAATTATTTGGTAGTTTGTAACTAGGACCCAAAGCCATGTAATTTTTCAAATTTTCAAATATGTATTTTTTTATTCAATCAATGATAAATGAACAATTTAGTCATGTATTTATATTTAGTTTTTCTTATTTTTTGTATAAAAAAAAATAAGTGGCGACTCCACACCACTTACCCAAAAAGAGAGATGTCCTTAAAAGCATCAAAATCTCTTTTTTTCAAGAGGCACTTTTGCGGTCTTTCACAGTGGCGACTCCACTGGGGATGTCGAGAGCTAAGCTTCGTATTAGACTTAAGTAACCAAATGTGTACCCTTGTTTTGCAAGGTCTTGTAAGATATTGTTGTTTGTTTGTTTATTTATGTTTGTTGAGATGTTGTATGATATTTTGTTGTATGATATGTTGTTATTTGTATTGCTTGTTAAAAAGCTTTCCCTAACTGTCATAGTGTGTGCCATCCAAACAATATGTATGCACCCCTTTCAACAACTTGTGGTGGTAGTAACCATCGATCATCGGTCTTCATTAGATTCGGGTACCCAGTGGCGAACTCATCAACCCATAGCCTAAAGTCACTAGATCATTTCTTGTTGACTGTAAAGGACAGACCATGCCGTTTGGACCAACGCAATGTTCATTACATTACAAGTTGGGAGGTGTAACGTCTTAGCTATGGGAAAAAATGAAACAGCAAACCCACCCTATGACATAATGACTTAGAACCTACCCTTAGGTTAGTCCCGGTTAAAATTGCATTGCATGTTGTGTGTGTTTGTTTGGTTGATTGATTGATGTGGATGGGGACTTAGTTTTGATTAACCCGACCAAGCCTGTCTTAGTTTGTCTAAAGGAAGGCTGCAAAGAGAACCTAAGCCCGACACTCATGCCAGTAGCTCCAGTTCCAAGCCCATCACTCCTATTACAGAACTGAAGCCCGTAAGCATAAAAGAAACTCTGCTGCTGCAACATCACAATCCCATATTCGACCTACAAGACACTTCAAACCCCAACCAAATCACCCAAAACCCCAATCAAATGGCCCAACATCCATAGTAGGGGGAGACACTTTAAACCCTAAGACCCCAACCCAAACGACCAAACAAAAATTGTCCACATCACAAAAGGGAGAGACACTTCAAACCCCCGTATGTGGAGACTGACAAACCCACAGACATGGAGGTTGACGAAGAAGCCATAGATTATATGGATGAAGATCCCGCAATACTGATGTTGAGGGAAGAAGGAACTTACTGGGAGCCACTTGCCGTTTTTGAAGCTATTACTGAGTTGAAGAACTGGGCATGGGAGGGAGCCGCCCACCCCATGGAGGACTCCGTGAAGAAGATCAAGACCATCAAGTCAGTCACTCTTGCTAAGAAGATCAAGACCGTTGAGCCAGTCATCCCTACCAAGAACAAGAACATTGTTTCTGTCACTATTGAGTCTATTTCTGCTAGTATTTATATTCCTGTTAAGTCCGTTTGTGATAGTTTTTCAGTTGAGTCTGATTTAGTTAAGTCTATTGAGTCTGTTGGGAACTCTTTTCCTTTTAATATGATTTCTGATTTTGCTTATTTGTTGACTTTGAATGTTTTTATTTCTGAAATTGGTAAAGAAACTCTTAATAATAAGGAACTAAAACATGGACACCTAGAACCCATAATAGAGGAAACCCAATCCATTAACCTGGGAACTGATGATGAACCTAAAATGATACAAGTGGGCAATACCCTAACCATTTCAGAGTAAGATGCATTAGTGGCACTCTAGACAGAATTCAAAGAGGTCTTTGCCTGGCCATACGAAGACATGCTTGAGATTGATACAGATATAGTACAACACTGCATTCCAACATATCCAACCATGAAGCCGATCAAATAGAAGTTGAGAAGAATGAAGCTAGAATGGACTCTCAAGATCAAGGAAGAAGTTGAGAAACAGTACAATGCAGGATTCTTAAGGGTGTTTAACTATCCAGAATGGTTAGCTAATGAGGTTCTGGTGCTAAAGAAGGATGGGAAGGTCAGAATGTGTGTAGATTTTCGAGATCTGAATAAGGCCAGTCCAAAAGATGACTTTCCTTTACCTCACATTGACGTCTTAGTAGACAATACAGCAGGTCATCCTTTGCTATCGTTCATGGATGGATTTTCAGGGTATAACCAAATTAAGATGGCTCCAGAAGATATGGAGAAAACCTCCTTTATTACACCATGGGGGACATATTGCTACAAGATTATGCCATTTGGCTTTAAAAATGCTAGTGCTACTTACCAACATGCAGCCACCACTTTGTTGCATGACTTGATCCATAAAGAAGTAGAGGTTTTTGTCGATGACATGATAGTGAAGTCCAAAGACCGTGAAGGACATATGCCAGCTTTACAGAAGTTCTTCAAAAGAATCTGGTTCTATAAGTTACGGTTGAATCCAAAGAAGTGCACTTTTGGTGTAACATCCGGAAAGCTATTAGGGTTTATGGTAAGCCAGAGGGGAATAGAAGTTGATCCTGACAAAATCAAGGCAATTGTAGAGATGAAGCCCCCAAGAACTGAAAGGAGATACGAGGATTTCTGGGAAGGGTACAATACATCAGCAGGTTCATAGCTCAACTCACCATGACATGTGAACCAATCTTTTGACTACTTAAGAAGGAAGTTCCTACAGTATGGAATGAAAAATGCCAAGAAGCCTTTGGAAAGATCAAGAACTATCTGATGAAGCCACCAATAATTGTTCCACCGATACCTGAAAAGCCATTGTTGTTGTATCTCACCACTATTGATACAGCAATGGGAGCTCTACTTGCTCAATACTTAGAGGAGACTAGAAAGGAGAATGCAATTTACTACATCAGCAAGAAGATGCTACCTTATGAAGAGAAGTATTTGCCACTTGAAAAGACATGCGTAGCACTTGTTTGGGCAACCCGCAAACTCATACATTATATGCTTGCCTACAAGGTTTTGTTAATTGCAAGAATGGATCCTTTGAAGTACTTAATGGAAAAGCCTGTGCAAGATGGGAAGATTGCTAAATGGGTATTGTTTCTATCAGAATTTGATATTAAGTATGTGACTCAGAAATCTGTGAAGGGTATTGCAATTGCCAATCATCTAATCCATTGTTCACCAGAAGAAGCTAAAGAGATCTAAGGAGACTTTCTGGATGAAGACATCATGGGGATTGAGGTAGAATCATGGAATATGTACTTTGATGGAGCCACAAATCAAAATGGAAGTGGAATTGGAGTTCTCTTAATTTCTCCAAAAGCGACAGACATTCCAATTTCTGGCAGACTCAACTTTCCTACCACCAACAATGCCATTGAATATGAAGCTTGCATCATGGGGTTACGAGCATCCCTAGGCCTTGGAGTAAAAGAGTTGGAGGTATATGGAGACTCAGCTTTGATAATCTCTCAGATTCAAAATAAATGGAAGATCAAAGAAGAAAGGTTGATGCCTTATCATGAATGTTTTCAGAAGTGGGCATCAAAATTCAGCAAGATTCAATATCAATATGTGCCAAGGATGCAAAATCAAGTTGTAGATGCTTTAGCAACCATGATGGATGGGCCAAAAGAAGATAAAGCTAGACCGATAGTGTTGGAACAAAAAGAAGAACCAGCCTACTGCATGACAATAGAAGAGGATGAGGGAAAGAATGGGGAACGTGAATGGTATTCAAACATCCTACAATACCTCAAGGATGGAACATACCCAAAGTCTGCTGACAAGAATGATCAATTAACCATCCGGAGGTTGTCTACTAATTACATTATTTGTAGTGAAAGGCTTTACAGAATATCATATGATGGAATTCATCTCCTTTGTGTAACTGCCAAGGAAGCATAGCAAATAATTGAAGAGGTTCATGAGTCAAGCTATGGGACATTGCCCTGGCCATTCTCTACATGAGGGATAGACATTATTAGGAAGATTCACCCAACAGCATCCAATGGCCATGAATTCATACTCGTAGCCATCGATTACTTCACTAAATGGGTAGAAGCCGCCTCATACAAGGTTCAGAATTCAAAGAAAGTTGCTTAATTCATTCAGACCAATATTATTTGCAGATATGGGGTACTACATGAAATTATCTCTGACAATGGAAAGTATTTCAAGGGAGAAACAGAAAAGTTGCTACGACAGTTCAATATTCAATACCACAAGTCTTCACCTTATCGTCCTCAGACTAATGGAGCAGTTGAGGCTGCTAATAAAAATATAGGGTGAATCTTGAAGAAGAGCACAGAAATTACAAGGACTGGCACCTACAATTTCCTTATGCACTCTGGGGGTACAGAACATCAATTTGAACTTCCATAGGAGCCACTCCTTATTCATTGGTGTATGGGATGGAAGCAGTTCTTCCCATTGAGACGGGTGTTCGTTCTCTAAGGACAGTATTGGAAAGTGAAATCCCTGAAGTAGATTGGTTGCAAAGTAGATATGACTTGCTATGCATGTTGGATGAGAAGAGACTCAAGGCCTTGAATCACATTCAAGGTTACCAAAGGAGACTTATAAAAGCCTTTGACAAGAAAGTAAGACCTAGAGATTTGAAGACAGGACATCTAGTGCTGAAGGAGATTAGAGCCCCGATTTAGGAAACAAATGGGAAATTTAAGTAGAATTGGGCAAGTTCATATATCATCAAACAGATATACTCTGGGGAGCAGTAAAGTTGATGGACGTAGATGCAAACCCTTTTATTGAGCTGACTAATATGGATCAACTAAAGAAATACCACGTCTGAGGTGGTAGTCTAAGGAATCGCCACGTCTGAAGTGGTTGTAGATTATGTGATTTTCTTTCTTAGGTTCGATAAAAAAAAAAAAAAAAAAAAAAAAAAAAAAAAAAAAAAAAAAAAAAAAAGAGCTTGCTAGGTTGAAAACTCGAAAGGACAATCTAGGAAAAAATTAGAGCAAAAAAAAAAAAAAAAAAAAGTGAGAGAGCCTGCCAGGTTGAAAACCTGAAAGGGTGGCCTAGGCAAAAGTTAAGGCATATAAAAAAATAAATGAACTACTTGATGACCTGATCCTTCTACCAAGGTGGTACGTAGGCAACCATGCATTGGTTCGGTCACAATTTCCCAAAACCACCATTTGTCCATTAAACAAAATTTTTCCAAAACTCAACCATTCCATTAAACCATGTCATTACACAAAATCAAAAAAACCAAACCAAAAAAAAAAAAAATCTCACAACGTAGAGGGTTAGCTATAAATTAAATCACATTTGCAGTGCAGTGTCTACAACATCAACAAGACCAAACAATCATTAAGGCATACACTCTAAAAAAAAAAAAAGTCTAGACTCTAAACAAAACCCTTAACCTACAATTCCTAAATAATTCCTAAACATAAGAGTTTCACATCAAATTTTAAATAAACATGTTCAAAGCCAAAGAATAAGAAGGTTACTTTGCCTTCAGTCTTTTCTCTTTTTGTTGATCGCTTATTTCTTCTGTGTTAGGTACTTCATCATCCTTGTCCCTTCTTTTGAATTCATAGTTGTCTTCATCGTGTCTTTCCTGGTTATCTCTAAGAAACTACTTTCTCATAGCAACCATCTCAGCTTCCTTGTCAACAATCTTGTTCACCAGCCTGTTAGAGTATTTTGTAGTCATCTAGTGAAAGTGGACTTTGGCAAAAGACTGGTCCACTCAGTCAGCCATCTCCAAGCCCAAGAGCATGTTATTTATAGAAGTAGGATTTGTGTCTACAGGAGTGAAAGTTCTTCTTCTTTTTCCACCGGGCATTCCTTGCTCATACTGGAACTGCCTCAGGAGTCTATCTGCCTTATAGAAGGTTGCCCTCCGTAACCCAACAATGAAGATGTGATCTGATCTTGGAGACCGCAATAGAGGGGGTGGGCACTTCCACTAGTAACAATTCCATTGGATTGAGGTACGGGATTTCTTGTTCAAGAACTTCACCCAGTCACTTTCAGTTTGGCACTTAGTTTTAATAGTCCTGCTAAGAAAATTGCAAGGCCTATAATTACCAGTTGTAGGCTTGGCAATCATATCCAGTTGCTCCATTAACCATATCTGCAAAGTTAAGGGACTCCCTAGGAAGTTTTGAGATTCTCCACCATGAAATACAGCATCTAGTCCTAGAAGAGTTTCTGTCAAGATCAAAGAAAGAGGATTATCACCATCATTAATTTGACTCACAGCACTTATGGCTCGAGCATCCACAAAACCGTGCCTTCCAGAGTAAAGCAAAAATTCTCCCACCAAGCATAGGGCTAAGCCAAAGCTTTTCTGCATATTGTTGGTGATTCCATAGGTCTGTTTGTCAATTAGCCTCAAAACAATTGCACGAAGATTCACCATATGTCCTTCAACCATACTACTAGTGATGGAAGTAGGAATACTGAGAGCATCAAACAAAGATTCCTTATGCCTGGGATCACAAGAAACTGCCACAGATTTTTTGCTACGATCATAGCCCAGGATAGTGGAAAATTCTTCAATTGTTGGACAAAGTTTAGCAGTTTTAAACTGGAACACATTATCTTCAGGATCCTAGAATTTCACAATGGTACGAAGGAAATCCCACTTGATTTTGACATTCCTCAGTGCCTTAATTGCCTCTAGTTTGTAGGCTACAAAATTGGTCTTGGTACTGAAATCAAAGCTACGAACCCATCTGTTGATATCATGAATTGTTGAATGAGAAAAATTATGATTGCTAGCCATGGATGACTTTTGCTTGTGATTATTGTGTTTTGCGAACCTTGATGCAGAGATTTGTCGTAGGAGAAATCATTTATATGAGCTACATCAGTTCTTAAACAGGTTTGAAATAGGTTTCAAAGAGTTTGTAGCAGAGTAGGAGAGTGTTTCATGATCACAAACGAAGAAAATATTTTTCAAAAAACATTAAAACGTGAAACACGCATTGGAGTCGGCCCACCATGACGTAAGCGTCATGGTGTGACGAAGTGCCATTCAGCACTCTAAAAGTGCCGATCGGCACTTTCAATGTGCTAAATGGCACTCCTCGTGTGCCAAGTGGCACGCAGCTCCTCCATTGTACGTCCATGCAATTTTGTGTTCTCAGACATTTCTTTTTAGGATCATTTAACACTCAAAAAGATTTGTTTTTGGTCAAACTGGGGCATTTCGACATGCCTAACACACTTGTTTTCAAAAATTATCGCTTCCATCATTTTTTAAAAAAATTGATCAAATCAAGATTTTTTTTAAGACTCATGAATTCATGTTCCAAACTAGGGGCATTCGCCCATGGCTCATTAATTTTCAAAAAAAAAGAAAAAAAAAACCACCATCATCATTTTTTTTTTTAAATTCATCATCAAGATTTCCAAAAAATCATGCGTTCATTTTAAACTAGGGGCACTCGGCTCCGCCTCATTCAAGTAAGTGAAGATTCCAATAGAGCTAATCAAGATAAGTTTAAATTGGTACTGCAAGATCAGATCAAGGGAATTCTAAACTTGTCTCATTTAAAGTTTCTACATGATACAAGGCAATTCCAAGGACAAAGAGCTGAACATGGAAAGTAATATAAGATTGTCTAAGGAACACTTCTTTTTGTTTTGCAGGAAAAATTAAAAATACAAGTGAAATATCATTGGGACTTCGGGTCCGCCTGCGTGAGGATCTCTTTAACCCACCTCTGGAGGAGCCACCTTCAGTATTTCCTTCTTGACTTGTGAAAAATCAAGGATCATACAGACGATTTTCAAGTTCGAGGCTCTTGGTCCTTTCCTCTAAAGTTCTTCTGGTAGCATTTGCAGCTTCCATTTGATGTGCCTAAAAAGTCAGGAAAATCAAGTGTTAATTTCATCATCAAGAAAAGTCTAAGCCAAAGACACTCAGAAAGCATCATTGCATACCCAGCTCGCCTCATTAAGCACATATTGGGAGGACTGAGTACGAGCCAATGATTGCAAGCCTCCAATCATCCGCATTCTTTCCTCCACAAGATCCACATCAACTCGAAGCACAAATTTACCATATCATGAGCCATTCAATAAGCCAAGAATAAATGAGGACAAAGAAATAAAAATGTAAGAACATACCGGATCGGGCCAAGGAATGTTCGGTGTGTGCTCTGGCCTATTCAAAGGCATGGAACTATATGTTCCATTAGGATTCATCACATCATATTGCCATGCCGAAAAATGGGGATAAGTCTCCATGAAGGAACTAAAAGAGCTACCAACATGGTGAGGAGAGGGAATCTCTTCCTCTTCCTCTTCCTCTTCCTCTTCCTCTTCCTCTCCACCTTCCTCTCCTTCAGAAGATGGAGGCTGAAAATCCAACATGCAAATTTTGTTACTGAGTAGAAATATGGAAAAAGAATTTGTGAGATGAAAATTTGACTTCAGAAGGGAAGAGAAGTACTATTATGCCAGCCAAGCAACCTTGCAGATGAGTTCGAATGAATTCAGAACAATCCCCTTCTACTCTTGCAACGATATAGCCATCACCCCAAGCAATCTCTTCATCAGCAAGGAAGTCAGCCAACCGAATGGAGGGACAAGGAGGAATTGGAATTTTTGTAGGAGGATACTCATGTTAAACTTGGGGCAACACCTGATCACCAAGATACCAATAGCTTCCATGCCCACATTCAAACAATACCGATGGTCATTTAGCTCCAATGTCCACTCACACTCTGCATAACCCTCACATCTAGCCCAAGGATTTAGAGACATCTAAAAAATCACAAAGGAACCCAGAATGAGAAAAGACCAAGCCATAACCAAATACCAAAGATTCAAAAAAAAAAAAGCGGTGGGGGGGGGGGGGGGGGGGGGAAGGACTCACATCATCAGCAGTCAAATTGTCAATCACCAAGCGCCAAATTTCCAAAGAACACTTGGAAGGCGTCGACAAACGATGCTTGGGCAACCAATGGAGAAATCTAAGAAAAATGCTAGCAACCTACTCACGGATTTCATGACCAACTCCAAAGTATTCATACATCCAAACCTGAAAAATTCACAACACCATTACCACACATAGCCAAGATAACCTTCCATTACAATCTAGCCAAAAAATGTATAGCCAAGATAACCTTCCATTACAATCTAGCCAAAAAATATTTCCAAAACTTAAACATAGCCAAAAATTCCAAACCTCACCTGCCATACAAATGGAGCCCCCAAGCTTGAAAGGCTCCGCCTAGAAAGTTGAGTCATGAAATGCAACAGAGTAACATAAGTCATACCGCCCTAGTCATAATTCCAGATTCGCTTAATTTTTCTCAAACTCCACAAGTAATGCATATTCACTATTACTACCTAAATCTGGACATAAGAAAGTCCCAATAAAAAGAAGCATGAACATGCAAGCACCCTTTGCCTTAGTATCATATTGGGGAATATTCTCACATAGCCAAGACAAAGGAATATTTTTACTCTTCATTCTGGAAGGCACTACACCTAGAAGTTTCTTAATTTCAGTTGAAGTAAGGGAGTCATTGACACGGATTCTCTCACCACCCAACCTTAGACCAGTGATAACAGAAAAGTCGTAAGGTGTCAACATTACCTCACCAAATGCTTGGAAAACGGAAGGTACATGTAGTGTCCCAGAAGCACTCTGCTAAGGCAAGGAGTAACTGAAGATCCTTGTATTCATGTGTCTCTTGATTTAACAGAGCTTCAAAGAAAGTACCAAAGCCCGCTTCATTGATGATGTTTTTGATGTTAGGAGACAATGCTTTCCACGTGTTCTTCAACACTTGGAGACTACCTCGACTCTTGAGGCTCTGCAACACAACAGTTTAGCTCATCATTCCATGACAAATCACAAGCAAAAAAAAAAAAAAACTTACATGTTAAAGAAAAATTCTCAAGCCGCAACCCACGTGTCCAAAAATTCCATACTAGGACAAAAAAACCATGTCAAAAAAAATTCCCACAACCAAAACCCACATGACCAAAAATTGTTCACAACCAAAAATCATGCACCCAAAAAGGTCAATACCCCACCACAAAAAAAAAAAAAAAAAAAAAAAAAAAAAAAAAACCCTAATGCCCCACCAAAAATTTCACCACAATAAAAATGTTTCACATATCCATACATAACTACCAAATCTTTTTTCCATAACCATGCACAAAAATTTCTACATGACCAAGATAGCCAACAAATAATTTCCTACACATCTATGCACAACAAGTAAATTCTCACATAGACAAAATCATAACCACAAAAATTTTCCATGAACCAACATCACATACCCAAAATTTTTTTCCGTAAGTCAAAGTTTCATGCCCACAAAATTTGTCCATACCCACAAATTTATCCATGCACATACCCACATTTTGCCACGTTCATAAAACAAAGTTTACACATGCCAACAAACTTTTCCACATACATCATGAACATATTCATAAAAGCCCACAGCACAAATTTTTCACAATGCCAATGCTCCCAAACCAAGCCAAAATTCATCCAACAACATCACAAACTACCAACATTGTTAAAATTCCATAAGCCACCAACATTGTCCAAGTTACACCATGAACAAAAATAAACACTTCAAAAATGCTCCAAAACCAACATTACAACATGATCTATCATACAATACGCCAAATTCCAACAAGAACACACAACAAAATGACAATGTCTCACCATCAAATTTTCAATGAAGCATGAAACAACTTTTTTCCAAGCAAAGAAACCCAAAGAAAAACTCACCTTGATGTCCATGTGAGAATATGGAGCACGGGTCTTAGGGTCTTGAAGGAGCCCCTCCTCATCATGCCAATCAAATGTTGGATCATATTTCTTACCCTGAAAAGTAAGAAAAGAGGATCCATTGGAAGAAGTAGACATTTTGAAGCAAAGAAAAATGGGTTTGAAAATGGGTTCTACCAAAAATGGGTATGTGGCAAAAGTGCTAAAAAACACAAGGATCTAAAGAAATATTGAGGGAAGGTTGAGAAGCTTAGAAAAGTGTTTTTTTTTTGTTTTTTTATTTTGTTTTTTTTTTTTATAAATATTTATAGAAGAAATGGTGAGATGAAGAAGAAAAATCAAGTGGAAGAAGAAGGTGAATAGCGTTAATGGAGGAAGAGAAGGTGATGAAGGAGGAAGCAAAAATGAAAAGAAAAGAGAGATATGATGAATGGGGGCCAAATTTTGGCCCCCACATAAAAAACTAGCTGAGTTGCTGAGTCAACTTAGTCAAACTGAGTTGACTTAGCCAATTCCAAAAAAAAAAAATAATAATAATTTTTATTTCCTTTTCTTTTCCATTCCTAGAAAAAAAAAATCAAAATCACATCATAGAAAGAGAAAAATAAAAAAATCAAATTTTCAAAAAAAAAAAGAAAGGATGAAAATTTTTTGGAATGAATTAAGTTCAAATTTTCAAGTTTTTTTAAAACTCCAAATCCCAAATTTTCAATTCAAAATTTTCATGCCCAAGTTTAAAAATTTCACATTCTAAATGCCCAATTTTTGAATTCAAAATCCCCAAAATTTCAAGTTGCAAAAAATTTCAAACCACAAACTCCCAAAATTCCAAGTTTCAATTTTTCAAAATTTCAAGTTTTAAAGCCCAAGCCTTAAGTCTCAAAATTTTAAATTTCAAAATTTTCAAAATCTTAAGTTTAAAATTTCAAAATCTCAAGGTTTCAAATTCCAAAATCTTAAGTCTCCAAAATTTCAAATTTTAATTTCAAAATTTCCAGTGTCCAATTCCAAACTTCTGAAATCAAATCTTTTTCAAAGAACCACCAAAAACCAATCAAAGTTTTCTTGATAAAAATGAAAAAGGTTCAAATCAAGAAGAGACAAATGAAAATCACACAAAAAAGCAAGGGAACAAAAAAACATTTATCAATTAAAGACTAATTCCAAATTTTGACTTTTGTAGGTAGTAACTCGGTTTCAAGGATGAGGAGTCCCTTTGATTACCTTTAGTCCAGATCAAGATCCTTTGGTCGCAGACATTTACGTAGTCAAGATCAAGATCATGGTTACAGACATTTACGTAGTCAAGATCAAGATCATGGTTGCAGACATTTCCTCAGTCAAGATCAGATCCATTGGTCACAGACATTTACGTAGTCAAGATCAAGATCATGGTCACAGAAATTTCCTCAGTAAAGATTAGATCCATTGGGCGTAGACATTTACGTAGTCAAGATCAAGATCATGGTCGCAAACATTTACGTAGTCAAGATCAAGATCGTGGTCACAGACATTTTCTCAGTCAAGATTAGATCCATTGGTTGCAAACATTTACGTAGTCAAGATCAAGATCGTGGTTGCAGACATCACCTTCGTCAAGATCAAGTCCTTTGGTCGCAGACATTTCCTTTGTCAAGATCAAGTCCTTTGGCTGCAGGCATTTTCGTCGTCAAGATTGAGATTGTAGACAGTTCCTTTGTCAAGATCGGGATCGCAAACAGTTCCTATTGTTAAGATCAAGGTTCAAAAGCCCCTTGGTCGCAGACAACACCATTATCAAGATCAGGATGGAAAAGTCTCTCGGTCACATCAATTGTCAAGAATCATTTCCAAAATTCATTAGCTATCAGTTAGGTCAAGTTTTTTCATTTTTGTCAAAAGGTAAGGCACTAGTTCTATGTTCCAAAGTTTTAGGTTCGAGGGCCAGGCAATCTTTGAAAATTCAACCTCAATTAAATCATGGCCACTAAAATCAGTGTCTTTGTTTTACATTGACTTTTGCTTTCCAAGCTCTGTTGATGAGGGGCATTCTATAGACACTCAATTTTGCACCCATGATTTAATCAAGGAAGATGACCGGAATGACCATCCATGTACCCCAAAAATCATGATTACATTAATTCATTTATTGCATATCATAAAAATGATCTTGAGATTCTAACGGTCACAACATTGTGTGTTCGGTTTCCAAATCAAACCATCGGATTGAAAAATATCACATGATCAAGTTTGCACGGTCAGCATGCATTGTGTCTAGGTAGAGTTGACCACGCATGATTAGTTTAAATTAATTCTGATTGGTTAAATAATTAAAATTAATTAAATAATTTTGTGATTGGTTGACAATTAGTGTCTAAAATAGGATTGCTTGCATAGGAATAAAAGAGATAATTGGATAACAATAAAATTGTGGATAATTTGAACTTTATCAAAGTTTATTTTAGGATATTTATCTACAAGATAATTGTTCCTAAAAAAACCTGAATTATCCAAGAAAGAGATAAAATCTTCGAATATGGATTGGAAATATGTCTAAGTGCAAGGGCCAGTTCAAGAAAACCTAAAAAAGGAGTTCAAAACGCACTCGAACACAAAAGTGTGATCAGCACCCATGAGTACCATTCGGCACTTTTGGAGTGCCGATTGGCACTTTAAAAGTGCCGAATTGCACTCTTTTGGGCTTTGGCCCAATTCTCTTCGGTTGCCGATAAGGCACACCCTTTTCGACTTTTACGCAAAAAGACACGTCCCGATTTGCATTCTACCCGTCGTTGCTTATTTTTTAAGCATTCCAATCTCTATAAATAGGGACTGGATCTCAAAATTCAACACACTCTTTTACGCTCTGAGAGCACATTCTTTTACGCTCAAGGAGAGACACCCTTTCACACTCTCAAATTTCTCACTCCCCTTTTCTGGTATTCTCTCTTAAACTAAGGTTTTTAGGTTTCAAAGATAATTGCATAAATTTCTTTAAACCCTAAAATATCCTCTCAAGAAGAAGAAGTGCTCCATGCAAGAGTTTGTTTTCGATAACCCTTTTTCTTTATGCTTCTCTTTTGTGATGATGCATGTATGTTTTTTTTTTTTTTTTTTTAGTTTAGTTGTTTCGAATATCCATAACATGAATTGTTAATTATTGTTTTGTTTAAAGCATGATCTTGAATCTTTTATAATTGTTATGATCTCTCTCTTAATTTCAAAGATCTGCATGTAATCAATTCTTTTTCTTAAAACTAAAAACAAATCTGCATTTTCATTAGATGTAGATCTGAATTTTTCTTCAAAATAAAACGTATCTGCATCTTCCTTAGATGTAGATATGAATTTTTCTTTAAAATAAAAACAGATCTGCATCTTCATTAGATGTAGATCTGATTTTTTCTCAAATCAAAAACTGGTTTGCATCTTCATTAGATGCAAATCTGAATTTTTTTTTCATAAAAAAAAACTTATTTGCATCTTCCTTAGATGCAATCTAAATTTTTCTTAAAACAAAAAACTAATTTGTATCTTCCTTAGATACAAATTTGATTTTTTTTTTAACATATGCGGATTTTGAAAAAAAAAAAAAAAAAAAGATCATGCATGATTGTGTTTGTTTTGTTCAATATATGCAGCATAAATTTATTTCATGAATGAAACCCTCTTCTCAAAAATCTTTTTGATATTTTTCTGGAACATATAAAAACAGATCTGATTTTTTCTGTCATCAAAAATCATATTTTTTAGTTCTTAAAAACAGATTTGATCTTTTATAAACCAAAACCATTTTTTTCTAAGTTCTTAAAAATAGATCTGATTTAAAAAAAAAAAAAAAACCAAAAGACTTTGTTTTATTTAATAAACATAGATCTGAATTTTCTCTCCAAAAACCACTTTTTTTTCACAACAAAAGCAGATCTGATTTTTTTTTTTATAAATTGAAATCAAATTCTTTTACTCATAACAATAGATTTGATTTTTTAAAACAAAGAAGAGGATGCATTCATAAATAAATTTGTGTGATTTAGTTTTGTTCACATGTACAACATATCATTCATAGCATGCATAAAAGGGGTACATAGGTCACAAGAGTCCAAAAGACCAGACTCTGTTTGGGTGGAATGGGTGCCTAATACCTTCTCATTCCGTAACCTAACCTCCGAATTTAGGTCTTTGGATAAGTAGATCTAAGCCTTGTCTTTATTTTTATTTTGAGTAGTTTGTAACTAGGACAATAAGCCATGTAATTATTTGGTAATTTGTAACTAAGACCCAAAGCCATGTAATTTTTCAAATTTTCAAATATGTATTTTTTTTTAATTCAATCAATGATAATGGAACAATTCAGTCATGTATTTATATTTAGTTTTTCTTATGTTTTGTAAAAAAAAAGAAAAAAAAAGTGGTGACTGCACACCACTTAACCCAAAAAGAGAGATGTTTTTAAAAGCATCCAAATCTCTTTTTTTTTAGAGGCACTTTTGCAGTCTCTCACAAAGGGAGTGGACAACTGGGCATATAATTTATTGGTTTCAAGAGTCTTCTACATTAGAAATTAAAACAAAACACAAATTGTAGGAATTATTGTTTCTATCATGTAAACCGTTTATTTATTTATTTTTAATAGATTCCACCATATAAAAGATGATGTAGAAATAATTCATTTTTGTGCAAAAATACTATTAGCGATAGGAAGAGAAAAGAGCAAATTGATGTGGCACTTAATAATAAGAGTCTTATCAAGAAAATTGTAGAGTTTTTCAAAGTGTGTCCTATTTTATGATCACAAACCATATTTTGGAGAATGTGGGGAAAAAAAATTAATGTGGAAGGGTCACGCTTGGGTCATAATATGTAAGATAATAAGTGGGTTTGAGCTTTTCATAAGGTTTGGTCTGATTTTAATTTAATTTTGAACTACAGCCTATCTTTTAGATAATAGTTAAAAAAATAATAAAAAAGTTAATGTGTTCTTTTGGATAACAGTAAAAAAAATTAAAAAAAATATGTTAAAAATGCTAAATAAAATATTAGAACGTCACATGGCTGGAGCTCATGCACTCCCACCTAAAGTCTCTGCTTTGTTCAAGTTAGGTTTTTATTTTTAATTTGAGAGTTGGGGGAGGAGAGATTTGAACCTTGAATGTCTATTATAAATACCAAGAGATTCCAACCAATTGAGTTACAAGGGTCATAACAATTAGACTTAAGTAATGACATACCTATTCTCAATAAAACCACAAGTTAGACGACACCGGCCAGACCCAGATGAGTACCAATTACCACATCAACAACCTTTGAGCCTGGAGGGCCTTGACTAAAGGAAATTCATTAGTCCCTAATACAACATTCGAAGCAATGCAAGTTGCTTTTCATGCCACATTTTTTGGTTATGTACTCCAACACTCCATACCAATTTACCAAATAACCAACTCCGTCTTTGTATTTTGGTGACCCCACCCCCCAAACACACACACACATTACTGTCACCAACTATTATTTTTTTAATTAAATTTGTTATAATAAGTAGGTAGAAGAGGGAGGATTTGAATTTTGGTTCCCTTTTTTAAGACCACACATTGCCACTAAACTACAAAGATCTTGGCATTACCGTCACTAACTACTCTCAAGTAAAGCAGTACAAACAGAGGCATTATATATGACGAAGAAAGGTGGCACATCAATAACGTTAATAATGTTTTAACAAAGATAATCCAAGAATAGGATGAATTAAAGAAATACTATGGCTTGAAGGAGAATTTAAGAACATGAGGCAATTTCGCCATGGGCGTGTTTCCTTTCATGAATAGAGTCTGTCATTTTACAAAATTATGTACAAACTTTGAACCCATTAAACCGCTAAATATGTGGAAGCATATTATAAATATAGCAAAATAGAAGAGAATGCTACAATTTTATTTTCTTCTCCCTATACTACTTCTCCATGTTAAATAGATCCTATGCCATAAAGCCAAAATGTAGCCAGGGTAACAATCAGGAATGAGCAGAAGAAACTTCACCTTTCTGACCCAACAGAGCATCCCCTTCTGAAAGGTTGACTGATGCATCCGCGTTCAATGTTGGCATCTCCAGTGTGGGTACTATGGGAGGTTTTATTCTCCTCGTGACTGTCATCTTCAACCCTTCTGTTGTGTGAATTGTTGCTCCAGTAGTCATCTCAACCTGCACAGACATGGTAAATGGATAAAGTTGAAGTTTACTTTCTTAAAGTCTGTCAATATCCCGACTTTAGCAACTTAAGTTGATGCTCATTTGTGTCTACCTAATATAAACGAAATGAGCTGCTCAGTTTAAAGATCGATCAACACCAAGCACAAACAATTAGTTATTAAAAATATTAGAAGTAATATATATATATATATATATATATATATATATATATAGAGAGAGAGAGAGAGAGAGCCTAGCAGTATCAGATGTGCAGAGTTATCAGATTTTACTCCATTCAACAATGGGGATTTGTTAAGATAACAAGTTTGAAACATGGCTCTAAAAATCTCAGGCTTGGACAGAAAACATGCAAAAAAAGAGCAGGTTACTTACAGGTGGAGCTCTAAGTGCTATTTGGAAGTCAAATCGCCGGACAAGCATTGCAAGTGCTACTACAGTCTGCAAAAAAATGTGAACACATATTAAGTTAACTCTAAACAAAAGGCATCATAAATCCTTTATATCATAACATTTGATCTTCTAACAAGTTTCTAATGCAAGAAACCTTTAACAAAATTACCTCGTATGAAGCGAACATGTCACCTACGCATTTTCGGGGTCCTCCACCAAAGGGTAAATAACTGAAAGAAGACAGTATCATATATATACTAATATACATATATAGAAAAAGTAACATTTGAGAAAAAGGGCCCCAGAGTGGAACAAGTAGAAATACACATGGAATGGAAATAAATTTTAAGCAAGAACCAGCGCTAGGGCTCACCTTCCCCCAAAAGGAAGCAATAAGCATTCTTTGACCGTAGTTTCATTTTCCAAATGCAATTAGTATAAAAATTCAGCAAGACAAATTCTTAATCAAAAGGAAGAGAAAAGATGAACAACAATGAGCTTTGAAAAAATCCGAAGCAGGGTCTTGCTTGGCCTAACCACTAAAGATTTAATATTTTGGGGCTGGTTTAGGGAGATGTAACAGTCAGGTGCGGATCTGTATTAATTTAGATATTTAGGTGATCTTTGAATTATGGAACTCATTTGTTTTTTGGCTGGGAAACTTTGAATAAGGATCAGAATACAGCAGCCAGCAATTAGAAAAGTAACCATGGGAAAGAACATAGATAAACCTAGTTTCCTCCTCCCAAACGAGGGATAAGTATCATACCCAAGAGGGATGCATCACATCTCAGAATTTTCTTCACCAAAAATTAAGTTACTCCTCTTTATATTGACATGTTAAGGTATAGTTGTACCTTATAAAAAAAAAATGAGGCTTTAAAAAAGTGTACATAAACAAATAAAGTAGAAAAACTAAAAGAAAAGGTTGTTAGCAAATAGACAATAAGGAGGTTACTTCAGCAAGATTAGATTGCTTCATGGTGACACACTTCAGGGCTAAGTAAACCTGTTGCATAAACAATCTATTGACTATGCAGCTAGCCAACAATCTAATGACTATGCAGCTAGCCTTCCTTAAATTTCCATATTCCAAAATTCCCCCACTGTTCCACAAAATAACAAAAAAAAATCTCAAACCCAACCGAAATTTATTCTACCTCTATTCTAGTTCCCATGTGAGTTCTGTTCCATCAAAATCAAAACTGGTTTTCTCATTTTATAAACTTGTACGAGTCCTGTTGCTGCCTGAAACTCTTCTAATGTTATCCAAGTGCTATCTGATTCAGGGTCACCTTTTCAATCCAGAAGAATTTTTTTATTTTTTTTAGTCTCCATCTTCAGTAGAAACAATATGAAGCCTCCTTTGAAACCCGTTCCAGACGTGGAGCTGATGGTTGGCTTAACTGATCCTCATAAGTAGCATGATATGCAGTAAGATCCTCTGTATTAACAAAGGACTAATTTTCTTCTGGTAGTTCCAAAACATAACCAACATATCCAAGTAAAATAGGGGTAAATTGGCACTCTCTCCTTCTATGCAACTATTGCACCATCATCACTGATGACGAATGTCAACTAACCACCATTACTGATCAAGTTGGCAACATTCTTCAACCAACTTCAAAAAAACCCTCCCATTTTCAGTTCATCTCAAATTGAATTCACTGAGCCATCCCTCAACCTTGAGTCCCACTTCCTCATGATCTAGTGCCTGCACAAGCATCACCCTCACCACATCATCACTGCAACTATTTGATTAAATACTTCTCATTGTATGGGAGTAGAGAAGGATTCTAAGGAGGAAGTTGGCAACCAATTTATTCAGCCCCAATATAATTGCTTGTTTAGAGAGTTGTAACTATGACATAGGCTTTAAATGGTGGATATTAAGGCTTTGATGGTTGAGAAAGGTGAGATTGAGGATAAAAAGGTGTTCCATTTGCATCTCTAAAAAACATGATGATGATTGTATTTAGTTGGTCCTATGATTTTAAGGAAAATGAACAAAGGTATGAGATTGAAAGTTGGAGAGTGAAGATATGAGTTGCTGGGAATATTTAACTGGACTGGTCAATTTCCTGTCCCAGTGTTGGATTTGTAGGGTCTGAGGAAGAGGTATGGGGGGTTTGGTGAGCACATGTTAAAGGATTAAGAAAATAAAAACAAAAAGAAAACTTTCTTAATAATAGTAGTATTTTTTAGATTTTCAAAAGTTTTCAATGAATAAGATAAGGTCAGTTTTGGAAATTTTTTGTTATAAAGAAAAATAAAATATAAAAAGAAGCAATTTTATTGATTTAAATTTGTACAAAAGATACATAGGGAACAGATGGTGTATATTGCTATTGGTAATATACACGAGTTGCCCGACAAAGATCCAGAATACAATGAGTCTATGAAATTGTTGGGGGGTCTATTCCCAATGAATAATGTCCAATAGAGTAGAGACCCAACATATTAAGATTTTAATCTATAGATCTTAGTCTCTCTATAGATAGATCTTCTTGAAAAAGCTCTCCTATTCCTTTCCATGAATAGTGTATCTGTTTTTTTACCACCCACCACCAGTAACTCCAGCATTGCACATCATTGATGACCACAACCAGTTGAAATCCTGACGTCGACAACCACAATCACGAACAATCTAACTTCTGACACCAGAGATCTCAACCACACTCTTAAATCACCAAATCATAACTTAGACCACAAACAATTGAAATCTAGATTTCAGACTAGGTACTTGTTCCTTACCATTAAAAAAAAAATAATAATGATAATAAATAAATAAAAATTGAACTCACCAACTAATATCTAAAAGAAAAACAGCTCAAGAAAGTCAATCAAATGGCTTGAAAGGAGCCAAGGCCAAATTAGCCTATCAAATGACCCAAATAGACCTTACCTAATATTTAATAACAACTGTTGTGCAAGTAAGCTAATCAAATGATGACTGAAGTGACCCAAACAAACTGTATGTGGCCAGGAAATGGCAAATCTAATAACTTAATGAGCTGGCCTGTCGCAAATAAGCTAGAATTGGACATAAATCACATTCATATAATCATAGGGACATCACAGCCCTCCTCTGGGCCCAGAGGACAAGTTTAATGTAGTATTATAGGTACTTTCCTGCAGTCCTCTTCATCCAACATTTTTGCAGGAACTTGTTTTTTGAACTCTGTGGATAGTTATTTCCTAACTCCAACAAATATTTGGAGGTTCTCTTGTACAGTTTGATTATACTACTAGCAAGCCACTTCATTGAGCTTGTTACAAGTTACAACAATGTGATACAAGTCAGGAAGACTCAAACAGGGAAAACAAAATAGTAAGAAGACGAGAGATCAACAAAATAGTAATTGTACAACAAAGATTTAATATACCTGAAGTTTTGGTTTGTTTCATTTGGATTGGGTCCATCTAAAGGCCATCTTTCAGGCTTAAACTTTTCTGCATCATCCCAAAGTTTTGGACTTCGATGCAAGTTCCAAACAGAAATAAAGATATCCTCACCCCTGTAAATAATAATAGAAGAAGATAAATAAATTCAATAGATTACAAAAATTGTATCGAAGACATCATAGCATTGAACATCAAAGCTACGCTGATAAAATCAAATAGATTACACATGAAGCTTAGTATCAGAAAATGCATACTATTTATGAAAAAGAATAAAGAAAAAAAGAGAGTAAATTGTTAAATATTTATTACAGCTAGATGATGTTCCGCATGTTGTGTGGATATTTTATAATTTCAAATTATAATACCTTTTTGATAACTTATTTTGATATTTTGTTTTTATCATTAAAAAAAAAAAAAAAAAAAAAAAAAAGAGAGAGAGAGAGGCTTGTCACAAATTACATCACTAAACTAATTAGTATGTTACAGATTTTTTTTTAAGCTGAAGGCAAAATGTACATCCTAATTCAAAAAAATCCATTTTTCTTTTAACCTGAAGGCAAAATGTACATTGTGCCCATTCTAAGTAAAAAATATCCAATGCCTTTTATACCTGCATTTTTTTGTAAAATGTTTCTGCATGACAATTTCAATGTGTGAGGTAAGAAAGTAACTTTAATTGTGGGAAAAATTATTCAATACAATCAGAGGGTCAAGTCAATAGTGTCTAGTGGTCCCGCAACCAATAAAATGTTGCCATGTGTTAAAATAATATTATACTAGTCACAAAGAAGAAAGGGAGTAATCCTTGATTCCGAAGGGAGAGAACTTGGATATAGGAAAGAATGCAATTCGAAGATTTTCTCACACTATTGTTGAACGCTTAGAATTTCAATCATCTTAATTCATATTTATAATTTTTTTTAATCTCAAAAGTGGTTTCCAACTATTGATTGATTTGCTTTAATAATGTTAGAAAATATTCTATTTAAACTGACAAAATAAAATACAAACTGATTAATTGAATGTGAAATTTATAAATAATAATTAAAAGCACAAAACACAATGTCCTACTATTGCAAAAATTGAAGCAAGCGCCCAAATATTGTGTAAGGCAAATGGCAAAGAAAAACTTCTAAAAGATCTAGTACGATTTTTAAAGTACATATAAAATAACTTTATGTTAACTAATACATTTTTTTTCTCAAATCTATTAAATTATAAACCCCACATTCAAAATTTTGAATACAATTCTAATAGTTCACGCTAATAAGGAGAAAAAAATTATTTTATTTATGCGTGTGCAATTAGATACATTATTATCAAAGTAAAGGTATAAAATACAAAAAGACCAACAAAGAATAGGGGAAAAAAGTGGAATAAGGGTTGAAGGTTGACAAAATTGTATATATGTTGCCACAATGACATACCCAACAAATCAAAATTCCAAAACCCATAAAAGGTTCTTTGTAGCTTCACCCCTTTAGCAAAAGACCAGTCACACATCATCATAAACCCAACACAAAAACTCCAACACCAAAAATCTCAAACAACCAAAGACCCATATCCAATCACAACCCTCACAAAACCCATGATGACCTCTGACCCCCATATCAAAACCACCCAACACTTTTTTTCTCTCCTTGCGCTACCTCCCAAGAAAAAACCTTTTTTTTTTTTTTTTTAAATTTTTAATTTTTTTCTCTTTGTTTCATGCTGAATTTTAGGAGACTTCTCTCCTTACATGGGAGGACCCTTAGACCAAAACAATCTATATAAGCAAACTCATGAAATTTCATTAAGCATTCTTATCTCAGTAAGTAGCTATTGTTACCCAAAAGTGTGACCATTTAATAATTTGTTTCATTAATTTTAGTAATCTTGCCTTGTTATTAAGTGACATAAGCCAATTTATGGTGACTTGAGTTTTTGCTATAGAAATCTGCTCTGGTACATTAGCAGCTTTTTGCAATAAATAAACTCAATATCTTTGAATGCTAAAGAAAAAGCTTAAAGCACTAGGGCAAAAAATTGTGTTGTCTATTTTCTTTTACCATATACAATTTGTTTTCTAAACAATTAGTCTAGAGGGAACTATTTATTTTCAAGTTAGATGGACCCTTATACCTCTCATTTCTTATTTTATTATTCCATCATTACAAATATTATAAATGACATTTCTGTAATGACCCAAGGAATAGCACAAGTCACATTTGTGCTATACCTCAAAAAGACTAGTCACAATTAAGACTTCTTGTAGTTGTTAATAAAGCCTAGTTCAACCTAGTATATGCTCGATGTGATATTTATAATACACCCACACATATCACACAATCAATTAAATTGGGGCATTCTAATCTCCCCCACTTAAATCCCTAACATCCTTTAGGACCCACTTTGTGGGGTAGTGTCTTCGACCCCACACGAGATTATCGGGCCGACTTTGATACCATATGTAACGACCCAAGGAATAACGCTAACCACATCTACGCTATATTTCAAAAGGACTAATTACAATTGGGGTTCCTTATAGTTGTTAATAAAGCCAAGCTCAACCCAATATATGCCGATGTGAGACTCATCACACATTCACACACATCGCACAATTAATCAAATTGGGGCATTATAATCTCCCCCACTTAAATCCCTAACATCCTCGTTAGGGCACATTTTGTGGGGTTAGTATCTCCGAACCCACCCGGGGTTATCAAATTGGCTCTGATACCATATGTAACGATCCAAGG
Organism: Quercus tomentella; assembly: GCA_028535165.1. Classification (NCBI taxonomy): domain Eukaryota; kingdom Viridiplantae; phylum Streptophyta; class Magnoliopsida; order Fagales; family Fagaceae; genus Quercus; species Quercus tomentella. Next base: position 50,812,304 of record JAPQVY010000133.1, on the reverse strand, counting down.
AAGAACGCTAGCCACATCTGCACTATACCTCAAAAGGACTAGTCACAATTAAGGCTCCTTGTAGTAGTTAATAAAGCTCAATTCAACTTAGTATATGCTCAATATGAGACTTATCACACACCCACACACGTCACACAGTTAATCAAACTAGGGCATCACAATTTCCATATTGGCAAACGCTATCAAATCCAGAGGAGTGAGTCTCTTGAACCCAAAACCAACTTTGAAGCTATATAGTAAGAATTCTTTTCATTGCAATTTACATTTCATTTGGGTTATATAAGAACCTTTTTCAAAAAAATATCACTGATCCTATATTTTCTAATTTTTTTAAAAACTTTTTTTTTATATACACTTTAATAAGTACAACGTAGAGCATAAAGCTACAGGAGTACTGACTACTGAGCAGTCAAAGCTGTTTTTCTAAAAGAACCACTTTTAAAAAAATAAAATAAAATAAAATCAGTTTTTGCTAACTTTAACATAACATTTTTTTTTTTTTGATAAATAATTCTAACATAACATAATAGGGAAATATATGTAGATTCCTTGATAATAGTGAAGATCCACTGACATTGGGTTCCTTTCCCTACCAAGGAACACACTTACAGTTCTACAATACAGAAGAACTTCATATAGAAAATGGGAAGGGCTATTAAAAAAAAAACTTACAAAAATAACAAATAAACAAATAATGTTCAGAAAAATAATAAAAATAAAAATAAAAAAGGTTCTAAGCAAGAAGGTAATAAAATATTTTAAAAATAGTATACTAATTGACAGACAAAAGTAGCATTGGCAATGGATTTAATAGGATAAGACCTTTTTATGGGGTACCCTCCAAGCACATCATTCTCAAGTGAACGACGAATTAATACAGGTGGTTGTGGATAAAGCCTCATGGACTGCAAGAAGGGAAAAAAGGGGAAAAAAAAATGTCAATGCCTGAACACAAACAATGAAGTCCAACTGTTATTTATTATTTAAAAGTCATCTTCTCACTTCGTTGATTACTCGAGTTGCATACTTGAGTTTCTTCATATCTTCAATTGTTGGAAACCGATCTCCTAGGACAGAATCAACCTAGAAAGTAAAGCAGAAAAACTCTATTACATAATATAATATAGATTAGAATATTATCACTCTGCTTTCTGTTGATACTAATCTCATATGCATAAGAAAAGTAAAGATACCTCCTCTTGAAGCTTGGACACGACACTAGGTTCCTGCACTCAATCACAAAGAAAGAAAATGATTACTTTTACAAAGCAGCCATTCATGAAAGACATAATCGTTGTCCTCACATACATAAAGACATACATATGTACATACAGGTGCTAACACACATATTTACATGTATGTATATGCATATACTACCATTAGATTCATTTCCTTTTATTGTTACGTCAAAATTAGGGTTGTGTGAGCATATATTACCATACTTGACAAAGAGGAAGAGATTAGGAGAAAAAGAAAAAGAAAAAGAGGATTGCTAGAAATCTACATGTCATCTCTTGATACATTAATTGCAGGTAGAATCTGCACAGAACAACAAATATATCCTAGAATGCAAACACTGTCAAATGAAGGATAATTAGACAATTTTCTTTAAGCTTTCTTTATAAAATTATTATTTATATTTTAACATAAATTTTTATTCATAAAAGGAATTCCAAGAATGTATAAATATACAATAATAATTCAAAAATTTTCCATCCTAATGAATTTCTGAAAACATTATGCACTTTGGAAGTTGATTTGAAATTGTTAAATGCAGTGTAAGTATTAGAAGAATGGTTAAATGATAAAATTCATCATTTCCTAACAGATTAGGCCATTGGGACAAGTGGTAGTGTATCAGTAAGAAACAACTAAACCTTAACCAAACTTTACCTTGGAGAGAAGATAAAAGGTCCATGTCAATACTGCGGCTGATGTTTCATGCCCAGCTATAAGCATCGTCATCAAGTCATCACGAAGTTGCTTGCTAGAAACCTACAGAGAGTTTGAGAGAAAAGCTTCAATTATTTGGGCTGGAACCAAAACATTTGATGATCTCTAGTAACATACATCATCTCCTGACGCCAAAAGGAAGTGGAGAATACTAGGATCTTGTTCATTCACATATTCCTCGTGAAACTGTAGCTCTTCTTCATCTACCATCCTCTGCAGATGAAAGAAATAAAATATTACACTAAAGAAAACCCACAAACTTAGCATCAAAGTACATACAAAAGACCCACAAAATGATTTTGATAACTCATGGACTTCCACCTCAATAAAATCACATAAGAAAAATAGATTCAGAAAACTAACCTTCAAAACCTTCCAGTTTAAGAAAAACAGCCATAAAGAACTATTTAGTTTCACATCAGCCATTCATATTTTCTTACCAAAAAAGGAAAAAATAAAAAAGGTCCACTTCATCAATACAAGAGTTAAAGATAAAATTTTTAAGCTGTAATTCTTTACCAATCAAAGTTCAAACACCACCTAATTTTTTTCACATTTTTATCTTAGAGAAACTGCTGAAGATTAAGGGCATTTATATCTCTCCTTGAGGATCCTACTTTGGGAAGATCAACACTGTTAGTGGCCTTCTTGAACAAAGCCAGAATTCTATTCAAGTTTGAGCATAAAGAATCTCCAAATTCTTATTTGGACAATGTGTTTTGTACCCTGACAGATGACGTCATTTATCAAATAATTGAGCCATATCATAATTGGTGAATCATATCATTATAAATAAAGTTTCTTTCATTTGAATAGAAATTGTACTCCCAATGAAGTAATAGTTGAGTAGGCTAATTATTATTATTTTTAAATCCACAAAGTAGATCTGGAAAAGTTCCATGGTGCTGCTATCCAAGAGATAGGATAGATGTGACACAGTTGGAAGACAGTTAGAATTCAAAGAATATTATATTTGGAGATAAGCTTCTTATGGTTGTTAAAGTTACACTTGTTATTTTTATATTAGCTTGTCATTATTTTATATTAGCATAAGGATATTCTAGTAATATTGTAATATCACTCTAATAAAAATATGTGCTAAGTTGAAGGACTAATTGATTAAAACCTTAAATAATTTTCTACTCTCTCTCTCTCTCTCTCTCACACACACACACACACCCACAACCCTAATCATTCATATTTTACAACTCAACTATGGTAAAATTGTAAGCATGAGAATCTGCAGAACTTCCTTCTCACCGCTTTTGTTCCTTTAGCAAGCAGAACATTGAATCATGCCTCGCAATATTTTTTGGTTTTTATTTCCTTTCTTGAGTCCTTATCACATTCACATTCTAACAGAGAGAGAGAAGCAATTGATCATAATTCTTTCTTATTCATAATTACATACACAGATGATTATCACCTATCCTAAAAGATTAAGCTAATAGGATACTGTGATTTTAGTCATTTTTACTATTATTTTCTAACACTCCCTCACTTGAGGATCGAAATTCTCCCTCAATAAGTATGACCACGTAGAATTTTCATTTTTTTTTTTTTTAAATGGGATGTAAAGTGTATTAGACTGGAGATAGGATTCAAAACAAGATCCAAGAACCACTTGCTTTGCTACCTTGATAAATTTCCATTTATCACAAAAGCCCTAATGCTTACATTACATACATACACATTATGTATATATGTATTAGGGACCTTTTGATAGCTTGGATATTCAAGGAACCCCTACCAGTTTCTGATATATTTGGCATAGGCATACGATTTATGGATAAGACACTGCAAATTGGCTTATCTCAAACCCACACTCATCAAATAAGCAATAAGATTCACTAAAAAAGCACAAAAAGGGGGCACAACCCTAGTACACTAGAAGTATAGAAATGAAGAACATCTCTAATCCAAACTCATTAAGATAGTTCTCATATAAAATGCTGAAGTGAACCCTTTAAACTATATTCAGCATTGCATGTGATATATCTGGCACCAGTTTAAAGGGAAGAGTCAGTGAGCTCAGCATGCATTCTCCACCATGTGCCCATGTATGCATGGTAGAACATATATAGGCACAAATATAGTAGTATTAGCACGTGTCCACTACAGTACACCATTATATATAGTAAGAAATTGAAGAGCAAAGGTTTATGCAGCTCCATCAATTGAGAAATTTACCTTGCATATTGCAATCAAATCATCGAGTATATCATTAATCAATTTGAGGGCTGCGGAGACCCTTTTTTGCCGGGGTGAAATGTCTTTCCATATTGGGATCTCCCAGAATGGAATTGGAGAAACACTCCGATCTTCTGCTTCTCTCAGGACAGTGTAAACGGCCTGGTCTAGCCAGTGAAGCATTTGTACAATAGCAAAATTAATGAAAAATTATTGAAGGTGTGAACTGAAACAGGAATGAACTAATACAAACCGAACATAAGATCAAACCGAAAAGGGCAGGGGGACAATAGAATACCTCAACTATCCCGGCATCATTGGTTAATGAATCAAAATCGTAGTTAAATACTGCCTTGCCAATGATGTCCAATGTCAAACGGGAGAAAAGTGACTCCATCTCTACATCTTCCCCATCAGATGCAGCAGCATCTAGCTTCTTACATAGCCTATCTGTAGCTTGTCCAAAAACACTAATCATAGCAGCTACATACTACAGACGAAAACCCACACAAAGGAAAAGGGAAATCAATGGCAAACAGGTCAACCCTAACAATGACAAAACATTTTTTAAGACCCAAATCAAGGCTCACCTAAGGGTGAGGCAGATCCAAAGTACCAAAACATTATATAAAGTAGGTAATGCACTTGTTAGAAAATTCGTCGGACATAGAGGCATAACCAAAGGCATGCTACTTCCATCCTTGTCCTAGTGTCTTTTTTTTTTTTTTTTTTCACCACTTCAAAGGTAAGCATAGTTTCTTTTCTGATATATTTTATTTTTTACCATGTTTCTTTCTTGAAGAAAATTCCCACTATAATAATTATATCCGCAATTCCTACTGTCATGGATAAATAACCATTTCCCCTATTTCCTTCAATCATGAAATGCTTACTTATAGTCATATAAATTATACTCATCTATTTGCATAGCTACCAACCCCTGCTTACTATGAATATCGATATATAGCAATAAAAAGGTTTAGACAGGCTCTTAGGGAGTGCAATGTCATGCCTCTCTTCGGCTATTAAAAACATTTTACTTTACATAAATTATACAATCGACAAAGAGTAGAAGAATACCAAAAATAACATTAGTAGAAGTGGTAAAAGAGAACATGTTAATAAGCAAGTAACAAAGACTACGACTTTGGATGGAATAGAATAGTAGAAAGAATACATATGCCGACCCTAACTAATTTGTTGAGGATCTAATCCAAAAAAATTGTAAGGCAACTATAATGGATAAATATCCATTATTCCTATATCCTTCAAACGATAGAATGCTTAATTATATAAATCACACTTGTCTATTTGCATAACTAAGAACTACTTACTATGTATACAAATATATAACCCCAAAAGGTTTAGAAGTTCCCTTAGGGAGTGCAATGTCATGACTTGCTTCAGATATTGAAAACATTTAACTTCACATACATTATAGATCAACTCACTAGCATTGTCTAATTTTAAGACTCAAATCAAAAGAAGATGTGAAGGTTGGTTAGTGAAGACCATCATCATCAAATTCACAAATCACTTGAGTTACCTTCTGATGCAATGCTGGAACTATAGTACGTCGTCGAATACGCCATACCTCCCCGTCAGCTGGGATGAGCCCCGTCCCCATTACAAATTCTAGAATTTCAGCCAAGATGCCCTGAAAACCAAGTGTTATCTGCCGCCATGTGTGTGTGTGTGTGTAAGAGAGAGAGAGAGAGAGCCAATTCGATTACCTTTGAATAAGCCTTTGAGTTTTCCCTCAATATATGTTTTGCAATAGAAGGATCTGAAACTATAAGAAATGACTACAACCAACATCAAGGCATCCATCAAAAATCCATAATGGACAAATGACAATAACCACTTGACAATCTAGTAGATTAAAGAAGAAATGTATACATACACAAAAATAAAAACAAACAAACCTTTGGTCCAAAATTCAACCTGAAAACTCCTCCATATGTCAGGAAAAGCTCATACAAGGGGATGAAAAAGGCTTCACTCCGAATGGCACTAATTGCTCCTTTTGCCTCCGGAATCTTTGGACAATCTTCATGGGCATCAACCCAACTAAATAAAAATTCCAGAATCTCACTAGGAACCCCCAACTTCGACAAACTCTTCTTTGCTCCAGATGGAAAACTTGAATCCAAAACAGAAGACAAAAAATAAATAAATAACAATCCCAAAAGAAAAAGAAAAAAAAAAGGCCATCAGTGAAATAAACTTGTATCCAACATGAACATAAATTTTCTTATCATGATTTATGTTCAGATGCATACCCAAGTGAAAATTTGAATTCATGATTAAAATAAGACCAAAGGATTCACTTATTCATATGAAGTCAAAGCTTTCTCCACAATAAGCAAAAATATAAATGGAAGGCCTTGTTATTCTTATCCACGGCCATACAAGCATATATCCACACAATTCTTTAACACAAAAAGGTAAAATAATAAGCAAACACAACGAATTCCCACAACATTAACAATGAAAACAGCCAAAAAGAGAAGCATAGTAAATCCCAAAGCATACCCAGATTGCTGCACAGTAAATTCTCCAGAGGTAATCCGAGCAGACAACTCGGTACGGCGTTTCTCTTCCTGCAGCTTCTCAACGCTTTTGACTCCACTGTCCACTGAATTAGGGTCTCGACCATTGGAAGAAGAGCATATGATTGTAGATAAACCATACAAACCTGCAAAAACTACACGCTCAAAACAAAGAGAAAATATATACAAAAACTATTAACAGAAAGAAACATTAAAGGCTTGCTTAAAGGGAACTGACCTATACGTCTTTTGGGGTATGAAGAGAAAGATGGGGTAGTGGGTTTGGACCTGTAGAAATGAAGAGTTTTGGCGGAGAGAGATGGTGGGGCATGAAGCAAAGGAAAATGAGCAGCCATTGAAGACTGCCTGAGATGATAGATATGAAGATGTGCTTTTGTTGGTTGAGAGAGATGAATTAATTGCTCTTCTTACCTTAAACTTAATAGAGCAAAAGACTGAACGGAGAGGGAGAGAGAGAGAAGAAAAATGAATGAATATTTTAGTATCCGTTTCGCGGATCCACGTTTGCTTTTTTTTTTTCTTCTTTTTTTTCAGCCGCATGTTTGGACTTTTCTGTAGTGAACAGTATATCATGCACTTCACGAGTTCCACCGACTTCACTTTTCAACAACTTTTTCATTAAAAATGGATTCCATGGTACTATTTACATATTTAAAAATTATTTTGCTACAGTGTTTTCAGTTTTCAATTTTTGCAAAATAAGCTCTATCCAAACGGACCTTTAGATGATAAAGTAAAGCGTATTTTTTTTCCAAATAACCTTAAATATCAAACCATTTAGTTAGTTGTCACGTTTCAAAACAATGTGAAAAACTAGTATCTTGAGTGTCTAAAACTCGAGTTCCAAGATAAAACTCAAGTTTCTAAGTGTCGATTTGTAAGTGGTGGGAGGTGATGTGGAACTCGAGTTTTTAAGACTCGAGTTGCACCATTTGATTTCCCTTCTTCTTCCTTGCGTTTGTTCGTGTTCTTCTGTGTTCTTCGTCGCTGGTCGCTCCACCTAGCATTCTTCTCCAGCCAAATCGCCTACCCAGCGTCTCTTCGTTCTTTCTTCAGATCTTCTGTGGGTTCCTCTTCGTCTTCGTCTTCAATTTCTTCAGAATCTCAGATCTTCATCGTGTTCTTCAGATTCATCTTCTTCTTCTATGGAACTCGAGTCTGTAAGACTCGGTTTTGCTTTTTAGAACTCGAGTCTTATAGACTTGAGATCTATGTGGCTAAATTCGTACACGGCAGCAGTAGAAATCGAGACTTTCAAACTCGAGTTCCATCATCGATCTCGAGTTTTCAAAACTCGAGATGCTAGTTTCTAGAATCCTTCCCAATGTATGTTAACTTATCATATATTTTCCCCTCACTGTGCTAATTTGCAAAATCCCTCAAAGTAAAGCCGAACGTTGGGTTTGTCTCTTTAACTACTAAAAGACAATTTGGGAATCTTTTTTTAAGTGGACTTTTTTTTTGGATGAATTTTTTAAGTGGACTTTCTTACTTCTGTTGGGATTCTTTGAGATAATTGGAGCACTACCATAAGGTGTGCTAAATGATAAATGTATAACATTTAGCACACCAAACACTAAAAATATTGCTTCATCAGATTTCTTAAATGTCAAAAATTTTTGGCATAAGCTACAGTGCAGTTATATCTTTGGAATAGTATAGTCAAGTATGCTATAATATTTGGGTAATTTTTTATTATACTTTCTCTCTCTCATTAATAAAATATCATATCTCTTCTCACTTTCTCTTTCTCTCTCTCGTCCCATCTCCATGGTCATCCCTCTCCTTTCTCCCTCTCACTTACACTCACTCTCCCTCCTCTCTCCGCTACACACCTTGCCTAGGACGAAGCCTCCTTTACGCCAACAACCAACATGACTCGACAACACCATTGGGTTGTTTCTCTTTGCATTCTTTTTCTAATTATGGTTTGTTAGTTCTGATAATAAGTTTTTTGTTGTAGGTGATTTTAGTGGGTGGCAAATGGTGGTTAGTGGTGGTGGGTTTGGGGTAGTTGTGGCCCTTGTGGGTCCTAATCTAGTTGCAGGTTTTGATTTGGTGGTGGGTTGGGCTATGGGTGCTAGGTCTCAGTTGGTGGGTTTTGTGTATTGTATTAAAGCTTGTGGTTTGCTAGGTTTTTAATTGTAGCTTGGGTTGATTTTGGTGGTTGTCTGGTGATGGCCATGGTCAAGGTCGACCCAACATTATTTGGGGCTTAAGGTGAAAAATTTATGTGGGGCTTTTAATATGTAAATATTAATTAAACAAAATTATTTAATACTAATTAAATCAAGATTAATTTGATACATTAAATACATAATTTGATGAACATTACCAACTAAATTTCATATAGAGAATTGAATATCATAGTTGAACTATAAATATTAATATAAAGAAATATACTATTAAAAAAAACTTTATTTTGGATTGATAGGCCAAAAACGAATTGACCCCTTGTAATAAATTAACCAATTAATTTAGCCAAGTGAATTAATTAAGTTAATTAACATACAAACGCGTGGTAGCACAAACAAATCACCAATAAACTAATTATGCAGCGGAAAATAAATAACACAGTGATTTGTTTACGAATGGGGAAAACCTAACGGCAAAAACCCCATCGGGTGATTTTCAGGTCACCACTCCCGAAATTCCACTATTATCAAAACAAGCGGTTACAAGTAAAGGAATCCCAGTACCTTATACCAACCTACAGTTGAACCTTTACCCCAATACTCAATTGGACTTGTTCTATAGTGACAATTTCCCCTTTCGATGCACGGCTCCTAAGTACGTGACTAACCAATACGCGAATCCCAGTATGCGACTTCAATCACCAACTAGAGAAGGTTGTTGGCTGCAAAGTTCTTCAGTTCATCCCAACGATGAAGATTAAGAAGATGTTTGTTCACAAAACCCTACGGTGCACATACACAACAACTTCTTCACAAGAATGATGAACAGGGGCAAAACTTTGTCTCTGGTTACAAATTGCTTGAACAAACTTTGCTCAACACTTGTGCAACTTGTGTACACTTTGACACCCTTAAAATAATCCTTTTATATGTCTAGGGTTAGAAGAAAAGAAAGCCCAAACACATAATCCCAGATTAGAGTCAAAACAGAACTGGAATTTTGTTTTTCACAAAGCTCGATAGATACCTGTCTATCGAGATGCTGTCGAGCAGCTGTCGAGCCACGGGACTGGAACAGTTTCTTAAGCTCATTGTCGAGTTTTAATGAATAGCACTTCTTCAACTTGAATCTTGGATAGACTTGCATGTCTTCAACACTTGATCTTGAAACACAGTTTCTTGAAGTATTAAACACATCCTAGATCTACCCAAATACAAGTAAATTGCGTTTTGTCAAGAGATAAACCAATTACATAAAATAGTGACATATATTCCTAACAAGTGAATCACATATGTCCTAACATGGATATATAACGATACATAGTTAAGTAAAGTTAAAATCTAATTTTTAATTTTATATCTTGTTTTTAAGAGAGGGAGATAGATATTATTTGGTGTGTGGTTTTGAAGGATATCAGTTTACAAAAATTAAAGTCTCAAACTATTAGGGGAGATTAATTTATAATTGATGATTTAACACATTTGCAACATTTTTTGAAACATTTTAGAGTTTCAATTGGGTTAGAGTTCTATTGGTCGCATACATTAAAAGTCTTAATAGAAATGAAAAAGGAAAAATGTGCTAAAATCACTATAAAATGTTCACAATATGATGTGATATTGACTCTCATTGATGAAATTCATCAATCTAACTAATGAATGTTTAAATCACTTTTTTGTGATTAGTCAAATAGCAATTTATAAGTCAATAGTAAAATTTATAGTATCCTTAACATCACCAATAAAAAAAATGCACAACCTTTAAAAAATATATAATTTAATAAAAATTTAGGCATTTAACCATTGGAAGTGGGGCCTTTTTCCCTAAGGGGAATTGTTTTTAGGTGGGGCCTTAGGCCTAGGCCTTGGGCCAGCCCTGGCCATGGTGGTGGTTGGATTGTTGGGTTTTTTGTTTGTTTTTGTTTTTGTTTATACTGTAGGAGTTATTATTTTAAGATATTTTAATGTTTTGTAATCTTAAAATAAAAAATCTAATGTAGAGTGTATTGTAAGGTGTGTTAAAATATATAAAGTAACTTTTTAACGTGTCAAAAAATAGCATTTCTTTAGCATAGTTGATGCTGATGCTCTTAGATACCGGTGTGTTGTGAACTAAACAAGCCCCAATGCCCAAAACCATCCAAAAGGTTTGTTGCAGTTCTATAGAAACTAGTAGCTAACCAATGCCATGCATGGGAAAGCTATTATGTATGAAGTTGTAAGCAATTTTTTGTCTCTTCCTTGTTGATTGTACATTAGATTCTCAAAATTTCCTATCCTTGATATGAAACATTAAATTATGTAATGAAAAATAGAAATCAAACTTAAATTAAAATTAAAATTAAGATTCCAATCCTTAACATTCTCAATTATCCAATAAATGTATGAAACACAACTTTAAAAAACAACTTAATCAATATTTCAAATAAATTGAAAGACAACTTTAAAGTATTCTTTGTATTTTCTTCCTTTGTTGCTTCGTAGTAGTCACTAAATAACCCCTTTTGTTTTCCTTTATTACATATGTTGGTTTGAGTTGTACATTACTTTCAACATCAACGTTTTGAAGGTGGCGTCTATAATCTCTTTCTATAGAGACATGAAAAATCCCCTTGAGATAAGTTTAATGGGAGTTGGTTATTCAAGGAGTTAGGGCCCGACCACTTTAATAAAGAGTTACTAAAGTTTGTATTTAATGAAATTAAATTTCATAAAATATATGAATAACTAAAGGATTAAATCGAGGACTCAAGGAATAAATAGTGACTTACAAAGTGACAATTTATTATGACTTTGTTTATCATAGATGTTTCATGGAGATGTCAAATGATATTATATTAGGGTCTTGGGATATAATTTATTAATAAGGCCTAGAGTGCAATTATATTTCCTTACTGGTACTTGTTATATAATTAATGGTAACTTTGGACTTGTTAAGAGTTAATGGAAGCCCAAAACCCTAGAGCTAACCTTATTTGTCCCTTTGGTCTCATCTTAAGCCACATACTAAAGCCCAATAAGGCTGGCCCAAAAGGCTAACCCAATTAGATAATCGGTTGTTTATTTAATAAGAGCTATTAAATAAAATAACTGTCTTTGGCAATTAAAACGTATGTACAATTAAAAGAAGAGAAAATTGCTTTCTCTTTGTTCTCTCTTGAACACAGTTTTCAACAAAGAAAAGTATATACATAAGAATTGATTGAGAGACCACACATCCTGGGCATAATGTAAAATTGTGATGAAGATTGTAGGTCTTCTCAGGATACAATCTATTTATTGTTTTTGATTTTCACTAAATCAAGGAAAGCTTTCTATTTTGTGTTTTAGAATTCAAGGTTGTATGTTATCTCTCATGAATAAAATAGATTCTTGTGTTGCTTTCCCTGCTTGTTATGCATGAGATGGAAAATTATGTTTTCCAACACTTGAATCTTAGATTCTTGGTTGGTAGTCTCCATTAATGCAATTGAAACCGATCTTGAAGGGCGCATGTGAAATGCACCCAATTTGTGCATAAACCCGATGCCCTCCGCATCTAGGAATCGTTCCATGCTTCTGCTTCCATGTAATAAGAGGCAATGAAAACCATGCGACGTGGTGGTGTGTTGTCTAGAGCAATGAATTCATAAAGCTTGATAAGTCATCGAAAAAGATCTCTGCCTTTGAAATAAAACTCCATGAAAACTCGATAAGTTGCAATGGATTCAGTCATCTCAATATCGATGGCTCTGATGCCACTTGTTAGGAACTTAGTGGTTCCAAATGGTTATGGGTAAGAATTGTAGGGGAATGTATGAGAATTGCATGGAAATTGACTTAATTTGAGGTAGTCACCATCCATAGAGAAACTATTCTATTGGCCCACATGGTTTTATCCTAATGGTTCTATTATTCCCCATGTGTATTAATAATTTCAATATATGTTAAATGTGATTAACATGCTTGAAATTGTAACTAACTAACCAACTAACTAACTAAATACAACATTACAACAATTATTATCTATATACCTATAGGGGTTCCTCACAGAAAATGTTCAATATTTAGAAACTAGTGTTCAATCCTTTGTCTCAATTGTTAAATCCTTTGATACTGAACTCTCTTTAAAGGCTTGAAAGTTTATCATTACTCTAGTTATTGCAACCGTAACTACATAATGTATATTTTCAACCATGAAACTTGTCAAAACAAAATTTTGTAACAAGATGGAAATGAGTTTTTAATGACAACTTTAATCGGTTAAAGTTAATTTGTAAATAAATAATCCTTTTTTTTACATAAGATTTTTATTATAGTCATTTTGGCCCCTTTTGGATGGATTTTTTTGCTTTGCCGTTAAGCACCTTTTGCTTCTAGTGTTTCTAACAGAGATGTGCAGGGCCCAAATATATGTTTCTCAATTATCGAGTTAAAAAAAAAAAAATAAATAAAACTTCTTCAAATTATTGTGGAGAAATTAACCGAGTCAAATGAATTACAAAAGGAAAAAAGTTAACAGTCTTATAAGGACATGTATAATTGCATTGCCTCGTAAGTACTTTCCATATATAATTAAGCATGTTCTGAGCCTTCTCCAATCCGTCCTTCTTAGTTTTTCCATTTATAATTAAGCGTGTTCAAAGTGTAAGACTACTAAAAATTTAACTTTACCACTGCACACCCTTGGTGCAATGGTCACTCCACAGGTATAAGTGCTTGTGGAGTGTGGGGGGCAAGGGCCGGGGTTCAAGTCTTAGGAGAGAGCTTCACACACATGTACATTTAGATTAGACTAGAGTAGAATTCTATCTTGTATATATTAAAAAAAAAAAGGTTTAACTTTACTCTGTTTTGCAGAATTCTACCAATTGTTTATTCGTAATGGATTGAATGAATTCGACGAAGAGGTTATAAATCCCTAAAGATAGTAGAAACCATTATCGACTATTAAATCAAATTTACAATGAAAAATAGAAATGGAATTTTTTTTTTTTTTATATAGAGTAAATTGCAAATTACACCCTTAAAATTTGGGGGTGATTGGATTTTATACTCTGAAGTTTCAGAATTTGGATTTTACTCCCTATAGTTTGGAAATGTTTGGATTTTACACCTTTACGTTTCAAAATTTGGATTTTACCCCTATATTTTGGGAGTGTTTGGATTTTACTCTCTAAAGTTTTAGGGTGTTTGGATATTATACTCTGTTGATGCCCACTTTTGACAAAAGGGCCCAATGGCAGAAAATGCCCAACAATATGAAAAAGATGGGGAGAGAAAATAGTAAAGTAAAGACTAGTAGGCCAGAATGACAGGAATAATGGTCAACAGACCCACAAAAATAATAAGTGGCCAAGAAGGAGCAAATGGGCCAAGAAAACCCAAAGAATGAAAGTAGTAAACCCATGGGAATAGTAAGAGGTAGAAAAGACGTAAACGGACCGGGGAAGCCCAGAAACGAATTAGTAAATTCGTAGGGTTGGCATAAAGGCCAATAAGCCCGAAAGGTAATAAGAGGTAAGGATGTGGTAATTGGCTGGGGAAGCCTAAAGGATTTAGCAAAAACTCATGGGAGTGAAAGAGGTAAGGAAGAAGACAATGGGTCGAGGAAGCCTGATGAATGAAATGGGCCGAGGATGCCCAATGAATGAAATGGGCCGAGGAAACCCAAGGCATGGAATTGGTTGGCCTAGTAGAAAAGCTGGCCAGTGAAGCCTAAAAGATGAAAGAATATAAGAAATGGACTGGCAGGACCTTCAGCCCATAAGCCCAGAGGTAACAACAAAATAAGTGATATCATAGCAGGAGCAGTGCAGTGGCATGGCAGGAGCCCTAGCCAGCCCATGGACATAGGACAAAAAGGGACATGGGCCACGTAGGAGGGAGAGGGCCCACATCCAAACAATGCCCAGTCCAAAGAGGAGATGGAATGCAGAGAACGAAAGCCTAAAGGCCCATGTATCATTCACGTTGCAAGAGTTAAACAAATACTAGAACGTGCAGCAGAATCAGACAAACGCAGAGGTAATGGCAAATGCGTGAAGGCTAGAAAAGTAAATGATTCAAACGGAAGTGAAGCATGCACACAGGGCTCAGGCACTACCTACTGTGGTCTGCGGTGGAGAAAAGGGAGGAACCTATTTTGGGGTTCCTGCTCAAACTCTTTTGGGGTTCCCGCTCAAACTTTTTTGGGGAAAGATGTTCTACTGGGATGACATCTCACCCAAAAGAAGTAAACATGAGCTAGAATCACTAGATGCATGTCACAGAGGTAGGTAAGGGAGATGTTTAACCCTTATCCAAATGAGAGTATTAAGAGAGGTAAGAGACAAAACAAAAACCATTTTTGTTTGGGAATGAGGCATGGTGCAAGCCTGCACAGTGCAATGGTAGTGGCTGGGCAGCCGGCAGGCCAGTAGGTAGTATTGGAAGGACGCCCACAATGAGCCAAAAGCGGTTAAGGGGTAAAAATGGTAAATCCTGTCATAACAGCCAGTATAAAAGGCCATAGGCGTGAACAATGAAAGAAAAGAGGAATAACAACAAACAATAAAAGAGAGATAGAAAGAAAGAAAAGAAAGCAGAGCAAACAAAGAAATAAAAAAGAAAAGGAAAGATACAGAAATCCCAAAGAAAGGAAGAAACATGAGTGCTAGGAATAGAGGCATACATCAATAGGCTACCCATTTCTCTCTCTCTCAATAGACCCACTCTCTGATAAGCTAAGAACTCACGTTTCAGCCATCTAGGTCCTTTTTACCAAGTGTGTAATCTCTACAACAGGAATTCCCTCTAAGGTTACCCACATTGTAGATCGGCTCCCTTTTTGGGCTTGTGTCCACTGAACAGCTAGGCCAATTCTTTTAGTAGATGAATCCTATTTTGGCTAATAAATGACTAACTCGTTATCCCACTGCTAGACTGTTTGCCGTAATCTTGTTATTCGTGATTATATTTCTTTACTCTCCCTTGTCATGTTATTTATGTATTATTGTTAATTAGTAGAAATGTTTTAGTTATCTTGCCGCATCGTGCTTTCTGCTGAAACATCTGTAACAGTCGTTCCTACTATGAACTCGCGGTACATCTAAGGCTCTTACCAGGGCGTGTCTATGTAGGGATGACCTAACTTGTGCACAATCTGGCCTAAGGTGTGTTTCAGTTAAGCCAGTCCCTGACTCTCCTACTTTAGAATCACCAAACGTGGTACAATAGGAGAAGTCCAGCTTAAAACACAAAAAAGGCCCACCATATTCAAATTGGCGACTTCATTAGGGAGTTGGGAAAAAGACAGGGAAAGCAGATAAAGCCCTCGCAAGTTATGCCCCCAAGATCAAAGACGACGAAACATGAGTATTGTACCATCACAGGTAGAATCAAGGCCAGCCATGCCTCACCAGCCTAATCAGGCAGAGGTGTTAATGGAGCGGGGGTTGGGCCACAACAGTAGCAAAGAATTCCCGTTGACAATACCAACTTCTTTATTGAGGTACTGCAGTCTGTGTAGCATTCCTAACAGCAGCTAATGGAAGAGATTCGCCAGCTGAAGGCGGACAAGACTAAAGAGAAAGGAAGCCAATATGACCCAGAGCATGTGGCAGATAAGGAAGAAACCCGTGTAGGTGGTGGCCTACAGAACGTAGAACAACATTTCATTACAATGGCCGAAGTTGCAGCACTTTTAGAGCAAGAAAGGGCTAAGGTGCCCAAGGAGAGATTCTACGCACGAAGACCTTCTTATCCACTGAGGATACTCAGCAAGCCATACCCTGAGAGATATGAACCGCGAACTTTCGCACAATACGATGGCAGAAGGGGAAGTGCTATTGAGCACGTGAGTAAGTTTATTGACACCCTCAGTCCCTATGCAGCAAACGAGGATTTGTGTCTTTGGGAGTTTTCTAAATGCCTTTGTGATGGGGCGTACACCTGGTACACTAGCTTGAAACCAGGATCGATCCCGATGTGGGATGATATGGTAGACGTGTTCTGCACCAAGTATTTTCACAGAGAAGAAACAGTAACATTTTCAACTTTGCAAGGAACTAAGCAAAAGAATGGTAAAGACTTGATAGAGTACATCAAAAGGTTTAGGCACATAGCCTTCGATTGCTATGATCACTGTGAAGAAAAGATGTTGGTGGAAATATGCATGGGAAACATGATCATGGAATACAAAGCTGTCCTGGAGAACTTGGAAATTTCACAATTCAAGTAGTTGCTGCAAAAAGCTAGAAAGATCGCTCAATTAATCAGGTCGAGTTCTAACAAGCCCAAGGAGCGGAGATCCATGCCATAGGCGATGGCAGTATTCACCGGTGAGAAAAAGAGGAAGTTAGATGGAAAGGAGTACGAGAACCCCTCGCCAATACTCTGTACACCAACGAAGCTATATGTGCTTCTGGATAAATGGATCGCAGATGGGGTTTTCAAACCCAATTAAGTTTCTAGAGAACTCATTGAAGAAGAACGGAGGGACCCACATTTTTGCCGTTTGCATAATTATGTGTTGAATCCTACCGCGGAATGTTGGGCACTCCGCAGACTAGTGCACCGCAGAATCAGAGAGGGAACTTTTGAGTTGTCCTAGCCAAAAGTGCAGAGGAACCCACTCCCGAACCACAAGGGGAAGGGAGTAGCAGTAGTCGTTATTTGCGTAGATTTAGGAGAGGATGAAGAAGAAAGGCCAGCTCTGCCTACCACAGCCATTACCATCTTGCAAAAAAGTTTTTGGTTTAAGAACTTGTTTGATCAACTGGAACTTACAGCCAACGAACGAAGAATTGCCACGGAGGCTTTGGAAAGTGTTGCCTTAGGAATGAGAGTAGAATGTCTCGCGGCGGAAACTAGAGCTAACAGAGTATTTCTACAAGATACCAATGAGATTACTTTCAATGATGAAGTCATGGAAATAGGATACTCAAACCACAAGAGGCCCCTTTACTTGGCAGCCACCATTAACCAAATCCCCATTAAGAGAGCCCTAGTTGATATGGGCGCTTTGGTGAATCTCATCCTGCTTAGCACACTACAAGTAGTAGGAATTTCAAAAAGCAAGATGCAGGGATGTCCAATGGAAGTAACGAGGTTCGGAGGAAGAGGTAAGTATACCGCAAGCCATATTCAGCTATGGCTGAAAGTGGGACCAATAGCCTCCTTAGCTAGTTTCCATATGGTGAAAACAAAAGTTTCATATCATATATTATTGGGAAGACCATGGTTGCACAAGCACTGTCTAGTTCTGTCTACCTATCACCAGTGTGTGAAGGGGAGATTGAATGGCAGGATGATATAGATAGCAGAGAACCCATCGCCATTTGAGCAAGCAGAGGCCCATGTAAGAGACCGGGGAAAATTAGGTCTCTCAAAAAAGAGAGAGATTTTTGAGTGCTTTTTAAGGCACCTCTCTTTTTGGGTAAGTGGTGTGGAGTCGCCACTTATTTTTATACAAAAAATAAGAAAAACTAAATACAACATGACTGAATAGCATCCTTTCATTGATTGAATAAAAAAATTACATAATTGAAAAATTGAAAATTACATGGCTTTGGGTCCTAGTTACAATCTACCAAAAATACATAGCTTCTTGTCCTAGTTACATTCTACCCAAAATAAAAATAAAGACAAGACTTAGATCTACTTATCCAAAGACCTAAATTCGAAGGCTAGGTTACAGAATGAGAAGGTGTTAGGCACCCATTCTGCCCAGACAGAGTCTGGCCTTCTAGACTCTTGTGACCTATGTACCCTTTTTATGCATGCTATGAATGATATGTTGAATATGTGACAAAAAAATTAAATTACACAAATTTATTTATGAATTCATTCTCTTCCTTGTTAAAAAAAGAAATTCAGATCTGCTTTAGTGATAAAAAATTTTTTTTGAGTTTGGTTCATTAAATTACTAGATCTATTTTTAATGATTTAGAAATACGGCCTTTGATTTATAAAAGATCAGATTTGTTTTTTAAGGACTAAAAAAATGGTTTTTTGATGACAGAAAAACCAAATCTATTTTTATATGTTTAAAAAATATGGAAAAGATTTTTTTATGAAGAGAATTTTACTCTTAACATAAATTTATGCATTATGAAACAATCAAAACAAAAATAACCATAAACACAATCATACATAATCTTTTTCTTTGTTTCAAAATCTGCAAATATTAAAAGAATCAAATATGTATCTAAGAAAGATACAAATCAGTTTTTGATTTGAGAAAAATTCAAATCTGCATCTAATAAAGATGCAAATCCATTTTTGATTAAGAAAAATTCAGATCTACATCTAAGAAAGATACATACCCGTTTTTATTTGAAAAGAAAATCATATCTGCATCTAAGAAAGATGCAGATTTGTTTTTTTTTTTTTTGTTTTTGTTTTTGTTTTGTTTAAGAAAAATTCGGATCTACATCCAAGAAAGATGCAGATCCGTTTTTATTTAAAGAAAATTTCAGATTTACATCCAAGAAAGATGCAAATCCATTTTTGATTAAGAAAAATTCAAATCTACATCCAAGAAAGATGCAAATCCGTTTTTTATTTAAAAAAATTCAGATCTACATCTAAGAAAGATGTAGATCTGTTTTTGATTTCAAGAAAAATAATTGGATATATGTAGATAATTGAAATTAAGAAAGAGATTGTAACAATTATTTATAAGAAATTCAAGATCATGCTTTAAACAAAACAACAGCTAATGAATCATGATATGGATAAAAAACATGCATCATCATGAACAAAAAGCATAAAAAAGAATAGGGTGATTGAAAACAACCTTTTGCATGAGCACTCCTTGTTCTTGAGAGGATGTTTTAGGGTTCAAAGAAACTTATTCAATTACTTTTGAAACCTAAAAACCCTAATTTTCGCAGCAAATATCAGAGAGGATCAGCAAATATCAGCAATTTGAGAGCCTCAAAATGTATGCCTCTCAGAGCGTTAAAAAAAATATTGAATTATGAGATTTAGTCTCTATTTATAGAGGCTAGAAGACTCTAAAAAAATAGGCACGGATGATTAGGATGCGAATCCGGACGCATCCTGATGCAAATCCGGACGCATCCTTCTGCGAAAAGATCGAAAAGGGTGTGCCTTATCGTCACTTGAAGGGAGTTGGGCCAAAGCCCAAAAAGAGCCAATTCGGCACTTTTAAAGTGCCGTTTGGCACTTCAAAAGTGCTGAATGGTGCTCTTGGATGCTGGACGTTCTTTCGTGTTCAAGTGCGTTTTGGACTCTCTTTTTAGGGTTTTTTGATCCGGTCCTTGAACCTAGACGTGTTTTCATCCTTCGTCTATGATTTTTATCTCTTTTCTGGATAATTCAGGCTTTTTCAGGAATAATTATCTTGTAGATAAATACCCAAAAATAAATCTTGATAAAGTTCAGATTATCCACAATTTTATTATTATCCAATCATCCTTTTTATTCCTATGCATGCAATACTATTTTAAAAAATAATTATCAACCAATCACAAAATTATTTAATTAATTTTAATTTTTTAA
Source organism: Quercus tomentella (assembly GCA_028535165.1). Taxonomy (NCBI): domain Eukaryota; kingdom Viridiplantae; phylum Streptophyta; class Magnoliopsida; order Fagales; family Fagaceae; genus Quercus; species Quercus tomentella. The sequence continues at coordinate 50,791,966 of JAPQVY010000133.1, read as the reverse complement.
CCAATCAAAATTAATTTTAATTAATCATGTGTGGTCGACTCTACCTAGACACAATGTATGCTGATCATGCAAACTTGATTATGCGATATCTTTCGATCTGATGGTCCGATTTGGAAACAACAGACCATTTCTCCCTTTTACCCCCCTTTCCAAAGGCTTCACCAATTGTTTTTGGCTTGTTATAAGCATCCCTTCAGGATTGCCCATTAAACCATTGTTTGGCCAGCCATTACCACTACTGGGTGAACCCAATGCATTCTCTTTCGTCCACTACCCATTCCATGACCAAACCTTTCTTTGTTTGATCTTGCTCTCGCCCTTCCTTTCTTGCCTTAATGAATAGGGGCTTGGGTCTCTCACTACCTACCTCTATAGCATGCATCGGGTGGTCTCAGCCATCTACCACCTCTTTTAGGCTAAATGTCATCCTAGCAGGGCATTTTTCCAAAAGAAGCTATGGCTAGAAACCCAAAATAGACTCTTTTCCCCTCACCACCAAACCACACCCTCTGAATTCCTTGACCGCGGGCCCACCTCTCCTGTATTGGCTGGGTACAAGTGGGTGGTGCTTCGACTCTTGTGCTTATTCCACTATCCTTTGCATTTGTTTTCTTTCGTTCCCATGCCGTTTCTGCCATGGTAGACTAGCCATGTTTCGTTCTGTTGTGTGTCTCTTTTACCCATACTTATCTTTTACGAAAAAGGGGTAGGGGCTTCTGGGTTTGCCTTATTTCTTCTCATTCCCTCATGGGCTCGCATGTTTTCTTGGCATAAGTTCTTGCCAAACAAATTCTTTAGGCTTTTGTTCTTCTTTCTTATTTCCTCGGGCCCACTGGCCTCCTTTTCTCTTCTTGATGTGGTCATGGGCTTGTTGGCCCATTGGTTTTTTTACTTCTTCCTTTGGGCTCTTATAGATCATTTACTTTACCTTTACCTCTTTTGTGCCTATGAGCCTGCTAGCTATTATTTCTTTCCACATTGACCCATTGGGTTTTTACCTCTTTTCTCGGATTTTCATAGCCCATTTACTTTACTTTTACCTCTCGTTGTGCCTATGGGCCTGCTAACTATTACTTCCTGCCATGTTGGCTCATTGGACTTTTACCTCTTTTCTTGGGCTCCAATGACCCTTTTACTTCTATCATGTTTCTTTCATTCTTTTCCTCCATCTTCCTTCACTATTTGGTTTTTTTTTTTTAATTTTTTTTATTTTATTTTATTTTTTGCTGTTGGACTTTTTGTCGAAAACAAGTAATAACACCTAACAGCATCAATATAAAAATCATTTTGCCAATTCTTAAGGTCCAAAAAGTGGGGCCTGAGGAAATTTGAATGTACATCTTATTGGTGTTAGGATATGTGCCCTTTAAATCCTATTGTATGATTCTATGTATGACATTATGTGTGATATTATGTTGTGATTAATAAAGTTGTTTTATTATTATCTAAAATAATGGTAACATGAATATTTAGACATTATCATATAGTTCATGAGATGCATAATATGTGATTTATGCGATTTAGTCACAGAAGATATAAGTAACAAGTTCTTTGTAAACTCAGAATTTTAGTTCATAGTCGGTGATGAAATTGGGCATTTCATCTGTGAAGACTATAACATATCAACTAAGATGATTTGTCTTGATCATGGAAGTGGAAACTTCTAGTTGATATGTTGATATGTTTTTTAAGTGTTAAGACATATTGAACTGGATCGCTGTGAGATTTACTATTCTACTGATGACTGTTAAATGAATAATAAATCTCACGACTTCTATTTACATCAACTCTTAATTTTGTTGATATCGTATTTTGTTCGCCCTCGATTTGCATGCCGAACCCTGAAAAACCCAAAAATATTGTTTTCTCTCCATGGGATTGCGAGAACATTCAGAATGATGTGGCGCAACCCGTTTGGACACCGGAGCACCCAAAGTGCCTTTTCCAGCTAAAATGATCAAAATGCCCCTAGTCAACCTAGGGATTGATCGAAGGTCAAACAAGGTCAAAATCCACACAAAATAACACATTTCATAGTTATCATCAAACTCGAGCTTCTCGAAGATTTTTAGCCACTTTGACCCGAAGTTGACTTTGGGTGAGCCTAAAAACCCTAATTTTAATCCGGCTGTCAAAACGGGTTGAAACTAATGTCATTGCGAAGATTATCAAATTCTCATACCAACGACTATTCATGGGTCAAAATCGGAGTTAGAACGGCTGAGATATCACGAAAACCGAGTTAACGCACCAATTGATGCATAACTTTTGATCTGATTGTTGGATTCCTAAGTTTTACCCCTTTTTGGAAACTAAAAATCAAGATCCTTCCAAGGGTGTCAATATCAACGCGATTAGAGGCCTTTTGAGGCCGACGGTCCTTGAAGAGCCGTCGACAGCCCTGCAAGGGTGTCGCCTCGAAAAACGCGTCAGGCTATAAATAGCCCCAAGCACCCCTTAAACCAAAGGAGGAGACCACTTTTCTGGGTTTTTGCTCTTTGCCTAGACGATTTCTGAGCTTTTTTTCCTCTCTTCCAAACACATAAAAACACACAATAAACACATCAAAACCTCTTGATTCTTCTCTCTTCACCAAAAATACAAGGTATTGTTCTTATACCTGATCTTCTTCTCCTTGGTTCTCTCTTCACTTGGGATGCATTGCCATGATGCCGGTTGCTTTGTGCACACCTTTCCCCTTTTCTGCTTTGTGCGATGATATGCTTGCCATGTTTGTTGTGCCACCTGTTAGCTTTTTGTGCATCTTTACACGCTTACTTACATGTCCATGCATGAGTCTTGCTTGTTAATGTGTTGCCCATGCTTCAACACAATAAAGTTATGGATATTTGATCCAAACCTACATTTGTCCCTCGTGGACACCACCTTTTGTTTGCTTTCTTGTTTGTTTGCCCTTTTGCTTGTTTGCTTGTTATCTTGCTTATTTGCCTTCTCGCTTGTTTGCTTGCATCCTTGTTTCTATGCTTGCCATGTCTACATGCTTGTCTGCTTTATGCCTCTTTCATACACTCTTTGCACCTTTTCCTTCCATTGCTTGTCTGCTGGTTTCTTGTCTTTGCCTTTGCATGTACACACATGGAGCCAAGACGCTTGGAGCTAGGGCACGGTCTCTAGGGCACAAGCAAAAAAGGGCGTGGGTGCGAGCACGTAGACTTGAGCTGAGCGGCTACAGTCAGTAGGTTTAGGAGTTTAGTTTCTACCTTTCGGTTATGTACTCTATTTAAACTCCCTTCTTTCTTCCCCCCTTTCTCTCTTAGATGGTTTGTATTAGGTATATCATGTTGTGTACCATTCGTCCCCATCTCTAGAGCATGGCGAACTTTGTTTATTTTCCTGCACTTATATTTTGGGCTGTGTTCTAGGGATGTAGACATTTACTTTCCTACACTGTGTGCTTGCATTGTGCATGATGTATGTATATGTATACTTGCTCCTCCTTCCGGTGTGATTGTCACAGTCCATGTCACCTAAGGCAAGCGATGCCTAAATTCTGCTACGAAAGTAAGGTGACTTATCGCCAGATTTTCGCAGTAGAAATCTAGCACTTTGCTCGAATGCCTTAGGAAAGCATAGATTGAGACCACACCCACTCAAAAGCCAAACCTCAAAGCCCCATGCATGCAAAGCTCCAAAAGCCAATGCCGAAATCATGTTTTTACTGCCAATCTCCAAAAATTAAGGTTTTATCAAAATTAAGGACTGTCCTTGGATAGGCGTTGTGGGGTGCCTAACACCTTCCCCACATGTAACCAAATTTCCGGACCTAAGAATCAAGATTTTTTGCCATCCACATCAGATTAGGAAAGAACGCCATTTTTCTTAATTTAGGATCAGTAATAAAATCAACTAGAAACAGGTGACTAATCACACCTTAGAAAAACCCAATGATTGGTGGCGACTCTACTCACATTTGGTAATCCCTTAAAACTTGGCCCAGATTCTTGCCATAAAACCAAAGGTAGACCTACCTTCCTCCACCGAAAGAGAGAGAGCACTCGAAGCTCTGCGCGAAACACACACACACCATATATACTAAGAGGGGCCCTCTAATAGGGCCCTGCGTGTGTGGGAGCTGTCGCCACGGTGGGTGGTCGAACGAGGGTGGCGGCGGTTTTTCTGCTTTTGCCTCGATTGAGGCCAAGCGTCAACAAATCATAAGAGAATAATAAACCTGATCATGAAGTGTAGGTTGCTTTGATATATCAGGAGTGAGATCTAAAGACACGATCAAAAATCTCAATATATTGGGCAACCACATTTAGTGTTGAAGGAATATATATTCTCAAGATGGAATTCATAATCTCTTAACGGAGATATAAAATATTCCATTGAGATAAGTTTAATGGGTTTGGTTATTCAGAGTGTTAGGCCTAACCACTTTAATAAGGAGTTACTAAAGTATATATTTATGAAATTGGATTTCATAAATATATGATGAATAACTTAAAGGATTAAATCGGGTACTCAAGGATTAAGATGTAGTAATCTTCAAAGTGGCAGTCAAAATACATGATTTTGTATTACTACGAATATTTTATAAAGAGGTTGAATGTATAATAAAGTCTTGGGATATAGTTTATTAATAAGGCTTAGAGTGCAATTATATTTATATAGTGGTATTAAATATAATTAATGATAATTTTGGACTTGTCAAAAGTTGCTAGAAAAGTCTAAAACCCATTGGAGCTAGTGTCTTATTTGTTCCCTTTTGGTCCCACTCCAAGTCACATACTAAAGTCCAATTGGAACGGCCCAAAAGACTAGCTTAATTAGATAATCAGTTATAAGAAGAGAAACATACAGAGTTTTATAAGAGAATGAAATGGTGAGTATGTGAGTGTAAGCCACTCTCTAATTCTCCCTTGAACACATACATATAAACTGATTAAGAAACTATACTTCTTGGGCACAAATGGAATTGGAGTGAAGATTAAAACTGTTCACAAGTACTTCTAATCTTTGGTTTTGAATTTCAACTCACCAATGTACACTCTCTTGTTCTTAAATTCTGAAGTTTATATAGTACATGTTATTAATTGTGAATGAAGTAGATCTGTTAATTTTCCGCTGCGTATATTTTGTATGTGATACAAACTATGTTTTTCCAACAATTGGTAGACTAAGTTGATTAATATGCTAACAAAATTGGAGATGCTGTGAACTTCTATTTTGCTTCTTCTTTTTTCTTTACTGAAAGGTAGATATATATTTTGCTTCTTTTTCTTTTAATTTCCTTGTTGAAGCACAATTCATCAAAACCTTTGATATATTTAAGAACTCGAACTAGAACCTCTCAAATGATAATAAAGTTTAAATAAAGAAATAAGATCCAAAATCAAAATAAAGAACTAGTTAGCAAATGGTAAAAAACGAAATAGGTCTAAAACATTTCAATATGAGGCAATTTTCAAATTAACTCCACCAAACGACTAATATAATCCATGCTATATATGTTAAAAAGTTGACAACCCCCATTTAGGGTTGTGTAGACATAGTCATAGTTAACAGCAACAACAAATGTTAGGATTTCCTTTGATCAATTTGATTCTCACTGTGCTTCACTGCTGCCTGGTATGATGGAAACCAAGGAGAACATATTAATAAACCATTAGTAGCTTTGTGTGACAACTTTGAAAAATATGCAATTAGACAAATAAGAAGGTATGTCAGAATTACCAGTCTCGCGTCTTGCCACAAACATGCGTAAATGAGGGTCCACATGCAAACCCATTGATTCGTACATTTGATCGTAAACCGAATTCTTAAGAGACCTAGGTCTGTATGTAGATTTTTCGTCAAATTTTGTGATAATGATAGTAGTAATGATTCTAGAAAAAAAGTTCATCTCTAAATTGTTTTAAAAGAAAATTCCTCCGATTTATTATGTAACAGTTGATAAAATAATTCAGGTGAACGTGTAGTTACATAGCCTATAGCCTATTTAATTCGTTAATAATTTTATAAATCATCAGTTAATGGATTGGAGTAGGTTCTTTTAAATCAATTGAGAAAAAAACTGTCCTTGTAAAAGTTTTGAACTTGTCTACAATGATGTGAACTATACCTTGAGCTTGAGCCTGAGGCATTAGGAATTCCAAAGTTCTGGCCTTGAGGGCCTTGACCTGGTGAAATCCAATTAGGTAGCTGAAGATTGGACATTGGTGGATTGTTCTCTTGCCAAGCCATTTTCATCTACACTCATTAAAGTTGACCAAGTTAAAGTATGTAGAAAAATTTTGCGAAAATAATCATTTAGAATAGGACACTTGGTAACAATAATGGAAACGGTGCCACCACAATAATGCAATACCCTAACATTCCTCTTCCATGGCTCTTCCACTCCATTTTGGCTAGTAGTCATAGCACTTCCCTGCATTCTTTTCTGAAAAGGATTTCCAAAACAAACTCAGTTTGGTTTGAAGAAATAAAAGTGATGGAAAAGAAGCTTTGGGTTTACAGACACATTCAAAGATACACAAATGTTCGTGCAGTTTGTTTATACGAGTTATATATATATATATATATATGGTTAAATTTCATAAATAAATTTCATCTACTTAAAAAACAAAAATAGCTTTTTAGTACGAACAAAACTACAAACAATCTGTTTTCCATGGAAAGGAAAAACTATGTGCCACATAAAAATAATAATATTTCATTTTTAAGAATTTTTTATTAATATTATTCTATTTCTCTCCTTTTCTTTATGAAAATAGATCATACCCTGTTGTTATCAGCAGAAGAGCTTTCTATATGAGAAGGATGTGACAATCCAATACTATAACACCCGTTCCCTTTAAATAAATAAATAAAAATACCCAAAAACAAAACTTTAGAACAGTAAGAAGTAAATGAAACTTAAACTTAAAAAAATACTAGAAGATAATACACATATATACTTGCTGAATTGGAATGTTTGGGATTTGAATTTGACTGGAAGTGCCTCCAGTTGGAAAAAAACTGCTTGATCCTGTAGCCTGATCACTCAATAATCCTTGGAATTGAATTTCTCGTGACCTATAAATTTGATAATTAAATAGAAAGATGTAATCAGCAATAATATCTATATATAGGAATTATATATGGTAATTGAAAGGATCAATAATAAACCGACGTATTAAATTTCCTATACCCTATTGCAGTTGATGTCTCAGGCATAGTGATTTGGTTTTGGGGATGCCAATTAGCCCATTGTGTCGTCCTGAATTGTGATCCGCCACTTCCACTTCCTAGTAGTAGTGGTGTCTATAAGTAAACAAGGATTAAGGTATCATTTACATTTTTGTGCAAATGTAGCAATAAATTAAAAAAGAAAAAAAGAAAAACACTTAGGGTGCGTTTGTTTTGGGGGAAAACGATTTCAGGAAATCATTTTCCCCCAAACCCGCGTGTTTGGTAGCAACGGAAAATAAAATTTTCCGGAAAATCATTTCCTGTTGACCAACAATTACTCCTTTGACCCGGAAATTATTTTACACCCTTATTTTCACTTCAATTCATTTCCGGAGAGAGAGAGAGAGAGAGAGAGAGAGAGAGAGAGAGAGAGAGAGAGAGAGAGAGAGAGAGAGAGAGAGAGCCCAGATCGGAGAGCACCGATCGTCGATCGCGCCGCTCGTCGGACGATCGCATCACGCCGACGAGCGGCGCGATCGACGATCGCGATCGATGAGATCGCGCGGTGCGATCGTCCAACGAGCGTCGCGATCGACGAGCGGTGCGCGTCTGACGAGCGCGCTCGTCGATCGACGAGCGGCGCGATTGCGATCGTCGATCGCGCCGCTGGTCGGACGATCGCACCGATCTCGCCTTCGCTCGATGTCGCCTTCACCGCGCGATCTCATCTTCTCCTCCGCCGCGCGATCTCAATTTGACTGGATTTGATGAATTTTTTTGCTGGGTTTTGTTTCTTTTGTGAATGAGTGTGAAATTGATTCATTTTCTTTTGCTGGGTTTTGTTTCTTTTGCCGGATTTGATGCATTTTCTGTAAAAATGTTTGAAGGAACCAAACACCAGAATTAATTTTCCGTAAAACGAATTTTGTGACAGCCAAACACATGAAAACATTTTCTTTTCCGAAAAATAGCATTTCCGGAAAATAAAATATTTTCCGGAAATGCTTTTACACGAACCAAACACAGCCTTAATGTAAAAAGGGAGTCATTAAATTTTATATTGTAAAGTTCCAAAAACACAAATTTTGTCACAATTGGATTTTTTTTTTTTTTTTTTTTTAACAGCTTGTTAAAGTATTAATTGTGAATAGTAAAAAAAGAAAAAAGAAAAAGAAAACGTGATGATCCATATAAAAGTGATTATCCAGTGGATTACTTCAAAAGTTGTTGAAAAAAGTTATAGTATAAGTTTTGTTGGTAAACTTATTAATTAAACAAAACAATGCTCACCGATACTTGAGATTGTAGCTGTTGGATCTGGGGTAACTGCATTCTAGAGGAAGATTCCAAGCGAAACTCGGGCGGTAAGCTCGATGTGGGAAGTTGGTAGGTGTTAATACTTCCAAAATTTTGTGTTTGGTGGTTTATCGGAAATATTAAACCATGGTGCACTATTCCACTTGTCCGAGACCTACAAATTTTCAATCAATTTTCAATGTCAAATCTAATATGCTTCTCAAAAAAAAAAAAACTGGTCATGAAATAAATTCAAACATACGGAACAAAATTCTCAACATGAAAGGCACTTTGGGAAGCAAGACCAAGTTGATTTCTAGGGATCAAACTCATGTCTCGCCCATGATTGAATAGTTGAAGGACTCCATCTTCTTGTGATGACTCTATCTGATAATAATTTACATAGGTTAGTTGTGAGAGAAAAAATCAAATGTACATCCCATATCCTTATCTTTCACATTTAATTTGTAGAACTATATATATATATATATATATATATGAATTTTGAAGTTTATAATCTAGGATTCAAGCTGTGTGAATCATACTGTGGTGGGGTGGAAGGACTGTGTTGTTATGGCTGATGTAGAATTGGAGAGTACTGATCTTCCTGCTTCTTGCATGTGTGCTGTATTTGCAACGCCGAGTACTTCAAATGTTCCTTGTGGTCTAGTACAATCACAAAATTTAAGCCTTAAATAACATGGAGCGTGTTAAGGAAGCAAAATTCTGAATATATTATATAGTTTGTTGTCAGTGACAGATATATATTATAAGCTGTACGTGTTGCATAAGTGGAAGTTTCGATATATATATATACACCTAATTCTTGTGTGAGAGACTAAAAATAGCTACAATTAATTCAATGCATGCATACACATCTAGTACTTGTATCAGTGCTAGAACACATATGTTTCTGTAATTAGCTTCATAAACAACAGAGGTAGAATCTCTTGTGAGAGACCCATACCTTTGGAGCAATGTTGTAGATTGAACAATATTTTGTTCAGAATTCTCCTGGCTTTGTTGAGCTTCATTGCTTCCATCTGAGGAAGAAGAGGATGAATCTCTTGTTTTTTCATGCTCCGTATGCTCCTGCTTAACAAATTAAAGTTATCATTATGATTTTTTTTCCAACTTAATAAGGAATTAACGTGTCCCTTATGATTTTATAAGTGATCTTACCAAGTCATTTGGTTGCTGAGATGGATCAATATTCTCTCCGCGCATTTCCTTCCGAAAAAAAAAAACAGGATAGGTAATAAATAAAATTTATGGAACTGTATAAGATGGTTACAGCTATTAATTTTTGAGTGAGAATTCATATATATATTTGGAGAGATGAAAAATAATTAAATAAAATTCAAGTTAAAGCATGTGGGTTTATAGTTTAGGTCGGCAAACAGTGAACAAAAATGTGTCTTGTGGTTGTCTTTGCTGAAGTGTGTTTCAGAGTCAATACAGATGCCTAGAGTTCTGCATATTAGATTCAAGTTTAAATCTTGTTCGACAGCTATTGGATAGATCGAGATTTAATATTTTCGATCAATCAAGCCATTAATTCAGTCAATTGAAATGTGCCAGTCGGAATTGCAAATGCAGCTTGTTCAACCCATTAAGTTTTTTGTATATACATAAAAAAAAAAAAAAAACAAAAAAAAAAAAACCGTTAAGGTTTTTAGGGTTTCGTACAACCAAGGCTAAACTTTAAAGCAAAAACCTAGAGAATGTGAAAAGGACCTTTGGAGAGTTACTTATTCTACATTTAGGGTTCCTGTGTCTCCTCTAAAAAAGCCTAAACCAGTGATTAATCTCGAAAAAAATTTAGATCCGGTGTTATAGTAGTGGATTGAAATTAGAACCTCTAGGTTTAAGGCACACCCCAAGTTTATATCATTTTATAAACTCCTAATTGTCATCTAGGAATAGTTCAAAAAAAAAAAAAATTGTCATCTCGGAATATATCTTTTTTCTGTTTTAAATTTTATAGTACAGTGGTTGGTCATGTTGTTAAAATAATACAAAAAAATATGAAAATATTTCACTTTATGAAGGTTGGAGGGAAAGCAGGTCTGCTCTACTGTATAAGTAAATAAGACGGTCACGTAAGACTCGAAATAAAGAAGGCCTCCAAGTAAAAGAAGGCCCCTAAGTTTTAACCATTCATTCATTGTAATAGTATTAATTAAACCCAAATATTAGACAATAAATAAAATAATATTTTTTTATTAAATGAAAAACAAGAAAAAAAATGTTATGTCCACAACATTTTTCATAAAACTTTAAAAACAAAACCTAAGCGGCAATTGTTACTGCTTGTTATTAGTGGACAAAAAAGTAATTTTAGTGGTGGGTTCAAATTAAAACTAGTAACAACTTGTTGAGAGCCATTTGTGGAAGCCCAGGCAGGCAGAAAGAAAGCCCAATAATGAGGGCAGCAAAGAATTGACAAAATAGATAGCAAAAACCCATTAGGCCCAAGCGGCAGGAATAATGGATCGCAGACCCAACAAATAAATAAATGGGTCTTGAAGAGGCAAGCGGGCTCAAAGGAGCCAGGAAAAAAAGAAATAGCATCCCATGGGCAGTGTATGAGGTAGAAAAGTGAGAAAGGGTCGCCGCAGGCCCAAGACAATGCAAACTAAGAGAGTAAGGGGTTTATGACAGGTCCATGAACCCCAAAAATAAGAATAAAGTTATTGGGCCGAGGAAGCCCAATAAAGTTAGTAAAAAGCCCATGGGAGTGTGGAATTAGCAAACGGGCTGAGGAAACCCAAAGAAAGCAATCGGGCCGTGGATGCTCCAAGGAAAGCCCAAAGGGACATAGGAGCCCATGAGTAAAAGCAAAACAGTGCCCATAATAGGCCACTGAGGAAAGGGATAAACGGCTGGCCCAAAAAAGAGGTACAGCAGGATTAAGTTATTACGGCAGGAATAATAGTGCAACGTTGCAGGAAATAAAGAAAATCAAAGAATGGGCCAAAGAAATGCAAAGCCCATCATCACACGAAGCCCAGCTCTTGAATGGAGCGGGAAACCAAAGAAAAGCCCACATGAAGGGTCAGGAAACACGGACGGAGAGTCTTCAAATCACGGCAGACTCATGAGCAGCAGGCAGACTCTTGGACATATCTGAAAGGAAAGCACGCGCAAGGCCCAGGCGTCACCAGCCTGTACTCAGTCAATATAGGACGTGGTGGGGCTATGGGCCAGAGGTAAGAGGTAAAGGGGGTATGGTTTAGTGGTGGGGAGAGGGGAAAAGATCTATTTCACGGCTCCTGCCCAAGCCCTTTTGGGAGGTACGTCCTGCTGGGATGACAGACCACCCAAAAGAGGCAAGTTTGGGGGAGAACCGTTGGGTGCATGCCTTGAGAGTAGAGAGAGAAAGCATTTATACCGTGGCAGGAAGAAGTGTTATGGTATACAGAGGAACAAAACAAACCTGCCTCTGTCTGGCAAGGGTGGATGTCGCACAGACCTGGTGGTCGGCAAGTACGCCTAGACCAGACAAAAGCGGTTAAGGGGGCAAAACGGTAAAATATTGGTCACGGCAGGCACTATAAAAGGGCCCTTGCCGTGCCCTGAAAGAGGGATCGAAAAATAGGGCACTCTTACGGAGTAGAAAGAAAAACAGAGTAAAAAGAAGAGAAAAAAGATAAGAAAGAAAACAGAAAAGAAAAGAGAGAAAATTAAGGAAGAAGGAGAGGTAATACAGTAGGCATACACTGGTAGATCGGTTTCCCTCTCTCCCCCTTCAAATCTTACTTTTTTCCAAAACGTAAACAAGGACTTTTTTTTTTTCTTTTTGGGCAATAACCATTCAGGTCCGACTCCCTCAAAGCCATTAATCCCCACGGCAGGATCTTTTTTCCTGGGAGATTATTTGCATTGAGAAGAGGCGTTCTTCCCTCTTTGGCTTTGCTTCGGCAGACTAAGCTTAAAACTTGGTTTATGCCCATTTGATTAGTTCGTATTATTTTACTTTCTCTGTGATTGACATTATCATGACAGTAATCATGCTTTATAAGTAGGGATTACATAGCCATTTTTTTTTAAATAGTCAGAATACTCTGTTTTGGTTATTATTATTATATCTGCCTGCCGTAACTCGTCTGTAACAGTTCTGCTTGCCGTAAGTTTACTCCTGGCAGACAAGGCATAAGTTTGTGCACAAACCGACCCAAGTTGAGTTACAATTGGACCGGCCCCAACTCCCTTACTCAGAAATATTTGGGCCCATCACCGCAGGAGGCAACCCAATACACCATACACAAAAAAGGCCCACCACACAACTTAACGCTTAAAATTTGTTGTGAAAATATTATGGATTTAGCACTTCTGAAAAAACAAAGGAGCAATACACAAAAATTTCGCAATAGTTGAGTTGGCAAACTTCTACTAATTCTCATCTAGGTCCACCACTAACATCGCTTTTTTAATAGATGTGAAAGATTTGGTCAACTTTTGTGTCTATAGATTTTCTCCAAAAAAAAAAAAAAAAAATCTACGTTGTTCATATGTTAGTAATTTTGGATTTAAAACAAGAGAATAAGTTTAAGTAACTAATAATTAAATTTTCTTTAAATAAAAAATTCATAGTTAAATATATAAATGACATCAATTCAGTTTTTGCTTCAGGCTGTCAAATGCATCAAAATACCTTGGGGAAAGGGTTATGAATAGAGCTATGATATATCTAAACCTAAACAAGTGGAATATTGAATTAAATCATCTAGCCTCTATTATTGCCTTTTAAAAAAAATTAGTCTCAATTAGGAGATTACTAATTATTCCTGTACTTATTTTGTTTTCATTTATTTTTTTAATTGAGGGAAGAGAGGAAATTAGTAAGTTTTCAGGTAGGAAAATAGTAATTAATAAAATAGTAAAACTGTTAGGAATTCTCTACTTTGGAAAAAATAAAAATAGAAACAAAATTTTCTCTTTAAAAAAATCCTACAAACAAAATGAAGTGTCAAAGAATAACAATTAAGCATTACCACTCCATCGGCCGCATGTTTTAACTTGTCCCGAAGGACCCTCTCCCGAGCTTCAGCGTCTTCAATTGACATGATGAAATCTAAAATTGAGTCAAAGTTAATTGCTACAAAATTGTTAAAAAGTCAATCAAAACATAAATGTGTAGGATAAAAGAGCCAAGCTATGGCAATTAGACATTCAAATAAAAAGGGAGAATTATGATGACATAAATATGGCTAATATGTAAACCTCCCATATATTCATTCATAAATTCCCACTTCTTTGACAAACAATCTTTCACACCTTCCCCTTATTACTATCTTGTAATGCGGTAACTTTTTTTGTAAATCAAAAATATTATGTTTAAACTGCTTCCCCCCACCTCCCGAAACTATTAATTGAAAAACCTTATCAAAATCAAATAATTTCTCATGATAGGAAGCATGGTGCATTTATATTCGGTTTTGCAGGGTAGCAACAACAATTAGAACTTTATTCAAAGTTGTCATCATAATGAATTAAAACTTTGGAGAAGTTAAATTAATTCTATTCCGTGCAAAATGGCGTTGATTATCTTATAAACATAGGAAACAATCATCAATAATCTTCACTTAATTAAGTATGATTATTATAAAGATGATATTTACAGATGTGGACCGATTCATCAACAGAATGGAGACTAACAGACTGTCAGTGAATCAAAAAAGTAAAGTTACACTATCAGTGTTTACCTTTGTAGAGGACATTGTTACTTCCAAATTCTCAAGTTTGGTGTTTTATTATTAACTTTTTGGACAAATTACAATTTACCCACTTGTAATTTAAATGAAATTTAAGTTGTTTACCTGTGGTTTAAAATTTGACATTTTACCCACTTAAGATTAGTTCAGTTAAGGTTCCGTAACTCACCTCCGTTAATGACAAGGCTAAATATGTAATTCTCATTTTCAATAAGATCAAAAAGATGTTGGTAAATATATATATATATATATATATATATATATATATATATATATATATTTGGTTTCGTTTCAAATGGTTTTCTTTTCTTGATTTTGCTCCACTAGAATTTCAAACGACGAAAGAAAGAAGATGGAGAAGAATAAGAGTAATTAACTATTTTAAGTGGACAAGGATAAGAAGAGATATATATCCAGGCAATTCAAAAGTATGTGAAAATTTTACTATTTTAATTTTTTCATTGCTGTAATATTTTCTTTTTGGTAGTTTCCCAACACAATCTGATTAATAGTTTTTCATTCATTGTCATTTGTCAATGGTGGATTGGTTGGGGTTGTGACATTGTGCTATCCATGTACAACTGCGTGAACTTGCTATGTTTTTCAAGAAGTAATTATTCAACTATCTCAGCAATTGGTCTTTTTTCAGAGCAAGATGGTGTAATAGAATAGAGATGAGAAGATGGAACATGAATAGAGTGATTAAGGTCCATGTATGGTTGTGAGTTCTAGTCAGCTTAACTATTAAAGTATCTAATGGTTAAATAAGAGATCTGGGGTTCAATTCCCGCCTACACCAAAAGTCGATTGGTGTCTTAGTTTGATAATAAAGAGTTATCATTAAGAGTGGACGTCATAGGTTAAAACTCACTTTAAAAAAAAAAAAAAAAAAAAATCCATGCATGGTTAAAGGTAATGAACAGAATTTTAGACCTTTGACATGAACTTTGTAAGCTTTATAAATTTGACCAAATATGATTGGAATTTGGCAGGTATAGTTGATTCAGTAAGAATTGAAATGGTGTGTATCACCTCTTGGTTTCATTTTCTGCGGCTGTGTTTTATTTTAATTTTTCTCTCTTCATCTTACAGCTTCTTTGTTCGCAAAATACAGATGTGAGCCGAATTTTAGCTTCCACTTCTTGGTTTTAGTTTCAACAATGGGATACTCCTATATATGATGACTGAAAAATATAACTACAATCTGTATAGGGAACAGGTCGAATGAACATTTTCTTCTTTATTACCAATTTTCTTTTCTTCTAAATCGTGTAAAATAGAAGAAAAGAAACCCACGATATTAAGAAAAGAAAATCAATTGAAACCAAAAAAAAAAAAAAAAAACTTTACCAACATATTTTTGATCTTATATTTTTATGTTTTTTATGTTTTTGGAGGAGGAAAATATAAAAATGAAGCAAAATTACATATTGAGTAATGTTTTCAATGAAGGTGGGTTATAGAACCTTAACTGAGCTAACATTAAGTGGGTAAGTTGTAATTTACCCTAATTTTGTTGATAATTTAATAGTTGGATATAAAGGATTTGAATCCTGAATTGGAAGCACCAGCAGGTAGGCTCCTAGTGTTTTATCATTAATAATTTAATACAAGGAGAAAAAAAAAACTGTATTGTGTTCTTGAACATTTGACAATGTGACCGAAAAAAGAAAAGAAAAGAAATAAATTATAGAAGAAAGCAAACGGAGGAATTTACACTAACTTGGCCTTGCCGAAAAGGGGAAAGGCAAAAATCAACTTATATGTAGATCTAGCCTACCACTAGCTAATCATTAATTATGGAACACCTTACTTTTTCCATAAATTATACAATTAGGATTTACGACTTATTTATTTATTTATTTTTTTAAGCAGATGCATAATTAGGAGGGAAAAAAACTAGATCTCTTTAAATTTGTTCAAATCTCTATCTAAATTCTATTTGCCTACTATATATATATAAATATATAAAATCAATAATTACAATAAGGGATAAGAAATTTAAACCCTAAACGTCTCTATTGAAATATGAAGATATGCCAATTGAGTTATGAGATTCTTAGTGCAACTATAATAATTTAAAAAAAAAAAAAATGTCCATAGGTGTTTTATAACACAACTATGGCGCATGGCTTGGTAACCTCGCTTTAAGATGGTCTAAACCATTAATTATATATTTGCATTTAGTAGCCAATGACAAACTTTTGGTTTTTTTGTTGTTGTTGTTGTTGTTGTTGTGAAAAGGACAAACATTTGGTCTTTAACGATATAGAGCTATTTCAATGCAATTTTATTTAGAAAATGAAAAAGATAAAGAAGATAATATGATTTACCTATTGTCAGTTTTGATCTTTTTGACGTTGTCCTTTTGCCCAACTTGCCTTGATGCCTATACCAGAGAGAGGGAGAGAGAGAGATTAAACAAATAAATTTGCAAATTACATACATAATAAAACACATAATTTTAGCATAGATGGTTTTTAAAGGTGTTTTATATTAATCTCTAAAGGATAAAAAATGAGAGGAATATACTTATCATAAGCTAGTCAATCTGAGGGACTAGTCAAACTCTCTAAGAGAACAAGATACTCTCATTTTTCAAAAAAAAAAAAAAAAAAAAAATAATAATAATAATGTATCATACCTCCAGAAAAATTATATATATAAGAAGGCTTATGATACTTTCATGGTTAGAACTTAGAAGCAACTTCTAAGTTGTTAGTATTATGATTTATGTAAATTGAAGAAATATAAATATTGTGTTTAACAAATGATCCCAGCATAATATAATTTTCTCCTTTACACTTTAGTCCTTTTTTTGGAAGGATGCTAAATTAGATCAATTTATATATATATATATTAGAAACAATATATGATCAAAATTGTTTAAAAAATAAAAGAGAAAAGAATGCTATTTATAAGTCGTGAATATTTCCTACATTTAATATAACTAACTATAAGATAATTTTATAATTTGACCCACCCTCTCTTAAAAGTTAACATGGTTTTTGAGTGGAGTTGTAGTGTACTTTTGTGTTAGAATCTCTTTCCCTCTCCCTTGTGTATGTGTGTGTGTTTGTTTCTTAAAAAAAAAGAATGAGCAATTGTCTCACACTGCTTAAGAGAGTGCATTGTGTGTAGTATAACTTGTTTCACCTCACTTAAAAGTTATCATGACTTTTAAGTGGAGTTGTGGTGTGCCTTGTATTAGAACCTCTTTCCCTCCTCTTGTGTGTATGTTCATTTCTCAAAAAAAAAAAAAAAAAAAAAAAAAAAAAACTATAAGATAATTTTATGAAATTTAATTGGCATGAAACAATTATAATCTTACTCAACTTTTGTTAAAAGTCACAAATTACCCTATTCAGTATTCTTTTGCTAATGAGAAAAAACCCTATTCATAGTATTCTTTTTTTTTTTTTTTTGGGGGGGGGGGGGGGAATTGATAGTATTCAAAAGTATCATGTAGAATACAATGATATCTTGTGTTCATGAAATGTCCAACAGAAAATCAGTCACAGAAATCATCACAATTTGATTAAAATAGCATGCTATGAAACTTTCTAACGTAAGGAAGTTATATCCTAATCATTAGTCAAGCTATTCCACATTCTATCCAGGAAATACCACAAAAATATAGTGTGATGAATCGAACCTAAAACCCCTAAGTTTACATAATGTCTTATACCAATAAACCCATAACTCAAATACCTTGGGGAGTTATTACATGAAATGCTATTATCACCTAATTATGTACATAGATCACATTTAAAAAAAATAAAAAGAAGAGAAAGAAAGGTATTCATATATATATATGGGGCAACATCCAACAAGATTTATTTATTTTCCCAAGGAGATAAAATGCAACAAGAATTTAGACAAAGAAATAAGTTCAGCACCTCTGGGTTTGGCGTAAGGCTGGCAGTATCCAAAATCTCAAAAAGTAAAATACTCCGGATTTAACAGGTAACACCAGAAGGAAAGTTAGAAATTACTTTGATTTAACACCAATCGGTGCCTCCCTCAAATTTGAAAACATAAGTGCTAACGAAACATATTATTGTTTTTTATTTTTATCTTTTTGTTGCTAGAAAGAAAACCTTGTCTTGTTTCTTCTAGTAATTCCAGAAATTGAGCTAAAATATCTTCAACCCTGCTTGTAAGAAATAGAAAAAAGAAGGAATTAAAGATGGAACCACAAAAATCATAAGATAATAAATTGGGAACGAGAAATACTGACAATTATTTCTCCTGTCTCCTGTGAATTGAGACAAACTTTATTTTGTATCTTAAAAAATGGCAGAGAGAGAGAGAGAGAGCATTAACATCAAATAACATAGACATCACATATACTTCACCTTTATATTCCTAAACCATCCTATACGGAATGACAAAGATATCAAGTACATTGAGTAAATAAAAGTAAAATCGTTGTAATTAATAGAAAGAAAAAAAAATTTACCCACGTAAATGCGTATTTTTTGGGGTCAAATTGAGTATCTATACTCGAAAAAAAAAAAAAAAAAAAAAGTTGTTTTGAAAAACGTGTACAAGAAGCCACGTGGTGTTAAAACAACTGTTTCTTTTCAAATAAAGAAAAGTTATTTATAAAAAATTAGACTGTACAAACAATGTATCACGAGAGTCAATTGTGGTAAATGGTTAAAGACAATGTTGTACTTGCCTTAAGTAGCTGAATGAATGAATCTAACAAATTTTGCTGTTTTTTAATATATCTAAAGACGATTTAGTCAACTTTCATGATTGGAGGAAGGTTTATTACAATGAAATATGGTAGGTGTGAGAGAGAGATGCAAATTGACCAACATTGACCAATAGAGGAAGAGGAAATAAATCATGATACCAGGTGGTGTTTAGTAATGTTGTTCTAGTAACGTTATTTGTATTTTTTGAAAATATATATAGATGAAAAAGTGTATAGAAATACATGTATTATTGTTTAAACACTGAAAATCGTTGTTTAAAATACCTTACCAAACACTCCAGATAATCAAAAACAGAATGGTGTGGTTACTATAGCATGACTTATGAACGAAACCCAATAGAATCTTTAGTGCTCACTTTTCACCAAAGTCACGAGGAAATTTCCTCATTTCTATTTGTAAATTTCCTGTGGTATAAGTACTTATCAGCCTTACCATGACATATTGATAAATTTTGATTTCATTTAAAGGTTTTTTTCTTTTTTTCTTTTTTTAATGAGTGATTTTAACCTTTAATATCTTTGTTAGAAACCTATGGGATGTCAATCAATTGAGTTATAAGGCTCTTGAGTCTTGATGATTTCATTAAGAGTTATATATAAATATAATTATATAAGGTCAAAATCTCAAAAGGGAAAACCATTTGCATTTTCCCTTTTGAGATTTTGACCTTATATAATTATATTTATATATAACTTTTTAATGAAATCGTCAAGACTCAGAATTATTGAGTTGGGGTTCAGCATGGACTGATTCGGAAGTTGAAGCTACAAAGAGACTCAAAAAAGATTGGACCGATTGAATGAAGAAGAAATATCTGAAACTAGCAAGGTCGAGTACTTGGAATTAAGCAAAAAGATGGATGAGCTTCTCCAAAAACAAGAAATTTATTGGGCTCAATGGTCTAGAGTTTCTTGGTTGAAGCATGGAGACAAAAATACAAAAAAATTTCACTCCAAAGCTACACAAAGAAGAAGGAAGAATCACATCAGGGGTATTAAAAATGCTCAAGGGCAGTGGGTTGAGGAAATAGAAGATGTGGTGGAGGTAGCTTCAGATTATTTTCACTCTATTTCATGCTGGAACTGGTGATCAGATGGAGGAGTGCTTGAATGCTATTCATATAAAGGTGACTGAAGATATGAAGGTGGTCTTATCTAGTGAATTCACTGTTGAAGAAGTCAAAGTGGCCTTATTTCAAATGGGACCTACCAAGGCCCCAGGACCCGACGATATGAATGCCCTTTTCTATCAAAAATTCTGGCATGTAGTTGGTGATGATGTTGTTTTTGCTGTGTTGGATTTTTTAAATAATGGAAATATGTTACCAGAGATAAATCACACAAATATTGTTCTTATTCCTAAAGTGAAAGACCCAGAAAAAATGTCTGATTTTAGGCCAATAAGTTTATGTAATGTGATTTACAAGATTATTTCCAAAGTGTTGGCAAACAGATTGAAACAGGTACTTTCACATATTATCTCGCCCACACAAAGTGCTTTTGTATCGGGAAGATTGATTACAGACAATGTTTTGGTGGCATATGAGACACTACATACAGTGCATGCTAGGAAGAAGGGCAAGAAAGGGACCTTGGCATTGAAGTTAGATATCAGCAAGGCTTATGATCGGGTGGAATGGCAATTCCTTCAAGGGATTATGGAGAAAATGGACTTCCCAACACAATGGATAGAGAGAGTGATGAGTTGTGTCACCACACCTAGGCCTGTACACGGTGCAGTGTGGCCGGTTATGGGGGGAATTTTTGCACCACACCTATAAGGTGTGGTTTCCCCTCATGCTTCACTGCACCTCACATGTGGATGGTAGTAACCGGTCTACACTAGGTTCGGTTCACTATAGCGATGCGGTGTGGTTAGTTCAGTGCAAAAAAATAAAAATAAAAAATCACATCAAAATCATAAAACAACCCACACAGAAATTTCAAAAAACTCAAATATTAATAAACAAACATGTTCAAAATATTTCTCTAATACCCACACAAAATTTTCAAACAAATTTACAATCTTTCTAGAAACCATAGCAAGGAGAAGATGACTAGATAAGTAGCCTAGGTCTTAAGCATTATATAACTCTACATACCTGCAGAAAGCATAGTAACTAGGTATTGAAAATTGAGCTACAAAACATTTTCTAAAAATTTCTAGATAATAACCATGATAGAGAGTAGAGAGAAGAGAGGGAAACTTGGAAAACAGCGGAATCAAGTTGAAGTTGATGATGGTGGTGGGGAACTGCAAACGACGGTGGCTGGGAATTGCAAACGGCAGTGGCGGCGAAGGAGAGAGAGAGAGAGAGAGAGAGAGAGAGAGAGAGAGAGAGAGAGAGAGAGAGAGAGAGGCAAACGGCAGAAAGAGGATCAATTGATCCAAACTAGAAAATTCAGAATTTAACCTAGACTCCAACTGAAACGATGTCGTTTTGAAGTTAAAATTAAAATTAATATTATGTCCAAAATGATGTCGTTTTGTATCAAATTAAAAAAAAAAAAATATATGAAACTACGTCGTTTTATAACTCACTTAACTTAACCCTATATTCTCCTCTTCTTCCTTCACATTTCACGCCTCTCTGTGCACAGTAGCATAGATACTATCTTTCTCTTTTTGAAAATTTCTTAAAACAGAAACTTGATTATAAATCATATATTTATATGTTAAATATTATCCATATATACGTATATATATATGGCGGTCGGTTTGGTTACTCATTGGAATGCAAAATCTACAACCGTTCGCCTCACTGGCTATCATCGGTACTTGGAAATCACCTCCGATCACTGCGCCATACACCTTCGGTAGAGCTCTGTAAGGTGCGGTTCGGATCGGTGCAGGCCGATTTTGTCGGCTGCGGGCGGAATCTGAACAGGCCTAACCACACCATCCTTCTCTATTTTGGTGAATGGCAAACCTTATGGTATGGTACATTCTTCACGGGGAATACACCAAGGAGACCCACTGTCACTGTACCTTTTTCTGTTATGTGTAGAAGGCTTTACAGCTTTATTGGCAAAAGCAAAATTTGAAGGGAGAATAAAAGGAGTTTCTATTTGTAGAAGAGCACCTAGAGTTACTAACTTATCATTTGTAGATGATTCTCTATTGTTTTGTCAGACTATACAGAATGAAGGGGAAGCCATTGTGGAGATTCTCCAAACATATGCAAACACTTCAGGCCAAAGCATAAATTTGGAGAAGTCCTCTGTTTATTTTAGTACTAACACAATAGGAGTTCAGAAGCAGCAGATGTTGCACATTTTGGGTGTCAAGGAAATGATGAAATTTAAGTCTTACTTAGGGTTGCCAACTTTGATTGGAAGGGCTAAGTACCACACATTTTCTTATTTAAAAGACAAAATATGGAAGAAGCTGCAAGGATGGAAAGGAATGCAATTATCTAGAGCTGGGAAAGAAATTCTCATCAAGGCAGTTACAAAATCTATACCGACATATACTATGAGTGTTTTCCAACTTCCTATGAAATTATGTGATGAACTGGATAATTTATGTGCCAAATTTTGGTGGGGTCAAGTAGGCAATGAAAGAAAGATTCATTGGACAAATTGGGATAAGCTTTCAACTTCAAAGATGGAGGGTGGTATGGGATTTCGGGGTTTGAGAGATTTTAATTTAGCAATGTTGGCTAAACAAGGTTGGAGAATGATTCAAGGCGATGACTCATTGTTATACAAGTGTTTCAAAGTAAGGTATTTTCCTCGGTCCTCTTTTCTTGATGCTAAAGAGTCTCCTGGATGTTCTTATGTGTGGAGAAGTTTGTTGGCTGCACTTCCTATTCTTAGATCGGGCTATTGTTAGAGGGTGGGCAATGGGTCTTCAATAAGTGTGTTAGGGGATAAATGGATTCCCAATCATCCCACAAATAAAGGTCATCCAATTAATGAGCTGGTTGATGAGATGGCTGTTTCAGAATTAATTAATTTAGAGGTGCATGTATGGAGAAGTGATATGATCATGTCATTGTTCCATAGAAAAGATGCTGATGCAATTACCAAGATTCCTCTTAGCAGAAGGGTTGTTCTAGATTCAATCAGTTGGCTACACAATAAAAATGGGAAGTTCACTATCAAATCTACATACAAGGTAGCAAGAAGAATGCGAGGTAATGGGAATCGGGCTGAATATTCAGGGGGCTGTGTTGGGAAACTCATCTGGCCGGTTTTGTGGAAGCTTTGTATACCAAACAAAATTAAAATTTTCGGGTGGAGGGCATGCAATGACATCTTACCAACAAGGTGCAACCTAGTAAAGAGAAGAATTATCAATGAAGATTAATTCCACATTTGTACTAGGGAGGCGAAATCAGCAGTACATGTTTTATGGGGCTGTGCAGTGGTGCAAGATGTGTGGGCAGGGAGCATCCCAAAACTGCAGAAGGGAGCTTTAGGTTTTCGAGATGTAATGTAGTTGATGGAGCATTTGGTGGATTGGCTCTCAACTGAAGAAATGGAGTTGTTTGGGTTCAAAGTTGGCTCATATGGAACCTGTTGGGGTTTATGCCCTATAATCCAATTTATTGTCATGTCATAAATAACTAAATTGTTTAATTATATGAGATTATTTATAAATGAACTAATGGAACATTATCTTAGTCCATGAGATGCATAGTATGTGATTTATGTGATTTAGTCACAGAAGATATAAATCACAAATTCTTTGTAAACTCAAAATTTTAATTTGTAGTCGGTGATGAAATTGGGCATTTCATCTGTAAAGATTATAACATATCAACTAAGATGATTTATTTTGATCATGGAAGTGGAGACTTCTAGTTGATATGTTTTAAGAGTTAAGACATATTGAACTGGACCGCTGTGAGATTTACTATTCTCCTAACGACTGTCAAATGAATAATAAATCTCACGACTTCTATTTACATCAACTCTAAATCCTGAGAGAATAATGAACCTGATCATGAGGTGTAGGTTACTTCGATATATCAGGAGTGAGATCTATAAGTCACGATCAAAACCTCAGTATGTTGGGCAACCACATTTAGTGTTGATGGAACATATATTCTCAAGATGGAATTCATAATCTCTTTACGGAGATATAAAATATTCCCCTGAGATAAGTTTAATTGGTTTGGTTATTTAGAGTGTTAGGCCTAACCACTTTAGTAAGGAGTTACTAAAGAATATATTTATGAAATTGGATTTCATAAATATATGATGAATAACATAAAGGATTAAACCAGGTACTCAAGGATTAAGATGTAGTAATCATCAAAGTGGCAGTCAACATTCATGACTTTGTATTACTAAGAATATTTTAATGAAGGGATTGCATATATAATAAAGTCTTGGGATATAATTTATTAATAAGGTCTAGAGTGCAATTATATTTATATAGTGGTATTAAATATAATTAATGGTAATTTTGGACTTGTCAAGAGTTGACAGAAAAGCCCAAGGCCCATTGGAGTTAGAGCTTATTTGTTCCCTTTGGTCCCATCTCAAGCCACAAACTAAAGCCTAATTGGGTAGGCCTAAAAGGCTAACCCAATTAGATAATTAGTTTTTATTTAATAAGAGTTATTAAATAAAGTAACTACCAAGTTAGTTAGTATGTACGTATGATGGAAAGAAAAGAAAACAGTTTTTCTCTGTAAGGAGAAAAAGAAGGATTTTGCTTTGAGAATCAATGTACAAAAAGACTGATTGAGAGACCACATTTCTTGGGCACCATGTGGAATTGAGATGAAGATTAAAGGTATTCTCAAGTCTTGGTTTTGAATTTCACTGCATCAAGGTACGCTTTCTATTGTTTCTTCTAGAATTCAAGGTTACATGTTATCTCTCATGAATGAAGTAGATCCGTGATTGTTGTTTCCGCTATGTGTTTTGTATGAGATGCAAAACCAGATTTTCCAATAGAACCAATGTAATTGTGTACTGCATGGAGGGCAGCTGAAGAACCCGACCAGTCTTAACAAGAGAGCAAAGGAGTTTTTTGCAGGAGTTTAAGCAAGCCCAAGTGCATTTAACAGTGAGTCTGATGGAGCAACTAAGCGGTGAAGTCTAGTAGCTACCTCCACCAATGGTATGTAAGTTAAAATTTGATGCAGAAATATTTTCAAGGATGGAGAAATCTGGTATAGGAGCAATAATTCGAAATGAGAAGGGTGAAGTTATGGCTGGTATGTTTGCTATTGGGCCACAGGTGGATACAAGTGAGGAAGTTGAACTCTTTGTGTGTAGAAGATCTCTTGAATTTGCTATGGATGCTGGTTTCACTAGATTAATGATAGAGGGAGATAATACCAATGTTATGCAAGCTATTTCTTCAGATGTGGCTAACTATTCATTCCTAGGCAATGTGGTTGATGATATTCGCCATTTGATGTTTGGCTTACAATGGGTTACAACTAGTAAGAGTAGGAGGGGAGGCAATAAGGTAGTGCATGTTCTTGCTCAACATGCTAGAAATTTAGAATTTGATTTGTATTGGTTGGAGGACTCTCCCCTACCAGCTTTGGAAGCCTTGTATCAAGATTCGTTATTATTATGATTAAATGAATGAAGTTTCTTTCTCAAAAAGAAAAAGAAAAAAAAGATCAATTTTAAAAGTTGGCTATAAAGTAATGTTTTTATTTTTATTTTTTTGATAAATTCGATAAGTACAATATGGGGATGGAGAATTTGAACCTTTGGCACATCTTTGCTAGAAACACCACGAAGTGTTAATTGAGGTACAATACTCTTAGAAGTTATTATTGTAAACAAAATTCTTTTGTTGTCACTACAAGAAAAAAAGTCTATTTCTGAGAGTGAAACTAATGTTGCAAAAGCCTGAAGAAAGCAAACACAATACTTTCTTTGATGGAATATAAATTAAACTATTAATTTCTGGTAGCAAACCTCTAATCCATGAAGGATCCATTAATGAATCAATAATGTGATAGGTGTGGATACAACAGAAGAGTCGCCACCTAGTTTTTGCAATGGTCTAGGAACCATATATATAGCGTCCTCCTAAGGAAGAACCATTGATCTTACTACCAGAGATATGGGTTCAGAGTTTAGGTTTGTTCTTGGGAAGGTGTTAAGCACCCAAGATTTCCCAACCTTAAGGTTGGCCTCACATCATTGTGTCTTATGTCCTAACCTTATTAAAAACATGTTCAACACTTGTATCTATACTCACACGCACGCTAGCATACATCTAAGCATACAATCATGGCATCATTCATCCCAAAACACATACATATCTACCCATAGATGAAAGAGAGCCAAACCCATACGCACATAGAAACCCTAGCATGTGAAACCCTATCATACATCTAAAGCGAGGTAGCTACTTAATCATGGCAATCATAAGATCATATAAACATCCATACTCAAGACCAAACATCATACAAACATATTCATCACAAAAGATGCATGTTCATATCAATGCATGACCTACCTTTACTTACCTTGCAACAACTCATCACCTATGGCATCAATGCATGGACGTGTGAATGAATGACATGACATTAAAACTAAGAAACGAAAGGATAAACCCTAATCTACACATGTTAAGGACAAACAAGCATGTGAACAAAGCAAACAGAAACTTTTAAAGTATAAAACATGTGGAAAGAGACCCAAAACAGAAACATGTTATATGAAGCAAAGAATGAAACAAAAGAATTAGGGTTTCTAGGCAATGGCCTGCGTACGCAGATAGAGGCCTACGTATGCAGGCCAAATCCCACGTACGCAAGATTTGATCTGCGTACGCATGCTCATGGCACACTCATGCAGGGTCGTTTAAAACCCTAACCCAGAAACAAACTAAGCAGAAAACAGAGCATGAACTAAAACCCTAATTCTAACAGCCAAACATGTTCACAAACATAAAGAGATCATAAAACTAAACTACACAAACATATATAAGCACAAACAAAGCAAGGAAACAAGATTAAAATAGTGAAAGAAAGGCTAAAAAGAAAAAGAAAGGTTGAAGCTCGATACCTCAAAAAGGAGTTCCCAAACTTTGATTTTGACCGTTCCCTCAGTTAAAGCTATCACAAGTCAATAAAAATGTGATTAGCAACTTTAAACTAAAAGGATTGGGGCCAGAAAAGGTCCCAATCAAATAAATATGAATTGAGGGTATTTTGTGAAAAACTCCTTTTTAATTCACTATTTTCTAGCAAATCTTAGGTTTTCCCTTGGGATTTTCTATATTTTGAAAATGTATCATGTAAGGCTTTATATAGTGGAAAAAAAAATGGGGCTTAGAACGGCTCCTAAACAATGTAAGATTCATTCCAAACCTCAGCCATTATTGCAGAAAATTTTTGTTTTTTATATTTCTGAAACCCTACCTGCATACGTAAGAGAATGCTTGCATATGCATGCTTTGGCCCACGTACGCAAGCCACTGCCCACATACATGGGCTGAGGAACACTTTGGTCATTTTATTTCCAAAAATAGATTTTTGCTCATTTAAAAAAATTATATTTTCCATTTTAACACTCCTCAAGTCAATTTGATATTTGATTGGGCTCTAAACTGGCCTTGCGCCTTAGAGTTCAGGCATTATTGGGGAACGGGGACTCGAGTCGTAAGGGGTACAAAATACAGTGTCCACAATGCCCCTTTTTTGATTCATGAGCTTCACCAATGAAATCAAAAGAATAAGAGACAAAACATTTTGTTTCGACGTACGGCTCGAGCCCAGCCTACACACCTGACACACATCATGCATACATGGGGCGGGGTCTAACTCTAGAGAGTTGCGTGGGATTCATATGTCTGAAATCCCACCTTTGTTGCTCGGGAAACGAGTAAAGACAGGTTTGCTATCCTAGAACCTGTTTTGCGACTTACAAGCAAATGGTGAGTGACTCACTATCTTAGAGTCACTTAAAAAGAAAAAGAAAACAAACAAGGGAGCTCTTCGAGCTAACCTAACAAACAACAAAAGGATATAGTCTCTGTGGTGTCCATCCGGGGCTCTTGCCCTAAACTTCTCTTAGTGACTTGCTCCTCTTGCCTTCTTCGCTTCTTTCTCTACCTTTACTAGTGAGGCTTTTGCTTCAGATTGACCTTGGTCTCTTTTTCTATCACTATCTCTACATTTTTCTACCATGCCTGCATGTTCAATTTCTGGAGGATATGTGCACGAGTAGTCTTGATTGTTGGATCCATTAAGGGTGGTGAAAACTTGCTGAGGAGTAGGTATGAATGGGGAGGAATCTTTTGCCTATTTCATGACTTACTTGGGGATGGGAAACTTGCTGAGGTGTAGGTATGCATGGAGAGGAATCTTTTACCTCTTTCTTGGGGATGAGAAACTCGCTAATGTGTAGTAGAAATGGACTTGTTGAGGAGTAGTGTAACTTTGTAGATGTGTGGTCCATTGGGGAAGAATCTTTTACTTCCTTCATGGTATGCTAAGGGCTTTGAGGAAGAATCTTCTGCTTCCTCACTAGGGATACTTTAGATGTACTTGATCCATTGGGGAAGAATCTTCTGCTTCCTTACTGGGGATAGTTTAAATGTGATAGGCTACAAACTGAATGACCCATTGTGATAGAAATTAATTAATTAATTAGCCAAGTTATTAATTAATCAATTTATAATGCAAACGCATGGTAGCATAAACAAATCACCAATAAACTAATTATGCAGCGGAAAATAAATAACACGGTGATTTGTTTACGAATGGGGAAAACCTAAAGGCAAAAACCCCACCGGGTGATTTTCAGGTCTCCACTCCCGAAACTCCATTATTATCACAACAAGCGGTTACAAGTAAAGGAATACCAAGTACCTTACCAACCTACAGTTGAACCCTTATCCCAATACCCAATTGGACTTGTTCTGTAGTGACAATTCCCCTTTTTCAATGCACGGCTCCTAAGTACGTGACTAACCAATTGCGCGGATCCCAGTACGCGACTTCAATCACCAACTAAGAAGGTTGTTGGCTGTAAAGTTCTTCAGTTCATCCACACGATGAAGATCAAGAAGATGCTTGGTTACAAAACCCTACGGTGCACATACACAACAACTTCTTCAAGAGAAAGAGATGAACTAGGGCAAGAACTTCGTCTTCGGTTACAATTTGCTTGAACAGAGTTTGCTCAATGCTTGTGCAACTTGTGAACTGTTTGACGGCCCTTAAAACAATCCTTTTATATGTCTAGGGTTAGGAGAAAAGAAAGCCCAAAGACATATTCACGGATCCCAAGAAAATCAGATCAGAATTTTGAAATTCTTAAACCTCGACAGATAGGAGGTGTCGAGCAGTTGTCGAGCAGGTGTCGAGCACACAGGGCTTGAACAGCTTTCTTAAGCTCGATAGATGCAACTGTCGAGCCAGTTGTCGAGCTTTAATGAATTTGCACTATTAGCTTGTTTTCTTGGACAGACTTGAAAGCTTCAACACTTAATCTTGAAACATGGTTTCTTGAAGTATTTAAACACATCCTAAATCTACCCAAATACAAGGAAAGTGCGTTTTGTCAAAGGATAAGCCAATTACATAAAATAGTGACATATGTTCCTAACAAGTGAAACACATATGTCCTAACAAAATGTGCTTTAATCCATCGGGGAAGAATCTTCTGCCTCCTCCATGGGGATGATATTCTAGATATGCTTGATCTATTAGGGAAGAATCTTATGCTTCCTTATTGGGGATAGTGTTCTTCATTTTATGTGATCTGCTGGAAATGGTTTTGGGATATACATGTTTCATTGGGGGAAGAGTCTTCTGTTTCCATTACTGCTCACTAGGGAGGTCCTTAGTGACTTTATGCCTAATTGGGGCAACCTTGAGATGTTTTTCTTTTTATTTTTATTTTTTATTTTACTATTCATGACTAAACTATACGTAGTTTAGTGGTGAGGCCTAAACTACACATAGTTTAGCCATCAGGTGTGTTCCCGCCTTTTCATTTTTCTTAACAGTTATCAACTGTTTCTTTTTCTTCTTCATTCTCTTCATCTCCCTCATCTCTTCACATTCTTCATAACTTTTTTTTTTCTCTCCATAAGAACTTCCCTCTTCTCTCTTTTCCTCACACCATCTGACCCTCTCATTCTCTTAAACTCCCTCATTTTCTCATTTTCTCTCTAAACTCTCTTCATCTCCTCCAGTGGTACCCAAGGCCAAGAAGTCTTCTTACGTCATTTCCTCTGATGCATTCCACCTCACTCGTTGGAGTGGGGTAGTGAGATTGATGGGGCCTCCATTGACATATTGGCCAGAGAATCAAATTCCCATGGTTGAATATGTAAGTTTTTCAAACTTTTCTCATTTTCAAATTTCTCTTTGGTCTTCCATTTTGACATGTGTTTTTGGCTATGTAAATGCTTGAGTTTTGTTGTGAGATGGGTTTAAATGAAAACCTGACACATTAGGAGGGGTAGGAACATGTTTAGGAATGATTTTGGGTGATATATGTTAGAAAATGTCGAAGGAGTCTTCCTGTCTGTGCTTTTGTGTGTGTGGGCTCGAGTCAGCGTACGCAGCTTTGTTCTTATGTACGCAGGTCTGTTCTTAAGGCTTTGCATACGTGGGGATGAACCTGTGCACGTGGGGTGCTGTTTACATACGTGGGTTTTGACCTGCATATGTGAGACACTTGGCAGAGGCCTTACTCTACCCATTTCCACTTCTTTTTTAACTATTTCACTTTTATATGCAATCCTAACACCTTGTTTTGTCATTTTTGCATCTGAACATCATTGCATCCTTCTTTTTATCTTTATTCTTTCATCAAAAACATCATTTCTCATCATTTTTGCTTGAATCGAGAATCTAATGTTATCTTCTTCTTTCGTAGTCCTTATCCCCTTATGCTGGTAGGGGAAGCACCAACAAGGTGGTGGAGTGGTACAACCTCCTCGTTCTTGAGACTAGGGCTTATATCTAGGAAGCGGGCTTTGAGTCTATCATTGGCCTTCCTACGGAAAGGTCCACAAGTGCTACCTTGGTGCAATGCCTTATCAAGCAGTGGTGGGATACTACTCACAACTTTCATATTGTTGAGCGGGAGATGATTGTTACTCCCTACGACTTCTATTGCATGACTGGTCTTAGCTTCAAAGGGGCCATCATCAACTTGGATGGCGTGTCAGGCATCTATTTGGGACTTGACTTGTTGGGGAGGAGGTACTCTATCGAGACCATCTACTACTTTAACTTGGTGTCGTATTACATGCTTCTCCCATAAAGGACTACGGAGGAGTGCATCCGTATGGCCAGGGCCTTCCTTCTACACTTGTTGGGAGCTTATCTGTCATGCCCCAAACCCCAAAGGGGTCCAAAGCATGAAAAAGACATCTCAAAAGTACTTGTAGATTTTTCCTTTTTGACAATTCAATCCAAATAAATCATATTAAATACTAACATCAAGAATTATCATAATAATTCCATTAAATATACACCTAAAGTAAGTCAGAGCTCTGTGCAATAATTATATGGACCATTGGCCACAAAATAATGGAGGTCTGAACAAATAATTACATATCATCAGCTTGTCTCATCAATGAAAATAAAGTCACAACCACTATAATATACAAAAGAATAAGTCAAGTCTACTCTAAGATGTACATCATCTAAATATCTCCATCACAAAAGTTCAACCTCCATCAGTAGTTAGTCTAACTATTGTTAGCCACCAAAAAGCTGTCTTAAAATGATTGTTGCCTACTCTAAAATTTTTTGTAAAATAATGGGATGAGACAGAGCCCAGTAAGTAGCATAATTAATGGGGGTGGGGGAAATGCAAGTTTCATTTTCAATAATAATAATAATAATGTGACAAGAATGATTGAATAATGAAACACAAAGTTTCTCAAAGTAAATACCTTGAAACTATATACTATAATCTATGAGCACCAACAATATAATTTCCAAAGCCATAAAATCTAACATACGGTAATCTATCACAAATATACCACACTACCATATAAATCGGTCAGGGGATCCACCCATTCACAACTGGCATGATATTGTCCTCTCTGGTATGCAGTCTCTTGGCCCCATTGGCAATAGCCTCACCCATACCCTCAAGGTTTTTCTCTCCCCCTATGGGTAGCATGGAGAGCGCATCAAATAGGACCTCTTTTGCATGTGGTCTTTTGGCCCCATGGGCAGCAGCCTCACCCACACACAATCAAGGAACCTCTTCCCCCAATGGGTAGCAGGGAGGAACGCATCATCCAAAGTGAAAGGGCACTGACCTGGATCTAATTCTATGGTCACAAAGACTACGGAAACCAAATCGGGTGATCACCAGGAAATCACACATGGCATAAGATTAAAACAACATAAAGCTCACAGGTATACATGTACTTTCAATTACATAGTTTATATCTAGGTAATTTCAGAAAAACCTTAAACAATCAAAACTTCTATAAAGTTTGTAACGTTTTCAACTTCATTCTTTGTCCAAAAAGATTTTCTATATTTTCCCAAATATTAAGACAAGATAAGCATCTTTAAATTTTCCAATATACCATAAATTCTATGATTTTTTTTTATCAAAGATTAAATAAAAGATTCTCAATTTTCCATGTTAACAATTCATGCATTTTCCCAAATGCAATACCAAATATGATGCACTTTTCATATATAATAGGGTCACAACAGAACACTTTGAAGAAAACATATATCCATATAAAATTTTCCAAAATGTGTTTGACCCAAAAACAACGTTTATGCAACATGGTTATTTTCCGAAAATTCCCATTAAAAAGCAACTTACCTTGCAACCCGCCAGAAGCCTAATTCTCCAAGCTCCAAGGAGATTAGCTAGAACCTAAATAATATCAAGAAAACCTATCACAATAAGCATAGAGCTTCAAATTGTATCTAGCTACAATTTAGGAATTGCCAAATAAGCACTTAATTAGGCAAGCCTAGTATTTAACCTCATCAATTATATATTCCACTTCCAAAGTTTCTCAACAAATTAATTCACAAGGCATAGACTCCAATTTATAAAGTTACCCATTCAATATCATCTCCAACATTATGACTAGCTTCCACAAGATTTACACAGCATCATCAAGAGATCCATGAAAGCAAAATCAAGATATACTCCAAGACAAGAAATTTTGAACTTCAACTAACTCCAAATAAACCCAATAGCAATGGAAAAATTAGATTTACCAACCATCATATGTTATAACTCAAAACCCCTAAATTTCCACCACAAATAAACCTTAGATAGCCACCATTAGCACAAACCATAAACCCACTTATCAAATTATTCCACCAATACAAAAACCATACATATAAACACATAAATATCACTTCCAATGCTCACAAGTCACATAAGTTTCATTATTAAAGCTTAGATAAAAATAACCTCAAGCAAAAGTGTAAAACCCACCAAAAAGATTAGAAATTTTTACCTCAAATAAAAGATGTGAAGGTGCTTAGAGATTCTTAAAGATTTTCTGGTGATCTTGCTGGAAAAATGATGGCGGAAATGGTGGTATGGAAGTACCAGTGGAGAGGATGAGAGTGATAGAGTTGAGTGTATGAAAAAAAAAAAAAAAAAACAAAAGAGAAAGGAAATGAGTGAGCCGGCCAAAGAGAGGAGATAAGATAGTGTGAAATGTGTGGTGGGAATGGGTGGGGTAGGTGGGAGGCATGTGTGTCTCAAAAAAATCAGACCTTTAACCTTTTTTTTTTTTTTTTGACTGGGATGTTACATTATCTCTTCACTAATGGTGGGAAAACGATGTCCTTAAGGTGGCTGACCCTCTTTTAGGACTTTGTAGAGGCACGGAGGGCTAACTGGGGGCAAGCATGTCTTACCTATCTTTTCTCTACCCTCGACACTCTTAGCCGGGGCACCCTATGGCAGCTTTTAGGGCCTTGGAAGTTCCTCAAGGTTATTTCTTGTATTTCCATTTGTAGCTTGTAGTCTTCCAAACTGTTATCTTACAAACTATCATCTTGCATCTATCATCTTGCAAATTGTCATCTTGCAACCTGTGGCTTGTGCTTCCTTTTACAGCAGTGGATTGTTAGGTATGGCCTCATAACTCCGGGCACTGATCTAAGTTTGAGGGAATTCCCTAGAGTGAGGGCCCACCTTACTGGGTTAACTTTGGATGAGGTAAGTTTAAGAGTCCCAATTTTCATGCTTCTTCATGCATTTCCCCTAGGATACTTTTTCTTCCAACCTTATATCATTATAGGTCAACTAGACTCCATGGGCTGACTAGCCCCCTCTTGCTTCTTTGGACTTGGAAGCTGCCACCATTATTGCTTCGAAGATTACACTGCCTTTTGAAGGAGTAGGCTTGAGGGCACTCTACTTGGCGGAGAGGGTGCAGTGTCAACTGGTGGGTAGGGATGACCCATAGATTCCGATGAATACACCCGAGTTCATGATTGTGCCACACTCCATGACTGATGTCGAGTACAACTCATGGGGGAGTGACATTCCTTACGCTGGCCAGCTCCTTGAGGGATTGGACTATGAGGAATTCAACATCACCTGCCTCATGCCTTCCCTTACTACTCAAGTATATGCTCAATCCTTTCTTCTTCTTTCCCTTTTCCTTTGCCTTGTTTGTCATGGCTTCTCATGGTGAAAAACTGTGGCAGGAGAAGCCTGCTGCCGGTGAGCTCATTGACCCTCCATATCTCCTTTGGACGGTCTACGCTTATGGCCCTAATGGCTTTGCTTGGGAGTGTGTCGTGCCCCGTAATCCCAATGTTATGGGCGACCCTTTTCCTCCAAACACTCGAGGGATGAGTCTTTCTTCTCCTTTATTCTTTTCGCTATCTCTTTTTTTTTTTTCGGTCACTAGCCTTTCTTTCTTTGAACTGCAGCCCACCATCCAAGAGCATGAGGAGTTGGTATGGTTGGCTAGGAATCTCAAGCTAGAGGTGACCAACTATTCAAGGATCTTATACTGCCCTAAAGGGGCCGCCTACCCGAGCGATGGTGATGATGATGATGGTGGTGGTGGTGATGAGGAGGACTTAGAGGTGACTCTTAGCTACCAACCAACGAAAAGGCGACACCATTGTTTACCTGCAATCGATACATATAGGCATACAACACACATCTTTCTTTTCTGTTGCTTTTATTTATTTATTTTTTCCTTTAGCAAACATTTGAATTTAGTTTGAGACAAATGGTTGTACTTAAGAACATCTTTTTACACTTATGCTCTTAATTAGGACTAGTACTTAATTTACAAGATATATGGTTAATTGTATGTTTCTATACAACATTGCTTCTTTGATGCTTGAAGTCTTGCACTTGAGATATGTCTTGAGTGATCCTTTAGGTCGTAGGAGCCCTAGGGATGCCTTGGAGTGGAATAACCATGCTTAAAACAGGGGATAATGAGATTTTAAGCGCTGTGTGTATGCGGGGATGGGCCTGCGCACGCAGCTTTGACTTTGCATACACAGGGTTGACCTTGCGTACGTGGGCTACAAATTAGAGGAAACCCTAACCGCCCTAATTAAGTATAAAAGTAGCCGTTTGGGTCCCAAAACCCTTACAAACATATTTTCAACTTAGAGAGCACTATTCTAAGGTCCTCTAATGGCAGAAAACTCTCCACTTGATGTCTCAGCTTGGATTAGTAGGCTTGGTCCTAATTTTAAGGACTCCATTGGCCCCTATGGTCTTTCTATTGTCTTTCCATACCATCAAATAAGGGTGGAAGAGCATCTTCTTCGTGCCACTGCTAACTATTGGGTTCCTACTCAGCACGTTTTCTACTTCAATGGAGTAGAGCTATGCCCCACTATCGAAGAATTTGGTGCCATCATGGGTAAACCAGAAATTGACGATCTAATCTTCCCTACCATGGGTGGAGATCTCCCTTCCTTGCTACAAGTTTTGTTCGGTGTCCCTCTTGCTATGGCAAATAGGCGGTGCGTCTTTGGCAAACTCAACCTTAGCTTGGTTTTTGCACATTTTTCTAGCTCAGCCCTTCTTATGGATGAGAGGCCATGTTCATACTTTCTTTGTGCCTTTTGCTTATGTCAATTACAAGGTACTTCTTGGTCCAAAGGTCATATTGTGTGGACCTCCGGATGTGCATGGTGGTCTATGAGTTAAAGAGAGGTAACCCGGTGGGCTTGATCTTGGTTGAAACCCTCAATGGTTTGGATGCCTTTCGTAGGAAGGAAGTAAACTTCTTTGCGGGAAGTCCTTTTCTTCTCCAGGTATAATTCCTAACTTTTGCCTAGGTTCTCAACCTAGCGGGATTCCTTTAATTTTGCATGGATTGCCTTTCGGTTTTCAACCCATCGAGATACCTTATATTGCCTTTCATTATCATTTATTTTTTCACTCATGCTCTCTCTTCCTTTTTTGCTTTTCTCTCTCTTTTATTTTTTGTTTCTTTTTTTTGTTTTTTTGTTTTTTTTGTTTTGTTTTTGTTTTTGTTTTTGTTTTTGTTTTTGTTTTGTTTTTGTTTTTGTTTTGTTTTGTTTTTGTTTTTGTTTTGTTTTTGTTTTTGTTTTTGTTTTGTTTTTGTTTTTGTTTTTTTTTTGTTTTTTTTTGTTTTTGTTTTTGTTTTTGTTTTTGTTTTTGTTTTTTTTTCTAGATATGGTTACAAGAGAGGCTTCGGTTGCTTCAACCTCCTACCGTACCCCCCAACACATACCTCCCTAGGAATTTTAGGGACCACCGGCTTCATCAAAATGACATAAGCTTTGAGGCGTACATGGAGCTTATGGGTCACATCAAGGAGACCGACATTTAATGGGTCGTGGAGTGGTGGCACATCACAAGAATGGTTCATAGTTGCTGCAAGGACTACTGTGTACCTTTAGTTAGACTTCGTTGCTGCTCATACTACTCCACTTGTTGTATCTCAAGGCAATTTGGAGAACGTCAAGGAGGTCCTAATGATGAAGGTGCCTTCCACACCGAGGTGTTTATTGATAGGATCTTGGGTAGGCTTCATAAGGCTTGGCCGCGACATAGGGTGACTAGAGGCATTGCTCCTCCTCGATACATCTATCTCACTGCTAGGTACAAGTAATGGTTGAAGGATAACATGAAGTGGATTCTGAGGGATGAGAAAACTTACATGAAGACTAGTAAGAAAGCAAGAAGTGTTGAGTGACCACCTTGATATGCCCCATATTTTACTTTTCTTCACTTTATGATTCTCATGTTTTTGTTTTTGAATTTAATAAAGGATTGGAAGGTTCCAAATCCCCTATAAAAACAATCTGGTTATCTTTTTAATTTGAGCAATAAGAGAATCACCTTTTTATTATCTTTACTTATTGTCATCTTATTCCTTTTTTTCTTTTTCTTTTCTTTTTCCCTTGCAATGTAATTTTTGCCCATGACGTCCCTTCGGGAATTTTCGCCATGCCTATGGTCTTTTCCCCTAACTTTTGCCTAGACTGCTCTTTTGGGTTTTCAATCTAGTGGGGTTTTTTTGCTTTAATTTTTGCCCAGGCCACCCTTTAGGGTTTTCAACCTAGCAGGCTTTTTTATTTATTTATTTATTTTTTAAATGTTGTATTTCTGGAGTCTATCCATGTTAATTGGGTGAAGCATCTCTTCTCCATCCAAATCTGTGATTCTTGTAGCATTTCCAGACATGATCTTCTTAATGTTAAAAGGCCCAGACCACCTCAGCTTCATCATTCCTCTTGGATCAAAAGTCTCATCTCTAAGCACCTTTAGGACCAAGTCCCCTTCTTTAAGGTTTCTCGGTTTCACTTTTTTTTTTTAAATGCTCTAGCAATCCTTTCTTGGTACCTTTATGCATGATATTGTGCCCTGGCCCTCTTCTCATCTATCAAGGCCAATTGTTCGTATCTCGCCTTAGCCCAATCC
The DNA here is from genome assembly GCA_028535165.1 of Quercus tomentella. Lineage (NCBI taxonomy): Eukaryota > Viridiplantae > Streptophyta > Magnoliopsida > Fagales > Fagaceae > Quercus > Quercus tomentella. Next base: position 50,754,265 of record JAPQVY010000133.1, on the reverse strand, counting down.
TCTTCTAGGACTTTGGTTTCCACCAATACCCTCAAAGATTGTATCTCCACCTCCATAGGAAGCACCGCCTCATTACCATAAACCAAAGAGTAAGGTGTTGCCCCAGTCGATGCATGGATAGAAGTTCTATAACCCTATTAGGCAAAAAGAAGCTTCTTGGCCCAATCCTTGTATGTCACTACTGTCTTGGTTAGGATGTTCTTCACATTCTTATTAGCTACTTCTACAGCCCCATTAGCTTGTGGTCGATATGGTGAAGACTTGTGATGCTCAATGCTATATTCTTCCATGACTCTCCAAACTTTGCCCTCAAAGTGGGAACTGTTATCATAGATGATCTCTTGGAGCACCCCAAATTGACATATGATGTTTTCTAAGAACCAAGCCACATGCTTAGCCTTCAATACGGAGTAGGAGGCCACTTCCACCCACTTGATGAAATAGTCAATTGCCACCAGGATGTATTCATGCCCATTTGAAGCCTTAGGAGCTATCTTTCTGATTACATCTATGCCCCAAACCGAGAATGGCCATGGATCTATACAACTCACTAGGCGATACATGGTTTAAGTTGGCTTGCGTTTGACAATCATGGCAACTCTTCACATAGTCCACCCAATTGGTCTCCATCATATTCCAATAGTATCCTATCCTTAGGATTTTCTTGGCTAACATTCTCCCATTCATATGAAGACCACAAATCCCTTGATGAGCTTCTTCCATTACCCTCTCGGCTTCTTCCTTCTTCAAGCAAAGTAGGTGTATACCATTGTAGGACCTTCTATAGAGTTGTCCTCTACATAAGATGTATTGTATTGCCATCATCCTAATGGAATGATGTTCTCTCTTGCCAGCACCATTTGGATATGCCCCTAGTTCCAAGAACTTCATGATGTCATAGTATCATAGAACTTCTTCTTCTTCTATGGTCATTACTAAAGCTTTGGTCTTCCTTTTGTGCACTTCCTTATAACTTTGCTCAATTTCCAAGGGTCGTGTCCGTACTCCCTCGGGTATTTCAACCATGAAAGCTAGGGTAGCCAAGGTATCCGCAAATTGATTTTGAATTCTAGGGATGATTGTGTACTCAATCTTCTTAAAGGTCTTGGTCAAGTCCTCCAAGTATTGTTGATAAGGCTTCATGTGTTCCTCCTTCACCTTCCATAACTTTTGTGCTTGGGTTATAACCAAAGTTGAATCCTTAAAGACTTCAGCCTCCTTTACCCTCAATTCTCAAAGAGCTTCCATTCCTGCAATACAAGCCTCAATTCAGCCATGTTATTAGTTGCTTCAAAGTTCAACTTGATTGCCAAAGGTATATAAGATCCCTCGAGAGTGATTAAGAGTAATCCTATCCCATTCCCTTATTGGTTTACGGCTTCATAAAAGTACATCTTCCATGTCCCTAACTCAACATCCAAAATGTCCTCATTTGGAAAGTCGTCTTTATGATCTTCCCTTTCTATAGGATTTTCGGCACAAAAATCTAACACGACGCTCCATTTGATAGTTTTTCTAGCCACATACTTCAAATCAAATTCTGCCAATAAGGTCAACCATCTTGACAATCTTCCACTCAAAGCAAGCTTCTCAAAGAGATACTTCAATGGCTCCATTCTTGCTACCACCCATATTTGGAAAGGTAAGACGATATGTCTCAACTTCGATACGGCCCAAACAAGTGCAAAGCATGACTTTTCTATGCGAGTGTACCTAGTCTTGTAATCATGGAACCTCTTGCTGAAGTAGTATATGACCTTCTCATTCTTGTCATTGTCTTCTTGTGCAAGCATACTTCCAACCGCATCCCCTATGATAGAGAGGTATAGGAATAAGGGTTTTTCGTGTTATGGAGGCAGTAGGATAGGTGGGTGGAGGAGATATTCCTTGATAAGTTCAAAGGCTTTTTGGCACTCATAATTCCAAGTATATGGTTCATTCTTCCTTAGGAATTTGAAGATGGGTTCACAAGTGGAGGTGAGCTTGGTAATGAATCGACTAATGTATTGTAATCGACCCAAGAAACCCCTTATCTCTTTCTCACTTCTGGGTGGAGGCATATCCAATATGGATTTGATCTTGGATAGGTCAACTTCTATCCCTCTAACACTCATTAGAGAGCCTAGCAATTTTCCAGTGGTTACTCCAAAGGTACACTTTTGTGGGTTCAATCTTAGTCTATACTCTCTAATCCTCTCGAAGAACTTCCTCAAGTTCATGGTGTGGCTCTCTTTATCCTTGGATTTTACTATCATATTATCGACATACACCTCTACCTCATTATGCATCATATCATGTAACAAGGCTGTAGCCATCCTTTGGTAGGTTGCCCCGGCATTCTTGAGGCCAAACGGCATCACCGTGTAACAAAAGATTCCTCATTCGGTAATGAAAGTAGTTTTGCTCATATCTTTAGGAGTCATCTTGATTTGGTTGTACCATGAGAAATCATCCATGAAAGACATCAAGGAACTTCCCGCCTTGTTATCCACCAAGAAATCAATGTGATGGAAAGTAAAGTCATCCTTAGGGCATGCCTTGTTCAAGTCCCTAAAATCCACACACATCCTCATCTTCCCATCCTTCTTAGGTATGAGCACGACATTGGCTATCCATTCAGCTTGGTGTATGAGTTTGATGAACCCCACCTTTAACTACTTAGTAACTCCCTCCTTAATTTTTAAGAGCCATTTAGTCCTCATTCTTCTCAACTTTTGTTTGATGGGTACCATGTGATCATGAGTATCAATGTGATGTTAAGCTATTTTGAGGTCAATTCCAGGCAGGACCAATCAAACACCTCTTGAAATTCCATGAAGAGCTGTTGAAGATCTTTTCTTTCTTTTTCATTTAGAGTTGAGCCAATTTTAATTAAGTGTGGATTCTCATTATTGCCCAAATTAACAGTTTCAAGAGTTAGTTCCATAGGTTCAATTTTCTTTTCCAATTGCTTATTAATTTCATTTTCAAATTCATTTGAATCATTTAAGTGCAGAATTTCAATATTATGGGACACATCAAAGTAAGCCAAATCAGAATTCATCTTATTAAAAATATTGAAAAGTACATTGGAGTTTGCATTACAAAACTTTTTCCCTATGTTTTAAGAAAACCCAACCTAAATCCAGTTATTAATGGGCCCCATAATAGGCATGATGAATTTGGAAGGATCACTTGGCTCTTCATTGGTGATGGTGAACACATCCCCACTCATCTTCATCATGGTCTTCATTGCTTCAGCATCCATGTAGTTTACCTTTTCTTGTATCTCTTTGATCACCACAGTAGGCTTCTCCTTAAAGGTGAGCTTTTATTAAAGAACATTTCCCAACCTGGGTACACCTTTCCATCCTTGCCTACCCAAGGTTTGGGGAAGCCATAATAAGGGAAGTTTCCCCCTTCCTTCACAAAGTTCCCATTGAGAGTGCCAAGATTTTTCTCGATTTTGTCGCATTCTTCAAAGAATCCTAAACCTTCAGTGTCACTTGAGTCTTGACATTGGGGAACTCGACCACCCCTTTTCCTTCTTTTCCAAGGCCCATACCAGGCATGTATCCCATGTTCTTCATCATTGCAATCACCTCATGGCTATAATAAGGGAACAAGTTGGTAGCCTACCTTTCATCCTTTAACTTATAGTCAACTATGTTTACGAACTCAAAGCCACTCGTTTGAAGCTCACTCCCTCCTTCCTCGAGTCCACAAATCGGTGCTAGAATTTCACCATCTCCAAGCACTATGGCAATCCCCCCTTTCCATGGGATCTTCATTTTTTGGTGTAGTGAGGAGGGGATTGCCCCATTAGGGTGAAGCCAAGCACTTCCCAAGAGAAGGTTGTAATTTGGGTTGATGTCCATGACATGAAATTCTACAACGATTTCTATTGGTCCAATCTTGCAAGGAGCCTTGAAAGTACCCATGACCTTCCTTGAAGTGTTGTCATATGCCCTTACGGTCAAGAGAGAAGGGATGATGGTCTCCATATCTAGGCCAACAGTGAGGGTGGTCCTAAAAGGACAAACATTCAAGGCAGACCCATTGTCAATAAGTACCATTAGAACCTTGGCTCCCATGCACTCAATGGTAATTTGTAAGGGTCTAGTGTGAGTAGCTCCTTTAGGAGGGAGATCTTCATCGGAAAAGGCAAGGAGAGGGTGTGAGGAACCCTTGACTCCCATGAGAGCAAAAACTTCTTGTGGTGTAGTTTCTATAGGTACTTCTTTCCCATTCAAGGCATCTAAGAGAGTTTTACAATGCTTTTGAGAGGCCATTAGTAAGCTCCATACGGACACATGAGCTTGGGTCTTCTTCAATTGCATTAAGACCCTATCTTCTTCCTCTTTGTCTTCTTTTCCTTTAAGTTCCGTGGGCTAGGACCTTTCCCCTAACTCTCTACTAGGATGATCATTTTCCAAAAAGGATGATTTGTAGTGCTTCCCACTCCTAGTGATATTTGCTACATTGTTCTCCAAGACCCTTTTCTTTAATTCTGTTACTCCTTTGGGAAGTATTCCCCATATCGCTACCACTTCCTTTAAGGCTTCATCTTCTTCATCCCATATTCCTTGGACTTCCATGGCATTGATATACATTTGTAGCTTCTATCAACTTTAAGCAATCCCATTCAATCTCATCTATTTGCACCTAATTTTGATATGGAGGAGGAGCCCTATGATAATTGGGCAAAGGATTCTTTCTAATGTTGGGTTTGGTGATAATGTTGGGATTTAGGAGGGTTCCTTTTTCTATGAGGTCTTGTATTTCGTGTTTGAGGCGAAAGCAATTGTCAGTCTTATGGTCAGATTTTTAGTGGTAGTGGCAATATTCATTGTGGTTCCAAGTGGAAGGTATGGGATTAGGCATGGGTGTAGGGTCTAAAGGTTTGATGAATTCTTTGGAGGATAGGTTTTCATATGCTTGGGCGAGGGTCATTCCTAGGTCAAAGAATTCTCGGCGAGCTTTCTTTGGGTAGGCTAGTGTCTTTTTGGGGTGTGATGGCGCTCCCATTTACAGGATTAGGTGCTTTAGGGGTGGTTGCTCTCCCTTCGTATGTTTTCTTGATTGGAGGCTTACTTTCACCTTTCTCTAGTTGTCCATTGTTGATGGCGTCTTCAATTCTTGTCCCACAATCACATAGTTCTCCAAATGAGCTAATAGGCAATGACAAAAGCCAACAATTATAAGCTGAAAGCAAGTTCATAATGATCATGTTGATTTGGTCCTTCTCATTTAGTGTATTGACCATTCTAGACGCCTTGGTCTTCCATCTAGTCATGTATTTGGAAAATTTCTCCCGTACTCCTTGTTTGGTAGTCTCCAAATCCCTTAGAGTCACATCAATCATGGTGTTGAAGATGAATTGGTCCACAAAAAACTCCACTAGTTCGTTCCATACCTTAGTTTAGCTTGGATCAAGGCTAAAGTACCACCTTGGTGCACCTCCAGTGAGTGAGAGGGAGAATGCATGCAAAGTTTGCTTCTCATCTAGTCCCTTCATTTCAGCGATGCTTAGGTATATTCTTACGTGTTGCTTTGGATCTCTAGTTCCATCAAACTTTTTTGCATTGAAAATCTTGAACTTGGGGGGCAATGAAATAGGAGCCTTTAAACTCATTCCCCCCATGTTATAGAGGTAATCATCCATCCCTTGTGCCCTGCGAAAGGTGAGTTGCATTTTCTCCATATTTTCCCTCATGGCCATAGTTTGTGCGGTGAGCTTCTCAAATTGCTTGTTCCTTTCATATTCAACTTTGTCCTTTTCATCCCATTCTTCCACTTCCTCCTAATCGTCATTGATTTCCACATGTGAAGACTTCTTGAGCCTAGATTCCTCAAACCTAGTAAGATGCCCTCCCATTTTCTTAAGGGTCTCTCCATGTTCATCCAAAACCTTAAGGATCTTTTCTGCCATTGGATCTTCCACAGAGGTAGTCATTGTGAGACGCCCTCCCATTTTCTTAAGGGCCTCTCCATGTTCATCCAAAGCTTTAAGGATCTTTTGTGCCATTGGGTCTTCCATGGAGGTAGTCATTGTTTTCTTCTTGGTGTGTGTCCTCAATCTTGATCAAACACTTTCCTTTCTCTCGAATCCAAATGGGAGTGGGGACGTGCTTTCTTGACTTTGATGGTGCAATGATACTTGAAAAGAAGCCCCATTTTCATTAAGTTCATGTTCCAATTAAAGATTTTTAACTTTTTAGATGTCCTTAGAAAATTTTTAAGTTCATTTTGGTGAAGGCCCAAATACACTATCACTCCCTTCCCTTTCATGGATTTTTACCCTTTGTTTTATTGGGCTTTGGTCTATTTACAATAAAGCTCTCATCTTACTCTCATGGGCTTTCATTATAATGCACTTAGAAATTTTCAACCCTTTGTCTCAAACATGGGCTTACAATATATTCATCACCTTTGAGCTTTTCATTTTTATTTATTTATTTCATCATCATTTTTTTGAAATAGCCCTTTAGCTAGAATATGTTGTAGCCTTCCTTTTAAAGTCCATGAAGTTCTCATCATTTTGGGCCTAGGCATACAACAATGAGGCCCAAGATTAGGGAAGCTCATGTTGGCTTTGTAGGATTTTGGATGCTAAGTCCATAGCATACTTGTTACCTTAGGCCCAAAGTCCTCTTTTTCAAGAGGGTTTTTTTTTTTTTTTTTTTTTTTCCTTGGGCCTATGATAGCAACTAGGCTATGGTCTTATGAACCTTTCAAGTTAAAATATACCTTTGGATTTGGGGATAAGTCTCTTATATGTGAGAACTTCTTTTCTTTTATCCCATAACATCTTGGTGTGTACCATAACTTTAGGACGATCTCTTCCATTTTTACATCTATTTATTTGTTCTTTAGAATTAAGTGAACATATGGTATATGGTTGAACAACAAGAGATATAAAGGGTATCCTTTGTGATAAGGTCTAGGACCTCTTTAATGTGGGTAGGCTCCCTAAGGCTAAAGGGATTGATAAGTAGGTCACTCACAACTAGGTGGGCTATGATTCCAACTGAGGGCCTAAGCGGACCCATAGTGGATTGGTAGCAAACTTTTAATATACTCAAAGCCCATTATAGGCGATGGCACCGATTATGAGTTGGTGGGATGAACTTTGGAAGATTTGGGCCTGAATGGAGCCTTCCATCTTCCCACTCATCACCAACCAAGATTGAGGGACAAAAGAAACCAAGTGATGTGTGTGCAAACAAGTATTGAAATAGTTTTTTTTTATCAAAGTTAAGAAATAAGACACGTTGGAATTAAACTCACAATCCACAATGGAGTCGCCACTGTGGACACAATGGAGGAGTCGCCACCTAGTTTTTGCAATGGTCTAGGAACTATATATATAGCATCCTCTCGAGGAATGACCTTTGATCTTACTACCAGAGATATGAGTTTGGAGTTTAGGTATGTTCTTGGGAAGGTGTTAGGCATCTAAGATCGCCCAACCCTAAAGTTGGCCTTCCATCATTGTGTCTTATGTCTTAACCTTATTAAAAACATGTTCAACACTTGTATCTATACTCACACACACACACTAGCATACATCTAAGCATACAATCATGACATCATTCATCCCAAAACACATACATATCTACCCTTAGATGAAAGAGAGTCAAACACATATGCACATAGAAACCCTAGCATGTGAAACCCTATCATACATCTAAAGCGAGGTAGCTACTTAATCATGGCAATCATAAGATCATATAAACATCCATACTCAAGATCAAACATTATACAAACATATTCATCACAAAAAATGCATGTTTATATCAATGCCTGACCTACCTTTACTTACCTTGCAGCAACTCAGCATTTATGGCATCAATGCATGGACGTGCGAATGAATGGCATGGCATTAAAACTAAGAAACGAAAAGATAAACCCTAGTCTACACATGTTAAGGATAAACAAGCATGTGAACAAAGCAAACAGAAACTTTTAAAGTATAAAACATGTGAAGAGACAACCAAAATAGAAACACGTTATATGAAGCAAAGAATGAAATAGACGAATTAGGGTTTTTGGGCAACAGCCTACGAATGCAGACAAAGGCCTACGTACGTAGGCCAAATCCCACGTACACAGGATTTGATCTGCATACGCATGCTCATGGCACACGCATGTAGAATTGTTCAAAACCCTAACCTAGAAACAAACCAAGTAGAAAACAGAGTATGAACTAAAACCCTAATTCTAACAACCAAACATATTCATAAACATAAAGGAGAGCATAAAACTAAACTACACAAACATATATAAGCACAAACAAAGCAAGGAAACAAGAAAGAAAGGCTAAAAAGAAAAAGAAAGGTTGAAGTTTGATATCTCAAAGAGAAGTTCCCAAGCTTTGATTTTGACCGTTCCAATCAGTCAAATCTATCATAAGTCAATAAAAATGTGATTAGCAACTTTAAACTAAAAGGATTGGGGCCAGAAAATGTCCCAATCAGATAAAATGACTTGAGAGTGTTTTGTAAAAAACTTCATTTTGATTCACTATTTTCTAGCAAATCTTAGGTTTTCCCTTAGGATTTTGTGTTTTGAAAATGTACCATGTAAGGCTTTATATAGTGAGAAAAAATGGGGTTTGGAATGACTCCCAGACGATGTGGGATTCATTCTAAACCTTAGCCATTATTGCAGAAAACTTACCATTTCTATGTTTCTAAAACCCTAGTTGCATACGTTGGAGAATGCCTACGTACACATGCTTTGGCCCACATACGCAGGCCACTGCCCACGTACGTGGGCTGAGGGCCACTTTGATCATTTTATTTTTGAAAATAAATTTTTTTTTTTTTTTTTTTTTTTTTTTTTTTTTTTTTTTTTTTAAGTTATATTTTCCATTTTAACACTCTTCAAGTCAATTTGATATCCGATTAGGCTCTAAATTGGCCTTGGGTCTTAGAGTTCGGGTATCATTGGAGAACGAAGGCTCGAGTCATAACGAGTACAAAATACGATGTCTACAATAGGTCAGGAATCCACCATAGAAAACAATAGATAAAAGTATAAAATTTTATTAATATTAATTTGCTCTGCCTTTGGAGGCTACATAACATATAGATACTAAAAACACAAAACAGTAGTATGACTAGGAAAACATATGTAGACACTCAATTTCGCACCAATAATTTAACCTTGCAAGATGACCAAAATAATCATTCTAAGTACCCAAAAATAATAATTGCATTACATGCATTAAATCATTCATCACATAACATAAAAAATGATCTTGAGATTCTAATGATCTCAACGATAAGCTCAGTTCCCAAATTAGACCGTCAGATTGAAAGATATCACAAGATCAAGTTTTCACGGTCTACATGCATTCATTTGGGTGGAATTGATCACATGTGATTAATTGAAATTAATTTTGATTGGTCAATAATTAAAATTAATTAAATGAATTTTTGTGATTGGTATTTTTCTTAAAGTGAGATTTATTGCATGGGATTAAAACAATCAAGCTGATAATATTTAAAGACTGTAGATAATTAGGTTAAGTTTGGTAAAAGTTTTTGTTTTCTATTTTCAAAATTGTTTTTTAGGGAATATAAAGAAAAAACAATTTTCTTGTATTTTTTAAATAAAAAACATGTTTGGTTACTTGAAATTAAAAATATAGTTTTTTGAAGAAAAAATAGAAAATACTAAAATATATTGTTACTAGGTTTTGGATTCTAATGCTAACTCATTAAATGAGACAGATTCATTAAATTAAATGCGTATTTTCATTAAATTTTAAAAATTAGAAATTGAAAATAGCATTTTTCATGTTTTCAGTTTCCTTCACAAATTAAGTTTTGAGAATAATTTTTGTTTTCTGTCCATTTTGAGTTGCCAAACAAGTTTTTTAGTCTCAAAAATAGAAACTTAGGGCCCGTTTTGTTTAAAGGTAGCTTAGTTTTCATAACTTAGTTTTGAAAACTCATTACTCAGTTCTCAGTTTTTGAAAACACCTATTTCTTGTTTCCTGTTTTGAGTGATGGAAACAAGTGTTGAAAACCAAGCCAAACACAAAATTTTTTGTGGGACCCACTTGTTTTGAGAGCTAAGTTATGAAAGTTGAGTGATATGATCCAAAAACCCACTCATCCAAACAGGCTCTTATTTTTTAAAACATAAAATAAGAGGAAAAAACAGTTACAAAACATACCGTTAGGCTTTTGGGATAATTATATTCAAAATGATTATTATAAAAATCATAATTACCACTTTGGGATGAATTTTATCACGAAAATAACTTTGAAATTTGTCCAAATACAGTTTTAGACTTGGAAAACACTTCAAAAATGTGCTAATCAAGTAGCAATTTTCAGATTCGTGTTCCAAGGCACTTTTCGCATAGTAAACTTTGAAATTCGGACTAGGCTAATTCTGGAAAAGTTGTAGAGAATTGAATTTCCCTTTAGCTATCAAAATTTTAGCATAATCTAAATTTTGAGTAGAGAGATATTATAAAAATACTGAGATGTGTTCAGATTTGAAAAATCAGCCTATTCTTATCCAAATCTCTCTTTTTTTTTTTTTTTTAAGGATTTTCCCCATATGTTTTTTGCTTATTTTTTAAGTTGATCTGACTTAATTGTTAAGAAACCCTAGCTTATTTTCTAAGTAACTAACACCTCTATAAATAGAGGAGGCCTCCTGTAGACACCACATTTTGTACCCTTTATGACTCAGGCCCCCTTTCCCTAATGATGTCGAAATTCTAAGACCCAATGTTGGTTTAGGGCCCGATCAGATTACATATTGACTTGAGAGATGTTAAAATGGAAAATATAAATTTTTAATGAACCAAAAAAAAAAGAAAACTATTTTTAGAAAATAAAGACTAAAGAAAACCCTCGGCCTGCGTATGTAGGCATGAACCTGCATACGCAGCCTTAAAGCCTACGCACATAGGTAGGGTTTCAGAAACCTATGAAAGGCAAGTTTTCTACATTAAAAACTAAAGTTTGGAATGAATCCCACATCGTCTATGAGCTGTTCCAACCCCCCATTTTCACAATATAAATAGTCATACATGGTACCTTTTCAAAACACACAAAGAATCATAAGGAGAAACCTAAGATTCACTAGAAATAGTGAATCAAAGAAGGAGTTTTTCACAAAATATCCTCAAGTCAATTTTATTTGGTTGGGGCCTTTTCTAGCCTTGATTTTCCAGTTTAAGATTACTAATCACTTTTTTATTGATTTGTGAATGGATTTGACTGAGGGGAACAGTCAAAATCAAGCAAAGCTTCTTGTTTAAGGTACTAAGTTTTGAACTTTCCTTTTTTATTTCTCTCTTTTTATTTCATTTTAATCTATGTTTCTGCTTTGTTTATGCTTTAACATGTTTGTTTAGATTAGGTTTATCATTTCCTTATGTTTTTAAGCATGTTAGGTTGTTAGATTTACTATTTTAAGTGTTTTTCTGCAATTTTGTTTCTGAGTTAGGGTTTAGGGTGTGTCTGTGTACGCATGCTTCTTGCATGCGTACACAGGCTCGAAGTATGTGTACACATACAACTGGCTTGTGTATGCAGACCTATGTATGCGAACGCATACTCGTGCCCAAAAACCCTAATTTTGAGTTTTCTGTTTGTTTTGCTTTGTTTATTTCACATAATATGCCTATGTTTTAACCTTCTTGTATGCTTTTTGAGTTTATGTTTTTCCATTCACATGTTTGTTTGTCTTTAATATTCTAGGTTAGGGTTTCTTTTATTTTCTTGTTTTAATACCATGAACATGCATTCACATGTCCATGCATAAATGTCATAGGTGTTGAGTTGCTGCAAGGTAAGTGAGGTAAGTCATACATTCATATGTACATGCATGTGTTTGTTCTATAAGCTTTACCTTTCGTTGATGAATATGTGTATGTAAGTCCACATGCAATGCTTTAAATGATGACATGACATACTTGCTGCCTTTATCCCTCTACCTTGATTTGGTGATACATGCCTTTGCCTTGGATGAGATATAATGACATGATGATAGTAACATGCTAAGGTTTTTGTTATGCCATGTTTGATGAATACTAGGTTGGTTTAACATGTATGTTAGATGAATGTTAGGCGTTGGTTGATTGTCATCATAGATGTATGGGTAGGGATGATTCATGCCATGTTGATTGTTAGGTGAATGCTAGTGTATGCGTGAGTTAGAATAACAATATTGAGTGTGCCTTTAATAGGGTTAAGACATAAGACACAAAGAGAGGAAGCCAACCTTAGGGTTGGTGACTCCACATTCCGTTGTGTCCACAGTGGCGACTCTGCTGGGGACTATGAGTTTAATCCCTATCTGTCTTATTTCTTAATCTTAATAAAGGCTTGTTCAATACTTGTTTGCACACACATCACATGGCTTTTTTGTCCCTTGCCTTAGTTGGTGATGAGTGGGAAGATGGAAGGCTCCATTCAAGCCCAAGTCTTTCAAAGTTTATCCCACCAACTCCCAATCGATGCCATTGCCTATAATGGGCTTTGAATACATTAAAGGTTTGCCACCAATCTACAAAGGTCCACTTAGGCCCTCGTTTGGAATCATGACCCACCTAGTTGTGAGTGATCTACTTATTTATCCCTTTAGCCTTAAGGAGCCTACCGCACTTAGAGAAATCCTAGATCCAATCAAAAAGAGGATACCTTTTATATATCTCTTGTTTGTTCAACTATGGGCTTGCAATGTGATTGGAATAATAACACCTAAAGCCTAAAATGGATACGAATACATCTTAGTGGCAGTCGACTACTTCACCAAGTGGGTGGAAGTGGCCTCCTACTCAGTGTTGAAGGTTAAGCACGTGGCTCGGTTCATAGAGAATAACATTATCTGTTGATATGGGGTACCCTAAGAGATCATTTCGGATAATGGCTCCCACTTGAAAGGCAAGTTTTCTATATTAAAGACTGAGGTTCAGATAATGGCTCCCACATCGTCTGGGAGCCGTTCCAAACCTCAATTTTCACAATATAAATAGCCATACATGGTACCTTTTCAAAACACACAGAAAATCCTAAGGGAAAACCTAAGAGTCACTAGAAATAGTGAATCAAAGAGAGAGTTTTTCACAACATCCTCAAGTCAATTTTATTTGGTTGGGGCCTTTTCTGTCCTTAATCTTCGAGTTTAAGATTACTAATCACATTTTTATTGATTTGTGAATAGATTTGACTAAGGGGAACAGTCAAAATCAAGCTTTTCTTTTTCATTTCTCTCTTCTTGTTTAAGGTATTAAGTTCTAAACTTTTCTTTTTCATTTCTCTCTTCTTATTTCGTTTCAATCTATGTTTCTACTTTGTTTATGCTTTAACATATTTTTTTAGATTAGGTTTATGCTTTCCTAATGTTTTAAAGCATGTTAGGATTTTAGATTTACTGTTTTAAGTGTTTTTTTGTGTTTCTGTTTCTGGGTTAGGGTTTAGAGTGTGTCTGCATGTGAATGCTTATTGCATGCGAATGCTTATTGCATGCATACGTAGGCTCAAAGTATGCTTACGCATACAACTGGCTTGCATATGCAGGCCTTTGTATGCACACGCATACTCGTGCCCAGAAAACCTAATTTTGAGTTTTTTGTTTCTTTTGCTTTGTCTATTTCACATAATATACCTTTGTTTTAACCTTCTTATATGCTTTTTGAGTTTATGTTTCTCTGTTCACATGTTTGTTTGTCTTTAATATGCTAGATTAGGGTTTTTATTTTATTTTATTTTATTTTATACCATGAACATGCATTCACATGTCCATGCATGAATGCCATAGGTGTTGAGTTGCTACAAGGTAAGTAAGGTAAGTCATGCATTCATTTGTGCATGCATGTGTCTATTCTACAAGATTTTCCTTTCATTGATGAATTTGGGTATGTAAGTCTATATGCAATGCTTTAAATGATGACATGATGTACTTGCTTCCTATATCCTTGCCTTGATTTGATGATACATGCCTCTGCCTTGGATTAGATATGATGACATGATGATAGTAACATGCTAGGGCTTATCTCATGCCATGTTAAATGAATGCTAGGTTGGTTTGACATGTATGTTAGATGAATGTCAGGGTATGTCATGATAGATGAATGTTACGCTTTGGTTGATTGTCATGACAGATGTATGGTTAAGGATGATTGATGCCATGTTGATTGTTAGGTGAATGCTAATGTGTGTGTGTGAGTTAGAATAACAATATTGAGTGTGCCTTTAATAGAGTTAGGACATAAGACACAATAAGAGGAAGCCAACCTTAGGGTTAGGCAGTTTTGGGTACCTATCACCTTCCCTAGTCCGTACTTTAACTTCGAACCCATATCTCTAATAGTAAGATCAAAAAAGGTTCTTCCTCAAGAGGACGCTATGTATATGATTCCTAGATCATTGCAAAACTAGGTGGCAACTCCACATTCCATTGTGTCCTCACCTCTTCACATTCAGCACCTCTGAGGCCTCTCTTTCCCTTACGTTAAAGAAATTTTGTAAGCTTTGCTTTAGGAATTTATTTTCTGTTTAGTGATCTTGCTTTAGATCTTAGTGAGATTCATTCTCTCTGATCTCCAAAGCAATCCCTACTCATTGAGATTCATTCTTTCTGATCTCTAAAGTAATCCCTTCTTATAGATTTAATTCATGCAATCCCTTCTCATAGAGTGAATTCATGCAAGTAAATTCTTGGTCTGTAAGTCCTTTTCTCTCTATGATTTCATAATTCATATGTTTGTTTGTATATATGTCCATGTCTTTCTTTCATGTTTAATATATTCATATGTTCACATGTTTCATGCATAATAGATCTAAGATAATTTATGAAGTTCCCTTTATGAATCTCTAGATTTTTCTATCGAATTTCATGTTTTCTACAATAAATATAAAAAAAAAAAAAATAGATTTGAAAATTTCTATTAAATCACCTATTTTTCTTAACAATAAAAATCAGTTCTGAAATTTTCCATTAAATCACATGTTTGTCTTAACAACAATAAAAAACAGATTTGGATTTTTCTATCAAATCTCATGTTTTCTATAATAATAAAAACAGATCTGGAATTTTTCTATCAAATCTCATCTTTTCTTTCAAAATAAAATCGGATCTGGATTTTTCTATCAAATCTCATGTTTTCTACAATAATAAAAACAGATCTGGAATTTTCTCTTAAATCTCATATTTTTCTTTAAAAATAAAAACTGATTTGGATTTTTCTCTCAAATCTCATTTTTTTTTTCATAATAAAACACATATTTGGATTTTTCCTTTCAATCTACTATTTTTCTTTTTAAACAAAAACAGATCTGGATTTTTCTTTACAAGTCTCTATGTTCTAATAAAAAAAAATAGATCTAGAATACTTTTTCTAATTTTTTTTTTCTAAAGAGAGTAGATTCATAGAGCTCACTTCATGACTTAATTTTAGATCTATCATTCAAATACATGTTGCATCTCATCATTGTATGTTAATGGGTACTTAAAATGATCATTAGAGTCTAGAAGACCAGATTTTTTCTGGGCAAGATGGGTGCCTAACACCTTCCCATCTTGTAACCTAACCCCTGAACCATAGATCTCAGGTTCGTAGAGTGGTCTTTAATATTGGTAGATTGTAACTAGGAAACAAGGCCATGAATAGTTTCTTTCTATCAACTGTAATTTTTCAAATAAATAAGAAATCAATGTTATTCATGTATTTTATATTTTGTATATTTTATTTTTTTTGTAATATAAAAAAAATAAAGTGGTGACTCCACAATAATCAAAACCCCAAAAGAGAGGTGTTGATACCTATCTCTTTTGTTGAGGGTGCGTTCTTTCACAATGTAGAAAACCTTAATTTGGACTAATCACGAGATTAGGTGACAAAATACTAAATTTTACAAAAATAAAAAAAAAATAAAAATTGAGTTAAAAGTGCAAAATCATAAAGTACTGACCTTAAACGTCGTCCCAAAACAAATAGGACCCAATTTTGACTTTTGATCAAAAAGTTATTAATGAAGCAAAAATGACTAAAATCGGCAAAATCACCATTTTTGAGGTCTTAATAGAGGAATTCACCAAAATTAAGGTGCACCTTGTAGCAAAGCAACAAGTTTTGATTAGAAGACTATTTTCCTTTAGCCTACCAAATTTCATACAATTCCAACTGTGACCCCGATAATTTCTACTAGTGATTTCATGCGCCCTTGCTAATCCAGAATGCCAATGTTGTCTGTTGTACATTAGAAGCACCTTCACAAATCATCAAATATAGTCATAAAAGGTTATTAACGAGGGCATATGACACTCGAAGGTCGTTGTATTTGCTCCTATTGCTATAAGGGATTTCGTGACTATACCTTCACTAATAGTTAATTTATGAAGGCAATTCACTGTCGTTATTGAACAAATATACACTCACAAATATATTACCAAATAATGAGAAAAGTCTACAACTTACTTTTAACTAGGAGATGCCCGCATCGTTAACAACTATTTGTGAGGTCCTTTATGACCTTGCAATTAGTTATTTGCAAATTTTAAAATTGAAGAATTAATTTTTAGCGACAAATAATAATGTTCTTGAAATTATTTGTGAGGTCCTTTATGCTCTCTCAAATAATTATTGGCAACGTATTAGGAACAATAGTGACAACATTAAGCTGTTACTTAGAACTTTTTTCCAAGGGATTAAGTGACGTCATTCTTTTTTAGATTGTAGGGGACGTTGTTGTCACTATGAAGTTATTTACAACCAAATTTTATATCATCGAGATGATATTTTATATAATTTATGTAATATTTTATTAATTATTTATGTTATATTATTTTTTTATATAAAAAATTGACCTATTGCAATAGTAGAATAATTATTAAATATTGATCCATTAAAGGATAAAATCTCGTATAAGTCCATAATTTCTTCAAATATAGAGTATAAAAAAAAATGTGAGAGATCGTGCCCCCAGCCTGTTTTGGAATTGATTGTTTTAGGCCAAACCCACATGAATGGGTAGAGTCGTGTTATTATTTATCAAAATGGAGGTTCAACTGATTATATTTTTCCCATTATATTAAGGGTTTTACAATGGAGTCGCCACTTATTTAATTGTTGGAATAAATAAGAAAACTATAATTGAAAATTTCATCATTTTATTGATTTGAGAATGAATGTACACTGATCATAGGAAATTACAAGGCTTTGATCCTAGATACAAGCAAAGCAATGAACTTGGACTGATAATATGTTGGATGATATGATATGAATGTTGGCCACTATAGTCTTGAGGACCGGTTTCACCAAGCAAGGTACTGTAAGAGACCGCGCCCCTAACCTATTTTGGAATTGATTGGTTTAGGTCGAACTCACATGAATGGGTGGAGTTGTGTTATTGTCTCTCAAAATGGAGGTTAAATTGATTATATTTTTCCCTTTAGATTAAGGTTTTTACAATGGAATTGTCATTTATTTAATTGTTGGAATAAATAAGAAAACCATAATTGAAAATATCATCATTTTATTGATTTGAGAATGAATGTACATTGACCAAAGGAAATTACATGGCTTTGATCCTAAATACAATCTAAGATAAAGTACATGGCTTTGTTTCCTAGTTACAATCTAGAGATTGAAAAATACGCGGATAAGTACATGATTTACTAGCCCTTGATCTAGGCTTGGAGGCTACGTTACAAGATGAGGTATTAGGTGATAGGCCAAGAATGTATTGATCCCTTTGGTAACTTAATCAATTAATTTAGCTAAATGAAATTAATTAGATTCAATTACATGCAATAAGCATGGTAGCACAAACAAATCACCAACTAAGTTAAATGCAGTAGAAAATAAATTTGACATAGGTGATTTGTTTACGAATGGTGAAAACCATCGAGGCAAAACCCCATTGGGTGAATTTAAGGTCACCACTCCCGAGAATCCACTATTATCAAAACAAGCGGTTACAAGTAAAAGAAATCCCATTACCCAATACCAACCTACAATTGAACCCTTACCCCAATACCTAATTAGACTTGTATTGTAGCGACAATCTCTCCATTCAATGCATGAATCCCAGTATGTGACTAACACACCAACTTGAGGAAGATGTTGATTGCAAAGTTCTTCAGTTCATCCAACAATGAAGACCAAGAAACTCCTTGGTCACAAAACCCTTGGCATAAAGACATAGTAGCTTCTACAAAGAATATGATGAACTCCTTGATCACAAAACCCTTGGCATAAAGACATAGTAGCTTCTACAAAGAATATGATGAACTAGAGCAATTTCTATCTCAGGAATAGGGATAGAAAAATCAAGAACAACAAAGGATAGAAAGTATATGGAAAGATCCTCTAAGAGAGACAACAAAAATCGAGCACGAGGCTCAGTGATGGAGTTATAGTGAGACAATGGAGTAAGAACAAATGTCATCACCATATTAAGGAATCTTGGACCTTTTGCAAAGCCCAAGCATGGGGTGTTTTGATGCTCACCCTATATGGAAGGTGTCTCACAGAAGTGAGACAGAAGCTCGTCTTTGGACATAGTCCTCAAACGGTGACAACCAGGGTAGTCAGGATGTGCTACCCATGAGACGTGTAGTATCTCAATTACAAGATCCAGAGTGACTACGATACGTCTACCTCAGAGTACCGTAGTAAGCTAAGGTACAAAGGTATCAAAACCGTGCATATTGGAGTAAAACTCCTGTATGAACATGATAGGACACCTCAAGGGTATCTCATAAAGGGATTCCCATCCCCGAGTGTGAATGACATCGGGTAGAGCAGTGTCGGGAAAATCTGACAGAATCACATGGCACTTCGGATGTATAGAAAAGTTCTCAGAGAAGTCTTGATGGGCCTTCTCATCACGGAACCGAACATGAAGAGGGGGAAGATCAGTAGAAGATGATGACCCGTAATGAAAAGGGTTCCAAGTCGGAGTAGATTTTCGCTTGAGTACCATTCGCAGTCTATCCGAGAGAGAGAGACAGAGACAGATAGAACACACAATCACAACCCATAACAAATAGATAGAAAAGAAAGGGTACATAAGCATGAAATATGATTGAACATGTGACGTGCTAAAAATAATTGCATCATGGGTTCAACCCAATCCAAACCTAACAGCACACAATTTTCAACAATCAAACACACATCTAAATGCATGAAACATTGTGAAAATGGAAATGAAATGCAATGCATGATCATATAGCATTAAATAAACAACACCCAACCCAAAACTTTCACAAAAATCTCAAAAAATTTTAAAAACCCCAAAAGTTTCAGAGAAAACCCAAAAACCTAGGTCTAATGCATGAAATGCATGAGAAAAGAGGGATTTAGGACACTTACCAGAGAAGAAATGTAGGATCTAGGCCGAAATGCAATTGAGTAAGGTGATTGGAGGAAGAGAGAAAGCTTTTCTATCAAGAGAGAAGTGAAAAAGTGAATCTGATTTTGCATTGAACGTATATATAGAAATTGTAGCTTGATGGATCAAGGAGCTGTTGAGATCTATCGAGCACTAAATCTCGACAAATATTAATCTGTCGATGGCAAAAATTCCTCGATGGATTGAGATTTTGTCGAGAATCCATCGGCCAGATATAAAGTTTCTTGATGTATTGAGAAGCTATTGAGACAAAGTCCAGAAAGCTCGATGGATCGAATATGCGATAAGATCTGTCAAGAAAAGAAGTCCAAAGGGCTTGATAGATAGGAATCTGTTGAGAAGCTGTCGATCTTGATAAAAAAGAGTTTTTCAAATAGAGGAAAAACACAAAGAGATGAATGTAAACAAGCAAGCTACTCAAACATAGATCCAATCAATATGTTAAGCTCTTAAAAACATCTATCAACAAAAACAATACTTATCCAAAACACAAACACACTAAACAAGTCTGGCCAATTTTATATTTCAAAAAACAAGTTAAGACAGTTTAGTGAGCATACAATAATACATGTATCCCTTGTGATGGCCAAATCACATTGTATCTGCACATGTATCAAAAGTAGCAAAGAATTTACGTGTTGTGTGTGAAAACATAGCAAGAGTACATAAGTGTCTCATATTATGATGATTTGAGATATGAGAAAATCAATTTCACTCACACACAATCATAACTACTTGATGGGGACTATCACCTTTGAGGTACATCCTATAACTCCCACATCTCCTAGAAACATGCTTGCAACCATATTTAAAAGCATTTTGATTCTTTTTGCTTTTATATTCTTTGCATTTTTTTTTTGAGCATATCATGCATGGGCATATAAGAGAGAGAGAAGAAATACCTAATTATGTTAAGCCACAAACATCACAATTTTGCTATGTTGAAGCACACAGATGTTATACATGATTGGCGGGCTTTAGTGGTGAGATGGTTGTTTATGCCTTTCTCATAGGGTTTTTTAGTCTTTCCTCTCAAAAAGAGTGATATGAGTGTTAAGTACAAGAGATTACTTAATCTTACTTATCACAAACACGAGCCATAAAGCTCACTTGCTTAGTTGTGCATTGAGATGCTCATCTAAGTTACAAAAGATACAAAGTTTAGAAAACTTTGTTTCAATCGTCATCCAAGGTACACAAGTACCAATGTACATAAAAAACACACTGTTTTTGTATTTTTTTTTTCAATTTTTTTTATAAAAAATAAAATAAAGCAAAAACTAAAGCAAACAAACAAAAATGTGTTAAACAAAGCAAAGCGTAAAACTAGACTGACTTAAAAACAAGAAAGCAAAACACACAAGTAATGCAAAAACCATAAAGAGAGAGAGAGAGAGAGAGAGAGAGAGAGAGAGTGACTAAATCACTTAAAGCGTTTTTCCTTCCACACCTTGGAAGAACATTTCCTTTAAGCGAACCTTTGATCCAGTGGTGAGGGAGAAGAGTTGAAACCATTCAAGTTTGAAAGGAACATGAGGGCCTTAAGAAGATCTCCAAGAGGAGCAAAAGAGGATGGAAACTGATTTTGGTTTCTGGATGAGATCATACAGTTGCTTTGTTGAGTGGCTAACCACTTGTAGCAATTTGGACAAGTATGCCTTGAAGCTCCACAATGATGACAGAGATGCGGCTTCTTCAGTTGAGACTGTTTGTTATTAACCTTCTTAGTCCTAGGGTTTCTAGTCTCTTTCTTTTCAAGCTTAGGGGGTGCACCTAAAATAGATTTGCCATTGTCTACGTTCTCACTAGCTATATCAGTTTTACATTCATTGTTCTCAGAATTAACATTTTTAACAAGTGAGACAAACACAGTAGTACTAGAAGAGGTAATATTAGGAGAAGAGAAATCATACCCCAAATCGATTCTATCAGAAGCATATTTTTGAAAGCTAAGCATCTCATCGAGCTTTGCATTAGAAGTCCTCTCTAGTTGAGCTCTAACCTGTAACAGTTTTGCTTCAAGCTTCTTTGTCTTTTCAGCAAGGAAGTTGTTCTCGAACCACAAAGCTCCAATGGTTTGATTTGCTTCATCAACCTTGTAGAGAGCTCCTCTCGATCTAGCTCCACATCACTCAGTTTCTTGGTGGCCAGCCTATAAATTTTCTCATGTTTCTCGGAAACCTTGTATAACTTAGCGTAGGCTATATGGATGTTATCTTGTTCATCCATTTTCTCAAAATTAGACTCCGCCAAGTCCTCTTCTTCATCTATCTCTTCAAAAATCCCCTCAGTAGGATTCACTGTGGCAGTGAAGGCATTCAAGATTCCTTCGTCATCAGTGTCATTCGAATCATCCTCAAGCTCTATGTCACTCAAGGTAGCAGCAAGGGCCTTGCTTTTTCCAATAGTCTTGAGATATTTTGTACATTCTTGTTTCATATGTCCAAAACCTTGACATCCAAAACACTTTGGTCCGGAGGGAACAGTGTACTGACTGCTTTCCTTAGCATCTTTCTTTTCTCTATCTTGGCTCTTGAATTGAGAAGAACTAGATTGCTTTCAGTCCTTGTCGAATCCTTTTGCAATTGATATTCTTCATAAACTTCTTGAATTGCCTAGGATTTCATCTTGGAATCTTCATCATCAGAAGACTCATCGGTCTCGCTGCTTTTGGCCTTCAGTGCCATGCTTTTACTTTTGCTCAGCTTCCCGATTCTAGTCAAACCCAATTAATAGGTTAACTATGTCTTTTAGCTTGGCATAGAAATTGTCAAACAACTCATCCACCTCCATCTTAATCTCTTCAAAGCTCATGGTAAGCCTTTGAAGCTTTGAATCCTTATCAGCCTTAGTCCCTTCATAGGTTGTCTAGAGAATAGTCCATGCTTCCTTAGCAGTTTTGGTAGAGGATATCTTCTTAAATTCCTCATTGGTGATTGCACTGAATAAAGCATTCAATGCTCTACTGTTGAAGTTTGCCGCTTTGATCTTGGCATCATCCTAATTAGCCAGCGCTTCCTTTGGCTTAGTCCAACCAATCTCCATAGCTTACCACACCTTCTCATCTAAAGACTGCAATAAAGCTCTCATGTGTACTTTCCAGTATGCATAGTTAGTGCCATCAAATAAAGGAGGTATAATTAGAGACTGTCCTCTATCTATGACAAACAGGGGTCAATGGATCAAACAACAAAGATTAACCCTAATCAAAGTGTGCCTACTCTGATACCACTTGATAAGCCAAGAATGTATTGACCCATTTGGTAACTTAAACAATTAATTTAGCCAAGTGAAATTAATTAGATTTAATTACATGTAATAACCATGGTAGCATAAACAAATCACCAATTAAGTTAAATGCAGTGGAAAATAAATTTGACACAGGTGATTTGTTTATGAATGGGGAAAACCACCAAGGCAAAACCCCACCGGGTGAATTTAAGGTCACCACTCCTGAGAATCCAATATTATCAAAACAAGTGGTTACAAGTAAAAGGAATCCCAGTACCTAATACCAACTTACAGTTGAACCCTTACCCTAATACCCAATTGGACTTGTAATGTAGTGACAATCTCTCCTTTCAATGCACGGTTCCTAGTATGTGACTAACCAATTGATGCATGGATCCAAGTACGTGACTAACACACGGACTTGAGGAAGATGTTGGTTGCAAACTTCTTCAGTTCATCCAATGATGAAGATCAAGAAGCTCCTTGGTTACAAAACCCTTGGCGCAAAGATGCAACAACTTCTACAAGGAATATGATGAACTAGGGCAAATTCTATCTCCAGTCACAATTTACATGCACAATAAATTTGCATTGAGTTGCATCACTTTGCATCCCTTTGACGGCCCTTAAAATAATCTTTATATATGTCTAGGGTTATGAGAAAAGACACCCTACATAAATACATATGGATATGCATGAAATCAGATCTGGAAATCTGAATTTCGTAATTCTTAACTGATACAGCTTCTGTCGAGCTGCAGTCGAGCATCAGCATTAAATCTCGATGGATATGGATTTGTCGAGCTATCTATCGAGCTTTAATGAAAAACACTGCTTCACTTATTTCTTGGATAGATTTGCATGGCTTCAATACTAAACTTGAACTCTTGTTCCTTGAAATACTAAACCTATCCTAAATCTACCCAATTACAAGTAAAGTGCATTTGTCAAAGGATTAGCCAATTTAGATAACATATGTCTCTAACAATATCTACATATGTCTAAACATTAGGCATTCACCTTGCCTGGTGAAACTGATCTTCTAGACTATGGTGGCCAACATTCATATCATATCATCAATCATATTATCAATCCATGTTCATTGCTTTGCTTGAATTTAATGTGTATGCATACGATAAACCCTAATTTCATTTATTAATAATTACAAAAATAACTTCTAGTGAATGTGTGTGAATGGTGATGTCCTAAATTCAAGTATTTGGAAAAAAAAAAATGAAATTAACATGTTTTTCATATTTTGGATATGGATTTAAGATCAAAACTAGTGTCATGCATGAACATGTGATGAACAACAAAGAACATGTGAAGAACGATATGAACAACATTCAAGCATATCAAGAACATTCAAGCATATTCAAGCAATTTCAATAATTAACTAGGATTCTTTAATCTTAAATTGACATTATAGTAACACAAAAAAAAAAAAAAAAAAAAAAGTTAATGAAAAGGATTATACCTGCGTGCAAGATCCACATAGTGGAGGATGAGGCATTTGGTGGAGGTTCTAAGGGTGGAGTAAAGAAGAAGAACTAGGAGGGGGAGAATGAGTCTCACTTAATACCTTAAGTTTCAGGAAGACCAAGATATGATAAGACTAACTCTACTTCACTAGAACTCAAGAGGGGAGAAGTGAGGATGTTTTTGTGTCCTTTGGAATGGAAGAGATGGGGGATTTATGTAGTAGTGGTGGAGAAGATATGAATGGAAGAGCATTTACTGAGGGTTAACAAAGGATCAAAGAGAATCATGAACCTAGACCCTATTTCAGTATTTAGGGAAAGTTGATGCATTAAATTTGGAGGTTGGTGGAAGTGATGAGCAAGCAAAATGAAAAAAACCTTGGTTTTTCCCGTAGCTCCTATAACATTTCTCAGAGCTAACCTCAAAAAATCATATCTTTCTCAATTATGATTGGAATTGCCTCATTCTTGCGCTCAAATTGAAGCTCCAGATGTCTAGTTTCTAGAAAAATTAACTTCACTCATAAATACAAATTTTTGGAGAGATATCAATAAAATGGTTAGCAGAGGTCATTTGTTGGAAAACAGTTTCAACATTATTAACATTAATAAGCCCCAAATTAGTTTCCAATTAACATTAATAGGCCCCAATTACTTCCATCTCAAAATTAATCAATATCAAGTTTACCCCAATTAAAAAGATAATTACACAAATTACTCATGAATAATTAATGCTTGACTATCTAATTAATCAAGTGTGCGCAACCATACCATAAGTTGTAGTCCTAGCCAATCAAATTATGACACATCATTAATTTCAAATTGATTATAATTATAACCAATCAGAATTGATTGTTCATAATCACTTATAGTTGGACTTAATTTGTGATAGTACATTTTGGCCATTAAATCTTGATTTGATGATAACTTTCAATTTGATGGTTTTATTAAGGCTTATGACTAGTCAATTTGATCACTAAAACATTAAGATCATTTTGATGAAGGGAAATTAAGTATCTAATGGCCACAATTAAGATGGTTATCTCCAAGGTGAAATTACTCTTTTACCCTTCATATGACGTTGAATGCGGGTTGAAAAATGGGGTGTCAACATAAAGAAATCCTAAAATTAAACAACCATGATATTAAAATATTATTTTAAAAGTATACAACTACAATCATGACAAAGTCTCTATTAGTCTTCCTTTCAGTCACCCTCCAAGCTATTGTCGACCTCCATGTTACTATTTGGGTTGCACTCTCCATCTCTAACTTGCTAGTATCATCCTAAAATAAAAACATTAAACATGAGAGGAAATGAAAAAATTACTCTAAAAAAAAAAAGCTTTAATCCATTTAGATTTAACAGGTTTCCATACATTTGCACAACCACCAAAAAACAATAATATATCTTTAGCTCTTTATCATCTGATTAAAACACCAATCGGTTTTTGGTGTAGGTGGGGATTGAATTCTAGATCTCTTATTCAGCCATCAAAGACTTTACTAGTTGAACTAACTGGAACCTACAATAATATATCTAACCTTGCATAACAACATCAATAAAAAAAATCACTATAGTTGTAACGCCACCTACAACAACAAAAAATGTAACAATAACAACTTAGTCACTCTCTACCATTAAAAGGAACCCACATGATTACAACCTTAATACCACCAAATGATATCTAAAATTTTACAAATAATATCAAGTCAACAACGACCACTTTTGGCATTCATAACATATTTCCACATATTTGTTATGTCTCTTAAGTTTATAATTGTACCGTGGTAGATGGTTCTATGTTAGATTGGTTTGGTGTGCCCATCGAATGCAATATTTGAAGTTGCTTGATTATCATATTCTTGCATCACTCTTACTCCAATCTATATCATCATTCTCATCTTCTTCTTGCGGCAAATTTGCATCGCGGTGTAAATTCTCTTCTTTTTGGTATGACTCTTATTCATTTGAAAGCATTTCATACAAGTTTTGTGGCTTGGTTTCTATCACAATATTCCATGTGAGATCTTTTATTCCATTCACATAACAAGCCTGAGTTGTTCGACACGCTAATACAATTGGCTCTTTGGTTTTCAACTTTCGCAATATTTAACAATAGTGATTCCATAGTGATCTCTCTTATAACCAATTCCTTCAGGAGATACATCATATCAATCACATTTAAATAATATAACTTTGTTTCCTTTAATACATTGAAGTTCAAAAATATTAGTTAGTTGCCCATATGTAAGGCAAATTGCAACTTTGATCCTTCTCTTTCACCATAACTCTATTATTTTGTTTTATTTTACATTCATCACATTGATTTGTATGAAATTTGAACCCATTGACATTGTAACCTCGATAAAATAACAGCCCTTTTCTCAAGACCCCAAGCTAATTAAAGCATATGTCTATTGTTGATACCGTATTTTTTTTACCCTTAATTTGTGTGCCGAACCCCGAAAAATCCGAAAATATTATTTTCTCTTCATGGGGCTGTGAGAACATACAGAATGACGTGGCGCAAACCGTTTAGGCATTGGAGCACCCAAAGTGCCTCTTTTAGCTAAAATGACCAAAGTGCCCTTGGTTAACCCTAGGTTTGACCGAAGGTCAAACGAGGTCAAAACCCTCACAAAATAGCATTTTTCATAATTTTACATCAAACTCGAGCTTCTCAGAGATTTTTAATGACTTCGACCAAGTTTAACTCGAAGTCGATCTTAGGTGGGCCCAAAAACCCTAATTTTGATTCACCTGTTAGAATGAGTTGAAACTAATGCTATTGCAAAGATTATCAAATTCTCATTCCAACGACTATTCATGGGTCGAAATTGGAGTTAGAACGGTCGAGATGTCATGAAAACCGAGATAATGCATCGATCGATGCACTACTAACTTCCGAGTGCCATAACTTTTGATCCAATCGTTGGATTTTCAATATCTATACCTTTTTAGAAACAGGAAGTCAAGACCTTTCCAGACATGTCAAGACCTTTTCTTGAAATTCATGCCGGGGCTATAAAAAGCCCCAGGCACCTTTCAAACCCGGAGGAGGATCATTTTTTTTTTTTTTTGAGTTTTGCTCTCTACCTGGTTTTTCTACACATTTTTCCCCTCTCTCAAACACAAAAGACACAGAAAAAACACATCAAAGTTTCTTGATTCTTCTCTCTTCACCAAAAACACAATGTATTATTCTTATACCCAATCTTCTTCTCCTTCGTTCTACATATTGGATTTGGGGTTTAGGGGTGTGGATATAGCTTTCTAGCTACTTCCCACACCCCTAACCTTCTAAATCTTTTCCTAGCATTTATTTTACTATTTTGCCTTAATAACATGATTTATTGCTCTCTCTCTAGCATGTTTCTTGCTTTATTTGTGTTTCTAGCTTAAATCTCTTTACTTTTATGCTTTTTGCCATGTTTCATGCTTAGATCTACATCCTTACATGCTTATGTATTTAGATCTACATGCTTTAGGTTTTATGCCATATTTTCCTATGTCTTGTGCCTCTTTTTGTTCTAGGTTGATGTTGGGGTTACATGTTCACATGTTTGTATGATGTTGTTAGCTATGCCTTACTTAGATCTATGTGTTTTGTGTATTTTTTCCATGATATATGGTTAGATCCTTGTCTTCACTTGCTTATATGCTTGGATTCATGTTCTTCCATGTCTATGTGCTAAGTTTCTACATGTCTACATGTATGTTTCAATGCCTATATGTCTAGATCTATGTTTTCACATGGCTACATGTATGTCTTGTGTGCTACGTGTCTTGTGCACTACGTGTATGTTTTCACATGCCTATATGCTTGGATCTACGTTCTCTACATGCTTTATGCTATCTTCCATGTGCTTGTGCGCTCCATGCCATGTTTCCATGCCATCTTTGTCATTGACTATACACCTTTGCCCATATCAAAGGGTTTGGATCATTCTTATTTGCATGTCTATGTTTGCTTGCTTCTATACTTTTTGCTCATCTTAGCCTCTCTTGTTCTAGGCTTTACCACGCTTGACGCCCTTAGTGGGTTTGTGGTTGTGTGGTTACACTTGATGCCCATGAGGCCTTGTTCGGATGTGACCATTTGGGAAGCATCTCCAGATGCCGAGTTGCTCCGTGCGTACCCTTCCCTTTTCCTCTCCGCTCGATGTTATGCTTACCATGCTTGTTTGTGCCACTTGTTGGCTTTCTATGCATCTTTGCATGCTTGCTTACATATCCATGCATGAGTCTTGCTTGCTAGTATGTCGTCCGTGCTTTAACACAATGAAGCTATGGACATCTGATCTAAACCTACATTTGTCCCTCGTGGACATCACCCTTTGTTTGCTTTCTTACTTGTTTGCTTTTTTGCTTGTTTGCTTTCTTTCTTGCTTCTTTGCTTGCCATGCCTATCATGCTTATCCGTTTTATGCCTTTTCATATGCTCTTTGCATCTTTTCCTTCCATTGCTTGTCTACTGGTTTCTTGTCTTTCCCTTTACATGTATACATATGGAGCGAGGACGCTGGGAGCTAGGGCATAGTCTCCCAGGCATAAGCAAAGGGGCGCAGGTGGAGCATGTGGAGATAAGCCAAGTGGCAATGTTCAATAGATTTAGGAGTTTAGCCTTTCCTTTTGGTTTTGTACTCTTTAAAACCCCTTCCTTCCTCCTCCCTTTCTCTCTTAGATGAGTTGTATTAGGTATATCATGCCATGTACCATTCGTCCTCGTCTCTAGAGTATGGCGACCCCTGTTTATTTTCCTACACTTATATTTTGGGCCATGCTCTAGGGATGTAGGCATTTACTTTCTTGCTCTATGTGCTTGCATTGTGAATGATGTGTATATATATATATATATATACCTACTCACCTCTGTCGATGTGATTTTCACAGTCCGTGTCACCTAAGGCAAGTGATGCCTAATTTTCACCGCGAAAGTAAGGTGACATGTCACCAGATTTTCGCCATGGAAATTTGGTACTGTGCTCGAATGCCTAAGGAAAGTATCGATTGGGACCACCCCCATTCAAAAGCCAAACCTCAAAGCCCCCACGTTTGCAAAGCCCCGAAAGCTAGTGCCAAAATCATGTTTTTATTGCCAATCTCCGAAAATTAAGGTTTTATCAAAACAAAGGACTGTCCTTGGACAAGCATTGTGGGGTGCCTAATACCTTCCCCACACGTAACCAAACTTTCGGACCTAAGAATCAAGATTTTTTGCCATCCACATTAGATTAGGAAAAATGCCTTTTTTTTTTAACCTAGGATTGGTAATAAAATCAACTAGAAATAGGTGACCAATCACTCCTTATAAAAACCCAATGATTGGTGGTGACTCCAATTACCTTTGGTAATCCCTTAAAATTTGGCCCAGATTCCTGCCACAACACGAAAGGTAGACCTACCTTCCTCCACCGAGAGAGAGAGCACCTGAAGTCTTGCACAAACCATGCCACACACTACACACAAGCACACCATGCAACACCATTTCCGAGAGAGAGTGGCCTCCAATGGGGCCCCTCGTGTGCACGGGAGCGTTGCCACGGCGGGTGGTTGAATGAAGGCCCAGCGATGGTTCTCTGTTTTCGAGGTTGGGTGTCGACATCCATCAACTTTCCTTGTATTATATAAGTTAGTGATCTAAAATAAAACTTAAATAAAGTTAAGCTCAAGTTGTAGTAGTTAAAATATAAAACAATATACATTTTCAAAAGATATTATTATCTTTTTTTTCAAATCATGCCATAAATTCTTGTTCTTGTACCATGTCAATGTTAAGAACACTTGCATTTGTAAGGATGTTCTTATATTCTCTACATGCAGTTAAATATCCAAATTAGTTTTAATATCATATCATGAGTATATCAAAGAAGTTATTTTTGTGAAGATCATCTTATTGAACAAATTGGTCGAAATTGACACAATTTTGAAGAACATAAAATGTTTCGTTATTGTGAAAATCATCATTCAAACTCACGCCTTAATCATAAACAACAATGATGATGGTTACCAACACATATAGCATTAGATAATCTAAAAAAAAAACTAGCACAGTTAACATTGGGTCCTATAAACATAGACATCTTTTAATCTTTTCCTTTTCTCCATGTTCATTTTTCAACTAATCATGCATTGGCTAAAAAAATAATAATTTAATAATAGAAAACAATTTTTAATGTAAGAATATATTCAAGAATTGCACCGATATTGCGAAAGTATAATGCGGTATAGACTATACATATACATAAGACCATTATAAAAAGACATGTGCCAAGTTTCATACTAGATTGGAACAAAAACTACATTCTGCTTCTTCAATAGAGCTTCTGCAAACAACATTAAGACTTGCAAAGTGCAAAGAGAATTAGTGTCTATGTTTGAACCATCATGTAAGAAGCAACACCAAGCTTTTTACACTGTAATTACTATTGATTCAGTATTAGATACCGCCACCAAATTTGTTCTAATCCTCACAAATCAGTATTAAAGATACACAATATAAGTCACATTGTGACAACTTTGCAATAGAGACCAGAAATATACAATGCACCTATTATCCATGTGAATGAAATACTATATCCCCATGCTCTTTAAAAACAGTGATTAAACAAATTCAAATAGAATTTTACTCTTTAATAGATAAGCAAACTACAGCTACTCAAGAAAAACAATCGAATTTAAGACCCTCCAAGAGTCTCCCAATGCCCCCAAGATTGGGAAAGTGTCTTGTTTATTTTTTGCTGCACACATTTTTAAGGAACACTTATAATTAGGTCCTGACTATGGTTGTAACACCCCAAACTTTTTAATGCAATTTTACAATGTGAATAATATCTCAAGTGAATTTTATGTTTTTCAATAAGGCTGTTAATTATTTTTGTAGAGGTCTTTTTAATATTAAAAGCTTAAGGTGGCATTTAAGTGATTTGTGATGATGGACTGAGTGAGGATTAAGGAAGAGAAGAAATTTATGGGTGAAATGGTAAATTTCTTCCCAAGGATTTTTTGTGATGAGTGGTCTATAATAACCCATACATCACCATACGGTAAGCCGCCCCCCCCCCCCCCCCCCTCCCGGTTTTTCTTCAGCCACTTCTCCCTCTCTCCCTCCCCCTCTCTTCTCATATTCACTCTTCTTCTTAGTGCTTCCCCAATGATGACTGAACCTCCAAGCTCCCTATCTCTTTCCTCATTTCTTTCTCTCTCTTTAGTCGAGACCTCCTTGTTAGGGAGGATTATGTCGCCATTGGTTTTCCTAGTAGCTAAAACTCCATGAGATTTTGAAGTGGATTAAACCCAAGGTAAAAATCATAGCTTTTATCTCAATTTCTTCTATGAAATCCTTTGGGTTTTGCTACTTAATGATTATTATGGTGAATACTTGATGGGTTTTGGTGAATAATGGAAGATTAGAGGGTTATGATGATTTGGGTAGCAATGGTTTTGTTAAAATCCGAAAATTTCATATCATTTGAGAGTTTTTGCATTGATAAAAGGTTTTGGTTGACTAGTTTTCTAATGGGTATTTGAGGATTGGTTTGCTAGATCAACTATATGGGTCTTGTTGTTGCATATGTTGATGTGAGTTGATTTTAAAGTGTGATTCCTCTGCATTTGAGTGACTTTGACATATGTGAATGTGGGCATTTGCTTGTTGCATGCCAAGTGTTTGATGAATTGCCTATATGAGTTATGGGATTGAATTTCTTGACTTGTGTTGTGATGATTGTTATATGAGGTTATGGGTTGTAATTCTAGTTGTTTATATGTGCTAACACATGTAGCTCTAAGGTTTAACCAAGTCTCGAAGCTTTTGGCATAGTGTTAAAATTATAGTATTTTTCTTTTGGGACTCTAAATCTGTCATTGACAGATTTGAGTAAGCTGTACTACTTGATTTTTATAAATTATAGAAAAATTATTTGGAGCCAAATTTTTGATGGTACATACTACACATATAAGAGCTTATCCCTATTTAATTTCAAGTTGATCTGATAACTTTTCATGGACCAAACGGTTTTTACAAAAGGGCTGACCTACTGTGTAGTGAATATGAAAGTATGACTAGTATGTTGGGATTTTGTGGAATTTACTTGAAACCTTTGTTAAGTGGTTTGGCTTGTAAATTATTACATTTTCTTTGACATATGTTTTACTTAGTTAACTTTAATAATGGTTTGGTTTAATCTCTTGCAATAGTGTATTAAAATGCTTTGGTTGTGTTATGGTCCTTTGGATCACTTGTATGCCCGTGTGATGTCTCGTAGGAATAGGTGCCTTGGGATAGTCAAGTTAGGCTTTAGGCCCTCGATTTGACTTTAGGGGACCATTTTCGATTTATGGAGACAAGTTTGAAG
Source organism: Quercus tomentella (assembly GCA_028535165.1). NCBI lineage: Eukaryota > Viridiplantae > Streptophyta > Magnoliopsida > Fagales > Fagaceae > Quercus > Quercus tomentella. Next base: position 50,721,822 of record JAPQVY010000133.1, on the reverse strand, counting down.
GTATTTTTTGATAGGCCTTGTTATTGATAGGCTTGATCATTGAGTTTCTAGGTTTTGAGATTCTTGGTGATGGACTTAGTAATTGGATTGCTTGCTTAGGTGGCAGTACCCGGTTAAGGCAAAATTCGTTGGCCTCCCGAGGTAAGTGGCTTCTTAATGGGATTTTTAAAAAGGAATCATTATTGCACTAAAATATTTTATGGTTAAACCCATTTTGGAACATTATTCACGGTTTTCCTAAAATGTACTATGTGTACTATTATTGCTAATCATTTATGGAAAACGCATGAAGCATTGAAAGCGCATCATATTTGTTATTGCATATGGGTTAATGCATGATTTGGCATAAAAAAGAAAAGCAACTTTGATGAAATTCTTGAGAACGATTTTATTGATTTATTGCATTATTTGCAAAGTTTAAAGGTGCTTTGATAATTGGGGAAGATGATACAAAATATTTTGGACAAGAATTGAGTTTGAAAGCTTTGAGAACCTTGTGAATATCTTTAGATATTAAAGGTTTTGTGAAACTACTTGAAAATGAACTGTGTTTTGAATTCCTGTAAACTGTGAGCCTATTATGTTTTACCCTTGGGCTGTGACATGTGATTTCCCAGTGATTACCCAGCTAGATACTATAGTCTGTGTGACATTGGTATCTTAGCACCCATCTTTATGATGGCTATGAGTTCCGGCTTTGTGTAGGTGATTGAGTTCTGGCTTTGTGTCGGCGATTGTCATATGGCCCTGGGTTGGATTTTTTGGTTTGGAACAATGTTGTTATTGCTCACAGTTTTATAGCATGTAGTTTCATGTTGAAATATTTTAAGAAAGCTTTGTGTTGCATAGTTTTAATTATTCTTGTCATTTTACCAATGAAAATGAATTTGTTGGATTTTCATTGAAATTCCCAAAGTATAACATGTTTTGTAAAATGCCCATTATCATGAGACTTGCACTTCCCCCACCCGCATTAATTATGCTACTTACTGGGCTTTAACTCATCCCAATCTCCAACAATTTTACAGTTAAATTAGCTACACGTTAGGCATGGAGCATAATTTATTGGTGGTGATTGGAGTGCTATATTAAATTGGGAGACTTGGGCAATGGTTGATGACTTAATCTTGGAAAGTTTAACGAGATCATGATAAATTCTATTGGAGGTTGGATACTTGAGGTTTGTTAGCCTTAGGCATTGTAGGCCTAACTTCAATGTTGAGGTTGTGTATTCTAGAAGGGATTGTGGTTTTGTGTTATCCATTTGGAGTTTTGAAATATATTCATGTATTATTTGGAGGCACATGATTTGAGTTATTGTTTGTAAATGTGTTATAGAGCTCTAACTTGTAATATGGAGATTTTAGTATGGTTATTTGTTCTTATCATATGTCGAGGAGAAGAAAAGAAAAGAAAAGAAAAATCTCCTACGTTATCGCTCTTAATGGTTCTTTTCTCACACTTTGGACCCTTTTGGGTTTTGGGGCGTGACAATGGTTAGGCCCCTAGTGATGAAAAGATGAGGGAGAGTGAATTGAAATGTTTTGGTCATATTAATAGGAGAGCAACTAATTTATCAATAAGAAAGAGTGAGTTCATTCAAGTTGAGCAAATGAAGAAATAGTAAAACATGACATTTCAATTAAGGAAATGACAAAGAGTATGATTTCAGATATAATATAATGGATGAATTAAAATACATGTAATCAACCTTGACTAATTTGTCCAAGATCCATAGCTGGCCTAAAAACATTTGGGACTAAAACTTTGTTGTTGTTGTTGCAGAGATATTTTCATAACTTTGGAGCCTCCAAGGGACTTTTGGAATTTCATTGTTATTTTGGTAATTTTTGTGGTTTTAAGGTTATTTCAGACATTTTGCACTTTTGAAGGTTTTTTCCATGTTTTGGGGGGTCTCTTGGTCATTTAGGTGTTTTTAGGTTATTTCTATCATGATATGCATCTCAAGGGCAATTGGATCATTAAGAACTTGCACACCACGTCCAAAGACCCTACTAAACGTTTGTCATATATTCCTAGTATGGGAAGAACAGTCTTAAGATCTTGGGGCCTTAACTACAAATCTTCTCTACAAGGAAAGATCCTACATTCAAGGGTTCTTGGTCAGCTCTACACCACTATATAAGCACAAAGCCTCCTTTTCCTTAAGGTACGTGAAATTTCCTAACTTTCACACTTTTGAGTTCTTGGAGATTCTTCTATCACCAATTTAACATTTGAAGGGTCTTTGGTTGGCATCCCATCGGTGCTCTTTGTAGGTTCTTTGTCCTTTTTTCCTTCAAGTACCCCAATTGGCACGTGTGTGGATAATCAACTCATTGACAATTTTGTGTATCATCAAAAGTTATGCAATAAAATCGGGTTATAAGCTCTTATGTGATGAATATTGTAACAGCTCAAGTTCCATTAAAAGAGAAAGAAAGAAAGAAAGAAAGAAGAAGTCATAATTTTTATGGCTCACACGTGACCCCACCTACCCCTTTAATTCCCACCATTCATTTCTCTCAAAATATCTCTCTCCCTTGGTTAGCTAATGAAGGGGTTGCCTTCATTTTCTTTTATTTTCACATAGGCACAAACATACCCACATACACTACTTTCTACATCTCTCTTTCACTCTCTCATCGGTGCTCATCTCATAGCCACCTCCACCAATTTTCTGGTAAGGTTTACCGGAAATCTCGATAGAAAAAAGCTAAGGCTCACTCATCCCTTTTATTTGAGGTAAAAATTCCTAATCTTTTTGGTGGATATTATACTTTTTGTTGGGGTTCTTTTAATCTAAGCTTCAAAAATGATATTCATGTGATTTATGAGCTTCTTGGGTGATATTCTTGTGATTATGTATATGGGTTTTTAAATTGGTAAATTTATTTGATGAGTGGGTTTATGATTTTACAATGGTGACTATCTAAGCTTTGTTATGCTGAAGATTTGGAGGTTTTGGTTTTCTTATGTGAAATATATGGTAAATATAATTTTTATTAATTATTTGGAGTTATTTAAAGATTTAAATTTTTAGTCTTGGAGGATATTGTGATTTTTGGTATCATGGGTCTCTTGTTGATGTGGTGTAAATCTTATGGGAATTACTTATAAAGTGTTGAGGTTTTGATGTTAGGGAAAATACCTTGAATGATTTAAGTCTATAAATTGAAGTCTATGTCTTGTAAAATAAGTTGTTGAGAAACTTTTGAAGTGGAATACATTACTTGTGAGGTTATATATTTAGGCTTGCCTAAGTAATTTCTTATTTAGTGATTTCTAATTTGTAGCTAGACACAATATCAAGCTTGATACTTATCGTGATAAGTTTCCTTGACATTGTTTAGGTTCTAGCTAACCTCACTTGGAGTTTCGGAACTAGGCTTTTTGCAGGTTGCAAGGTAAGTAGCTTTTTAATGGGATTTTTGGAAAATAACCATGTTGCATTAATGTTGTTTTTGGGTCAAACAAATTTTGGAAAATTATTTGTGGGATTATGTTTTCTTAAAAAGTATTGTGTTGTGACCCTATTATATATGACTATTTATGAAAAGTGCATCATATTTGATATTGCATATAGGGAAATGCATGATTTGTTATCATGGAAAAGATAATCATCTTTTATAAAGTTCTTGGGAATGGATTTATTGCATTATTTGCAAATTCTAAAGATGTTTTATCTTGACTTGTGATATTTGGGAAATTGATAGAAAATGTTAGTAACAAGAAATGATTTTGGAAAATTTGAGAACTTAGTAAAATGCTTGGATATTAACAAGTTTCAATTTCATTTAACTGTGAGCTATATGTTGCTTTTACCCTTATGGCGTGACAGGTGTGATTACCTAACCAGATGCCACAGTCTTTGTGACATAGGTATCTTGGCACCCCGTCTTTGTGAAGGATTGATGTCAATGTGGCATAATTGTTGTCTTCGTGGCATATTTGATGTCTTTGTGGCATAACTTGATGTCTCCGTGGCATATTTGATGTCTTTGTGGCATACCTAATGTCTTTATGACGGCTAGTTGTACACACTGCATTTGGTGCCCACTTACGACTCAGGCCCTTGTTCCCCAATGATGCTGAAATTCTAAGACCTAAGGTTGGTTTATGGCCCAATCAGATTACAAATTGACTTGAGAGATGTTAAAATGGAAAATATAAATTTTTAATGAGCTAAAAATATATTTTTAAAAAATAAAGACCAAAAGAAACCGTAAGCTTGCGTATGCAGGCATGAAGCCTATGCACACAGGTATGGTTTTAGAAGATCTAGAAAGGCAAGTTTTCTACATTAAAGATTGAGGTTTGGAATGAATCCCACATTATTTGGGAGCCGTTCCAAACCCCAATTTTCACAATATAAATATCCATACATGGTACCTTTCAAAAAAACACATAAATCTCACGGGAAAACACTAAGATTCACTAGAAATAGTGAATCAAAGAGGGAGTTTTTCACAAAACACCCTCAAGTCAATTTTATTTGATTAGGGCCTTTTTTGGCCTTAATCTAATCACTTTCTTATTGGTTTTTGTTAGATTTAACTGAGGGGAATCGTCAAAATCAAGCCTAGGAGCTTTTGCTTTGAGATATTCTTTTTCTTAACTTTTCTTTTATTCTTTGCTTTTAATTCAGTCTATGATATGTTTCTTTGTTTGTTTTATGCTTGTGACATGTTTGCATAGACTAGGTTTGTGTTTTCTTTATGTTTTAAAGCATGTTAGGTTGTTAGAATATGCATTTTGAATCTTGCTCTGTTTTCTACGTTTTTAGGGTTTCTGGGCAAGAATCCATGTGCACATGATCAAGGCTACATACACAGGCTTAATTATGCGCACGCAGGGTTATTCATGCATACGTATGAACCAGCCCAGAAACTCTAATTTAATTTTCTTCCATTTTTGTTTCTGCTTTCACATGTTTACTTCTGTTTAGACTCCTTTATATATTTTTATTTTTTTAACACTTCTGTTTCACATGATTAATTAGACGTTTGCCTTCACATGCTTAGATTAGGGTTTGTTTTTATTTATTTGTTAAATGCCATGTTGTAGACACTGCATTTTGTACCTCTTATGACTCGAGCCCCCGTTCCCCAATGATGCTTAAACTCTAAGGCCCAAGGCCAATTTAGAGCCTAATCAGAAATCAAATTGATTTGAGGAGTGTTAGAATGGAAAATATAACCTTTTAAATGAGCAAAAATCTATTTTGGAAATAAATGACCAAAGTTGCCCTCGGCCCACGTACATGGATAGTAGCCTGCGTACGTGGGTCAAAGCATGCGTATGCAATCATGCTCCTGCATATGCTGCTTGGGTTTCAGAAAAATAAAAAAGGCAAGTTTTCTATAATAATGAAAGAGTTTTGGAATGAATCCCACATCATTTGGGAGCCATTCCTAATCCCATTTTTTTCACTATATAAGGCCTTACATGGTACATTTTCAAAACACACAGAAAATCCTAAATAATGAATCAAAAGGGAGTTTTTCACAAAACACCCTCAAGTCATTTCTATTTGATTGGGGCCTTTTTTGGCCCTAATCGTTTGAGTTTAGAGTTTTTAATCACTATTTTATTGAATTGTGATAGATTTGACTAAGGGGAATTGTAAAAAATCAAGCTTAAAGAGCTTTTTGTTTAAGGTATCTCTTAAACCCTTTCATTTTCTCTTTTACCTTTTAATCTTTGTTTTAGCCCATTTTTTGCTTAGTTTATGTTTATGCATGCTTGTTTAGGTTAGTTTTATAGTTCTTTCTATGTTCTGAGCATGTTTAGTTGTTAGAATTAGGGTTTTCTTTTCTACTCTATTTTTTTGCTTCATGTTTCTAGGTTAGAGTTTTTGAACAACCTTGCGCACGCATGCCATTAGCATGCGTATGCAGGTCAAGTCCTGCATACGTGGGATTTGGCCTGCATATGCAAGCCTCTATTTGTGTACGCAGGTATTTGCCCAGAAACCCTAATTCGAATTTTTGTTTTGTTTGTTTTACGTATCTTGCCTCTATTTAAACCCTTTTCATATGTATACACGTATCTGAGACTTTGTTTCACACGCTTTATTTGTTGTTTATCCCTCATATGCTAGATTAGGATTTTCTTTCATCTTGATGCCATAAACATGCATTTACATGTCCATTCATGATGCCATATTTGCTGTGTTGCTAAAAGGTAAGTAAAGGTAAGTCATGCATTGGTATGAACATGCATTTGATGATGTATATTGTTTGAATGTTTGTTTTATGTCTTTTAATCCCAATTGAATGCTTTATATAATTTAGTGATTGCCATGATACTTTGCTGCCATGATTAAACTACTGCCTTGTTTTAGATGTATGATAGGGTTTTCGCATGCTAGATGAATGCTAGGGTTTGTATATGTGCGTATGGGTTTGGCTCTCTTTTGTTTAGGGGTAGATATGTATGTGTTTTGGGATGAATGATGCCATGTTGTATGCTTAGATATATGCTAGTGTGTGTGTGAGTATAGATACAAGTGTTGAACATGTTTTTAATGAGGTTAAGATGTAAGACATGATGATGGGAGGCCAACTTTAGGGTTGGATGATCTTGGGTGCCTAACACCTTCCCAAGAACATACCTAAACTCCAAACCCATATCTCTAGTAGTAAGATCAAAAGGTCCTTCCTCGAGAGGACGCTATATATATGGTTCCTAGACCATTGTAAAAACTAGGTGGCCACCCCCTCTTATGTCCACACATGCCATTCATTCACATGCTCATGCATAATGCCATAGGTGATGAGTTGCTGCAAGGTAAGTAAAGGTAAATTTTGCATTCACAATGTACATGCATGGTTGGGTTTGATGATATAATTGTAATCTTAATGCCTTTGATGATGACACGTTTTGTTGGCTTTGTTTCTACCTTTGATCTTAATGCCCACATGTTTCTAGCTTGGATGGATATGATGATATGATGATAGGGTTTGTGATAAAGCATGATTAGATGTATGATTAAGGTTTGTGTTGTGATGAATGCCTTAGTGTCATGACATGTATGCTAGATGAATGATAGGTTGTTTGCTAAATGATGCTAGGGTATGCCATGATAGATGTATGGTTAGGGATGATTGATGCCACGTTGATTGTTTAGATGCATGTTAGTGTGTGTGTGAGTTAGATACAAATGTTGAGTATGCCTTTAATAGGGTATAGGGTTAAGACATAAAACACAATGATGGGAAGCCAACCTTAGGGTTAGACGGTTTTGTGTGCCTAACACCTTCCCTGGAATGTACCTTAACTCCAAACCCATATCTCTGGTAGTAAGATGAAAAGGTCCTTCCTCGAGAGGATGCTATATATATGGTTCCTATGCCATTGCAAAAACTAGATGGCAACTCTTAAAAGACTCCTCGTTGTGTCCACAGTGGCGACTCCACTGAGGATTGTGAGTTTAATTCCTATGTGTCCTATGTCTTAACCTTAATAAAGGCTTATTCAATACTTGTTTGCACACACATCACTTAGTTCTATTGTCCCTTTTACCTCGGCTGGTGATGAGTGGGAAGATGGAAGGCTCCATTCGAGCTAAAGTTTTTCAAAGTTCATCCCACAAACTCACAATGTGTGCCATTGCCTATGATGGGCTTTGAGTACGTTAATAGTTTGCCACCAATCCACAAAGGTCCACTTAGGCCCTCAGTTGGAATCATGGCCCACCTAGTTGTGAGTGACCTACTTATCTATCCCTTTAGCCTTAGGAAGGCCTACCCACACTTAGAGAGATCCTAGACCCAATCAAAAGAGGATACCCTTTATATATCTCTTATTTGTTTAACCATATATCTTGTGTTCACCCAATTCTAAAAGAACAAATAAAAGATGTAAAATTGGAAGGATGACCTTAAAGTTATGGCATATCCTAAGACAAATGGGACAAAGGAAAAGAAGTTCTCTCATGTAAAAGGCTTGTCCCTAAATCCAGAGAGTATATCTTAACTTAAAATGTTCATAAGACCATAGCTTAATTGCTATCATAAGCCCAAATCAAAATGTCCTTTTGAAAAAGCGGACTTTAGGCCTAAGATAACAAGTATGCTATGGGCTTGGCATCCAAAATCCTACAAAGTCAAAAATGAATTTCCCTAATCTTGGGCCTCTTTGTTGTATGCCTAGCCAAAATGATGAGAACTTCATGGACCTTGAGGGGAAGGCTACAAGATATTCTAGCTTAAGGGCTACTTCAAAAAATGATGATGAATGAAATGAAAAAGGAAGAGCCCAAAGGTGATGAATATATTGCAAGCCCATGTTTGAGACAAAGGGTTAAAAATCTCTAAGCACATTCTAATGAAAGCCCATGAGAGTAAGATGAAAGCATCATTGTAAATGGACCAAAGCCCAATGAAACAATGGGCAAGGTCCATAAGAGGAAAGGAAGCGACTTTGTAATTAGGCCTTCATTAAAATGGACTTAAAGATTTTCTAAGAACATCTAAGAAATAAAAAAAGAACCTTTTTAAATGGGACATGGACTTAATGAAAAAGGGACTTCTTTTCAGGCACCATTGCACCATAAAAATCAAGAAAACACGTCCTCACTCCAATTTGGATTTGAGAAAAGAACGGAAGGTGTTTGCTCAAGATTGAGGACACACATCAGGAAGAAGAGTTCCAAGTAGGGGAATCCTTTCAAGTAACAATGGCCGCTCCAATTAGTGATGAAATTGCACAAAAGATATTCAAGGCAATGGAAGAACAAAGTGAAGTTCTCAAAAGGATGGGGAGTCGCCTCACTAAGCTAGAAGAAGCCAAATCGACATGTAAAGATTCTCGATGAAGAAAAAGTGGAAGATATGAAAGGGACAAAGTTGATTATGAAAGGAACAAGCAATTATAGAAACTCACAACAAGAACCATAGCCATGAGAGAGAATATGGAGAAGATGCAACTCGCCTTTCACAAGGCCCAAGGGATGGATGATTATCTTTATAACATGGGGGCTATTAGCTCCAAAACTCGCATTGCACTACCTCCAAAGTTCTAGATTTACAATGCGGAAAAGTTTGATGGAATTGGAGACCTAAAGCAACATGTTAGGAGTGTTAGGGACATATTTTTATGTAATTGGCATATCCTTTGACAAAACGCACTTTACTTGTATTTGGGTAAATCTAAATAGGTTCAAGATGATCATTACAAGTGATTAAATTGAAGACATGAAGATTACTTAAGAACTGCTCAAGAAAAGTGCAATTTGCAGGTCTCGATACCTCCTCGACAGAAGCTTGATCTGTCGAGATTCATTAAAGCTCGACAGATGTCTCGATCGATTGAGCTTACGGGATTTAGATTATAGCCAGCAACGTTTTTATTCTAAAAGGCTATTTGTTTATGGGTTTTGTATAATCCTTATAGGACTAGGAAAACCCAAGGTTTGTGGGTTTGTATAATCCTTATTGGACTAGGAAAGCCCAAGGTTTGTGTAAACCTATTTGGAATAGGAGAGCCCATTAAGCTCCTATTTAAAGGAGGTGGAAAAAGAAAAACCTAACCCTAGAGAGCTTCATAAGGTTTTCTTTTTAAAACCCTAGCCTCCTCCTCCAGAAGAAAGAGTTCTTGCTGCGTTTCTTGTACGCCTTTGGGTTCTATAACCAAGCAAAGTCTCTTGCACCAACATTGAAGATCTTATTGGTGTTGGATGAGAAGCAAACTTAACCTTCCTCTTGGATGAGAAGCAAAGTTTGTGGCCTATTGAGGCTCTATCTTACCTTTTACTTGCCTTTTCCGACGAGGACCTTCCTCTAGAAGGAGCCACTCACACTAAACCTTTACAAATTACCATTGAGTGCATGAGTGCTAAAGTTTTGGGGTTGCTTATTTATAATGGATCCACATTGAATGTATGCCCTTTTAGGACCGCTCTCACTGTTGGTCTAGATATGGAAACTATCATCCCTTCTCTTTTGACCATTAGGGCATATGATAACACTTCAAGGAAAGTTATGGGAACCTTCAAAGCTCCTTGCAAGATTGGCCCATTGGAAACAATTATGGAATTTCACGTCATGGATATCACTCCCAACTATGATCTTTTCTTAGGAAGGGCATGGCTTTACCCTATTGGGGCCATCCCCTTTTCTTTACACCAAAAGATGAAGATCCTATGGAAGGGAGGAATCGCTATAGTGGTTGGTGATGGGGAGATTGTAGCATCGGTTTGTGGACTTGAGGAAGAAGGAAGTAAGCTCCAAATGAGTGGTTTTGAATTTGTGAACATGGCTGATTATGGATTGAAGGATGAAAGGTATACTTCGGATTTGGTCTCATATTGTATTTATGAGGTGATTGCAATAATGAAGAACATGGGGTATATGCCTAGTATGGGTCTTGGAAAAGGAGGAAAAGGGGTGTTTGAATTCCCCAATTTCAGGACTCAACTGACTAAGGAAGGTTTGAGATTCTTTGAAAGCTATGACGGAATCAAGAAGAACCTTGGAACCCTCAATAGGAACTTTGTGAAGGAAGGAGGAGACTTTCCTTTTTTGTGGCTTTCCTAAGATTTGGGTAGGCAAAGATGGAAAAGTGTATCTGGGATGAGAGATGTTCTTAAATGAGAATCTCACTTTCAAGGAGAAGCCTATCATGGTGATCAAGGAGGTTCCAAAAGAAGTCGACTGGGTGGACTACATGGATGCTGAAGCAATGGAAACTATGCTGAAGATGGAGGGGGATGTGTTCACCATCGCCATCGAGGAGCCAAATGATCCTTCTTCCTTCATTGTGCTTACTGTGGGGCAACTTAAAAATTGGACTTGGGTTGGGTTTTCTAAAAGTAGGGAAAAGAAATTTTGTAATGCAAGTCCTGATGTACTTTTCAATATTTTCAATAAGATGAATTCTAATTTGGCTTATTTTGATGTGTCCCATAATATTGAAATTTTGCACTTAAATGATTCAAATGAATTTGAAAATGAAATTAATAAACAATTGGAAAAGAAAATTGAACCTATGGATGTGTGTGGATTTTAGGGATTTGAATAAGGCTTGTCCTAAAGATGATTTCCCTTTTCCCCACATAGATGTCTTAGTGGATAACACAACCGGCAGTGCTTTGATGTCTTTCATGGATGGTTTTTCTAGGTATTACGAAATCAAGATGGCTCTTAAAGACATGACTAAAACCACTTTCACCACAGAATGGGGGATTTATTGCTACACAATAATGCCATTTGGATTCACAAATGCAGGCGCGACTTACAAAAGAATGCCACAGCCTTGCTACATGACATGATGCATAATGAGGTTGAGGTATACATTGACGATATGATTGTAAAATCCAAGGATAGAGGAGGCCACATTATTAACTTGGGGAAGTTCTTTGAAAGGATCAAGGAGTATAGGATGAGGTTGAACCCCCAAAAGTGTACCTTTGGAGTAACAGTTGGGAACTTGCTAGGTTTCTTAGTAAGTGATAGAGGGGTAAAAGTGGATCCATCCAAGATTGAAGCCATATTGGAGTTGACCCCACCCAAGAATGAGAAGGAAATAAGAGGATTCCTAGGTCAACTACAATAGATTAGTTGATTCATTGCCAAGCTCACCTCCACTTGTGAGCCCATTTTTAAACTCTTAAGGAAGAATGAACCCCACACATTGAATGATGAATGTTAGAAGGCCTTTGAACTTATCAAGGAATACCTCCACCATCCACCTATCCTAGTGCCTCCACAACAAGGAAAGCTTTTACTACTATACCTCTCTATCATAGGAGATGCGGTTGGAAGTATGCTTGCACAAGGGGACGATGATAAGAATAAAAGGGCAGTGTACTGTTTGAGCAAAAGGTTCCATGATTATAAGACTAGGTACACCCCCATAGAGAAGTTATGCTTTGCATTCGTGTGGGTTGTATAGAATTTGAGACACATCATCTTACTGTTCCAAGTATGGGTGATAGTTAGAATGGATCCCTTGAAGTACCTATTTGAGAAACCAACTTTGAGTGGAAGACTGTTAAGATGGCTAATCCTATTAGCAGAATTTGATTTGAAGTATGTGGTAAGGAAGACTATCAAAGGGAGCGCCGTGTCTGATTTTTGTGCCAAGAATCCTATAGAGAGTGAGGATTGGAAAGAAGACTTTCCAAATGAGGATATTTTGGATATTGAGCTAGGGGCATGGAAAATGTATTTCGATGGAGTTGTGAACCAATATGGGAATGGAATAGGAGTACTTTTGATCAACCACGATGGATCTCATGTGCCTTTGGCTGTCAAATTGAACTTTGAGGCAACTAATAACATGGCAGAGTATGAAACTTGTATTACCGAAATGAAAGCTCTCCGAGAGTTAAGGTTAAAAGAGGCAGAAGTGTTTGGGGATTTAACCTTGGTTATAGCTTAAGCTTAGTGTTTGAAACCTTATCAGCAGTGTCTAGAGGATTTGTCCAAATTGAGTACACAATCTGTAATACCCCAATTTTGATTTTATGATTATCACTGTACCTTGTCAATTTTAACATAAAGTTGAGGTACTATATGTGTGTGCACAGTAAGATGGGAGTAGACAATTTTTGTGGTGCTACAAATAGGTGAGAAAATTAAAATTTTAGTGCATACAATTTGGTGCGGCAATTAAAATAATAAATAAAAATGATGGAAATGTTTTATGGGCTTCTTGGAGACTAAAGAGATAAGCTCAAGAGGATTTTAAAGTCCAGCCCATTATCCCACCAAGCCCACATCAGATTAAAATATAAAGTGGAGGAAAAGATAAATTAGGGTTTCATCACTAAGGAGGCTAAAAGGTGTTTTTCCTTGTAGTTTAGAGCACATACGATTGAAGAGGCAAAATTGTTTAGGGGCATAAGATTTGGACTACGAAATCAAGGTGAGAACTCCATCTTAATACTACTATACTGTTATAAACCTTGAGTTATATTATGGTTTTGGCAGAAAGATGTTTGTATATTAGGTAGCTTTATCGTGTTTCTTGGGTTATATATAAATATAAATATATATATATATATATATATATATATATATATATATATATATATATATATATATATATATATATTAGAGGATGGCTTACGTTAGGATGACTTTAAGATGGTTTCGTTGGGATATAAATATATATATAATCCAAAAGTTGAGCCACTGAATTTCAAGGATCTATGGTTATGGCATATGTCTTCCTACGGACATGTACTTATATAATATATTTGAAGTCAATGATCTTGCCACCGTGTGTACCCATGAAAATAGACTTGGATCAAAATATTATTAATGATCATGGCCTTCACGTTTTTCATCGGAGTTATATAATTAAATCCTAGGTTGGCCACTGTATGTCTCTAGAACAAGCCATGGATTACAAATATCTATTCAGGTATATGGCTCTTACATTTTCATTGGGATTTTATATTAAATCTTAGGTCAATGATATTTTTGGCTACTGCCTTCCTCATGGCAATATGAGTTTCGATTAATATGAGGGAATATTATTGGTTAGAGCATCATTGGATTAGAGAAACTTTAACTTAGTGTTAAAAGTGTTTATAGTTCAGCAAAATATAATCCTAGTGAGTCCATTTGTATAGTTCTATAAGCTTTAAATTTTTGTAGAAGATATTAAGTATATTTTCATGATTGATTATAGGTTCTATTTAGGAGTGTTTTGAGGCTTTTTGGAGATTGTTTCAGCTGGACTTTCAGAGGGATTCAAGTGTTGTAAGTAATTATGCATAATATGCACAAGTTTTATTCTTTAGGTTCTTAGAAGTTAAAGGTTTTCAAAAGTTATGTTTTTAAAGCTTAAGTTTTCTAAAGTTTATCAAAAGCATTATTTTTACATCATTGAAAGAGAAACTTCGACTTTTAGACAATGTTTTAAAGAGAGACTTCGAATTTGAAATAATGTTTTGAATTTCCAAATCTCATTTAAAAGATGATTTCTAAACTAAACTATTTTCTAAAAATAATTGAGTTTCAAAGTAAGTTTTCGAAAAAGGTTCTTGTTCTTTAAATTGTGTAAAACCAGGTGATTTTAAAGTCATATTCTTATTTTTCAAGTGGTATTTAAAATGTTTCTTTTAGCAAATTTATTTTTCAAACTTACTCAAGAATTGTAAAATATTTATATAAACTCTTCAATTCTTATTCATTCCCTAAGAGAGTCAAGCATCCTTCGATTTATGTTCTATTCGATATCGTGACCTTTGATATGTCTCTGTATTTGAAAAGAAATTGTTAATATCAAGTAAATTATTATATTTTGTATAAACTTTGCTTTGTGATATGTGACTCAAAATAAGTGTTTTTAGAATTGATCAGATATATCCGATATATGTGTAAATCCGCTCACAGGATTGTATGTGAGAATATGTGTTGATCCCTCACCAGCAGGGGTTAGATGTTGGTATCCGCTCACAGGATTGTATGTGAGAATATGTGATGTGTATATGTGAAACTATGCTCTAATCAATTATATGTATGTGATTTCAAATGACTTTAAGATGCGATTACATATGTATTAAGTGATTCATTATATGCTTTATGGAATAATTATTTTTGATATCATTGAATGAGTTTTGTGAAAAAGTAAAATACTCGTGCTTTGCTTGACTCTATTCCGTTGTGTATTATGTATAATTACTTACTAGATGTGTGGCTCACCCCATCAATTACTATTTTTCAGATTAAAGTGTAGTTGGAAATATAGAACCTTTGGATCGCTTTGTAAGGTGCAAGGTAGAGCATGGAAGTTGTAGGCGATTTCAGTACTACTTGAGGACTTATAGAATTTTAGTTATCTTTATTTTATAATTCATGTTTTATACAATGGAGATTATTTCCAATTTGTGGAGTTTAGATTTTTGTAAGAGGTTTTTAAGAAGTATATATTTTTTTGGAGTATTAATTTATTTTGGATTAATTATGTTTATGGAGTTATATAAGTTTAGCAGGTTAGTCATGCATCTGAATTCACGTTCCATGGATTTGGGTCGTGACACAATCATTCCTACAGTTCATAATCAGTTTGCAAATGCCTTAACTACTTTGGCATCCATGGTGGAAATACCCAAGGGAGTATGGACACGACCTTTAGAGATTGAACAGAGTTATAAGTTATAGCACAGGGAGAAGAATGAAGCTTCAGTCTTGGTTATAGAAGAGTAAGGGGTTTCATGGTATTATGACATCATGAAATTCTTGGAGTTGCGAGCATATCTGGAAAGTACCAACAAAAGAGTGCGTCGTTCGATTAGGGTGATGGTAATGCAAGACATCCTATGTTGAGGACAGCTCTATAGGAGGTCTTATGATGGCATACGCCTTTGTTGTCTAAAGAAAGAAGAAGTGGAAAGAGTTATGGAGGAAATTCACCAAGGTATTTGTGATCCTCATATGAATGAGAGGATGTTAGCCAAGAAGATTCTAAGGATAGGGTACTATTGGAACACGATGGAAACTGATTGTGTGGACTTTGTGAAGAGTTGCCATGATTGTCAAATGCATGCAAACTTGAACCATGTACCGCCTAGTGAATTGTACAGCATGACCTTTCCTTGGGCTTTCTTAGTATGGGGCATAGATGTGATTGGAAGAATAGCCCCTAAGACCTCAAATGGACACGAGTACATCCTAGTGGCAATCGATTACTTCACCAAATGGGTGGAAGCAGCCTTCTACTCTGTTTTGTAAGCCAAGCATGTGGCTCGGTTCATAGAGAATAACATCATTTGTCGATATGGGGTACCCCAAGAGATCATTTCGGATAATGGATCCAACTTCAAGGGGGAGGTTCGAGGGATTATGGAGTTGTATAATATTGAGTATCACAAGTCTTCACCATACCAACCATAAACTAGTGGGGCCGTAGAAGCAGTCAATAAGAACATCAAGAACATCCTAGCCAAAATGGTAATGAGATACAAGGATTGGGCCAAGAAACTTCCATTTCCTTTATGGAGTTACAAAACTTCTATCCATGCATCAATTGGGGCAACACCTTACTCTTTGGTCTGTGGTAGTGAAGCAATATTTCCAATTGAGGTGGAGATACAATCTTTGAGAGTGCTGGTAAAATCCAAGGTCTTAAAAGAAGACTGGATGAAGGCAAGATATAAGCAATTGGCTTTGATAGATGAGAAGAGGGATAGGGCATAATACCATGCACAAGGATACCAAAAGAGGATTGCTAGAGCATTTAACAAAAAGGTGAAACCTAGAAACCTTAAAGAAGGGGACATGGTCCTAAAAGTGCTTAGAGATGAAACTTTTAATCTAAGGGGAAAGATGAAGCCAAGATGGTTTGGTCCATTTATTATCAAGAAGATCAAGTTAGGAGGTGCTACAAGGATTACAGATTTGGCTAGGGAAGTGATGCTTTGCTCGATCAACATGGATATACTTTGGAAATATAATGTTTGAAAAGGAAAAGAAAAGAAAAAAGCCTGCTAGGTTGAAAACCCGAAAGGGCAGCCTAGGAAAAAGTTAAGGCAAAAGGACTGTGCTAGGTTGAAAACCCGAGAGGGCGATCTAGGAAAAAGATAGGGGAAAGACCATGGTTATGGTGAAAATTCCTTCAAGGACATCATGGGAAAAAATTACATGGCATGGAAAAAAGAAAAACGAAAAAGAAAATAAAGACAATAAGCAAAGATAATAAATAAATGATTCTCTTATTACTCAAATTAAAAGATGATAAATTGTTTCCATAGGGGATTTGGAACCTCCCAATCCTTTATTAAATTCAAAAGAAAAGACATGAGAATCATAACGTGCAAAAAAGTAAAATTTTAGGCCATATCAAGATTGACACTCAGCCCTCTTCCTTTTACTGGACTTCTTGTAAGCTTTTTCATCTATGAGGACTCACTTCATGTCATCTTGTAGCCACTTCTTGTACCCCAAAGTTGGAGGAAGGAATTGGGGAGGACGGATGTCCTTAGTCACCCTTCGTTGTGGCCAAGCCTTACGGATCTTGCTCAAAGTCCTATCAGTGAACTCCAAGGAATGGAAAGAGCCATCATCATTAAGAGCCCCTTGGCAGTCACCAAACTGTCTGGCAATGCGTTATTTGGAGTAGTAAGAGCAATAACAAAGTCCCACCAAAGGAACGCAGTTGTCCTTAAGGCTATGGTGAGCCATGCTTAAGATGCATCACCACTCCACCACCCATTGGATGTCCGTAGCATCTGTAAACACAAAATCTCAAGTTTGGAAATCAAACAATTGACAATGTTTCACAAGTTTAAATTTGTATTGATGAATTTGTAGTTACAATTCTCTAAAATTGAATCTTGTTACAAAAGAATACTCCTCTGATTTGATCTCCTTGAAAAATATTTGATTCAAGTATAAACTTGATTCGAACACCAGATGCCTCTCAATTTGATTGAGAAAGGGATCAAAAGATCTTTGAAGTAGAATTACGATGAATCTCTAACTATGTGTTTGTTAGGAATCCTTCATTCTTTGCATTCTTCGTGCATTCCTTGCATTCTTCGTGTGTTCTTTGAATGTTCTTCATGTTCTTCATGTGTTCTTTGTCTTCGAAGATTGTAGTGGAAGTTCTTCGAGACTTTGAAGGCTTGAATCCATGGATCTTCACTAACTTGCAATCTTTTGAAGTTTCTGAACACTTTTAAACTTGATTCAAATGCACTTTAAGATCTAGGAAGATGACTTGAATGATTTTGCTTTGAATGTTGTTAAGATTCGAAGGTTGAAGTTCTTGGAGGCTATGGAGCTTAATTCTGGTAGAGTTTCGAGACTTTTGAATGTCTCCATAAGACTGAGAAGGGTCTTTATTTATAGGAGTCTTGGAGAGGTGTGATGACACGTGATTGGCTATCATTAATGACACGTGTCATAATTTAAATGGGGAGACTTTTATGTCTTTTTCACCAAGGAACACATGGTATTATTTGATTAGCCATAGTGCTTTAATTTAAAATACACATGGTAGCTTTTAATTAGACTGCTTATGTCATTTATATTAACATGCGCTAAGATTTGATTGGTTCTCAAGTATTCTTTGTAATTTATTCTTTAACACTTGGCATATTGTCATTGGTCTCTGAATAATGATAGTGACATCCATTAAATAATATGTGACTTCTTGTAATTAGCCACTTTAAATATATTACATGAATTGAGTGGTCCGACGTGGCAATTTGTAATTGGCAAAAAATTTCACTCTCTACAAATGCCCCCTTGAGACTTGTTCATGTACACAATCTTTGAGTGTGGCAAGTGAGTGAGTCTCAAAATTTGAATTTGATGCTTGAGTCTTGGACTATGCCTATACTTTCTTGAAATTTTTTTTTTTAGACCCCACTTATTCTTTGGGT
Source organism: Quercus tomentella (assembly GCA_028535165.1). Taxonomy (NCBI): domain Eukaryota; kingdom Viridiplantae; phylum Streptophyta; class Magnoliopsida; order Fagales; family Fagaceae; genus Quercus; species Quercus tomentella. Next base: position 50,703,479 of record JAPQVY010000133.1, on the reverse strand, counting down.
CCAAGTCCATTGGAATAATGGTTTGAAAGTTCGCACGATTCACGCGCTGGGCCTTGTAGTTTGTAAACTTACTGGTCTTAATAGGAGTAAACTTCAGCCATTTGCCGTATAATCCTTCACGTGATGTTTAAAAATGGGCCCACGTGATGTTTTGTTCAGTAAGCTTAAAGGCCGAAATCAATCAAGGTCCACACGTGTAGGCACTGCTTCACGTTGCTAGTTGGGCCTTTAAACATCATTGCGTGGGTCACACTCCAAGGAAGAGGCGGTGGACTTCTTTTCTTCTTTGGTCAAAATTTTTTTTCTTACATGTTTGCCGCAATTGCCTACTTATGTGTGTTTTAATCTCGGCATAGCAGGTACTGCTCAGTAGCACTTTTGGTTCATCAAGACCTTCTTTTATAGTACAACAAGTCGTAAGTACCAATCCATTTCTATGTTTTTCACTCTTTTTATTTATTTATTTATTTTTTTAATCTGAAACCTTGTTTCTTAACGGTATTTTCTGATCCACACTTTGCTTTTATATGTAGGCTTTACTCTGAAATTTGCTTCTCTTCAGCTCTTTGGAAATTCTCCTTGCAACTTGTCTCGATAAGATCTTGCTTCTTTATCCAAGATGAAAACTACCATCTTGAAGGTCCGCTTGGGTAGCAAGGTAGTGATCTTCCCATGCTCAAGTGGACAATTTGTTTTGATGCCCCCTTGGGTAGCAGGGCAACATGTTGTTCCCATGCTCAAAGATGAAAACTATCTTCTTGAATACCCTCTTGGGTAGTAGGGTGGTGATCTTCCCCTACTCAAGATTGAAATGAATGTCCCCTTGGGTGGCAGGGTGGTGATATTCTCATGCTCAAGTGGACAATTTATTTTGATACCCCCTTGGGTAGGGTAGCAGGGCAACATGTTGTTCCCATGCTCAAGGATGAAAACTATCTTCTTGAATGCCCCCTTGGGTAGCAGGGTGGTGATCTTCCCATGCTCAAGGATGAAATGAATGTCTGCTTGGGTGGCAGGGTGGTGATCTTCTCATGCTCAAGTGGATAATTTATTTGTATGCCCCCTTGGTTTGCAGGGTGGTGATCTTCCCATGCTCAAGGATGAAAACCATCTTCTTGAATGTCCCCTTAGGTAGCAGGGTGGTGATCTTCCCATGCTCAAGGATGAACAATGCATAAATGTGTATTTCTTTTTCTTTCAACATGCTTTAATTGCTTTCGATAATTTTTATTTTTATATCTTTGTTGGTCTTTTTTATTTAGTGTCTCCCAATGTTGTTCTTTGAGGATTCATGTATCAGTAAAGAGCTAGCTTTGTTCATTCGCGACGATAAAGATGATAGGGGCAAAAAGGCTAGAACTCTAATTGTTCTAATTGGGACTCTTCGTTTCACATAAATGGAGAGATATCTTACATTTCATTCTACTAGGAATGGCTAGAAGATGTGCTCTATCGATGCAAAGAACTTCTTAAGGCTTCTCAACTCTATGATGCTATTTTTGCCTCTTTGTTCACCTATGACTTTGACGAGAATCTCTTGAAAGCATTTTGTGAATGTTGGAGCCCCATGACCAACACTCTTCATACCTCAGTTGGGGAGATCTCCATTACACCATAGGATTTGCCTAATCTTGGCGGAATTCCTTGTGCGGGGTCTTTTTATGATGAAGTAGTGCCTTGTTGTAACACCCCATAATTTTGATATCAATTAAATTATTATACATAAATTATAGAGGAGGCCTATAATTAAATGGATAAAATTGATTTGGCCCTAAGATATTAAAAATAATATAAATACTATGGGATATGAAACCCAAGTGATGTGGCATAAGTATATATATGGGCCTTGAAAACCCTAGCATTTTTCCTCTTAAATTACATGTGTATATACATAAGAAGTCCCTTTTTGTTTTCAGCCGCCACATACAAGTAAGCTGTTTCTTGTCTTCTCTGCGGCTGTGTAGGAGAATTAGGTCAGCTCTCCTCTTTATTTGGGTTCTTTTGATTATGTGATACCTAGCATGTGTCTATCTAGCTTAAGGACTATTGATATATCACATAGCTAGGAGGGAGGATTTCTGCGTATATGAGTCTTTGTGCTGCACAGAGCACAGTGGTAGGTGTGGACTTGAAATTCAACCTTGTCATCATGTTGATAAGTAAAAGAATAAAAATAAAAATAATAAAAAAATATAAAAACCTGATTATGATTAGGAAATCATCCCACGTTTTCAAGGAAGAATTGTGCATGAAATGGCTTTAGTAGCTAATAGGACAAAAGGCATGACTTCATAAAGTCTAACCTTTCAATATATTAAAGAAAAAGGGTTCCTATAATTGTATTATATTAGATGAGAATGGTCAATTATGGCTGCATGTCCAGAGCTTTGAATTGTGTCTAATAGGCTTGGACTTTTTCAACTGTTTTGTCACCATGTGAAAGGAAAAAGGGTTGCTTGTGGTTTACATATATAATGGTTTATCTCTTTTCATTGCCATTGTCTTTGCCCAATTAGTGTCCAGCCGTGTCCTTTGCTTTATGGCATCAAGAGGATTTGGGTCTTTGGGTTGATGAATACAATATTAAAATAGGAACTTTTTATTTATATAGCCGTATAGTCCTCTATAGGCTTTGAAATAGATTTGACATAACTTTAATATATGGCTTCCACCTTTGATTAATAGCTTTATATGCTGGGTTGATCAGATAAGTTTATATATATATATAATGGTTAGAGTCAATGGACATCCAGTGGCATCAAGAGGGAATGCTAAGCAACAAATTAAGACAATACGTGACTTCCAATAGTAAATTTGATGGTTAAGTGAATAAATGGAAGATTTTGGATATATTAATATTGTTTAGGATAAAACCATTTAAGTGTAAAAATAAATTTTGAGGAGGGAAATTGTGTATTGATGAACCTATTTTTTGGTATTGCTAGGTTCTAATTCTACTGAATTGTTGTGATTCAAGGGAGGTTGATTTCCTTTATTTTTGCAACTAAGAGGTAAGTGGTGTTTACTAATTTTGGGGGTTTTCCCAAAACAGTGTTAATTATTAAACTATTTTATATGAAAGAATTTGTTGATATTCTATATATAAATGAATATTTTACAAATGTTTGATGTACACATTGGCTATTCGTTTTATGAAAAACTTGTGGGACAACCTAATTTTATTTAAACTTGTATGTGTGAATATGTCTTTATATTTTGAGAAGTATGAATGGGTTATTTTGTGAGCATATTGAATATGTTTTGAAAACCTATGGCAAGTCGTGATTAGAAGCTCAGTATGATATTTAGTCCTTAGCAAGGGACAATCATGCTGCAGCTAGTCCTTAGCAAGGGACGGTCCCAAAAAGGGGACAGTGCACATTTGATAGCTCCTTAGCAAGGGAGCATACTATTGAGGATCCAAAAGGAAGCTCCTTAGCAAGGGAGTGTACCTTTAGGTTCCAAAGGAGCCATCCTTGAGAAATGGGATGAAAGGAGGTTCCAGTCCCAAAAAGGGGACAGCACAACCCTGTCAACGGGGCGTAAACGTTGACCACGAGAAAAGCCTAGGGAATTATTTATGTGATGGTATCAATATATATTATGATGGCTCACAATATAAAGATATTATTTTCTTTTACATGAAATAGTTGATGACAAAATATTGGTGAATTATAAGTTGTGAATCTGTTGAAAGAATTATTTATTTGAAAGGTTTGTTCCCACACCCCAATGTTAGTGAATTCCACTTATTGAGTTATCTCACCCCCCTTTATTTCCCATTACAAATACATTAGGTGGATTATTGGAGTAGAGATTCTTGGGAGACAGAAATTACAAATTATTTTTGTGGAACTGAGGATTTTATTATTATTTTATGGCATTAAACTTTGTATTGGAGAATTATTTTGAGGATGTTTTGTATTTGGTGAATTAGAGCTCTGACTTTTGTAATCAGTTTCAAGGTTGCTAGTTTCTTTTACTTAATATTTTTATGGATTATTCAGATTAAATAGACTTTTTTTTGCCTATGTTTTTGGGGCGTTACACTTGTGCTAGGGAACTAGAGGGAGCTAATGAACTTGCCTGCTAGTTGTTGCTACCTTTTTAAGGCATATTGCCATATCCAACATTTGATGAAGGGCCAAGGGCGAGTTAGTGTGAATGCTTGGATAAGAAAAGAACATGGGCCATCTCCAACTAGAGATACTGATATCCGAAGAAGCAAAAGAAAAAAAATTGTCCTCCCAAAGAGGAGCCAAAACCTAAAGTGGTATGATAAGAAAAGAACATGGGCCATGGTCTGATAAGGAGTAGAAGGTTTTCAAGGATCTCGAAATCCCAAATGTTTTGAGGGCAAAGATTTACTTGGCGGCACTACTTTCTTGTTGGTTGTACATATTTGTTTTCCCTATCAAGGATCTAAATAGTATTCACCCTGGAACTTTTAAAGTTCCTAGCTTAATGGCAAGTGGTCATTCATTTGGTCTTGCTGTCCTTGTTTTGGCGAGCATTTATCGTGGGTTGAATACGATTTGTTCTTCCCCCACTTCGAGCAAGACTAATGGTAAAGGGTTTGCTGGCCATCATGTCTATGTGTGGATAGCACACTTCTTTAGAAGCCAGTGAGTTACTACTACCAACATGCCTGATCCTTTGATGACAAAGTATTCTAGAGTTAGCTATGCCACTAAGTTTGATGCATTGTCTGCACGCCAGCATATATGGTCTGCTGCGAATTTCTTTTGGCATTGGACTGCATTGAGAAGCGATTTGGACTGCATTGATGATGGGACATTGTCCCCTTAGAGATACGGTTACTTTATGAGCCTACGCTCGAGATATTTGTCTCTTCGATGTGAGGATCTTCGTATTGTAGAGCCGTATAGTCCTCACAGGTTTAGTAGGCACTTTGGATTTCACCAGGATATTCCAGGTGATTTAAAGAGACACAATTGCGAGAACTCCTTGAAGGATCTGTATCAGTTTTATCGGTCTTTCAATCGCCACAATACTGGCTCCCAGGTATTCATACTTGCTTCTTTTACAGATTTTTGCAGTTGAGTAAGGTATAATTATGAACGATACTTTGAGAAAGTATGTAGGGATGATTTTGTGAAAGATACAGAGCTTCTAGCCCTTGTTGAGCCACCAGTATTATGCAAACCTCAAAGAGGAAAGAAGGAACAATCAGCTCACCACCCTCCACGGTCTTTACTGCCATCTGTTGTTGTGGTACCTCCTTCCAAAGACAATTCAAAGCCTAGAGATTCACCCCGCAATAGCATAGTTGTTCCAATTCAAAGTGTTAAATGCTTGGTCAACACACAAGTGCAAAGTACCCCTGAGGCCGTTGGTGAAGGCTTGCATAGTGATTTTGACCATAATTGGAGATATTTGAAAATTCCCACTAACGGTGTCAATGCTCCTGCCCCTACGAATAGTGAGTCTTCCATTACTAAGCCCACTTCTGAGGACTCAACGGCAAAAAGACGTAAGTTCAATGATACCGCGACATCATTTAAGCCCAGCATGGCAAAGGAGAAGGATTTGTGCAACCTATACAACCGGTTGAGATGCTAGAAGTTTTCATGTTTAAGGCCAAAAAACATATTTCCTATGTGTTTTTTTTTTTTTTTTTTTTGTATAGGGGCTTCAATGCTAGGAGATATCCTTTTATCCAAGCTTCCAGATCTTCCCTTAAACAAGCTTCCTCCTAAGGCTGAAATAGATGACATGTATGTTGAGATTGCTAACTTTGGGGTTAGTACTTAAAATTTGTGAGAGCGTGTCGATAAATATCGTGAAGACGTTGCAAAATACTTAAAATTGGAGGAGTCAATAAGCAAGAAATTAAGCTCCGATGGGCAAGCTCCTTGTGTGGCAGATACTGAACTTCTTCTTTCTACAGCGTCTGGTAAGAAAGCATCCTTAGAGATTGAACTTCATACTGTTGGATCGAGAATAGATGAATTGCAGATTGAACTATCCCAATTAGAGCAATCCATGTCTCAAATTAAGGCAAAACAAGTTGAGCAAGATGACATTGTGCAAGCCTTAGAAGAGCAACTCGAAGCTATCAAATCTGCTCCCGTGCAAGAAGACGAGGACATGAAGGCTTTGAAAAGGATTCAAGCCATCTTAGAGAATACTCGTTCTGGATTAAAGGACTTAAAGTGGATCTCTTGACTGTGTTATTCATTCTCGTTATGTAGGCCATCGTCTTTTGTAGTCTTTTTCTTTTGTGCACCTTTTCATTCCTTTAAGTAATAAAGAGAGTCGTACTTATTTCTTTCTTCCTCGCCCCTTTTATTTTAATGTACTGCAAGAAAAGCTTGACCATTTACGTTTGACATGTCATCACATAGTTTAAGAAGAAGCTTGATTGATTTTTTTTTTTTAAATGTGACTGAACTCAGTAAAAAAAAATACCAAATTGCCTATGTACCCCTGAAAGGGATCAAGTCAACACGTAGTTCAAAATTTTTATTTATTTTTTGCTCTAACTTTTGCCTAGGCCACCTCATGAAGAGGTTTTCAACCCAGCAAGCCCTTTATTTATTTATTTATTTTAGCTCTAACTTTTGCCTAGGCCGTCTTATGAGAAGGTTTTCAATCTAGCGAGCCTTTTATATATATATATATATATATATATATATATATATATATATATTATACATAAACAACATTAAAATAAGGACAATTTAAGCTCTTGCCAAGGAGCAATATTGACTTTCACGCATAAAAGTGTTTTAGAAACTTCCCATTGATAGGGTCAATCCTAACACCATCGTTATCAATTAACTTGTAAGCTCCATTGATGTAGACTTCTTGCACAACATAAGGTTCGTCCAACTTTGAGGTGAATTTAATGCCTATTCGATGAGTACTGATGATTGGTCTTCGAATAGCGAGCACTAAGTCACCGACTTGGAAGGATCATTGTCGAAGCTTCTTATTGAATGCACTTGAGAGGCAAGCTTGATAACACTCTAGGCGTTGTTGAGCTTTGAGCCTCTTCTCATCAAGTGCTTCCAATTCTTGCAACCTTAGTCTGACATTTTCTTCTTCAGTCAACCTTTCTTGAATGGCAATTTGTAGGGATAAAATTTGGCGCTCAAGAGGAAGAACGACTTCCACTCCATAAACAAAGGAATATGGCGTCGCTTGAGTTGGAATTTTAAATGTTGTTCGATATGCCCATAGTGCTTCTCCAATTCTTTCATGCTATTGTCAGCTCGTCTTAGATACTACTTTCTTTAGCAAACCGCCAAATGTTTTATTACTCTTCAGGCAACCCATTTACTGGAGCATTGTAGATGGAGGATTTGTATTACTTAAAGCCAAACTTCTCACAAAGATCCGTCATCAGTTTGTTATAGAAAGGTTTACCATTATCAGTTATGATGTAACGTGGGACGCCATACTGATAGTTCAAATGAGTCCGAATGAAATTCACTACTATCTCTTTCTTCACTTCTTTAAGGGGTATAGTCTTCACCCACTTTGAGAAGTAGTCGGTTGCAGCAAGTATGTATAGATGACCATTAGATGACTTTGGCAAGGGCCCTATAGCCTCAAGCCCACATGCGTCAAAGGGTCAAGAAGCTACAGTTGGGTGTAGCGGCTCCGGTGGTTGGTGAATGAAGTTTGTGTGATACTGACAAGCTTTACATTTCTTTGCAAACTCCATGGAATCTTGTACCATTGTAGGCCAATAGTAACCCATTTGCTTGATCCTATAGTGCAACTTAAGACCTAATTGGTGTGCATCACAAATTCTAAAATGATCCTCCTTTAAAGCTTTTTTAGCTTTTTCTTCTCCTAAGCACTGAAGGAATAATCCATCAAAGGAACGTCAGCAAAGAGAATCTTTATAATGAATGAATCAGGTGCCTCTTCTCGGAATCTTGGTCTTGTGACGTGGATCATCTAGGAGTCTTCCATGTTCAAGGCACTTAATGATTACTTGTCGCCAGTCTTCCTTTTCAATGACGAATACAGAAATTGTATTGGCTTGCTCTTCTTCCTCCTCTACCATAAGAGGCATCACCCATCTTTGGGAAACAAAAACTATGGTTATTTCTTCTTGGGATAATGCTAAGGACGTAGCCAAGTTTGCTAAGGCATCCGATTGCTTGTTTTCGTTTCTTGGCACATGTTCCAGCTTGATGACATCGAACCTTACTAATAACCTTTTTGCATATTTACTATATGGGATGAGGTCTTCTTTCTTGACATCATATTCCTCCAAAATGTTAGGATTAGTGCCCTTAAATCCTATTGTATGATGCTATGCATGATATTATGTATGATTTAATGTTATGATTAATAAAGTTGTTTTATTATTATCTAAAATAATGGTAACATGAATATTTGGATATTATCATATAGTCCATGAGATGCATAGTATATGATTTATGTGATTTAGTCATAGAAGATATAGATCACAAGTTCTTTGTAAACTCAGAATTTTGGTTTGTAGTCGGTGATGAAATTTGGCATTTCATCTGCAAAGACTATAACATATCAACTAAGATGATTTGTCTTGATCATGGAAGTGGAGACTTCTAGTTGATATGTTGATATGTTTTAAGTGTTAAGACATATTGAATTGGACGGCTGTGAGATTTATTATTCTTGTAATGACTGTCAAATGAATAATAAATCTCACAACTTCTATTTGCATAAACTCTTAATCCTGAGAGAATAATGGACTTGATCATGAGGTGTAGGTTGCTTTGATATATCAGGAATGAGATCTAAAGTCACGATCAAAATCTCAGTATGTTGGGCAGCCACATTTAGTGTTGATGGAACATATATTCTCAAGATGAAATTCATAATCTCTTAACGGAAATTTAAAATATTCCATTGAGATAAGTTTAATGGGTTTAGTTATTCAAAGTGTTAGGCCTAAACACTTTAGTAAGGAGTTACTAAAACATATATTTATTAAATTGGATTTCATAAATATATGATGAATAACTTGAAGGATTAAACTGGGTATTCAAGGATTAAGATGTAGTAATCTTCAAAGTGGTAGTCTACACTCATGACTTTGTATTCCTATGAATATTTTATGAAGGGGTTGTGTAAGGTTGAATTTATTCAACCATCTAATTGGCTTTATTCCGTGCCAAATTTGCTTGTAATTCAGCATTTAGTAACCCTGTATTTAGGTGGGTTTGATGTAAGGGTAGTGAGTGAGATAGAGTGAAGATTGCTCAAGAGTGTGCAAGAAAACAGAGACTCGCGGTTGGGACTCGCGGGTGACTCGCAGTTTCAAGCCGCCAGACGCAGCACACGTGCCAAGCATGCTGGAAGGTGAACAGTCATGCCAGCTGGAGCACTACAGGACAAAACAGGATAACTGGCCATACGGTTATCTCGCGACTGGATCTCGCGACTTAGTCAAGCCGCGAGGTCAAGCCGCGAGCCACCCCTGTTTTGTTAAACCTGACGTTTCACATTCCTCTCCCACTCCAGTATAAATACCCCTTTTACCCACGATTGTGAGAGAGCTTCCAGAGAGAATTTTGAGAGAGAAACCCTAAAGAAAAACAAGATTGATTCACCTACAATCTATACCTTAGAGTCTCTCCAAATTCCCCAACTCTCTTCCTCTCCATAGTCAAATCCTTGAGAGGCCATTTTACCATAACCTTGTTCTCACCATATCCATTACTATGAGAGGGTTGTTTGGTGTTCTGGGAAGCAGTTAGGAAGGAACCAATATTCATTGGTTGATGCTACGGTCTAGTAGCGGAATCCGGGGAAGCTAGAAAAGAAAAAGGTTCGGCGCAACCTCGTTGGAGCAAGAAGCTTGGAGGGCTTACGTGCACTGGGTAGATTAGGCTTGGAGGGTCTATTGCTGTCCATGTATCCCAACTGTATTTTCTAGTGGATTGTTTACCGCTTGGAGGGCGGCGGAGAGGTTTTACGCCGAGGGCTTCGGTTTCCTCTTCGATAACACATCGCGTGTTGTCTTTGTGTTTGCATCTTCCTTCCTCTCTATCTTTGCCTTTTAATTATCTGCTGTGGATTATATTCTGTTTTGGCTTAGATAGTTTTTACCAATTCCATATTATAGCATATGTTAAGTTTTCGCACACTAGTTGTTTGACATATTGCTTGAATTGGTTAAGTTGTAATTTGGGGGTCTAAACGTTCAAAGGTGTTTATACACGTTTTTGAACTTTCAGGTTGCATGTATAATAGAGTCTTGGGATATAATTTATTAATAAGGCCTAGAGTGCAATTATATTTATATAATGGTATTAAATATAATTAATGATAATTTTGGACTTGTCAAGAGTTGATAGAAAAGCCCAAGGCCCACTAGAGCTAGAGTCTTATTTGTTCCCTTTTGGTCCCACTCTAAGCCACACACTAAAATCCAATTGGAAAGGCCCGATAGGCCAGGCCAATTAGATAGTTAGTTAGATACAAAGGGAGAAACATACAAAATTTTATATATGATACATCATTGTGAAATGGTGTGTATGTGTGTGAATAGAAGCCACTCGATTATTCTCCCTTGGAAACTGATTGAGAGACCACACTTCTTGGGCGTAAAGTAGAATTGGAGTGAAGATTAAAAGTGTTCCCAAGTACTTCTAATATTTTGTTTTGAATTTCACCACACCAAGGTACGCTCTCTTGTTCTTAAATTTTGAAATTTACATAGTACATCTTATCTCTTATGAATGAAGTAGATCAGTGTTTGTTGCTTCCGCTGTGTGTTTTGTATGAGATACAAAACCAGATTTTTCAACAATTGGTATCAGAGCCGAGTTTTCAATATCTTGCTTGTATAACATGTGATTGAGTTTTTAGAATCAAAGAAAGTAGTTTTCTTGGTGATTTAATTTTCTGCAGTAAAGTTTCTGCATAATTTTCTGCATGGTATATCCGTCAAGCATAAGCATTTCATTTTGCACTGCTTGGATATAGTTGGTAGTTGAATTTTAATCGATAACCGTTGCTGATGCAATTAACTTATATGAGACATGATGATATCGGGTTCACTATCAGGATAAATATTCTCTTGGTTTGTTCGAAGTGGCCCATGACTATAAAGTTATGGTGTCGTGTTATGATAGTATTTGTCTTAGGAATGAACACGATTGTACTCTTGTCTCATTGGAATGCATGTACCTATAATGCATTTGATAGTCTTTGTTTTAGTAATGAACACGTAAATGTCTATTGCTAATATTAGTGTCTGATACGGCCCACTTTAATTTAATTTCTTTGAATGTTTGCATTCTTGGAATCTATATATATATATATATATATATAAATTTTGGCCGTGGGCATGTTGTTCCTTTGGGAAAGGTATCTATGTAAACTAAGGAATTTTCTTTTTCAGTTTATTGATATACATGCTATCATGTTAATGCTAGGATTATGAAATTTATTCCTAATGAGATTAGGATTATGTTTTCAAGGTTTCTAGCATTATTATGGTTCTTGATCTTAAAAACCTTTAATTTAAAATATTTAGTGAGAGAGAAATACAAGGGTTGGATCTCACGGCCTCCATTATCGGTTCATAGTAGTGTGGGGTAAGCACCTCATCTTGGCGTATATGCCTTGCGATTCCAAAGGAGGGTGTTTACTTCATAGTACTACAAGATTGAACTTACCCGTTTAAAGTAGTGTGAGCAAACACCTCGTCTTGGTGCATATGCCTCGCGATCCCAAAGGAGGGTGTTTTGTTCCATGGTATTACAAGTTTAAACACTATAAAGGGAGATGAAATGTGGCTACACATGATTCTAGATAATGGTGTACACTAGACTAAGTGTAATGTTAACCTCCCAAAGGAGCTATGTCATTATTACTTAGAGGCTAAAGGTAATACGGCATGTTATTAGTGTTTGATAAGAGTTATCATGATAGCACTAATAATGAGAATAGTTTTCAATCAATCATAGTGTTTATAATATACTTGCTACCAAGGAATTATAGACATGGGATTGGGTTGTGGTTGCATATTTTATATTATGGTTTTATTAAGGTTCCATACTATATGTTTATATGCTAAATTGATAATGTCTAGTTTACTTATTATATTCATGTTTGTTATTTTCAGATTTAAAATCATGGCATCATTTAGCCTAGTTGTTGCTATTCTTAATCAAAACAAACTGACTGGATCCAACTATGTTGACTGGAAAAGAAATTTGGACATTGTTCTTACTGCTAAAGAGAACAAATATGTGCTTACTCAACCATGTCCTAGCTTTCCATCATTAGATGCTCCTCTTGAGGAAAAACAATGATATGATCGTTGGCAGAAATCTAATGAGATGGCTAAGTGCTATATCCTAGCATCTATTTCAAATGTTCTACAACATCAAATGCAGGATGTAGAACTAGCTTCGGACATAATGCTAAGTCGAAAGGAGATGTTTGGTGAGCAAGGCCGTTTTGCAAAGCAAGAAACTACGAGGCAGATTTATAATACCAAAATGGCTGAAGGTACTTTAGTGAGGGAGCATTGTCTTAGGATGATCTCTAATTTGAATACACTGGAAGTTTTAGGTGCCAATATTGATGGAGAATCCCAAGTGGATTTGATACTCCAGTCACTTCCAGAATCATTCAAGGAATTCAGAATTAACTATAATATGAACAAAAAGGTTTATTCATTGTTTGAATTGATGAATGAGTTGGTAGCGGCGGAAGGCATCCTTAGTACTGCTAGTGTTGATGCCAATATGGCTGAAGCTTCTACTTCTCAACCTAAATCGAAAGGCAAGGGTAAAAAGAAGAAGAAGAAGGACTTCGCCAAGCAAGATGGTAAACAAGTTGCCTTAGGAGTTGCCAACAGAGGAAAGAAAACCAAAGGAAAGTGTTTCCATTGCGGTGAGAAAGGACATTGGAAGAGAAATTGTCCAATATTTAAGGCTGCGAAGAATAAGGGTATGAAAAGTACATTCCTTCTTGAAAGATGTTTAGTACAGAATTCCACGGATTCCTGGTGTGTGGATTCAGGTTGTACTAATAATATCTGCAATTCTTTGTAGGGGTTTCAAGAGACCAGAAAGCTGAATAAAGGGGAAATGTTTCTTACCTTGGCTGATGAGAGCAGGATTCCAGTTGTAGCTATTGGAATGTTTAATTTTTGTTTTGAATCTAGAGTTTTAATATTGGAAGACTATTTGTATGTACCTAATGTTTGTAGGAATTTAATTTCTGCAACTTATTTAGGTAAGCATGGATATTATGTTATCCTAAAAGACAATGTTGTAATAAAGAAGGATAAAATGTTTATCTGTTCTGGCAATATTGTAGATGGTCTTTATATTTTAACTCCGGATAAACATGAATTATACAATTCTGAATTAGATAATAACTCTCATGTAAAATCATTAAAGAGAAAGTTTCCTTCTACTAATGATGCATATCTTTGGCACTTGCGTTTGGGTCAAATTAATTCAAACAGAATTCAAAGACTAATCAAAGATGGACTCTTAGAGCCCATGGACTTTGATGGATTTCCAGTTCGTAAATCTTGTTTGGAAGGTAAAATGACCAAACAACCTTTTAATGCAAAAGGTAGAAGAGCCCAATAATTACTTGAATTAGTTCATACAGATGCATGTGGTCCTATGTCAACCTAAGCAAAAGGAGGTTATGAGTACTTCATCACTTTTATTTATGATTACTCAAGATATGGTTATGTGTACCTAATAAGATGGAGGTCCGAAGCCTTTGAAAAGTTCAAAGAGTTTAGGGCTGAAGTTGAGAATCAATTAGGTAAACAAAAAAAGGCCATTCGATCTGATCGAGGTGGCAAATACCTTGTTGGGGATTTCAAGGACTACTTAATTCGAAATGAGATTGTATCCCAATTAACTGCACCTGGAACTCCCCAACAGAATGCTGTAGCTGAAAGAAGGAATAAAACTCTTTTAGAAATGGTTAGGTCCATGATGAGTCACTCAACTTTATCAGTTTCTTTTTGGGGATATGCACTAAAAACTACAATGAATATTTTGAATTTAGTTCCATCAAAATTTGTTCCCAACACACCCAAGGAATTGTGGAGTGGGCGCAAGCCTAGTATGAGATACCTCCACATTTGGGGATGTTTGACACATGTGTTGAAAGGGAAGTCTGATAAGTTGGAAGCAAAAATAGAAGTATGCATGTTTTTAGGGTATTCAAAGGAAACTAAGGGTTATTTATTCTATAATCATAAAGATAACAAAGTGTTTGTTAACACCAATGCCAAGTTTTTGGAGGATGATTATGTGAATAATTTTAGTTCTAGAAGTAAAGTTGTCTTGGCTGAAATAGATGAACCTGTAATAGAACAACCAATGCATAAAACTAGGGATGATGTGGGAGTATTAGATACACCACAAGACATTACTCATGAGATGACAAGTACACAGGTGCCTCGTTGTAGTGGGAGAATTTTTCGGCCTCCTATAAGATTTATAGGTTTAGGAGAAACTTATGAAGCTATCCCAGAAGAGGCTGAATCGGATCCCTACACTTATGAAGAGGCAATGAATGATATAGATGCACATCATTGGGTCCAAGCTATGAAATCTGAATTGGATTATATGTATTCCAATCAAGTATGGGATCTTATAAAGGCGCCTAATGGCATTAAACTTGTTGGTTGCAAATGGGTTTACAAGAGGAAGAGAGGGATAGATGGAAAGGTTGAAACCTTTAAAGCAAGACTAGTGGTGAAAGGGTATACACAAAAAGAGGGTATTGACTATGATGAAACCTTTTCGCCAGTAGTCATGCTTAAATCTATCAGAATTCTCTTATCTATTGTTGCTCATTATGATTATGAGATTTAGCAAATGGATGTCAAGACTGCATTTCTTAATGGCAATCTTGAAGAAGAAATCTATATAATGCAACCAGAAGGTTTCATAGCAAAGAACCAAGAGCATATGGTTTGCAAGTTGAAAAGGTCCATTTATGGACTTAAGAAAGCATCTAGGTCATGGAACATCAAATTTGATCAAGCAATCAAATCATTTGGTCTTGAACAAAATCTTGATGAACCATGTGTGTACAAAAGACATAGAGATAAAGTAGTAATGTTCCTAATGCTTTATGTTGATGATATTCTACTCATTGGAAATGATGTAGGGGTAATGTCATCGGTAAAGATTTGGTTGTCAGCCAATTTGATATGAAGGACTTAGGTGAAGCTAACTTTATTCTAGGGATCAAGCTTTGGCGAGATTGCAAGAATAAGATGTTAGGTTTATCACAAGCTGGGTTTATAGATAAGGTTATGGAATGGTTTAGCATGCAAAACTCCAAGAAAGGATTACTTCCTTTTAGACGTGGAGTTCCTTTTGTCTGATGACTAAAGGCCTAAGACTCTTGAGGAAGAAAATATAATGAGACAAGTTCTTTATACTTCTGCAGTGAGAAGTCTCATGTATGCCATGCTATGTACTAGATCAGATATCTGTTATTTAGTTGTCATGGTCAGCCGATATCAATCAAATCCAGGACTTAAACATTGGCAAGTTGTAAGGCATATTCTCAAGTATCTACGAAGAATGAGAGAATATGCTTGTTTACCATAGTGAGGATTTGATTCCCATTGGTTATAAAGATTCAGATTTTCAGTCAGATCTTGATTTCAGAAAGTCCACTTCAGGTTGTGTGTTCACATTGGGTGGTGGAGCCATAAGTTGAAAGAGTATTAAGCAATCATGTATTGCCGACTCCACCATGGGAGCTGAATATATTGTTGCTTGTGAAGCAGCAAAAGAAGTTGTTTGGCTCAAGAAATTCCTTTTGATCTTGGTGTTATGAGAATGGAACAAGTTCCTATCACATTGTTTTGCGACAATAGTGGAGTGATTGCACAATCCAAGGATCCAAGGAATCACAAGAAAGGAAAGCACATAGAAAGAAAGTACCACATTATTCGAGACATTGTTGCTCGTGGAGATGTGGTAGTAGCAAAGATTGATAGTGCAAATAATCTAGCAGATTCCTTTACCAAAGCCTTGCCTTAAAGGACTTTTGAGTCACATTTGGAGGGAATGGGAGTTAGATTAGTGCACAATAGTCTTTAGGTTAAGTGGGAGATTGTTAGGATTAGTGCCCTTAAATCCTATTGTATGATGCTAAATATGAAATTATGTATGATTTAATGTTATGATTAATAAAGTTGTTTTATTATTATCTAAAATAATGGTAACATGAATATTTGGACATTATCATATAGTTCATGAGATGCATAATATGTGATTTATGTGATATACTCATAGAAGATATAGATCACAAGTTCTTTGTAAGAGTGGAGACTTTAAGTCGATATGTTTTAAGAGTTAAGACATATTGAACTGGACTGCTATGAGATTTATTATTCTCCTAACGACTGTCAAATGAATAATAAATCTCATGACTTCTATTTGCATGAACTCTTAATCTTGAGAGAATAATGGACTTGATCATGAGGTGTAGGTTACTTTGATATATCAGGAGTGAGATCTAAAGTCATGATCAAAACCTTAATATGTTGGGCAGTCATATTTAGTGTTGATGAAATATATATTCTCAAGATGGAATTCATAATCTTTTAACGAAGATATAAAATATTCCCTTGAGATAAGTTTAATGGGTTTAGTTATTCAGAGTGTTAAGCCTGACCACTTTAGTAAGGAGTTACAAAAGTATATATTTATGAAATTGAATTTCATAAATATATGATGAATAATTTAAAGGATTAAACTCGGTACTTAAGGATTAAGATGCAGTAATCTTCAAAGTGGCAGTCTACATTCATGACTTTGTATTACTATGAATATTTTATGAAATGGTTGCATGTATAATAAAGTCTTGGGATATAATTTATTAATAAGGCCTAGAGTGCAATTATATATATATATAGTGGTATTAAATATAATTAATGGTAACTTTGGACTTGTCAAGAGTTGACAGAAAAGCCCAAGGCCTATTGGAGCTAGAGTCTTATTTTTTCCCTTTTGGTCCCACTCCAAGCCACACACTAAAGCCCAATTGGAAAGGCCCAATAGGCCAGCCCAATAAGATAATCAGTTAGATACAAAGGGAGAAACATATATAATTTTATATATGATAGATCATTGTGAAATGGTGTGTATGTGTGTGAATAGAAGCCACTCGATCATTCTCCCTTGGAAACTGATTGAGAGACCACACTTCTTGGGTGTAAAGTGGAATTGGAGTGAAGATTAAAAGTGTTCCCAAGTACTTCTAATCTTTTGCTTTGAATTTCAACACACCAAGGTACGCTCTCTTGTTCTTAAATTCTGAAATTTACATAGTACATGTTATCTCTCATGAATGAAGTAGATCCATGTTTTTTGCTTCCATTGTGTGTCTTGTATGAAATACAAAACCAGATATTCCAACACAAAATCTGGTTGATAATCAACTTGGAGTCCCCAAAGACCTTAATTTGTGCTATGCCCACTTCAACAGCCATTTGTAGACCGATAATCAATGCTTGATACTTGGCCACATTGTTAGAGCAAAGTTTACTTAGTGAGAATGAGTACAAAAGCATTTGTCAACATGGAGAAATGAATACTACACCTACCCAAGGTCCTTCTCGACGTGCAGCCCCATCAAAGAACATCATCCATGGAGGCATAATCTCAATGTGAAACACTTCTTCATCTGGACAATCATCAAAGAATTCCTAATCGGATGGGACTGAATGGTCAGCTAGGAAGTTTTCTAGTGCCTGCCCTTTAACAACTTTTTATGGGATGTAAGAAATATCATATCATTGTAGTAAGACCGCCTATCGAGCTATGCGGCCCCAAAATCACAGGCCTGGAGAGGACGTACTTGATGGGGTCTGCTTTAGCCACTAAATGAACTGTGTATGCTTGCATGTAATGTTTTAATTTATCTATGGTGAAAAAGAGGGCAAGACACATCTTTTCAATAGGAGAATAATTCAGCTCTGTACCATTAAGTGTTTGACTTAAATAGTAAAGAGCTTGCTCCTTACCCTTAACATTCTCTTGCACCATGAGGGCTCCCAAAAACTTCTCTTACGCTGTGACATATAGTACCAAAGGCTTTCCTAGGATAGGAGCACATAAGACTGGAGGATTAAGCAAGTATGTTTTGATGCTAGCAAAAGCATTACTGCATGCCTCATCCCATTCGAAGCACATATCCTTTTTCATCAACTTACTGAAGGGTTGGCATTGACCAGCTAGGTTTGAGATGAATCGTCGTATATACGCAAGTTTTCCTTGCAAGCTTCTAAGCTCCTGTAGGTTCTTAGGCTTTGGCATCTTTTGGATAGCATCAATTTTGGACTGGTCAATCTCGATACCACAATGCCTTACAACAAATCCAAGGAATTTTCTAGATGTTACGCCGAAGGCACAGTTAAGGGGGTTCTTATTAAGTTGATATTTCCTCAAGCGTCAAACACTGAGTACAGATCTTTCAAATGGTCTTTCCTCCTTTTTGTTTTAACTACCAGATCATCAACATAGCATTCAACATTTTTATGGAGCACATCATCAAATATCTTTTGCATGGCTCGTTGATAGGTAGCTCCAGCATTTTTCAACCCAAAAGGCATGACTTTGTAACAATAAATGCCTTTGGGAGTGTGGAAGGCTATGAACTCTTCATCCTTAGGGTTCATTCGAATTTGGTTATAGCCTGAGGAACCATCCATGAAAGACAAAGCTTCATGACTAGTAGTGGCATCCACCATGAGGTTAGTGATAGGCAACGGAAAATCATCTTTGAGGCATGCATTGTTCAAGTCACGAAAGTCTACGCATACTTGAATTTGTCCATTCTTCTTTTTGACTGGGACAATGTTAGAAATCCATTCCGAGTATTGTACTTCACGTATGAAACCTGCATCGATCATCTTATTAACCTTAACTTCTATTTAAGGGATAAGCTTTGGTCGAAAACACCGTTGGGCTTGCTTCATGGCACATGCACCATTCTTTACTGCTAGATGGTGTAAAGCGATGCTTGGATCAAGACCAGGCATTTCTTTGCAATTCCAAGCAAGTACATCCTTATATTCCACCAATAGTTTGATGTACTCTTCCGGTTCTTCTGAAGTGAGGAGCGCACTAATGAATGTTGGGCGAGGTTCCTTGGTGGTCCCTAGGTTGACTTCCTTGAGCTCATCAACTGTAGCTTGTATTCCATCTTCTAAGGCTGGGGGAGCCTCATCAACTTCTTCATATGAAGTGTGTTTGGTTACCGTTTATTTTGCTGAAAACTGAAAATTTATTGCTGAAAACACTGTAGCAAAATATTTTTTATTGCTCAAATTTACTAAGTTGCACTTGGCTGGTCCATGAATAGTGCCATGGACCAACCAAAAAACGCAACTTAGGAAAACGCAAACGCAATAATAAGCCTTACACAAACGCACTCGAAATGTCAGAATCTGAGAGTGTATCTTCTTCCACTGTAATATGAAAATAGGAAAATATCTCTTCATCTTGATCATCGCGCCTTTTGGCTTTAAGCGAACCTTCTGTGGTGATGTCTAAGGTAGACTTACGCTTTATGCGTGAAGGAGTGCAATTATGGATCTGGCCGTCAGACCTTCTCGACTCTTGAACCCCTTGATTTATTAAGTCTTGAGAACAACCACCAGTAGATGGCTCCATCAAACCTAATCTCTCAAAAACTGATCCACGTGTAGGAGCTTCTTGCTTTTGTGTCGAGTGAGCAATACTCGACCTCTCACTAGTAGATGGTTTTATCAACCTTAGTTGCTCAAAAGTTGACCTACGTGTAAGAGCTTCTTGGTTTTCTGTTGGGCAAGTGATACTCAACCTTTTTAATGCTGAGATCCGCAATGCTAGGGGACTAGAAACCTCTATACGATCGAACATTGAGATTCGCGGTGGAGTCTGAAAATTTTCCTGATTAGAGTCATCATCAACTTCCACTGTGATATGTTGCGAGCTTGCCACCTTGTTTCTTTTCTTAGCTGATATTCGATCCGGTCTTTCTGGCATGTAGCCCAATCCTATTTTTGGGAGTGAAATTTCTCTTCCTTTAAGCCTCATCTTCTTTTGTGTTTCAGTAAGGCCATGCATCTTTTCTCCCGTGACCTCTGGATTTAATAAACCTAGGGATTTTTATTTCAAGAAGTCATAGCCTGATTTGGCTAATAGTTTATATCCCTTTGGGTCGAAACCATCTGCAGTACGCCCATCAGGGAGGGTACTGTGCTCCACCAAACCTTCTGAAGGTTGAACGAATCCATTCAATGGTTTCGTGGATAGAAAATTCGCTAATGAAGTTAAAGGCATGAGTGACTTTCTTTCAGCATGGTTGCTTCTTCCATCGTAAGCTTTGTAAAATGACTTTCCACTATGCTCTCGAAGCACTCTGTGAATGGTGATTATCCTTTGCGTCGTGAAAGTGGCACATAACGGAGGACTGTAGGGCTATCAAATCCACCTAGGGATTTTTATTTCAAGAAGTCATAGCCTGATTTGGCTAATAGTTTACATCCCTTTGGATTGAAACCATCTGCAGTACGCCCATCAAGAAGGGTACCATGCTCCACCAAACCTTCTGAAGGTTGAACGAACCCATTCAATGGTTTCATGGATAGAAAATTCGTTAATGAAGTCAAAGGCATGAAGTGACTTTCTTTTAGCATGGTTACTTCTTCCATCGTAAGCTTTGTAAAATGACTTTCCACTATGCTTTTGAAGCACTCTGTGAATGATGATTATCCTTTGCGTCGTGAGAGTGGCACATAACGGAGGACTGTAGGGCTATCAAATCCACCTAGGGATTTTTATTTCAAGAAGTCATAGCCTGATTTGGCTAATAGTTTACATCCCTTTGGATTGAAACCATCTGCAGTACGCCCATCAAGAAGGGTACCGTGCTCCACCAAACCTTCTGAAGGTTGAACGAACCCATTCAATGGTTTCATGGATAGAAAATTCGTTAATGAAGTCAAAGGCATGAAGTGACTTTCTTTTAGCATGGTTACTTCTTCCATCGTAAGCTTTGTAAAATGACTTTCCACTATTTTTTTGAAGCACTCTGTGAATGATGATTATCCTTTGCGTCGTGAGAGTGGCACATAATGGAGGACTGTAGGGCTACCAAATATTATTGAGTCTTTCTCTTTCGACGAGTTATCCGTAGACCCATTGGAATAATTACCCTTTTGTATCGAACACTCTTCTAGGGAAGTAATGTCGCATGCCATGGTGGATGTAATGCTTTTTTTATTTTTTTATTTATTTTTTGTTTCCCGAGGAGGGAATCTCAATTGGAAGGACTTCATTAGAAATGTCATCCTCTAAATAAAACTTTGCATTAGTGAAGTGAGACTCAACTTCTATAAAAGGCTTCAAGTTAGCATTGATTCTCTTCACCTTGTCTCAAAGATACTTGAAACATTGATGCAAAATTGACGGAACTATCCCATTCCCACAGATCCATGGACGTCCTAACAACATGTTGTAAGTTGTCTTGCAATCAATGATATGGAAAAAAAAACATTTCTTATCAACTCCCCAATAATCAATTCCAGGCACATCATGCCAATTGTGCGTTGTCTCCCTTGGTTAAAACCTTGGATAACCAAGCGATTATGTGACAATTCTGCCATAGTAACACTGAGTTGTTTCATCATCATCTTTGGCATTATGTTAACATCTGAGCCTCCATTGATGAAGACGCGATCAATCTTTTGCTCACAAGCATAACTAGGGACATAGAGTGGATGCTTATGAGGCTTAGAACCTAATAACAAATCTTCATTAGTGAACACTAACATTGCAGAGCAGGCATAGCAGAGATTACTACACACACCCATTGGCTTGTTGAAGCACATTGATGTGAGGAATATATGTTCTAGGGTCTTTAGGAGCTTTGATGAGTGTGTCTCTTGTTGAGGCAGGGAGTTGCAAGAGCTCGACTAGATCATGGTATGGTTGGAGCTCCTTTAGAGATGTCAAAATCTCATCTTAGTCATTATGCTCAGTACTCTTATTTTCATCATGAGCTTCATAGCAGGAAACCATGTGAACAGCTTCTCCTTGCACCAAAGTTGGAGATGTTTCACACATAACTGTCATTTGGTTCGACTTAACATCGTTAAGATCTATGTCGATCTTCCCTTCTTTAGCTAACCTCATAATTAGCTCTTTAAGAATGAAGCACTTATGAACTGGATGGCTTACGATGTGATGATACTTGCAGTAGCTAGGGTTGTCAACTTTCCTTATCTATTCCAGTCTTTTGCATTCTAGCAATTCTATTAATTTCTTCTTGAGCAATTGTTCTAACATTTTTGGTACATCAGCATCTGGAAAGGGGGTATGCCTTATGTTCCCGTTCCTTAAGAGACGAATGACACATCTCTTTCCCTTGCCATCCTTCATATTTCTTTTCACTTGTCTTCACACTTCTCCGTGAAATCTTGACCAGGGTCATGCTAATAGCCATCGAGTCTTTAGTTCTCCCTTTCATAGTTTTTTCATTCTTCCTCACTTCCCTTCTTTCCTTCCTTTCTTTAGATATAGAAGATTACGTGTTGCCATGACTTGCGATACTTAAGTCCATGTCATGGGCGTGAGTTGTAAACTCTTCAAATGTCCGAGGCTTTATCCCTTGAAGGATGTAAAGAAGTCCCCAATGCATGCCTTGAATTCACATTGACACAGCCGATACTTCAGAAATCCTATCTGTGCAATCTAAACTTAAGGAGCGCCATCGATTAATGTAATCAACAACAAGCTCATCTGTCCATTGCATTGTACTAGTGAGCTCCAACATACTCACCATGCAGAAAGTGCTATAAAACCGATTAAGAGATTCTTTTTCAAGTTGGTCCCAACTATCAATCGATTCAAACTCCAAGTCAGTATATCAATCAAAGGCATTTCCTTTAAGTGATCGAACAAACTACCTTACATGGAGATCTCCTCGTGTTCCTACATTCTCCTAAGTCTCTACGAAGTGGGCAATATGTTGTTTTGGACTTCATTTCCCATCAAGTTGTTGGATTTAGGAGGCTGGTATCCATTAGGCATCCTTATGTTGCCAATGCACTTTGTATAAGGCTTTGAATAAATGAGGGAACTAGTAGAAGCACCTCCGTATTGCGCACGAGCCGTATTCATTATCATTTCATGCAATTGTTGAATGGATTGTGAGCCAATCGAAGTAGACTGTTCCTATCGAGAAGAATCTTTTGTCTCCCTCTCTTCATTGCTCTTAACGACCTCTTTTGAAGGAATAAAGCTAAATAGAAGCTTAGGACCTTGTACTTCTAGCTTGTTCATTAGAGTCGCAATCTGGAGGTCCCTATCTTCAAGTGAGCTTGTAAGAAGCGTGATCTTCTGCTCCATTTCGGTCGTCGTCTCTTCAATGGTAGCAGTATTGGTCATCATGACTAGTGCTAGTTCAAGAAGTGAGGGAGAAGAATGGAGCGTGTGAGTCCTTGTCATAAAGGAAGAGGATTCACCTTCAACCTTGAGATCTTCTAAGGTGGCTGGCTCCTTAGTGACAACCTTGTTGTTTGCAAGAAATTCAAGAGATATAACCATATGAGCCTTTCTTTTCTCAACCAATGGAGATTGAAGTTGATTGAGAGCTTTGGAACAACTACGAGTGATTGGATTGGTATAATTGTTGATGGCTGCAGCATCAAGTCTCGCAGAAGTAATAGTTGTTGAACCTTGAGTGTTCTTACTAGAGAACATTGAAGCTAATAGCAAGATGATGAAGTTCTCTTTTTTTTTTTCTTTTTTTTTTTTTTTTTGAAGGAGAAAGAGATGAGAGGTAGAGACAGTCCCACCGGGCATGCCAAATTTGTAAACACAAAATCTCAAGTTTGAAAATCAAACAATTGACAATGTTTCACAAGTGTAAATTTTTATTGATGAATTTGTAGGTACAATTCTCTAAAATTGAATCTTTTTACAAAAGAATACTCTGATTCGATCTCCTTGAAGAATCTTTGATTCAAGTATAAACTTGATTCGAACACCAGATGCCTTTCAATTTGATTAAGAAAGGGATAAAAAGATCTTTGAAGTAGAATTACGATGAATCTCAAACTTTGTGTTGATAAGGAATCCTTCGTTCTTCGTGTTCTTCGTGCGTTCTTTGCATTCTTCGTGTGTTCTTTGAATGTTCTTCATCTTCGAAGATTGTAGTGGAAGTTCTTCGAGTCTTTTAAGGCTTGAATCCATGGATCTTCACTAACTTGCAATCTTTTGAAGTTTTTGAACACTTTTGGACATGATTCCAATGCACTTTGAGATTTAGGAAGATGACTTGAATGATTTTGCTTCGAATGTTGTTAAGATTCGAAGGTTGAAGTTCTTGGAGGCTTTGGAGCTTAATTTCAGCAGAGCTTCGAGACTTTTGAATGTCTCCATAAGATTGAGAAGGGTCTCTATTTATAGGAGTCTTGGGGAGGTGTGATGACACATGATTGGCTATCATTAGTGACATGTGTCATAATTTAAATGGGGGGACTTTTATGTCTTGTTCTCCAAGGGACACATGGTATTATTTGATTAACCATAGCGCTTTAATTTAAAATAACACATGGTAGCTTTTAATTAGACTTCTTATGTCATTTAAATTAACATGTGCTAAGATTTGATTGGTTCTCAAGTATTCATTGTAATTTTTATTCTTTGACACTTGACATATTGTCATTGGTCTCTAAATAATGATAGTGACACTCACTAAATAATACGTGGCTTCTAGTAATTAGCCGCTTTAAATGTACTACATGAATTTAGTTGTCTGACGTGGCAATTTGTGATTGGTAGAAAATTTCACTCTATACAAAGAAGGGAAAGAAAGAAAAAAAAAAAAAAAGAAGAAGCAAAAAATAATAATAAAAAGGAAAAAGAAAAGAGATGGAAAAAGACGATATAAGGTTCCTTGATGGGTTGAAAATCGAAAGGTGACCCATGATAAAATTAGAGGAATCCTGCTGGGTTGGGAACATAGGCGAAAATTAGGGATCATACCTGAAAGAGGAGAGGGCTCCCAGCAAAGATGTTTGCTTGCTTCCTTCCTATTAAATGCATCCAAGCCATTGAGGGTTTCAGCCAAGATCATGCCCGCAAGGTTTCTATTCCTCAAATCGGCAACCTCCAAGCATATCCTATGATCCACACAATAAGTCTCATGAACCAAGAAGTATCTCACCAACATGCATAAGCAAAAGGCATTGAGGAATCGGGAGCGTGGTATCTTAGTCATTGGGATAGCTAACTAAGAGAAGTATGCAAAGATGAGACGAACATTAGCTTGCCAAAAACACACCATTACTTGGCCTTCTCAAGAGGAACACCCAATAAATCTTGAATCAAGGTGGGAAGATCACCACCCATGGTAGGAAAGACAAGATCATTTATCAAACAGGCCTCTTTTACAGTGTACGAATTGCTCCATGCTTCCATGGTGTAGGAACTGCTCCATGCTTCTATGATATAGGGATCTTTCATGGTATTGGATGCACCCCAACCTTCTCAATACAACCTTCCACACTTCAACGGCATAGAAACCTTACACAAACTTCCACAATGTAGTAACTGCTCCACGCCTCCGTGGCGTAGGGATCTTTTATGGTACTCAATGCGCCCTAACCTGCTCAATACAACCTTCCACACTTCCAAGGTGTAGGAATCTTGTTCACAATTCCACAATTTAGGAATTGCTCCACTCTTCCATGGTGTAGAGATATTTTATGGTACTCGATTCACCCCAACCTCCTCAGAACAACCTTCCACATTTCCTTGGTGTAGGAAACTAGTTTACAATTCAACAGTGTCAAAATCTTGTTTACACTTCCAGGGTGTAGGAACTGCTCCAAGCTTCCAC
The DNA here is from genome assembly GCA_028535165.1 of Quercus tomentella. Classification (NCBI taxonomy): domain Eukaryota; kingdom Viridiplantae; phylum Streptophyta; class Magnoliopsida; order Fagales; family Fagaceae; genus Quercus; species Quercus tomentella. The sequence goes on along the minus strand of JAPQVY010000133.1, from coordinate 50,677,604 downwards.
GATGAAGGAATCTTTTATTGTACTCAATGCACTCTAACCTGCTCAAACAACCTTCCACACTTCCACAATGAAAGAACTGCTCCATGCTTCCACCACATAGGGATCTTTTATGGTACATGATGTAGCCAAACCTACTTAGTACAACCTTCCACACTTCCACGGTGTGAGAATCTTATTCACATTTCCACAATGTAGGAATTGTTACATGATTCCATGGCATTGGGGTATTTTATGGAACTCAATGCACCCCAACCTGCTCAACACAACCTTCCACACTTCCATGGTGTAGGAACCTTGCTCACACTTCCATGGTGTAGGAGTTGCTCCACGCTTCCATGACGTAGGGATCTTTTATGGTATTGTATGCACCCTAACCTGCTCAGTACAACCTTCCACACTTCCACGACGTACGAACCTAGTTCACAATTTCATAATGTAGGAACTGCTTCACGCTTCCACGGCATAGGGATATTTTATGGTACTCAATGCACCCTAACTTGCTCAGTACAACCTTCCACACTTCCACGATGTAGAAACTTGGGTCACACTTCGACGGTGTAGGAACTACTCTACGCTTCCATGGCGTAGGGATCTTTTATAGTACTGTACACACCTCAACCAACTTAGTACAACCTTCCACACTTCCACGGTGGAGGAACCTTGTTCACAATTTTGCGATGTAGGAACTACTCTACACTGCCATGGTGTAAGGGTCTTTAGTGGTACTCGATGCACCCCAACCTACACAGTAGCACCTTCCATAGTTCCCCAGTGTAGGAACCTTGCTTACAATTCCACAGTTTAGGAACTACTCCACGGTTCCACAATGGAGGGATATTTTATGGTACTGGATGCACCCCAACCTTCTCAGTACAACCTTTCATACTTCGATGACGTAGGAACCTTGCACACACTTCCACTGTGTAGTAACTGCTTCATGCTTCCATTGTGTAGGGATCATTTATGGTACTCGATTCACCTTAACCTTCTTAGTAAAATCATCCACACCTCCATGGTGTAGGAATCTTGTTCACAATTCCATGGTGTAGGAACTACTCCACTCTTCCACGGCGTAGGAACCTTTTATGGTACTCGGTGCACCCCAACCTACTCAGTACAGCCTTCCACACTTCCATGGTGCAAGAACGACATTCACACTTCCACGATGTAGGAAATGCACCATGCTTCCACGGCGTAGGGATATCTTATGGTCTACAATGCACCCAACCCTCTTAATACGACCTTCCACACTTCCACATTGTAGGAACCTTGTTCACACTTCCATGGTGTAGGAACTGCTCCACGCTTTAATGGCATAGGTATCCTTTATGGTACACAATGCACTCTAACCTGCTTAGTACAACCGTTCACAATTCCACGGTGTAGGAATTGCTCCATGCTTCCACCGTGTCCGGATCTTTTACGACACTCGATGAAGGCAAACTTGCTCAGTACAACCTTCCACACTTTCAGTGTGTAGGAATCTTGTTCACACTTCCACAATGTAGGAACTACTTCACGCTTCCATGACATAGGGGTCTTTTATGGTACTCGATGCACCCCAACTTGCTCAGTACAACCATCCACACTTCCATGGCGTAGGAACCTAGTTCACACTTCCACGATGTAGGAACTGCTCCATGCTTCCATGACATAGGGATCTTTTTTGGTACTCAATGCACCCCAACCTGCTTAGTACGACCTTCCACACTTCCATGGTGTAGGAACCTAGTTCACACTTCCAATATGTAGGAACTGCTCCACGCTTCCAATGCTTAGGGATCTTTAATGGGACTGGATGCACACCAACCTGATCAGTACAATCTTCCGCACTTCCATGGTGTACGAACCTTACTTACACATCCAAGGTGTAGGAACTGCTCCATGCTTCTACAAAGTAGGGATCTTTTGTGGCATTGGATGCACCCCAACCTGCTCAGTACAACCTTCTACACTTCTATGGTGGAGAAACCTTGCTCACACTTCCATGGCGTAGGAACTACTCCATGTTTCTACGGCGTAGGGATCTTTTATGGCACTGGATGCACCTAACCTTCTCAGTATAACCTTCCACACTTCGACGTCGTAGGAACCTTGCACACACTTCCATGGTGTAGTAACTGCTACATGCTTCCACGGGGTTGGGATCTTTTGTGGTACTCAATCCAACTAAACCTTCTCTGTACAACCTTCCACACTTCCACGGAGTAGGAATCTTGTTCACATTTCCACAGTGTAGGAACTACTCCACGCTAGCATGGCGTAGGAACCTTTTGTGGTACTCAATGTACCCCAACTAGCCCAGTACAACCTTCCACACTTCCATGGTGTAGGAACCTTATTCACTGTCCCACGGTGTAGGAACTGCTCAACGCTTCCATGACGTAGGCATCTTTTATGATCCACGATAAACCCCAACCGGCATAGTACGGCCTTACACACTTCCATGGTGTTGGACCTTGTTCGCACTTCAACGATGTAGGAACCTTGATCACACTTCCACGATGTTGTAACTGCTCCATGCTTCCATGGCATAGGTATCTTTTATGCTACTCAAGGTACTTTAACTTGCTCATTACAACCTTCCACAATTCCATAGTGTAGGAACTACTGCAATCTTCCTTTGTGTAGGGATCTTCTACGGTACTCGATGCACCCAAACTTATGCAGTACAACCTTTCAGACATCCACGATGTAGGAATCTTGTTCACACTTCTACAATGTAGGAACTACTCCACGATTCCACGGCGTAGGTGTCTTTTATGGTACTTGTTGCATCCCAATCAGCTCAGTACAACCTTCCATACTTCCATGGTGTAGGAACCTTGTTCACACTTCCACAATGTAGGAACTGCTCCATGCTTCCATGACGTAGGGATCTTTTATGGTACTTGACTCACCTCAACCTACTTAGTATAACCATCCATACTTCCATGGCTAGGAACCTAGTTCACACTTCCACTATGTAGGAATTACTCCATGCTTCCATGACATTGGGATCTTTTATGGTACTCAATGCACCCCAACCTGCTCAGTACGACCTTCCACACTACCATGGTGTAGAAATCTAGTTCACACTTCCATGATGTAGGAATTGCTCCACGCTTCCACAACTTAGGGATCTTTTATGGGACTGGATGCATACCAATCTGAACAGTACAACCTTCTGCACTTCCACAGTGTACGAACCTTGCTCACACATCGAAGGTGTAGGAACTGCTCCATGCTTCTACAAAGTAGGTATCTTTTGTGGCACTGGATGCACCCCAACCTACTCAATACAACCTTCTACACTTCTACGATGTAGAAACCTTGCTCACACTTCCATGGCGTAGGAACTACTCCATGTTTCTACGACATAGGGATCTTTTATTGTACTGGATGCACCTAACGTTCTCAGTATAACTTTCTGCACTTCGATGTCATAGGAACCTTGCACACACTTCCACAGTGTAGTAACTATTCCACACTTCGACAGTGTAAGGATCTTTTATGGTACTCGATGCACCCAAACCTTCTCTGTACAACCTTCCACACTTCCACAGAGTAGGAATCTTGTTCACATATCCACATTGTAGGAACTACTCCATGCTAGCACGGCGTCGGAACCTTTTATGGTACTCGATGCACCCCAACCAGCCTAGTACAACCTTCCATACTTCTATGGTGTAGGAACCTTGTTCACAATCCCACGGTGTAGGAACTGCTCGACGCTTCCACAACGTATGGATCTTTTAACGATAAACCCCAACCAGCTCAGTACGACCTTACACACTTCCACGGTGTTGGACATTGTTCGCACTTCAAATATGTAGGAACCTTGTTCACACTTCCACGATGTTGTAATTGCTCCACGCTTCCATGACAAAGGTATCTTTTATGCTACTCAATGTACTCTAACTTGCTCAGTACAACCTTCCATAATTCCACGGTGTAGGAACTACTGCAAACTTCCTCCGCGTAGGGATCTTTTACAACACTCGATGCACCTAAACTTGCGCAGTACAACCTTTCAGACTTCCACGATGTAGGAATCTTGTTCACACTACAACAATGTAGGAACTACTCCATGATTCCACGGCGTAGGTGTCTTTTATGGTACTCGTTGCACCCCAACCAGCTCAGTGCAACCTTCCACACTTCCACAATGTTGGAACTGCTCCAAGCTTCCATGACATAGAGATCTTTTATGGTCTACGATGCACCCCAACCTGCTCAGTACAACCTTCTACACTTCTATGGTGTAGAAACCTTGCTCACACTTCCATGGCGTAGGAACTACTCCATGTTTCTACGGCGTAGGGATCTTTTATGGCACTAGATGCACCTAACCTTCTCTGTACAACCTTCCACACTTCCACGGTGTCGGAACCTTGTTAACGATTCAAAGGTGTAGGAACCATGTTCACACTTGCACGGTGTGGGAACTACTCCTTGCTTCAATGGCATAGGTATCTTTCCTGGTACTCAATGCACTCTAACCTACAAAGTACAACCTTTCACACTTCCATGGTGTAGGAACCTAGCTCACACTTCCACGGTTTTGGAACTGCTCGATGCTGCCATAGCGTAGGGATCTTTTATGGTACTAGATGCATACCAACCTGGTCAGTACAACCTTCTACACTTCCACAGTGTGCGAACCTTGCTCACACATCCAAGGTGTAGGAATTGCTCCATGCTTCTACGGAGTAGGGATCTTTTGTGGCACTGGATGCACCCTAACCAGCTTAGTACGACCTTCCACACTTCTATGGAGTAGGAACCAAGTTCATATTTCAATAGTGCAGGAACCTTGTTCACACTTTCACGGTGTAGGCACAACTCCATGCTTCGACGACATACGTATCTTTCATGGTACTCAATGCACTATAATCTGCACAGCACAACCATCTAGACTTCCACGATGTAGGAACCTTGTTCACACTTCCACAGTGTAGGCATTGCTCCATGCTTCCACGGCATTAGTACATATCATGGTGCTCAATGCACTCTAACTTGCACAGTACAACCTTCCAGACTTCCACGTTGAAGGAACCTTGCTCGCACTTCCACGGTTTAGGAACTATTCCATGCTTCCACAGTGTACGTATCTTTTATGGTAATGGATGCACCCCAACCTGCTCAGTACAACCTTCCACACTTCCATGGTCTAGGAACTCGTTCACAGTTCCACGGTGTAGGAACTACTTGATGCTTCCACGACGTAGGGATCTTTATGGTCCACGACGTACCCCAACCTGCTCAATACGGCTTTGCACACTTCTTCGATTTATGAACCATGCTCACACATCCACGGTGTAGGAACTGCTCCATGCTTCTACAAAGTTAGGATCTTTTATGGTACTGGATGCACTCTAATAAGCTCAGTACAACCTTTCATAGTTCCACTATGAAGAAACTTGTTCTCAATTCCACGATGTTGGAACTGCTCCAGGCTTCCACGACATCTTTTATGGTACACAATGCACCGCAACCTACTCAGAATGACCTTTCACATTTCCATGGTGTAGGAAACTAGTTCACAATTCAACAGTGTAGAAACCTTGGTAGCACTTACAAAGTGTAGGCACTGCTCCACGCTTCCACGACATAGGTATCTTTCATGGTACTCAATGCACTCTAAACAGCACAGTACAACCTTCCACACTTGCACGGTGTTGGAACCTTGCTCACACTTCCATGGCGTAGGAACTACTCCACGCTTCCACGGTGTACAAACCTGGTTCACAATTCCATGATGTAGCAACTGCTCCATGCTTCCACAGTGTAGGTATATTTTATGGTACTCAATGCACCCTAACTTGCTCAGTACAACCTTCCACACATCCACGATGTAGGAATCTTGTTCACAATTCCACGTGTAGGAACTACTCCACGCTTCCACGGTGTAGGAACCTTTTACAGTACTTGATGCAACCTAACCTACACAGTACAACTTTCCACACTACCATTGGGTAGGAACTCATTCACAGTTCGATGGTCTAGGAATTGCTTGACGCTTCCACGACGTAGGGATCTTTATGGTCCACGATGCACCCCAACTTGCTCAATACATCCTTCCACACTTCTATGGTTTACGAACCATGCCCACACATCCACGATGTAGGAACTGCTCCATGCTTCTATGGAGTTGGGATATTTTATGGTATTGGATGCTCTCTAACCAGCTTAGTACAATCTTCCACAGTTCTATTGTGAAGAAACCTGCTCTTAATTCCACGGTGTTTGAACTGCTCCAGGCTTCCACGGCATAGGAATCTTTTATGGTACTTAACGCACCCCAATCTACTCTGTACAACCTCCCACACATTGAAGGTGTAGGAACCTTGCTCACACTTCCACGGTGTAAGAACTGCTCCCCCGCTTCCACCACGTATGAAACTTTTATGGTACTCCACGCGAAAAAACCTACTCTATGCAATCTTCAACACTTCCACAGTGTGGGAATCCTGTTCACTCTTCCACAGTGTAGGAACTACTCCACGCTTCCACAATGTTCGAGTTTTTTATGGTATTCTATGAACCCCAACCTGGTCTATACAACCCTCCACACTTCCACAGTGTAGGAACCTTGCTCACACATCCACGGTGTAGGAACTACTCAATGCTTCTAGGGAGTCGAGATCATTTATAGTATTGGATGCACTCCAAACAGATCAGTACAACCTTCCACACTTCCACTATGAAGAGACCTTGCTCACACTTCCATGGTGTAGGAACTACTCCACGCTTCCACGGCACAAGGATCTTTTATGATACTTGATGCACCCCAGCCTACTTTGTACAACCTTCCACACTTCTAGGGTGTGGGATCCTTGCTCACACATCCACGCTGTCGGAACTGCTACATGCTTCTAAGGAGTTGGGATCTTTTATTGTACAGGATGCACTTTAACCAGCTAAGTACAACCTTCCACAGTGTAGGAACCTTGTTCACACATCCACGGTGTAGTAACTACTCAATGTTTCTAGGGAGTCGGGATCTTTTATTGTACTGGATGCACTCTTACCAGCTCAGTACAACCTTCCACAGTTCCCCTGTGAAGAAACCTTGCTCACACTTCCATGGCATAGGGATCTTTTTTGGTACTTAATGCACCCTAACCTATTCTGTACAACCGTCCACAATTCCACGATGTAGGAACCTTGTTCACACTGCCATAGTTTCGAAACTACTCCATGCATCCATGGCGTAGTGGTATTTTATGGTACTCGATGCACCGCAAGGATGTTGGAACCTCGCTCACAATTCAACAGTGTAGGAACCTTGTTCACACTTCCAGTGTTCAGGAACACCTCCAAGCTTCCACAACGAAGTAATATTTTACGATGCTTAATGCACCCCAACCAGCTCTGTAAACCTTCAACGCTTCCATGGTGTAGGAACCTTGTTCACACTTCCATGATGTTGGAATTGCTCTACGCTTCCCCGTTGTAGAGATCTTTTATGGCACCCTATGCACCACAATCTTCTCGGTACGACCTTCCACACCTCCACGGTGTAGGAACCTTGTTCACTCTTCATGGAGTAGGAACTACTCCAAACTTCCACGGCATAGGAATCTTTTATGGTACTCAATGCACTCTAACCTGCTCAGTACAACCTTCCACATTTCCATGGTATAGGAACCGCTCTCTGCTTCCACCGCGTAGGTATCTTCAATGGTACTTAATGCTGCAAAACCTGCTCAGTATAACCTTCGAAACTTCCACAATGTAGGAACCTTGTTCACACTTCCATGAAGTAGGAACTGCTCAACACTTCCACGAGATAGTGACCATTATGGTCCACGGTGCACCCCAACCTGCTCTATACGACCTTCCAGACTTCCACGATGTAGGAACCTTGTTCACACTTTAACGGTGTAGGAACCTTGTCCACACTTCCACGGTGTAGGAACTGCTCCATGCTTTCACGACACAGGAATCTTTTATGGTACTCAATTCACTTTAACCTGCTCAACACAACCCTCCACAATTCCACAGTATAGGAACTGCTCCTGGCTTCCACCACATAAGGAACTTTTATGGTACTCAATGCAGAAAACCTGCTCAATACAATTTTCCACACTACCATGGTGTGGGAATCTTGTTCACACTTCCACAGTGTAGGAACTACTCCTCGCTTCCATGGCCTAGGGGTATTTTATGGTGCTCAATGCACCTCAACCTGGTCAGCACAACCATCCACACCTCCACAGTGTAGGAACCTTGCTCACACATCCACGGTGTAGGAACTGCTCAATGCTTCTAGGGAGTCGGGATCATTTATGGTACTAGATGCACTCCAACCAGCTCAATACAACCTTCCACACTTCCACTCTGAAGAAACCTTGCTCACACTTCCACGGTGTAGGGATCTTTTATGGTACTCAATGCACCCTAACCTGCTCTATACAACCGTCCACAATTCCACGATGTAGGAACCTTGTTCACACTGCCATAGTTTCGGAACTACTCCATGCATCCACGGCGTAGTGGTCTTTTATGGTACTCGATGCACCACAACCTACATAGTAGAACCTTCCACACATCAAAGGTGTAGGAACCTTGCTCACACTTTCACAGTGTACGAACCGGTTCACGCTTCCACGGCGTAGGGATCTTTTACGGTACTGGATGCACCCAACATGGGCGGCGCTACACTATTCTTAGGGGGTTCAAATGAACCCCCTGACTTCCCAAAAAAAAAAAAATTATATATAAAAAAATATTTTTTTTGGTTAGTTTAATACTATAATTTTTTTCTTAAAAATATATTTGTACACCCTGACTAAAATTTTACACACCCTTATTACAAGTATTTCCAACTCTAATAATAAAAAGTAAGTATTTGTGAATTGTAAATGTCACTATTTTTTATAAATCTATATATATATAATAGCAGAAGCCTTTAAGGAGGTGCTGCCATGTTAGGAAAAAAGCCTATCTAAAAAACTGACACGTATAGATAAAAAGTGATAAAATACAATGTTTCACTGTGATAAAACACTATTCGGGAGCGTCTTGGTATAAAAGAAACTAACGGCTTAAAAAAAAAAAAAAAAGAAGAAGATTGGTACGCGGAGAAAGGAGAGAAAGATGAGGCGTGCCGAAGACCCTAACACACAGAGACCGAGACCGAGAGATCCCAACAATGGCGACACTCAAACGCACACCTACAGAAAGCCATAAACACCGTTACCATCAGATTGAGAGATACAGAGATAGAGAGAGACAGTCCATAAGGCGTACAGGAGTAGAGATTGAGGAAGAGAAAACTAAGTGCCATTAACACGTTACCATCAGATCGTCGGAACTACCATCGGTAAAGGTTTTCTTTTCTTTCTTTCTTAGATCTGGGTATGAGATTGGTTGGATTGAATTTATTTAGGTATTTGGATTACACTAGGTTTTCTTTTCTTTCTTTCTTAGATCTGGTTATGAGATTGGTTGGATTGAATTTGTTTAGGTATTTGGATTACACTAGGTTTTGATTTTTTTTTTTTTTTTTTAGGTTTTCACTGTAAAGAAACGGGATTTTTTTTTTTTTTAGATTACAGAAATTACTAAAAAATATTGGTTTTAGTTTGGGTACTTCTGTTTCTAATAAATAAGTATAGGGTTGAATGTTGCATTGATATTTATTTTAGGTTTTTTTGCCGTATACCCATAATCAGTAAAGTTTTTTTTTTTTTTTTTTTGTTTTTTTTTTCTTTTTCAAATCTGGGGATTGAATATGATTTAGGTTTGGATTTTTTGTTGGATTGCTTTAGATTTAGTTATTTCAGTTAAAATCGTTGGGATTAAATAAGTATAGGATTGAATGTTGCATTGATATTTATTTTAGGTTTTTTTGTGGACCCTTCTCTGTTCCACTTCTCCATCTTCCAAAACACACTCCACGACCAAACCCCTTCTTCATCATCCAAAACCCAGACCATAAAGGTAGACGGTTTGGAGAAACAGTTTGGTGAAAGAGAAAAAACACAAAAGAACAGAGAGATACAAAAAGATTTCGTAAACTGCAGAAGAACAGAGGTCGAAAGATAGATCGATAACGTTACAAAAGAGGGATCGAAAGTTCTTTTAGTCGAGATAATGATCCCGTCAAAACAGATGAAGAACAGAGATCGACAGAAAGATGAATTTCAGGACAACCACCACTGTCATGCAGTCAGAAACGTTATCGGTGAAAGTTTTCTTTATTCTTTTTAAAATTACACGATAACTATGATTTGTGTTTGAGTGTTTCGATTTAACCATTTGGGTCAGATTTTGTTTTGATCAATTATAGGATTAGACTTGGTTTATGGTTAGGGTATATGTGTTGCTTTGGTTTGGTTTTGGATATTTGAGTTAAAATTGTTTTGGATAATTTGTGGGTAATTTGTGGATTACAAAGTGAAGTATTTTTGGTTTCTTCAATGTCTTTACGCTTCATGAATCAGCATTCTTGGTGAAGAGTTTCCAATTTTTTCATTTATCAAGTACAAATTTAGATTTATTTAATTCTCTCTTGGATTCAATTGTAGATTTCATTTGTCATTGATTGATTTCAATTTCAAATCTGTGTAATAAAAAATTAAAAGGTTTTTCTTTAGCTTTTCTTTTCCTGGATTTGTAGGTGGAAAGGCAAATCCTTGGAAGCAATCCAAGTCTGAGTAGAAGCAGTACTGGTAGGTATAGTTTCCACTTTATTGGAACCATCACCAATAATTTCTTTTAATTGAATTTTAAATATGCTTTAAGTTTGGATATTTGATTGGATTGGTTTGATTTTTAGGTATTTGGGTTAGAATTTATTTTGTTTTCATTTAGGTATTTGGGTTAGGATTTTTATAAAAAAATATTAGGATTAAAAAGTGATAAATTATACTATTTCACAACATTAAAACACTGTTTTATAGTTTTCCCAATTAAAAAAAAAAAACTAACCGCTTGAATTATACAGCAAAGGCTTGAAATGCCCAATTTTCTGGTCTCTACATTAATAATGGTGGGGTAATGGTTTAGTTAAAATTTTACCCAATTTTCCTTGGAAGCAGGAATTTAGAGATATTTTTAGTGTGATTCAATTGTGGTTATTAATTCTCTGCAGATTGGTTCAGAAAGTTCGTCAACAATAACACCTGTTGTTGAAGAAGCTAAGGCCATATTTGCCCACTTGTGAGAATGGGAATTTTTGCATACCAGGAAGGATGTAAATGAAGCTGGCTATTTTGAATGCCTAATGTATTAGGCAAGCAATACAAAATGTTTTATTGCTGTTGTGGTTTTGCTCTATTACTATTCTGTTTCATCATTGATAGGTATAAAGATTTTTTTTTTTTTTTTGGGTGGCATATTGAGTTCCTGTTGGGTTTTCATTGTTGGTAGGAAAGTAACTTTTTCCTTTTTATTTTATGAGAAGAGTTTTTGAGAAATTCACAGTTTATTGATCACTGAATTTTTGATATCTATGTCTTTCATTGTTCCATTTTATTTGATATTTGTGGCTCAGTTGATCCTTTTTAATGTTTGGCTTATAAAAAACTTTTTTAAAGATAACGTTTTTAATCTCTCTCAAAGATTCAAACATGTAGCCAAATATTTTCAAAACTCCAGTGTGAACGTTCAGTTATTTATTTGTAGTTTTTGTTGTATTTTGATTAGAGCAATGGTTATTAGTTCATCTCACACACAATTGTGCGGTAGTATTTTCCATTTTTATTATATAGTGTTTTTTTACATTTTAATTTAAAACCAACCTTTCACGATTTTCATTTATTCATACGCTGCGCATAACCTATCCCCTCTCTCATCTGTCTTTCTTCCCACTGTCACTCTCTCATATGCAGACCCAACATAGTAATACCCTGCAAGGGCATGACTATGTCTGCCATCTCCAACCCGACCTCAATATCAAACCATTCTCTATCGGTAATTTTTAATTAATCTATGACTAATTTCTTTTCCTATTGTCCATAATTATGTTTGCTGTCAATTTTGGGATTTTGATTCCTAACCCTTTTTCCTTTCTATTCTTTTCTTGGTTGAAGTCAAGGAAGCACTCTAGAAGTTCAAATACTACCACCTGAGTTGTTATTAGGGTATGGGTTTTGTAAAGCATGGAGATACAGAACAGAGGGTTGACTCCGCCAGCTTACAGCCACAGTTAGACAGTGGAATATTCTTTTCTGCAATAAGAGTTCATAACCAAGTAAGTATGCAATTCATGAATTACCATTGTTTCTTTCCTTTCTTCTATATATATATATATATATATATATATATATATTAAAGTCTAGGCAGTTTCTCTTTACCTATGTGCTTGAGATTTTCTTTCTTAATCTTCTTCTTCTATTCTGTTTAGAATTGGTTTTTGTGGAATTGCATAATCTGGTGTGTTCAGTATTCTTCTCCATTGCCAACATTAATGTTGAAGCAGTTTAAGAAACCAAAAGTCAAAGAAAAATCTAGGAGGTATTCCCTAGAATTTTGATATTTTCCTTCTGGGTTTTAATTTCGTATTCTTTGAGGATTTTCAGTTTAGTTGGATATAAAGTTTCGTATTTTTATATTCTTCTTATGGCTTTTAATTTCGTGTATTTCAAAGGATTTTATATTGATGTGTCCATTTTGACCTTTAGAGGGATCATAAAATAATTAGTTAAAGAAGGAAAAGAATTGAGCGTAGACAGTATAGAAAGACAGTGCCTTCCAGTTTTCTTTTCTTCTATTTATTTTCATGTATCTTTCTTAGGGAAAAAAAAGTGTGAGGAAATTCTGGGAATTGCACATTCAATTTGGTGACACTACATTAGTTATTTAGACATTCAAAGATAGAAAAATGCTAAAGCTACTACCAATTTTCCACAAAAGCTTACAACTGACATGGCAATGAATGTGTTTGGCATTACATCAATAACATAATAAATTCCTAAATTTCTTAGTTGTTTGTTTAAAAGTTGGCACATCAGTTTGTAAGGACTATATAATAAAATTTGCAATAGTTGTAAGATCACTCTAAGGGATACATTATTAGTGGGTAGCAGGAGTGAACCCACATTCCTTAGTTCGGGATACATTATTAGTGGGTAGCAGGAGTGAACCCACATTCCTTAGTTCAAATCTTCCCTTCATCCTCTGCCTGGTGCCAAACATATCAAAAAATATATATTTCTAATCCAATATTAATAGCTTTTTCTTCTGTGAAATCTTCTAAGGTTAATGAGTCATGTTCTTTCCTCTCTTAGGGCATTCATTTATAAGTAAGCATTTATAATCACAAGTAGATTGTTTGCTTTCCACCAAGAGAGTTTTCTGAAATAAGTGAAAATGCTACCACATGCTGGTATAAATTAATTTTTTTTGTAGTCTGACTCTTTTATATTCTTTTGTAGGGGACTTCATATGAAATTGTTGATTGCTCCCATGGTAAGCAACTCTGGGAACTGTGTAAAGAGAAGTATGAACCACTATGGCTTAAAGGGGGAAACCACTATGATTTGGAGCTTAGATTGAGCACAAGATTCTTTCTTCAATATCTGTGCTTAATTTTGGTAGAATCTTACTTTAGCCACTTATGGTAAAGAATTAAGAAATCATTTTTGTAACTAAACATGCATTTGAATAGAAACTAAAAGTTTTCATTTATAATTTCTCAGCAAAATATCAAAATTAGCATTTTCTTTGTCCATTAACATACAGCTAATAATTTTGTTTATAAACAATATGTTTTGTGTAGTTTTTTGGTTAGTATGTATGTCATGTGTTAAAAAAATGCATATATGTTTAGACTTCAGTAGGATTTTTTTTTCCTTTTTTAGTTAGTATGGTTTAGTAGGAGTTGTGAAATTGAATTAACCATCTATTGAATGGATAGAGTATGGAGAATATGTCTCTTAAATTAATGAGGTTGAGAAAATTTGTGTCCTAAGGTAGTTTAAACAAAAAATAGTTTCTTATCAAACTTTGTGGTCTATATGCATTTATGATTTTTTATTTATTTATTATTATTAGTTTCTTATCAAGCTTCTAAGATACATTTACTTTGTGCAGAATATAAATGTTGGGGTTGAACGAAATCTACAAAGGTCTATATTCATTCCTCACAAAAGGGACATGATAGGCAAAAAATAAGAAGGGGAAAAAAAATTTGGCTGATTGGAAGGTAGCAGGAACAAATCTCACATCATTCAAATTCTTCGTTTCGCTTTGTCTCTCACTCTCTGTCTCAAAAGGGGGTTATTTATTCATCTATCTTAAAAGAACAGTTGAGATATGAAATGAGCACATAACTACACAAAAAGCAATGTAGAGACACATTGGAATTCAGAAGAAAAAAAAGTTAGCTGATGTTGAATCAGCATCTTCAAGTGCATTTGGTTGGATTGTTTTAGATTTAGATATTTGAGTTAGATTTGGTTTTAATTAAGGTATTGGGTTTAAAATAAATTTTGTATTGGGTATTTGTATTAGATTTAGTTTTGTTTTAAATAATTGGGTTAAATTAGTTTTTGGTCTCTGTCTATAGTGTTTGTAATTAGATTTGTAAATCAAGATATGTGTTGGGTGTTTATTATGTGGTAAAAGTGTATTTAAATATTATTAAGAAAATTTATTTCTAATAAATGTAAATAAAAAGGTTCCCGCACATGGTGCGGGTTAAAAGCTAGTTTATATTATGTGTATGAGTGTGTCTAATATTGATTGTGTGCATTACTTTTTGTTATAATATTATTTGTGTGAATTATGATGTGTGTGGATGTTTGTGTGTACATTATAATATAAATATATATAATTTAATAATTTGGAAATAGATATGGTTTGTTACATGTGTGAATATTGTTATCATGTTATAATAACTTTTTGTTATAAAGTTAGTAAAATTCAAGAAAAAAAAAACGTAGAGTTAGTGATTGTCCAAGCGTTTGATTGGTTAAGTAGACACTAGTGTATAATTTTATATATGAATGAGTTTGGTTGTGTGCGTCAATATAATTAATACAAAACCAATGAGTTTAGTTTAGTCATTTAGTTTAAAATATTTTTACAAAAACAATAACAAATAGATAATAAAAACTGCATAAAAATAAAAATGTTAGATAAATTTCACAAAAAAAAAAAAAATGATTATAGGCTCATAGCTACCCACATTGGAAATAGATACTTATAATGAACTATCATATAACAATTCAAAATTTAAATGCTTGTAGAAGGAAATTGTAAAATTTCATGTATTAATTTTTTCTTTTGTCGGTAAATCGATATATTCAAGTTCTTTTTTTATTAAAAATTTTTAATGACCCCCCTAAACAAAATTCCTAGAGCCACCACTGCCACCCAACATGGACAGTACAACCGTCCACACATCCAAGATGTAGGAACCTCACTCACAATTCAATGGTGTTATAACCTTGTTCCCACTTCCAATGTTTAGGATCAACTCCAAGCTTCCACAACGAAGTAATCTTTTGCGATGCTCAATGCACCCCAACCTGCTCTATAAACTTTCCACACTTCCATGGTTTAGGAACCTTGTTCACACTTCCACAATGTTGGAACTGCTCTACGCTTCCCCGGTGTAGGGATCTTTTATGGCACACTATGCATCACAATCTTCTCGGTATAACCTTCCACACCTCCACAGTGTAGGAACCTTGTTCACTCTTCATGGTGTAGGAACTACTCCACGCATCCACGACATAGGAATCTTTTATGGTACTCAATGCACTCTAACTTGCTCAATACAACCTTCCAAACATCCATAGTGTAGGAACCTTGTTCACACTTCCACAAAGTAGGAGCCGCTCCACACTTCCACGAGGTAGGGTCCGTTATGGTCCACGGTGCACCCCAACCTGCTCTGTACGACCTTCCAGACATCCACGATGTAGGAACCTTGTTCACACTTTAATGGTGTAGGAACCTTGTCCACACTTCCACGGTGTAGGAGTTGGTCCACGGTGTAGGAGCTGCTCCACGCTTTCGCGACACAGGAATCTTTTATGGTGCTCAGTTCACTTTAACCTGCTCAACACAACCTTCCACAATTCCACTGTATAGGAACTGCTCCTGGATTCCACCGCGTAAGGAAATTTTATGGTACTCGATGCAAAAAACCTGCTCAGTACAATTTTCCACACTACCACGGTGTGGGAGTCTTGTTCACACTTCCATAGTGTAGGAACAACTCCTTGCTTCCATGGCGTAGGGGTATTTTATGGTGCTCAATGCACCCCAACCTGGTCAGCACAACCATCCACACTTCCACAGTGTAGGAACCTTGCTCACAGATCCACGATGTAGGACTTGCTCAAAGCTTCTAAGGAGTCGGGATCATTTATGGTACTAGATGCACTACCAGCTCAGTACAACCTTCCACAATTCCACTCTGAAGAAACATTGCTCACACTTCCACGGTGTAGGAACTGCTACACGCTTCCAAGGCATAAGGATCTTTTATGATACTTGATTCACCCCAGCCTACTATGTACAACCTTCCACACTTCCATAGTGTGGGAACCTTGCTCACACATCCACAGTGTAGGAACTGCTCCATGCTTCTACGAAGTCGGGATCTTTTATGGTACTAGATGCACTCTAACTGACTCAGTACAACCTTCCACAGTTCCCCTGTGGAGAAACCTGGCTCACACTTCCACGGCATAAGGATCTTTTATGGTACTCAATGCGTCTCAACCTGCTCTATACAACCGTCCATAATTCCACGATGTAGGAACCTTTTTCACACTGCCATAGTTTCGGAACTACTCCTCGCTTCCACGGCATAGTGGTGTTTTATGGTACTCAATGCACCCAAACCAGCACTATACAACCTTCCACAGATTGAAGGAGTCGGAACCTTGGTCACACTTCCACGGTGTACGAATTGGTCAACGCTTCCACGACGTAGGGATCTTTTACAGTATTAGATGCACCCAACATGGTCAGTATAACCGTCCACACTTCAAGGATGTTGGAACTTCGCTCATAATTCAACAGTGTAGGAAACTTGTTCACATTTCCAATGTTTAGGAACACCTCTAAGCTTCCACAACGAAGTAATATTTTACAGTGCTCAATGCACCCCAACCAGCTCTGTAAACCTTCAACACTTCCATGGTGTAGGAACCTTGTTCACACTTCCACGATGTCAGAATTGCTCTACGCTTCCCCATTGTAGAGATCTTTTATGGCACACTATGCACCACAATCTTCTCGGTACGACCTTCCACACCTCCACGGTGTAGGAACCTTATTCACACTTCATGGAGGAGGAACTGCTCGAAACTCCCACGGCATAGGAATCTTTTATGGTACTCAATGTACTCTAACCCACCCAATACAACCTTCCACAATTCCATGGTATAGGAACCGCTCTCTACTTCCGCAGCGTAGGTATCTTTTATGGCACTTAATGCTGCAAAACTTGCTCAGTATAACCTTCGAAACTTCCACAGTGTAGGAACCTTGTTCACACTTCCATGAAGTAGGAACTACTCCACACTTCCACGAGATAGTGACCATTATGGTCCACGGTGCACCACAACCTGCTCTATACGACCTTCCAGACTTCCACAATGTAGGAACCTTGTTCACACTTTAATGGTGTAGGAACCTTGTCCACACTTCCACGGTGTAGGAACTGCTCCATGCTTTCAGGACACATGAATCTTTTATGGTACTCAGTTTACTTTAACCTGCTCAACACAACCTTCCACAATTCCACGATATAGGAATTGCTCCTGGCTTTCACCGCGCAAGGAACTTTTATGGTACTCGATGTGGAAAACCTACTCAGTACAATTTTCCACACTACCACGATGTGGGAATCTTGTTCACACTTCCATAGTGTAGGAACTACTCCTCGCTTCCATGGTGTAGAGGTATTTTATGGTGCTCAATGCACCCCAACCTGGTCAGCACAACCATCCACACTTCCACAGTGTAGGAACCTTGCTCACACATCCACAATGTAGGAACTGCTCAATGCTTCTAAGGAGTCGGGATCATTTATGGTACTAGATGCACTCCAACCAGCTCGGTACAACCTTGCACACTTCCACTTTGAAGAAACCTTGCTCACACTTCCACAATGTAGGAACTGCTCCACGCTTCCACGGCATAGGGATCTTTTATGGTACTTGATGCACCCAGCCTACTCTATACAACCTTCCACACTTCCACAGTGTGGGAACCTTGCTTACACATCCACAGTGTAGGAACAGCTCCATGCTTCTACGAAGTTGGGATCTTTGATGGTACTGGATGCACTCTAACCGGCTCAGTACAACCTTCCAAGGTTCCTTTGTGGAGAAACCTTGCTTGCACTTCCGAGGCATAGGGATCTTTTATGGTACTCAATGCGCCCTAACATGCTCTATACAACTGTCCACAATACCACGACATAGGAACCTTTTTCACACTGCTGTAGTTTTAGAACTACTCCTCGCTTCAGTGGTGTAGTGGTGTTTTATGGTACTCTATGCACCCCAACCTGCACAGTACATCCTTCCATACATCGATGGTGTAGGAACCTTGGTCACACTTCCACGGTGTATGAACTGGTCAATGCTTCCACGGCGTAGGGATCTTTTATAGTACTGGATGCACCCAACATGGTCAGTACAACCGTCCACACTTCAAGGATGTTGGAACCTCGCTCACAATTCAACAATGTAGGAACCTTGTTCACACTTCCAATATTCAGGAACACCTTTAAGCTTCCACAACGAATTAATATTTTACGGTGCTTAATGCACCCCAACAAGCTCTGTAAACCTTCAACAATTCCATGGTGTAGGAACCTTGTTCACACTTCCACGATGTTGGAATTGCTCTACACTTCCCCATTGTAGAGATTTTTTATGGCACACTATGCACCACAATCTTCTTGGTACGACCTTCCACACCTCCACGGTGTAGGAACCTTGTTCACACTTTAACGGTGTAGGAACCTTGTTCACACTTCCATAGTGTTGGAACTGCTCTATGCTTTCATGACATATGAATCTTTTATGGTACGCATTTCAATTTAAACTGCTTAGCACAACCTTCCACAATTCCACGGTATAGGAACTGCTCCCCTCTTCCACCGCTTACGGAACTTTTGTGGTACTTGACGCGGAAAAACCTGCTTAGTACAATTTTCCACACAACCACTGTGTTGGAACCTTGTTCACACTTCCATAGTGTTGGAACTACTCCATGCTTCATGGCGTAGGGGTCTTTTATGGTACTTGATTCACTCCAACCTGCATAGTACAACCTTCCTCACATCGAAGTTGTAGGAACCTTGCTCACACTTCCATGGTGTAGGAACTGGTCCTCGCTTCCACATCATAGGGATATTTTATGGTACTCAATGCACTCTAACCTACTCAGTACAACCTTCTACAATTTCGTGATGTAGGACTCCTCCATGCTTCCACCACATAGGGATCTTTAATGGTACTCGATGCTGCCAAACCTGCTCAGTACAACCTTCCAAACCTCCACGGTGTAGGAATCTCATTCACATTTCCACAGTGTCGGAACTAGTCCACGCTTTCATAGCGTAGGAATCTTTATGGTACTAGATGCACCCCAACTTGCTTAGTACAACCTTCCACACTTCCATAGTGTAGGAATCTTGTTCACACTTCCACGGTGTAGGAACCTCGCTCATACTTCCATGGTTTAGGAACTGCTCCACTCCACCCCAGCGTAGGGATCTTTTATGGTACTTGATCCACCCCAACTTGCTCAGTACAACCTTCCACACATCCACGGTGTTGGAACCCTGTTCACACTTCCATGATGTCAGAATTGCTCCATACTTCCACGTCGTAGGGATCTTTTATGGTACTCGATGCACCCCAACCTACACAATACAATTATCCACACATCGAAGGTGTGGGAACCTAGCTAATAGTTCCACAGCATTGGAACTGGTCCATGCTTCCACGGCGTATGGATCTTTTACAGTACTGGATGCACCTTAACATGGTCAGTACCTTCCACATTTTGATGATGTGGGAACCTTGTTCACAATTCAACGGGGTAGGAACCTAGTTCACACTTTCAGTGTTTAGGAATAGCTCCGAGCTTCCACAATAATGTAATCTTTTACGGTGGTCCTTGCACTCTAACCTGCTCAGTACAACCTTCCACACTTCCACGATGTAGGAATTGCTCCACGCTTCCATGATGTAGGGATCTTATGTGGTCCACGATGCACCCCGATCAGCTCAATACAACCTTCCACACTTTTACGGTCTAGGAACCAACTTCACATTAGAACAGTGTAGGAACCTTGTTCACAGTTCCACGGTGTAGGCACTCCTCATGCCTCCACGACATACGTATCTTTCATGGGACTCAATGCACTCTAACCTGCACAGTACAACCTTCTAGACTTCCACAGTGTAGGAACCTTGCTCACACTTCCACGGTTTAGGAATTGCTCCATGCTTCGATGGCGTAGGGATCTTTTATGGTACTATGTGCACCCCAACATGCTCAGTACAACCTTCCACACTTCCACGAAGTACGAACCTAGTTCACAATTCCCCAATGTATCAACTGCTCCCTGCTTCCACGGCGTAGGGATATTTTATGGTACTTGATGCACCCTAACCTGCTCAATACAACCTTCCATAGTTCCACGGTGTAGGAATCTTGTTCACAATTCCACGTGTAGGAACTACTCCATGCTTCGACAACATAGGGTTCTTTTACGATATTGGATGCACCCCAACATGGTCAGTACAACCATCCACACTTCCACGATGTAGGAACCTTGTTCATAATTCAACAGTGTAGGAACCTTGTTCACACTTCAAGTGTTTAGGAACCTTTCCATGCTTCCATAACGAAGTAATCTTTTACAGTGCACAATGCACCCCAACCTACTCTGTACAATCCTCCACACTTCCATGGTTTAGGAACCTTGTTCACACTTCCACGATGTTGGAACTGCTCCACGCTTCCCTAATGTAGGGATCTTTTACGGTACACGATACGCCACAATCTTCTCAGTACGACCTTCCACACCTCCATGGTGTAGGAACCTTGTTCACTTTTCATGGTGTTGGAATTGCTTCATGCTTCCACGACATAGAAATTTCTATGGTACTCAATGCACTTTAAGTTGCTTAGTACAACCTTCCACAATTCAATGGTGTATAATTGCTCCATGCTTCCAAAGCGTAGCGATCTTTTATGGTACTCGATCCTGCCAAGCGTGCTTAGCACAACCTTCCAAACTTCCATGATGTAGAAATCTTGTCCACACTTCCACAATGTAGGAATTACTCCACTTTTCCACAATGTAGGGGTCTTTTATGGTACTCGATGCACCCCAACCTGCTCAATACAACATTCCACACTTCCATAGTGTAGGAACCATGTTCATAATTGAATGGTGCAGGAACCTTGTTCACACTTCTAGTGTTTAGGAACAACTCCAAGCTTCCACAATGAAGTAATCCTTTGCGGTACTCGATGCACCCTAAAAGATCTAAGAAAAACTGTTGTTCACATGCAGATTATTGGAATTAAGAAAAAGATCATAACAATGGTATATAAAACAAGATCATGCTTTATGAAAACAATGATTAATAATTTATGGATAAAGAAAAACATGCATCATCATAAACAAGAAGCATAAAAAAGGATAGGGTGATTGAAAACATCCTCTTGCATGAGCACTCCTTGTTCTTGAGATGATGTTTTAAGGTTCAAAGAAATTTATTCAATTATCTTTGAAACCTAAAAACCCTAATTTTAGCAGCAAATATTAGAGAGGATCAGTAAATATCAGCAATTTGAGAGCCTCAAAACGTATGCCTCTCAGAGCGTAGAAAAAAGGTGTTGAATTATGAGATTCAGTCTCTATTTATAGTGGCCAGAAGACTCTAAAAAATAGGCACGGATGATTAGGATGCGAATTCAGACGCATCCTTCCGCGAAAAGATCGAAAAGGGTGTGCCTTATCATCACCCAAAGGGAGTTGGGCCAAAGCCTAAAAGGAGCCAATTTGGCACTTTTAAAGTGCTGTTCGGCACTCCAAAAGTGCCAAATAGTGCTCTTGGACGCTGAACGTTCTTTCGTGTTTGGGTGCATTTTGGAATTTTATTTTATTTTATTTTATTTTAAATCCAGTCCTTTTACCTAGACGTGTTTTCATCCTTAGTCTATAATTTTTAACTCTTTTCTGGATAATTCAGGCTTTTTTAGGAATAATTATCTTGTAGATAAATACCCTAAAATAAATTCTGATAAAGTTCAGATTATCCACAATTTTATTACTATCCAATCATCCCTTTTATTCCTCACATGCAATCCTATTTTAAACAATAATTATCAACCAATCACAAAATTATTTAATTAATTTTAATTGTTTAACCAATCAAAATTAATTTAAATTAATCGTGTGTGGTTGACTCCACCTAGACACAATGCATGCTGACCGTGCAAACTTGATTATGCGATATCTTTCAATCTGATGGTCCGATTTAGAAACCGAACATACCATCGCGACCATTAAAATCTCAAGATCCTTCTTATGATATGCAATGAATGAGCTAATGCATGTAATGCAAAACAAATTGATGTATGTAATGCAAGAACAAATTGATGCATGTAATGCAATCATGATTTTTCGAGTACATGAATGATCATCCAAGTCATTCTCCTTGATTAAATCATGGGTGTAAAATCGGGTGTCTACAGGAGGTTGTACCTCAAGTGTGTGATTGGAATGTGAGTCAATTTTAAGGAAATTACCAAGGGTAAGTGAAGTCGCCACCAATCATTGGATTTTTCTAAGGTGTGATTGGTCACCTGACTCTATTTGATTTTATTATCGATCCTAGGCTAAGAAAAAGGCTATTTTTCCTAATCTAATGTGGATGGGCAAAAAATCTTGATTCTTGAGTTCAGAAGTCTAGTTATGTGTGGGGAAGGTGTTAGGCACCCTACAATGCCTATCCATAGATAGTCCTTTGTTTTGGAAAAATCTTAATTTGAGGACATTAGTAGTTGAAAACGAGCTATTGGCATTAGCTTTCAAGGATTTAAACGAATTGCACCTTGAGGTTTGGATTCGAAAAGTGTGTGGTCTTGATCGATGCTTCCTTAGTGTGTACGAAATCGTTGCCAAATTTCCACGGAGAAAATCTAGTAGCACTTCGCCTTATTTTCATGGTGGAAATCCGGCAGCGCTTCACCTCAGGTGCGTCATAGCACACAAAACACTATTCTCATCAAGCTTTCGCCGTGATAATACAGCAATAGGGATGGCCCATTTTCAAGGCAAAAATCCAGTGGAATTTCACATTTTGTGCACTATGGGGCACTGGTAGGGTTTCATGCCTATGTATATGGCGCGTGCCAACATGCTCATGCTAGGATGAGCTGGAGCCCCTCAAAGCATTAAGCACATTGATACATGTCACATACATGGGGAAACCAACGTCACTAGGTGACATGGATCGGGACGATTACATCGCAGTGACTATGCACACAGTATGGCATGAAAATGCACCTGCAGCAAATGCCTTGAGTACGTACTCATGCCAAAAGGTTAAGAGCACTCATGGCTAGAAAAGGTTGCACATGTAGCCACGAGGGTCCATCATACAAATTACATGATCACCCACACACACGCAAGCATATATATATATATATATGCATGCATCATGCACAATGCCATCACACAGAGTAGGAAAGTAAACAGACATTGCCAATGTTCCAATGGTATGGCTTAGCAAGGTACAGGAAATGTAAAACAGACATTGCCATACCTAGGAAATGCAACCTAAGCAAGAAGCAAGAAAGATAAAGGGTACAAGGAGATGGGAAGCCCTAATACAATGCTCTAAATAAGAGGCTAAGAGAGAGAGAGAGAGAGAGAGAGAGAGATATAAACACTTGGGAAGGCTAGGCCTCTTAATCTACTAAACATTGCCCTTTGTGGGCTTGAGTCTTTTTGCTTACATCCTTGCCTTTTTTGCTTGCGCCTAGGAGGTTGCACCCTTGCTCCAAGTGTCCATGTCCCATGTGTGTACATGCAATGACAAAAGAATCAAGCCAGGAAACAAGCAAAGAAACAAGTAGAAGGAAAGCATGCTAAAAGACAAGCTATCAAAGAGAGAGTGAGAGCCAAACTGGGGCAAAAAAATATGTTATCAAACAAAAAGGGGTGTCCTAGGAGGACAAATGTAGGTTTGGATTGGGTGTCCATAGTTCCATGAGATTGGAGAATGGACGACACATAAACTCGTGCATGAACATGTAGGCAAGCGTGCAAAAATGCAAAGAAGTAAAGAGAGCCAAAAGGGTGGCACAAAGCAAGCAAGGCAGGCATAACAACATCACACGAACATCATAGAGATGTGTCTCACAAGTAGTCATACCCAACAAGCCACAAGATGGGTGGATGCAACCACGCAAGTAAGTGGCCCCAAAGACCGACAAGCACAAGCCTATAAGGGGCATAAAGCATGGCAAAGCCTAGATCTAGACAAGCAAACATGGATATAAAGCATAGAAGCAAGTAAGCATACATATGCATAAAGGAAATTATCCAAACCCTTTGATATAGGCCTAGCTGTATGGATGTAGGCCTAGACCACAAGATCTAGATTTACACCCTACCTAAAGGGCCAAAACACGAGAAAAATGGATAACAAAAGACAAAAAGGCTATAGAAGCACATGGCATAGCAATCAACATGTAGATCTAGACAC
Organism: Quercus tomentella; assembly: GCA_028535165.1. Lineage (NCBI taxonomy): Eukaryota > Viridiplantae > Streptophyta > Magnoliopsida > Fagales > Fagaceae > Quercus > Quercus tomentella. Next base: position 50,652,903 of record JAPQVY010000133.1, on the reverse strand, counting down.
ATGAACATGGCACAGAGCACACAAAGATATAGATCTAAACATAAGCATGGCAAGGAGCACATAAATAAGTAGATCTAGGCATAAGCATGTCAAGGAGCACATGAACAAGTAGATCTAAGCATAAGCATGCTAAAAGGCAACTAGGCACATGGATCTAAGCACAAACACAAATTTTAGACATTTCCTAGCCTAAGAAGGCTAGGCCAACAACATCAAAGCGGTAAAACATAGCAAAAAGCAAAGAGATATGCTAAAAGGGCTATAAAACATGCTAGGAAGCAAGATAAAACAAAGATATACTATGGAAAACAAATAAACATGCCATGAACAAAAATAAAGCAAAGGTCCTAAGATCAAGGAGAGGGAAAAGAGTGCAAGAACACTACCACTTGATTGTTGAGAAATGAGAGGAGATGTGTTTGGGAGAGAATTTAGAGAGGAAAAGAAAGAGGATTTGCCCAGAAAAATGCTCTAAATTGCCCCCAAACTTTTTTTTTTTTGGAAATCTAGGGATCTGGAGGTTAAATAAACTTTTGTCATGCTTCCCAAGGCTTAGCACACCTTTAAGGTGCATCGAGCCAGGGGTCTGTACGCTGACATCAGCAATTTGACCTTTTTTGGTTCTGAGTTTGACCACATATTTGAATGTCTTCCCAAACTCCAATTGAGTTGATCTTGGTTTCCCTAGAAAGATCTAAATGTCTAGGCCCCATTTGGTAATGGTGTTTAAACAACTAAAACTATTGTTTAAAGACCATAACACGTATTTCCACACACTTTTTAACCCACACGTATTTTCTCAAAACTTAAACAACGTTACTAGAAATCTCTTACCAAATGGGCCCCTAGTTTAACGCTAAAAAAATTGAAATTCCAACAGTTGTATTACAAGTAATGGCCTCGGGAATTGAGCTAACGCATTTTGCACGGTTTTCAGGATATCTCTACCGTTTTAACTTTGATTTCGACCCATGAATAGTCTTTGGAGAGGGAATTCAATAATCATTGTGATAACACTGTTCTCAACCCGTTCCAACGGTGGGATCAAAATTAGGATTTTTGGGGCCCCCAAAAGTCAACATCGGGTCAAACTTGGTCAAAGTTGACGTAAATCACCAAGTAGCTCGGGTTTGACACAGAAACATGAAAAGTGTTGTTTTGGAATGATTTTGACTAGCTTTGACTTTCGGTCAACCTAGGGTTGACTAGGAGCATTTTGGTTAATTTGACCTAAACTGGCATTTTAAGTGCTCCGATGCCTGAACGGGTTATGCCATGTCTATCTAGATGTTTCCACAATCCCATGGAAGAAAGTTAATATTTTTGAGATTTTTGAGGTCTGGCATGCAAATCGAGGACAGACAAAATGCGATATCTACAAAATCAAAGAAGATGTCACCAAGCAATTGAAAGTAGGGTTCATCAAACCCGTGCACCAAGCTGAGTAGATAGCCAATGTTGTGCCCGTACCAAAGAAGGATGGAAAAGAATGTGTGTGGATTTTAGGGATTTAAATAAATCTTTCCTTAAGGATGATTTCCCTCTTCCTCATATAGATGTCCTAGTGGATAATACAGTAGGTAGTGTCTTGATGTCTTTTATGGATGGTTTCGCCGGATACAACTAAATCAAGATGGCTCCTAAGGATATGAATAAGACTACCTTCACCGCGGAATGGGGAATCTATTGTTACACTGTGATGCCATTTGGGCTCAAGAATGTGGGGGCAGCCTATCAAAGAATGGCCACAACTTTGTTATATAACATGATGCATAATGAGGTTGAGGTATATATTGATGACATGATTGTGAAATCTAAGGATAGAGAGGGTCACATCATTAATTGAAGGAAGTTCTATGAAAGGATCAAGGAGTACAGGTTGAGGTTGAAACCCCAAAAGTGTACCCTTAGGGTAACTACGGGAAAATTGCTAGGCTTTTTGGTAAGTGATAGAGGGATAGAAGTTGACCCATCAAAGATTAAAGCCATATTGGATATGCCTCCACCCAAGAATGAGAAAGATATAAGAGGGTTCTTGGGATGATTACAATACATCAACCGATTCATTGCCAAACTCACTTCCACTTGTGAGACCATCTTCAATCTTTTAAGAAAGAATGAACTCCATGCATGGAATGATGAATGCCAAAAAGCCTTTGGATTTATCAAGGAATACCTTCTCTATCCACCGATCCTAGTACTCCCGAGGCATGGAAAGCCCTTACTCCTATACCTTTCTATCATAAGAGATACGATTAGAAGCATGCTTGCACAAGAAGATGATGATAAGAATGAGAGATTCGTGTACTACCTAAGCAAAAGATTCCATGATTATGAGAATAGGTAAACGCCCATAGAAAAATCATGCTTTGCTCTCGTATGGGCCATGTAGAAACTAAGACACATCATCTTACCTTTCCAGATATGGATTATTGCCAGAATGGACCCTTTGAAGTGTCTAATCAAGAAACCCGCTTTGAGTGGGAGACTATCAAGATGGTTAATCCTATTAGTAGAATTTGATTTGAAGTATGTGGCAAGGAAGACTATCAAAGGAAGCGTCGTGTCAGATTTTTGTGCCGAGAACCCTATAGAAGAAGAGGATGGTAGAAAGGATTTTCCAAATAAGGATATTTTGAACATTGAACTAGGGCATGGAAAACGTACTTTGATGGAGCCGTGAACTAATATGGGAACGAAATAGGGGTACTCTTGATCACGCCTGATGGATCTCACATACCTTTGGCAGTCAAGTTAAACTTTGAGGCAACTAATAACATGGCAAAATATGAAGCTTGTATCATTGGAATGGAAGATCTACGAAAGTTAGGGGTGAAAGAGGCAGAGGTATTCGAAGATTCGACCTTGGTTAGGGCCAAGCCTAAAGATTATGGAAGGTGAAGGAAGAACATTTGAAGCCTTATTAGTAATGTTTAGAGGATTTGACCAAAACCTTTGAAAGCATTGAATACATTGTCATCCCTATAGCTCAAAATTAGTTTAAGATGCCTTGGATACCTTATCCTCCATGGGTGAAATACCCGAGGGAGTATGGACACAACCCTTAGAGATTGAACAGAGTTATGATCTAGTGCACGAAGGGAAAGCCGAGTCTTCAGTCTTGGCCATAGAAGAAAAAGGGGTTCCTTGGTATTATGACATCATGAAATTCTTGGATTTGGGAGTGTATCTCGATGGTGTCGATAAGAGAGAATGTCGTTCGATTAGGATGATAACTGTACAATATATCCTATGTAGAGGATAGCTCTATAGGAAATCTTATGATGGTATACACCTTCGTTGCTTGAAGAAAGAAGAAGCTGATAAGGTCACGGAAGAAGTTCATCAAGGGATTATGGTCCTCACATGAATCAGAGAATGTTAGCCAAGATGATTCTAACGATAGGATACTATTGGAATATGATGGAGATCGATTGTGGGGACTTTATGAAAAGTTGCCATGACTACCAAACATATGCGAATCTGAATCACGTGCCACCTAGTGAACTATACAACATGACCACTCCATGGGCTTTCTTAGATTGGGGCATAGATGTGATAGGGAGAATAGCCCCTAAGGCCTCAAATGGACACGAGTACATTCTAGTGGCAATCGACTACTTCAACAAGTGGGTAGAGGCGGCCTCCTACTCCGTACCCAAAGCCAAGCATGTGGCACAGTTCATAGAGAATAACATCATCTACCGATTCGGTGTACCATAAGAAATCATCTCCGATAATGGCTCCCATTTTGAGGGAGAGGTTCAAAAGATCATAGAGTTATACAACATTAAGCATCACAAGTCTTCGTCGTACCAACTGCAGACTAATAGGGCCGTAGATGTAGCCAATAAGAACATCAAGAATATCCTAGATGGGCTGAGAAACTTCTATTTTCCTTGTGGGGTTACAAAACTTCTATCTGTGCATCGACTGGGTTAACCCCTTACTCTTTGGTCTATGGAAGCGGGATGGTCCTTCCCACTGAGGTAAAGATACAATCTTTAAGAGTGCTAGTGGAAACCAAGATCCTAGAGGAAGATTAGATGAAAGAAAGGTATGAGCAATTGGCTTTGATAGATGAGAAGAGTGTTAGGGCACAATACCATGCACAAGGATACCAAAAGAGGATTGCTAGAGCATTTAACAAAAAAGTGAAACCTAGAAACTTTAAATAAGGGGACTTGGTCCTAAAAGTGCTTAGAGATGAAATTCTTGATCCAAGAGAGAAGATGAAGCCATGATGGTCTGGGCCTTTTATTATCAAGAAAATCATGTTAGGAGGTGCTTCTAGAATAACAGATTTGAATGGAGCAGAGATGCTTCACCCAATCAACATGGATAGGCTCCAAAGATATAATATTTAAAAGAAAAAAGAAAAAAGCCTACTAGGTTTAAAACCCTAAAGGGCGAGCTAGGCAAAAATTAAGGCAAAAGAATCCCTGCTAGATTGAAAACCTGAAAGGGCGATCTAGGCAAAAGTAGGGGCAAAGACCATGGGCATGGCGAAAATTCCTATAAGGCCATCATGGGCAAAAATGACATGGTATAGGAAAAATAAAAGAAAAAAGAAAAAAAGAAGAAAGAAAAATAATGACAATAAGCAAAGATAATAAATGGGTGATTCTCTTATTGCTCAAATTAAAAGATGATAAATTGTTTCCATAAGGGATTTGGAACATTCCAATCCTATATTAAATTCAAAAAGAAAATACATGAGAATCATAAAGTGCAAAAAAGTAAAATTTGGGGCATATGAAGGTGGTCATTTAGCCTTTTTTCTTTTCTTGGACCTCTTATAGGCTTTCTCATCTATATGAACCCACTTCATGTTAGCCTCTAGCCATTTCTTGTACCCAAAAGTTGGATGAAGGAATTGAGGAAAGCAGATGCCTTTGGTTACCATCCTTCGTGACCAAGTCTTACGGATTTTGCCTAAGATCCTCTCAGTAAATGCCAAGGTATGGAAGGAACCATCATCACTAGGACCTCCTTGACGGTCACCAAATTACCTTGCAATATGACATGTAGAGTAGTAAGAGCAACAGCGGAGCCCAACCAAAGGAACACAATTATCCTTAAAGCTGCGGTTGACCATGCCTAAAATATGCCACCAGTCCACTACCCATTGAATATCTGAGACTTCAATACACTTCATGAATTCAGTGAACTCACCAAGGTTCATCTCAGTGTGCTTAGGCCTGCGGTCACAATAATGCTTGGTGAGGTGTGACTAGGAGGAATGGCGGGAGGAGGAAGTAGTCGAAGCCTTTCATATAGCCATATCTGAAAAAGAAACAAGAGAAGAAGAGAAAAATAAAGCACAAGTGAAAGGAAAAAAGAGAGAAAAAAAATTATGAATTCAAAGATGATATAAGAAGCCTTGATGGGTTGAAAACTAAAAGGCAATCCATACAAAAATTAGAGGAATCTTGCTAGATTAAGAATCTAGCCAGAAATTAGGGATTATAAAGAAGGAGAGGGCTTCCCACAAAGAAGTTTGCTTCCTTCCTATGGACCGCATCCAAGTCATTGAGAGTTTCAACCAAGATCATGCCCATAGGATTTCCCCTCCTCAGATCGCTAACCACCCAGCACATCCTTTGATCTATTCAAACTGTCTTATGCACCAAGAAGTATCTTGCAAGAAGACACAAACAGAAAGAATTAAGATAATAAGAACGTGAACTACCGGCCATGAGAACAATAAACCAAGAGAAGTATGCAAAAACCAAGCAGATGTTCAACTTCTTAAACACACACCAATGTTACACCATGTCAAAAAAAAAAAAAAAAAAAAATCCCCAAAAGAGCTTGAACTAAGGCAACAAGATTCACACCAATGGTAGGAAGAATGAGAGTGTTAACATTTGGTTCACAAATGATTGTATTGAACTCTTCAATAGTGGGGCATATTTCTACACCATTGAAGTGAAAAACATGCCGAGTAGGAATCCAAAAGTTAGCAGCAGCACAAAAGAGAGGTTCATCTACTTTGATTTGATGATATGGGAAGATGCAAGAGAGACTGAAAGGAATGAGGACCTCTTTGAAACTAGGGCCAAGCTTCTTGATCCATGCCGAGACATCTAAAGGGGAGGATTCTGCCATTGGGAAGACTTAGAGAGTGTTTGCTGAGCTTAGAATATGTTGGATAAGGGTTTGGAGGCAGCTATGGTCTTTTTGGCCCGCGTCTTGCGTACGCAGGGTCAAAGCTACACACCCAAGGTCAAAACCAGCATAGGTAGGGTCAAAGCTTTTTGCATGCGCATGCAGACTTGAAGTATGCATACATATACAACTAGTTTATGTACGTAGGCCTATGTATGCTTACACGTATGCGTACTCAAGCCCAGAAACCCTAATCCAAGTTTTTCAGCTTCTGTTTCTTTGTTCCTTTTACATAATATGTCTCTGTTTGGTTCCTTTTTATGCCTTTTAAGTCTTTGTTCCTCTGTTTAAATTACTTGTTTGCCTTTAAAATGCCATGATTTGTTTGCTGCCTTGGATATAATTAGATAGGAACATGCTAGGGTTTATGATGATATGATGCCATGATGGATGTATGTTAGGGTTTTGGGATGATTGATGTAATGTTGTATGCTTAGATATATGCTAGAGTGTGTGCAAGTATAGAATGCAATGTTGAATGTGCCTTTAATAGGATTAATACATAAGACTCAACAACTGGAAGCCGACCCACGAGTTGGGCAGTTTTGGGTGCGTAACATCTTCCCAAAACCGTACCTAAACTCTGAACCCATACTCTGGTAGTAAGATTTAGTCCTTCCACATAAGGGCGCTATTAAATGGTTCCTAGACCTAATCTAGGCGGCGACTCCAATCTTTTCTCCACCCCGGTCTCCATGGCCAAGGCATACTCCCCCCTTTCCCTCCAAGGAGGAAGGCCCACTGGCACCCACTAACATGCATCTAACATCCAAAACAGGGCACATGTCCCACACTCATCCATAGCATAAAACCCTACCATTCATCTAGCAATATATATCGAAGGGCAGCAAGCACATCACAAAACAGTATCATTAATCAAGGGAATCAATCAAGCATATTCATCATGTTCATAAATCAAGAAAGTTCACCATGTTCATCAACCAAATCAAATTCATGTTCATGTAATTATGCATGACTTACCTTACTTCCATCATTGCACCATAACACCTCAACACCTATGCATTTATGCATGTTCAAGTTCTCATGAATATTCATGTGGTTCATCAAAGCATAAACCCTAATCATCAATCTATCAATCCAAGTATGTGAAACATGTTATCCTACTAACCCTAATGCTAAATATGTGAAAACTGGACTCTATAGGACTAAACATGTGATTAAAACTAAACAAAAAAAATAAAAATAAAAATAGCTAGAACCCTAAATCTACGTTTCTGGGCATAAGTATGCATACACATACATGAAGTATGTGTGCGCATGCCTCGAGTATGCGTATGCGTGCATGAAGCACGTGCAAGCATACATGCCCAAAAATGCAATTTTAGAACCCAAAAAAAAAACAGCAATTTAACATACCCTAGCATACTTCTAATACAAAACTAAACAACCTAAACTAATAACAAAGATATCAAAGATAAACAAAACAAAATCTATTCCTAAACATGCATTGGATCTAACAACAAATAAGAGCAACACTTAACACATCAAAACATGTTCAACAATATATCCAATCATTCTACTCTCTAATCAAAATATGGTGAGACATAAAAAATCAAAATCAAAAAAATCAATTCATATTTCTAAGCATCTATAACATATAAATCACATTAATAACAACAAGAACACAAGTTACAAAAACCAAAATTAAGGAAGAGTCGTGAGGAGAGACTCACCTTGCTTATGGAACACAACTTGGTTGATACTTAACCGGTGCCTCTATGCCTACACAACAAGATTCAATGATAATCAAGGGAATCATAGGATTGAATAGTTCATAGATAATCACAACTCAAAATAAATAGATATTCTTGAAAAGATTGTTTGAAAAAGGTTTTGAAAGAGTGACTTTCATGTTTGGAATCTCTACATAAATGAGAAATGGTGATTGACTTTCATGTTTGGAGTCTCTATACAAACAAGAAATTTCACATCTGAATCTCTGTACAAACAAGAAAGGATGATTGAATTTCATGTCTGGAGTCTTTGCACAAACGAGAAATGGTGAATGGCTTTCATGTCTAGAGTCTCTCCACAAATAGGTAAGGATGATTGAATTTCACGTTTGGAGTCTCTGCACAAAGAAATGGTGATTGACTTTCATGTCTGAAGTCTCTGCACAGACAAGAAATGATGATAGAATTTCCTGCTTGGAGTCTTTCCACAAACGAGAAATGATGAATGGCTTTCATGTTTGAAGTCTTTGCACAAACAAGAAAGGGTGATTGAATTTCACGCCTGGAGTCTTTGCACAACCAAGAAATGGTGATTGACTTTCATGTCTGGAGTCTCTACATAGATATGAAATGATGATTGAATTTCATGTTTGGAGTCTATGCACAAACGATATGCTTGCCATGCTTGTTTGTGCCACTCGTTGGCTTTCTGTGCATCTTTACACGCTTGCTTACATGTTCAGGCATGAGTCTTGCTTGCTAGTGTGTCATCCATGCTTCAATACAATGAAGTTATGGACATTCGATCCAAACCTACATTTGTCCCCCATGGACACTACCTTTTGTTTGCCTTCTTGCTTGTTTGCTTTCTCGCTTGATTGCTTGCTTTCTTATTTCTTTGCTTGCCATGTCTATCATGCTTATCTGCTTTATGCCTCTTTCACATGCTCTACGCATCTCTTTCTTTCCATTGGCCAAGATTCCTACCACATTGTCGAAGGTAGACAAATACCTTCCTCCACTGAGAGAGAGAGCACCTAACGTTCCGCGTGAATCACACCAAGACTGATCAAACTTCCCCCATCACAAAGAGTGAAAAGAAGATCAATGAGAAGATGCATAAGATGGAAGAAATGATCAAGATGGCATAGAGGATTAATGATCTTATGGATTATCAATCACTCTCTCTTTTCCCAAACATGAGGTTGCCTCTAAAGTTCAAGATGTTGGTCTTGAACAAATTCGATGGTACTGGCTACCTTAAGTCTCACTTAAAGATGTACATAAGGGCTATGCAGCCTTTGGGAGCAACTGAAGAGATGTTAGCCCAGATGTTCCAAAACACTTTGACCGGAGCTGCCCTCAGATGGTTCCTTAGCATGGAAGATACTAGAGTTTGAAATTGGGAGGACATATGTAGGGAATTCCACAACCAATACAAGTATCTTGGAGTGCTTTCTAGGGCACCTCTCTTTTTGGGTAAGTGGTATGGAGTTCCCACTTATTTTTTATACAAAAAAAATAAGAAAAACTAAATACATGACTAAATTATTCTCTTCATTGATTGAATAAAAAATTACATATTTGGAAAATTGAAAAACTACAGGGCTTTGGGTCCTAGTTACAAACTACCAAATAATTACATGGCTTTTTGTCCTAGTTACATTCTACCCAAAATAAATAAAGACAAGATCTACTTAACCACCTACAGCCAGTCTATAGGCTTGGAACCCCGCAAAACTCTAAACTGGGGCAGTCTATTTTGCACAGTTCTCTCCCTCTATGTCCAATATACGAGAACGAGTCCGTCCCGCTAAGGATATACCTTTCATGTTGAGAATCGCATGATACCCTAAATTGGGGTAGTTTATTTCACGCAATCTCTCCTTTCTTTCTCCCTCAGTGGGACGATCATTGTCTAGGAGCCACTGACAAGTTAATGAAGTGCAAAACAAGTTAATGTGGTATAAGCTGGTATGATACCACCATCCGCAATGAAAATGCAATAGTGCGTGTGTACATCGGCAGCCCTTTCAAAGGCAATCTCCAGAGCTATACATATAAGTCCTAATCAGAGGCATTGTCTTTATACACGTTAGTAGCCCTTTCAAAGGCAGTTTACAAAGCTATACATGTAAGTCCTAACCAAAGGCATTGTCTTTTACACATGCATCAACCACCCTTCTAAAGGCGCGTCCCTGGAATTATACATATAAGCCCTAATCAGAGGCATTGTTTTACACGTACATCAGCTGCCCTTCTAAAGGCACGTCCCTGGAATCATACATAAAGTCCTAATCAGAGGCATTGTTTTACACGTACATCAACCGCCCTTCTAAAGGCGCGTCCCTAGATCATACATATAAGTCCTAATCAGAGGCATTGTTTTACACATACATCAGCCACCCTTCTAAAGGTGTTTTATCCAGAGCTATGCATATAAGTCCTAGCAAGAGGCATTGTTCCAATACATACATCATGCTACAAAGAGATAATATCATACATCAAAGCCCACTGTGGGGCAATACAATACATACATGTCCAGGCCTACCAAGAGGTAATACATAGTATACATACATAATTGGCCCATCAAGGGGAAATGTCTACAAGGTACATGGAAAAATATATGCCCACGCAGGGGCTACATCATGATACAACCAATAGCTAGTCCTGCTGAGAATCCTTGCCACCATTAAACTGGTAGACATCATCATCCTCGAGCCACCCGCTCGCCAGTCGAAGCGGTCTCATCTTCAGTAGAATCGTTCCCCTAGGACGCCGTATACATGGGGCCTTCCCCTGATCTCCCCTAGAACTAGCTCTCCTAGACAAAATCTACAAAACAACAAAAAATTTAGACATAAGTGGTAAGTCCATGAGTAAATGGCAATGCAGATGAGCTAACACTTTTCCTAAACATGTTATGCAGGTCTATGTCAAGCATATGATCTCAAAAAAAGTAAACTATTGCACACATTTCATGGCGGATGAACTAGCGGCAAGCATCTCTAGGCTCGTACTCTACATTGGGTGAATCGACAACAAGCGTCCCCGGGCTCACATTTCATGGTAGGTGAACTACTGGCAAGCGTTTGTAGGCTCGTATTCTACAGTGGGTGAACCGTTGACAAGCATCTTCGGGCTCACATTGCATGGCGGGAGAACTAGCGGCAAGCGTCTCTAGGCTTGTATCCTATAGTGGGCGAGCCAATGACAAGCGTCCTAGGGCTCACATTCATTCAAGAAATTTTCCAAACTCCTAATCATGGTGGTTGAACCGGTGACACGCGTCCCCAGGCCCACGATCATTCAAGAATCTTCGAATCACATTTCTGTTATCCCCGTCTACCAGGTAAGTCCCCTTACCCATATCCTGCATTTTATTTTCAAAATTCAAATTCCCACCTATCCCACACCGACATATCAAAAAAGACAAAAAATATATTTGTGCATTTTCCTAAGATAGCATGGCATAAATAGTGGCAAAAAATATGTGCTCATAAAAGTTCCAAAAATAAAAATAAATACTAGCATGCATCTCTAGTAGTACTGCTACTAACATTTTGTAGAAAAAATAAGAGAAGAAGAAAAAATGGACACCAACCTCAAAGGTAGAAAAGATGAAGCAGCGGACTGAAGTGGCGGACTGAAGCTAAAAGGAAGGACCCGCTAAGCCCTGAGCACTGTAGGAATTTTTGTAGAGAGTGAGAAGTAGAGAGGAAGAGAAAAAAAAAAAAAAAAAAAAAAAAAAAAGGGCCCAAAAGGCCTTTTATTGGGCCTAGGCTACCCAGCGGCCCTTTTATGTCCGCCAGGTAGGCCTAGCGGCCCTATAAAGGCCACCGGGAAGCTTTGACTCAGTCAATGTTGATGGGTCAACGTTGACCCAGTCAACCCAAAATAAATAAATAAGTAAATAAATCTCTCTCCCTTCTCCTCTCCTAGAGCTCAAAGGCGAGTCCGGAAAATATTCCACTAGTAGCTACAACAGGTCGGCCCAAGCAGGTAAGGTCCAGTCTTAATCCATGAGCAGTCTCCGCACACAAATTTGGGGGTAGCAAAATCTGAAATCACCTTCTTTATCCGACATCTCTTATTGTACTCAAGATATCAAATAAAGAAGGGACAGCTGTTGATACCATATTTTGTCCGCCCTCAATTTGCGTGTCGGACCCCCCAAAAATCCAAAAATATTATTTTCTCTCTACGGGGACATGTGAACATCTAGAATGACATGGCACAACCCATTCGGGAACCGGAGTACCCGAAGTGACATTTTTCGCTAAAATGACCAAAATGCCCCTAGTCAGCCCTAGGTTTAATCGAAGGTCAAACATGGTCTGAACTCTCACAAAATGACATTTTCACATTTTTACTTCAAACCCGAGCTTCTCGGAGATATTTAGCAACTTTGATTGAGTTTGACCAAGTTTGACCCGAAGTCGATCTCGAGTGGGTCCAAAAACCTTAATTTTGATCTAGCTGCCGGAACAGGTTGAAACCAATGCCACTGCAAATATTATCGAATTATCATTCCAATGACTGTTCGTGGGTCGAAATTGGAGTTAGAATAGCCGAGATATCACAAAAAACGGAATGACGCACCGATCGATGCACCATAAACTTCCGAGAGCCATAACTTTTGATTGGACCGTTGGATTTTTGAGTTCCATACCTTTTTAGAAATTGAAAATCAAGATATATCCAAAGAATTCAAGATTAGTCCAATCAAAGAAGGATTGAGGCTGGCAACCATTGAAAGGCCGGCGGCAGCCTTACAATTGCACGCCCCAGACAAAAGGAGACACATTTTTCTGAAATTTTCCTTCTGCCAAAGTCTTTTGATTCTTCCCTTTCCACCAAGAACACAAGGTATTGCTTTTGCACTCAATCTTCCTTTTGTTGGTTCTACACATTGTATTTGGGGTTTAGGGGTGTGGATGTAGCTTTTTAGCTATCATCCACACCCCTATCTTTCTAAATCTTTTTCCTAGCATGCTCTTGCTCTTTTTGCCATGATAATATGCTTTGTTGCTTTCTTTGACATGTTTCTTGCTTTACCCTATTTCTAGCATGTTCTTAGCTTAGATCTTTGTTCTTTAATGCTTGCTCACATGCTTATATGTTTAGATCTACATGCTTAGGGTTTTATACCATGTTTCCTTTGTTTTGTTCCTCTTTTTGCTTTGTTTTTATGTTAGGGTTATGTGCTCATGTGCTTGATACCATGTCTATGGTTATGCTTTGTTCGGATCTATGTGCTCATATGCTTTTTGCCATGTTTTATGCTTAGATCTGCTAGCTTTCACATGTTCACACACGCATTTCCATGCCTATGCCTAGATCTACATTTTTACTTGCTTGCATGCTCGGATCTAGGTTTTCACATGCTTATATGTCAGGATCTATGTTCCTACATGCTCGTGTGTTTAGATCTGTGCTCTGCTTGCTTTATGCCTTCTTCCATGTGCTTGTGTGCTCCGTGCTATGTTTGTGTGCTTAGACCTAGGCTATGTTTGTCTTGCCATGTGCTATTGTAGCCTTTTTGTCACTTTACCTTTTTTCTTGTGTTTTGGCCATGTGGTTAGGACCCAATCTAGACTCTGTGGTCTTTGTTATCGTCCATATACCTTGGCTCATATCAAAGGGTTTGGATCACCCGTTTGCATGTCTATGCTGCTTGCTTCTATGCTTTATCTTCCGTGCTAGCCTTTCTAGTTCTAGTCTTTGCTATGCTTGACGCCTTTAGCAAGTTGTGGTTGTGTGGTTACATGTGACGCCTATGAGATCTTGTCTGGATGTAAGGACTTGGGAGGCATCTTTGTGATGCCTATTGCTTTGTGCATACCTCTCCCTTTTCCACTTTGATGATATGCTTGCCATGCTTGTTTACGCCACTCGTTGGCTTTCTATGCATCTTTACACGCTTGCTTACATGTTCATGCATGATTCTTGCTTGCTAGTGTGTCGTCCATGGTTCAACACAATGAAGTCATGGACATTCAATCCAAACCTACATTTGTCCCTCGCAGACACCCCCTTTTGTGTGTTTTCCTTGCTTGTTTGCCCTTTTTGCTTGTTGGTTAGCTTTCTTGCTTTTGTCACATGTTGTGCTTGCCATATCTATCTTGCTTGTTTTCTTTGCAACCTTGTGCTTTTATCTATGCTTTTTCCTTCCATTGCTTGTCTGCTGGTTTTCTTGTCTCTGCCTTTGCGTGTACATATATGGAGCAAGGATGCATGGAGCTACAACATGATCTCCTAAGCGCAAGCAAAAAGGGCAAGGATGTGAGCACATGGTTGAGCCAAGCGATTGCAATCAGTAGTTTTAGGAGTTTAGCCTTTTCCCTTTGGTTATGTACTATTTAAATCCCCTCCTTCCTCCTCCCTTTCTCCCTTAGATGGTTTGTATTAGGTATATCATGCTTTGTACCATTCGTCCTCATCTCTAGAGTATGGCGACCCCTGTTTATTTTCTTGCACCTATATTTTGGGCCATACTCTAGGGATGTAGGCATCTACTTTCCTGCTCTGTGTGCTACCATTGTGCATGATGTATGTATATATATACCTGCTTGCCCCTTTTCGGTGTGACTGTTGCGATCCGTGTCACTTAAAGCTAGCAATGCCTAATTTCCACTGCAAAAGTAAGGCGACTTCTCACCGGATTTTCACGATGGAAATCTGGCACTATGCTCGAATGCCTTAGGAAAGTATAGATTGGGACCACACCCTTTCAAAAGCCAAAACCTCAACGCCCCATGTATACAAAGCCCCGAAAGCCAATGCCAAAATCATGTTTTTACTGCTAATCTCCGAAAATTAAGGTTTTATAAAAACAAAGGACTATCCTTGGACAAGCATTGTGGGGTGCCTAACACCTTCCCCACACGTAACCAAACTTCTGGACCTAAGAATCAAGATTTTTTGCAGTCCACATTAGGTTAGGAAAAATGCCCTCTTTCTTAACCTAGGATCGGTAATAAAATCAACTAGAAACAGGTGACCAATCACACCTTAGAAAAACCTAATGATTGGTGGGGACTCCACTCACCTTTGGTAATCACCTAAAATTTGGCCTAGATTCCCACCATAAAACCAAAGGTAGACCTACCTTCCTCCACCGAGAGAGAGAGAGAGAGCACCTGAAGCTCCGTGCGAATCATACACATTCACATCAAGAGGGGCCTCTAATGGGCCCCGCACGCGTGCAGGTTGTCGCCACGGCGGGTGGTCGAACGAAGGCCCATGGCGGTGGCGGTTTTCTTTCCGCCACCAAAGATCGAGGCCATGCGTCGACACCCTTCTTGATCTCTCTCTCCCCATCCCTCTTGGTTACTCAGTTATCGGGTGGGGTTGGGGTCTCAATTTTGTTCTTCAGGGGTGGGGAGAGAGCACATCGTTTAGTTTATTTTGTTCTTTAGTTTAGTTTATGTTTTATGTTTTATTTTTTTAATTAATGTTTTGTAAAATTCAGAAAAAATTAAATATTAACTAAAGTGTAAAACACTCCCTTAAAAAAAAAAAGAAAAAAAAAGAAAACTAAAGTGTAAAACGATTTTGTTTGGGTAAGTTAATGGTGCAATTTGATGGATAGTAAATGGAGGACTGAATTGAGTCTAATTGAAATTTAGAGAATTAAAATGACGAAAGGCAAACTTAGAAGATTGAAATGACCAAATGTGAAATTTAGAGGGTGAATTTTGTATTTTAACCTAAAAAATAAGTAAAAAGAAAAAAGAAAAGAGAAAAGAAAAGAGATAATTCCTCCCAATAAGCTTATACACTGATAAAAGTCAGATAGTGGGCAGATACTACATATTTGATATGAAAAGCATGCATGGATTTATTAAAGATAATGGCCTGCGAAGCTTTGTGCACGAGCAATATAAAAAGCCATTCGACTTCTATATTACTTAGGACTCCAATTTAGATTCAGAGATAAATTGAACTTGTTGGAAGAGAAGGTAAAAGGACTTTAGGTGGGTCAAGAATCGATACAGCTTGTAGATTGGTGGTCACGTGATTTAAAAAAAAAAAAAAAATGAAAGATGCTGAAATTAATAGTATCAAAGCTTGAAGTTGTCGAGACTTATATCGCTTTTTCTCCACTCAAAATTGTGGACATGCCCAAGTCTCCAGGTGACATTTGTAGGAGGTCAAGATTTGTCAAGACAATTACAAAATGCCACGTCAAAATTTAGTATCAAATTATAAATTTATTTGTTATTAAATTAATTATATCAAATGGTGCCATGTGTCATCCAAGATGACATCACATTAGCAAATTAAATTTTGCCGCATATCACTTGGGCCCACAAGGTAAAGATAAATTTTCTAATCAATATTTTTTTTTAATTATCTTTAAAAAAATAAAAATAAAGATAATTATCTACAAATAAATCCTAGTGAAATTCTCTCATTTTGGGTCAATCACAAATCACTACTTATCCTCAGGGAAATCAATTTGAAGTGAGACTCAATTTTAGAAACCACTGTATATAGAGGGACTCTCTCATTCTACACCCATTTTTCTAGATGTTGAAACTCTTGGGAAATTTTGCCTCAAGAACACTCGAGGATTATTCGATTAAATTATTTTGAATCTTTCTTCTAAAATTCAAATTTCCCACGGAATCAAGCTTGAAAGCCTCCATAAACATCAAAACCCCCATAAATCATTGAAACCCTATGGATCATGACTCTAAAACTCCGAAGAAATTCCACCCCGAAGTCTTTGCATTTGAAGAACTCAAAGAATACTAGAAAACCTTGATGCACAACAAATCTCTAACAAGCTTAAAATTGAAGATTTATTGTGAAGACCATTCGATCTATCTTCCAACCAAAGTAAAGAAGATTTTGTGTTCGAATCAAGACTTCATCTACACAAATAGTGGATTGAAGAGCATTTCAAGAAGATTGAATAATAGGATTTTTCTTTTATAAAATATTCAAATCAACGAATTGTATTCATTCATTCAATAAAAGAAATATCAAAAGATTAGAGACTAAACTGACACATTTGAAACGTTAAAGACAATTTATGAAACAAAAAAAAAAAAAAAATGTTAGGGACCAAAATAGTCCAAATTTTAATTAATGGCCCATGTGTGAGATAGTAGAAAATTAAGGATTGTAAAAATTTTGTAATTTTTGTGACCATAACTTTATTGCTTTAAGGAATATTGTTGATATCGTATTATGTCCACCCTCAATTTGCGTGCTAAACTCTGGAAATTCCAAAAATATGATTTTCTCACTGGAGGACTGTGAGAACATTTAGATCATCATTGTTCAACCCGTTTAGGCATTGGAGCAATCAAAGTCCCATTTTAGGTCAAAATGACCAAAATGCCTGGTCAACCCATGGTTGACCGAAGGTCAAAATTGGTTAAAACTCTACCAAAATGACATTTTCCATGTTTTTACATTGAACTCGAGGCTATCGGATATTTTTATAAACTTTGACCAAATTTGACCTAAAGTTGACTCTAGCGGTGGCTGAAAATCAAATTTTGATCCAATTGTCAGAACAGGTTGAAATCAATTCCATTGAGAAGAATAAAAAATTACCTTTCAAATGACTACTCATTGGTCAAAATTGATGTTAAAACAGTTGAGATATCTTGAAAACCGTGTTAGGCACGTTAGCTTGCTTCCCGAGGCCATAACTGTTGATCCAACAAGCTGATTTTCGAAAATTCAAATGATCAAGAAATTGGACATTCGTATATTTCCATTTCCACTTGTGGGCACAAGGACCCACTATTGATGCCTTGTGACAGTCGACCACCCATCATGGGAATGCTCGCGCCCCTCTATGCTAGAAGGCTGAGCTCGGGTGTTGTGAAAGAGGTTTTGGAAAAAAGGGTGTACCTCTGGTGTGTGACTGAATTGAGTTAATTTTAAACTACTATTACCAAAGGTATTGAAGTCACCACTGATAGGCCAAGAATGTATTGACCCCTTGTGATAAATTAACCAATTAATTAATTAATTCAATTAACATGCGATACGCGTGGTAGCATAAACAAATCACCAACTAAGTTGACACGGTGATTTGTTTACGAATGGGAAAAACCACCAAGGCAAAACCCCACCGGGTGAATTTAAGGTCACCACTCTTGAGAATCCACTATTATCAAAACAAGCGGTCCCAGTACCTTATACCAACCTACAGTTGAACCTTTACCCCAATATCCAATTGGACTAGTTCTATAGTGAAAATCTCTCTTTCTCATTGCACAGCTCCTAGTACGTGACTAACCAATCGATACACGGATCCAAGTACGTGACTAACTACCAACTTGAGAAGGATGTTGGCTGCAAAGTTCTTTATTTCATCAACACGATGAAGATCACAAAGCTCCTTGGTTACAAAACCCTACGACGTACAAACACAGCAGCTTCTTCAAGAGAAAGATGAACTAGGGCATATGTCTCCAGTCATAATGTGATTGTGAAAAACTTTTGCACTAAGTTGCATCAACTATGACGGGTTTTAAAATAATTCTTATATATGTTTAGGGTTGTGAGAAAAGAAAGCCTAAACATGTATACACAGATATGTGTGAAATTAGATCTGAAAAACTGATTTTCGTAAATCTCGATAGATAAGGTTATCTACCGAGCAGCTGTCTAGCATCGGGCTAAACATGCCTTTTAAACCTCGATAGATGCTATCTTTTGAGTTAGCTGTTGAGCTTTAAAATCTAGCACTTCTTCACTTGTTTCTTGGACAGATTTGCATGGCTTTAACACTTGGACTTGAACTCTTGTTCCTTGAAGTGTTAAACACATTCTAGAACTACCTAATTACAAGTAAAGTGCGTTTTGTCAAAGGATTAGCCAATTCTAGATGACATATGTTCCTAACATGATTCACATATGTCCTAACAGCCAACAATCATTAGGTTTTTTTTTTCTAAGGTGTGATCAGTCATCTGACTCTATTTGATTTTATTACTAGTCCTCGGCTAAGAAAAATGGTCGTTTTTCCTAATCTAATATGGACGGTAAAAAATATTGATTCTTGAGTTCGAAAGTCTGGTTATGTATGGAGAAGGTATTAGACACCCCACAACGCTTGTTTAGAGATAGTCCTTTGTTTTGGTAAAATCTTAATTTTTGGACATTGACAGTTAAAAGCAAGCTATTGGCATTAACTCTTGGGGCTTTAAAAGAATTGAGCTTTAAGGTTTGATTTTGGAAATGGATGTGGCCTTTATCAATACTTTGCTAGCAAATTGGAATTGTTGCCAAATTTCTACGACAAAAATCTGGTAGCATTTCACCTTATTTTTGTGGTGGAAATCCAGTAGCACTTTGGGTTAGGTGCGTCATAACACACAAAACACTATTTTCAACAAGCTTTCACTGTGAGAATATGGCAAAAAGATGCCCCATTTTCACGAAGAAAATTTGGCAGAGTTTCACATTTGATTTGCTATGGTGCATTAGCCAGGTTTCGTACCTATGTATACAGCACGCATCAGTATGGTCATATTAAGGCAAGCTGAGGCTCACCAAGCATTAAACACATTGACGCATGTCACATACATGGGGAAACCAATGTCACTAGCTGATATGGATCGGGCAATCACTCCGCGATGATCATGTACACAATGTAGCATAAATATACATCTACAACAACTGCCTTAAATGTATGCCCACACTCTAAGGTCAAGAGCACCCATGATCACGATGGGGGGTACCCTCCAAACCAAGTGAGTCCATCATACAAAATGCATAACCATCTTTAATCAAGCAGATATAAACCTTATATATATATATATATATATATATATATATATATATATATATATATCACACAATGCAAGCACATAGAGTAGGAAAGTAAACTAGACATTGCCATACCCAAGGAACATGGCCCAAGCAAGGTACATGAAAGGTAAATCAGACATTGCCTACATCCAAATGGTATGGCCCAAGCAAGATACAAGAAATGTAATGATAAGACATTGTCATACCCTAAGAATGTGGCCCAAGCAAGATACAAGGAGAGAAAGCCCAACTCTTGAAAGCTATAGACATGGTTCTAAAGAAAAGGCTAAGACAGAGAGAGAGAGAAAACCACATGGAGAGGCTAAGCCTTCTAATCTATATTTAATGTTTACAATTTTTTTTTTTTTTTTTGGTTATGCATATTATTGATTTTTTCAACATGGTTATTATATAAACTTATTAACTAATCATAATTTGTATTTAGGGTATTCCTCCGGACCAACAATCTCTAGATCACCAAAGATCATCAAGTGCATCCCATCAAGAAACAAAATGATCACTTTAATCTTGGCATTCAAATAGTTGTTTTTGAACAACCGCAATTTTTTGCAAGTGTTAAAGAATACTTTTTAAAACTTTGGAACTTTAATTATGGTATTAACTTAGTTTGGTTGGTTGTTTTATTCTCTTGTTTTGGTTTTTTGTCAATCAATTGATGATGGTATTGTAGACACTAGTTATGTATATTGATGATATATTTCTCTATTTGATCCTATGTTAATATTGTGTTCATTTGGAAACATTTGTGGTCTTGTGTTAGTAGAGCCAAAGCTATTATAGGTTTATTGTAAACAGGTTATCAGCAAGACCATCAATGGCTGTTTTAAAACCTAGTGGGAAAAAAAAAAAATTGTACCTCTAGCCCACCACTAAAGTGAATTTGAAACAAATAAATGAAACCCTATAGCGGTGCTTATTGCCCACTACTAAATGTGGACACCTATAGCAGCACATATAAACTACTACTAAAGGTTGATTTACTGAATTCCAACCCCTATATGGTGGCAGTGGAAAGATTGCCACAATGATAAAAAAATCGCCGCTAAATGATACCTATATAGTGGCAGTTCTTATTATCAATAGGTCTATTGCGATGCTCTAGTTATGGCGGTTTGAACTACCGCAATAGAAACCATGGCTAAAGGTCACACGTTCCTTTAATGGCGCTTTTATTGGTTTTAGTGGTGCTTTTGGAGTGCTGCAATAGACCATGTTTTTTATAGTGCACAGACACACAACAGTGACAACTTGTAAGATCCCCCCCCCCCCAAAAAAAAGTAAGAGAAAAAGAAAAAGAGAGCCAAAGTGGCTAAAGAGAAGAGAGATCGAAAGAGTGAGACTGAGACCTGTAGCATAGAAGCAAGGTCAAGCAGCGGTAGCACAGCACTGCCCCGCCCCTGGATTTGGTATATCTCTCACTCATATTTGATATATAGGTTGCGTTTGACATTGACTTAAAAAGCTAGCTTTTTTATTATTTAGCTTATTTTTGCTACTATTCATTGGTCCCATTGCACTTTTTGGTACTATTTATAGGTCTCACTATACTATTTTGACTACTTTTTAGCTTTACTTATAGTACTTTCAGCAAAAAGTTTTCAGTTTCAGCTAAATAAGCTATTCCCAAACGGACTCATAGTATAAAATATTGTCAAAGTTTTGTTAGATGATTTTATAATTTGAATTGTAATTTCTATTTGGAACTAAACACAAATATCAAAGATTCAAAAAATAAATAAAAAGAGGCAGTGAACACTCTAGTGTATTTATTGAAAATAGGAAAGAGGGAGGTAGTGAGAGAGAGCATCTAATGACTAATGCCTCCATCTTTGTCGCTTTAATAAATTTAAACGGTTAAAGTAATAGTTTTTTATTTTATTTTATTTTATTTTAAAAGTGGTGACTAGCCCATCCCAAGTGCTGTGCATTTGATATTTTGTCTCTATTGTGCTTGCATGTTTGGTAGTGTTTATTTATATATATATATATATATATATATATATAGTTAGTTAGAGATTATTTTCAACTTTAAAATTACTACAAATTCAATTATAGATGATCTCAAAAATATATATATATATATATATATATTTTTAAAGTCGAGTTCTATTTTTATAAATAATTGCATTGTAATGTATTAAAAAAATAATTTTATGTCTTTGTTTTTGTTGATAGTTTATTAATACTAAATGAATGTTTTTTTGGAGTTTTATAATGATTTTTTTTTTTTTTTTAATAATTCTGCCCCTTAACTCCCAATCTTGAATCTGTCCCTAACCTAAGGTATTAGGAATCAACACCCAACGCATTGGAAATTCTCCAATATGCATGAATTTCATTAATCCATCGTCTATCCTAAAATAAGCCACCTGGATCCTTTATATAGAGCTTGCAGGAATAAAAGTTCGTAAACTGTAAAACTCTAAGTTAATAATAATCTAAAAAGCTAATCTTTATCTAGTCGCCTAATCTAATCCCTATTTGAACTCAAAATTAAAAATATACTATTATCCAATTTCTATGAGCTAAAATAAAAAAATAAAAAAATTCCTACATAATTTTGGTTTTGCTTCCACATCAATTTGCTAAAATATTATGTTGATCACAGTTTTCAAATTTGAATGTAAGAGGATATGATCAACATTTGCAATGACAATAATCTGTGGAAATAAGAATAACAGTATTCCAAATACTGCCTGAATGGATTGTGCTACAAAACATTCCTTAATTATGAATTAAGTATTTGTGTTAGGGACATATTTATGTAATTGGCTAATTCTTTGACAAAACGCACTTTACTTGTAATTAGGAAGATCTAGGATGGGTTTAGTACTTCAAGAAACAAGTGTTCAAGTTTAGTATTGAGCCCATACAAATCTAACCAAGAAACAAGTGAAGAATGTGCTGCTCATTAAAGCTTGATAGAAGTCTCGACAGTATCATTTCTATCGAGAATTACTGCTGAAGCTCGACACAAGCTGTATCTGTCGAGAATTACGAAATCAAATTTTTTAGATCTGATTACACGCATATCCTTAAGTATTTGTGTAGGGTTTCTTGCTTTTCTAATCTCTATTTGATTAAGTGTTTTAGAAAATGTAAGTCTAAAAGTTATTTGAAAGCTATCTTAATGATTGTTGAAAAAGGTCTTAGTATGACAAGGAAGAAATTAGACTGTCTCAAAAAAAAAAAAAAAAAAAAAAGTGCAAAGGAGTTCGTCTGAGAAGGGTGAAACTTAAAGGTTTTATTCATAAATGGCAGATGAGAGAGAAAACCATTCCTATTGATTTGTCAAGCAAGCATGAAGTGTGCCTTATGATGAAGTCTGCATTTAAGGTAATTGACACATGTTTGTGGTACCTTGACAATGGATGCTCAAGACACATGACTAAAGATTGTTCTCTCTTTAAGGTTTTCAAGTCTAAGAAAGGTAGAAATGTCACTTTTGGTGATGGGAGCAAATCACAAATAAAAGGGAGGGGAACCATCTCTTTATTTGGACTGCCAGACATTACAAATGTGTTGTATGTAGAAGGTCTGAGAGTGAATTTGTTGAAAATAAGTCAAATATGTGATCAAGACTTCACGATGCTGTTCTCAAAAGGGAAATGTCTCATGTTGAATGAGTCTAGAAAGAAACTCATAAGCGGAGTCCGCACTCTGGATAACTGCTATGAATTGGTACCTGATGCTGATATTGTGTGCAATAGTATTCGTTTGCCAAATGAAGACTTATGGCACCAAAGGATGGGACATGCTAGCTAAAAACATCTGTCAATTGTATCTAAGCATGAATTAATGTTGGGAATACCTGTTAGGATTAGTGCCCTTAAATCCTATTGTATGATACTATGTATGATATTATGTATGACATTATATATGACTTAATGTTATTATTAATAAAGTTGTTTTATTATTATCTAAAATAATGGTAACATGAATATTTGGACATTATCATATAGTCCATGAGATGCATAGTATGTGATTTAGTCACAGAAGATATAAGTCACAAGTTCTTTGTAAACTCAGAATTTTAGTTTGAAGTCAGTGATGAAATTGGGCATTTCATCTGCGAAGACTATAACATATCAACTAAGATGATTTATCTTGATCATGGAAGCGGAGACTTCTACTTGATATGTTGATATGTTTTAAGAGTTAAGACATACTGAACTAGACCGTTGTGAGGTTTATTATTCTTCTAACGACTGTCAAATGAATAATAAATCTCACGACTTCTATTTACATGAACTCTTAATCCTGAGAGAATAATGGACTTGATCATGAAGTTTAGGTTACTTTGATATATCTTGAGTGAGATCTAAAGTCACGATCAAAACTTCAGTATCTTAGGAAGCCACATTTAGTGTTGATGGAACATATATTCTCAAGATGGAATTCATAATTTCTTAATGGAGATATAAAATATTCCCTTGAGATAAGTTTAATGGGTTTGGTTATTCAGAATGTTAGGCCTAATTACTTTAGTAAGGAGTTACTAAAGTATATATTTATGAAATTGGATTTCATAAATATATGATGAATAACTTAAAGGATTAAACCAAGTACTCAATGATTAAGATGTAGTAATTTTCAAAGTGGCAGCCTACATTCATGACTTTGTATTACTGTGAATATTTTATGAAGGGGTTACATGTACAATAAAGTTTTGGGATATACTTTATTAACAAGGCCTAGAGTGCAATTATATTTATATAGTGGTATTAGATATAATTAATGATAACTTTGGACTTGTCAAGAGTTGACATAAAAGCCCAAGGCCCATTGGAGCTAGAGTCTTATTTGTTCCCTTTTGGTCTCATTCTTGCCACATACTAAAGCCCAATTGGAATGGCTCAAAAGACTATCCCAATTAGATAATCAGTTATAAGGAGAGAAACATACATAATTTACTAAAAGAATGAAATGGTTTGTATGTAAGTGTAGGACACTCTCTTATTCTCCCTTGAACACACACACATAAATTGATTGAGAGACCACACTTCTTGGGCACAAGTGGAATTGGAGTGAAGATTAAAAGTGTTCCCAAGTACTTCTAATCTTTGGTTTTGAATTTCACCACACCAAGGTACACTCTTGTTCTTATATTCTGAAATTTACATAGTACATGTTATCAATTGCGAATGAAGTAGATCCATTAATTTTCCGCTACGTATGTTTTGTATGCGATACAAACATGTGTTTTTCCAACAATACCAAAACTCAGCCGAGTTAGCAATGTTGTGTGTGGATCGTGTAAGCTTGGGAAACAGATGAAAGCAAAACATCCAGGCACTTAAACATCAGCTACATCAAGACCTTTGGAGTTACTACATTTGGATCTCATGGGTCCAACTAGAATCGAATCTCTTGGAAGAAAAAGATATATCATGGCTGTAGTAAATGATTTCACTAGGTACACTTCGGTCACTCTTCTAAGATCCAAGTCAAATGCTCCTGAGCACATTGAAGTTTTGTGTACAAGATTGCAAAATGAGAAGAACATGAAGATTGATCGAATTCGCAGTGATCATGGTAAAGAATTTGGGAACTCATGCATGGAATCTTTTTGCACTAGATCTAGTATATCTCAAGAATTCTCTGCTCCTATTACTACTCAGTAAAATGGTGTAGTAGAAAGAAAGAACAGAGTCATTCAGAAGATGGCTAGAGCCATGTTACATAATAAAGATGTGGCCAAAAACTTATGGGGAGAAGCAGTCAACACCGCATGTCATACAGTTAACAGGGTATATCTCAGACCTGGTACAAAGAAGACTTCCTATGAATTGTGTAAGGGAAGAAAGCTGAATGTGAAGTATTTCAAAATCTTTGGAAGTACTTGTTTCATCCTTAAGGATAAAGAGAATGTGGGAAAGTTTGACTCTCGAAGTGACGAAGGAATATTTTTGGGATACTCTCCCACAAGCAAAACTTATCAGGTGTACATCAAAAGAACTAAGAAGGTGATGGAAACTATAAATGTTGTTATTGATGAAGCTTTAGATTCTGGTTCTGAGAAAAGTAGTAAGGAAATATCTAAGGCAATTCTTCCTTCAGAGCCTAAGGTTGTTCAAGAAGAAGTTGATCAAGAGCCCGTTTCTCCAAGTATTCCAAGTGTTGTAGAAGTCTCAGTAGATATTCCTACATCACCTGAGTCTGAATCTCATGAAGAGGAAGGTCCTTCCTCAAGGATCAAGCTGAATCACCCTCCTGAAGTTATTGTGGGAAATACAAATATGAACTCACACTAAGAAAGCATACAGTTGATAGATGTGTTGCTAACTTTGTATCTTATTCCTGCTATTTATCATAGGTTGAACCCACCAAGGTTGAGGATGCTCTCCAATATGAAAGCTGGGTTGAGGCCATGCATGATGAACTGCTCCAGTTTCAAAGGAATGATGTCTAGACCTTAGTACTTAGACTAGAAGGAGAGCACATCATTGGCACAAAATGGATATTCCGCAATAAAACTGATAAGGAGGGAAATGTGATCCGCAACAAGGCTCTTCTAGCGGCTTAAGGATACTTTCAAGTGGAAGGAGTGGATTTTGATGAATCATTTCCTCCTGTAGCTCACATGGAATCCATTAGGGTTCTCCTAGACCTAGCTTGTCACTTGAAGTTCAAGCTTTACCAAATGGATGTGAAGACTGCATTCTTGAACGGGTTTCTTAAAAAAGATGTCCATGTTGCTTAGCCTAAAGGATTCATTGATCCACACTTTCCGGATCATGTGTTGTACCTCAAGAAGGCTTTCTATGGACTAAAGTAAGCACCCAGAGCTTGGTATGACTGGCTTACAGAATACCTGGTCTCACATGGCTTTATAAGAGGACAAGATGATCAAACTCTTTTTATCAAAAAGGAGAATGGCGAGCTGATAGTAGCTTAAGTTTATGTTGATGATATCATCTTCGGGTCTATAGAGGATGAACTTGCTCATAACTTCTTAAAGCTTATGCAGGCCGAGTTCGAGATAAGCATGATTGGAGAGTTGAATTAATTCCTTGGATTGCAGATTTGTCAACAAGAGTCAGGTATATTCATATCTCAATTTAAATATGCTAAAATCTTGTGAAAAAGTTTGGATTGGAATTCACTAGTCCTATTAAAACCCCCATAAGCCCAAATGTTAAACTCACTGTTGACTTATTAGGTAAAAGTGTTAATTCTTCTTTATATAAAAGCATGATAGGTAGTCTCCTTTACCTTACTACTAATAGACCTGACCTTAGTTACAATGTAGGAGTGTGTGCTAGATATTAGGTTAAGCCTAAAGAGTCTCATATGATTGCTTTAAAAAGAATCATAAAATATGTCAAAGCCACTGCTGATTTCGGAGTGTGGTATAGCAAGGACACAAATGATGTCTTAACTGGGTATTCTGATGCAGACTAGGCTAGGAATGTTGATGACAGAAAAAGTGCATCGGGGGGTTGTTTTTATATGGGTAATAATCTTGTCTCCTGGATGAGTAAGAAGTAGAATTTCATCTCATTATCCACTGTTGAGGCTAAATACATTATTGCTAGTAGCTGTTGCACCTAACTTTTGTGGATGCAAAAACGCCTTCTTGATTATGGTATTCGTCAAGAATATCTTACCATTTATTGTGACAATACTAGTGCAATTAACAACTCTAAAAATCCTGTTCAACATTCTCGAACAAAACATATAGAGATACGACACCACTTCATTTGGGAGCTTGTCAAAGATGGCACACTCACTCTTGAGTTCATCCATATTGATGATTAGAAGGCCGATTTGTTCACTAAGCCTCTTGATAGCAACTGGTTTGAATTCCTACACCAAAGCATTGGTGTAATCTCAATGGAGTGATCTCTCCTCTTTCTCCTTATTTCTCATGCATTTGCATCTAGTTTTATGCTTTGTGTGTTTCTTTATGTTTTTGTTTGGTGTTTATTTTATTTTATTTTATTTTATTTTTTTTTTAGTTTTTGTTTATTTTTCTTTTCGTAAAAATTAAAAAAAAATTGAAAAATCGAAAAAAAAATACAAAAAAAGTGTGTGTTTGTGTATATTGGTACATGTGTACCTTGGATGGCCATTGAAACAAAGTTTTCTAAGTTTTATATCTCTTTTAGCTTAGATGAGCATTTCAATGCACAACTAAGCAAGTGAGCTTTGTGGCTCGTGTTTGTGATGAGTACAATTAAGATTGTCTCTTATATCTCATACTCATATCACTCTTTTTGATGAGCAGGACTAAACAATTCTAAGAGGAAGGCATAAATAACCATCTCACCACTAAAGCCCGCCAATCATGTATAACATCTGTGTGCTTCAGCATAGCAAAATTGTGATGTTTAAGTTTACATAAATGGGTATTTCTTTTCTCTCTCTTATATACCCATGCATCATATGCTCAAAAAGAAAAATATGTAAAGAAAACAAAAGCAAAAAGAATCAAAATGCTTTTAAATATGATTCCAAGTGTATTTCTAAGAGATGTGGGAGTTATAGGATGTACCTCTAAGATGATAGTCCCTGTCAAGCAGTTATGATTGTGTGTGAGCGTATTTGATCTTTCTCACATCTGAAATCGTCATAATATGAGGCTCTTTTGTGCTTTTGCTATGTTTTCACACACAACATGAAAATTCTTTGCTACTTTAGATATATGTGCAGGTACAAATGTGATTTGGCCATTGTAAGGTTGAATTTATTTAATCATTTGTTGGCTTTATTCCGTGCCAAATTTGCTTGTAATTTAGCAATTCCTCATACACCCTACTAAAAATACCCTTATACCCATGAAATGTTGAGAGCTTCCAAAGAGAATTTTGAGGGAGAAATGCTAGAGAAAAACAAGATTGACTCATCCACAATCTTCATCCTTTGATTCTCCAAATTCCTCTACTCTCACCCTCTCCATTGATATATCCTTGATAGGTACATTAGCCCAATCCTTATCTCACCATACCTGTATCTGTGAGAAGGTATTTTGGTGCTTGGGAAGCAATTCAGAAGGGACCAATTCAATTTGGTTGATGCAATGGGCTATTGCGGGATCCGATAAGTTAGAGAAGACAAGGTTCGACGTAACCCTGTTAGAGCAAGAAGCTTGGAGGGCTTAGGTGGACTAGGTAGATTAGGCTTGGAGGGTCTTCTGCTATTCATGTATCCCAACTATATTCTCTAGTGGATTATTGACTGCTTGGAAGGCGGCAGAGAGGTTTTTTGTCGAGTACTTCGATTTCATCTTCGATAACACATCGCCGTATTATCTTTGTTTTTGCATCTTTCTTCCCTTACTCTTTACCTTTTAATTACTGCTGTGTTTGTGATTAATTATGGTTTAAAGTGTGTTACCAATATGGTTATAGCTTTTATTTCATTTTCTGCACATATTTTGTTTGATTATAAGCTTGTGTTGGTAATTTTAGAGTTGGGGGTCTAAACGTTCATTGGTGTTTTACACACTATTTGAACTTTCAGCCATCACAAGGAATACATGTGTTAATATATGCTCACTAAATTGTCTTAACTCTTTTTGAAATATAAAATTGGTTAGACTTGTTTAGTGTGTGTGTGTGTGTGTGTGTGTGTTTTAGATCTATGAATGCTTTGTATATTTGTTGAGAGATGTTTTAAGAGCTTAACATGTTGATTGGATCTTTGGTTGAGTTGCTTGCTTGTTGCATTCATCTTTATGTGTTTTTCCCCCTTTGAAAAACCTATTTTCTTCAAGCTCGATAGCTTCTCGACAGATCCTCGACAGATTCTTTTCTATCATGCCCTTCTTTCCTTTTCTTGATAGAAACTTTGACAGATCCTTGATCCATCGAAGAAAATTTCTTTGCTTTTTGTCTGATCGATAGCTTCTGGACAGCTTCTTGATCCATTGAGATTTCTGGGTTTCTTCTCAATAGAATCTTGACAGCTTCTTCAATCCATCGAGCCAAAATTCCTTGCTCTTTGTTTGCTTGATAGATGCTCAACAGATCCTCAATCCATCGAGCACTTTTGTTTTTCCTTTGACAGATCCTCGACAGCGCCTCGACAAATTCATTTTTGTCGGGATTTAGTGCTCAACAGATCTTGGACGGAAACTTCCATCCATTGAGCTGCGTTTTTCTATATATAGCTAAGGCGCAAATCAAATCTCACTTTTCTCACTCTCTCTCGACATAAACTCTTTTCTCTCAAACCAAACACTTTTCTTTCACTCCAATCTCTCTACCCACGTGAGTTTCGACCTAGATCAGGCTTCAATCACTTGGTATGTTTTCTTAAACCTTTCATTTACATGCATTTATGCATTTTCGACCTAGGTTTTGGGTTTTTTTTTTTTTTGAAAATTTTTTGGAGTTTTTGAGATTTTTGTGAAATTGTTGGGTTGGGTTTTGTTGTTTTAATGTTATATGCTCATGCATTGCATTCTCATTGCATTATAACAATGTTTCATGCATTTTAGATGTGTGATTGATTATTGTTGAATGTGTGCTGGTAGTTTTGGATTAGGTTTCTACCTATGAGGCCTTTACATTTTGCACGTCACATATTCATGCATATTTCATGCATACATTTCTTTCTTTCTTTTGGTTGTGATGTGTTCTGTTTCTCTCTCTCTCTCTCTCTCTCTCTCTCTCTCTCTCTCTCTCTCTCTCTCTCTCTCAAATAGACCACGCCATGGAACCCAAAGCACGTAAATCCACTCTGGCTCGGAATCCTCTTGGTTCCGAGTCTTTTTCCTCTGATCTTATTCTCCCCTCTCCATGTTTGGTTTCGTTATGAGAAGGCCCAAAAGGACTTCTCAAAGAACTTCCAGAAACATGGTGTTCATTTAGAGCACTAGGTTATTCTATCGGACTTTCCTGACACTCCACTACCTAATGTTATTCGGACTCGAGGATGGGAATCTCTATGTGAGAAACCCGTGCGGTGTCCCATCATGTTTACATAGGAGTTTTACTCCGATATACATGGCATTGATACCTCTGTACCTTGGTTTTCCACTACATTTTGAGGTACACGTATCGTAATTACCCTGGATCTTATATCTGAGGTATTACATGTTCTGCGAGTAGCGCATCCTGACTACCCCGGTTGTGAGCGTCTTTGGACTGTGTCCAGAGATGAGCTTCTGTCTCACTTTTCTAAGACAACTTCCACATGGGGTGGTAAGCAAAACACCCCATGCTCAGGCTTTGCCAAAGGCCTGAGGTTCCTTAACATGGTGATGACATTTACTCTTACTCCTTTGTCTCATTATAACTCTATCACTGAGCCTCATGCTCACTTTCTTTTTTCTCTTCTTGAGGACCTTTCTATTGACTTCCCTTCTCACTTCATCACATCTATCCTCGATGTGTATCAGGATACGGCGACCCGTGATAAACTCATCTTTCCTTTAGCTATCACGTGAATCCTTCAACACTTCTCCATCCCCATTCCTGACTCTCTTTACTTCACCACCATGGGTGCCATCAGCGTTGGTTCTGTTTGGCAGAGCAAGGCCTAGCTTCCACCTCTGCTCCTCCCTCTTTTTTGGCTCTTTCCACCTCTGCTCCTTCTTCGATAACTGGTGTGACCTTGGAGGCCATCATGGCATAGTTTCAGCGCATGGATGCTCATCTTAGCTCTCTCATCGATGAGATGTGCCAGATGAACACCTGTGTCAATCGCATTGCCCGTCGACAGGCTCGCCTTGGTGGTTTGGCTGCTTCTCCATCTCCTTCTCCAGAGGCTTTAGCTGATGAGGATGACAATGCTGGTGATGATGTGGATGAGGATGCTAGCTCTTCCCATGATGATGAGATGACAACCTCTCAGTGACTTTCCCTTTGTCATTCGTGACAAAAAGGGGGGAGTAGTTTTGAATGAGAGTAGTCTTGTACTTAGGGGGAGAGTTAGTATAGGACACTTTTTGTGAGGGGGAGTGTGTATATCTTTTGAGAGATGTAGTGAGGTTCTTATGTACTTTTCTTTTCTTTCTTTACATTAGCCTCTTGTATACCGGTCTTGTGACCATTTATTTATTGACATACATTGTACTTTATTTTCATATATATATATGATGATGTATGTTGTTCTTCAACTATCTCTACATGTGTTTTTTCTTTTCTATCTTTATACACATTTTTCTTTATGTATGCGATCTTTATTTCTATTTCACACAAGATGCCTTGATGAGTTTTGTTTAAGTGTTTCAGAAAGACAGGTTGTGAAATTCTACCATGCCATGAACTCTGTTCTTGCAAAAATTTTCAAGAGTTTATGTTAGGGTTAGATTTTTTTTATAATTCAACAAGTGGTTATAAGTTTAGTGATTTAAGACTTCTCTCATGATTCATTTGTTTGTTGTGGTTTTGTCATGGATTGCCAAAGGAGGAGATTGTTAGGGACATATTTATGTAATTGGCTAATATTTTGACAAAACGCACTTGTAATTGGGTAGATCTAGAATGGGTTTAGTACCTCAAGAAACAGGTATTCAAGTTTAGTATTGAAGTCATGCAATTCTGAGCAAGAAACAAATGAAGAATGTGTTGCTCATTAAAGCTCGACTCGACATAATCCTTTCTATCGAGAATTATTGTTGAAGCTCGACAGAAGCTCGACATAAGCTATATTTGTCGAGAATTATGAAATCAGATTTTTCAAATTTGATTACACGCATATCCTTGAGTATTTGTGTAGGGTTTCTTTTCTCATAACCCTAGACATATACAAGGATTATTTTAAGAGCCGTCACAAGATGATGCAAGGTGTTGAAAACAAAATACACGCATATTGTGACCGGAAACAAAATTTGCTCTAGTTCATCATATTATTTGTAGAAGCTACTGCGTTTTTACGCCAAGGGTTTTGTGACCAAAGAGCTTCTTAATCTTCATTGTTGATGAACTGAAGAATTTTGTAGCCAATATCTTCCTCAAGTTGGTGTGTTAGTCACGTACTAGGATCTGTGCATCATTGGTTTGTCACGTACTGGGATTCGTGCATTGAACGGAGAGATTGCCGTTACAATACAAGTCCAATTGGGTATTAAGATTCCTCATACTTATAACCGCTTGTGATTGATAATAGTGAATTCTCGAAGAATGTGTTGCTCATTAAAGCTCGACTCGACAGAATCCTTTCTATCGAGAATTATTGCTGAAGCTTGACACAAGCTATATTTGTCGAGAATTATGAAATCAGATTTTTCAGATTTGATTACACGCATATCCTTGAGTATTTGTGTAGGGTTTCTTTTCTCACAACCCTAGACATATACAAGGATTATTTTAAGAGCCGTCACAAGGTGATGCAAGGTGTTGAAAACAAAATACACGCATATTGTGACCGAAAACAAAATTTGCTCTAGTTCATCATATTCTTTGTAGAAGCTACTATGTTTTTACGTCAAGGGTTTTGTGACCAAAGAGCTTCTTAATCTTCATTGTTGATGAACTGAAGAACTTTGCAGCCAATATCTTCCTCAAGTTGGTGTGTTAGTCACGTACTAGGATCTGTGCATCATTGGTTTGTCACGTACTAGGATTTGTGCATTGAACGGAGAGATTGCCATTACAATACAAGTCCAATTGGGTATTAAGATTCCTCATACTTATAACCGCTTGTAATTGATAATAGTGAATTGTCGAGAGTGGTGACCTTAAATTGACATAGTGGGATTTTGCCTTAGTGGTTTTCCCCATTCGTAAACAAATCACCCATGTCAAATTTATTTTCCACTGCACTTAATTTAACTGGTGATTTATTTGTGCTAGCATGCTATTGTATGTTAAATTGACTTAATTAATTAATTTGCCAAAGGGGTCAATCCATTTTGGCCCTGTCAATTTGTTTATTTATTTATTTGGAAAGAGGCAGGAATAAGAAATTGAGGCACTCAATTTCGTCTATTGTTGGTTCATCTATGGTCCATTAATGGCTCTTCATTATACTTAACTATGTGACTTGTATATATATTTACGTGCACCCACGTGGATATACAGATCAGGTATGGACAGTTAGAAGAAACTCTAATAGATGACTAAAGCTTTATTAACATTTGAAACACAAATAATTCGTTTTACATCTGGGACGTGAAAGAGCACAGCTGCTCAATTTCGTGGCATGAAAACAAATCAAAAGTAAATCCTTAGATTGAAATACAAAAGACCAAACCAATACATCTTATTTGTAGAACTGAAAATTAATTATCTTAGAATAAACTATGGAATCAATTCTTGGTATTCATGCTGTTTTTCACAGCCTCTGCACTTTCTTTGATGCTTTCCTTTGATTCTTCAGTCTTGCCCAGCACATTGTCTTTGGCCTTTTGGGCTGTGTCTTTGGCTGAACCCCATGCTTCCTGTGCTGTTTGCTTCACCTTCTCAGTGACATCTTGGGCCGTTGCTGACATCTTGCCTGCCATATCTTTTGTATTCTGGCTCACCTATGGTTGCATCAATCACTTGGTAAGAAATGGCAACAAGTTTAGGAAAAGAGTAATGCAACAAATATAGATATATGGAAGAATTTGTTGTTACATGTTCTGCAGTAGAGTTAGCCTTATCTTTGACAGTTTCACCGGTCTTCTTCGCTTCATTTGCCC
This sequence comes from Quercus tomentella, assembly GCA_028535165.1. Lineage (NCBI taxonomy): Eukaryota > Viridiplantae > Streptophyta > Magnoliopsida > Fagales > Fagaceae > Quercus > Quercus tomentella. Next base: position 50,618,658 of record JAPQVY010000133.1, on the reverse strand, counting down.
CTTGTTTTAGTGCATCAGTGGCTGCTGATGAAGCCTCTGGATTTGAACTCGCCTATGATATTGTAGCACATCTTCAAATCCATCAAATGGAAGCATAATATATGATAAAGTATGTTGATAAAATATATTCTCAAGGCAAAATTACAACCATAACTTCTAGGGCAAGTATGTATATACTATAGTTAGACATCTCATAGTGATATTTCAATTCAAGAATTAAGTATGAAATCATGCCAAAACGAGCCAATAACGGGCTAAGAAACCTAAATTAGAATATGGGCATTGTGACTCAAAATTACATAAAGCTCGTACTCAATGCAAAAAACTTATTTTTGCAATATCTGAGAGAGGATTGTGGAGAGATCAAAATGATGGTCCCAACAAATTTTGACACTGATATTCACTATGAAACATGACTCACTTGAATAGGTCTTGGAGTACAGGCCGCAAACAGCCTAGGGTTCCAAGTGCTTCTCCTAACAATTGCTGATCCAGCATGACCAAATTTTGGGAGGGAGACGATTAAAGTTAAGCTTGCCATTTTTCTCAGTTTCTTTTCGATGTGCTTTTACTCCATATGGATTTTCCCAAAAACTGAGTATATAAAGAAGGATGAGCATCCAGTTGGAGCTTTGTGTTGTGCAAGGAGAGTACTTTCCGCATATGATTGGTTAGAAAACTATCCTAATGGTCAATAGGACCCAGTATTCTAGGCCAATTAGTTCACAGTCGATAAAGGTCATCAAGTGGGCACCCTACAATTTACTTTGTGTTCTACGAATTCTTACTTAAATTTGCACGATAATAGTTTAAAGCAAAGGTTCATGCTTCACGTGTCAAATTAACCATGTTGTCAGGATTTACATACAAATCGCTTAACTAAGGTTCATGCCATCCGTCTTCCTAAAATAAATAAGAGAGAAATTTAGGAACCAAAAAAAAAAAAAAAACCACAGAGTAGCTTTCCTACACTCCTCTTAAATTAAAATACCATTTTGGTATAGTGCTCCCCTAAATTTAGAGAACGCCGTTCATTTCTTAACCACTTATTTTATTAATTTTTTGAAAAGTTGGTGTGGGTATATTAAAAAGTGGAGGAAAAATGGATGCTTTGCAAAGTAGATGAAATAATAATGAAAAATAATGAATGAAGAAAAAATATTTCAATGAAATAGTTTTTAGAACAGAATATCAAATGTGAGTGTTTTTGGAAAATGATTAGTTTAAACAAAAGAAATAGATTTAGAGAGGAAATTTTGCACAACAGCACAAGCCAATGTGAATGATCTTATACCCTATAATGAAATCATTAAGCTTGATCAAGAACATGAAGGTAAAATTTTAATATATTTACCTATGTTTCTTATTTTTAAAGTTTGTAACAATCCGTCACTCAAAACTTTTGTAACTATAGCAATCAAATCCTACTAAATCTTGATATGAACAAAATTATAAGAGTTTGATGGTACCATTTTTTTTTTTATTTAACTTTTCAAACGGTGTCTAATCTATATTTATTGACTAATGGAGTGACAGATTTTACTCTAAATAATAAAACTGTATTAATTAATTTGTTAAATAACCCTTGACATACTATTAAACTGAAACATACCCCAAATCTATTTCTATATGGAATGTGGCACCGTTGATTGAAAACATCGTTTTGACGATCCATATGTAGAAAACTAGAAATTTCCCACATCTAACAATAGGGTAATATTCTTGCTCAATATGAATGTTGATCACACTACAAGAAATTTGGTTATTTAATGTTTGAAACCATTGAAAAAAAGTACTAAAAACTGTCCAAAAAAAGTATTTTTCTTGTTTGAAATGGCAATCGAGAACTGTTACTAAAAATTATGTCGAGAATATTTTTCTATAGTCTATGTCACTGTTGAAAAAAAAAATGTTATACAATTATCAACGGGTAATAAACATCGAGCTATTATTAAAAACCGTTGAAATATATATACATAAATGTTGATTAAAGTATGCTTATTATTTTTATCCACATGCACTCATTCCCTGGTAAAGGGTATGCTGAGAAAAGTTTCAACAGTTTGTAAATGTTTAAAGTATTTTATTTCTAATACCATCTGATATATTTTCCTAAATGCTTTTCACAACATGTTCAGCTAAACACTTTTTTAAGTTGCAAATCCAGCCTAGAGAGTATACTCTCAAACAAAAGTTAAAGTAACACAATAAGATCCAAAAGGACGAAGGAGAAATCTCAAAAGAGATTGCAGTATGCTTATTATTTTTATCCACATGCACTCATTCCCTAGTAAAGGGTATGCTGAGAAAAGTTTCAACAGTTTGTAAATGTTTAAATAAGCATTTTATTTTTAATACCATCTAATATATTTTCCTAAATGCTTTTCACAACATGTTCAGCTAAACACTTTTTTAAGTTGCAAATCCAGCCCAGAGAGTATACTCTCAAACAAAAGTTAAAGTAACACAATAAGATCCAAAAGGACGAAGGAGAAATCTCAAAAGAGATTGCTTTGTATATGGGTGGGGCCATTGATACTAAGCCGAACACCTAAGTAAGTAAGTAAGATTCAGCAAAAAAAAAAAAAAAAAAAACTAAGTAAGAAGTTACTTGTCTTAACAAAGTGGCAGAACAACAATTCCCCAATTTTCAAGGCTCTCCCTCTTATCTGCGGGATTCTACAGGTAAGAAGTACACAAATATTTTATCAAAACATTGATTAAAATTCAAATCAACAAAAGATGAAGGTATCAAGGTCTACCTTGTCACAACAGAGGTAAATAAAGCAATAACAACTACATTAAGTATTATCAAAGAAATGGAGTTTTATATATGCATTTGATTCCTTCTATTTATTTGAATATACATGTGCGTTTATCAGGGTGAAGTCTATGTTACATGGGAAAAGAATGAAGGAGAGGTCTAACATCCTTATAATTAATCTAACGCTCCTCTTATTTGCATATGGGTCGACAAACTATGATTTGATTTATGAATTAGAACACAATGCAAACAAATAGATATTCAAAAAGGAATTAATTACGATTCTAGTATCATTATCAAATTCAATAGCAGTTATGAATAAATTTATGAATGCTAAATAATTAACAAACTAACCTAATTGGTAAAGTTAGGTAGAACTATTAGATTGTACTAGCTTAAATGGAGCCATGTTTTTTGAGTACTTGTGCCAGGAAACTCTCATCTCGATTAACTTGGGCCTTCAAAAGTTTTATATTAGCATCACTCTCCTTGAGGTGTTCCTTAGATTCTTTCAATTTCTTCAAAAGGTTAGCATCATTCTCCTTGCATTTTTCCTTAGATTCTTTCAATTGCCTTAGAAGTTTAGCATTGTTCCTTGCATCTTTCCTCAAATTATTTTAATTGCCTTAGAGGTTACGAAAAGTAGATAAAGAGAAACCCCATAATTTCGTATGACTAACACCATCTCCATAACCACGAACAAGACCATGATATTCAAGTTCAAATATCTCCATAAACATTTTATCTTTGGAAATTTTCAAATACACTTCAACCACTTCAGTAATAAGCCTCTTAAATGTCATCTGCATTGTAAGGTTAAATTTATTCAATCAAGTGTTAGCTTTATTCCGTGCCAAATTTGTTTGTATTTTAGCAATTAGATACCCTGTATTTAGGTGGGATTTATGTAAGGGTTGTGTGTGAGAGAGAGTGAAGAAAACTCAAGATGTGTGCAATCAAAGAAATCTCACGACTAGATCTTAAGACTAGCAGGTTGCCAAAGTGGCACACATGTGAAGCATATAGAGAACTAAAGGGTCACGACAGCTAGAGCACTACAGGACAAAATGTACAGTCTGGCCAGGCAATTAGCTCACGACTCAAACTCGCGACTCGTTCCACTCGCGAGGCTGAGTCGCCAGAATGCCCTGTTTAGATAAAAACTGACTTTCCACATTCCTCACTACACTACTATAAATACCCTTATACCCACGAAATGTAGAGAGCTTCCAGACAGAATTTCGAGAGAGAAACCCTAGAGAAAAAAAAGATTGACTCATCCATAATCTTTGTCATTTAATTCTCCGAATTCCTTTACTCTCACCCTCTCCATTAACATATCCTTGAGAGGTACATTTTTCCAAATCCTTATCTCACCTTACCCATATCAGTGAAGAGGTATTTTGGTGCTTGGGAAGCAGTTCATAGATGACCAATTTATTTGGTTGATGCAATGGGCTTATTGCGGGATCCGAGAAGCTAAAGAAGACAAGGTTAGGCGTAACCCTGTTGGAGCAAGAAGCTTGGAGGGCTTAGATGCATTGGTTAGATTAGGCTTGGAGGGTCTTTTGCTATTCATGTATTCCAAATTTATTCTTTAGTGGATAATTTGACCGCTTGGAGGGCGGTGGAGAGGTTTTTCACCAAGTTTTTCAATTTCCTCTTCGATAACATGTGCCGGTGTTATCTTTGTGTTTGCATCTCTCTTCCCTTACTCTTTATCTTTAATTGCTATTGTGTTTGTGATTATTATGGTATAGAGTGTTTTACCTATTTGGTTATAGCTTATATTCATCATTCTGCACAGATATTGTTTATGTATAAGCTTGTGTTGGTTTTTTTAAAATTGGGGGTCTAAACATTCATTAGTGTTTTACACACTAATTGAACTTTCAATTGGTATCGGAGCGGGTGCACTTACTGTAGTTTCATTACCTAAGTGTGATCCTAGACCCTTTGGCTATGGATGAAGCTATGGAAAATGCTATGTTGAATTGTGGTTTAAATGTTTGTGATAATGACTCTATGAGTATGTTTGAAGATTGTCCTAACAATGAACTCCTAGAGTTATTAAAAACAAAGAAACATGCTAGAATGTTTGTTCACATGCTGAAATATTTTGAAAATGAGAACCATATCCTACACAATAGTCTATGTGAATCAAATTCTTTGAATAAGAGGTATAACAGAAGGAATAGAATATTGTGTGATAAGGTTGATGATCTTAAAAAGAAAATTCAATCTAACAAGAGAGTGGAAAATGAAGATAATTTTTTGTTTAAAGGTCAAGAGTGCTTGTCCCATGCTTGCTTATTTGTGCACACTTCCTTGAAGGTATTTAATTCGTGTTTATGGTATCTTGACAATGGCTGCTCTCGCCATATGACAGAAGATAAATCATTATTTAAGTCACTCAAAGAGAAGGTCGGTGACTATGTAACATTTGGTGATGGAAGCCATGCTCAAGTACTTGGCAAAGGGATTGTTGAGATATCGGGGCTACCTCTTGAAAGCTCGAAATGTGTGAAAACACAAGAGCTTGTTTAGAACCCCCAATTCAAATTACGGCTTGGTTGATTTTACGCTAACTTAATACTAAGTGCGGAATAGTGTAAACACAAGCATACAAGCAATAGAACTACTCTAATCCATATTTAAAGCAACACAGCAATAAAATGAAATTAACAAAAGTAGGGAAGAGAGATGCAAACACAGATAACTCCGAGACGTGTTATTGAAGAGGAAATCGAAGAACTCGGCGAAAAAACTCTCTGTCGCCCTCCAAGCGGTAGTCAATCCACTAGACAATCAGTTGGGATACATGGGTAAGCAAGAGACCCTCCAAGCCTAATCTACCCTCTGTACCTAAACCCTCCAAGCTCCTACTCCAACAAGGCTTCTCGAAACCGTGTCTTGTCTAGCTCTCCAGATCCCGGAACAAGCTCCATGTTGCATCTGCCATCCTTAGCTTCTTCCAATGTTTCCCAGCAGCACCAAAACCTCACTGGACACTCTCAAAAGATGTGGTAAGTGTTTGGGCTATTGACCTCTCTATGGTATGGAAATAGAGAGGTAGGAGATGAGGAAATTCCATAAACAAAATGTGTAGAGAATTGTTGGTATAACAATTTCTAACTCTCAAGTGTTTTAGCTAGGGTTTTCTCTCAGAAGCTCTCCTTTACATTTGTGGGTAATATGGGTATATATAATGAGGGTACAGAAAGTGTGTATCAGACAGTACAGACTAGCAGAACAGAATGTCTCGCAGGTGTCTCGTAGGAAGGCCTTACCCACGAGATACTCGCGAGACACAACTGTCTCCATCTGTACAGACTTTTCGCATTCCAGTCATATGCAAGGCACATGCATCTTTTCGCAAAATGCTTAGTTGCGAGATACCTGCGAAAACCCTCCTTGCTTCAATAACTTGAGTCTTCACACTCTCTCTCACTAACACACAACCCTTACAATAAATTCCCATAACAAATACAGGGTACAAAAGATTGAATAAAGTTACAATCAAATTTGGCACGGAATAAAAGCCAACAAAATACATATTTGTAAATCACGACTTTACAATCTCCCTCTTTGGCTATTCCGTGACAAACCCCTAACAACAGACTCTAGACTTAAACGTGAGTTTGGGAACAATGGCAAAACTCACTCACATCTAATCTAGAAACTGTGAAGCACTTGCAGTTTATACTTGTAACTTGAAAGACTCGCACATAAACAAAACTTTCATTAAGCTTATGACAAGTTGAACACAGGGTATGAACAAGAGCAAGCATAGTGCGATCAAGTATGTAAACAATAGATATCATGCAAACAAACACTTGATCAAACAAGGGCAGTCATTAAAGAATGACTTCAATGAACATATAACAAGTAAATGTTCATCTGGACATGTACAACAAAGCAATCACTTATGATTACTTGCATGTCCAATCACACAACCAATGCAACATACACGAAGTATATGCATCTAGGAACAATCCTACTAAGGGCACAAGTGTGAAGTACTCAAGACATATTAGCAATATCTAGAAGTACACAAAAAATGCTACACAAGCATTGAGAAAGTCACAAACACAATATACTGAATAAACACTGAAATTAACTAAAATAACATGTGCTTAGGTTTTAAACAAAAGAGTAAAAACATAGTTATAGAAGCAAAAAAAATAAACCCAAATAAACCGATAACCAATAAACCAATGTTTCTAAGTCTGAACCTATGCTCCCCCTAACACTATGCAAACTCCCCCTCAAAATTTTCTCCCCCCTTTTTGACTGGAATGGCCAAAGAGCTAGAACTGGTCAGACTCAGAGTCTGAACCATGGTTGACGGATAAGTCATCGATCTGAGATGATAAGGCTGTGATTTGACCCTGGACATAAGCAAACTGGTCTACTGTGTGCCGCATATGGGAATCTAACATAGTGTACATCTGCTCTACTCTGTCAAGAAGACGGTCGAGTCTGTCTGGTCCTCATGCTAGTGTTGAGGATGATGGCTGAGCTGATGGCTCTATGGTAGAAGTGAATCTATCAATCTCCTCCTCCGTATCTTCACCTTCGTCCGCAACATGAGCCTGTGGTATCGTATGCACACTTGTCTTGGAACCTTTGATGTGGGCTGTGCTCCTGGTGACTGTGTGTGCACCAATGGGATAGTCCCTTGGAACCACAGTAAGGCCACTCGGGAATTTGAGCTTTGTCTTCGCAATTAATCCCATAATCAATGAGGGAAATGGCATTACAGTTCTTGAATTCTGCTTCTCGCTACTTTTCTTCAACACATGGAAGATATGTTCACAAATAGCTATCTCTTTGTGGGTAAAGAGATCATACAAAAATCTTGTCCTTGGAGCAGATAGAGTGGTAAGGTTGGTGACCAGATATAAGTAGTGGATCATCACATATGCCAAAGCTCTCATCTCCGGTGAGAATGGTATTGTGTTCATGGATGATTTCTTCGGTGTGCCACCAAGTGTCCTTATCATCTCAACGGTAGAACCCAATCTATCCTCATACTGCACTGCAATTGGCTGTGAGGTTGGACGAACTTCCAAAAAATCTTGGATGATCTCCCTTGTAATCACAAATTCCTTGTGCCTTACCCAGCACTTTATACGATCTCCGTCTATAGCCGCATTGGCGAAGAACTCCCTGATGATCTCTGAACAGACAACCTCAATCGGGTTCAAGAGTTTGGTCCATGTCTTTTCTTTGAACACCTCAGGGATGAACGTGCCCTCAAGGGCTTCTAAATTGACCACCCTTTCCATGATAATGGTTGCGCCCTTGTAGCAATCATTAAACTTCATATAGCATCAACAGACTTGAAATGATCAGAATCAGTGCATGCGCGTTTGGAAGATGGCTTCTTGGTGGCTGCATGCTTAGTGGGAGCCAATTGTACAAAGGACCACAAACAGAAAAGAACCAAGTACAACACCACAAAACAGAGCAAAAAATGATTAAATTTGTGTTAGATCAAACAAAAATGAAGGGATCTCAAAATAGAGCATATCACACTCAAAATAGAGCAAACAGACATAACCAACATGCTAAAAGTATTAGAGCATGTAAGTATAATCATAATGCATGAATAGAGAGAGTGTGTTTGTGTATGCATAGGCTGTGCATGTGCTTGTGCATGTGTGTGCATCTTGAGATGCATGAGGGATGCCTAGAGAGGCCCTAGAGAGTGCCTAGTGAGTGCAAAGCATGGCATTGTAGCACAAAGCGAGTTAAACACATCCAAAACATGTGAAACAAGGTCAATCAAAGTAAACTCATGTAAAGGAGCTCATTTGATTCCAACACAACCAAATAATGTCACTTGAACATTCTGTCAAGCACCTAGCATGCAACAATGCACAACAATGATGGAAAATGCATGAACATAGTGAAAATATGCCTCAATACATGTTAGAACTGCCACAAGGGGCCAACACAGATGCACAAACACCAAATGGGACTAAGCCCAATCAAGAACTTGAAAATTTTTTTCACAAAAATAGGAAACCCAACCCAATTTTTGAAAATTCCCAATTTTCAAAACCCTAAGCACAAATTCTGCATAATCCGAAAATAAAAAATGAAAATAGTGTTAGAAACACATACCTTGAAAAGATTTTGCAGATATTTTGCTTGAAATTGATGGGGTTTGAATGAAATAGTGATTTGGGTTGAAAGGGGTTCGAAAGACTTGTGCGAGGGAAGTGAAAAAAATTTGAAAAACTGTCACATCTGCTACATAAAAACTGAAAACACACGTTTTTCGCGGGTTAGACAGTAGCGAAACAGTCGCGAGGAAGTCGCGAGAAGAGCCACTGAAGCACACATGCTTTCGCGAGAAGCTGTTAGTCGCGAATTAGGCGCGAGACAATCGCGAAAGTTTCTGTGTGATTTTGAGAAAAATTCAGTTTTTGCCTAAAAACCATTTCGTGAGAAGAGGTTAGTCGCGAAATATCTTACAATGTATAGGAGAACTATTGTCGATCCTATAAGTCCTAGGAGAACTAAGGTCAATCCTTTGAAGGTAGGAGAGCAATTGTTGATCCTACAATGTATTGGAGAACTATTGTCAATCCTATGAGTTTTAGGAGAACTAAGGTTGATCCCTTGAAGGTAGGAGCTATTGTCAATCCTACAATGTATAGGAGAACTATTGTCGATCCTATGAGTCTTAGGAGAACTAAGGTCAATCCCTTGAAGGTAGGAGAGTTATTGTCGATCCTACAATGTATTGGAGAACTATTTTCAATCCTATGAGTTTTAGGAGAACTAAGGTCGATCCCTTGAAGGTAGGAGAGCTATTGTCGATCCTATAATGTATAGGAGAACTATTGTCGATCCTATGATTTTTAGGATAACTAAGGTCGATCCCTTGAAGGTAGGAGAGCTATTGTCGATCCTACAATGTATAGGAGAACTATTATCGATCCTATGAGTTTTAGGAGAACTAAGGTTGATCCCTTGAAGGTCTTCACATGGGTGATCTCGCCTGAATGAGGCATAGCCAAATGCCCCTAGTTTACTCTTTGAAGTATGTTTTTGGAAATCCTGATTTTTTTTTTTTTAGCAGATGAAGCATGGCCGAGTGCCCCTAATTTAGAAATAGATGCATGAGTTTTGGAAATCTTGATTTGTTTTTTGAAAAGATGATGATGATGATCTCTCTCTTTCTCTCTCTCTCTCTCTCTCTCTCTCTCTCTCTCTCTCTCTCTCTCTCTCTCTCTTGAAAATGAATAAGGCATGGCCAAATGCCCCTAGTTTGCGAAGTGATGCATGTCTTTTTGAAAATCTTGATATTTGAGGAAAAAATGATTTTTTTTTTTTTTAAATGGATGACGCATGGCTGAATGCCCCTAGTTTACGATTTGATGCATGACCTTTTGAAAACCTCGATTTTTTTGAGGAAAAGATGATTTTTTTTTTCTTTTCAAAATGGATGAGGCATGGCCAAATTCCCCTAGTTTGTGAATTGATGCATGACTTTTTGAAAACCTTGATATTTGAGGAAAAGATGATTTTTTTTTTTTTTCAAAATGGATGAGGCATGGCCGAATGCCCCTAGTTTAACAATCAATGTGAATTTTGAAAAATCTTATTGTGTAGGGACCTCAATAAAGCAAAATTTGAGTAAAACATGATCAAAATCACAAAACTGGGCAAAGCAAGGACTGCTGGGATGATGAGCCAATGGGCTCTGTTGGAGTTCCGATTGGCACATCTAAACTGAAGATTGATGGTGATCGTTAAGTAGATGAATGATCCATGTCCACCTCCTACAAAAGATTCCTTCCATAAGCTTGTTAGTAATCAGTTATTATAAAAATGTTTTAGGCCAATGCCCATAGTTTAGCATGCTCGCACAGAAAATTGGTGATATGCTCGCAAAACAGATGTTCCTAGCCTAAATTCACACAAAGAAATGTCTTGATTTTGAGCCTTTGAAATTTTTTTTTTAGTGATTGTGACCAGGCCTTTGGAAAGGCTGCCTACGTGCCTCCCTTATAGACGATCAAGTCCCGATGTAGTTCTAAGAAATATTTTTGAAAAATCTTCTTTTTTGAAATGAAATTTCTTTTTGGGTGATTATGACCAGGCCTTTGAAAAGGCTGCCTACGTACCTCTTCCATTGAGGATCAGGTCCAAACGTAGTTTGAAAAAAAAAAATTGAAAAATCTTCTTTTTGGAAATGAAGTTTCTTTTTGGGTGATTGTGACCAAGCCTTTGAAAAGGCTACCTATGTACCTCTTTCACAAAGGATCAGGTCCATAAGTAGTTCCAAAAAAAGTTTTTTTGAAAAATGTAGTTTTGAAAAATCTTCTTTTTTGAAATGAAGTTTCTTTTTGGATGATTGTGACTGGGCCTTTGAAAAGGCTGCCTATGTACCTCTTTCATAGAGGATCAGGTTCAAACATAGTTCGTAAAAAGAGTTTTGAATTTTTTTTTTTTTTTTTTGAAATGAGTCTCTCTCTTTTTTTCTTTCTTTTTCTTTTTTTTTGAAAAAAGCAATTCACTTAGAATGAGATTTTTTGAAATTTTATCCTTTTGAAATGAACAAAAAGTGATCCTTTGAATAACCTCTTTGACCAATCATAATGTTCAATTGTTAACTCGATCTCATTGGCTAGAAAGGATTTGAAATCATTAAAAACATGTAATCAAATTTGCATCTTCATTTTGAAAATTTTTAGATTAAGTCTTCAAAGACAATCAAAGAAATGAAAGGCTTGGGAATCACATATGTTGGGAACAAGCAAGAAAGGGAAAAATCCTAAGTTTGAAGATTTGAAATTTTTTGAGAATTTGTAAATTTGTTCTCTTGAGAGTTATTTTCTGTTGGAAGCAAACAAAGTGAGTGTTTAGAGCTTAAAAAAATATTCAGCTGTCAACACTCAGCCTCAATCTTTGGGCAGGGAAAAAAAACCGCCGCTACCATGGGCCTTTGTTCGACCACCCGTCGGGGCGACAACTCACACGCACGCGAGGCCTATTAGAGGCCCCTCTCGATGTGTATGTGTATGGTTCGCACAGAGCTTCAGGTGCTCTCTCTCTCATTGGAGGAAGGTAGGTCTACCTTTGGTTTTATGGTAGGAATCTGTGCCAAATTTTAGGTATTGCTAGCCTTAAGTGACACGGATTGCGATAGTCACAACGAAAAGGGGCAAGCAGGTATATATATACATGCATCATGCACAATGCTAGCAAACAGAGCAGGAAAGTAAATGCCTACATCCCTAGAGTATGGCCCAAAATATAAGTGCAGGAAAATAAACAAGGGTCGCAATACTCTAGAGATGAGGACAAATGGTATAAAGCATGTTATACCTAATACAAACCATCTAAGGGAGAAAGGGAGAAAGGGAGGAGGGGGATTAAAGAGTACATAACCAAACAGAAAAGGCTAAACCCTAAACCTATTGACTGTGACTGCCGCTCGGTTCATGTTGGCGTGCTCGCATCCTTGCCCCTTTTGCTTGCTCCCAGGAGACCGTGCCTTAGCTCCAAGCATCCTCGCTCTGTGTACGTACATGCAAAGGCAAAGACAAGAAACCAACAGATAAGCAATGGAAGGAAAATGCATAGATAATAGCAAAAGGACGCAAAGCGAACAAGCAAGATAGATATGGCAAGCACAGCATGTAAGCAAGCAAACAAGTAAGAAGGGAAATAAGCAAGATAGCAAACAAAAGGGGGTGTCCGTGAGGGGCAAATGTAGGTTTGGATCGAATGACCATGACTTCATTGTGTTGAAGCATGGATGACACACTAGCAAGCAAGACTCATGCATGAACATGTAAGAAAGCTTGCAAAGATGCACAGAAAGCCAATGGGTGGCAGAAACAAGCATGGCAAGCAAGGATCCCTAGTGCCATCATACTTGACAAACTCAAGCGACTTGAACTTGGGAGGCATAATGATCTGAGGGAAATTGGTCAAGCTGTCCAAATCGACACCTCCTTGAGCACCAGAGCCTTCTATGATACAGGGCCTCCACTTGACTTTTGACCTGACTGTAGCCAGACTCTGAGATATTATCCTTAGGAGGATTCAATGCTTGGTCACCCCCTTGTGGGATCAATGACGGTGTGGCTTGGCCTTGATATGGATCTAGCGGTTGCTGGGCCTTATTTTCAAACTGGGGCACAAAGCCCTTCGGAGTGGGACTAGATGAATCTCAACTCCCTCCTACAACTAGCTGTTGCATCATGCACATCATTTCTACCATTTGTTCTTATAGAAAAGCGATCTAATAAGTGTTTTCCTTGATGGGGGAAGGACCACTAGTAGACATCTCTTTAGCACGAGACCTAGTGATGATAAGATCACGATGTGGCAATAACTTGGACTATTTCCTTTGAACAATCTTTTCTCTTTATAATCCTGGAAAGGAAAAGAATGGGATGGGCAAGAAACGGGGTACATTTGAAAATTTGACAATGTGGAAACACAAAACAAACACGAAGTTAGTTTAGGTTCTTGCTTATTTAAAATGCACCTATCATTTTTGAAAATATTGGCTTGGACCCTTGAGTGGGTTTTTATCATGGTGAGTTAGTGATGCAAAATTAATGCACAAGCTTGGCAAGTAACTAGAAATTGCATATCATGCTTGAAATTGCAGGATAGGCCCTTCTCTTTTGATTACAAAGAAAGCAATGCTTTTACAAAAATTTGGCTTTTTACAATGCCCCCAAAACATGGGCTACATAAAATGGCTCCAATAGTGGGCCTTTTACTGTGCAAGGAAATTCAAATTTACAATGAAGAGGCTTCATTTTGGATGGCTTTGCCTTCTCAAAGAAGATCTCAAACTCTTGGCAATGTCATCCTTGGTGCGGAGTTCCGGCTATTTGCTATAAATTTTATCTATACACATTTACATGATGTAGCCATTAGTGTATGCATGCATGCCCTTGTAGGGTTGGAAACCCCTAAGGATTGGGTATGATCTAATGTGCAAGCAATGGGGTTGCTTTTCCCTAGGGGTTTAATCATAGATGTTGTGTAAACAGGATGGATAGAACGAGGAGTAAAGCACAAGGCAAACTTGCAAACGAAGACTGGACACTTTCCCTTTGACTCATTTTGAAAGCAATCCTAAAAGGGATATCCTACCCTAGGTTTGGATGTTCACTCAACTTTGTCTCTTCCTAGTCCTCACAGATTTTGACTTAGTCTAGGCCAACTATATGAGACACGGCTTAACTGGTAAGTTAGTCCTATTCTTATGGGGGCCTTTGATCATCTAATCCTTCCCTTCATAGAAGTTGTGGGATAGAGTGGATCAAGGGGGGCCTTTTCAACTACTCTTGTCCACCCATGGACCCAGAAGTGCCTACAAGTTGGCGCCCAGTAGCTATCTAAGGCATACACATCCAGCATTTGCCTTTAACACTGAGTCCGGGTTTGACCCAATATGAGGGGTGATGTCATGCATTTTGAAATGAAAAGGGGAAATACTTTCCAAGCACAACAAATATATGAACAGATAAAGGTGTAGCAGAAATTAAATCTTACTACCCTAGGTTTGTACATGTGAAGGAAAGTTGTAAAGCATGCTTAGGAAAGCAGGAAAGCCTCACACATATGAAAATACCTCAAAGCTGATTTTGGAAAACCATTTGAAAACATTTTTTTTGGAAAATAATTTTGATTTTTTGAAAATAGTTTACTAAGGATATAGTAAACACGTTTTTCAAAAAGGAAAGCCCTAGAGGCTAATGCCAATTTCAATGTATTTGAAGGCCAATGTCCAAAGATTAAGATCTTATCAAAAGTTTTGAAGGCTAAACTCTCTATGTGTCCCAAGTGAAGTCGCCAGTCTGTTGATGCCTTGCAGTAGTTCGATCACCCATCACAGCGATGCTCATCGCGTGCTCACAAGAGTTACAGGCTCGAGAGCTCGGGTGCTGTGGAAAAGGGTTGTACCTCTAGTGTGTGACTGGAAAATAAGTCATTTTTAATGGATTTACCAAAGGTAAATGAAGTCGCCACTAATCATTGGGTTTTTTCTAAAGTGTGACTGGTCACCTGACTCTATTTGATTTTATTACTAATCTTGGACTAAGAAAAATGTCATTTTTCCTAATCGGATGTGGACAGATAAAAAATCTTGATTCTTTAATTTGGAAGTCTGGTTATGTGTGGAGAAGATGTTAGGCACCCCAAAACACCTGTCCATAGAAAATCCTTTGTGTTGGTAAAATCTTAATTTAAGGACATTGGTAATTAAAAATCAAGCTATCGGCATTCGTTTTCAGGGCTTTAATCGAATTAGGCTTTAAGGTTAGGTTTTGGAAAACGTGTGGTCCCAATCGATGCTTCCCTAGTGAGTTTGGAATCGTTGCTAAATTTCCACGGCAAAAATCCAGCAGCATTTCACCTTATTTTCGTGGTGGAAATCCGGCAACACTTCACCTCAGGTGCGTCATAGCACACAAAACACTATTCTCACCAAGCTTTCACTATATGAATATAGCAACGGAGATGCCCCATTTTCACAGCAAAAATCCAGTAGAGTTTTATGTTTGGTGCACTATGGCGCAACAATAGGGTTTCATGCTTATGTATACAGCACGTGCTAACATGCTCATGGTAGGATGAGCCAGAGCCCCTCAAAGCATCAAACATATTGATAAGTGTCACATACACAGGGAAACCGATGTCACTTGGTGACAATGATCGAGACAATCATACCGCGATGATTGTGCACACAATATAGCATGAGTATGCACCTAAAGAAATTACCTTGGGCACATACCCGCACTACAAGGTCAAGAGCACGCATGGCTAGAGAGGGTCGCTCATATAGTCATGAGGGTCCATCATGCAAAGTGCACAATCACCCATATACAAGCATATATAGATATACATACATCATGCACAATGCTATCACACGGAACAAGAAAGTAAAATAGACATTGCCATACCCAAGGAACGCGGCCCAAGCAAGGTGCAAGAAAGATAAAGGGTACATGGTGTGGATGCAACGGAAATGTTTGGAGTCGCCACCTAGTTTTTGTAATGGCTTGGGAACCATGTATATAGCATCCTCTCGAGGAAGGACCTTTTCGATCTTACTACCAGAGATATGGGTTTGGAGTTAAGGTACGGTCTTGGGAAGGTGTTAGGCACCCAAAACCACCCAACCCTAACATTGGCTTCCTCTCATTGTGTCTTATGTCCTAACCCCATTAAAGGCATATTCAATATTGTATCTATACTCACATACACACTAGCATTCATCTAATAATCAATATGGCATCAAACATCCCTAATCATACATCTATCATGCTTATCACCACATCACAAACCCTAGCATACATCAAATCATGCATATCAAGTCAACCTAGCATTCATCCAACATACTTCTCATCACACCATATTACATCATTCAAGGCAGCAACATGTGAACATTAAATCAAGGTAGAAACACAAGCGTAAAAGGATCCAAGCAATCATGTGATTAAGCATAACTCATCCAAACAAGCATGTTCAAGTCTATCATTACACATACATCATGCGTGTTCATATGAGTGCATGACTTACCTCACTTAGGAATGGCAACGGATTGGGTTCAGGCTAGGTTTTTCTATACCCAGACCCGACTCGCGGGCCAAGACCTGTGGCCCGAACCCGACTCGTTTACTGAACGGATTTTTTTTCTGGGGCCCAGACCCGCCCCCGCCAGGCCCCGTTAAGCCCTGCCAGATCAAGGCCCATTCTGTTGCCCAATAAAAAAAAAAAGTTTGCCTGATACTGATTTTCTTAGCTACCAAACAGTAGGGGACACTTAAGAAAATCCAGATCTAAACAGATCGGAAACCCTTTTTTATCATTACAAAATTTTCCCACATCAAAAGTAAAAACAAGAATTAACATATAGACCCTACAAAATCAAATCAAACAAGCCGATCCTATTCAACAAAAATAACACTTAAACTAGAAAATACAAATTTGATTCTTTGAACAAAATGAACAATTTTCAGTGCAAAAGCCTGAGTTCACAAAACGATGAGAAAGATGAGAGAGATGTGGCCTTGTGAGGTGGAGGAGGGTCCGGTGAGGTGAGGTCTGTGAAGAGAGGTGCTTGATCTCTTGAGGTGCTTGTCGGCGAGGTCGCTTGAGGGAGAGCGGTGACACTGACAGAGCTTAGGATGGCAGCGAAGGCTTGGATCAGTGGTGAGAGGTTGGGTAGTTAGCCGAAGCTGAGATTGAGAGTGAGTGAGATTGTGATTTGTGAGTAAGAGAGTGAGATTGTGATTTGCGAGTGAGACTAAAGAGAATAGAGATGAGAGAGGCGGGCTGTGTGAGCTGAAATGAAATGAGGATGAGGAATAGAAATTTTAGGGTTTATAAAATTATAAATATATAAGGATATTTTAGTAATTATAAAATTATATATAATCGGGTCGGGTCGAGTCCAGGTTCAGGCCGGATTTTTACAAAAACCCAGACCCGACCCAGACCCGATTCGGGGTTTTTTTTTTTAACCCAAACCCAACCCTATTCCGTATCAGACCGGATAAAACCCAGCCCATTAGGGTCGGGCTAGGCCGGGTACCTACGGGTCAGGCAAAAATTGCCATCCCTAACCTCACTTACCTTACTGCACCTCAGCACCTATGGCATTCATACATGGATGCGTGAATGCATGTTCATGGCATTAAAGTAAAGAAAACACAAGATAAAACCTAATTTCTACATGCAAAAGGCAAACAAAAAATTAAACATGTGAAACAGAAGCTTAAAACCATAAATACATGAAAAAGTATCTAAAACAGAAACATTACATGAGAAAACAAAAACAAAATCAAAAAAATTAGGGTTAGGGTTTCTGGGAAGGATCATATGCATGCATGAAGAAGCCTATGTGTGCATAATCAAGCCTACACATATGGGTTTTAGCTTAGAAACCTTAGCAAAACAGCAAACAGAGCAGAACTTCAAAACACTAAATCTAACATCCTAACATGCTTTAAAACAAAATGACTACATAAATGTAAGCTATATAAATTTATTAAAACATATAACAACAAAGAAACTAAAACAAAAAAAAAGATTCAAGTAAAAAAAGAAAAGAAAAGAGAAAGAAAGTTTAGACTAATACCTCAAACAAAAAGCTCTTCAACCTTGATTTTTGACCATTCCCCTCAGTCAAATCTATTCACAATTAAAAACAAAAGTGATTAGTAATCTTAAACTCAAAGATCAAGGCCAGAAAAGGCTCCAATCAAAAGAAAATTGACTTGAGGATGTTTTGTGAAAAACACCCTCTTTGATTCACTATTTCTAATGAATCTTAGTGTTTTCCCATGGGATTTCTATGTATTTTGAAAATATACCATGTAAGGCTATTTATATTGTTAAAATAGGGGTTTGGAACAACTCTTAGACAATGTGGGATTCGTCCAAGCCACAGCATTAATGCAGAAAACTTGCATTTTTATGTTTCTGGAACCCTTCATGCACACGTAGGTTACGTGCACATGCCAAGGGTTTCCTTGGTGTACTTTTCCAAAAATAGATTTATTTGCCCATTAAATGTTATATTTTTCATTTAAACATTTTTCAAGTCAATTTAACATTTGATTGGGCCCTAAACCAACCTTGGGTCTCAGAATTTCAGTATCAGTAGGGAACAGGGGCCTGAGTCATAAGGGGTACAAAATGCGATGTCCATAGATAGATGCTCCTCTTTTGATTTGTGAGTTTCACTGATGAAATCAAAAGAATTAGGGACAAAACATTTTGTTTCGACGTACGGCTTGGGCCCAACCCACGCACACGACACATATCACGCATACATGGTGCGGGGTGCAACTCCAAAGAGTTACATGGGATTCATATGTTTGAATTCCCACCTTTGTTGCTCAGGAACGAGGAACGACAAGTTCTTTATCCCAGAACTTGTTTTGCCAATTGCAAGCAAAAGGTGAGTGACCCACTATCCTAGAGTCACTAAAAAAGAAAAACAAACAAGGCCAACGGCCGCAACCATAAACCAAGCAAACAAGGGTGCTCTTATGAGCTTAAAAGGATATATATATATATATATATATATATATATATCTATGGTGTCCATCTGGGAATCTTGCCTCAAACATTTTCTGGTGGCATTGCACCTCTGGGTAATACTTGTCTTTTCCATCTCTATCTCTACTTGTTCTGGTGAGGCTCTTACCTCAGGGTGACCTTGGTCTCTATCTCTATCTCTACCTCTTCCATTGTGCCTGCATATTCAATTCCCTCAGGATATGCACATAATTTCTACATTATATGCATGCATATTCAATTCTCTCGGGATATGTGCATAATTTCTATCGTTGTTCCTTTCTGATTTGTATGGGGTTCCATTCCTTCATGTTCAATTCCCATAGGATTTGTGCACGAATTTTGTATTCTAACTTGTTTGACTATTTCTTGGATGAAAGATCCACTAGGGATGCTAAAGAACTCACTGGGAAGTATACTTCTATTGAGAAGTGTTTTGGTGATGATTTTGCCCTACCATGAAGTCTTGATGGTGTATGGCCCACTAAAAGGTAGCTTACTAGGGATTCCTTGATGGTGTGTTGCTCACTGGGGAACTTTCCTTTGCTACGAAATAATTATCTTCTCCTTTCTTTTGACTTACTAGGGATTGATGTTGACTCCACCCTCGAGGGGTTTTACCAAACTCCATTAGGGAAATTTTGTTTTGCAACTCTCGAAGGGAAGCCTTCTATGATACATAAATTTGCTTGGGGACAAGGTTGATGATCTTGACTCATGAAGGAGTTTTCATGATGATTTTTGATCCACTAAGGGATGTTTTCGATGCTTTCAATCCGTTGGGGATGCATTTGATGTTTTCAATCCACTGGGGATGCTTTTGATGTTTTCAATCCACTGGGGATGCTTTTGATTCTTTAGATCCACTGGGGATGCATTTGATGCTTTCGATCCACTGGAGACACTTTTGAGGGTTTCGATCCACTATGGATGGTTTTTAGGGTCTTTATGTTCCTTGCCTACTGAGGGCATTTCTGTCATTTTTTGATGTATTTTTGAATTTTCCTTTGCATTTCCGACCTCCTGGCAACTTTTCTAGGGATATTTGAATTTGTTTTTGTAAACTACACGCAGTTTAGCTGGGAGGCCTAAACTACATGTAGTTTAGCCATTAGGTGTGTTCCCGCCACTTCATCCTTTTTTTTCTCCAGCGGTTACCAACCGTTTTTTTTTTTTTTCCTTTTCTTTTTCATTCTCTTCATCTCCCTCACCTCTTCACATTCTCTAACTCCCTTTATAAAAAACCTCCTACCTCTCTCTCATTCCCTCACAATCTGACCCTCATCTTCTTCTTCAATCTCAACTTCTCTTTCGAACTCTCTCATCTCCTTTAATGGCACCAAAGTCAAAGAAGAGTTTCTACATCCTCACCATCGATGCCTTCCATCTCACCTGTTGGAATGGAGTGATAAGGCTGATGACGGCTCCTCTCTTGACCTACAGATCACAACAACATCTTTTGAAGGGTGCAAGGGCCAGATTGGTGAGTTTTCTCATTTTTCAAGTTCTTCCTTTGATTTCCTATTTTGATCTATTTTTAGACTTGTAAATGCTTCGGTTTTGCTGTGGGATGGGTTTAGATGAAAACATGACACTTTAGGAGGGGTAGGAACATGTTTAGGTTGAGTTTTGATTAAGAGAACTTTGAAAATGACGAAGAATACCCTTCTATGTTTGTTTCTGCATACGCAAGTTTGGGCTTGCATGCGTAGACATGTTCTTACGTGCGCAGCCTGTACTCATGTGTACATAGGCTTGCTTTTGCACGCGTGTATCTATTCTTCAGTTTATGTGCGTGTAGATTCCATCCCGTGTACGCGTGCAGAATTCTGCGTACACAGGATCCTTCAAGCGCATGCACGATGCCAGGAAGAAACTCTAATTTGGGCATTTTAGTTCATTTTTCATTCATTTTTCATCTGTTCGCAATTCTAACATCATCCTTCTCCATTTTTGCATCCAATTGTATGTCCCATGTCATATTTCATCCTATTGTGAATCCAATATGACTTTCCCACCATTCTTTTCACCTAATCATGAGTTTAATTTTGTTTTCTTTTTGCAGGTTTTAGCCCCATATTCTGATAGGGGAAGTACTAGCCGGGTATTGTTGTGGTACAACATCCTTACCGAGGAGACTCAGGGCCATATCCGTGCTACAGGTTTTAAGCCCATCATCCGTCTGATGCCTGAGAGGTATGCCAGTGCTGTCTTGGCATAGACCATAACCGAGAGGTGGTGAGACACTACCCAAACCTTCCATGTTGCTGACCTGGAGATGACTATCACTCCCCCCAACTTCCACTGCATGACTAGGCTACAGTTCAATGGAGTCCCGATAAGTTTAAAAGACGAGTTGGGCACTCAACTGGGTGTAGAGCTACTCGAGAGGAGGTATGCTACTGAGATTATCCGCTATACCGAACTTGAGGCAGACTTCATGCATCGTCCACAGGAGACGACTGAGGAGTGTACCCAGATGGCTAGGGTCTTTTTGTTGTACTTGTTGGGGGCGTACTTGTTCGCCAATGGTGGGCAAACGGTGTCCTTGAGGTGGCTGGCCCTTTTTTGGGACTTTGAAAGGGATCGGACTGCCAACTAGGGGCAGGTATGCTTGGCCTACTTATACTCCTCCTTGGACATAATTAGCTGAGGGACTCTACACCAGCTAGTGGGGCCTTGGAAGCTCCTCGAGGTTAATTTCTTTCCTTTTTCTCTTATAGCTCATGCATTCTCATCATTATGGTCATATATCCACATGCCATCTAGGTTAAGACTATGTACCATATTCTTACTGACTGCATTCGTACCCATATCTTGTAAACTATTACCTTATAAACATGCCATATCTGTCTTGCAAACTATATCATAACATCTTGCAAACTGTCATCTTGTAAATTGTCATATCTGAATCTTGCAAACAGTTCCATAACAACTTGCAAACTGTAATCTTTTCAACGTTGGGCCATGGAGTACGGTCTCATTGTTCGGGGGACTTTGGTGGACTTGAAGACTGTCACCTCGATTCGGGCCCACCTCGATAGGCTCTCTCCTAATGATGTAAGTTAGGAATATATTGTTTTAAAAACGTTTGCATGCTTCTTAGGATTCTCTTCCTAACCCTATGTGTTGTCACAGATTATGTGGTGTCCTTGGGCTGGTGCTGATCCTATGGCAGACCCAAACTTGGAGGCAGCTGCTATCATTGCTTCTAGGCTCTCTCAACTCCTTGAGGGTGGTAGGTTGAGGGTGATCTATTTGGCAAAGGGGGTGTGCTGCCAGCTGGCTGATGAGGACACACCTCAGGTTCCTATGGATCCTCTAGTGTTCATGCTTGCCCCTCACTCTATGACAAATACAGAGTACGACTTGTGGGGGCCAGGCATCCCCTTCACTAATCGAGTCATAGATGAGCTAGACTATGAGGAGTTTAGTGGGACTCGCCTTATGCCCTCCCTCATTGCTGCAGTATGTGTTCTTGCTTTTCTCATTTTTTTCTTTAATTAGTCATCATCTACATTCTTGTACATTAGTAACATTCAAACAAAACACTTGTGTCAGGCTGGCCCTGCTACTGTGCTCACATTAACCCTCCTCGTTTGCCCTAGTCGGTCTATGCCTATGGCCTTGATGGCTTTGCTAGAGAGTGTCCTGTTGGCCATAATACAAATGTCATGGGCTACCCTTTTCCTTATGGCACACGGGTGGTAAGTTCTCTTTCCTTTCATGCACCTCTCAACCTTTTCCTTCAAAATTTAGCCCACTGTTCAGGAGCATGAGGAACTCGTTTGGCTTACAGGAAACCTCAAGCTGAAGTTGATTAAGTATTCCCAGCAACTGTACAGTGGCGAGGATGTCGATGATGATGATGATGATGGTGGTGGTGGTGGTGGTGGTGGTGGTGATGATGACAGTGATGGTGGTGGAGGTTTAAAGTCAACTCCAAGCTATCAACAAAGGAAGAGGTGCTTCTGGTGACCCTATAGATAGACAAACACAAACACAGACACAACATAGCATAGCATACTTTCTCTTTTTGTAGCTTTTATTATTTTTCTCTTTTTTAGCATACATGCCTGCACTTTGGATTTAATATGAGACATTGGGTTGTATTTTAAGAACAATTTTTACATTTATGCTTTATTTGGGTTGTAAGTTCTCCTATTCTTGGTCTTTGTTATTCGGAAATTTTGTGCTTGAACTGTGCCTTGAGTAGTCTTCTAGGCTGTAAAACTTATAAGAGTAGCTTTTAGGAGAAAACATACTCAAAACAGGAGAAAACTTGATTATGCCTGCCTTCCTTCGTCTCTTCTAGTTCCAAAGAGGCTCTCACTCCTTTTGGTTTCCCTCGCATCTTTCCTATACCATCAAGTCAAAGTGGGTGAATCTTTATCTCAATCCCTAATTTTTGCCTAGGTCTTCGACCTAGTGGGATTCCTCTAACTTTTGCATGGATCGTCTTTCGGTTTTCAACCCATCGAGGCTCCTTGTATCGTCTTTTTTTTTCTCTCTCTCTCTTTCTTTTCCTTTCACTCACGCCCTCTCTCCTTCTCTCTTTCCTTTTCCAGATATGGCCAGTCGAGAGCTTCCAATTGCTTCATCCAACATTAGGATATAAGAAATGACTTGGTAGCTGCCATGAAGTGGGTTCACATAGCTAAGGAAGCTTAAAAAGAGTCCAATCAAAAGAAAGAAAGACTGATCGACCATCTTGATATGCCCCAAATTTTACTTTTCTACACTTAATGATTCTCATATCTCTTCCTATGAATTTAATAAAATATTGGAATGTCCTAAATCCCCTACAAAAACAATTTATCATCTTTTAATTTGAGAAATGAGAGAAGCACCCATTTATTATCTTTGCTTATTGTCATCATTTTTCTTTTTTCCTCTTCTTTTTCTTTTCTTTTTTCCATGCCACGTAATATTTTCCCATAATGTCCCTTAAGGAATTTTTCCCATGCCCATGGTCTTTGCCCCTATCTTTAGCCTAGATCACCATTTCGGCTTTTCAAACTAGCGGGGTCCTTTTGCAATAATTTTTGCCTAGGCTGCCCTTTCGATTTTCAACCTAGAAGGCTTTTTTCTTTTTTCTTTTACTTTTTTTAAATGTTGTATCTCCAGAGTCTATTAATGTTGATTGGGTGAAGCATCTCTTCCCCATCCAAATCTGTAATTCTTGTAGCACCTCCTAACCAAGGTTTTGAAATCCGAACCGTTCAATGAACCGTAAAAGGGTGAGGTTCAAGGTTTTTAAGGTTGGATCGAGGTCGAACCGAGGTCGAACCGTGATGACGTTATAACTAATTTAATAATTATTTAAAATATAAATAAATATATTAAATTAGTAAAAATTGAAAAATTACATTAAAAAATCCAAATAAATATAGAGATCTAATAAAAATTTCACATTAAATTAATTTATGAAACCCAATAAAAAATTTAATAGACATTTTCCCTTGAAATTATTATTTTTTTATAAAAAAAAAGCAGTAACTTGAATGGTGGGGGACATTAGCATATATAATGTTATATATTTTTTTTGTTGTAGATGTATATAATATTGTGTGTATTTGTTTAATCTTATAGTTTAAATCTTACATTTATCGGACAATCTTATAATGTAAAGCAATAAATAAATTTAATAAATTAATGTATGAATTGGTGGATTTGTACTTTGTAGATTTAAGAATTAGACTAATAACTAAATAAATAAATTAGCTAAGAGACAAGTCAACAACACGTAGGAGGTGAGGAGGTCCAGAACTTATTTTTCAATCTCGTTTGGCGTGCAAGCTTTAAGTAAAAAAAAAATCCCAAAAATTCACAACCACAAGTCCACTGTCTGGTACCCAGAGCTTTCAAATCTCACTTTTATCTCTTCTCTTGTTAACATCCTCTTCTCAAATCCTTCTTTTCTCTCTTGAAATACCCAAAGTTACAGTTTTTGCCAGCCGCGGTAGCCTGTCAGCTTTTGCCAATCAATGGTAGCCATCAACAGCCAGCAAAGAGTCTACTCGCAGCAAAACGACTGGGTCCTTTCTTTTAATCCTTGTTCTCGGCGTCCTCTTTCATCTTCTTCTCTTTCTTTTTTTCTTTTTTTTTTTTTTTTGAAAGAGCTTACGCTTGAACCGTGAGACCCGTTCACAGTTCTCAAACCCGGCCAGTTCGACCGAGGTTCGCACGGTCCACTGGATTTTTTGCGTAGAACGGGTTTTGGAAGTTAAAGAACCGTCTCAAAGAACGGTTCCCGGTTAATCCGGTCGGACCGTACGGTCCAGTCCAGGTTTCAAAACCATGCTCCTAACATGATTTTCTTGTTAATAAAAGGCCTAGACCATCTTGGCTTCATCTTTCCTCTAGGATCAAAAAGTTTCATCTCTAAGCACTTTTAGGACCAAGTCCCCTTCTTTCAAGTTTCTAGGTCTTACCTTTTTGTGAAATGCTCTAGCAATCCTCTTTTGGTATCCTTGTGCATGGTATTGTGCCCTAGCTCTCTTCTTATCTTTCAAAGCCAATTGCTTATATCTTTGTTTCACCCAACCTTCTTCTAGGATCTTGGTTTCTGCTAGTACTCTCAAAGATTGTATCTCTCCACTTCAATGGGAAGCACTGCTTCACTACCATAGACCAAAGAGTAAGGGGGTGCCCAGTTGATGCATGGATAGAAGTTTTGTAACCCCATAAGGCAAATGGGAGCTTCTTGGCCCAATCCTTTTATGTCACTACCATCTTGGATAGGATGTTCTTGATGTTCTTATTAGCTACTTCTATGGCCCCATTGGTCTGTGGTTGATATGGTGAAGACATATAATGCTCAATGTTGTACAGTTCCATGATCATTCTAACCTCTCCCTCAAAGTGGGAACCATTATTAGAGGTAATCTCTTGAGGTACTCCATACTGACAAATGATGTTATTCTCTATGAATCAAGCCACATGCTTGGCTTTTAAGACGGAGTAAGAGGCTGTTTCCACCCACTTGGTGAAGTCCTCAATTGCCACTAGGATGTATTTATGTCCATTCGTGGCCTTAGGGGCTATTCTTCCAATCACATCTATGCCCTAGACTGAGAAAGGCCATGGAGAGGTCATGCTGTATAGCTCACTAGGTGGCATGTGATTCAAATTCGCATGTGTTTGGCAATCGTGGCAACTTTTCACAAAGTCTACACAATCGGTCTCCATCGTGTTCCAATAGTACCCTATCCTCAAGATCTTCTTGGCTAACATTTTCCCATTCATGTGAGGACCATAAACCCCTTGATGGATTTCTTCCATGACCTTCTCGGCTTTTTTTTTTTTCTTTAGACAATGAAGATGTAGACCATCATAGGATCTCCTATAGAGTTGACCTCCACATAAGATTTATTGCATCGCCATCATCCTAATCGAAAGACACTTTCTCTTGTCAGCACCATCCGGATATATCCCCAACTCTAAGAATTTCATGATGTCATAACACCAAGGAATCCCTTCCTCTTCTATAACCAATACTGAAGCTTCGGCCTTCTCTTTGAGTACCATCCCATAATTTTATTCAATCTCTAAGGGTTGTACCCATACTCCTTCGAGTGTTTCAAGCATGGAAGCTAAAATAACTAAGGCATCTGCAAACTAATTCTAAGCTCTAGGCATGACCGTATATTCAATCTTGTTAAAGGTTTTGGTCAAATCCTCTAAATATTGTTGATAGGGCTTTAAGTGCTCTTCCTTCACTTTCCACAACCTTTTTGCTTGAGCTATAACCAAAGTCGAATCTCCAAAGACCTCAGCCTCTTTCACCCCCAATTCTTAGAGTGCTTCCATTCCGGTGATACAAGCCTTATATTCTATCATGTTATTAGTTGCCTCGAAGTTCAACTTAACTGCCAAGGGTATGTGAGATCCTTCAAGAGTGATCAAGAGTATTCCAATCCCATTTCCATATTGGTTCATGTCTCCATCGAAATACATCTTCCATGCCCCTAGCTCAATATCTAAAATATCTTCATCCTGAAATCTTCTCTACCATCGTCTCCTTCCACGAGGTTCTCGACACAAAAATCTAATACGAGATTCCCTTTGATAGTTTTCCTTGCCACATACTTCAAATCGAATTTTGCTAATAGGATTAACCACCTCGATAGTCTTCCACTCAAAGCGGGTTTCTCAAAAAAGTATTTTAATGGATCCATTCTGGCTACTACCCATATCTAGAAAGGTAGGATAATGTATCTCAACTTCTATACAGCCCATACAAGAGCAAAGCATGATTTTTCTATGGGTGTGTATCTAGTTTCATAATCATGGTACCTTTTTCTCAAATAGTATATGGCTCTTTCATTCTTATCATTTTCTTCTTGTGCAAGCATACTCCCAACCTCATCTTCTATGATAGAGAGATAGAGGAGTAATGATTTTCCGTGCATCGGGGGTACCAAGATAGGTGGGTGGAGGAGATATTCCTTAATGAGCTCAAAAGCTTTCTGACATTCATCATTCCATTCATCAAGTTCGTTCTTCCTTAGGAGCTCGAAGATGGGCTCACAAGTGGAAGTGAGTTTGGCAATGAATCGGCTGATGTATTGTAATCAGCCCAAGAATCCCCTTATCTCTTTCTCGCTCTTGGATAGAAGCATTTCTAATATGGCTTTGATTTTTGATGGGTCAATTTCTATCACTCTATCACTCACCAAGAAGCCCAAAAACTTCCCCCCGGTTACCCCAAAGGTCCATTTTTGCGGGTTCAATCTCAGTTTATACTCCTTGATTCTCTCTAAGAGCTTCCTCAAGTTAATGATGTGACTCTCTCTCTCCTTAGATTTCACAATCATATCATTAACATATACTTCTACCTCATTGTGCTTCATATCATGTAACAAGGCTGTGGCCATTCTTTGATAAGTTGCACCCGCATTCTTGAGCCCAAATGGCATCACGATGTAACAATAAATTCTTCATTTGGTGGTGAAGGTAGTCTTGGTCATATCCCTAAGATCCATCTTGATTTGGTTATATACCGAGAAACCATCCATGAAAGACATCAATGCACTACCAGTGGTGTTATCTGCTAAAACATCTATGTGTGGAAGAGGGAAATCATCCTTAGGACAAGCCTTGTTCAAATCCCTAAAATCCACGCACATTCCTACTATCCATTTAGCTTGGTGTATGGGTTTGATGAACCCTACCTTTAATTGCTTGGTGACCTCTTCTTTGATCTTTAGAAGCCATTCGATTCTCATACGTCTCAATTTCTTCTTGACGGGTACCATGTGAGCATGAGTATCAATGTGGTGTTGAGCTATCTTGGGATCAATACTAGGCATATCTTCATAGGACTATGCAAACACTTCTTGAAATTTTGTGAGCAACTCTTTGAGATCTTTTCTTTCTTTTTCATTTAGGGTTGAGCCAATTTTAATTAAGTGTGGATTCTCATCATTGACCAAATTAAGAGTTTCAAAAGTTGGTTCCATAGGTTCAATTTTCTTTTCCAATTGTTTATTAATTTAATTTTCAAATTCATTAGAATCATTTAAGTGCAGAATTTCAATATTAGGGGACACATCAAAATAAGTCAAATCAAAATTCATCTTATTAAAAATGTTGAAAAGTACATTGGGACTTGCATTACAAACTTTCTTTCCCACATTTTTAGAAAACCCAACCCAAGTCCATTTATTAAGTTGCCCCACAGTAGGCACAATAAAGGTAGAAGGATCACTTGGCTCCTCGTTGGTGATGGCGAACATGTCACCCTCCATCTTCAGCATAGTTTCCATTGCTTCAACATCCATGTAGTCCATCCAGTTGACTTCCTCTTGAACTTCCTTGATCACCATTGTAGGCTTCTCCTTGAAGGTGAGCTTCTCGTTAAAGAATATCTCCCAACCGAGGGATACACTTTTCCATCCTTTCCTACACAAAATTCGGGAAAGCCATAAAAAGGAAAGTCTCCCCATTCTTTCACAAAGTTTCCATTAAGGGTACCAAGGTTCTTCTTGATTATGTCACAGCCATCAAAGAATCCTAAACCTTCCTTGGTCAGTTGAGTCTTGAAATTGGGTAATTCAGCCACCCCTTTTCCTTTTTTTCCCAAGACCCATACCAGGCATATACCTCGTGTTCTTTATCATTACAATCACCTCATGGCTACAATATGGGACCAAATCTGTATTATACCTTTCATTCTTCAATCCATAGTCAGCCATGTTCACAAACTCAAAGCCACTCATTTGGAACTCACTTTCTCCTTCCTGAAGTCCACAAACCAGTGCTAGTATCTCACCACCACCGAGCACTACAGCAATCCCTCCTATCCATGGGATCTTCATCTTTTGGTGTAGAGAAAAGGAAATAGCCCCAATAGGATGAAGCCATGCCCTTCCTAAAAGAAGGTTGTAGTTAGGAGTGATGTCCATGACATGGAATTCCACAATTGTCTATTACGCCAATCTTGCAAGTAGCTTTGAAAGTACCCATAACTTTCCTTGAAGTATTGTCATATACCCTAATAGTTAAAGGAGAGGGTATGATAGTCTCCACATCCAAGCCAATGGTAAGGGTGGTCCTAAAAGGGCAAACGTTCAATGCGGATCCATTGTCAATCAACACCATAGGAACCTTGGCGCCTATGCATTCAATGGTGATTTGCAAAGGTCTAGTATGAGTGGCTCTTTCGGGAGGAAGTTCCTCATCAAAAAAGGCAAGAAAAGGATGAGATGGGGCCTCAACTCCTATGAGAGATAGTACCTCTTATGGTGTAGTTTCTATAGGCTCCTCATTTCCATTCAAAGCATCCAAGAGAGCACTACAATGCTTGTGAAAAGCCATAAGCAAGCCCCATACTGATACATGAGCTTGAATTTTCTTCAATTGAGTCAAAACTCGATCTTTTTCCTCTTTCTCTTCTTTCTCTTTAGGTTTTGTGGGCTTGGACCCTTCTCCCATGTCCCTACCAGGATGATCCTTCTCTAAAAAGGATGGTTTGTAGTGTTTCCCACTCCTAGTAATGTTGGCTATATTGTCCTCCATGACTCTTTTCTTTAGTTTAGTCATTCCTTTGAGAAGCATCCCCCATACAGCCACTACATTCTTTAAAATCCCATCTTCCTCATCCCATATTCCTTGGACTTCCATGACATTAACCTCCATGGTTTATATCAACTTTGAACAATCCCATTTGATCTCATCTATTCGCACCCAATTCTAATACGGAGGAGGAGCTCTATGATAATCAGACAATGGGTTCTTCCTAATCCTAGGCTTAGTGATGATATTGGGATTTGGGAGGGTTCCATTGTCTACGAGATCTTGTATTTCGTGTTTGAGGTGGAAGCAAATGTCAGTTTTATGGCCGGATTTCTGGTGGTAGTGACAATACTCATTGAGGTTCTAAGTAGGAGGCACAGGATTAGGCATAGGTGGAGGTTCTAGAGATTTGATGAATCCTTTGGAAGTCAAATTTTCATATGCTTCAGGAAGGGTCATTCCTAGGTCGATAAATTCTCGGCGGGCTTTCTTTGTGAAGCTTGGGTAAGCTAAGGTTTGTTGAGGTATGATGGCACTTACATTCACAGGATTGGGTGCCTTAGAGGTAGTTGCTCCTCCTTCATATATGTCCTCTTGATTGAAAGTTTAATCTCACCCTTCTCCAATTGTCCATTGTTGATAGCATCCTCTATCCTAGTTCCACAATCACACAATTCCCCAAAAGAACTAATAGGCAATGACAAAAACCTACTATTATATGCTAGCAGCAAATTCTTGATAATTATATGGATTTGATCTTTCTCATTTGGCCTATTAACCATCCTAGATGCCTTTCCCTTCCACCTTGTCATGTATTCAAAAAATGTTTTTGCCACTCCTTGCTTAGTGGTCTCCAAATCCTTTAGGGTCACATCAATCATGGTTTTGAAGATGAATTGATCTACAAACAACTCCACTAGCTCATTCCACACCTTAGTCTTGCTAGGATCCAAACTATAGTCCGATAGCGAGAGGAAATGCATGCAAAGTTTGCTTCTCATCCAACCCTTTCATTTCAGCAATGCTTAGGTACCTCCTAACGTATTGCTTTGGGTCCCCAATTCCATCAAACTTTTCCACATTAGAAATTTTGAACTTTGGAGGCAGTGCAATGGGAGTTTTGGAGCTTATGCCCCCCATGTTATGGAGACAATCATCCATCCCTTGGGCCTTGCGAAAGGCTAGTTGCATTTTCTCCATCTTCTCTCTCATGGCTATGGTTTTTTCCATGAGTATTTCAAATTTCTTGTTCCTTTCATAATCAGCTTTGTCCCTTTCATCCCAATCTTCCACTTCTTCATCATCGAGAACCTCTACACGTGGGGTCTTTTTCAACTTGGCTTCTTCCAGCTTGGTGAGGCAACTTCCCATCTTTTTGAGAACATCACTTTGTTCTTCCATTGCCTTGAATATCTTTTGTGCGACCTCATTGCTAATTGGAGTGGCCATTGTCGCTTAAGATGATTCCCCTACCTAGAACACTTCCTCTCGATGCGTGTCCTCAATCTTGACCAAACACCTTTCGTGCTTTTCTTGAATCCAAATTGGAGTGGGGACATGTTTTCTTGGCCTTGGTGGTGTAATGCTACCTGAAAAGAAGTCCCATTTTCATTAAGTCCATGTCCCAATTAAAAGGTTCCTTTTAGATTTTTAGATGTTCTTAGAAAGTCTTTAAGTTTATTTTAATGAAGGACCAATTACAAAGTCACTCCCTTTCCTTTCATAAACTTTGCCCCTTGTTTGATTGGGTTTTGGTCCATTACAACAATGCTCTCTTCTTACTCTCATGGGCTTTCATTAGAATGTACTTAGAGATTTTCAACCCTTTTTCTTAAATAATGGGTTACAATATATTCATCACCTTTGGGCCCTTCTCTTTCATTTCATTGTCATCATTTTTTTAAGTAGCCCTTTAGCTAGAATATATTGTAGCCTTCCTCTCAAGGTCCATTAATTCTCATCATTTTGGGCCTAGGCATACAACAAAGAGGCCCAAGATTAGGGAAATTCATATTGACCTTGTAGGATTTTGTATGCTAAGTCCATATCATACTTGTTATCTTAGGCCCAAGGCCCTCTTTTTCAAAAGGGCTTTTTGATTTGGGCTTATGATAGCAATTAGACTATGGTCTAATGAACCTTTCAAGTTAATATATACCTTTGGATTTAGGGGTAAGCCTCTTATATGTAAGAACTTCTTTTCTTTTGTCCCAATTGTCCTAGGGTATGCCATAACTTTAGGGTCATCGTTCCATTTTTATATCTTTTATTTGTCCTTTAAAATTAGGTGATCACAAGATATATGGTTGAACAAACAAGAGATATATAAAGGGGTATCCTCTTTTGATTGGATCTAGGATCTTTCTAAGTGTGGGTAAGCTTTTTAAGGCTAAAAGGATAGATAAGTATGTCACTCACAACTAGGTGGGCCATGATTCCAAGCGATGGCCTAAATGGACCTTTGTGGATTGGTGGCAAACCTCTAACGTACTCAAAGCCCATCATAGGCAATGACACCGATTGTGAGTTAGTGGGATGAACTTCGAAAGACTTTGACCCGAATGGAGCCTTCCATCTTCCAGTCATCACCAACCAAGGCAAAGGGACAAACAAACCTAGTGAGTGTGTGTGCAAACAAGTATTGAATAAGCCTTTATTAAGGTTAAGACATAGGACACATAGGAATTAAACTCACAATCCCCAATGGAGTCACCACTATTGACACAACAAAATTTTTAAGAGTCGCCACCTAGTTTTTGTAATGGTCTAGGAACCATTTATATAGCGTCCTCTCGAGGAAGGACCTTTTCGATCTTACTACCAGAAATATGGTTCGGAGTTATGGTATGGTCTTGGGAAGGTGTTAGGCACCCAAAACCGCCCGACATTAAGGTTGGCTTCCATTCATTATGTATTATGTCTTAACCCTATTAAAGGCATATTCAGTATTGTATCTATACTCACACACACACACTAGCATTCATCTAACAATCAACATGGCATCAAACATCCCTAACCATACATCTATCATGCTTATCACCACATCATAAACCCTAGCATACATCTAATAAAGCAAACTAAGTCCACCTAGCAATCATCTAGCTTACTTCTCATCACACCATATTAAATCATTCAAGGCAACAACATGTGAACATTAAATCAAGGCAGAAACACAAGTGTAAAAGGATCCAAGAAAACATGTGATTAAGCATAACTCATCCAAACAAGCATGTTCAAGTCTATCATTAAACATACATCATGCGTGTTCATATGAATGCGTGTTCATGGCATTAAAGCAAAGAAAACACAAGATAAACCCTAATTCCAACAAGTGAAAGGCAAACAAACAATTAAACATGTGAAATAGAAGCTTAAAACCGTAAATATATGAAAAAGGACCTAAAACAAAAACATTACATGTGAAAACAGAAACAAAATCAGAAAAATTAGGGTTAAGGTTTCTGGGTAGGATCATGGTGGGCATAATCAAGTTATGCGCACGTGGGTTTCAACCCAAAAACCCTAGCAACATAGCAAAGAGAGCAGAACTTCAAAACACTAAATCTAACATCCTAACATGCTTTAAAACAAAACGACTACATAAACCTAAGCAATATGAACATATTAAAACATATAAGAACAAAGAAACTAAAACAAACAGAAAGATTCAAGTATAAAAAGAAAAGAAAAGAGAAAGAAAGTTTAGACTAATACCTCAAACAAAAAGTTCTTCAAGCTTGATTTTTTACCGTTTTCCTTCAAATTTATTCACAATTAAAAACAAAAGTGATTAGTAATCTTAAACTCAAAGATCAAGGTCAAAAAAGGCCACAATCAAAAGAAAATTGACTTGAGGATGTTTTGTGTAAAACTGTTAGGATTAGTGCCCTTAAATCCTATTGTATGATGCTATGTATGATATTATGTATGACTTAATGTTGTGATTAATAAAGTTGTTTTATTATTATCTAAAATAATGGTAACATGAATATTTGGACATTATCATATAGTCCATGAGATGTATAGTATGTGATTTATGTGATTTAGTCACAGAAGATATAAGTCACAAGTTCTTTGTAAACTCAGAATTTTAGTTCGTAGTCAGTGATGAAATTGGGCATTTCATCTGCGAAGACTATAACATGTCAACTAAGATGATTTATCTTGATCATGAAAGTGGAGACTTCTAGTTGATATGTTGATATGTTTTAAGAGTTAAGATATATTGAACTGGACCGTTGTGAGGTTTATTATTCTCCTAACGACTATTCAATGAATAATAAATCTCACGACTTCTATTTACATGAACTCTTAATCCTGAGAGAATAATGGACTTGATCATAAAGTTTAGGTTGCTTTGATATATCCTAAGTGAGATCTAAAGTCACGATCAAAACTTCAGTATCTTGGGCAGCCACATTTAGTGTTAATGGAACATATATTCTCAAGATGGAATTCATAATTTTTTAACGGAGATATAAAATATTCCCTTAAGATAAGTTTAATGGGTTTGATTATTCAAAATGTTAGACCTAATTACTTTAGTAAGGAGTTACTAAAGTATATATTTATGAAATTGGATTTCATAAATATATGATAAATAACTTTAAGGATTAAACCAGGTACTCAAGGATTAAGATGTAGTAATCTTCAAAGTGGCAGCCTACATTCATGACTTTGTATTACTATGAATATTTTATGAAGGGGTTGCATGTACAATAAAGTTTTGGGATATAATTTATTAATAAGGCCTAGAGTGCAATTATATTTATATAGTGGTATTAAATATAATTAATGGTAACTTTAGACTTGTTAAGAGTTGACAGGAAAGCCCATGGCCCATTAGAGCTAGTGTCTTATTTGTTCCCTTTTGGTCCCACTCCAAGCCACATACTAAAGCCCAATTGGAATGGCCTAAGAGGCTAGCCCAATTAGATAATCAGTTATAAGGAGAGAAACATACAGAATTTTGTAAATGAATGCAATGGTTTGTATGTGAGTGTTGGACACTCTCTTAAACTCCCTTGAACATATTCATATAAACTGATTGAGAGACCACACTTCTTGGACACAAGTGGAATTGGAGTAAAGATTAGAAGTGTTCCTGAGTACTTCTAATCTTTGGTTTTGAATTTCACCACACCAAGGTACACTCTCTTGTTCTTATATTCTGAAATTTACATAGTACATGTTATCAATTGCGAATGAAGTAGATCCATTAATTTTCCGTTGCGTATCTTTTGTATGAGATACAAACATGTATTTTTCCAACAAAAACTCCCCTAGAATTTCCCCTGGGATTTCTATGTGTTTTGAAAATATACCATGTAAGGCTATTTATATTGTGAAAATAGGGGTTTGGAACAATTCCCAAACAATGTGGGATTCGTTCCAAACCTCACCATTAATGCAAAAAACTTGTCTTTTTTATGTTTCTGGAACCCTTCATGCACACGTAAGATCAGGCCTGCATGCACAGGTTAATTCCTACGTGCGCATGTTGAGGGTTTCCTTGGTTTTCTTTTCCAAAAATAGATTTAATTGCTCATTAAAAGTTATATTTTTCATTTTAACATTTTTCAAGTCAATTTAACATCTGCTTGGGCCTTAAACCAATCCTAGGTCTTAGAATTTCAACATCATAGGGGAATAGGGGCTTGAGTCATAAGGGTTACAAAATGAGGTGTCTACACATCGAGTGGGGAACCCTAATACTATGCTCTAGAGAAGAGGCTAAGATAGAGGGAGAAAGATGTAACCACTCGGGGAGGCTAGGCCTCCTAATCTACTGAACATTACCCTATTTGGGCTTGCATCTTCTTGCTTACATCCTTGCCCTTGTTGCTTGTGCCTAGGAGGTCATGCCCTCGCTCCAAGCATCCGAGCTCCATGCATGTACATGCAAAAAATGAAGAAAGCAGCCAGCAGACGAGCAAAGGAGATAATAAAAAGGCATAGAGAGCATGCAAAGAGACACTAGCAAAGAGAGCCAAACAGGGACAAACAAACATGCTATCAAACAAAGGGGGTGTCCTAGGAGGACAAATGTAGGTTTGGATCGAGTTTCCATAGTTCCATGAGATTGGAGTATGGACGACACACGTGCCATGAAGCAAAATTCCTAATTGGGATTCGGGGTCTCATGTATCAAAGACGGGTGTGAACCCACTCGAGATAGTAGGGATTAGTCTTGATGACACTAGCAAGCAAGGACTCATGCATGAACATGTAGGCAAACATGCAAAAATGCAAAGAAGCAAAGAAAGCCAAACGGGCGGCACAAAGCAAGCAAGGCAATCATAAGATCGTACGGAGTAGAGAAAGGTGAGTACCAAGCACACAAACATCACAGAGATGTGTCTCATAAGCGATCATATCCAAACATGCCACAAGAGGAATGAATGAAACCACACAAGCAAGTGGCCCCAATGACCAACAAGCACAAGCCCACGGAGAGCACAAAGCATGGCAAAGCCTAGATCTAGAAAGGCAAACACGGACATAAAGCATAGAAGCAAGCAAGCATACACATGCATAAAGGAAATGATCCAAACCCTTTGATATAGGCCTAGGTGTATGGATGTAGGCCTAGACCACAAGATCTAGATCTACACCCTACCTAAAGGGACAAAACACAGAAAAAGGTACATCAAGAGACAAAAAGCTATAAAAGCATATGGCATAGCAACCAACATGTAGATCTAGACACATGAACACGGCACGGAGCACACAAAGATATAGATCTAAGAATAAGCATGGCAAAGAGCACATAAACATGTAGATTTGAGCATAAGCATGGCAAAAAGCACCTAGGCACATGGATCTAAGCACAAACACAATATTTAAACATATCCTAGCCCAAGAAGGCTAGGCCAATATCATCAAAGCAATAAAACATGATAGAAAGCAAGGAGACATGCTAGGAAAGCTACAAAACATACTAGGAAGCAAGATAAAGCAAGGATATGTTATGGAAAGCAATAAAGCAAAGGTTGCAAATTGTAGCTAAAAAGTTACATCTACACCCTTAGAACCTCAAATCCAAGATCCTAAGACCAAGGACAGGAAAAAGAGTGCAAGAACACTACCTTTAGACTATTAAGAAAAGAGAGAAATCAAAGGTTTTTGGATATGTTTGGGAGATAATTTAGAGAGGAAAAGAGAGAGAATCTACCCAGAAAAGTGCTCCAAAATGCCCAAAATCTTTTTTTTTTCTTTTGAAATCTGGGCGTCTAGGGGTATTTATAGGCCTTTTGTGACTCTTCAACTTCTAAGTGGCTGCCGGTTGGGGCCTACAGCCCTTTAATGGCCGCCGGGTCCAATGTTGACATCAACAATCCTGGCTCCTTCTCTGGTTCGGCTTCAGATGCATATTTGAAGGCCTTCCCAAACTCTAATTGAGCTAATCTTAGTGTCCTTAGAAAGATATGGATGTCTAGTTTCCAGAACACTAAAGAAAATGAAATGTTGATGGTCGAATCAAAAGTTATGGCCTTGGGAAGGGAGTTGACGCACTTTGCACAGTTTTCATAATATCTCAACCGTTTTAACTCCAATTTCAACCCATGAATAGTCGTTGGAAAATGTATTCAATGATTTTCGTAACGCTGGTCTCAACCTATTCTGACTATTAGATCAAAATTAGGGTTTTTGGGGCTTTTAGGGGTCAATCTCGGGTCAAACTTGGTCAAAGTTGACGAAAATCATCGAGTAGCTCAGGTTTGATGTAAAAACATGAAAAATGTTGTTTTGGGATGATTTTGACCAGCTTTAACTTTTGGTCAACCCAAGAATGTTTTGGGATGATTTTGGTCAATTTGACCTGAAACGGCAATTTGAGTGCTCTAATGCCCGAACGGGTTGCACCACGTTAATCTAGATATTTCTACAGCGCCATGGAAGAAAGTTAATATTTTTGAAATTTTTGGGGTCTGGCATGCAAATCAAAGGCAGACAAAATACAGTATCTACATCAAGTTTTACACATTACTCAATTTTGTTCAAATTGAGTTTAAAAAACATGGGCATTTTACTAAATAGTTTCGAAACATGGGTATTTTGCAACATAATTTGTAAATTAAGGGAAAATGCTCATTTCCCCATTATTGATGTGTTTTCATGTTTCTCAAATTTCTAGTTTTTTATTTTTTAATAATCAACACTTTCCTTTTTTCTTTTTCTTTTTTCTTTAAATATATTGGAGGCCTATTAAGCTTATAGGCTATACCCGCTATACAATGAAAGTAATTCTCTTGTAGGGTAGGCACGGATTCAATCATGAATCTCTTATATGCAAGATTTTATTAGCTAAATATCCTGAATTAGATTACACCCACAATAATTCTTCACTTTGTGATCCTTTATTTCTTATCCAAAAATGTATTTATATTAATAAATCATTTATTCGTGCATCCGTTGGAAAAGAAATTTTCTAGAATGTAGCTTGGAAAATCGAATTTGGTTTTTTTTTTTTTTTTTTATTATACAAGATAGAGATTCTACTCTAGCCTAATCTAATCGAATTTGGTTATTAAATGCTGGGAAACGTAAATGCCTTAAGTAGCTATTCCTCTTTAAAATGGATATAATAACTATTCCTTAGTGCATATAATAGGTTTTAAAATTAATATATTTCCCAAAATATAAAATTTCCTTATACATCATCATTTACAAGCTTTCTTTATGTAACAACCAAACTTATGAATAGTAATAGTTATTCCATTACAATGTTTTCTATTCCCAATAATAAAGATTACTATTCCTAATGTAATCTACATTCATTGAATTAAACATACCCTAACTGATATGATCTCATTTCCCCCATTTTTCAAACTGACGGCAAAAACTTTAAAAAAATACTTAAACCATTTCCCAATTTGTATGTCTATCCTTGCACATTGACCACGCTGATCTCCATATGGCTCTAGTTTTATGTATAATCATTCAACTAAAAGGGTATGTTTGGTACTATATAATAGCTCCTATAATGGAATAGTTATTCATATGTAATAGTAATTCGATCATTTGGTTGTATCTTTATTACATGAATTAGTTATTACAAATGAATAAGTATTCTTTAAATTGAGGAATAGTTATTCCTCTTTAAAATGGATGTAATAGCTATTCCTTAGTGAATATAATAGGTCTTAAAATTATTATATTTCCTAAAATATAAATATTTCTTATTCATCATTTTTTTTTTTTTACTAATTTTCTATATCTAACAACCAAACTTATGGATAGTAATAATTATTCTATTACAATATCTTTTATTTCCAGTAATAAATATGACTACTCTTAATGTAGTATTCATTCAGTATACCAAATGTATCCTAAAAATTTGGATCATATCTTAATGTGTTATCTACTATGTACTTACACAAATAGTGCTAAACTTCTCTCTATTGATCCAATTTTAAGTGTTTACATGTCCCTTAGGAACACTCCAAAAAATTAAAAAAAAAAAAAAATTATATATATATATATAAATGAGAAAAGAAAACAAAAAATTTGAGAGAGAGAGAGAGAGAGAGAGAGAGAGACCTTGTCAAGCCAAAACATTTATTTTAGCCAAGATGCATTCTATCACAATTACTACTACTAGTCGCTAACCCGTGCGATGCACGGGCTAGATAAATAAAAAGATAATTAAGAAACCACATGGGGAAAAAAAAATTTTATTAATCTATTGTCAAAGGGTCAAATGACAGTGTGGAAAACATTTCATAAATAACTTATAGCTCTATATTAAAACTAAAAGTAAAGTTTCAATCATTCTCTTTCTATAAAACATTATTGAAACTATATGTGGTTTACCTCAGTTTCAAATAGAAATTACTTGAAGAAACAACTATTTTGAATCATTATCTGAAAAAGGAGTGACATAAAAAACTAAAATAAGATGAAATTCCTCAAACATATTTCAGCATCAATGTCCAAGTTGAGCTTTATGTATAGCAACCAATTAGTCACTCCAATTGAAAGAACAATGTTTGAAAGAATCTGCCAAGTATCATATTCACTTACAATTTTCATCCACCCCCCTAAATCACTAAACTATACATCTAACTACCTTAACTTCAATATTGAATACAAAGATAGAGCCAAAATGTCTCATAAGAAAATGCATACAATAAAGAGCCTTGAAGCCAATAATGGAAACCTGATAGAGCCAAGTCTTTTAGCAGCTCATAGCCCAATCCATTAGCCCCTACTTCTAACACTTTCGCATATTTTGCAAGATCCTCATTCAATTCTCAACTACCACCAATTAAAACAAAAACCTTAAAAGTTTTAACATATTTGAATAAGGATTAAACCCAAGAAGATTGAAGCTGAAAATTGATAAGAAAGAGTAGTACCATGTGGGGGTACCTTGTCTGCCGATTAAGTCCATGAAATACAAAAAAAAGAACTGCACCCATAAAAGTTGAACGAAAAGTAAAGACCTAAATATTATAAACTGAAGAAAATAAAAATTACTTTAAGAAAGTGAGTGAATTTGAAGGAAATTTTAAAAGCAACATTGCCTTCACATAACCAAGTATATGCTTTGAAGAGCATCCCAAAAAATAAAAACATATACCTGAAAGACCAGAGACAACCTTCACGGCCTTCTACTTTGATCTATCATCACGTAATCTTAAATTTACACAATCTATTTTAGACTTAAAGATTCCATTTGTGGCACTATGAGATGATAGCCTACCTTAATAAATAAAAATAGAATTGGTAAAGCAAATAATACCTTCATAGATTTCATCCCATCCAGTGTAGTAATGATGTCCATTTTTCTTTCCAAATCCAAGGTTTTTGTTCTCTAAAGATTTCATTGCATCTTCCATCTCTCCAAATTCTCTTTTATGGTTATTGTCTCTGCTGCCTAATGAATTAAAAGAATATAATCAAAATATTTAGTCAAAAACCATGTTATATGTACAAAAGATTGCAAGAATTTTATTTGTATTTATTTTATTTTACCTCATCATCTTCACACAGGTTCAAAATTTCTGGTAGCACCAGACTCAACAATATAGTTGATATTTTGTGGGTCAGTCTTGATGGTAAGCTCAGCAAAGCATCTGTACATTTGCAGTAGAATCAGAACCTTCGAATACCTAAATAATTGTCACCAATAACATCTACTTATGGGAAGCATCATGTGTGCTTGACCCCTCAAGCCTCTAGGTTGGACAGGTGAGTAGTATTTGCTTAGCACCTTCCTCCCTCCCATCCTTCAACTATTAAAACCAAGAAAATTTTCAAAATCCAACACCTAATTGTAATGTGTAAGACACAAATAAACACAAAATCATAAGATTTCAAGTTAATATAATATACAAACGAATAAAAGAATTGAAAGTCAAAGATTTCAAGTTTTGCATATCTACTCTTTGATTCATTGTGACTGTTTTGGTTCTCATTAAAATTATAAAATATGCAAATTGAAGTGGCTTTTCATTCTTCTTCTCATAGTCATGCTCCAGTTCCTCCCAACACATAGACACCTAATAATTAGATAAAACATATATAAAAAAATATGCTAAAGTTCCAAAGATTGGTCATTTGGTTGCATTCAGATAAAATAATAATAATAACGGAAGAGAGAACAAACAATCTGTGCAAGAGTATAAAACTAAAAGAGAAGAAAAACAATCTGTCCAATACCAGAACAATCTCATATACATAATATTCGACTCCATGCTTCATCCGGTTGTGTCAGATTAACAATTAATACAGTAATCTCTTCATCAGTATTAGAGGGGACTGGTTTGACAGTAGTGAAGGGTCTCCCATAGATCTCTCTCCAACTCTCTCTGCACAACACATATTCATTACCCAAAAAAAAAAATTCACTGAAAACTATAACAGAACAGAAGGGCCTAAAAAAAATTGGAACAAAAAATTAATAATTCCGTTGAAATTGTAATTCCAAAAACATACTTTCAAGAAGCTAAACTACATAAAACACACAACCAACATAATATATGTTCAAATGAAAATCCCAAACTAAAATAAAGCACAATCTTCTAGTCATTTGATTTAGATTTAGAAAGCAAGTATTCTATTGCAATGATCATTATAACTTATTCAACAGATTTTAACACCTTTAAATTTAAAGCAACAAAATTAAACAACAATTAATTTGCATTTGTCAAATGACTACACTACAACATTCAAGCTTCAACAACAGATTTTAACAGTGATCAAGTAAACCATTAAATAAATAAATAAATAAACTAAAACACATAGGTTTGCTAGCATACCCCCTAACCCAAATTCCTCCGCCAATACCAATACCAAAAAACCCTTTCAATTATTTCTCCGCCTTTTCTGCTTCTTGTTGTTGTAGATGTCTTCAATCATGCTCTGCTTTTTCTCATCATTCAACCTTAATTAAAACCAACAACCCAAATAGTATTAATAATTGATGAAAGTTTTTAAATAATAATAACTTCTATAAATCAAAAGTCCTAAATTACAAAAATTTTAAAATAAGAATATAGTTCCTGTAATCTAGATTCAATGTGTGAATACTCAACAAAGCAACCATAATATACATAACCATAGAAAAGAAAACTCAGTTCTCACATGACACAACAACAATAGCCAATAATAATAACTACAACAAAAATTTCAATAATACAAAGCCTAGAATAGCCAATACTATTTCTAAATTTAAGCATGATTGGAATACAAAACGTGATGGGGCTACGAAAACAATTAGTATTCAAGTGGGTTGTGCCTGGAAACATAAATTAAAAAAAAAAAAAATTACCAAAATTGCAAATGGGTGTGTTCAAAGTTGAGGCTTTGGTTGATTTTGGAACTTGATAAACGAAGAGGCTGAGAAAAGGAGGGATCTGAAAATTTAAAGCAATGCAAAGCAAGATTAATAACAAAATCAAAAATCAAACCTAACTTACCATATCGTCTCCCCAACGGCCAGATGATTCGTAGCGTTCATCTAGAATCGGACTCCCCCAGAACTCGAATTTCTGTAAGTTATAGGAAAGAAGTTCAACAGTGACTTTAACTTTGGGCAATCGCAGATCTTCAGAATCTTTTTTTGCTTTTGGGTTGTGGGTTTGATATGGTCTGATTATGGTGGTTTGTGTGTTGCGGTTGTTGTGGGTGGTGGAGGTGCTGCTGCCTACTAAGTTGTGGTGGTTGTGGGTGAAACGA
Source organism: Quercus tomentella (assembly GCA_028535165.1). NCBI lineage: Eukaryota > Viridiplantae > Streptophyta > Magnoliopsida > Fagales > Fagaceae > Quercus > Quercus tomentella. The sequence goes on along the minus strand of JAPQVY010000133.1, from coordinate 50,575,613 downwards.
GAAAGGAGAAGGCAGAGATTGTGGTGCTGGGACTGTTTTGATGGGTGAAACGGGAAAGGAGAAGGCAGAGATTGTGGTGGTGCATTGAATTTTTTATTTATTTTTTTATCACTCAGTTGTGGTGGGACTGTTTTGACTGAGGAAGGAGAAGGCAGAGATTGGGTTTTGTGTTTATCGGGTTTTAAAAGTTTTATGTTGCGTGAAAAGTTTTTTGGTTTGTAGGTATGGTGGGACTGTTTTGACTAAGGAAGGAGAAGGCAGAGATTGGGTTTTGTGTTTATCGGGTTTTAAAAGTTTTATGTTGCGTGAAAAGTTTTTTTTTTTTTTTCTTTATGTTTTTTTTTTTTAAATATGCTGACGTGGAAAATTGTGGGAGTTTCAAAAGTTTCGGTTTTATATATATATAGATTAAAGCATTCATATCGGCCTCCTCAATTTTTTAGCCAAATTAATCCAAAAAACTCTACTTTTTCTAATTTAGCTATCTTTTTTTTTTCTTTCACATAGATGCATCAGCCTCAATAATTTTTTGTCTTTTTTCATTTCTTTTATTTTTCTCTTTATTCACTGCCAAGTGCCAACTGTCACTCTCATCTCATCCAATTTAAAAATTATATATATAATTATTTACCCAATATTTCAATTTCCAAAGTTTAATCTACACCACAAGATCATAAAAAGATCTCCACTCCATAATAATATAATATACTTCTCCTATTTTTCTTTCTTCTTCTTCAATTATTTATTTCCTTCTTCCCAGTTCGCACCTTTCTTCTTTTTTCTTTCCTTCACTTTACTAGCTTATGGAACAATACTTCTAGAGAGTAGAGACAAGTGAGTCTATTGTCTTCATTTTGTAAAATTGCTTTCATTTTTTTCTCTCATATCGCTATCTCTCTTTTCCATCATTGAAAAAAAAAAAAAAAAAACCCTGAGCTACTTGGCCCCCTGCAATTCTAGTGCTCTTTCTAAGTTCATGTCCCCCCTTGATAAGATCATATGGATCATGGAATTTGGTCTAGAAAGGGAAATCTAATTGTCAATGGCTAGCTCCAAGAACACCCACAGCCTTCACCATCACACCCACATCCCAAATTTCAAATTCTCCCTAGTATAAACCTAGACTTCAAAATCTCCCAAGTAGAGCTGTCTTTGTTAATCACCACCAACGGTACCATCACAGGCAAAGGACAATGGCAAAGTAACAACAGCAAACAGCCAAACACAACCTAATCACCTGACTCATAAACCAAGCCTAGCCAAAAAATCCAAACCTATAAACCAAGCGGAAGTCAACATTATTGATCACAAAATCAAGCCAAACAATCCATACCCATAAAACCAAATCAAACGAAATCATAATCACATATCAAACTTATAAACCATTGTTAATACCTATTTTCACGACACATTTTTTTACGAGCCCAATTCATGTATTATATTTTATTTTTTTAAGCATGACCCAAGCCCATATAACATATCGGGGAAATCGAGGAAGTGTGGTTTGGAGGTTATGGGTTAGTTTTTTTTTCGAACCTTTTGCATGAGCCTAGCCTATGCATGCTACCAAGTGTGCAAGGGATACTGGTAGTACCTCAGGATCATGGAGGAGGTCTTGTGCTCGAAATTTTCACCCCAAATGAGCTTTTGTGCTTTGGCTGACTATGGCCTAACTTTTTTGCTCTACACTTTTTTTTGCCTAAAGCACATAGCTGACCCTAAGTGGCTGGACTTGTCTGCTAGAGCAACCAAATGTAGCCTCGAAGGACCTGCCATGCCTAGGAAACATCAGCCCATGAAATTAGGCCACTTCATTTCCCAAATTATGCAAAAAGCAAACCAACCTTTTTACCCAAGCAAAGCAAATTTGACCACAACCTCTTTGATTGATACCTTGGGGTTTAAAGCCTCTTTTATTGACCAAAAACCTGTTACTAAAAGCACCCCCAAACTCAATACAAAAGGCCTCCATCAAATTCAAAAGGAGGCAACCACGTTTTACCCACAACAGCTAAAACTTTAGAGCAAAAGCTCATTCAGCCAGCAATGATTCTCACAATCCCGAAGCTTGTGGGTGGAAATATGGGTATAGAGAAACTTCCCTCTCTTCCTTATAACCTCTCTCAATTTCCTTTTCTCGCTGACTGTGATTCAAAATTTCGAACTTGTCGTGTTTTTATGCATTTTTCAGCATTTTAGTTATTGGCATTTTGTTTTCTCTCTTATTAAAGCATCATTAGCCTCTATTTACTCAATTTTATAATTTTGGGTTTGATACTCTCCACAAATAATTACTTCTAAAAAACCCAAGGGGAGATTTGGGCTGTTCTCACATTTTTGGCCATTGTCGCAAAAACATTCCCCGACAACCATATCAAAGCATAAAAGCAACACAAACCAATATCAAACACAACCTAGCCACTTGACCCGGATCTAAAAATAAAGTCACCACACAGGGTTGTCTTAGATTATCACAACCCAACCACTAGTTGTGGTGCCCTCCACTCCGACTCGATTTGTTTGAGGAGCTCAGCCATGGAGGTTTGATTTGAAGTACGAGAGAGAGATGAAAGCAGAAAAATAAATTTTTGGCTTTGGCAAGGAAAGTGTCTCGCCACATCTAGCGTGGCATTAGTCCTCGCAAAGTTTTTTTGTACTATTTCAATGAGACCAATGCATGAGTGTTTTGAGTCTTTAGTTATGTATTCTCTGAAATATTAAAATAGCTACACTAATGTTAATGCTCTTAATAGTAGTAATAGTAGAAAACTCTGCATTTTACTTTTCCAACAAGGCAGTAAAAAAAGTGCATGACAAAGAACTAAAATAAATATACTGTTTAATAACGCAAAACAAACAAAAGATCAAATGTTTAACAGTCAAATAGCATCAACTCCTCCCCCCACATATTATAAGACATTCTATCAGCTGTGATTAAGTAAAAAGGGAGACATGAAAATGTTAACTACAAATCAATGAGAAACAAATTTGTGCGATAATCATCAATTAATTATTACTAGTTCCTAAATTGCAGGGGACAGTCAGCCGGATCGAACTGCTTTCCAAACCTTGATCCACTCTACCATAGCTTCAGCAGCATGAACAAACATTGGATACGACTGTCCCAGCTGCTCCTCCACAGTTTTTGCCAATTCAACCACACAATCCTCAGCTGTAACTGCAGATTGCGGCAACCTGACTGCCTGAAAGAAAGGCACCACTTCCTCCATCAGCTTTACTCCTTCCCATTCCTTTTTCAAACTTTCTATGGCATTACCTCTTTCGTTCCTCCAGACATAAGGCAGTCCACTCTTCACACCAAGCCCCATGTGATCAGATATAACCTTAACACACATTCCAGACCATATATCTTCCATTGTTTCCCACCTAAACTTTCCTTCCCCGGCCAACTTCAAAGCAGGAATCAAAGCAGGCCCCACCAGCTCACGATCAAAAGCAATGTTGATTCCACTTAAAGGCAGCATAGCCCTTACAGGCACAGTCAGAACAGCATCCACATATCGAGAATTCCTCAGTTCTGGCTTGAGGGCTTGTGTTGGTGCATCATAGTCTGCTAGATTGAGCCACAGCCCACATGACAATGCACATGTCACTCCTTCCCTCAGGCTAAATGGATAACCACGAACGAAATCTGCTCCTTTCCGGTAAGGATCATAAAGTGTATTGAAAAAGAAGGGGGTGGCTGGAGTTGTGAGGTTGGTAATATGCTGGGCCACAATATCTACTAAAGAGCCTTCATTGTCCTTAGCTGGAATGCAATCATCATCAATTGAAATGACATATTTCTTCCGGGACATAAGATAACCAAAATACCTGCACGAGTAACCCGAAAAGAGAACGGAAGTAGATGAACCCACAACTCGATCTATGTCAGACCTAGTGTAAACATCAACGTTAAAGCCTTCTGGTATTTGGATCTCTCCTGAGAGATCAGGGTCTTTGACAATTATCAGGTGGAACCGGGAGAAAACAGGTCTCCACTCATTCATGAATGTCGTCAGGTCAGACTGAAGTGCTCCAATCACAATGTCAACCTCATTGTCCATGATATTTGCTTGAGACATCCTTCAAGGGTTATAACCAAACAATAATCCAAAACTATAATCTTTTTGGCCTCCTCAGTCCTCAGAGCAGCTGATGTTTAGGCTAACAAACTTTTAAGTGTGTGCACACAATTCAAAAACTAACTTAAAATTTTTCAGAACATCCTGCCAAGAGATAATTATAGGTCAGAATAGTTCAGCTCAAAATTTAGTATAGGACAGTATGGAATAATATGCTGACTTACTTGTAGGAAGTACAGGGGCGTGGATATGTTGGATTTTTAGACCATCAATGAATGAAAGGACTTCATCATTGCCAGTTGCCAAGAATAGCTTCAAGAGTTTTTCGTTCAGTTTTCCAGCTTGCAACGTTCTCTGCCCATCATAAAAGTACTATGAGGATTTTGACAATTACCCAACAAAATATCAGAGATGAAGGTGAGGGCCACATATGATACTGCATATGAGCTAAACAATCAAGACATAGACACAATGTGCAAAAGAAGTTCCATATACTCATATCTCAGGCTAGAAACCAGGACCATAACTACACTATAGATCATCATGTGTCAAATTTAATAGCCTGACAGGTTCCATTATGTGGAAAAATAAACTCTATATTGTGCAATAACATGGAAATATATCAGAGAATAACTAACACATCTGTATCAAACGCCATAACAGGTAGAAGAGTGGCAAATCTGGCTTATCAGAAAACTTAAACAGGAAAGCAGTACAGCAGGTGAAATTAACCAGGAGACAGAAAAGTCCTGCAGGTGCTGATGTATTGAAAATATTTTACAGCAAGGACGGCAGTGAGTAGTAACAAGAAATTCCTCTTCTTTCTAGACATAAAAATACATCACAATACCAGATTTATCACTTAATGACAAAAACAGTTAACAGAAAGGAAGAAACAAAACGAAATAATAATAATTTAAAAACTAAACCAAAACTCTAACCGCAGGGACAGGAGTTAGTAGCAGCAAAAAAATTATTTGAAAAACTTTGTTTTTAATTAATTGGGGTTGTCAACAAGTGTTTTTTTTTTTTTTTCAAACCAAATATTTGCTCCAAACAAATGAGCCATTTCAATAGCTTTGATAACATAAATAAAAATGGTCATCCGCACTAGTTTTGCATTGTACATAGCTTTCATATAAGATATTGCTGAAATCTCAAACTTCTTGCCACATTCTATCTGGTTTGAATAATGATCTTGCCATGTAACTGGTATACTAGCCTATATTAGGCTCAAATTTTTTTGACTTGTTACTTTGTGATAAAAAATAAGAATCAAACCCAAGTCTCAGCCCAATATCTCATTGGTTAAATACTTCCACAAGTCCTGCCACGAACCATTTCCTACTCTCTAGAAAAAAAAATGGTTTCTTGCAATACAATTAGGTTAGAAAAACTTCAACTTGCTCAAATAAGTTTTAAGGTTTTGAATTTCCCCCTTTTTTTCTCTTTCCTGTTAGCAGTTGAACCTAAACCTACCCAAATACCTTACCCTATTCCAGCCTGAGTCTGAGCCCTATGTTTTTAGCATTAATATTCCTCCAAATGCATTGTTTTCCATTACGTTACAAAAGTGTTTAAAATAATGTTTTATCTTTTATCTGATTAAAAACAAATAAATAATCCAAATTGGGCCAAGGGAAACTGATACAAACATCAAGTCAGTACTTGAGTAAACCAAAATGAATAGATAATCACTGATATATCCACACACACGCACACACAACAAAAAAAAAGAAGAAGGGGAGATTGGCGAATGAGGTGACTGAGTATGGCCCAAGGGATACAAGATATATATATATATATTAGGTTTAAAAAATTGATTAAAGAAAGATTACAATCAAGTACAGAGGTTGTGTACTCAAAGGCAAATAAACAACTAGAAAATACAATAATATAGGAACACGAGTAAATAAGAGAAAGAATGACCGCCAAACATAACCATCAAATCATACAAGGCACGTAAAATAAAAATCATCTTAAAATCCATCATGGTTCATTCGACTCCTTCAAACATCAAACAATTGCCTTCTTTCTAGATGGTCCACATTAAGCACAAAGGGATCACATTCCAAACATCACTTGATAAATTAACGATCGTCCCAAAAGCTTAAGCTATTAGGAAATTGTGAATTTTATCATTTAACCATAATTCTAACATCACTATTCCCATGTCTAGCAAACCGCCCCTTCCAACGACACAACATATCAACTATCCTCGTAATCACGACCCACTGCACCCCAAATAAACATAACACCAGAGACCAGAACTCTCTATGAATATCACATTGTAAAAGCAAATGATCAATTGATTCTCCATCCTTCTTCCACATACAACACCATTCCACAACAATTATATTCCTTTTCATAAGTTCTCTTATGTCAGGATTTTCCCTACAGCCACTGTCAAGGTAAAGAAAACTACTTTACTGGGAGCTTGGACACTCCAAATACCTTTCCATGGAAGAGATTTCACCTGTCCTGTACACAGCTCTCTATAGATGGATTTTAGTCATTTTACCTCAAATGAACTGCTTCTTGTTAACCTCCAATTTGTTTGATCTTCAGCATTTCTATTAACCTTTATGGAGTAAATGAGATTAAGGAAATCTGTTAAAACATCCATCTGCCAATCCTATAGCTCTAATAAATGTGGCATCCCAGAGATGATTAGCATTCCTACACATAGTCTGCCAAACCAGCCATCTCATTTAAAGCAATTTTGTATAAATCTAGGAAAGTATCTTTTATAGGATCCCATCCCAACACTACAAGTCATGCCAAAAGCAAGCATTAGTACCATTAAAAACCTCAAAGTTGATGAAATTAGACATTTTACCCCCCAACCCTTTCTAATATTATTCTAGAGACAAATGCCATAAGGAACACTACCAACCATCAGGGCACCAGCCACACCACATATTTTTAAGCCACTACGTTCCTCCAAAGAGCATCTTCTCTGAAGCTGATTCCCTAATAGAGCTTGGCTAAGAGATACCAAACTCCTTATGCCCAAACCTCCCGGTTTACAAATCTTCTTCCAATTGACAAGATGGTACTTAATTCATCTCCTAAACCCCCCAATAGAAAATCTCCTTGCATCTTTTCAATCCACACCCACAGAAGTAGGAATAGGAAAATGAGAGAAAATATGAAGCGTGCTCTTTATTTAAGTAAGCCTACCTCCTTCTGAAAGATAAAGCTTCCTCCACCCCACTAATCAGTGTTCCATCTTTTCTAACATAGGGTTCAAAATTTCTCTAGTTTTTTAAAACTAGAACCTAGAGGCAACCCTAAGTATTTCAACGATAGATTGGAAATTTTTCAACAAAGGATCTAAGCCAAAGCTTCCACATCTACTACATTACCAAACGAAACAAGTTCAAATTTTCCCAAATTTATTTATGATCCAAAAATTGCCTCAAAACACAATAGCACACATTTTAAATATGAAGTTGCTCTAGGTATATGTCACCAAAGATCAATGTATCATCTGTAAATAGGAGGTGAAACACCCCAATTTAATCGCAAGAAGTGCTGCACGCCTGTGTACCTTTTTTATTTATTTATTTAATAAATCACTAATTCTTTAATGGCTCATTTGGATAGGTGGATTTGGATAATCCATACTCAAGCCAATGTCTCAAATTCAAATTCTAAGCTTAAATGTTGGAAAGGGTATTGATTTGGATTTGCGTAAAGTCCACCATGGATTTTGAGTGCCCAAATCAATCAATTTCAAATTGTGTCTAAACTCATATTACCAACGGAAATGGACTGCATGGCCATTATGAAAAAAAAGTCAAACATGAAGGGCGAAGGGCCAAAATGAAAACCACCCCAAACTTTAAGGCGTCAAAAACGTACTTTAGTCTAAAAAGAATATGTTCTTGTATTTTTACATTTAAAGAAGGTGCCCACAATTGGATCTACAGGAGGTTTTCAAGACCAAATAGCAAGTTCAAAAGATCACAAAATTGTTTGAAACTAAAAGAAATTGAAATTTTCATTTATTAAAAAGAACAGAATTTAATATGAGTAAAACCGTCAACAAAACCTTTTGATTTGAAGTAATAAATTTGGGCATGCAAAACAGAGTTGGAAGGGTTAAACTTAATCTTAGCCAAAAAGCCAAAGAGTTGCAAATAACTAATAAATATTTTTCTTATTTAAAATTACACATACACCTAGTAGGTCTTGAACCCACAACCTCAATCTGCACCTTGCTCTGACACGTGGAAGCGGTGCCATTTGAGCTAGAGCTCATTGACAAGTAACAAATGATTACAATCGGTCTTTCAAAGAACAAGTTTATTTTTCAGTTCCATCCTCCATTTCCAACTAATGTTGAAAATAAAAATAGTTAATATTTCACAGTGAAAAAGGACCAGTAATTAGTATGGCATGGAAGATATAGGGAAAGCACTATTTAATAATGGGATAAACCAACATACTGTTACTCCCTCACTTCTTTTTGCAACTTTATATCCCATACTTCTCATAAAACCAAAGCCAAATAGTTTCACAAAAGGAAAGCAAATATTTGAGAAAAAAATAAAAAATTTAATAATGGCTCTGCATTATATTCAATTAAAAAAATATACAAATCAAAAACAACTCGAAATACTATAGTGTCCTAAGCAGTTTCTTCAACAAGAGGTAATCCATAAGTATAGCACATGGGTTAAAACATAAGAGAATGGTGGATACAGGATCAGAAATCACAAGCCACAACCCTACAGTCCTCAGTACAATTATGACAGTAATTGTACAAAAGAAACTTTTTATTCAGATATCAAATAGAGAAGGTACAGGCTATTGTGATGATCCTGGTGTCCGCCAGGAAGAAAAAGGGGGAAGGGGGGATTCAACAATTCAAAAAGCATCACAAAGCAATTATACATCAGAAAATCTTTTAACAGTTTATTGAAGGGAATTCTAAGTTAAACTTATAAGCCAAAGTACCAGACACATATCATTAGAAAAACCCACAAAGATGAAAGCAATTTTGATTCAAGCATTTAAATCATAAAATAATTTGGATATGATAATGTATGTGGTTTAACACAAGTCTGCCTGTATTTATGCTGCCCATAAATGATAAAACCAACTCCCAGTTTCCACTACCTGGATAAGACTACAAAACAGGTATGATAACCTGTAATGATAAATTTGAGGGAAAATTACACTTTATCATCCTAAACTATACACTAGATTACACTTTGCACCCTAAACTATTCGAATGCACGTTTTGCACCCTAAACTATGACCATTGTCACACTTTGCACCCTGTCATTAGTTTTACTATTAAATTAAACAGAAATTAATAGCACATGACTTGCACATAATTTTTGCTTAGGTGGCATAATGTTCAAAGACCAAAACACCCTTTTCACAAACAATTAAAAATATTTTTTTTTTCCCAGTTTTTTATCTCTTCCTAGTGCGTACAGGTACACAGCTCTCTCCCTTTCACAAGGTTTTTTCCTCTTTTTGGACTGCACCCTTTGAATGGCTTTCTCCAAGCACCACCACACATTGACTATTATCACCACCACCATATCCTATTGCAGCAGTTGAAGTTCTTACAGCAGAGAACTTGCAGCAACAGTTGAAGTTCTTGCGCCTCCAGCCCAAGAATTTTCAGCAGTTCTCGCACCTCCAGCCCAAGAATTTGGAGACCAATTGTTGACACAACATTCAATACAGCAATTCAAACAAAAAATCTTATTCTGTACAATATTCCACAAACAATCATCGTTTCTTCTATATAAAAATTAAAAAAAATAAAAATAAACAGTCATAATTTAACAATTCCAAAAAGCTGCAAAACAATAAAGCTCTACCTACCCAACCCACCTTTTGACAATAATACACCCATCAAAAATCCCAACCATTATCATGTCCAAGCTAGTATGGGCAAAGATTTGAGGACTAAATTCATACTTCAAGAATAGAATTCTTGAGATTCGTTGCTCTTACTTTGTCAAAACAAATAATTTAAGATTCTGCTTAAGTTTCCTGTTTGAATTTCTACAATGGCATTTACAAGGCTTTTCTTACTTGGCATCTACTGTCCTGTTTTCTTCAACATCTTTTGCTGTTGTAGGTTTATTACTTGTGTCAATTCAAATTTGTTTCAACAGAGTTGGGGTTTCGACTGAGTGAGACCTGATAAAACACTTTTTCCTGCTCAAAAGATACAGAGACTGCGTTGGGGTTTCAATTTGGAATCTATGGTTTCTTTTGTTAAAAGTGAGAGAGCAAGAGAGTGATTTAAGAAGTTGCAATTTGGGGCTTTCGTCGAGGTGGTGGAGCAGTGGTGTCGCGGTGGAGCCGAAAATATTTTTGATTTGGGATTTAGGGTTACAGACTATGGGTTTTGATTTGGGGAAAAGAGAGAAATCTAAACCTGTACACAAGCTAGAGAGATGAAGAGTTGAAAAAAAAAAAAAAAACATTTGTTTTAATTGTTTGTGAAAAAGGGTGTTTTGGTCTTTAACAGTATAATATTTAAGCAAAAATCATGTGCAAGTCATGTGCTATTAATTTTTGTCTAACTTAACCCTAAAATTAACATTAAGGTGCAAAGTGTAATAAGGGTTATAGTTTAGGGTGTAAAGTATGCATTCAAATAGTTTATGGTGCAAAGTGTAATCTGGTGTATAGTTTAGGGTGGTAAAGTGTAATTTCCCCTAAATTTGATGTTGAATATGTTTATGTCATTAGACAGTCTAATGATGTAAAATCGTAGGAAACACAATTTCTTACATGAGTAATTCCAATACCACATAAAAAGCCACAACTCTTACCTAAGCTATCCTGCGTGGCAGACTCTAATTTGCTGTCTGTTACTTTCACATAAACCCACCATTCAAAGTCTGTTGTGGCAAAAGTAGTTGTTTTTATCAAATGAAATTCTGCCATAGTAAATCACAATACAAAACCTTTTCCATAGATTAACAAAACAAGAGAGAGAGAGAGAGAGAGAAACCCAGGAAGAAGAAGTTGATGGTAAAATAAAAGGTTAAAAAGAATTGAAAACCCTTGCAATTAATTTTGGGAATGAAAATTTATATTGCTCGGACGATCTGTATGTAACTCATTTGACTATCTGCCTCAATCTAGATTTAAAAATGAAAGCATACCCATAAATCTCAAAGCACCCATTGATCCTAGGCTCAATTGTCTCAACAGAACGGCAGTGATATCTATCAGCAGCTAGCACTATGAAGAGATCTAACCATGGCATCAAGAACCCCAAATCCATAAACAACCAATTTAACTCATTCGACTCTATAAAAAAAAAAAATCAAAAAATACACATAGACCTTGTGGAGAGGGAGTACCTTGAAGAGATCGCAAAGGATGTGATCAGGGAGAGGAGAGAGATCGGAGAAGTGGGAGAGGTTGTGAAGGGCTGAGTCAATGGTGAGAGATAGTAGCGATGGCGGGGTTATCCTCATTCATCCACTCATTTATTTATTTATTTATTTATATGATAAATAAATATAGGTTACTCTGAAGTCTGAATGAAAATATCTGTTCTTACTTTCCCGAAAACGCGTAAAGAAACAATAAAATTTGGAGCGATCTTTTTGTGCGGAGATTGCGGGGAATGAACAATGCACATCCTTTCAACACTCTGTTTTCTCCGTCATATATATATATAGCTGAGAGTGCGAGGGAGAGGACCATGACCATGTCCATGTCTCCCCTGCAATTGCCAAATATGCAATTCCTGCGATGCTCCAATAACATAATGCCACCGATGAAAAATAACACTGTCATTAGCCAACTATCAGACAATAAAAATGCCATCTTTAAGAGAAATGATATATTCACAATATTTTCAAAATATTTTTACAACAAATCTTAAGTGGCAGGTTGTTACTAGTTGTTATTGTTGGGGCAAAAAAGTAATCTTAGTATTAAGTTCAAATTTGAATCAATAACAACTAACCACCTATGATTTGTTACAAAAATGTTGTAGACTTAACACTTCTCTTAAAACAATCTTACCTCCTCCTACCCAAACGCTAGAGATTGTAATGAGTGTCACATTATTCGACCACCCTAAATGGCGATGCACTTGCCCATGCACCCTGCCCTCCAGCGCATTGCATGGGCACAATGAACCTTTGTGACAAACTAATTAAGTCATTTTTAGTTGGTTTTACAAAAGGTTGTAAAGTCACCACCAATTATTGGGTTTTTCTAGATGTAATTGGTCACCTAACTCTATTTGATTTTATTATCGATCCTAAATTAAGAAAATGTCATTTTTCCTAATCTAAATAGATAGTAAAAAATCTTGATTCTTGGATTTGAAAGTCTGGTTACGTGTAGGGAAAGTGTTAGGCACCCCACAACGCTTATCGTGAGACAGTTCTTTGTTTTAATAAATTCTTAATCTTCAGTCATTGGCAGATAAAACAAGCTATTGACATTAGCTTTTGAGGCTTTAAATAAATTGGGCTTTGATGTTTGATTTAGGAATGATGTGTGGCCTTTATCAATGCTTTGCTAGCACATTGGAATTGTTACCAAATTTCCATGACGAAAATCTAGCAGCATTTTCGGTCAAGTGCGTCGTAGCACACAAAACATTATTCTCACTAAGCTTTCGCGATAAGAATATGGCAAGAAGATGCCACATTTTCATGGCGAAAATCCGACAGAGTTTCATGTTTGGTGCACTAGTTGGGTTTTATTTTTATGTCTACAACATGCATCAATATGCTTAAACTAAGGCATGCCGAAAGTATCGAACACATGATGCATGTTGCATACACGAGTGTAGACAACTCATTTTGTACCCCTTATGACTCAGGCCTCTGTTCCCCAATGACAATATCACTCTGAGGCCCAAGATTGATTTAGGGCCCAATCTTGTGAAATCTTGACTTGAGGAATTATTTATGGAAGAATAAACTTACTTTTGGAAAAGAAAGGCTATAGGAAACCTTAAGTTTGTGTACACATACACGAGTATGTGCACGCACATATAAAGCATGCATACGCACACTTAGGGTATGCACACTCATACCCCGAGTATGCATCTAGGATTCTAGAAACTATAAAACGAGAGCTTTTTGGACATAAATTTGTGTAGAGCGAATCAAACATTGTTTGAGAGCTGTCCTACACCCTTTTTTATTACTATAAAAAGCCATAAATGTACTTTTTCAAGGAGGACGAAAAGGACACAAGATTCACTAAAAAATAGTAAATCGAAGAGGGAGTTTTTCACACAAAACATCCTCAAGTCAAGTTTTGCTTGGTTGGGACCTATTTTGGTCTTGGCCTTTGAGTTCTAAAGCTTACTAACCTTATGGTTTTGTTGTTGATTAGATTGACTAAGGGGAACGGTTAAATTAAGCTCTAGAGAGTTCTTGTGTTAAGGTAAAGGTTTTTTTTTTTTTGTTTATTTATTTGCTTTATTGCCTTGTTCTGTTTGTCTTAGCTTAGGTTTGTGTTGTGTTCGTATTAAAAGCATGATAGGTGGTTAGATTTCTCGTTTTGCTTTGTTTTCTATTCATTCAACCTTCTGGTCTCTTGGAATCCCTGCAAAGTATTGCAGATATGATTAGTATAACCTGAATCCATACACCAGGAATCCATGGGATTATGTACCAAACAAATTTCAAGAAGAAATGATCTCATCACACCTTTATTCTTGTCAACTATGAATTTCAGACAATTCCTCTTCCAATGACCTTTCTCACCACAATGGAAACATTTTCCTTTGGTGTAGTCATTTACCTTTTTCTTTCCCTTATTGGTAATTCCTAAGGCAAGCTGTTACCATCTTGTTTGGTGAATTCCTTTTTTTCGACTTAGGCTTCGAAGAGGAAGCTTTAACCATATTAGTATCAACACTGGTTGTCCCAAGGATGCCTTCCGCTGCCACTAATTCATTCATTAATTCAAACAAGGTATAAATCTTTTTGTTCATATTATAATTATGTCTCAATTCTTTGAATGATTCTAGCAAGGATTGGAGTATCATATTCACTTGGGATTCTCCATCAATGTTAGCACCTAAAACCTCCAGTGTATTCAGATAAGAGATCATCTTAAGACAATGCTCTCTTACTGGAGTCCCTTGAGCCATTTTGGTATTCAAGATAAGCCTCATAGTGCCTTGCTTAGCTGAATGGCCTTGCTCACCAACAGCTCCTTCAAACTTAACATAATGTCTGGAGCTAGTTCCATATCCTACATTTGATGTTGTAGAACATTTGAAATAGATGCTAGGATATAGCACTTAGTCATCTCAATAGATTTCTGCCAACGATCATATCATTGTTTTTCCTCAGAATGAGCATCTAATGAAGGAAAGTTTGGACGTGGTTGATTAAGCACAAATTTGTGCTCTTTAGCAGTAAGAACAATGTCTAAGTTTCTTTTCCAGTCAACATAGTTGGATCCAGTCAGTTTGTTTTGATTAAGTAACAAGTGGGCTAAAGGATGCCATGCTTAAATTTGAAAACAATAAACTTGAATATAATAAGTAAACTGGACATTATCAATTTAGCATATAAACATATAGTATGGAACCTTAATAAAACCATAATATAAAATATGCAACGATAACCCAATCCCATGTTTAAAATTCCTTGGTAGCAAGTAAATTATAAACACTATGACTAACTGAGAACTATTCTCATTATTAGTGTTGTCATGATAAATCTTATCAAACACTAATAATATGTCGTTTTCCCTTTAGCCTTTAAGTAATAATGACATAGCTCCGTAGGGAGGTTAAAATTAAACTTAGTCTAGTGTTCACCATTGCCTGAAATCTATGTGAGTCATCAAGTAACTCCATGGTAGCGTGGTCATTCTTAATGTAAAAACACATATCATCCATCGTTAAGAAGTTTAATTTGCAGTACCATGAATTAAACACCCTCCGTTGGGAGCAAGGCATATACGCCAAGGTAAGGTGCTTAATCACACTACTATAAATCGACAATGGAGGCTGTGAGGTTCAACCCTTGAATCTCTGTCCCACTAGAAATTTTAAAAGAAAGGTTTTATTTGGAAAACATGTGTAATCTCATCACACATAGCTTTGCACTTCATCTATGTTTTAACATTTAGTGAAATTTCAAAAACAGTATGTTCGATCGGTCGAAGGTATCTCTTGATCGATTAAAATATTTAATAAATCCATTTCGAAGTCTCTGGATGACTCGATCAAAAGGATTTCTTAATCGATCGAAAAATTGAAGAAATTCACCATGAAGTCTCTGGATGACTCGATCGATTCTCGATTCTTGTTCAATCGATTAAAAGGAACATTCAATCGATCAAAGGGAATTCTCGATCGGTCGAGACTCATGAAACTGAATTTTTTCATATTTTTCTGGTAACCGTTTTTGACGTTTCACTTGAACAAAAAATAGTCCCTTGATCAAATCAGAATAAGATTGAGATCAAAATTGAATTTCATTGATGCTATAGTCTTAAAGTTCAATATGGCATGGTTAAAATCAAACTTAAACAACACCATAACATCAATATCAATTTTATCAAACAATAGTTCTCAAACTAAACTATGCAGAAAAATTATTGCAAAATTTTCAAAAACCATGAAACTGTTTTCTTTGATTCTAAAACTCACTCAACATGTTATACAAACATGAGATTGAAGATCACTCTAATACCATTTGTTGGGAAAACATATGGAAAAATATAGTTTTGTATCTCATACAAAAACACGCAGTGGAGTATAAACGGATTTACTTCATTCATGAGAGATGACATGCAACATATGAATTTAGAAACAAAGAATAAGAAGGTGTACCTTGGTGCAGCGAAATTCAAAACAAATGAAGATCGAACTTGGGAAGACTTTCAATCTTCACTCCAATTCCACAATGTGCCCAAGATGTGTGGTCTCTCAATCAGTTCTATACATATTTGTTCAAGAGAATAACCAAGTTTCTCTTAAGAAAAGACACTGAGTCTTTCTCTCTTTTAATCATACGTTTCATTCTGCACTTAGCAGTTACTTTATTTAATAACTCTTATTAAATAAATAACTGATTAGCCTTTTGGGCCAACCCAATTGGGCTTAAGTGTGTGGCTTGGAGTGGGACCAAAAAGGACAAATAAAGCTCTAGCTCCAGTGGGCTTTGGACTTATCTGTCAACTTTTGACAAGCCCAAAGTTACCATTAATTATATTTAATACTACTATATAAATATAATTGCACTTTAGGCCTTATTAATAAATTATATCCCAAGACTTTATTAAACATTTAACCCCTTCATGAAAATATTTGTAGTAATACAAAGTCATAATGTGTAACTATCACTTTGAAAATTACTACCTCTTGATTCTTGAGTACCCGGTTTAATCTTTTAAGTTATTTATATATATATTTTATGAAATCTAATTTTATAAAATATAAATTTTAGTAACTCTTTACTAATGTGGTTAGGCCTAACACTCTGAATAACCAAACCCATTAAACTTATCTCAAGAGAATATTTTATATCTCTATAAAGAGACTATGAATTCCATCTTGAGAATATGTGTTCCTTCAACATTACGTGTAGTTGCCCAATATACTGAGGTTTTGACTGTTTGTCTAGATCTCACTCCTGATATATTTAAACAACCTACATTTTAAAATCGGGTTCACTATTCTCTCAGGATTAAGAGTTTATGTAAATGAGAAGTCGTGAGATTTATTATTCATTTGACAGTTGTTGATAGAATAATAAATCTTATAGCGGTCTAATTCAATATGTTTTATACACTTAAAACATATTAGCATATCTACTAGAAGTCTGCACTTCCATAATCAAGACAAATCATCTTAACTGACATGTTATAGTCTTCGTAGATGAAATGTCTAATTTCATCACCGACTACGAACTAAGATTTTGAGTTTACAAAAACTATATGATAATGTTCAAACATTCATGCTACTAGTATTTTAGATAATAATAAAACAAGTTTATTACATAGAACATAATGTCATACATGGCATACAATAGGATTTTAGGGCACTGATCCTAACACACTCGTGTCCAAAAGCCCAATTCACTTTTTCTTTGTTTTTTTACTTGCTTTCTTTCACATATTTAGTCTTTGTTTAGCTTGCTTTTTCATATGTTTAAGTCTTGGGTTTGTGCTTTGGCATGTTTTATTTTATTTTATTTTTTTTTAGGAGATGATTAGCGTTTTGTTGGTTAAATGCCATGAACACGCATATGAATATGAACATGCATTGATGCATAGGTGCTATGATGCAATGAGGTAAATGGGGTAAGTCATGCATAAATCACATGAACATGCATTTGAGTGTTTGAGTACGAGTTGTTTAATATGCTTGGTTGAATATCATGAGTTTTTGTTTAATGCTTGAATGCCTAGGTGTGCTCGTTTAATATGCCTTGTGATACTATTGCCTTTGGTGGTTTTTGTTTAGTGCCATGATAGATGAATGCTAGGTTTGGGGATGATATGCCATGTTGATTGTTTTAGATGCATATAAGAGTGTGTGTGAGTCTAAAATAACATGTTAGAAAACTCTTTAATGAGATTATGATTTAGAACACAATGACTAGAGGCCTACCCACGGGTTAGGTGAGGGTTGGGTGTCTAACACCTTCCCATCCCTATACCTAAACTCCAAACACATGCTTTGGAAAAGATCAGTTATTCCACAAGGACTCTATATTTTTGGTTTCTACACCTAATCTAGGTGGCAACTCCATTTACACCCTCCACCATGGTCCACCCTAGACCTATGTGTACTTCCCATAATTGGAAAAACCCTTCCAACTTGTTGCGGGCGCTTGCGCCCACAATGTCAACTCCACTAGGGATAGAAAAGTTTGACTCCAATGTGTTCCATTTCCTAATCCAAATAAAGGTTTTTTTAATATTGTTTTGCATACACTTTCACTTGGTTCTTTTGTCCCTTTGCCATGGTTGGTGATGAGTAGGAAAGTGGAGGCTCCATTTAGGGCCAAGACTTTATGAAGTTCATCCCACCAATTCACAATCTGTGCCATTGCCTATGATGGGCTTTAAGTACATTACAGGTTTGCCACCAATCCATATGGGGTCCATTTAGGCCTAAGGTTAGAATCATGACCCACCTAGTTGTGAGTGACCTATTGATCTATCTTTTTAGCTTTAAGGAGCTTACCCACACATAGAGAGATCCTAGATCCTATCAAAAGAGGGTACCCTTATATCTCCTGTTTGTTCCACCATATATATTGTGTTCACCTAATTCTAAAGGACAAATAAAATGTGTAAAATTGAGAGGATGAACAAAAGTTATGGCATACCCTAAGACCTTGGGATGAAAAGAAAATAAGTTCTCACATATAAAATGCTTATCTCGAAGTTCAAAGGTATATCTTAACTTGAAAGGTTCATAAGAATATAGCCTATTTGCTATCATAAGTCCAAATTAAGGCCTTTTTGAAAAAGAAAGCCTTGGGCCTAAGGTAAAAAGTTTGCTATGGACGTAGCATCCAAGATCCTACAAAGTCAAATGAATCTTTTTAGTTTTGGGCCTTCTTGTTATATGTAAAGGCTAAAATGATGTGAGATTCATGGGCCTTAAGAGGAAGGTCACAATGTGCTCTAGCTAGAAGGCTACTTCAAAAAAAGAGAATTGATAGTTAATGAGAGATGAAGAGCCCAAAGGTTATGAATACATTGTTGGCCCATGTTTGAGACAAAGGGTTGAGAATCTATAAGCACATTCTAATAAAAGCCTATGAGTGTAAGATGAATGCATTATTATAAATGGACTAAGCACTATGAAACAAAGGGCAAGGCTCATGTGAGGGAAGGGAGTGACTTTGTAATTGGGCTTTCTTTAAAATGGACTTAAAGACTTTCTAAGAACATCTAAATAAGAGAAGCTTTTTTGGGACATGGAATTAATAAGAATGAGACTTCTTTTCAGGCACCATTGCATCACTGAGACAAAGTAAGCACATCTTTGTGGGCGCAAGCGCTTGTAACGGGTCGTCCTCCTTAGGTGAGTATGCCATGGCCTAGGGTGGACCATGACGAAGGGTGTAAATGGAGTCGCCATCTAGTTTAGATCTATGAACCATAAATATAGCGCCCTTCGTGGAAGGATTGATCTCTACCAGAGCACATGTCCGAAGTTTAGGTGTAGAGATGGGAAGGTGTTAGGCACCCCACCCCACCCGACTCATGGGTCAGCTTCCACTCATTGTGTTCTAAATCTTAATCTCATTAAAAGCATATTTAACATGTTATTCTAACTCACACACACACTCTAACATGCATCTAAAAGCAAACAATCATGGCATAATCAACCTAAGCCTATCATTCATCTATCATGGCATTAAGCATACATTCCCAAGGGCAGAAACATCACAAGGCAGATTCAAACAAGCATGTCAAGATATCTAAACATCAAAAACATGGGATTCAACCAAGTATATTTATGTTCATCGACCATATCATACTCATAAAAAAAAATAATTGCATGTTCATGTGATTATGCATGACTTACCTCACTTACCTTACTGCATCATAGTACCTATGCATCAATGCATGTTCATGGTATTCAAACAATATAAAAAACCTAATAAACATCAAAGAGATAAAACAAATGAAGCAAAACAAAAGTAGAGGAACAGAATATTAAAGATAGATAAACCAACTAAAATAGAGACTAGAATATGTAAAGAAAAACAAAAGAAGAACAAACAGCGAAGGATTTAGGGTTTCTGGGCACGACTATGTGTGCACATACATAGGGCATGCGTGTGTGTGGCCCAATTATGTGTGTACGCACATCACAAGTATATGTACGCATGCACACAGCATGCGCACACATTCACGCCTAGAACATAAAACCCAGTAAACAGAAAGGAAATTATGCCAAATCAAAGAACTAACAACCTAACATGCTTATAACATTAAAACAAAATAAACCTAGACCACACAGACATGTTATAAACACATAAACAACATATATACCAAAAAAAAAAAAAAAAAAACAAAAAGAAAGGTGAAGAGCCAAAGATAGAACCTTTACCTCAACATTAGAACTCTTTAGAGCTTGATTTTGATCGTTCCCCTCAGTCAATCTATGCACAACCAAATTAGAATGAGTTAGTAAACTTAGAACTCGTAGATCAAGAGCAAAAAAAGGTCCTAATCTATTAGGACGTATGTGATTCACGTGTTAGGAACATATGTCACTATTTTATGTAATTGGCTAATCCTTTGACAAAACGCACTTTACTTGTATTTGGGTAGAACTTGGATGTGCTTAATATTTCAAGAAACTTTGTTTTAAGATCAAGTGTTGAAGCCACGCAAGTCTGTCCAAGATTCAAGTTTGAAAAGTGCCTGTCATTAAAGCTTGACAGTTAGCCATTTATCGAGCTTGAAGAGCTGTTCCAGCCCTGTGGCTCGACAGCAGTTTAACAGATAGGGTATCTGTCAAGGTTTATGAAAAATAGAATTTCAGATCTGTTTTAACTCTAATCCGTGATTATGTGTTTGGGTTTTCTTTTCTTACAACCCTAGACATATAAAAGGATTATTTTAAGGGCCGTTAAAGTGGACACAAGTTGCACAAGTGTTGAGCAAAGTTTGTTCAAGCAAATTGTGACCGGAGACAGAGTTTGCCCTAGTTCATCATTCTTGTGTAGAAGTTGTTGTGTTTGTGCACCGTAGGGTTTTGTAACCAAGCATCTTCTTAATCTTCATCATCTGGATGAACTGAAAAATTTTGTAGCCAACAACCTTTTCTAGTTGGTGATTGAAGTCGCGTATTAGGATTCGTGCAATTGGTTAGTCACGTACTGGGAGCTGTGCATCAAAAGGAGAGATTTTCACTACAGAACAAGTCCAATTGGGTATTGGGGTAAGGGTTCAACTGTAGGTTGGTATAAGGTACTAGGATTCCTTTACTTATAATCGCTTGTTTTGATAATAGTGGATTCTCGGGAGTGGTGACCTTAAAATCTCCCGGTGGGGTTTTTGTCGCGTTGGTTTTCCCCATTCGTAAACAAATCACCGTGTTAATTTATTTTCCACTACACTTAGTTTAATTGGTGATTTTTTTATGCTACCACATATTTGCATGTTAATTTGATTAATTAATAAACTTAGCTAATTAATCAATTAATTCATCACAAGGGGTTAATTCGTTTTTGGCCTATCAAGTGGTACCAGAGCAGGCACACTCTAATTAGAGATAATCTTTGCTGTGTTGATCTATTGACCCCTGTTTGTCATGAATAGAGGACAATCATTAATTATACCTCCTTTATTTGATGATACTAACTATGCATATTAGAAAGTACACATGAGAGCTTTCTTGCAGTTTCTAGATGAGAAGGTGTGGCAAGCTGTAGAGATTGGCTGGACCAAGCCAAAGGAAGTGTCGGCCGATTGGGATGAAGCTAAGATCAAGGTGGCAAATTTCAATAGCAAAGCTTTGAATGCTTTATTCAGTACGGTCACCAATGAGGAGTTCAAGAAGATATCCTCTACTGAAACTGTTAAGGAAGCATGGACCATCCTCTAGACAACCTATGAAAGAACAAAGGCTGTCAAGGACTCGAAGTTTCAAAGGCTCATTACTAGCTTTGAAGAGATTAAGATGGAGGAGGATGAGTCGTTTGATGAGTTCTATGCCAAACTCAAGGACATAGTGAACTCAGCTTTCAATCTTGGGGAAACCATTCTTGAACCCAAGATTGTGAGAAAGGTGCTCAGATCTCTACCTAAGAGATTCCATGCCAAGATTATGGCGATCGAGGAATTAAAGGACATTGACAAGATTCCTTTGACAGAGTAGGTTGGTAATCTATAGAATTACGAGCTAGGGTTAACGAGGATTGGTAAGTCGAGCAAGAGCAAGAGCAAGAGCATGGCCTTGAAGGCCAAGAGCAGTGACATGGATGAGTCTTCAGACGATGAAGATTCTAAGATGAAGTCCTACATCACCAGGCAATTCAAGAAGTTCATGAAGAATGCCAATGGGAAGGGCCTCGACAAGGACCGTAGGCAATCCAGTTCTTCTTAGTTCAAGAGTCAAGACAAAGGGAAGAAGGATGCTAGGGATGGTGGTCAGTACACTGTTCCCGCAAGACCTAAGTGCTTTGGGTGTCAAGGCTTCGGTCACATGAAATAAGAGTGTCCTATATATCTCAAGAGCATTGGGAAGAGCAAGGCACTCGCTGCTACTTTGAGCGACACCGAGCCTAAGGATGATTCCGACAATGAGGATGACGGAATCCTAAATGCCTTTACTGCCACTATCAATCTTACTGAGGGGATTGTTAAAGATGTGGATGAAGAAGAGGAATTAGAGGAGTCCAAGTTTGAGAAGATGGATGATCAAGATGATATCCATACAGCCTATGAGAAACTATACAAGCTTTTTGAGAAACAGGAGAAACTTTATAGGCTAGCCACCAAAAAGCTCAGTGATGTGGAACTTGATCGTGAAGAGCTTTCCACAAAGTTTGATGAAGCTAATCAGACTATTGGAGCACTAAGGTTTGAAATAATTTCTTGGCTGAGAAGACTAAGAAGCTTGAAGCGGAACTGTTCCAAGTCAGAGCTTAATTGGAGAGGACTTCAAGTGCAAAGCTTGATGAGATGCTCAGTCTTCAGAAATCTGCTTCTGATCGAATCGGTTTAGGGTATGATTTCTCTTCTCCTAGTATTGCTTCTACTAGTACTACTGTTTTTGTTCCTCATGCTAATAACGTTGAAGTTAAGAACAATGTTGTTAAAAATGAATTAGCTAGTGAGAACTTAGATAAGGGTAAATCTATCTTAGGAGTACCCCCTAAGTAAGATAAGAAGGAAGCTAAAAACCCTAGGGCTAAGAAGGCTAACTCTCAAAAGCCTAAACAAAAGAAGCAGCATCTCTGTCATCATTGTGGAGTTGCCGGTCATACTCGACCAAATTGCTATAAGTGGTTAGCCACTCAACAGAGCAATGGTATGATAGCATCCGGAAGCCAAAATCAACTTCAATCCTCTCTTACTCCCCTTGAAGATCTTCTCAAAGCCCTCATGTTCATTTCAAACTTGAACGGTTTCAATTCTTCCCCTTCACCGCCGGTTTAAGGGTTTAATAAAAGGAAATGTTCTTCCAAGGTGTGGAAGGAAAAGGGCTCCAAGTGATTCTATCATTTTCTTCTCTCTCTTTGTGTTTTTGTTTTTTGCATAACTTGTGTGTTTTGCTTTTATTTTGAGCCAGTCTAGTTTTATGCTTTGCTTTACTTAACATGTTTTTGTTTGTTTATTTTCAGTTTTGTTTATTTTGATTTTCATATAAAAAAATTTGAAAAATCAGAAAAATACAAAAACATTGTGTGTTTTGTGTACATTGGTACTTGTGTACCTTGGATGACCATTGAAACAAAATTTTCTAAACTTTGTATCTCTTGTAGCTTAGATGAGCATCTCTATGCACAACTAAGCAAGTGAGCTTTGTGGCTCGTGTTTGTGATGAGTAAGATTAAGTCATCTCTTACTTAACACTCGTATCACTTTTTTTGACGGGAAGGACTAGAAAATCATAAGAGAAAGGCATAAATAACCATCTCACTACTGTTGCCCACCAATCATGAAATGACATCTGTATGCTTCGACATAGCAAAAGTGCAATGTCAATGACATTTGTGTGCTTCGGCATAGCAAAATTGGAATGTCAAATGCTTAACATCATTGGGTATTTCTTTTCTCTCTCTTATGCTCATGCATGATTTGTTTAAAATGAAAAATATGCAAAGAAAAAAAAAAGCAAAAGGATCAAAATGCTTTATATATGATTGCAAGTGTGTATTTTAGGAGATGTGGGAGTTATATGATGTACCTCGAAGGTGATAGTCCCCATCAAACAGTTATGATTATGTGCGAGTTAAAGTGATTTTCTCATATCTCAGATCGTCATAAAATGTATACACTTATGCAATCTTGCGATGTTTTTCACACACAACACGCAATATTCTTTGCTACTCTTGATACATGTGTAGATACAATGTGATTTGGCCATCACAAGGTTTACATGTGTTAATGTATGCTCACTAGACTATCTTAACTTGTTTTTTAAATATAAAATTGGTTAGACTTGTTTAGTGTGTGTGTGTTTTGGGATTGATGTGCTTAACATTTTTATTGTTGAGAGATGTTTTTGAAGAGCTCAAAATGATGTTTGGATCCTAGGTTATGTTGCACGCTTGATTGCATTCATATTTGTGTTTTTGCCTTCTTGAAAAGCTGTTTTTAAGCAATCTCGACACCTCTCGATACCTAGCCTATCTGTCGAGATTTTCAGTTGATTTTCTTATCGCAATCTCGACACCTCTTGATTGCTAGGTGGATCGATCGAGAAATCTCCTGTCTCCTCGATAGCACCTTGATCCATCGAGCCTGTTTTGCTGTGGACACCTAGACACCTTTCGATAGATGCATCTGTCGAAGCTTTTAAAGCTCGACACTTGTCTTGATACCTCTCGACACCTCTATCTATCAAGATTTACTTAGGTTCTATATATAGGTTCTTATGCGATCTAAACTTCATTTTCTCGATCTCTCTCGATCTATCTGTGGCTGTTCATCTCCCAAACACTTTCCTCTCTCCCTTAAACCTCTTCCTCAAGCATTTTTTGAGCTTAATCAAGTTTTTCCTCACTTGGTAAGTCTCTAATCCCTCATTTTCATGCATTTCATTCTTTGAAACCTAAGTTTTTGGGATTTTTGCAAAATTTGGGGTTTTTCAAAATCAAAGAGGTTTTTGTAAAATTTTTGGGATGGGTTTTGAGGATTTGATCTTAAAAACTTTATGCATTGCATTCCATATGCATTATAGCTATATTTTCATGCATTTAGTTGTGTGTTATACATGTTGAACTGTTTGTGTGCTGGTAGGTTTGGATTGGGCTGAGTCCATGATGCTTTTTACTTTGCACGACACATGCTTATGTATTTTCATGCATACGTACCTTACATTCAATATATTTGTGTATATTTGAAATGTTTGGGACTTTTTTGAGTGTTTCTTTCTTTCCACCTCTCTCTCTAGTTTACGTTTGTGCGTTAATGGCACCAAAACGTAAATCTACTCCATCCTAAAACCCTCTTCATTCTGGGGCATTGTCTTCTTCTGTTCCTACCCCTTCTTCTATTTGGTTCTGTGATGAGGATGCCCGAAAGGACTTCTCAGAGAAATTTTCTCGACGAGGTGTTCATTTGGAACGCCGAGTCATTTTGGCGGACTTCGCCGACATTGACCTACCCGATGTCATTCACAGTCGAGGTTGGGAGTCATTGTGTGATGTCCTGGTCACATGTCCTTCCGTGCTCATCTAGGAGTTTTACTCCAACATGCATGGAATTGATTCTTCAGTACCTCTCTTTCATAATCGCGTTCGAGGTACGCGCATTGTTATCACACCGGAGTTGGTATCCAATGTGCTCCGTGTCCTGAAGGTAGAGCATCCTGACTACCCCGATTATGAGTGCCTGAGGACTGTGTCCCAAGACGAGATGATTTCCACTTTTTGTGAGCATCCCGCTGATTGGGGCGATCATCAGTTTACATCATGTAAGGCCTTTGCTAAAAGTCCTAGATTCATGAACATGGTGATGACTTTTGTTTTGCACCCACTCTCTCTCTATAACTCTATCACAGAGTCTCGTGCTTAATTTTTTCTTTCTTTATTAGAGCACCACACTATAGATTTTCCTTCACATTTTATTCTTTCTATTATAGATGTGTATAGGGATACGGTTACCCGTGATAAGCTTATTTTCCCTTCGGCTATCACGCGGATTTTATGCCATTTTTCTGTTCCTTTTCCCTCTTCCGACCATTTCCCAGTTATGTGTGCCATTGACTACGCTACCGTTAAACAGAGTGAGGCGCAGTTTCAATCGAGGCAGTCCGGTACGGTAGCTCCTCCTACTCCTTCAGCTCTATCCACATCTACTCCCTCCTCTTTTACGAGTGGAGTGACACTCGAGGACAACATGGCGTAGCTTCAGTGTATGGATGCTCGCCCCGAACTCTCAGTGCTGAGTTGTGTTAGGTGAACACTTGTGTTGGCCGCATTGCTCGATGCCAGGCTGAGATGGGTGGTTATACCATGCCTTCCACTCCTGTGGCCCCTATGGATGAGAGTGATGCTGATGATGCTGATGATGATGATGCTACTGCTTCTGATGATAAGGATGATGGGGATGCTAGCTCACCCAACGATGACGAGATGTCTACTTGACACTCTTACCCTTTGTCACTTGTGACAAAAAGGGGAAGTAGTTTTGGTTATGAGAGTAGTCATACTTAGGGGGAGGGTTAGCATAGGAGATTTTTGCTAGGGGGAGAGTGCACAATAAGGGATGTAGTGAGGATTACTTGTATCTTTTTCTTTTCTCTACTTTAGATACATTTATATTTTGTACATTGGTCTTGTGACCATTATTGACATACATTGTACTTATTTTCTTTATATGTTGATTTATATTTCTTTCACCTATCCTTGCATGTGTTGTTTGTTTCTTTCTTTATACACATGGTTCTTATAACTTGTATGTAATCTATTATTTTTGTTTTACACAAAGATGCCTTGATGAGTTTTGTTTAAAGTGTTTCAGAAATACAGGTTGTCAAAGTCTACTTGTCATAAACTCTCTTCTTGCAAAGTTTTTCAAGAATTTGTGTTAGGATAGATTTTATTGTATTCAACAAGTGAGTATGAGTTGAGTGATTTATGACTTCTCTCATATGTTCATTTCTTTGTTGTGGTTTTGTCACGGATTGCCAAAGGGGGAGATTGTTAGAACATATGTGATTCACTTGTTAGGAACATATGTCACTATTTTATGTAATTGGTTAATCTTTTGACAAAATGCACTTTACTTGTATTTGGGTAGAACTAGGATGTGTTTAATACTTCAAGAAACTTTGTTTCAAGATCAAGTGTTGAAGCCATGCAAGTCTGTCCAAGATTCAAGTCTGAAAAGTGCCTGTCATTAAAGCTCGACAGCTAGCAATCTATTGAGCTTGAAGAGCTGTTCTAGCCCCGTGGCTCGATAACAACTCGACAGATAAGGTATCTGTCGAGGTTTATGGAAAACAGAATTTCAGATCTGTTTTAACTCTAATCCGTGATTATGTATTTGGGCTTTCTTTTCTCACAACCCTAGACATATAAAAGGATTATTTTAAGGGCTGTCAAAGTGGACACAAGTTGCATAAGTGTTGAGCAAAGTTTGTTCAAGCAAATTGTGACCGGAGACAGAGTTTGTCCTAGTTCATCATTCTTGTGTAGAAGTTTCTGTGTTTGTGCACCGTAGGGTTTTGTAACCAAGCATCTTCTTGATCTTTATCGTCTAGATGAACTGAAGAACTTTGTAGCCAACAACCTTTTCTAGTTGGTGATTGAAGTCGCGTACTGGGATCCGCACAATTGGTTAGTCACGTACTGGGAGCCGTGCATCAAAAGGAGAGATTGTCACTACAGAACAAGTCCAATTGGGTATTAGGGTAAGGGTTCAACTGTAGGTTGGTATAAGGTACTGGGATTCCTTTACTTGTAACCGCTTGTTTTGATAATAGTGGATTCTTGGGAGTGGTGATCTTAAAATCATCCGGTGGGGTTTTTGTCGTATTGGTTTTCCCCATGCGTAAACAAATCACCGTGTTAATTTATTTTCCACTGCACTTAGTTTAATTGGTAATTTGTTTGTGCTACCACGTATTTGCATGTTAATTTGATTAATTAATAAACTTGGCTAATTAATCAATTAATTCATCACAAGAGGTCAATTCGTTTTTGGCCTATCATAATCAAACAAAATTTGACTTGTGGATGTTTTGTGAAAAAACTCCCTCTTTGATTCACTATTTTCTAGTGACTCATGTGTGTTTTACCATTATTTTTGTCCTCCTTTGAAAGAGTGCCTTTTATGGCTTTATATAGTCAAATAATAGGGGTTTGGGGTAGCACCAAAACGATGTGGGATTCATTCCAAACAAAGTTTTAATGCAAATTTTTTTCCTTCCATAGTTTTTGGAATCCTAGCTGCATATGCATGCCTGTGCATGCGTGTGCATGTAATAAGCATGTGTACGCATAACTCGAGTGTGCGTATGCATACGCGTGTATGTGCGCACGCATATGCGTGTATGTAAGCACACACTTAGGGTATCCTGCAGCCTTTTTTTTCCAAAATAGTTTTATTCTCCCAAAAATAAGTTATATTTTCCACAAATACTTTCCTCAAGTCAATTTTCATCTAATTGGGTCTTAAACCAACCTTGGGCTTTAGAGTACTGCCATCATTAGGGAACAAGGGCCCGAGTCGTATGGGGTACAAAATGCAGTGTCTATAGATGCCCTTCTTTTGATTTGTGAACTCTGCCAACAGAATCAAAAGAATAAGAGACAAAACAATTTGTTGTACGACTCGAGCCCAACCCACCCACACAGCAAACAACACGCATACATGGGGCGGGGTGCAACTCCGTAGAGTTGTGTGTGATTTGAAAGTCCAAAGTCCCACAGGTGTTACTTAGGAAAAGTGTAACGATAGGTTTACTATCCAAGAACCTGGTTTGCCAATTGCAAGGAAAAGGTGAGTGATTCACTATCCTAGAGTCACTAAAAAAAGAAAAACAAACATGGCCAACGGCCTCAACTATCAACCAAACAAACAAGGTGCTCTTACGAGCTAAAAGGATACATATCTGTGGTTTCCATTTAGGACCCTTGCCTCAAACTTCTCCGGGTGGCTCCTGCCTCTGGTTGATTTCTGTCTCTATCTCAATCTCTTCAATTTTTGGATGGCTCTTGCCTCTATCTCAAACTCTTCTATTCTGGGTGGCTTGTGCCTCAATGTTGGTGTACATGTTCAATTTCAAGAAGGATATGTACTCAAGTTCTGTGTTCTTCTTTTCTGACTTTTCTTGGGGTTTTGTGCTTGCATATTCAATTCCCAAAGGATATGTGCACATGTAAGGTGGTGATCTTGGATGGAAAGCTCACCCAAGTGGCTTCCCAACATGCATGGAGGTTTTCTTGGTGATTTTGATTTACGAGGGATTTTTTTTGGGTAGCTTTCAACTTTCGAGGAAGTCTCTAATGATGTATGATCCATTGGAGAGAATGACTCACTGGGGAGTTTGTATTGGTGACTCTGACTCGCGAGGGAGCTTTCTTGGTAATCCTCGACTTACTGGGGAGAATTATGGGGAAGTCCAGGATGATTCTGATCTACTGGGAAAAACTCTTCTTTTCAGGACTCACTAGGGAGTTTGCAGATGGTTTTAATTCACGAGGGAGTTTCCTTAGTGATTTCTAATCCATTAGGGAGGATCTTGGTATTTCTAATCCATTGGGGAATCTTCTTAGGATTTTTATGCCTTTCAACCTATTGAGGGGTATTTTTGTCATTTCAGCGCATCATTGTAACTTCTAATATTTCATGACCCACTGGGGATGATTTTGAATTTCTTTCTTGCATTTCCCACCTTTCGGGAGTTCGCTGTGATATTCTAAAAAAAAAAAAAAAAAAAAATTACTAAACTACACGTAGTATAGTGAAGGCCAAAACTACATGTAGTTTAGCCATTGGGTGTCTTTCCCACTTCTTCATTTCCTCTATGGTTACCAACTCTTTATTTTTCTTCATCTTCTTCATCTTTTCATTTTCTCTATAAACTCTTCAACTTCCTCTCTTTATCTACAAAAGCTACTGCATCTCCCTCATTTCTTCATCCCTTTCAGAATAAGAAAATTTCCCTTTCTCTCAAACTCTCTCATCTTCTCCAATGGCACCCAAGACCAAGAAGACCTCCTACTTGATCACCAGTGAAGTTTTCGACCTCACCCGTTGGGCTGGAGCCATAAGGCTAACTAAGTCCCCACCATTTCTCTACAGGCCATAGAATCATCTTTCAGAGAATGCACGGATCAAATTGTTAATTTTTTCAAACTTTTCTTATTTTTATAATTTTCTTTGATCTTCTATTTTTATCCATTTTTAGACTTGTAAATGCTTGGGTTTTGTTGTGAGATGAGTTTAGATGAAAACCTGATGTCCTAGGGTGATAGGAACATGTTTAGGATGAGTTTTGATCAATGGTAGGCCAAAATTGTCGAAGAACTCATTTTGTCTGCATTCATGCGTATGCATGCATCGTGCATGTATGCATGGCCAGGCTATATGTGTACATGGCCAAGCTACATGCTTACACATTCATATTCATAAGTTCATACGAATGCATGCCTTAGTTTGAGTACGCATACACATGACATGCGTACGCATGTTAATATCTAGAATTATAACTTTTTGCCCTTATTGATTTTTTTTTTTTTTTTTCCTGTCCAAAATGATTCTTATGCTCCTGTTTTTGATCTTCTACAGGATTTACAACCTTACTCGAGTAGGGGTAGTACCGATCACCTATTTGCATGGTATCAAACCCTGACGGCCAAGACAAAGGCTTTGGTGAACACGGCCGGCTTCAGGCCAATCATGCGTCTACTTCCTAAGAGTGCAGCCAGTGGCATATTGGTGCAGGCACTAGTTGAGAGGTGGTGGGACACTACTCACACCTTCCACATTGCTAGGAGGGAGATAATCGTGACTCCCCACAACTTCCATCAAATGACCAGTTTGAGATCTCATGGGCCCATCATCAATTTAGAGGGTTAGTCGGGCATTCAACTGGGCATAGACCTACTAAGGCATGCCTACACTACTGAGCGCTTCTATTACTTTGATCTGGAGGGGGACTATAGGCCTTTTCTCAGGCGACTCCTAATGATGGTGCCCAAATGGCTAGGGCATTCTTGCTATATCTGCTGAGGGCATATATTTTTGCCCATGGAGGTTAGATAGTGTCTCTGAAGTGGCTCACTCTCTTTTATGACTTTGAGCAAGCTTAAGAGGTGAACTGGGGCCATGCTTGCCTTGTCTACCTCTACTTGGTCTTGGATACTCTGAGCCGAGGGACTTTACGTCAGTTGAAGGGGCCTTGAAAGCTCCTTGAGGTTAGACTTTTTCATTTTCTCATGTAGTTCTACAAATTGTACTTCATACTCTAGCAAACTATATCTATTTCATATGTCATCTAGGTTTACAAACTACATTTCATGCTCTTGCAACTGTATCTTACTTTCTTGCAAACCATCATCATGCAGATTGTACCTATATGCTTTTTTATCTTGCAAACTATCATCATGCAAACTGTACCCGTGTTCTTTATCTTGCACACTATGATCTTGCAAACTATGTCCATGTTCTTTTCTTTCAAACTATCATCTTGCAACATGTATCTGTGCACTTTTCTTGCAAACTATATCCATGTTCTTTTCTTATAGCATTGGGCCTTGTATCCCATGGTGTGGACGTGGACCTAAGGATCTTTTCTTTAGTTCAGGCTTATCTCAACAATCTTTTCTCCGACTCGATGAGTAAAAAGGATTCCTTTTGTGTTAGTTATCATTGCATGTTTCAAAGTCTTTTTCTAATCATAAATGTCTTTGCAGGTTATTTGGGGACCTTGGGTGGGGATTCCTCCCGTTGATGACCCAGACCTAGAGGCGGCTGCCATCATCTCTTTTGGGACCTCTCAACCTTTAGAGGGAGTTAGCTTAAGGGTTCTATACCTGGCTGAGTGAGTCTCTTACCAGCTGGTGGGCGAGGATGCACCTCAGGTGTCTATGTCATGCTTGCCCCATTCTTGATGATTGATGTTGAGTACCAGCTATAGAGGGGGGTGGCATTGCCTATGTTGAGCGACTCCTTGGTGATCTAGATTATAAGGATTTTAGTAAGGATCACCTCATATCTCTTTTTCCCATTAGGGTATGTACTTCATCTCTTCTATCTTTTCCTTCTCTTTATCCTGCATATCTTGAGTGTGATGATATTCAAATATGGTGATCATTTCAGGGTGCGGCTAGTCTAGCTACTGATGACCTAGTTAACCCTCCTTGCTTGCCTTGGTCAGTCTACACTTACAGTCTTGATGGGTTTACTTGGGAGCGTCCTATGGGGCGTAAACCGAATGTCATGGGTTATCCCTTCCCGCAGGGCACACGAGTTGTGAGTTTTCTTTATCCGTATCCTTTGCACTTTCTTTTTTACATTCCTTAGGTTCGTCTTAATCATTGTCCCTTTTTCAAATTTAGCCTACTATAGCGGAGCATGAAGAGCTAATTTGGCTTTCTAGGAACCTCAAGTTGGAGGTGACTAAGTATTCCAGGTAGATCTATGGGCCTCGTAGGTATGCTTAGCCTGATGATGATGATGATGATGATGATGGTCCAGAGGCAACTTTGAGTTCTCTACCAAGGAAGAGGCATTACCGGTAGTGATCCCTGCAGACCGACATACACACACACGCACGCGCACACACACACACACACACACACAAACATACATTTTCTAGTTTTTTCTTCTTTTTAGCATATGTCTTCTACACTTTTACTTTATTTGAGACATTGAGTTGTTTTTAAGAACATCTTTATATTTTTGCTTTTATTTTAGGACATGTACTTACTTACAACTCATAGGAGATTTAGATATGTATGCACTTTATATTATCTTGCTTTTCTTTTTTGCTTTGAATGAAATTCTGAGTACAAATCTGTCTTGAGCAATCCGTTAGGCCATAGGAATCATGAGAAGGGTATTGGTGTAGAAAACACACTCCAAATAGGAAAAGGAACCTGAAAACTTTAGTGACAATGTTCAGCCTTGAAGGGTCTTCAAATTGCAACAACTTGTTGTCGATCAAGTCTTGGACCCTAACTTTCAATGGTATACACTCCTCCAAGGAATGCCCTTTTGTCCCAAAATGGAGTTCACACTTCTTAGACGGATCGAAACCGGGTGGAAGAGGATCGTCCCTTAGTCTGGGGAAAAGAGGAGTAACCAACTTCTTTTCTAGTAGGTAAGGATAAGCTGCAACATGGGCATCGACAACGGATGAAACTTCTATGGCTCGATCCTAGGATATAGGGTTGATCTGGTCTTCCCTTCTGGTTAAATTCTATGTGAGGTGCTTGAGCTAGCCGATCCTATGGCGGAAATGGCTGAACAGATTTGCATAGGTAGAAGTAGAATCCCTTGGCCGATCAGGTGTCTTAGCAATCATATGGATATCGGCTTCTTTACCCTTACGGGTAGATGCCTTCTCCACCTACTGTTCAATCATGGAACGTAAAGCATCAAGATAGACTATCTTCTTGCTCCTAATACCATTTATAGACATCGCATTTTGTACCCATTACGACTTGGGCCCCCGTTCCCCAATGATGTTGGAATTCTAAAGCACAAGGTTGGTTTAGGGCCCGATTAGATTGAAATTGACTTGAGGAAAGTGTTTTTGGAAAAATATAATTGAAAAGAAAGGCCATGAAAACCTTAGGGCATGCGTACATATACATGTTTGCGCATGCATGTTTGGCATGCGTACACATACACGTTCGTGCATGCATGCTCCAAACATGCATGCGCATGCTAGGGTTTCAAAAACTGTGAAAGAAATGTTTTTTTGCATTAAAGTTTGGTTTTGGAACGAATTACACATTGTCTGGGAGCCGTTCCAAACCCTTATTTTCTAACTATAAAAAGTCATACATGGTACCTTTTCACAACAAAAAAAATCCTAAGGAAAAACACAAGATTCACTAGAAATAGTGAATCAAAGAGGGAGTTTTTCACAAAATATCCTCAAGTAAATATTTTTCTAATTGAAGCATTTTCTGGTCTTGAATTTCGAGTTTCAAGTTTACTAATCACTTTTTATTTGATTGTGAATAGATTAACTGAGGGCAACAGTCAAAATCAAGCTAAGGAGACTTTGTTTTGAACGTAAAGGTTCTAGCTTTTCTAGCCTCCTTCTCTTCTTTGAATTTTGTTTTTCTTTTGTTTTTGTTGTTTGTTTATGTTATAATATTCTTGCTTAGTTTAGGTTTTCTTTGTTTTATCGCTTTAAGCATGTTAGGTTCTTATTTTATGATTATGTTCTGCTACGTTCCTATGTTTATGGGTTAGGGTTTTGTAGACACTTGATTTTGCACCCATGATTTAATCAAAGAGAATGACTGGAATAACCATCTGGGTACCCAAAAATCTGTTAGAATTATGTGCCCTTAAAAACAATACTATGCATTTTTATTTGATGATAAAATTTTATTTTCACATTCATAACTTTTATAGGTATATTTCATTGTCTAAATGTGACATGTGATGTCACCTCTGTAGGAAAAATCATGTTAATTGTTAAGGAACTAAAGACAGGGAGTAATGATTTTTCATATATTATTAAATTGTTCTAGGCTGTGGATGTTAATTGAATATTACCACTGAAGCCTACACTTGTTGTACTGCTATATGATAGGATGATTTACTCCATCATTGAAGTAGTGACTTTAAGCAAACAAGTGGGTGTAATGTAACAAGTACATACACTGAATTGGATCCAATCAAGGACACCTTATGGAGTGATCATTGTTAATTAAAAGGTTGTTCTATCACAATTTTTTTATTGTCCTCAAACATGAGGGGTTTGTGTATATTTATTTATTATGCACATAACTTTGACAATGTCAACTGGTGACGCCAATTTTAAAGGCTATATACAGACACGTTGGGTTATGTGTCTAATGAGTAAAATATATAAATGCTCAACAATGAATCCACCAGTCTCTGAAGAAGATAGTATATTCAGTTGATTTTCATATTGAAGTTGGACTCAAAACAAAACCGACCGGTGACATTTTTTCAAAAATGTTTTTCATATATATAATATTATATAAATATATTTAAAGAGTTTTTAAAGATATTTTGGAGTCCAATAGAAATTATGAAATCAAGAAATTAAGGGTCACATAAGCTAGGGACATGACAGTGATATTTATCCAGTCCTAGTGGCTTGTGGGAATATAGTATGGTGGAAGGACATAAATATAAAATTGTATGAAATGGGACCTCATTTGTAATTCTCTAATCTTCAGGGGTCAATTGCAATGTGTTGATGGACATTATTGCAATTTGTAGAAGTTCAGATATTTTTTTGATATGATTGAGAAAATTAAGAAATATTTTTGGAAAGAGTTTCTAGATAAGTCAATAACGTTCAAAAAGGTTATTGATAAAAAAAATCCTACGGCTGAAGATTAGGATCCCTAAGGATCCCACGTCCAATCTCTCTCTAGAGTTTTAGAAGTCTACTATAAAATAAGATTTTATAATATCATATTTAATGGTTGACCATCAGAACTACTGTGTGATACTGCAGTCTTCTGAAAACTCAAAAGAAATAGAGAGAGAGACGTGAATACCTTGGGAGGCAACACGCTTGGGTTGCTAAGAGAGGTACGCAATTTTGTTCTATTTAAAATCCATGGTTGTGTGGTACAACGATCTTTAAATGAAAAATATGATTTTTGTTTTATATTGCTTCCGCAAAAAATTTTTTTCGGTGGTATCAGAGCAAACCACAATTAATCATGGATTTTAAATTATTATTTTAATATCGGTATGTTTGCCGAGATATGTTTCCTATATGCCGTGATTGATATATATGTGATATGTTAATTGTTTTTTATTCAGAGAAGTGGAGAACAACAATTAAAATATCTTGCTTTTGTGCGCCGTAGTGCTGTAAACCTATAAATGCTTTATAGATTGTCTTTTATGGTTTCATGTGTAGGCTTCAAAGATTGTCTTTTATGCTTTATAGATTGTCTTTTATAGTTTGTCTATTATGAACCAATATACATGCATATGTGCTTATCTGTGTAACCCATATTGATATATATATATATATATATATATATATATATTGGTTCATTGACTCACCTTTTTATATTGATAAAATCTTGAGTATTGCCGAATTAAGGTATTGAATCTCAATTGGTGGGAGTTGTGTTAGACACATAAAGAATGATATTTAGTGCATTGACTCACTTTACAGCTGCATCCCAGTACTAATATATATTAAGTGCTAAATAGGATTATTTTATAGAATAATTCCTATGGCCCTCCATTGTCGGTGAATAAAGGTTCTATTAAATTAAAATTTTGTTGAAGCCGAAAGGATAGACTTGATTTTGGTTTAGTAGTTCCTCTTGTTTACTTCTTAGGAAGACAGGTGTGTGTATGACGGGTGGGAGTGTGGCTAAAATAGCAACATAATCATACTAGTACATATATCACACTCAGATAATGGTTTGCACTTATCCAAATTAACATGACCACTAAAATAGTGTAAAACATGTTTGATTTGGAGGCCAAAAGTAAATCGGGAGTCATAGATAAATTAAATAAAATTAGAAACATGAGATGAAATTATGATGAATAGTATCTATTTGCCTTTATATGGCGTGCACAGTATATTTCAAAAGAAATTATTGGAGCATGCAAGGTAAGGGTTCCCGATGCCCACTTTGAACTATTTATGAATATAATTGTTATATTTTGTTTTGGGAATCTATGATATTTTGTTCTTGTGGGAGGTACCATTAGTTATTCAAAAACCTTAATATGATGGATATATGTATGTGAAAATATTATTTCGTATTATTTTGTAGATTCATTATGACCAATTTTAATCCCTTAGCTATGATTTTGGATGAAAATCGATTGTCTGGACCAAACTATGTAGATTGGAAAAGGAACCTAATCATTGTTCTCACTGCTGATAAGATAGCTCATGTCCTTAATACTGAGGCACCAGAACTTGCTTTAGCTGATGCCACTAAGGAGCAAAGAGATGCATCTAATAAGTGGCATGAGGCTGATGAAATGGCTAAATGCTACATATTGGCCTCTATGACCAATGTGTTGTAGAAACAATGCCAAGGCCTAGTTACAGCACAAGATATGATGCTGCACCTCAAAGAGATGTTTGGAGAACAAAGCAGAAGTGCACGGCTTACTGCTATGAAAAATCTCATGTCCACCAAAATGGTGGAAGGAACTCCAGTTCGGGAACATGTCCTGAAGATGATTTCTTTCATCAACGAACTGGATATGCTTGGTGCAGAAATTGATAGTGAGACCCAAGTTGATGTGATCCTAGCATCTTTACCTGATTCTTTTAATCAGTTTATCATGAACTATAACATGAATAAGATGGTAGTGACATTGTCAGAGCTGCTCAATATGTTGAAAGCAGCCGAGGATCTCATCAAGAAAGAAACGCCTACTGTAATGTTCGCTGAAAAATTTGATACTTCTCTTAAGTTGAAGCCTAAGGGTAAGAACTTTAAGAGAAAAGGGTCTCAATCATTTAATAAGGCTCAAGGTGACAAAGTGAATAAGGACACTGAGAAAAAGAAAGCAAAAGGAAATTGTTTCCATTGCGGTAAGCCTGGTCATTGGAAGAGAAACTGTCGCCATTATCTGGCTTCTCTGAAGAATGACAAACCTATAGAAGGTATGCCTAATTTGCTCGTTATTGAAACAAATTTAATGGATGGTCCATTTGATTCTTGGTGTGTAGATTCTAGTACAATCTCACATATTTGCAATGTGTTGCAGGGGTTCAAGGAGACCCGAAGGCTAAATGAAGCGGAGGTGATCCTAAAGATGGGGACTGGTGCAACTGTTGCAGCCACTGCCATTGGAACCTTTTATTTAGAATTGTCTTCTAGTAGAACTCTTGTTTTAGAAGATTGCTTCTATATGCCAGAAGTGTGAAGAAATTTAGTTTCAGTTTCAAAACTTGGTTGTTCAGGATATTCATTTCTTTTTACTTCTAAACTTGTTGTTAAGTTTAATAATAAATTTGTAACTTCTGGCATTTTACAAGATGGTCTTTACTTTTGGAGTTCTATTGATAATTCTATTAATTGTGTTGAGAATGATATTGCTACCAGTGTGTTATCTCTTAAAAGAAAAAGAGATGTTAATCCTACCTATTTGTGGCACTTAAGGCTTGGTCATATCAATATTGACCGAATCAATAGATTGGTAAGGGATGGGCCATTGAATCTTTTGAAGGTAGAGCCTTATCCAATTTGTGAGCCTTGCTTACAAGGGAAAATGACCAAAAGTCCCTTTACAGGAAAGGGAGCTAGACCCACTGATGTATTAGGATTGATACACATTGATGTTTGTGGTCCTATGAATCACATGGCAAGAGGTGGTTTCTATTACTTCATTACTTTTATTGATGATTATTCTAGGTATGGTTATTTGTACCTAATGAAACATAAACCTGAATCCTTTGAAAAGTTCAAAGAATTTCGTAATG
The DNA here is from genome assembly GCA_028535165.1 of Quercus tomentella. Taxonomy (NCBI): domain Eukaryota; kingdom Viridiplantae; phylum Streptophyta; class Magnoliopsida; order Fagales; family Fagaceae; genus Quercus; species Quercus tomentella. Next base: position 50,537,255 of record JAPQVY010000133.1, on the reverse strand, counting down.
AGGTTGAGAAACAAGCTGGAAAATGCATAAAAGTTCTTCACTCTGATAGAGGAGGAGAATACCTCTTGGATCAATTTAAGGAATATCTAAAAGAAAATGGGATTATTTCTCAATTGACTCCCCCTGCCACACCTCAACATAATGGTGTAGCTGAAAGAAGAAATAGAACCTTATTAGATATGGTTCGTTCTATGATGAGCATGTCAGAGTTGCCAATTTCATTTTGGGGTTACGCTTTGGAGACTGCTGTTTATTTATTAAATAGAGTCCCTACCAAATCAGTTCCTAATACCCCATATGAGTTATGGGCTGGTAAGAAACCAAGTCTAAATCACTTAAAGATATGGGGTTGTCCAGCACATGTTAGAAAGTCTAATATGGATAAGCTAGGACTTAGGAGCGATAGATGTTTATTTGTTGGCTATCCCAAGATGTCTACTGGTTTCTATTTTTACAATCCTAGTGAGCAAAAAGTGTTTGTGAGCAGGAATGCTATTTTTCTTGAGGAAGATTATAGCTTAAATAAAAGTAGAGCAAAAGTTTCTCTTGATGAATAAACTGATAACCCAATGGCTGAGTTGAATGAGAATAATGAAGAGCAAGTAATAGTGCCTACTGAACCAAGCAAAATACAAGAAACTCAACGTAGTAAAAGGACTATCAGGCCTCCAGTTAGACTCACTTTGTTAAATGAGATTTATCTAATGGAGTCAGAGGAGCATGATAATGATCCTTTTACTTATCAAGAAGCAATGACTAATAAGGACGTTGAGAATTGGAAAAGGGCCATGGAATCAGAGATGGACTCAATGTATATCAACCAGGTCTGGACCTTAGTAGACAAACCAGAAGGAATTAAGCCTATTGGTTGTAAATGGGTCTACAAAAGGAAGATAGGACCTAATGGTAAGGTGGAGACCTATAAAGCTAGGCTAGTGGCAAAAGGGTATAATCAAAAGGCTGGAATTGATTATAAGGAGACTTTTTCGCCGGTAGCCATGCTAAAGTCCATAAGGATTCTCTTGTCAATTGCTGCACATTATGATTATGAGATATGGAAAATGGATGTTAAAACAGCTTTCTTGAATGGACACATTCGAGAAGAAATTTTTATGGACCAGGCAGAAGGTTTCGTATCTCATGGTCAAGAATCAAAAGTGTGCAAGTTGATGAGATCTATATACGGCCTAAAGCAAGCATCACGCAGTTGGAACATCCGTTTTGATGAGGCAATCAAATTGTTTGGTTTCTCACAAAATATGGATGAACCTTGTGTTTACAAAAAGGTTAGTGGGAGCACTATTACATTTTTAGTTCTTTATGTAGATGACATACTAGTCATTGGCAATGATGTAGGAGCAATGTCATCTATAAAAGTATGGTTATCTAGTCACTTTGCAATGAAAGATCTTGGTGAAGCGTCCTATATACTCGGAATCAAATTGTTTAGAGACCGAAAGAAAAGGTTATTGGAACTTTCACAAGTCAATTATATTGACAAGATATTGGCTAGGTTTAGCATGCAAGATTCCAAGAAAGGGTTTTCACCTTTTAGACATGGAGTTCATCTCTCTAATCAAATGTGTCCCAAAACACAAGAAGAGAGAGAGAAAATGAGAAATTGTCCTTATGCTTCGGCTGTAGGAAGTCCCATGTACGCAATGCTTTGCACTAGGCCAAACATTTGTTATGCAGTGAGCATTGTGAGTAGATATCAATCCAATCCAGGTTAAGAGCATTGGACAGCAGTGAAACATATCCTTAAATATTTAAATAGGACCAAACATTATTTCTTGGTGTTTGGTGGTGAGGATTTGACTGTCCAAGGGTATACAGATTCTGATTTTCAATCTGATATTGATGATAGAAAATCAATTTCTGGATTTGTGTTCACTCTTGGCAAGGGAGCAATAAGTTGGAGAAGTTGCAAGCAAGATACTATTGTAGACTCTACTACAGAAGCAGAGTATATAGCTACAAGTGAAGCTGCAAAGGAAGCTGTGTGGATTCGCAAGTTCATTCAAGAACTTGAAGTTGTTCCTTCTATTGAGTCACCCATTACTATCTATTGTGACAATAATGAGGCTATTGCAAATGCAGTAGAACCAAGGGCTCATCAAAGGACAAAACATATTGCACGTAAATATCACTTGATACGTGATATTATACAAAGAGGTGATGTAGCAATGACAAAGATTGCCTCTGCCAATAATGTTGCAGATCCACTCACAAAGGCATTGTCTCAAAAGGTGTTTGAGAAACATTTGGAAGCAATGGGTATTAAATACATGTATGATTGGTTTTGAGTGCAAGTGGGAGATTGTTAGAAGTATGTGCCCTCAAAAACAATACTATGCATTTTTATTTGATGATAAAATTTTATTTTCACATTCATAACTTTTATAGGTATATTTCATTGTCTAAATGTGACATGTGATGTCACCTCTGTAGGAAAAATCATGTTAATTGTTAAGGAACCAAAGACAGGGAGTAATGATTTTTCATATATTATTAAATTGTTCTAGGCTGTGGATATTAATTGAATATTACCACTGAAGCCTACACTTGTTGTGCTGCTATATGATAGGATGATTTACTCCATCATTGAAGTAGTGACTTTAAGCAAACAAGTGGGTATAATGTAACAAGTACATACACTGAATTGGATCCAATCAAGGACACCTTATGGAGTGATCATTGTTAATTAAAAGGTTATTCTATCACAATTTTTCTATTGTCCTCAAACATGAGGGGTTTGTGTATATTTATTTATTATGTACATAACTTTGACAATGTCAACTGGTGACGCCAATTTTAAAGGCTATATACAGACACGTTGGGTTATGTGTCTAATGAGTAAAATATATAAATGCTCAACAATGAATCCACCAGTCTCTGAAGAAGATAGTATATTCAGTTGATTTTCATATTGAAGTTGGACTCAAAACAAAACCGACCGGTGACATTTTTTCAAAAATGTTTTTCATATATATAATATTATATAAATATATTTAAAGAGTTTTTAAAGATATTTTGGAGTCCAATAGAAATTATGAAATCAAGAAATTAAGGGTCACATAAGCTAGGGACATGACAGTGATATTTATCCAGTCCTAGTGGCTTGTGGGAATATAGTATGGTGGAAGGACATAGATATAAAATTGTATGAAATGGGATCTCATTTGTAATTCTCTAATCTTCAGGGGTCAATTGCAATGTGTTGATGGACATTATTGCAATCTGTAGAAGTTCAGATATTTTCTTGATATGATTGAGAAAATTAAAAAATATTTTTGGAAAGAGTTTCTAGATAAGTCAATAACGTTCAAAAAGGTTATTGATAAAAAAAATCCTACGGTTGAAGATTAGGATCCCTAAGGATCCCACGTCCAATCTCTCTCTAGGGTTTTAGAAGTCTACTATAAAATAAGATTTTATAATATCATATTTAGTGGTTGGCCATCAGAACTACTGTGTGATACTGCAGTCTTCTGAAAACTCAAAAGAAATAGAGAGAGAGACGTGAATACCTTGGGAGGCAACACGCTTGGGTTGCTAAGAGAGGTACGCAATTTTGTTCTATTTAAAATCCATGGTTGTGTGGTACAACGATCTTTAAATGAAAAATATGATTTTTGTTTTATATTGCTTCCGCAAAAGCTTTTCAAAATCATGATTGCATTACATGCACAAACTTGTTCATTGCATATCATAAGAATGATCTTGAGATTCTAACGGTCGTGACAGTATGCCTAGTTTCCAAATCGGACCGTCGAATCGAAAGATATCGCATGAACAAGTTTGCACGGTCAGCATGCATTATGTTTAGGTAGAGTCGACCACGCATGATTAATTTAAATTAATTCTGATTGGTTAAACAATTAAAATTAATTAAATAATTTTGTGATTGATTGATAATTAGTGTCTAAAATAGGATTGCTTGCATGGGAATAAAGGGGATAATTGGATAACAGTAAAATTGTGGATAATCTAAACTTTATCAAGATTTATTTTAGAATATTTATTTACAAGATTATTGTTGCTGAAAAGACCTGAATTATCTAGAAAAGAGATAAAAATCTTAGAATACAGATTGAAAACACGTCTAAGTGCAAGGCCTGGCTCAAGAAAACCTAAAAAAGGAGTCTAAAACGCACCTGAACACGAAAGTGTGATTGGCATCCAAATGTGCCATTTGGCACTTTTGGATTGCTGATCAGCACTTTCAAAGTGCCGAATGGCACCTATAAGGGCTTTCGCCAAACACTTTTCGAGTGACGATAAAACACATCCTTTTTGACTTTTTCGCAGAAGGATGCGTCCCGATTCACATTCTAATCGTCTTTGCTTAATTTTTAAGCATTCCAGACTCTATAAATAGAGATTGGATCTCAAAATTCAGCACACTCTTTTACGCTCTCAGAGAGACACTTTTTCACGCTCTCAAATTTCTTATATTTCTGACCCCCTTTTTCTGAAATTCTCTCTCTTACATTAAAGAGGTTTTGGAGGCTTTTGTCTTAAGAATTTCTTTTCTGTAAGCAAGGGTTTTTAGGTTTCAAAGACAATTGCATAAATTTATTTGAACCCTAAAATATCCTCTCAAGAAGAAGAGTGCTCCATGCAAGAGGTTGTGTCTTATTAACCATTTTTCTTATGTTTCTCTTATTGTGATGATGCATGTTTATATATATATATATATATATATATATTTTTTTTTTTTCAGTTTAGTTGTTTTAAATATTCATATCATGAATTGTTGATTTATTTTGTTGAAATACGTTCTTGATTCTTTTTATTATTGTCATGATCTATTTTTAATTTCAAAAATCTGCATGTTATCTACATCTTTTTTAAATCAAAAGCTGATCTGCATCTTCCTTAGATGCAGATCTGAATTTTTTTTAATCAAAAAAATAATTTGCATCTTCCTTAGATGCAGATCTAAATTTTTCTTAATCAAAAACTGATTTGCATCTTCCTTAAATGCAGATTTGTATTTTTCTCAAATCAAACTGATTTGCATCTTCCTTAAATGCAGATCTGAATTTTTCTCAAATCAGAAAACTGATTTGCATCTTCCTTAGATGCACTCAAATCAAAAACTGATCTGCATCTAAGATGTAGATCTGAATTTTTCTATAAAAAAAAAAAAAAAAAACCTGATTTCTTCATCATTAGATGCATATCTGAATTTTTTAAACAAAAACTTATTTGTATCTTCCTTTAATACAAATCTGAATTTTTCTTATTTAAAAAACTGATCTACATTTTCTTTAGATGTAGATCTGAATTTTTTTAATATAGCAGATTTTGAAATTAAAATAAAGGGGTCATGAGTGGTTCTGTTTGTTTGTTTAGTGCATGTAGCATAGATTTATTTCATGAATAAAGTCCTCTTCTTAAAAAAGTCTTTTTCTTAATGTTGTTTACACATATAAAAACAGGTTTGATTTTTTATATATATATCACAAAACAGATCTGATTTTTCTTTCATAAAAAAACTAATTTTTTAGTTCTAAAAAATAGATCTGATTTTTCTTTCAACAAAAAACTAATTTTTTAGTTCTCAAAAATAGATCTGATTTTTCTTTCATCAATAAACCACTTTTTTTTTTAGTTCTCAAAAATAGATCTGATTTTTTTTAAAAACCCAATTCAATTTTTTATCACAACACAAATCCAATTCTTTTTAAACAAAGAAGATGGCATATTCATAAAATAGATTCATGTGAGTCAATTTTGATTAGTTTTGTTCATGAGTGCAACATATCATTCATGTCTGCATAAAAGGGGTACATTGGTCACAAGAGTATAGAAGACCAAACTCTATCTGGGCGGAATGGGTGCCTAACACCTCCCCATTCCGTAACCTAGCCTTCGAATTTAGTGTCTTTGGATAGGTAGACCTAGGTCTTATCTTTGCTTTATTTTGATAGTTTGTAACTAGGACAAAAAGCCATGTAATTTTCAATTTTTTTTTTACTCAATCAATGAAATGAAACAATTCAATCATATATTTTTGTATTTAGTTTTTTCTTCTTTTTTTTGGTATAAAAAATAAGTGGCGACTCCACACCACTTACCCAAAAAGAGAGGTGTCTTTCAAAGCACTCAAAAATCTCTTTTTTTTTAAAGAGGCGCGGTCTCTCATAGTGGTGACTCCGCTGGGGATGTCGAGGGCTAAGCTTCGTGTTAGACTTAAGTGGCCAAATATGTACCTTTGTTTTTGCATGGTCTTGCATGATATTGTTGTTTGTTTGTTTATTTATGGTTGTTGAGATGTTGTATGATACTTTGTTGTATGATATATTGTTGTGTGTATTTTTTGTTAAAAGCTTTCCCTAACTGTCATAATGTGTGTCATCCAAACAACAATATGTATGCACCCTTTTCAATAACATGTGGTGGTAGTAACCATGGATCACCAGTCTTTATTAGATTCGAGTACCTAGTGGCGAACTCACCAACCCATAACCTAAAGTTACTGGATCATTTCCTGTTGATTGTAAAGGACAAATCATGTCATTTGGACCAACGCAATGTTCATTACATTACAAGTTGGGAGGTGTAACGTCCCAGCTATGGGAAACAATGAAACAACAAACCCAACCTACAACGTAATGACTTAGAACCTACCTTTAGGTTGGTCCATGTTAAAATTGCATTGCATGTTGTGTGTGTTTGTTTGGTTGATTGATTGATATGGATGGGGACATAGCTTTGATTAACCCGACCAAGCCTGTCATCAGGGGAGAATTTGGTCAAGATTCGAAGGAAGGCTGCAAAGAGAACCTAAGGCCAACATTCAAGCCAGTAGCTCCAAATCCAAGCCCATCACTCCCATTACGATACTGAAGCTCGTGAGCATAAAAGACACTATGCTGTTGCAACATCATAATCCCATATTCGACCTACAAGACACTTCAAACCCTAATTAAATCACCCAACATCCACAAATGGGGGGAGACACTTCAAACCCCAATCAAGCAACCCAATACCTACAAATGGGGGGAGACACCCCCAATCAAATGGCCCAACATCCGCAAATGGGGGGAGACACTTCAAACCCGAAGACACCGATCTAAATGACCCCAAAAAAATTGGACACATCACAAGGGGAGGAGATACTTCAAATCCCTACATTTTAAGACGAACAAGCCCACAGATATGGAGATTGATAATGAAGGCATGGACTATATGGATGAAGCCCCCTCGATACTGATGCTAAGGGAAGAAGGAACTCACTAGGAAACGCTAGCCATCATTGAAGCCATAAATGAGTTGAAGATTTGGGAACGAGAGGGAGCCGCCCACCCCATGGAGGACTCCGTAAAGAAGATCAAGACCATCAAGTCAGTCACTCTTGCCAAGAAGATCAAGACTGTTAAGCCAATCACCCTTGCCAAAAACATTGTTTCTGTCCCTATTAAGTCTATTTTTGCTAGTATTTCTATTCCTGTTAAGTCTGTTTGTGATAGTATTCTAGTTGTGTCTGATTTAGTTAAGTCTATTGAGTCTATTGAGTCTGTTGAGTCTGTTAAGAACTCTTTTCCTTATAATATGATTGTTGATTCTGCTTATTTATTGGCTTTGAATGTTTTTATTTCTGAAATTGGTAAAGAAACTCTTAATAATAAGGAATTAAAACAAGGACATCTAGAACCCATAAAAGAAGAAACCCAACCCATTAACCTGGGAACTGATGATGAGCCTAAAATGATACAAGTGACCAATACCCTAACCATTTCTGAGAAAGATGCATTAGTGGCACTACTGACAGAGTTCAAAGAGGTTTTTGCGTGGTCATACAAAGACATGCCCAGGATTGACACAGATATAGTACAACATTGCATTCCAACAAATCCAACCATGAAGCCGGTCAAGCAGAAGTTGAGAAGAATGAAGCCAGAGTGGACTCTCAAGATCAAGGAAAAGGTTGAGAAACAATACAATGCAGGATTCCTAAGGGTGGTCAACTATCCAGGGTGGTTAGTTAATGTGGTTCAAGTACCAAAGAAGGATGGGAAGGTCAGAATGTGTGTAGACGTTCGAGATCTGAATAAGGCCAGTCTAAAAGATGACTTTCCTTTACCTCACATTGATATCCTGGTTGACAATATAGCAGTTCATGCTTTGCTATCGTTTATGGATGGATTTTTAGGATATAATCAGATTAAGATGGCTCCAGAAGATATGGAGAAAACCTCCTTTATTACACCATGAGGGACATATTGCTACAAGGTCATGCCATTTGGCCTTAAAAATGCTGGTGCTACTTACCAACGCGCAGCTACCACTTTGTTGCATGATTTGATCCACAAAGAAGTAGAGGTTTATGTTGATGATATGATAGTCAAGTCCAAGGACCTTGAAGGGCATATACCGGCTTTGAGGAAGTTCTTTGAAAGAATCCAGTTCTAGAAGTTGTATTTGAATCCAAAGAAGTGCACTTTCAGGGTTATATTCGGAAAGCTATTGGGGTTTATTGTAAGCCAGAGGGGAATAAAAGTCGATCCCAACAAAATCAAGGCCATTGTAGAGATGAAGCCTCCAAGAACTGAGAAAGAGATCTGAGGATTTCTAGGAAGGATACAGTACATTAGTAGGTTCATAACTTAGCTCACCATGACATGTGAACCAACCTTCCGACTACTTAAGAAGGAAGTTCCTACAGTGTGGAATGAACAATGCTAAGAAGCCTTTGAAAAGATCATGAATTATTTGATGAAGCCACCAATACTCATCCCACCGGTACTTGAAAAGCCATTGTTATTGTATCTCACCACTACGGATATAGCAATGGGGGCTCTACTTGCTCAATACCTAGAGGAGACTAGAAAAGAGAATGCAATCTACTACATCAGCAAAAAGATGTTGCCTTATGAAGAAAAGTGTTCACCACTTGAAAAGACATGTCTAGCATTTGTATGGGCAACCCACAAACTCAGACATTATATGCTTGCCTACAAGGTCCTGTTGATTGCAAGAATGGATCCTATAAAGTACTTAATGGAAAAACCTGTGCAAGATGGGAAGACAGCTAAATGGGTGTTGCTTTTGTCAAAATTTGACATTAAATATGTGATTCAAAAATCTGTGAAAGGTAGAGCAATTGCTAATCATTTAGCCCATTGTTCACCAAAAGAAGTTGAAGAGATCCAAGGAGACTTTCTGGACGAAGATATAATGGGGATTGAAGTAGAATCATGGAAGATGTACTTCGATGGAGCAACAAATCAAAATGAAAGTGGAATTGGAGTTCTCTTAATCTGTCCAAAAAGGATACACATCCTATTTTCTGGCAGACTCAACTTTCCTACCACCAATAATGCTATTGAATATGAAGCATGCATCATGGGGTTACGAGTGGCCCTAGGCCTAGAGGTGAAAGAGTTGGAGGTGTATGGTGACTCAACTTTGATAATCTATTCAGAATAATTGAAGATTAAAGAAGAAAGGCTGATGCCTTATCATGAATGTCTTTAGAAGTGGGCCTTAAAATTCTGCAAGATCCAATATCAATATATGCCAATAATGCATAATTAGATTGCAGATGCTTTAGCAATCATGGCATCCATGATGGATGGGCCAAAAGAAGATGAAGCCAGACCAATAGTGGTGGAACAAAAAGAAGAACCAACCTATTGCATGATAATAGAAAAGGATGAGGAAAAGAATGGAGAAGGTGAATGGTATTCAGACATCCTACAATACCTCAAGGATGGGACATACTTGAAGTCTGCAGACAAGAACGATTAATTAACCATTCGAAGGTTGTCTACTAATTACATTATTTATGGTGAAAGGCTTTACAGAAGATCATATGATGGAATTCATCTCCTTTGTGTAATTGCCAAGGAAGCACAACAAATAATTGAAGAGATTCATGAGTCAAGCTATGGGCCACATATGAATACACACATGCTGTCGAGGAAGATAATGAGATAGGGCTATTATTGGACTACTATGGAAGCCGACTGTGCGGGTCATGTTCAAAAATGCCATCAATGCCAAGTCCATGGAGATCTGAAGCACATGCCACCCATGCCATTACACACCATGACATTGCCCTGGCCATTCTCTACATGGGGGATAGACATCATTGGGAAGATTCACCCAACGACATCTAATGGCCATGAATTCATACTTGTTGCTATTAACTATTTCACCAAATGGGTAGAAGCTGCCTCATACAAGGATCTGAATTCAAAGAAAGTTGCTCAATTCATTCAAACTAATATCATCTGTAGATATGGGGTACCACATGAAATTATCTCTGACAATGGGCTACTTTTCAAGGGAGAAACAAAGAAGTTGCTACGATAGTTCAATATTCAACACCACAAGTCTTCACCTTACCGTCCTCAAACTAATGGAGTAGTTGAGGTTGCTAATAAAAATATCGGGTGAATCTTGAAGAAAAGCATGAAGAACTACAAGGATTGGCACCTACAATTACCCTATGCACTCTGGGGGTATAGAACATCAATTCGATCTTCCACAGGAGCTAGTCCTTATTCATTGGTGTATGGGATGGAAGCAGTTCTTCCCATTGAAATGGGTGTCCGTTCACTAAGGACAGTATTGGAAAGTGAAATCCCTGAAGCAAATTGGTTGCAAAGCAGGTATGACCAGTTATGCATGCTGGATGAAAAGAGACTCAAAGCCTTGTATCATATTCAAAGTTACCAAAGGAGGCCTAGGAAAGCTTTTAATAAGAAAGTAAGAACCAGAGATTTGAAGTTGGGGGATTTAGTTTTGAAAGAGATCCGAGCCTTGGTTCAAGATGCAACCAGGAAGTTCAAGCAAAATTGGGCAGGCCCATACATTATCAAGCAGATATACTTCGGAGGAGCAGTAAGGTTGATGGATTTAGATGCAAACCCTTTTGCTAAGCCAACTAACATGGATCAATTGAAGAAATACCATGTCTAAGGTGGTAATCTCATAGCACTACGACTGAAGTGGTTGTGCATTATGTCATTTCCTTTCCTAGGCTTGGTATATATATTAAAAAAAAAAAAAAAAAAAAAAAGAGTTAGGTTGAAAACCCGAAAAGGCAACCTATGCAAAAGGAGAGTGAAAAAACAAATGAGTGAGAAAGCCTACTAGGTTGAAAACCCGAAAGGGCAGCCTATGCAAAAATTAAGGCAAATAAAAAATCAATGAACTACATGATGACTTGATCCTTCTACAAAGGAGGTACGTAGGCAACCATGCATTGGTCTGATCGCAATTTCCCAAAACCACCATTTGCCCATTAAACAAAATTTTCCAAAATTCGACCATTCCATTGAACCATGTCATTACACAAAATCCAAAAAATCAAACCCCAAAAACCTACACCTCAAACAAAATCCCTAACCTCCAAGTCCTAAATAATTCCTAAACATAAGAGTTTTACATCAACTTTAAAATAAACATGTTCAAAGCCAAGAATAAGAAAGTCATTCTATCTTCAATCTTTTCTTCTTTGGTGGATCATTGATTTCTTCTACTTCCTTACCCTTGTCTCTTCTTTTGAATTCATAGTTGTCATCATCGTGTCTTTCTGGTTATCTTTGAGAAACTGCTTTCTCATAGCAACCATCTCAGCTTCTTTTTCAGCAATCTTATCCACCAACCAGTTAGAGTATTTTGTAGTCATCCTGTGAAGTGAACCTTGACGAAAGACTGGTCCACTTGGTTAGCCATCTCCAAGCCCAACAGCATGTTCCTTATAGAAGTAGGATTGGTGACCACATGAGTGAAAGGTCTTCTTCATTTTCCACCAGGCGTTCCTTGCTCATATTGGAATTGCTTCAATAGTCTATCCGCCTTATAGAAGGTAGCCCTCTGCAATCCAACAGTAAAGATGTGATCTAATCCTGGGGATCGTAGTAGAGGAGGTGGGCACTTCCACCAATAATAGTTCCATTGGATTGAAGCACTGGATTTCTTGTTCAAGAACTTCACCCAGTCACTCTCAGTTTGGCACTCAGTTTTGATGACGGTCCTACTAAGAAAATTGCTAGGACCATAATTACTAGTTGTAGGCCTGGCAATCATATCCAGTTGCTCCATCAGCCATATCTGCAAAGTCAAGGAAGTTTTGAGATTCTCAACCATGAAAGACAGCATCCAGTCCTAGAAGAGTTTCTTCCAAGATCAAAGAAACAAGATTTTCACCATCCTTGATTTGACTCACAACACTTATGGCTCGAGCATTCATAAAACCATGCCTTCCAAAGCAAAGTGAAAATTCTCCCACAAAGTGCATTTGTTAATCAGTCTCAAAACAATTGCACGAAGATTCACCATATGTCCTTCAACCAAACTAATAGTGATGGAAGTAGGAAGACCAAGAGCATCAGATAAAGATTCCTTATGCCTGGGATCATAAGAAACTGCTACAAATTTTTTCCTTGGATCATAGCTAAGGATAACGGAAAACTCTTCTATTATGGGACAGAGTTCAGTAGTCTTAAACCAGAACACATGATCTTTGGGATCCCAGAATTTCACCACAGCACGAGGGAAATCCCATTTGATTTTGACATTCCTTAGAGCCATAATTCCCTTTAGTTTGTAGGCTGTAAAATTGGTCTTGGTATTGAAATCAAAGCTATGAACCCATTTGTTGATATCATGAATTGTTGAATGAGAAAACTTTTGATTGCTAGTGATGGATGACTTTTGCTTGTGATTATTGTGTTTTGCTAACCTTGATGCAGAGATTTGTTGTAGGAAAAAACACTAATGCAAGCTTCATCAGTGCTTAATCAAGTTTAAATAGGTTTCAGAGAGTTTGTAGCTGAGTAGGAGAGTGTTTCATGATCATAAACGAAGAAAATATTTTCAAAAAACACGAAAACGCAAAACACGCATCCAAAAAGTGTGAGGAGTAGGCCCACTATGGCGTAAGCATCATGGCATGGCCAAGTGCCATTCGGCACTCTAAAAGTGCTAAATGGAACTCCTCAAGTGCCGAGTGGCACTTAGCTCCGCCATCACTCATTCAAGCAATTTTATGCAATTTTGCATTTTCAAGCATTTTTTAAGGACCGTTAAACACTCAAAAAGATTTTTTTTTTTTTGGTTAAACTGGGGCATTCAGACATTTCTAACTTATTTTTTTTCAAAAATCATCACTTACATCATTATTTTCAAAAATGGACCAAATTAAGATTTTTCCAAACTCATGAACACATGTCTCAAAGTAGAAGCATTCGCCTATGCCTCATTCATGTTCCAAAAAAGAAAAGAAAAAAAGACCACCATCATCATCTTTTCAAAAAAAATCAAATCATCAAGATTCTAAGATTTCCAAAACATCATGCATTCATTTTTAAACTAGGGGCATTCGTCTCCATCTCATTCAAGTAAGTGCAGATTCTATCAGAGCCAATCAAGATAATTTTAAATTGGTACTACAAGATCTCATCAGGTGAATTCTAAACTTGTCTTAGTTAAAGTTTCTACATGATTCAAGGGCAAATCTAAGGACAAAGTGCTAAACATGCAAGTTAATACAAGATTGTCTAAGGAACACTTCCTTTTGTTTTGCAGGAAAAATTAAAAATACAAATCAAACATCATTGGGACTCCGGGTTTGCCTTCGAGAAGACCTCCTCGACCCACATCTTGAGGAACTGCCTTCAGTATTTCCCTCTTAACTTGCATAGAATCAAGGATCATACTGACGATTCTCAAGTTCAAGGTTTCTGATCCTGTCCTCCAAAGTTCTTCTGGCAGAATCAACCACTTCCATTCGACTCACCTAAAAAGTCAGCAAAATCAATTGTTGTTTATCAAGAAAAATCCAAGCAAAAGCCACTTGGAAAGTATCATTGCATACCCAACTCACCTCATTGATCACATATAGGGAAGACTGAGTACAAGCCAATAGTTGCAAACCTCCAATCATTTGCATACTTTCCTCCATAAGATCAACATCAGCCTGAAGCACAAATCTACCAAGATCAGGAGCCATTTAGTAAGCCAAGAAGAGATAAAGACAAGGAACTAAAAAAATTCAAGAACACATTGGATCGGGCCAGGGGATATTTGGTGTGTGCTCTAGCCTATTCAAAGGCATGGACCTATATGTTCCATCAGGATTCATCACTTCATATTGCCATGCCGAAAAATGGGGATAAGTCTTCAAGAAAGAATTAGAAGAGCTACTAACTTGGTGAAGGGAAGGAATTTCTACTTCTTCTCCCTCTCCCTCTTCCTCTCCTTCAAAAGACGGAGCCTAAAAATCCAACATGCAAATGTTGTCACCAAGCAGAAATATGGAAAAGGAATATTCAAGAGGAAAAGGAATATTCAAGATGAAAATTTGACTTCAGAAGGGAAGAGAAATACCGATATGCCGGCCAGGCAACCTTGTAGATGAGTTCGAATAAACTACTCCTGAAACCACAAGGCCAACACAAGCCTGAGTAATCTCTTCGTTAGTCAGAAGGTCAGCCAACTGGATAGAAGGATAAGGAGGACCCGAAATTGTTGTAGAAGGGTACACATGTTGAACTTAGGGCAACACCCGATCACCAAGATACCAATACCTTCCATGCCCACACTTAAACAATACCTGATGGCTATTCAGCTCTAAAGCCTGCTCACACTCTACATATTCCTCACATCCAACCCAAGGATTTAAACACATTTGAAAAATCACCAAAGAACCCAGAATGAGAAAATGATCAAACCACCACTAAGCACCAAAGATCCCACAAAAAAGGGGAAAAGTACTCACATCATCAGTAGTCAAATTGTCAATCACTAAACACCAAATTTCCAAAGAGCGCCTAGAGGGCATTGACAAAAGGTGTTTAGGCAACCAACGGAGAAATCTAGGAAAAAAGTCATTAACCTCCTCTCAAATTTTAGGGCCAACTCCAAAGTATTCATACATCCAGACCTAAAAAAAATTTCACAACACCATTACCATACATAGCCAAAATGACTTTCCAAAATTCACACATAACCAAAATTTCAAACCTCACCTGCCATACAAATGGAGCACCACCCAAGCTTGAAAGGCTACACCTAGAAAGCTGAGTCATGAAATGCAAAAGGGTAGCATAAGCCATACCACCCTAGTCATAATTCTTGATTTGCTCAATGTTACACAAGCTCCATAAATAACGCAGATTCACTGTACTACCTAAATCTGGGCACAAGAAAGTCCCAATGAAAAGAAGCATGAACATGCGGGTACTCCTTGCCACCGTATCACATTTTGTAATGTTCTCACAAGCCACGACAAAGGAACATTTTTACTCCTCATTTTGTAAGGCACTACACCTAGAAGTTTCTTGATTTCATTTGCAGTAAGGGAGTCATTGACATGGATTCTCTCACCACCCAAATTCAAGCCGGTGATGATGGAAAAATCGTAAGGTGTCAACATTACCTCACCAATGCTCAAAAAATGGAAGGTACATGTGGTGTCCTAGAAGCGCTCTGACAAGGCAAGAAGTAATTGGAGGTCCTTGTATTCATGAGTCTCCTGATTTAATAAAGCTTCAAAGAAAGTACCAAAGCCTGCATCATTGATGATATTTCTGATGTCAGGAGACAATACTTCCCTTACGCTCTTCAACGTTTGGAGACTTCCTCGACTCTTGAGGTTCTGCAACACAAAAATTTAGCCCATCATTCCATGCCAAAAATTACATGCTAACAAAAGAGATAAAATCATTCATTCCATGCCAAAATCCCATTCCTTGCCAACAAAACGTCGCCACCAAAGAAATCAATGTCCCACAAAAAAAAAAAATCATCGATGCCCCACCAAAATTTTACCACAACCAAAATTTTTCACATGTCCAGAGCCATAAATTTCCCATAACCATAGCCATCAAAAAAATTCCTACATGTCCAAAGTAGCCATAAAAAATTCTTATGTGTCTATGTACAACCAAAAAAAAAAAAAAAATTCCCACATATCCAAAATTATAACCAAAACATTTTTCCATGATCCAACCTCACATACCCAGAAAACATTTTCCATAGCCAAAATTTCATGCCCCTAAAATTCTTCCATATCCACAAAAATTTTCCATACCCACAAATTTTTCCATATTCATACCCACAAAAATTTTGCCATGTTCATAAAATAAAATTTACACATGCCAACAAAATTTCCCACATACATCATGAATAAATTCATCCAAGCTTACAACACAAATTTTTCACAATGCCAATGCCCCCAAAATCCAAGCCAAAATTCATCCAACAACATCACAAATTACCAACATTGCCAAAATTCCATAAGCCACCAACATTACACCATGACCAAAAATACAACACTTAAAAAATGTTCCGAAGCCAACATTACAACATGATCAAACACACAATGCCCCAAATTCCAACAAAATCACACAATAAAATAACAATCTCTCACATCAAACTTTCAATGAAGCATGAAACAACATTTTTCCGAACAAAGAAACCAAAGAAAAACTCACCTTGATGTCCATGTGAAAATATGGAGCATGGGTCTTGTGGTCTTGAAGGAGCCCCTCCACATCATTCCATTCAAATGATTGATCATATTTCTTGCCATGAAAAGTAAGAAAAGAGAGTCCATTGGAAGAAGAAGACATTTTGATGCAAAGAAAAGATGGGTTTGAAAATGGGTTTCACCAAAAGTGGGTGTGTGGCAAAAGTACTCAAGAACACAAGGATCTAAAGAAATATTGAGGGAGATGATTGAAGGAAGGTTGAGAAGCTTAGAAAAGTATTTTTTTTAGAGAAGAAATGGTGAGGTGAAGAAGAAAAAATCAAGTGGAAGAAAAAGATGAATAGCGTTAATGGTGGAAGAAAGGTGATAAAGGAGGAAGCAAAAAAGAAGAAAAAAGAGAGACAAGACAAATGGGGGGCTAAAATTTGGCCCCCACATTAAAAGTTTCAGCTGAGTTGCTAAACTGAGTTGACTTAGTCAACTCCAAAAAAAAAAAATCATTTTCTTTTTTCTTTGTTTTATTTTCTTTTCTTCTTCTAAAAAATCAAAAATCAAAAATCAAATCATGAAACGAAGAAAGAAAAAATTCTTGGAGCGGATTAAGGATAAAAGATTCAAGTTCAAAGTCTAAAATTTTCAAATCCCAAATTTTAAATTCAAAATTTTCATTCCCAATTTCCAAATTTTCAATTCAAAATTTCAAAATTTCAAGTTTCAATTTTCAAATCTCAAAATTCCAAAATCTCAAGTTTCAAAATTACAAGTTGCAAATTTCAAGTTTCAAATCATTTAAAATCTCTAATTTCAAAATTCCAAAATTCAATTTCAAAATCTCATATTCAAAATTCCATGTTTCAAAATTCAAGATCTCAAGTTTCAAGCTTCAAAATTTCAAGTCTCAAAATTCCAAACTTTCAATTTTCAAAATTTAAAGTTTCAAATTTCAAATTTCAAACTTCAAATTTCAAATTTCAATTTTCAAGTTCCAAATTCCAAGTTTCAAATTTTGAGTTTCAAAAAATAAAAATCTTTTTCAAGGAACCACAAAAATCCATCAAGGTTTTCGTGCTAATGTAAAATAATTCAAATAAAAAAGGAATCAATGGAAATCACACATCTCAAAAATAGTGGGTCCACAAAGCCCTCATCATTTAAAGACTAATCCCAAATCTTGACTTTTTGCAGGCAACAGCCAATTCAAAGTTGAAAAGCCCTTTGATCGACATTCCAGCAGTTGGATCAAAGTTGAAAAACCCTTTGATCAACATTCCAGCAGCCAGATCAGTGTTGAAAAGCTTTTTGATCGACGTTTCAATAGTTCCAGTTTCGAGGTTGAAAAGCCTATTGGTTACCTTTCATCAAGATTGAGGTTGAAAAGCCCCTTGGTCGTCATAGCTCTGGTTCCAAGGTGGAAAAGCCCTTCGGTTACCTTTCTTCAAGACCAAGGTTGAAAAGCTCCTTGGTTACCTTTCATCAAGATCGAGGTTGAAAAGCCCCTTAGTCGTCACAGCTCTAGTTCCAAGGTTGAAAGGTCCCTTGGTTACCTTTCTTCAAGATCAAGGTTAAAAAGCCCCTTGGTTGCCACAACTCCGGTTCCAAGGTTGAAAAGCCCTTTGGTCGCCACAGCTCCGGTTCCAAGGTTGAAAAGTCCTTTGGTTCCCTTTCGCCAAGATCGAGGTTGAAAAGCCCCTTGGTCACCATAGTTCTGGTTCCAAGGTTGAAAAGCCCCTTGGTTACCTTTCATCAAGATCAAGGTTGAAAATCCCCTTGGTCGCCATAACTCCAGTTTCAAGGTAGAAAAGCCCCTTGGTCATCATAACTCCTGTTCTGAGGTTGAAAAGCCCCTTGGTTCCCTTTTGTCAAGATCAAGGTCGAAAAGCCCCTTGGTAGCCACAATTCAAGATTAGTATTGAAAAGTCTCTTGGTCACAACAATTATCAAGAATCATTTTAAAGTTCATCAGCTATCAGCTAGGTCAAGAATTTTCATTTTTTTTTTTTTTTTGGGTCAAAGGCAAGACACTAGTTCTATGTTCCAAAGTTTTAGGTTCAAGGGCTAGGTAATATTTGAAAATTTAACCTCAATTAAATCATGGCTGCCGAAATCCGTGTCTTTGTTTTACATTGATATTCGCTTTCCAAGCTCTGTCAATGAGGAGCATTCTGTAGACACTTGATTTTTCACTCATGATTTAATCAAGGAGAATGACTGGAATGACCATCCGTGTACCCAAAAATCATGATTGCATTACATGCATTAACTTGTTCATTTCATATCATAAAAATGATCTTGAGATTCTAACGGTCGTGATAGTATGCCTGGTTTCCAAATCAGACCGTCGGATCGAAAGATATCGCATGATCAAGTTTGCATGGTCAACATGCATTGTATTTAGGTAGAGTTGACACATATGATTAATTTAAATTAATTATGATTGGTTAAACAATTAAAATTAATTAAATAATTTTGTGATTGGTTGATAATTAGTGTCTAAAATAGGATTTTGCTTGCATGAGAATAAATGAGATAATTGGATGATAATCTGAAATTTATCAAGATTTATTTTAGAATATTTATCTACAAGATAATTGTTGTTAAAAAGACCTAAATTATACAGAAAAGAGATAAAAATCTTAGAATACGGATTGAAAACACATCTAAGTGCAAGACCTGGCTCTAGAAAACTTAAAAAAGGAGTCTAAAACACACTCGAACATGAAAGTGTGATTGGCATCCAAGAGTGCCATTCGGCACTTTTGGAGTGCCGATTGGCACTTTCAAAGTGTTGAATGGCACCTATAAGGGCTTTGGCCTGACGCTCTTCGGGTGACGTTAAAAAACATCCTTTTCAACTTTTTTCGCAGAGGGACGCATCCCGATTCACATTCTAATCGTCTTTGCTTATTTTTTAAGCATTCCAGCCTCTATAAATAGAGACTGGATCACAAAATTCAGCACACTTTTTTTACGCTCTCAAAGAGACTTTTTCACGCTCTTAAATTTCTCATATTTCTGACCCCCCTTTTTTGAAATTCTCTCTCTTATATTAAAGAGGTTCCGGAGGCTTTAGTCTTATGAATTTCTTTTTTGTAAGCAAGGGTTTTTAGGTTTCAAAGACATTTGCATAAATTTCTTTGACCCCTAAAATATCCCCTCAAGAAGAAGAGTGCTCCATGCAAGAGGTTGTTTCTTATTAACCCTTTTTCTTATGTTTCTCTTATTGTGATGATGCATGTTTATATATATATATATATATATATATATATATATATATATATATATATATATATATATATATATATATATATATATATATTCAATTTAGTTGTTTTAAATATTCATATCATGAATTATTTATTTATTTTGTTGAAATACGTTCTTGATTCTTTTTATTATTGTCATGATCTATTTTTAATTTCAAAAATCTGCATGATATCTACATCTTTTTTAAATCAAAAACTGATCTGCATATTTCTTAGATGCAGATCTGAATTTTTCTTAATCAAAAACTGATGTGCAACTTCCTTAGATGCAGGTCTGAATTTTTCTTTAAAAAAAAAAAAAAAAAACTGATTTGCATCTTCATTAGATGCAGATCTGAATTTTTTAAACAAAAACTGATTTGTATCTTCCTTTGATACAAATCTAAATTTTTCTTATTTAAAAAATTGATCTACGGTTTCTTTAGATGTAGATCTGTTTTTTTAATATAGCAGATTTTGAATTAAAAAAAAGGGTTATGAGTGGTTTTGTTTGTTTGTTTAGTGCATGTAGCATAGATTTATTTCATGAATAAAGTCCTCTTCTTAAAAATATCTTTTTCTTAATGTTGTTTACACATATAAAAACAGATCTAGTTTTTTTTTAATATAAAAATCTGATATTGTTATATATATCACAAAATATATATGATTTTTCTTTCATCAAAAAACTAATTTTTTAGTTCTCAAAAACAGATCTGATTTTTCTTTCAACAATAAACCATTTTTTTTTAGTTCTCAAAAACAAATCTGATTTTTTTCTAAACCCAATTCAATTTTTTATCCCAACACAGATCCAATTCTTTTTAAACAAAGAAGAGGGCATATTCATAAAATAGATTCATAACAGTCAATTTTGATTAGTTTTGTTCATGTGTGCGACATATCATTCATGTCATGCATAAAAGGGGTAAATTGCTCACAAGAGTCTAGAAGAGTAGACTCTGTCTAGATAGAATGAGTGCCCAACACCATTCCATTCTGTAACCTAGCCTCCAAATTTAGTGTCTTTGGATAGGTAGACCTAGGTCATATCTTTGCTTTATTTTGGTAGTTTGTAACTAGGACAAAAAGCCATGTAATTTTCAAATTTTCAAATATGTATTTTTTTACTCAATCAATGAAATGAAACAATTCAGTCATGTATTTTTGTATTTAGTTTTTTCTTTTTATTTGATTTTTTTATAAAAAAATAAGTGGCGACTCCACACCACTTACCCAAAAAGAGAGGTGTCTTTCAAAGTATTGAAAAATCTCTATTTTTTTAGCGGCACTTTTGCGATCTCTCACAGGTTTTAGGGTGTGTATCTGTACGCATGCTTTCTGCATGTGCACGCATACTCAAAGTATGCGTACCCATAAAACTAGGCTACACATGTAAGCCCTATGTATGCGCGTGCATACTCATGCCCAAAAACTCTAATCCAAACCTTTTTGCTTTTGTTTCTTTATTTTACTTATATAATATGTCCGTGCCTTAATTTATTTCATGCTTATGAGTCCCTACCTCCATGTTTGTTTGCTTTGTTTGTTATACATATGCTAGTTTAGGGTTTTAATCTTTTGTTTTGCCATGAACATGCATATAACATATCCATGCATTGATGCGTAGGTGCTGTGGTGTAGTGAGGTAAGACATGCATTCACATAAACATGCATCTGTTTGGAGATTTGATTTTGATCTTGCTCTGATGAATATGAATGTGTTTCCAATATTTTGCCTTGGATATGATAAAATGTTTGTTTGATCTTAACATGTCTATGTTTCTGCCTTGGATATGGCATATGTTTGCTTGTTTGCTGCCTTGGATATGATGTGATAAGATGCACGATAGATGTATGTTAGGGTTTGGGATGATGTGATGCATGTTGTTTAATAGATGTATGCTAATGTGTGTATGACTTTAGAATACAAGTTTTGAATGTGCCTTTATGAGATTAAGACGTAAGACATAATGAGTGGAAGATGACCCACGGGACGGGTGGGGCTGGGTGCCTAACACCTTCCCATCCCTATACCTAAACTCTAGGCACGAGTTCTTGTAGTAGATCAGTATTTCCATGAAGGGCGCTATATTTATGGTACCTAGAGTTAATATAGGTGGCAACTCCATTTTCCTTCTTAGCACCGGTCTACTCGGTCGAGGCGTACTCTCCCCATTGTGCCCACAGTGGTGACTCCACTAGGGATAGAAAGTTTGTTTCCAATGTGTCTTATTTGGGATGATGTGATGCCATGTTGTTTAATAGATGTATGCTAATGTGTGTATGACTTTAGAATACAAGTTTTGAATATGCCTTTATGAGATTAAGACATAAGACACAATGAGTGGAAGACGACCCACGGGACGGGTAGGGCTGGGTGCTTAACACCTTCCCATCCCTATACCTAAACTCTGGGCACGAGTTCTTGTAGTAGATCAGTATTTCCATGAAGGGCGCTATATTTATGGTACCTAGAGTTAATATAGGTGGCGACTCCATTTTCTTTCTCAGCCCCGGTCTACTCGGTCAAGGCGTACTCTGCCCGTTATGCCCACAGTGGCGACTCCACTGGGGATAGAGAGTTTCTTTCCAATGTGTCTTATTTGGGATGATGTGATGCCATGTTGTTTAATAGATGTATGCTAATGTGTGTATGACTTTAGAATACAAGTTTTGAATGTGCCTTTATGAGATTAAGACGTAACACACAATGAGTGGAAAACGACCCACAGGACGGGTGGGGCTGGGTGCCTAGCACCTTCCCATCCCTATACCTAAACTCTGGGCACGAGTTCTTGTAGTAGATCAGTATTTCAATGAAGGGCGCTATATTTATGGTACCTAGAGTTAATATAGGTGGCGACTCCATTTTCCTTCTCTGCCCCAGTCTACTCGATCGAGGCGTACTCTCCCCGTTGTGCCCACAGTGGTGACTCCACTGGGGATAGAGAGTCTGTTTCCAAGTCTTATTTGGGATGATGTGATGCCATGTTGTTTAATAGATGTATGCTAATGTGTGTATGACTTTAGAATACAAGTTTTGAATGTGCCTTTATGAGATTAAGACATAAGACACAATGAGTGGAAGACGACCCATGGGACGGGTGGGGCTGGGTGCCTAACACCTTCCCATCCTTATACCTAAACTCTAGGCACGAGTTCTTGTAGTAGATCAGTATTTCCATGAAGGGTGCTATATTTATGGTACCTAGAGTTAATATAGGTGGCGACTCCATTTTCCTTCTCTGCCCCGGTCTACTCGGTTGAGGCATACTCTCCCCATTGTGCCCATAGTGGCGACTCCACTGGGATGGAGAGTTTGTTTCCAATGTGTCTTATTTGGGATGATGTGATGCCATGTTGTTTAATAGATGTATGCTGATGTGTGTATGACTTTAGAATAAAAGTTTTGAATGTGCTTTTATGAGATTAAGACGTAAGACACAATGAGTGGAAGACGACCCACGGGATGGGTGGGGCTGGGTATCTAGCACCTTCCCATCCCTATACCTAAACTCTGGGCATGAGTTCTTGTAGTAGATCAGTATTTCCATGAAGGGCGCTATATTTATGGTACTTAGAGTTAATATTGGTGGCGACTCCATTTTCCTTCTCTGCCCCGGTTTACTCGGTCGAGGCGTACTCTCCCCATTGTGCCCACAGTGGCGACTCCACTGGGGATAGAGAGTTTCTTTCCAATGTGTCTTATTTCTTATTGTTAACGAAGGCTTATTCAATATTTATTTGCACACACTTCACTTGGTTCTTATTGTCCCTTTCACCCCAGTCGGTGATGAGTGGGAAGGTGAAGGCTCCATTTGGGCCAAAATCTTCCGAAGTTCATCCTTACAACTCATAGTCTGTGCCATTGCCTATAATGGGCTTTGATTACATTATTGGTTTGCCACCAATCCACTACTAATCTATCCCTTTAGCTTTAAGGAGCCTACCCATACTTAAAGAGATTTAGATCCTATTAATAAAAGGGTACCCTTTTATATCTCTTGTTTGTTCAACCATATATCAGTTCACCTAATACAAGTTTTGAATGTGCCTTAACGAGATTAAGGCGTAAGACACAATGAGTGGAAGATGACCTACGGGTCGGGTGGGGCTAAGTGCCTAACACCTTCCCATCCCCATACCTAAACTATGGGCACAAGTTCTTGTAGTAGATCAATATTTCCATGAAGGGCACTATATTTATGGTACCTAGAGTTAATCTAGGTGGCGATTCCATTTTCCTTTTCTGCCCCGATCTACTCGGTCGAGGCGTACTTTCCCCATTGTGCCTACAATAGCGACTCCATTGGGGATAGAGAGTTTGTTTCCAATGTGTCTTATTTCTTATTGTTAACGAAGTCTTATTCGATATTTATCTGCACACACTTCACTTGGTTCGTTTTGTCCCTTTAACCCCAGTCGGTGATGAGTGGGAAGGTGGAGGCCCCATTTGGGCTAAAATCTTCCAAAGTTCATCCCACTAACTCATAATCTGTGCCATTGCCTGTAATGGGCTTTGATTACATTATTGGTTTGCCACCAATCCACTACTAATTTATCCCTTTAGCTTTAAGGAGCCTACCCACACTTAGAGAGATCTTAGATCCTATTAATAAAAGTGTACTCTTTTATATCTTTTGTTTGATCAACCATATATCTTGTGTTCACCTAATTCTAAATGACAAATAAAAGATATAAAAAATTTGAGGATGACCCAAAAGTTATGGCATACCCTTAGATGTTGGGATAAAAGAAATGAGGTTCTCACATATAAGAAGCTTGTCCCAAAGTCTAAAGGTATGTCTTAACTTGAAAGATTCATAAGACCATGGCCTAGTTGCTATTATAAGCCCAAGTCAAAAGGCCTTTTGAAATTGAGGACCTTGGGCCTAAGGTAACAAATATGCTATGGACTTAGCATCCAACATCCTATAGAGCCAATATGAAATTCCCTAATCTTAGGCCCCCTTGTCGTATGCCAAGGCCTAAAATGATGAGAAATTCATAGACTTTGAAAGGAAGGCTACAATATATTCTAGCTACAGGGCCATTTCAAAAAAAAAAAAAAATGGTGATAATGAATGGAAAGAAGAAGAGCCCAAAGGTGTTGGATACATTGTAAGCCCATATTTGGGGCAAAGGGTTGAAAATATTTAAGCACGTTCTAATGAAAGCCCACGAGAGTAAGATAAGAGCTTTATTGAAAATGGAATAAAGCCCAATGAAACAAAGGGCAAGGTTCATGAGAGGAAAGGGAGTGATTTTGTAATTGGGCCTTCATTAAAATGGACTTAAAGACTTTCTAAGAACATCTAAGTTAATAAGAGAACCTTTTAATTGGGACATGGACTTAATAAAATGGAACTTCTTTTCATGCACCACTGCACATCCCCGCTCTAATTTGGGTCCGAGAGGAGAATGGAAGACGTTTGATTAAGGTTGAGGTCACACATCAAGAGGAAATGTTTCAAGAAGAAGTATCTCAAGAAGGAATTGCTGCTACAATTGATGACATAACTGCACAAAAGATATTCAAGGCAATAGAAGAACAAGACGATGCTTTCAAGAAGATGGGAGGCCGTCTCTCCAAGCTAGAGGAGAGCAAGTACAAGAAGCCCTATACACATAAAGATACATGATGAAGATGAAGGAGAAGACTGGGATGAAAGGGATAAGGCTGAATATGAAAGGAACAAGTAGTTTGAGAAGCTCACCATTGACACCATGGCCATGAAGGAAAAGATGGAAAAGATGCAACTAGCATTCCGCAAGTCTCAAGGAATGGACAATTGTCTCTACACCATGGGTGGATTGAGTTCCAAGACTTCCATCGCATTGCATCCCAAGTTCAAGATCTCTAATACGAAAAAGATTTGATGGGACTAGAGATCCAAAGTAACATGTTAAGAGGTATCTAAGCATTGCTGAAATGAAGGGGTTGAATGAGAAGCAAACTTTGCATGCATTTCCTCTCTCACTTACGGGAGGTGCATCAAGGTGGTACTATAGCTTAGGTCTAAATAAGACCAAGGTGTGGAATGAGCTAGTAGAGCTATTCGTGGATCAATTCATCTTCAATACCATGATTGATGTAACTCTAAGGGACTTAGAGACCACTAGGCAAGGAGTTGGGGATACATTTTCCGAATACATGATAAGGTGGAAAGGAAAGGCATCTAGGATGGTTAATAGGCCAAATGAGAAGGACCAAATCAACATGATTGTCAAAAATTTGCTTCTAGCATATAATAGTAGGCTCTTGTATCACCTATTAGTTCTTTCGGGGAGTTGTGTGATTGTGGAACTAGGATTGAAGATGCCATCAATATGGGCAATTAGAGAAGGGTGAGAGCAAGCCATCAATCAAGAAGATCTATGGAAGAGGAGCGGCCACTTCTGAAGCACCCAATCCTATGAATGTAAGTGTGATCATACCTTAACAACCTTTAGCTTACCCAAGCTTCACAAAGAAAGCCTGCTGAGAATTCTCCGACCTAGGAATGACCCATGCCTAAGCATATGAGAACTTAACCTCCAATGGATTAATCAAACCCTTAGACCCTACACCTATGCCTTTTCTTGTGCCTCCTACTTGGAACCTCAATGAATATTGCCACTTCCATAAGAAATCTAGCCATAAAATCGAAATTTGTTTCCACTTCAAGCATGAGATACAAGACCTAATAGACAATGGAACTCTCCTAAATCCAAACATTATCACCAAACCTAACATTAGGAAGAACCCTTTGCTTGATTATCATTGAGCTCCTCCTCCGTATTAGAATTGGGTGCAAGTAGAAGAGATTGATTAAGATTGTTTAAAATTGATAGAAACCCTGGAGGTTAATGCTGTGGAAGTCCAAGGAATATGGGATGAAAAGGATGAGATCTTGAAGAGTGCAGTGGTTGAATGGGGAATACTCCCAAAGGAATGTTCGAATTGAAGAAGAAAGTCCTAGAAGACAATGTGGCAAACATCATTAGGAGTGGGAAACACTACAAGCCATGGAGAGGGATCACTTTGGTAGGAACATGGAAGAAAGGTCCAAGTCCATTGAACTCGAAGGGGACAAAGAGAAAGAAGAGGAAGATAAGGTTTTGAACAATTAAAAAAGACTTAAGCTCATGTGTCTATATGAGGTTTGATAATGGCTTCTCATAAACATCGTAGTGCTTTTTTGGACACTTTGAATGGGAAGGAAGTACCCATAGAAACTACTCTACAAGAGGTGTTATCTCTCATGGGAGTTAAGGCCCCATCTTATCCTTTCCTCACCTTTTTTGATGAAGAACTTCCTCCCGAAGGAGCCATTCACACTAGACCTTTGCAAATCACCATCGAGTGCATGGGTGCCAAGGTTCCAATGATGCTTATTGATTATGGATCCACATTAAATGTGTGCCCTTTTAGGATCGCTCTCAAAATCGGTCTGGACGTGAAGACAATCATGCTTTCTCTTTTGACCGTTAGAGCATATGATAACACTTCAAGGAAGGTTATAGGAACTTTCAAGGCTCCTTGCAACATTGGTTCGTTGGAAACAATTGTGAAATTTCATGTGATGGACATACTCCTAACTACAACCTTCTCTTGGGGAGGGCATGGCTTCATTCCATTGGGGTTATCCCTTTACTTTGCACCAAAAGATGAAGATCCCATGGAAATGAGGAATTTCTGTAGTACTTGGTGATGGTGAGATCTTGGCCCCTATTTGTGGACACGAAGATGGAGGAAATGAGCTTCAAATGAGTGACTTTGAGTTTGTGAACATGGCTGATTATGGATTGAAGGATGAAAAGTACACTATGGATTTACTCTTATATTGTAGTCATAAGGTGATTGCAATGATGAAGAAAATGGGATATATGCCTGGTATGGGTCTTGGAAAGGAAGGAAGAGGGGTGGCTGAATTCCTCGACTTCAATACTCAACTAACCAAGGAAGGTTTAGGATTCTTTGAAAGCTGCGACGAAATCAAGAAGAACCTTGGTACCCTAAATAGGAACTTTGTGAAGGAAGGAGGAGACTTTCCTTTTTGTGGCTTTCTTGAGCTTTGGGTAGATAAGGACGGAAAAGTTAATCCTGATTAGGAGATATTCTTCAATAAGAAGCTTAATTTCAAGGAAAAACCTATTGTAGTGATCAAGGAAATTCAAAAGGAAGTCAATTGGGTGGACTACAAGGATGTTGAAGCAATGAAGGCTATGCTAAAAGTGGAGGGGGATGTGCTCGCTATCACCATGGAGGAGCCAAGTGATCCTTCTACCTTCATTATGCCTACTGATGGGCAATTTAGCAATTGGACTTGGGTTGGGTTTACCAAGAATATGGGAAAGAAATTTTGTAATGCAAGTTCAGATGTACTTTTTAACATCAATAAGTTGAACTCTAATTTAGCTTATTTTGATGTATCCCATAATATTGAAATTCTGCGCTTAAATGATTCTAATGAACTTGAAAATGATATTAATAAACAATTGGAAAAGAAAATTGAACTTGTGGAAGTAACTTTCGAAACTCTTAATTCGGGCAATGATGAGAATCCATGCTTAATTAAAATTGGCTCAACCCTTAATAAATAAGAAAGAAAATATCTTCAAGAACTTCTCACAGAATTCCAAGAGGTGTTTGCATGGTTTTATGAAGATACATTTGATAAGAGGATTCTTAGGCCGATTACAATACATCAGCCGATTTATTGCAAAACTCACTTATACATGTGAGCCCATCTTCTAGCTTTTAAGGAAGAATGAACCCCATACACGGAACAACAAATGTAAAAAGCCTTCGAGCTTATTAAAGAATATCTTCTCCATCCATCCATCCTAGTACCCATGAGGCATGAAAAGCCACTACTCCTTTATCTCTCAATCATAGAAGATGCGGTTGGGAGTATGCTTGCACAAGAGGATGATGATAAAAATGAAAGAGCTATGTATTACTTAACCAAGAGGTTCCATGATTATGAGACTAGATACACCTATAGAAAAGTCATGCTTTGCTTTCGTATGGGTTATGCAGAAATTGAGACACATCATCCTACCATTCCAGATATGGATAGTAGCCAAGATGGACCCGTTGAAATATTTATTTGAGAAGCATGCCTTGAGTGGAAGAAGGTTGTCAAGGTGGTTGATCCTATTAGTAGAATTTGACTTGAAGTATGTGGCTAGAAAGACCACTAAAGGAAATGCTGTGTCAGGTTTTTATGCCGAGAACCCCATAGAAGGAGAAAATGGTAAAGAGGATTTCCTAGATGAGAATATTTTGGACATTAAACTAGAAGCATGGAAGATGTATTTTGATGGAGCCATGAATCAATATGGATATGGGATATAAGTACTTTTGATCACCCCCGATGGATCTCATATACCTTTGGCAGTCAATTTGAACTTCGAGGTAACCAACAACATGGCAGAATGTGAGGCTTGTATTGCTGGAATGGAAGCTTTTTAAGAGTTAGGGGTAAAAAGGACATAATGGAGATTCGACATTGGTCATAGCCCAAGCACAAAAGTTGTGGAAGGTGAAGGAAGAACACTTAAAGCCTTATTAGCAATATTTAGAGGATTTGACCAAAACCTTTGATAAGATTGAGTATACTATCATCCCTAGAGCTCAAAATTAGTTTGCAGATGCTTTGGCTACTTTAGCCTTCATGGTTGAAATATCTGAGGGAGTATGGACACTACCCTTAGAGATTGAGCAGAGCTATGACTTGGTACATAAGAAGAAGACAGAGTATTCAGTCTTGACTATAGAAGAAGGAGTCCCTTGGTATTATGACATTATGAAATTCATAGAATTAGGAATTTATCCTGACGGTGTCAATAAGAGAGAACGTAATTGTTAGGATGATGGCAATGAAATACATCCTATGTGGAGGTTAGCTCCATAGGAGATCCTATGATGGTGTGCACCTTCATTGTTTGAAAAAGAAGAAGAAGCCAAAAGAGTCATGTAAGAAGTCTGTTAAGGAATTTGTAGACATCACATGAATGGGAGAGTGTTAGCAAAGAAGATCCTGAGGATGGGATACTATTGGAACACAATGGAGAGTGATTGTGTAGACTTCATAAAAAGTTTCCATGATTGCCAAAAACATGCAAACTTGAACCATGTACCACCCAGCAAGCTATACAACATGACCACTCCTTGGCCTTTCTCAGTATGGGGCATAGACGTGATTGGAAGAATAGCCCCTAAGGCCTCAAATGAACACGAGTACATCTTAGTGGCAATTGACTACTTTACCAAGTGGGTAAAGGTAGCCTCTTACTCTGTATTAAAAGCCAAGCATGTGGCTTGACTCATAGAGAATAATATCATTTGTCAGTTTGTGATACCATAAGAGATCATCTCTGACAATGGTTCCCACTTTGAGGGAGAGGTTCGAGGGATCATGGAGTCGTACAACATTGAGCATCATAAGTCTTCACTGTATCAACCACAAACCAATGGAGTCATTGAAGCAGCCAATAAGAACATCAAGAATATCCTAGCCAAAATGGTAGTGGCATACAAGGACTGGGCTGGGAAGCTTCCGTTTGCCTTATGGGGTTATAGAACTTCTATCCGTGCATCAATTGGGGCAACCCCCAACTCTTTGGTTTATGGAAGTGAAGCGGTACTTCCCATTGAGGTTAAGATGCAATCTTTAAAAATGTTGGTAGACACCGAAGTCCTAGAAGAAGATTGGATGAGAGAAAGATATGAAAAGTTGGCTTTGATAGATAAAAAGAGAGTTAAAGCACAATACCATGCACAGGGTTACCAAAAGAGGATTGCTAAAGCATTTAACAAAAAAGATGAAACCTAGAAACCTTAAGGAAGGAGATCTAGTCCTAAAGGTACTTAGAGATGAGACTTTCAATCCAAGAAGAAAGATGAATCCAAGATGGTCTGGGCCTTTTATTATCAAGAAGATCATGTTAGGAGGTGCTACAAGAATTACATATTTGGATGGAGAAGAGATGCTTCGCCAAATCAACATGGATAGACTCCGCAAATATAACATTTGAATAGAGAAAGCCAACTAGGTTGAAAACCCTAAAGGGTGGCCAAAGAAAAAGTCGTGGCAAAAGAACCCTATTAGTTTAAAAACCTGAAAGAGCGATCTAGGAAAAAGATAAGGGAAAAGACCATAGGCATGGTGAAAGTTCCTACAAGGACGTCATGGGCAAAAATTACATGGCATAGAAAAAACGAAAGAAAAAGAAAGAAAAAAAAAATAAAGACAATAAGCAAAGATAATAAAATGGTTGATTCTTTTATTGCTTAAATTAAAAGGTAACAAATTGTTTTCAAAGGGATTTTGGAACGTTCCAATCATTTATTAAACTCAAAAGAAAAGACATAAGAATCATAAAATGCAGAAAATTAAAATTTGTTGCATATCAAGGTAGTCAGTTGGTCCTCTTTCTTTTGTTAGACTTCTTGTAAGCCTTCTCTTCCCTATGAACCAACCTCATGTCAGTGGATAGCCAATCCTTGTACCTCGAAGTTGGATGGAGAAATTGAGGAAAGCGGATGTCCCTAGTTATCATCCTCTGCAACCAAGTCTCACGAGTTCTGCCCAAGATCCTCTTAGTGAATGCTAAGGTATGGAAGGAACCATCGTCACTAAAAGCTCCTTGATGGTTACTAAATTGCCCTGCAATGCAACATGTAGAGTAGTAAGAGCAATGACGAAG
This sequence comes from Quercus tomentella, assembly GCA_028535165.1. Lineage (NCBI taxonomy): Eukaryota > Viridiplantae > Streptophyta > Magnoliopsida > Fagales > Fagaceae > Quercus > Quercus tomentella. The sequence continues at coordinate 50,505,857 of JAPQVY010000133.1, read as the reverse complement.
CCCAACCAAAGGAACACAGTTATCCTTGAAGCCACGGTTGACCATATCTATGATACGCCACCATTCCACCACCCATTGGACACCTAAAGGTGAGAGATGCTTCAAGAACTCAGTGAACTCAGCAGGACCCATCTTCTTGTTTCTGGTCTTATGACCATAATAATGCTTTAGGGGATATTTACTAGGAGAAACAGTGGGAGGATAAAGCAACTGGAGCCTCTCATATAGCCATATCTAAAGAAGAGAGAGAGAAAAAAAAAAGAAAAAAAAAAAGAAAGGAAAAAAGCATGAGTGTTGAGTGGAAAAAGGAGAGATAAAAACAAAAGACAGAGGGAGAGAAAAATAAATGTATGTGCAAAGACGATATAAGGAGGAGAGGACTTGGGCAGAAGTTAGGGATTATACCTAAAGGAGGAGAGGACTCCCAACAAAGAATGTTGCTTCCCTCTATGGACGGCATCCAAGCCATTGAGAGTTTTAGCCAAGATGATGATAATTGGACTTCCCCTCCCTAGATTGTTGACCTCCTAAAGAATTCTTGGGTCCACATGAGGTGTCTTATGCACCAAGAAGTACCTTGCAAGAATGCAAAGACAAAAAGCATTGAGATATTGAGAGTGCTTCACCCTGGCCAAAGGGACATCTTGCTGAGAAAAATACTTGAAAACCATGTGAACGTTCAACTTATCAAGCATGCACCATCTTTTGGCCATAGCTAGAGGAACCCTCAAGAGTTGATGAGCCAAGTTAGAGAGATCTTCCTCAAAAGTAGGGAGAATAATAGCACCGAGGTTGGGCTTATCCATGATTGCACCAAATTCTTTGAGAGTGAGGCATAATTCCATGCCATTGAATTGGAATACATGTCGAGTAGGGTTCCAAAATTCAGCAGCAGCACGAAGAAGAGGCTTGTTCTCTCTAATTTGGTGATAGAAAGGAACACAAGAGAGACCAAGAGGAGTGTGAGTGTCTTTGAAATTGGGACTAAGCTTCTTAATCCATGCCAAAACCTCTAAAGGAGTGAATTTTGCCATTTGGAGGCCTCATACGGCTATTTTATACTAAGGAGAGTCGGCTAGGGTTTCTCTTCCTGGCAGCATGCGCACGTATGGTCAAAGGTGCATACGTATGCATGCATATGCCGATGCAAGCAGGCACACAAATTCAAATTCCTTTTCCTCCACCAAGGCTTCATGATTTCTATGACCAGGAGGACTACTCAGGACACACTCAAGCTCAAGTTTTTAAGCATCAAAGACAAAATGAAAGGAAAAATCAAGACAAGATAAAAAATTCCCAAAAGTTGTAAAATAAGTACATGTCCTAAATAAAAACAGAAATGTAAAAAATATTATTAAAATACAACCCATTGTCTCAAATAAAATCTAAAGTGTGGAGATATATGCTAATAAAAAGAAAAAAAGGAAATAAAACTAGAAATATGATGTGTCTATGTCTATGTCTTTCTCTGAACTATAGGATCATCACCGGTAGTGCCTCTTCCTCAGCCAATAATTCAAAGTCATCTTAGGATCATCACCATCATCATCATCATCATCCCTCGGGTAGGCAAACAATGGAGGATCCATTGGAACATGCGGTGCATCTGCACCCCCCAGCTGGCAACAAACCCTCTTAGCCAGGTAGAGGACACTCAAACCAGTACCCTACAAAGGCTGGGTGATCCCAGAAGTAATGATGGTAGCTGCTTTCAAATTAAGGTCTGCAACATGAGGAACACCTGCCCTAAGGACTCCATATAACCTATGACAACACATAGGGTTAGAATTAGGACCCTAGGAAACATGAAAATGAAGTAATTAGAGAAAGTAGAATTTCTACTCACCTCCTCAGAAGAAAGCCCATTGAAATGAGCCCTGGCTGAAGGAAAGCTCTTCAAGTCCACCTCTTCTCCATGAGCAATAAGCCTGTATTTCATGGCCCAACGTTGAAACGAGAAGGCACTGTTTACAAGATGACAATTTGTAAGATAGACAGGGTATAGTTTGCAAGAAAAGAGAAGGCACAGTTTGCAAGAAAATAGATGACAGTTTGCAAGATACAGATACAATGGAAGATGGCAGTTTGCAAGATAAAGACATGAACACAGTTTGCAAAAGCATGAGGAGCGGTTTGGTAAGCCTAGATGACATATGGACGAATATAGTTTGCAAAGGTACGAAGTACATGTTTGTAAGAAGCTACAAAAGAAAAGGAAGAAAGAATTGACCTCAAGCTTGGCCCCAATCAGCCTCCCAAGCATCGCCGAAGTTGTGGAAGGGAACCAGCCACCTTAAAGACACTGTTTCTCCATCGTTGGCAAAGTAGTATGCCCCTAGTATATACAACAAGAATGCCCTAGCCATCCCAGCACAATCCTTAGGTGTCTTTTAAGGAAGAGGTTTATGGTCCATCTCAAGTTTAAAGTAACAGAATGACTTTACTATATGCCTTCGCTCTAGCAACTCTATGCTCATCTCAGTACCTGACTTACCCTCTAGATTAATGATAAGACTATCACATTGAAGGCGGGTCATCCAGTGAAAGTCATAGGGAGTCACATTCATCTTCCTCTCAACAATGTGGAAGGAATGGGTAGTGTCTCACCACTTCTTAGCCAGTGCCTGCACTAGGATGGCATTAATAGAACTCTCTAGAAGTAGATGGAGGATAGGCTTGAAGCCAGCTTCATGCACCAAGGCCTTTGTGTCATCAGCCAAGGCCATGTACCACGAAGAGGTGCAGCTAGTACTACCCCTGCTTGAGAAAGGGGGCAAGACCTAGAAAAAGATGAAAGGAGAACATGAGAATCGCAATTGGATAAGGAAATAGGTGAAAATGAGTCAAAATAATGAAAATTAAGGTTTCTAAGTGCCAGTATGCACACGCAGGCTTGTGCATGCGTGCTTAGGGTCTATGCATACGTACGCATGTTGAACCATGCGTCCATATGAACTGATGAATGCGGACGCATACGCATGAATAGAACATGCGCATGTATGAATACAAGATGTGCACGCATGCCTAACGCATGCGCATGCATGAACACAGATAGAGAGAGCCTTGCGATATTTCGGCCAACTTTTGATCAAAACTCATTCTAAACATGTTCCTACCCTTCCTAAGGCATCAGCTTTTCATCTAGACCCATCCCACAACAAAACCCAAGCATTTACAAGTCTAAAAACGGAGAAAAATGGAAGATCAAAGTAAAACTTGAAAATGAAAAAAGTTAGAGAAACTTACCGAACCGGTCCTTACACCCTTTGAGAGATAATTTTGTGGCCTGTATGTCAATGGAGGAGACTCAATTAGCCTTGTAGTCTTATTCAAACTTGAGAGGTTGAAGACATCACCGGAAATCAAGTAGGAGGTTTTCTTGGTTTTGGACTTAGCTGCCATTGGAAAAGATGAGAGAATTTAGGAAAGAAAGAGATGATCAAATTGTGAGAGATGAAGAAATGAGAGAGAGGCAGAAGGTTTTTGTAGAGGGAAGGTGGAAGTTGGAGAGTTAGAGAGAATATGAAGAGTTGAAGAAGAATGAGAAGAAAAAGAAACGGTTGGTAACCGTTGGAGAAAAATGAAAGAGGCAGGAAGGTCTGATGACTAAACTACATGTAGTTTAGGCCTCCATGCATGTGCACGCATACACGGGCACGCATGCGCATGCTAGGGTTCTAGAAACTATGAAATGCAAGTTTTTCTGCATTAAAGTTTGGTTTTGGAACGAATCCCACATAGTCTAGGAGCCGTTCCAAACCCTTATTTTCAAACTATAAAAAGTCATACATGGTACCTTTTCAAAACACAAAAAAAAAAAAAAAAAAAAAAAAAAATCCTAAGGAAAAAGACAAGATTCACTAGAAATAGTGAATCAAAGAGGGAGTTTTTACAAAACATTCTCAAGTCAATATTTTTCTAATTAAGGTCTTTTCTGGTCTTGATCTTCGAGTTTCAAGTTACTAATCACTTTTTATTTGATTGTTAATAGATTGACTTAGGGGAGTGATCAAAATCAAGCTAAAGAGCCTTTGTTTTGGAGGTAAAGGTTCTAGCTTTTCTAGCCTCATTTTCTTCTTTTAATTCTGTTTTTATTTTGTTTCTGTTGTTTGTTTATGTTATAATATGCCTCTTAGTTTAGGTTTTTATTATTTTTATTATTATTATTTTTTTTTATCACTTTAAGCATGTTAGGTTGTTAGTTTTAAGATTATGTTCAACTATGTTGTTGTGTTTTTGGGTTAGGGTTTTAGGGCGTGTATGTGTACGCATGCTTTCTGCATGCGCACACATATTTGAAGTATGCGTACGCATACAACTAGGCTACACATGCAGGCCCTATGTATGTGCACACATAATCATGCCCAGAAACCCTAATCCAAACATTTTTGCTTCTATTTCTTTATTTTACTTATATAATATGTCATTGCCTTGCTTTATTTCATGCTTATAAGTCTCTGCCTCCATGTTTGTTTGCTTTGTTTGTACTTTGTATGCTAGTTTAGGGTTTTAATCTTTTTTTCGCCATGAAAATGCATATAACATGTCCATGCATTGATGCATAGGTGCTATGGTGCGGTGAGGTAAGGCATTGAAAGTTCAAATAGTGTAAAAACACCCTTGAACGTTTAGACCCCCAATTTACAAAATACCAATTCAAGCTTTATATCAAACAATTAATGTGCGGAACATGAACTAAAGCATAACACAGAATTGGTAAACAATCTAAGCCAATTAAAATCACATCCACAGCAGAAAATAAAAGGCAAAGATAAAGGGAAGAGAGATGCAAACACAAGGACAACACACAATGTGTTATCGAAGAGGAAACCGAAGCCCTCGGCGTAAAACCTCTCCGCCGCCCTCCAAGCGGTCAATAATCCACTAGTAAATATAGTTAGGATACATGAACAGTAATAGACCCTCCAAGCCTAATCTACCCGATGTACCTAAGCCCTCCAAGCTTCTTGCTCCAACGAGGTTGCGCCGAACCTTTTTCTTTTCTAGCTTACCGGATTCCGCTATAATCCATAGCATCCGCCATCCTTGGCATCTTCCAATGCTTCCCAAAGCTCCAAAAACACTCAACACTCTAAATGGGTGTGGGTAGTATTTGGATAGAAATCTCCTCTCAATAGGTATGACAATGAGAGAGGGAATGAAAAGAGACTACAAAGATTTCTCTCTAAGAATGAGTAGCTCTCTCTAATTTTGTGGGTGTTTTGAAAAAAAACCTCTCTTAGGGTTTTTCTTTCTGAATAGCCACACATATTTTGTGGGAATGAGGGGTATTTATACTGGTGTGAAAATGGAATGCGAAGAGTCAGTTTTTCCAAAACAGGGCTGGCTGGCGACTTGACCTCGCGACTTGAGTGAGTCGCGAGTTCAAGCCGCGAGCTAACTAAATGGCCAGTCTGGATTTTTGTCCTGTAGTGCTCCAGCCGGCATGACTGTTCAGCTCCCCTGCATGCTCTGCGCGTGTGCAACTTTTGACGGCTTGCAAGCCGCGAGCCTCCCGCGAGATCCAGCCGCGAGTCTCTGCTTAACTGCACTGTCTTGAGCATTTCTTCACACTCTCTTACACACTACCCTTACATGATTCCCACCTAAATACAGGGTTTCTAAGTGCTATATTACAAGCAAATCTGTCATGAAATAAAGCCAACACATGGTTGATTAAATTCAACCTTACAATCTCCCCCTTTGGCTATTCCGTGACAAAACACCCTAAAACAGACTCTAGACTTAAACGTGAGTTTGGGAACAATGGCAAACTCACTCACACCTAAATCTAGAAGCTGTGAAGCTCTTGAATCATATGAACATGAATCTCCTGAAACACAACAATACACCATAATCATTGTATGTAGAAAAGCATGAAATGCATATGAAGCAGGCATAATGTGATCAAGCAAAGATGGAGTTAAGAAACAAACCATGGCTTGATCAACCAAGTAGTCACTACAAGGTAGTGAACACAATGCTCATTCACACCTGGAATGAACACTTGAACATATAAGCAAACAAGAACAATGCAAGTTACTTGTATGCCCAACACTCAACCAATGCATAAAACACTAGGTATATGCATCTAGGAACAATCCTACAAGGGCACAAGAGTGACAGTACTTAAAAGAAAATGCAATACATTTAGATAGAAGTACTGAATTAAACAAAGCATAAAAGGCTGCATAAAGCATGGTACAAACCATAAAGCCTACAAATGAAAACAAACCCTAAAAGCTTACAAAAGCAACATGGGTACAAATCACAAAATACTGAATATAAACTAAAAGTGTATAAATTTTCTCCCCTTCAAAGTGATGAGAGGCTGTGATGCACTTGGAATATATATACTTGTAATCTGAAACACTTGCACAAAACACATTAGACCCTCAAGGTAAAGCAAGTAACAAAAGGACGGGTATAATGAAACAAGTAAATTGCGATCAAGTAAACATGATGTGAAACATGTGAGCAACTTGATCATACACCAAGACAGTCATATAGAAATGACTACAATGATCACATAGCAAAGCAAATGATCATCCGAACATGCATTTAATGGAGCATAATAGCATAGGGATATATGCATGTCCAAAACAAAAACATGATACGATGAGAACCACAAGGCATAACTTAAAGCACCATAAAGCCAACAAGAAAACAAACAGAACAAAGTTTTCATATTATCTCAATGTCTTCTCCCCCTTGGTATATGCATCTCCCCTATGGAATATCTCCCCCCTCATGAGAAATAAAATTTCTCCCCCTAAGGATGTGCACAAGAGTCATATAGAAATGACAAAACACTCCGATATATTCTCTAGAGTATACTCTCCCCTTTTTTGTCAGGAATAGACAAAGGGTCAAAAAGAAACGAGGGCAAGAGATGAAGGTACGAACAATGCTAATGATGCATGAGGGGTGCGAGAAGAATGAGAAAATGAAGCTTAAACCTAAGACAATGTAAAATGCTACAGAGCATAAGGTAGACATGACATGCTAGGATGATGAAGCAAGGTCTAGACTAATGCATGACAAAGGTAGCAAAGGTGTGTGCAAGAGGTGGCTAAGTGCAATGCATGACCAATGCATGAAAAATGCACATGTGGGGCAAAGTGTGTTAAATACACAACCAATGAACCAAACATGTTCCTAATGAGGAAACATGAGAAACCCCAAAGTTTAGTACTCATCGGAGTCCAAACAAGCGAGAAAATGTCTAAGAGGCATTTAATCAAACACCTAGCATGCACACTATGAACAATAATGTGAAACAATGCATGAACATCAAGAAATCCACCCTTAATACATGTTTTTTCTGCCACAAGGGGCCAACATCCAATGCAAATCAACAAAAGAAACCAATCCCATGAAGAAATTTGACAAAAATTAAGTTTTCCTAACCCCTATGATAAAAATCCCAACCAAGAGCACAAAATTCTCCAAAACATAATCCAAGGATCAAAATTAATGAAAAGAGTTTATAATTACCTTAGAGATGTTAATGGAATGAAAAACCATTCAAATTGGTTGGGTTTCGATGTAAAAATATTGAAAGAGGGGTTTTAGAGAGGATGTGAGAGGTTTAAAACAAGTTTCCCACGAAAAAGCTCTTTAAAAAGTTGATTCTAGGCGTTTCGCGTCTGGCGAGTCGCGAGCTGAGTCGTGAGTGAGTCGCGAAACCCCTCTGTATGAACTCGCAGCTTAAACTCGCTGGTGCAAGCCGCCAAAATGAGTAGCCAAAACTGGCTGCTCACGCGAGTAGCCAAAATGAGTAGCCAAAAATTCTGACACTTGTTTTTCAAAACAGAACATGTTTAAACAAATGAAAAACAAAGCAAGCACTAAACATGAACACAAAGAGTGATAAAAATCACTTCCAAAAACATATAAAATGATCAAAAATCTTTTTGGATTAACCCATATATGATTGAGCACACACACATCACATTTAGACAAGTACAATCTAACAAATGAATAAGACATTCATTGAACATTAGGCATGTGTGTTGTGTGTGTGTATCAAATGTGGAATAGTCCTTAGTCTAGAGTGACGCTTCAATGATCAATTCAATCAAGTCATACACAACTAGTACTAATTCAAGTGGTCTATCTCAATTATAGAAATGAACATATATGACCTCCCACAAGAAAATGATTACATACGATGAAGCTTTTCATTTGGCTTCTTTACAATTCATAACATTTGATCATTTGGAATCAAAACATCTCATTTTGAGATTGATGCCAGAAATTTGTGATATTTCAATTTGATGAACAAGCCAATGGCTTTTTGGGCATCATACATTTTCATATAAGTCGCTTTCCCTTTTTCCTAGTCGAATACTAGTATGTGCGACGGCTTTTGCAGCTCATTATCTCTTTTCATTTTGAGATTTACATTTATTGAGCTCTTTAAGCAATAAAAATAAAAGAGTGGGAAGAGATATAAGCACAAGTCTACGCATGTATCAAAACCAACATGACTATTGACTAATCATTCATGACAAGCTCGAAAATCGATTTACAACAATCACACAAAGATGTCAAGATTTTTCCCACAAAGATATAAGTGCAAAACTAACAAGCTAAGCTCGTAAATGCACAAAGCCATTTGTACAAAGGTACAAGGCCAAACTCACATGTGATATGTGCTCAAACATATACGATCAAACTTTTTAAATTTTTCACCTTTTTTGTGGTTTTGGATTTTTTTTTTTTTTTTTTTTTTTACTCACACAAAATTGAAATATAAAAGTAACATAAAAAAAAAACAATGCATACAAATAAATGCAAGATGCACAAAATGCATGAAGATATGACATTTAATGCATGAAGGGTCCTCCAAAGATTGAAAGAATTAGATCAAGGACCAAAAGAGCAAAAGCTCAACCATAGGAACCCTTCCTCATCCAAACAGAACGATTGTTTGGAATTAGTGTCTCAAGAGAAGTGAGACGAGGGTTGGAAGAATGAGAACCGGAGATGCACATAGTCAAGGAGTTAAGAGCATTAAACATTTTCTTTAACAACATGCTATTTTCACTCAAAACCGGATTACTCTTTTTAGCACAACTTCCAAAAAGCTCAAGTTTTTCTTTTCTTTTGATTCTTTTAAAAGCATGAAACTTAGAGCATTGAGGTCTTAGATGACCAAAGGCACCACAATTGTGACAAACAATGTGTTTAGGTCCACTAGGCTTTTTGGGAAGGGATCTAGCAACATGGTTTTGTTCCCTCTTCAACTTATGACATTGAGATCTTATATGACCAAACACACCGCAATGGTGGCAAGTTGGAACAAACTTAGATCCATTCAAAACCTTAGGTAGAGACCTAAACGAAGGCTTTGACTTAACAGCCTTTCTCTCCACCTTTTGATTTCTTTTGTGTGGAGGAATATACACCGATTTGTCCTTTAAGGTAGAACACACACTAGACACAAAATCGGGTACCACAACATGATTGCAACAAATATTTTCATCCTTTTTAACAATAGGTTCAGCAATCAAACACTTGGCATGCATCTTAAGAGATTCATTTTCACATTTAAGATCATCAACAAGTTTGTTAGACAAAACAAGTTTAGCATCCAAGTCCATATTCAAACATTCAAACTCTTTCAGCTTTTCAAGAGAAATTTCAGCAAGTTTTTTATATTTCTCAACCAATTTGTTGGATTCATTGAGCTTAGCAATCAAATCATCCTTTTCACAAAATAACTTGCTCAAATTCTTTTGAAACTTCTTAGCATTTTTCTTTAAGAGTTTGTCAACAACACCTATAGATTCAAATAATATGTCATCACACTTATAAGGATTAACACTCATAGAGGCATTTTCACAAACACGTGGCATGTTACATTCATCACCAACCAAATCATGCAAAGAGGCATACAAAGCACAATCCATGGCAAATAAACACAAGGGGTCAAGGATCACACTTAGGTATTTAAACCACAACAAGTGTACCTGCTCTGATACCAATTGAAAGTTCAAATAGTGTAAAAACACCCTTGAACGTTTAGACCCCCAATTTACAAAATACCAATTCAAGCTTTATATCAAATAATTAATGTGCGGAACATGAACTAAAGCATAACACAGAATTGGTAACAATCTAAGCCAATTAAAATCACATCCACAGCAGAAAATAAAAGGCAAAGATAAAGGGAAGAGAGATGCAAACACAAGGACAACACACGATGTGTTATCGAAGAGGAAACCGAAGCCCTCGGCGTAAAACCTCTTTGCTGCCCTCCAAGCGGTCAATAATCCACTAGTAAATATAGTTGGGATACATGAACAGCAATAGACCCTCCAAGCCTAATCTACCCGATGTACCTAAGCCCTCCAAGCCTAATCTACCCGATGTACCTAAGCCCTCCAAGCTTCTTGCTCCAACGAGGTTGCGCCGAACCTTTTTCTTTTCTAGCTTACTGGATTCCACTATAATCCATAGCATCCGCCATCCTTGGCATCTTCCAATGCTTCCCAAAGCTCCAAAAACACTCAACACTCTAAATGGGTGTGGGTAGTATTTGGATAGAAATCTCCTCTCAATAGGTATGACAATGAGAGAGGGAATGAGAAGAGACTACAAAGATTTCTCTCTAAGAATGAGTAGCTCTCTCTAATTGGGTGGGTGTTTTGAAAAAAAAACCTTTCTTAGGGTTTTTCTTTCTAAATAGCCACACATATTTTGTGGGAATGAGGGGTATTTATACTGGTGTGAGAATGGAATGCGAAGAGTCAGTTTTTCCAAAACAGGGCTGGCTGGCGACTTGACCTCGCGACTTGAGTGAGTCGCGAGTTCAAGTCGCGAGCTAACTAAATGGCCAGTCTGGATTTTTGTCCTGTAGTGCTCCAGCTGGCATGATTGTTCAGCTCCCCTGCATGCTCTGCGCGTGTGCAACTTTTGGCGGCTTGCAAGCCGCGAGCCTCCCGCGAGATCCAGCCGCGAGTCTCTGCTTCACTGCACTGTCTTGAGCATTTCTTCACACTACCCTTACATGATTCCCACCTAAATACAGGGTTTCTAAGTGCTATATTACAAGAAAATCTGTCACGGAATAAAGCCAACACATGGTTGATTAAATTCAACCTTACAGGTATGCATTGACATTAACACGCATCTGTTTGGAGATTTGATTTTAATCTTGCTTTGATGAATATGAATGTGTGTTAGCAATGTTTTTCCTGGGATATGATAGCATGTTTATTTGATCTTAGCATGTCTATATTTTCACCTTGGATATGACATATGTTTGTTTGTTTGCTGCCTTGGATATGATGTGATGAGATGCATGATAGATGTATGTTAAGTTTTGAGATGATATGAAGCCATGTTGTTTGCTAGATGTATGCTAGTGTGTGTGTGAGTTTAGAATACAAGTTTTAAATGTGCGTATAATGAGATTAAGACGTAAGACACAATGAATGGAAGTTGACTCATGGGTCTTGGGTGCCTAACACCTTCCCATCCCCATACCTAAACTTAGGACACGTGCTCTGGTAGTAGATCAATCCTTCCACGAAGGGCGCTATATTTATGGTTCCTAGTCCTAATCTAGGTAGTGACTCCATTTTCCTTCTTTGCCCCGGTCCACCTGACCGAGGCGTACTCCCCCCATTGCGCTTACACCCTCATCAATATGTTCCCTAAAGGGAATAAAGTTTGCAAAATGCGTGACTTGAGTACTAATCATCTTCTCGTAGTCTGGAGGCTTAAGGTTGTCGATGAACCATTAGATCATTTCCTTTTCAATCATAGGAGGAAGCACCTGTGCAACTAACTCACACCACCTCTAGGCATATTCTTGGAAAGAGTCCTCACTCTTCTTTTCTACTATTTAAATGGCTTTATGATAAGGGGCTATCTCAGTATTGAAACGATAATAGTCCAAGAAGGCATTGGTCATCTCTTTCTAGATTAAGGCTGTGGTGGTCCTTTTCTAACAACCTCGAGCTTTTGGGCTTGGTCGCCCTACTTACTTGTACTCTGGGTTAGGCCTATCCGACAATGGGAGATCCAAGAAATGACTCTAAAGGCTACTATAGGAGCTTAACTGTTGTTTCTTACACTAAAATTCTTTGATCCTTGCCTAGCCTAGGTTATGACTCTATGGTTGAGCCTCTACCCTGAAATTTGAATAGGATCTCTTAATCCCTAAGTTATGTTTTTCCTTACCACTTTCGTGTTTCACTTTCCAAAATTACCCTCTGATTCCTGCCTTTCCCTCTCTATTTATAGCCTCCCCTTAGTGGGGTTGTCATGATGAGGGGATTTTTCCCATGTCAGTGGGTCCCTTTGTCCTACACCCCTAAACGGATGGGACCTACAGCTCACTATTGATGTGACTTCCTAGTAACTTATACCTAACTTTGGTTATTACTCAGTGGACAGATTCCTCAAAGGCATTATCTTTCTTTTGTAGTGCAGTAACTTATACCGAACATCGGTTACACGGGTTGAAAGGGGCTGAGAATGGTTGATGAATGGACCTACTTCTCAGGCCTGGGTTGATATACTTGGTCCGTACAATAGCCCCCCACGATCCCATTTATAGATCACGAGGATGGGATCGTGGTTCGATCCTTGGCACCTGGGGGATCGTGCTTAACAAAACTATTATGGCTTGGGTTTCTCTAAGTTATCTTCTTCATTTCTTTTTTTCAAAATTTTCACTAGAGCTTCCCAAGTCCCAAGCTTTCTTCCTCCTGAGAGTACTCCCCCTTCCTAGAATGTCTCTCCCTCTGTAAGTCTCTTAACCCCAGCCTTTTTCATTCCTTTTCCTTCATTTAGAAAGGGATTTACCCACTTAGTCAATACTAACACCGTTGTAGAGGCCTTTAAGGCCAGGTACCATATCCCCCAAGATGCACACATTGAGTACTAACCAGAAGGGGATATTAAGAGCATGAGGGTGCCGAGGGTGATCTTCACCCCTTAATGGTAGTCTTAGAGGGTGGGGTGAGGTTTCCGTTAGATCCTTTGCAGTTAGGAAACCCTAGGTTTTACGGGCTTAGCCTTGACCTATGTCTACCCAATTTTTATAGGGTGGTCAGCAGCGTTAGCTAGCTAAATAGGTTGTACAACCTAAAACTTACCCACCATGACATTAATTTTCTATATAGTTGTTGTGGTAGCCTTAAGAACAGCTACAACCTTAAAGTTCGAATAAGGTTAATCTCCTGCCACTCGGACTCTAATAAGAATTCCTAAAGGGAGTTCATAAGGGTGAGTGGGAATTGGCTCGCCGACGAGCTCATAAGCCCGACCTTCCCTAAGAGGGCAGGTTGGTTACCCGAGAGTTCATATACATTTTATCGTTTCTTATGTATATCACACACGTTTTTTTTTTTTACTAATTGTTTCTTCTCGACTATCATTGTAGATCCCTAGTACACCAGGCCGAACATTAATTTTCATTATAGCTTGGGATTTGAACTTGATCCTTCATTTTGAGGTGTTCGTTCACTTCGACGGATAGCTACGAGCTTCACACCATGTCCTCAGCTACATTCCCTCCTACGCCGAATTCTAGGATCCAGGATTTGCTTTCTAAGCGAAGCATCCCTTGTTAATGTACATAGACGTGTGGTTGGAGGGGTTCCTCCCAAACATCTTCGAGGACGAAGCTTGAGACAGGGGCCTTTGTAGGAGAAAAGCAAATTCCTTGGAGCCATTCAGTGACGGTGTGGGAGATATAGTCTTCTAAGTAGAACTTTGGCACACAACTATGAACGAATCAAAGGATGCAGAAGTAGGCGAGAATATGGTCCAGCGGAGGGACATCCAACTGCCCAACTACATTCCAGGGGCCCAAGCTCCTAGGGGCAGACACATCCCCCCTCTAGGGATGGCAATTTTGCCCCGCCCCGCTTGACCCGCCCCTCCCCGCTTCACCCCGTGCGGGTTTTCCCCGCCCCGCAAAGGTGGTGGGGTGGGGATGGGGCGAGATTTTAGACCCGCACCATGGGGCGGGGTAGGGATGGGTTTACACTTTTTAGACCCACCCTGCCCCGCCCCGCCCCATCCCCACCCCGCCCTGCCCCATCCCCACCCCGCCCTGCATTAATAAGGGTTAAAAGGTAATTTTTTATACCCTAAAACCCTACTATTTAAACAAAAATATCATCATCTTATTTTATTTAAGTGGAGATTCTTTTTGAAGAACTAGGAAATTTTTATTTTGTTATGTATTAGGAGTTTGGATTATTTTATTGTGTCATACTTTGAGATTTTTGTTGTGATATTATCTTGTTAAACATTTAGATAATATTATTTAGTATTTGCTAAAAATTAGTTTGATTTGATAAAAATTAGTTTGATTTGATAGGATAAATTTATTTATAATTTCAAGTATATTTTTATTATTGAAACATGTCATTTTATTTGAAAAAATGGTACTAGTTGTAAGGAAAATTAACAAGAAATAAAGTTTTACGGTGTAGGGCGGGGCTTCGCGGGTTTTTCGCGGGGCCTTAAGGGGCGGGGATGGGGCAAGAAATTTTCCCCGTCATGCGGGGCGGGGCGGGGATGGGGCAAGAAAAATCCATACGGGGCGGGGGCGAAGATCCCATCCTTCGGCCCCGCCCCGCCCCATTGCCATCCCTACCCCCCTCTACCCACACCTCGGCCCATGGTGGTAACCCCTGCTCGTGGATGAAAAGGGTAAAGGGTTGCCAATAGCCCAAGAGGCCAGGTTGGAGTTCATCGCAGGGAGCGCGATGCTCCTACCACTTCTATTACAGTCGACCCATCAACATCTTAGTTGAACATCCTCGCTGAAGGGGTAGACAACCCTCCATTGACTGTTGGCACAGAAAGGGCTTCATCCTCGACCTTGCCCCTCCCTGGCTATTAGCATTCTTTTATGTTGGACGGAGAGCTACTTCCTAACACGGTGTTCCTCAAAATGTACATGAAGTATGATGGGAGGCAGGTGGCTGACAACCTAAAGATGGCTTTGATGCTACCCGAAGAGGTTCATTTCTAGGAGGACGTCATAGACGAGGACCTTGTCCTTAATCTTAAGTGGTACTCCATTACGGTAAGTATTTTTCCTTGGCCATTTTGCAATGACTTAACGCAGATATTGCCTTTTCTTTTTTGTGTTGATCATTTATTATCAGATTACAGGTTACATAGTTGGTACATCTGCTAGAGAATTAGCTAAAGAAAGCCATCTAAGAGGTGGACGGTGAAAAAACCTTCAAATAGATTGTCGAGTCTAACCTTCAAGAGAAAACTTGAGAGGTCACCCAGGCAAAGAAGAAACTCGCCGCCACCAAGAGGGCACGGGAGTTTGCCGATTACAAGCTGGAGGTTTTAAAAGGGAAGTTGGAAGAATTTGATACCAAGCTTGCTCAAGCACTGAGTGTCGTCACAGCCAGGGACACAGAGCTCGAGGCCATAAAGAAGAAACTAGAGGAGGCCGAGTAGGCTTACTATGACATTAGTTTCAATGATGCTGAGCATTCCGCAGCCAAAGTTATCAAGGAGGCCAGGCTAGCGGGATTTAAGAAGGGGTGGGTGGCTCTTCTTAATTCTATTCCCCTGCTCGAAACCTCCCTATACAAAAGGAAAAGGCCTGGGAAGGGGGAGATAGCCCTAGTTTTCAAGAGATCTTGAAGGAGATAGAGGCTCATACTGCTGACACCAATGTCATCATTATGGAGAACCCGAATCCTCCTTTGGTTGCTTGGTTCCCGGTAGCTCTTGCTGCCCAGGCAACCCCTAAGTCCACTCCCTCAGTATTCGTGTAAAGGCCAGGCAATTAGGGGGGCTTATTGTGTTTTGTAGTAGTTTTTCCCTTTTTTGTACTTATTTAAGTTATTAATAGAACAATTTTCCTTTTGGCTTATTTTCATGTCCTTTGAATTTGCATGGTTAAGTTCCTATTTGTTGCATAGAATTTTCCCTTTCTTTTTATCTTGATGGCTTGACACTTAATTGTTTAATAAAAGGAAAAAGGAAGGCAATTGATAGGCCTAACTGGTATAACCATTGATTATTGAAGTACATTTGCATGGCATTCAGCCCTTGAAGGGCATAGAATTTAGTTATTGATAAGAAAAAATAACAAGTGTGTTTGCTCGGCGTTCAACCCTTAAGTAACATAGCCCTAATTGAAGTAGATTAAACGGTATGTTTGCTAGGAGTTTTGCTACTTAAATTCTTTTGCTATTTCTCCTTTCCTTTTATTTATTTAGTTTTCCACCAAGTTGGTAACCAGGGTCTGGCCGAGTTAGGCTTTTGTCCTTTAGTTAGGATTTCACCTAGTTGGTGACTGGGGTCAAGTTGAGGCTAGGCTTCTGTCCTTAGTGAGTTTTCTCAAGGTTTCCACCTGGTCAGTGACTAAGGTCAAGTCGAGGCCAGGTTTGTATCCTTAGTTAGGATTCCATCTAGTCGATGACTGGGGTCAAGCCAAGGCTAGGCTTCTGTCCTTAGTGAATTTTCTCAGGGTTTCCGTCTGGTCAGTAACTGAGGTCAAGCCGAAGCTAGGTTTTTGTCCTTATTTAGGTTTTCACCTAGTCAGTAATTGGAGTCAGGTTGAGACTAGCCTTCTGTCCTTAGTTAGGTTTCCACCTAGTTGGTGACCAGGTTAAGCTAAGGTTAGGTTTCTGTCCTTAGTGAGGTTTCCACCTAGTTAGTGATCAAGGTCAAGCCGAGACTAGGCTTCTATCCTTAATGAACTCATATCTTTTATCTTCTTTCGTGGGAATGATTTCATATCTCTCAACATAATAATAATATTTTAATACATAGTGGGATATGAATGATCAAACTTCTAATAATTTACATATAGTGAGTTGTTAAGTGCATTAAGTTTACATGATAGTTAATAGAAATACTTCTTGAGATTGCTCACATTCCACGACCAAGGTAACAGCCCAGCTTTCCCAAACTCAGCTCCTTCATGCTCCCTAGAACTTTTCATAGTACGAAGCCTCCCGCACTGAACTCTCTTGGCTTCACGTTTTTTTTGTACCCCCTAGACAGCTTCTACTAGTAGTCGGCCAACCGAATGGATGCTATCTCTCTGATTTCTTCCAAAAGATCTAGTTGCTCGATCATAATCATGTTATTCTCACTCGGTGAGAAACCTATAGTCCTCATGCTAGGTAGACTAATCTCTATAGGTATCACTGCCTCAGTCCCGTAGGTCATGGAAAAATGGGTCTCTCCAATAGATCTCCTAGGGGTAGTTTAGTAGGACCATAGCACATTGGACAGCTCCTAGGCCCACTTTCCCCAGGCACTTTCTAACCATTTCTTTGGCCTATTAACAATAGTCTTGTTGGTGGCTTTAGCTTGTCCGTTGCTTTGGGGGTAAAGTGATGTAGAATAACTGTTTTTGATCCCCAAGGTCACCACAGTACTTCTTGAAGGCCTTACTATCAAACTGCAACCTGTTATCTAAGATTAAAGCCTCTAGTACCCCAAAGTGAGTCACAACATTCTTCCATACAAACTTATTCACATCAACGTCGGGGATGTTTGCCAAA
Organism: Quercus tomentella; assembly: GCA_028535165.1. NCBI lineage: Eukaryota > Viridiplantae > Streptophyta > Magnoliopsida > Fagales > Fagaceae > Quercus > Quercus tomentella. The sequence continues at coordinate 50,488,338 of JAPQVY010000133.1, read as the reverse complement.
GCTTCTACCTCCACCCACTTGATGAAATAGTCGGTCGCCACTATCACAAATCTCCTGTTTCTTGTAGCTTTAGGGAAGGGGCCCACAATATCTAGCCCCCATTGTGCAAAAGGCCATGGGCTGGAGACCGAGTTGAGGATCCCTCTTGGCTGATGGATGATCGGGGTGTGCCTCTAACACTAATCGTATTTCTTGACATACTTTGCGGCATTCCTTTGCATATTTGGCCACCAATACCCCTAGGTCATTGCTTCGTGGGCTAAAGATTGATTGCCTGTATGACTCCCACATAAGCCCTCATGCAACTCGGTAAGAAGTCTATCCACGTCCTTGAGGTGTATGCATGAAAAATAGAGCCCACCGAATGATCTTCAGTACAACTTCTTCTTGGCCGACAGCCAAAATTAGGCAAATTTCCTCCTTATCTTCTTAGCATCCTTATGTTCATTGGGTAAGGTTCTGTCCAAGATAAATGAAATGATGGGGTCCCTCAAACTTGTCGAGACAGCTATGGCCACGACTTGACAATGCTCTTGATGATTAATGCTTGGGGATTCCAATGACTCACTAAAATGATCTGGGGTATAGAACTCCCCACGAATGAAGCTATAGTGGCCAGGGAGTCCACGTGGCTATTCTGCCCCCTAAAGATCTGGGTCACCTTCATCGACACAAACTGTGCTCGTACTGAATAGACCAGTTTCAAGTAATCTGCCATTCTTGGGTCTTTTACTACAAAGTCCCCTTTGACTTGACTCACCACCAAACATGAGTTTGAATAGACTTCCAGATCTGTAGCTCCTACCATCACCACTACTTGGAGTTTGGCCAACATCGCTTCATGCTCGGCTTCATTATTTGAGGCCTAGAAGCCCAGTCTAAGCGAATGTTCTACTTTTATACCTTCTGGTGACTCTAACACCATTCCTATACCAGAGCCTCAAGCATTAGACCCCCTATCTACATACACTTTCCATGCCTAAACCGACACTTGGCAAACCCTGTGCGCATATCTGGTTGTTGGCGCAAACTTGACCACGAAATCAGCTAACACTTACCCTTTGATTGTGTTCCTCGTTTTGTACCTAACATCAAAGGACCCCAGTCTTGTACCCCATTTAGATATCCTTCCTATAAAGTTTGACCTCCTCCATAAGGACTATAGGGGATGCCTAGTCAATACATACACCGTGTGGGCTTGGAAGTAGTGCAGCAGTTTCCTTGTGGTATGCACCAATGCTAAAGCTATCTTCTCTAGTAGTAAATAATGGGGTTTTACTGACATAGTACACTAGTTTTTGCATATTATCCTGAACCCTTATTAGTACAGCGCTCATTGTGTGCACGAACACGGCCAAATACATGTACAAGTCTTCGCCGAGCTCAGGACTATACAAAATTGGTGGGCGGGCTAGGTAGAGCTTCAAACTTTGGAAGGTGTAGACATCGTATTTTGTACCCCTTACGACTCGAGTCCTCATTCCCCAATGATGTAAGAATTCCAAAGCCCAAGGTTGGCTTAGGACCAGATCAAATGAAAATTGACTTAAGGAAAGTGTTTGTGGAAAATATAACTAATTTTTAGACCAAATAAACTATTTTTGGAAAAGAAAGGCCATGAAAACCCTAGGGCATGCCTATGCATACATGCGTATGTGCATGAATGCTCAAGATCTGCGTGCGATGCTTCATGCATGCAAACGCATACATGTGCATGTGTGCACATGCTAGGGTTCTAGAAACTATGAAAGAAAAGGTTTTCTGCTTTAAAACTTGGTTTAGAATGAATTCCACATCACCTAAGAGTTGCCTTAAACCCCTAGTTTTTTACTATATAAAGCCATAAATGGTACATTTTTAGGAGGACGAGTTTTGGTGGTAAAAACACATAAGATTCACTAGAAAATAGTGAATCAAAGAGGGATTTTTTCAAAAAATATCCTCAAGTCATTTTATTTGGTTAAGACATTTTTCTGGTCTTGATCTTTGAGTTCTAAGTTTACTAACTTGTCTTTGATTTGGTTGTGAATAGATTGACTGAAGGGAATGGTCAAAATCAAGCTCTAGAAAGTTCTAGTGTTGAGGTAAAGTTTCTAACTTCGGCCCTTTGCTCTTTGATTTTCTTTGTTACTTTTATGTTTTTATATATGTTCATATGTTTATTGTATTTTTGTTTAGCCTAGGTTTATTTTATGCTAAATTCTAAGCATGTTAGGTTGTTAGTTTCTTTGTTTTTGTGTTTCTGTTTTGTAGTTGTAAGGTTGAATTTAATCAACCATCTTGTTGGCTTTATTCCGTGCCAAATTTGCTTGTATTTCAGCAATTAGTAACCCTGTATTTAGGTGGGATTGTTGTAAGGGTAGTGAGTGAGATAGAGTGTTGAAATGCTCAAGAATGTGCAAGAAAACAGAGACTCGTGGCTGTATCTCGCGGGTGACTCGCGGTTACAAGCCGCCAAAAGATGCATACATGCCAGGCATGCCAGAAGTTGAAACGTCATGTTAGCTGGAGCACTACAGGACAAAATAGGACAATTGGGCATTCTGTTATCTCGCGGCTGGATCTCGTGACTCAGTCAAGCCGCGAGCCAGCCCTGTTTTGAAAAACCTGACTCTTCACATTCCATTCTCACCCTAGTATAAATACCCCTTATACCCACGAAAGAATGAGAGCTTCCAGAGAGAATTTTGAGAGAGAAACCCTAGAGAAAAACAAGATTGATTCATCCACAATCTTCACATAAGAAACTCTTCAAATTCCTTTACTCTCTTCCTCTCCATTGTTAAATCCTTGAGAGGCGTTTTACCAAAACCTTTTCTCACCATATCCATTACTGTGAGAGGGCTGTTTGGTGTTCTGGGAAGCAGTTTGGAAGGAACCAATTTACATTGGTTGATGCTATGGTCAAGTAGCGGAATCCGGGAAGCTAGAAAAGAAATAGGTTCGGCGTAACCTCGTTGGAGTAAGAAGCTTGGAGGGCTTAGGTACACTGGGTAGATTAGGCTTGAAGGGTCTATTGCTGTTCATGTATCCCAACTACATTTTCTAGTGGATTATTTACCGCTTGGAGGGCGGCGGAGAGGTTTTACGTCGAGGGCTTCGGTTTCCTCTTCGATAACACATCGTGTGTTGTCCTTGTGTTTGCATCTCTCTTCCCTTAATCTTTGCCATTTAATTCTGTATTAAGCTTTTGTTCATGTTCCTCACATTAATTGTTTGATATTAAGCTTGAATTTGTAATTTGTAATTTGGGGGTCTAAACGTTCAAGGGTGTTTTTACACTAATTGAACTTTTAGTAGTTTTCTGGGTTGAGGTTCTTAGGGCGTGTATGAATACTTGTAGTATGCATACACATACAGTTGGGCTATGCACGCATGCCTTATGTATTGTCACGCATACTCTTGCCTAGAAACCCTAACCCCTTTTTGTTTTGCATCCCTTTTGTTTATTTACATGTTTAGCCTTTGTTTTAGCCTAGTTTTTGTTTCTTTATGTCTTTTCTTGTCTTTTTGTTTTAGTTTGCTTAATTTGACTCTTTGATGCTTATTAAGGTTTATAGATTACTTATATACCATGAACATGCATTGATGCATAGGTGTTGTGATGTAGTGAGATAAGTCATGCATTCATATGAATATACATTGTTTCGAATATGGGTTTGTTTTGACTGGATATCATGAATATGTTCGGAATGGATGCCATGCCTTTGATATTTAGATGTCATAACATGCTTGTTTGATTCTACCCTTTGATGTTCCTACCCTTGGATATGCCATGCTTGATGCCATGATTGATGAATGCTTAGGTTTGGGATGATTGATGCCATGTTGTATGCCTTAGATGTATGCTAGAGTGTGTATTGAGTTAGAATGACATATCGAACTTGGCGTTAATGAGATTAAGACTTAGAACACAATGAGTGGAAGCCGACCTACGGGGTCGGGTGGGGTTGGGTGCTGTCGACGCTCGACCTTGATCTTTGGTGGCAGAAAGAAAACTGCTGCCATCGTGGGCCTTCGTTCCACCACCCACCGTGGCGACAACTTGCGCGTACGCGGGGCCCGTTGGAGGCCCCTCTGCATGTGAATGTGTATGGTTTGCACAAAGCTTCGGGTGATCTCTCTCTCGATGGAGGAAGGTAGGTCTACCTTTGGTTTTATGGCGGGAATCTGGGCCAAATTTTAGGTGATTACCAAAGGTAAAGTGGAGTCGCCACTAATCATTGGGTTTTTTTAAAGTGTGATTAGTTACCTGTTTCTAGTTGATTTTATTACCAATCCTAGGTTAAGAAAAAGGTCATTTTTACTAATCTAATGCGGATGGCAAAAATTATAGATTCTTAGGTCCGAAAATTTGATTACATGTGGGGAAGATGTTAGGCACCCCACAACGCCTGTCCCAAGGACAGTCCTTTGTTTTGATAAAACCTTAATTTTTGGAGATTGGCAGTAAAAACATTATTTTAGCATTGGCTTCCGGGGCTATGCATGCATGGGGGCTTTGAGATTTGGTTTTGAAAGGGGGTGGTCCCAATCTATGCTTTCCTAAGGCATTCGAGCTGTCAGACCGTGTGCCTTACCAATCCATCCAACGAACAATTGGTGAAGGATAAGGGGGCACAAATCTTTTATAGCATTTGATCGCAGACCAAGCCCATTGGTATTGAACCAAATTGTGAAATCCCTCACAATCCCTCCCTCACAATGCGGCTCCAACGACTCGAACCTATGATCGGGCTTTGATACCACTTGTCGAACCGTGTGCCTTACCGATCCATCCAATGACCAATTGGTGAAAGATGAGGGGGTATAAATCTTTTATAGCATTTGATCGCAGACCAAGCCCATTGGTATTGGAGCGAATTGTGAAATCTCTCACATGAGCAAAGTTATGAAAATCCGGCGAGAGGTCACCTTACTTTCGCAGCTGAAATTAGGCATTGCTAGCCTTAGGTGACACAAATCGTGACAATCACACCGAAAAGGGTCAAGCAGGTATATATATACATGCATCATGCACAATGCTAGCACACAGAGTAGGAAAGTAAATGCCTACATCTCTAGAGCATGGCCCAAAATATAATTGTAGGAAAATAAACAGGGGTTATCATACTCTGAAGATGAGGAAGAATGGTACAAAGCATGATATACCTAATACAAACCATCTAAGGGAGAAAGGGAGGAGGAAGGAGGGGGTTTAAAGAGTACATAACCAAAGGGAAAAGGTTAAACTCCTAAACCTACTAACTACAGTTGCTTGGCTCGACCACGTGCTCGTGTCCTTGCCCTTTTTGCTTGCGCCTAAGAAATCATGCCCTAGCTCTATAGGTCCTCGCCCTATATGTGTACATGCAAAGGTAGAGACAAGAAAACCAGTAAACAAGCAATGGAAGGAAAAAGTGTAGATTAAAGCACAAGGTCACAAAGCAAACAAGCAAGATAGATATGGCAAGCACAGCATGTGACAAAAGCAAGAAAGCTAACCAACAAACAAAGAGGGCAAATAAGCAAGGAAAACACACAAAAGAGGGTGTTCGCGAGGGGTTTGGATCGAATGTCCATGACTTCATTGTTTTGAAGCATGGACAACACACTAGCAAGCAAGACTCATGCATGAACATGTAAGCAAGAGTGTAAAGATGCATGGAAAGCCAACGGGTGGCGCAAACAAGCATGACAAGCACATCATCACACGGAGCAGAAAAGGGAGAGGTATGCTCGAAGCAACCGACATCAAGGAGATGCCTCCTAAGTGGTTACATCCAGACAAGGCCTTATGGGCATCAGATGTAACCACACAACCACAACTCGCTAAGGGCGTCAAGCATAGCAAAGCCTAGAACTAGAGAGTCTAGCGTGGAATATAAAGCATAGAAGCAAGCAAGCATAGACATGTAAACAGGTGATCCAAACCCTTTGATATGGGCCAAGGAATATGGACGATGACATTGACCACAGGGTCTAGATCGGGTCCTAACTACATGGCCACAACACAAGAAAGAAAGGTAAAGCGACAAAAGCGCTACAATAGCACATGGCAAGACAAACATAGCCTAGGTCTAAGCACACAAACATGGCACGGAGCACACAAGCACATGGAAGATGGTGTAAAGAAAGTAGAGCACAGATCTAAACACACGAGCATGTAGGAACGTAGATCCAGACATAAAAGCATGTGAAAACCTAGATCCGAGCACGCAAGCATGTAAAAAAATGTAGATCTAGGCATAGACATGGCAATGCGTGTGTGAACATGTGAAAGCTAGCACATAAACATGAAAGAACATGAATCCAAGCATATAAGCATGTACAGATGCGGATCTAAGCATAAAACATGGCAAAAAGAAAATGAGCACATAGATCCTAGCAAAGCATAACCATAGACATGGTATCAAGCACATGAGCACATAACCCTAACATCAAAACAAAGCAAAAAGAGGAACAAAACAAACGAAACATGGTATAAAACCCTAAGCATGTAGATCTAAACATACAAGCATGTAAGGACATAGATCTAAGCACAAAACATGGCATAAAAACCCTAAGCATGTAGATCTAAACATATATCTCTTGCTTGTTCAAACTTGGTCAAACTCAATCAAAGTTGCTAAAAATCTCCGAGAAGCTCAGGTTTGAAGTAAAAATGTGAAAAATGTCCTTTTGTGAGAGTTTGGACCAAGTTTGACCTTCGGTTAAACCTAGGGTTGACCAGGGGCATTTTGGTCATTTTAGCCAAAAAAGTCACTTCGGGTACTCCGGTGCCTGAACAGGTTGCGCCACATCGTTCTAGATGTTCTCATGACCCCGTAGAGAGAGAATAATATTTTTGGATTTTTTTGGGGTTCGACACTCAAATCGAGGGTGGACAAAATACGGAATGAACAGGCGCTCTGGTAAAAGATCAGTCCTTCCACAACAGGCGCTATACTTATGGTTCCTAGACTTACTCTAGGTGGCGATTCCATTTCTCCATCATGGTCCACCCTAGGCCAAGGAATACTCACCTAACCGCGAGGACAACCCATTGCGTGCGCTTGCGCCTACAGTGGTGACTCCACTAGGGATAGAGAGTTTGATTACAATTTTTTCCATTTCTTAATCTTGATAAAGGCTTGACTAATATGGTTTTCACACACTTTCACGTGGTTCTTTTATCCCTTTGCCATGGTTAGTGATGAGTGGGAAGGTGTAGGCTCCATTTAGGCCAAAATCTTCTGAAGTTCATCCCACCAACTCACAATCCGTGTCATCGCCTATAATGGGCTTTGAGTACATTAATAGTTTGCCACCAATCCATTACGGTCCATTTAGGCCTAAGGTTGGAATCATGGCCAACCTAGTTGTGAATGGCCTATTGATCTATCCCTTTAGCTTTAAGGAGCTTACCCACACTTAGAAAGATCCTAGATCCTATCAAAAGAGGGCACCCTTTATATCTCTTGCTTGTACAACCATATGTCTTGTGTTCACCTAATTCTAAAGGATAGATAAAAGATGTAAAATTTTAAAGGATGGCCCAAAATCAACGGCCTTTTGAAAAGGAGAACCTTGGGCCTAAGGTAACAAATATGTTATGGACCTAGCATCCAAAATCCTACAAAGTCAATATGAATCTCCCTAATCTTGGGCCTCTTTGTTGCATGTAAAGGCTCAAAATGATGAGAGATTCATGGGCTTTGAGAGAAAGACCACATTATATTCTAGCTAGAGGACTACTTCACAAAAAAAACAAAAAAAGAAGAAGAAGAAGAAGACGACGAAATGAATGAAATCAAAGAAGAGCCTAAAGGTTATGAATACATTGTTGGCCGACAAATGGTTGAAAATCTCTAAGCACATTCTAATGAAAGCCCATGAGTGTAAGATTGAGAGCTTTATTGTAAATGGACTAAGCCCAAGGAAACAAAGGGCAAGGCTCATGAGAGGAAAAGGGAGTGATTCTTGTAATTGGGCTTTTCATTAAGATGGACTTAAAGACTTTCTAAGAACATCTAAATAAAAGAAACTTTTAATTGGAACATGGGCTTAATAAATATGGGACTTCTTTTCAAGCACCAATGCACCACCAAGATCAAGTAAGCACGTCCCCATTTCAACTTGGGTTTGAGAAAGTGACGAAAGGCATTTGATTAATTGAGATCATACCTCAAGAAAAGATACTTCAATAAGAGATACCTTAAGAAAAAATGACCACTCCAATTGATGAGGCTCTTGCATAAAAGTTATACAAGACTATAGAAAAGCAAGCTAAAGCCCTTAGGAAGATATGGATTCATCTCTCCAAACTAAAGGGGAGCAAGCTAAAGGAACTCGTACATGTGGAAATACATGACGAACATGAAAGAGAAGAATGGGATGTAAAGGATAAGGCTGATTATGAAAGGAATAAGCAATTTGAGAAGCTCACTATGGATACCGTAGCCATGAAAGAGAAATTGGAAAAGATGTAACTAGAATTTCGTAAGGCTCAAGGGATGGGTTATTGTCTCTACAACATGGGTGGATTGAGCTCTAAAGATCCTATCGTGTTGCCTCCTAAGTTCAAGATTTCGAATATGAAAAAATTTAATGGGACTAGCGATCCTAAGCAACATGTTAGGAAATACATAAGCATTGTTGAAATGAAGGGGTTGGATGAGAAACAAAAGTGTGGAATGAGGAACTATTTGTGGATCAATTCATTTTCAATACCATGATTGATGTAACTTTAAGAGATTTGAAGACCACTAAGCAAGGAGTGGGGGAGACTTTCTATGAATACAAGACAAGGTGGAAAGGGAAAGCCTCCAAGATGGTTAATAGGCCAAATGAGAAGGACCAAATCAACATAATTATTAAGAACTTGCTTCCAGCATACAATAGTAGGTTTTTGTCATTGCCTATTAGTTCTTTTGGAGAATTGGGTGATTGTGGGACTAGGATCGAGGATACCATCAATAATGGACAATTGGAGAAAGGGGAGAACAAGCTTCCAATGAAGAAGACAAATGGGGGAGGAGTAACCACTTCTAAGGCACCCAATCCCGTGAATGTAAGTGCCATCATACCTCAGCAACCTCTAGCTTATCCAAGCTTTACAAAGAAAGCCCGTCGAGAGTTTTCCAACTTAGGAATGACCCTTGCCAAAGCATATGAGAACCCCACTTCCAAAAGATTTCTTAAACCCTTGGATCCCACACCAATGCCTAATCCTGTACCTCCTACTTGGAACCTTAATGGACTTTGTCACTTTCATCAGAAATTTGGCCATAAGACTGACAATTGCTTTCGCCTCAAGCATGAGATACAAGACTTAATAGACAATGGAACCTTACCAAATCCAAACATCATCACTAAACCCAACATTAGGAAGAACCCCTTACCCGATTATCACCAAGCTCTTCCCCCATATCAGAATTGGGTGCAAGTGGTAGAAATTGATTAGGATTGCTCCTAATTGATAGAGACTGTGGAGGTCAACGCAGTGGAAATTCAAGGAATATGGGATGAAAAGGATAAGATTTTAAAGAACACGGTAATGGTGTGGGGGAAAGGAATGTTTGAGCTAAGGAAGAGGGCCTAGAGGACAATATGGCAAACAAAACTAGAAGTGGGAAGCATTACAAACCATCCTTTTTGGAGAAGGATCATCCTGAAAGGAATATGAAGGAAGGATTAAAACCTGTTGGACTTAATGGGTAGGAAGAAAAGGAAGAGGAGGATAGGGGGAGGATAGGGTTTTGACCCAATTGAAGAAAACTCAAGCTCATATGTCCGTTTGGGCTTTGTTAATGGCCTTTAACAAGCACCGCAATGCACTCCTAGATGCCTTGAACGGAAAAGAAGTGCCCATAAAGACTACACCTCAAGAGGTTCTATCTTTCAAGGGAGTTGAGGCCCCATCTCACCCTTTCCTTACCTTTTCAATGAAGAACTTCCTCCTAAAGGAGCCACTCATACTAGGCCTTTGCAAATCACTATCGAGTGCATGGGCGCCAATGGTGCTTATTCATAATGGATCCACATTGAATGTATGCCTGTTTAGGATCACTCTCAAGGTCAGTTTAGACTTGGAAACAATCATCCCTTCGCCTTTGACTGTTAGGGCATATGACAACACCTCAAGGAAGGTTATCAACACTTTCAAAGCTCCTTGCAAAATTGGTCCGTTGGAAAAAATTGTGGAATTTCATGCAATGGACATCACTCCTAACTACAACTTTCTCTTGGGAAGAGCATGACTTCATCCCATTGGAGCTATTCCTTCTACTTTGCACTAAAAGATGAAGATCCCATGGAAGGGAGGTATTGCTATGGTGCTTGGCGATGGTGAGATCCTAGCACCTATTTGTGGACTCGAATAGGGGGAGAGTGAGCTTCAAATGAGTGGCTTTGATTTTCTAAATATAGCTGATTTATGGATTGAATGATGAAAGATATGCTACCAATTTACTCCCTTATTATAGTCATGAGGTGATTGCAATGAAGAAGAAAATGGGGTACATGCCTAGTATGGGTCTTGGAAAAGAAGGAAAAGGGGTGGCTGAATTCCCCGATTTCAAGACTCAACTGACCAAGGAAGGTTTGGGGTTCTTTGAAGTTTAAGAAGAGGTCAAATTAATGGACTACATGGATGTTGAAGCAATGAGAGCTTTGTTGAAAATGGGAGCAGGGGATGTGCTTGCTATCACCACCGAGGAGTCAAGTGATCTATCTGCATTCATCATGCTTATTGATGGGTAACTTAGCAATTGGACTTAGGTTGGGTTTTCTAATAGCATGGAAAAGATATCTTGTAATGCAATTTCCAACGTACTTTTCAACATTTTTAATAAGATGAATTCTAATTTGGCTAATTTTGATGTGTCCCATAATATTGAAATTCTTCACTTAAATAACTCCAATGAATTTGAAAATGATATTAATAAAGAATTGGAAAAGAAAATTGAACCTATGGAACCAATTTCTGAAACTCTTAATTTGGACAATGATAAGAATCCATACTTAATTAAAATTGGCTTAACTCTAAGTGAGCAAGAAGGGAAAAATCTTAAAGAATTTCTCACAGAGTTCCAAGAAGAGTTTGCATGGTCTTATGAAGATATGCCTGGCATTGATCCGAGATAGTACAACATCACATTGATACTCATTCTGACATGGTGCCCGTTAAGCAGAAATTGAGACAGGTGAGGACTGAGTGGCTCCTTAAGATCAAGGACAAAGTCACCAAGCAATTGAAAGTAGGGTTCATCAAACCTGTGCACCAAGCCGAATGTATAGCCAATGTTGTGCCCGTACCTAAGATAGATAGAAAAGTGAGAATGTGTGTGGACTTTAGAGATTTAAACAAGGCTTGTCCTAAGGATGACTTCCCTTTGCCTCACAGATGTCTTAGTGGATAACACCGCCGACAATGCCTTGATGTCCTTCATGGACGATTTTTTAGGATGTAACCAAATCAAGATGGCTCCTAAGGACATGACCAAGACTACCTTAACCACTGAATAAGGGATCTATTGTTACATAGTAATGCCATTTGGGCTCAAGAATGCAGTAGCAACCTACCAAACAATGGCTATTGCCTTGCTACATGACATGATGCACAACGAAGTAGAGGTATATATCGATGATTTGATCGTACAGTCCAAAGATAGAGAAGGCCACATAACGAACTTGAAAAAATTCTTTGAAAGGATCAAGAAGTATAGACTGAGACTAAACCCACAGAAATGCACCTTTGGAATAACTGCAGGAAAATTACTAGGCTTCCTAGTGAATGATAAAGGGATAGAGGTTGACCCATCAAAGATCAAAGCCATATTGTACATGTCTCCACCCAAGAGTGAAAAGGAGATAAGAGGACTCTTTGGCCGTTTGCAGTACATTAGCCGATTCATTGCGAAACTTACTTCCACTTGTGAACCTATCTTTAAATTTCTGAGGAAGAATGAACCTTATACATTGAATGATAAATGTCATGAAGCCTTTGAACTTATCAAGGAGTACCTTCTCCATCCACCTATCTTGGTACCCCCAAAACCTGGGAAGCCTTTACTCCTTTACCTCTCAATCATAGAGGATGTAGTAGGGAGCATGTTAGCACAAGAAGATGATGATAAGAATGAGAGAGCCATGTACTATTTGAGTAAGAGATTCCATGATTACGAGACTAGATACACGCCTATAGAAAAGTCAAGCTTCGCTCTCATATGGGCCGTACAGAAACTAAGGCATATTATCCTACCTTTCCTAATATGGATAGTTGCTAGGATGGACCCATTGAAATATCTTTTGAGAAGCCTACCCTGAGTGAAATATCTATTGGCAAAATTTGACTTGAAGTATATAACTAGAAAGACCATCAAAGGAAGTGTTGTGTTAGACTTTTATGCCGAGAACCCCATAGAAGGAGAAGATGGTAGAAAGGATTTCCCACAAGAACATATTTTGGGACATCGAACTAGAGGCATGGAAGATGTATTTCAATGGAGTCGTGAACCGATATGGAAATGGGATAAGAGTACTCCTGATCACCCCTGATGGATCTCATGTACCCTTCGCTGTTAAGTTGAACTTTGAAGCAACCAACAACTTGGCTGAATATGAGGCTTGTATCGTTGAGTTGGAAGCCTTCCGAGAATTAGGAGTAAAGGAAGCCGAAGTCTTTGAAGATTCAATCTTGGTCATAGCCCAAGCGTAAAAATTGTGGAAGATGAAAGAAGAGCACATAAAGCCTTACCAACAGTACTTGGAGGAGTTAACAAAGAATTTTGACAAGATTGAATATACGATCATCCTTAGAGCTCAAAATCAGTTTGCAGATGCTTTGGCTACTTTAGCCTCCATGGTTGTAACACCCGTAAGAGTATGGACCCAACCTTTGGAAATCAAGCAAAGTTATCAGTTGGTACATGAAGAGAAAGAAGAGTTGTCAATCTTGGCCATAGAAGAAAAAGGAGTCCCTTGGTATTACGACATCATGAAGTTTCTAGAATTGGGAATTTATCCTAACGGTGCTAATAAGAAAGAACGTTGTTCCTTTAGGATAATGGCAATGCAATACATCTTATGTGGAGGTCAGCTCTATATGAGGTCCTATGATGGTGTACACCTTCGCTGTCTAAAGAAAGAAGAAGCCGTAAGAGTCATGGAGGAAATTCATCAAGGGATTTGTGGTCCTCACATGAATAGGAGAATGTTAGCGAAAAAAATCCTAAAGATGGGATACTATTAGAATACAATGGAAACCGACTGTGTGGACTTCGTGAAGAGTTGCCACGACAACAAAAAACATGCAAACTTAAATCATGTACCACCTAGTGAACTATACAGTATGACCTTTCCATGGCCTTTCTTAGTCTTGGGTATATATGTGATTGGAAGAATAGCTCCTAAGGCTTCGAACGGGCATGAATATATCTAAGTGGCAATTGACTACTTCACTAAGTGGGTAGAAGCAGCTTCCTACTCCATATTAATAGCAGAGCATGTGGCCCAATTCATAGAGAATAACATCATCTACCGGTTTGGAGTAATGCAAGAGATCATCTTCGACAATGATTACCACTTTGAAGGAGAGGTCCGAAGGATCATGGAATTGTACAATATTGAACATCACAAGTCTTCACCATGTAGCCAACAAGAACGTCAATAATATCCTAGCAAAGATGGTAGTGACATACAAGGATTGGGCCGAGAAGCTTCCATCTACCTTATGGGGTTATAGGACTTCTATCCGTGCATCAACTGGGGCAACGCCTTACTCTTTGGTTTATGGGAGTGAAACGGTGCTTCCCATTGAGGTCGAGATACAGTCTTTAAGAGTATTAGTGAAGACCAAAGTCCTTGTAAAGGATTGGACAAGGGAAAGATATGAATAGTCAACCTTGATAGATGAGAAGAGGATAAAAGCTCAATATCACATACAAGGTTACCAAAAGAGGATTGTTAGAGCGTTTAACAAGAAGGTGAAACCTAGAAACCTCAAGGAAAGCGATCTAGTCCTAAAGGTTCTTAAAGATAAAACTTTCGATCCAAGAGGAAAGATGAAGCCGATATGTTCTGGACCTTTTATTATTAAGTTCATGTTAGGATACGATACAAGAATTACAGTTTTGGATGCAGAGGAGATGCTTCGCCTAATCAACATGGATAGGCTCTGGAAATACAAAGTTTGAAAAGAAAAAGGCTTCCTAGGTTGAAAACCTGAAAGGGCGGACTAGGGAAAAGTTAGGGCAAACAACCCAAAAGGGTGATCTAGGAAAAGTATAAGGGAAAAGACCATGGGCATGGAAAAAATTTCCATAAGGATATCATGGGCAAAAATTACATGGCACAGAAAAAAGAAAAGATAAAGAAAGGACAATAAGAAAAGATAATAAAATGGTTGATTCTCTTATTGCTCAAATTAAAAGATGATAACTTTTTTATAGGGGATTTGGAACATTCCAATCCTTTATTAACTCAAATAAAAAGACATGAAATCATAAAGTGTGGAAAAGTAAAATTTGGGGCATATCAAGGTAGTCATTCAATCATCTTCCTTTTGTTGGACTTCTTGTGATCTTTCTCTTCCCAATGGACTAACCTCATAATAGTAGATAACTAATCCTTGTATCCTGAAGTTCGATGAAGAAACTGAGGGAAATGGATGTCCCTATTCATTGCCTTTCACGGCCAAGTCTAGTGGATTCTGCCTAAGATTCTTTTAGTGAATTCTAGGGAATGGAAAGAACCATTGCCATAAGAAACCCCTTGACGATCACCAAACTGTCTTGCAATGCGACAGGTTGGATAGTAAGAACAGTAGCGAAGCCCAACCAAAGGTACACAGTTTTCCTTGGAATCACAGCTGGACATGGCCTTGATGCACAACCATTCTACCACCTATTGGACATTTGAGGAAGTAACATGCTACAAAAGTCCAGTAAGATTAGTGAGGTCCATTCCTTTGTCTTTAGGATTATGGTCATGATAATGCTTTGGTTGATATTGACTAGGAGCAACAATGGGAGGCTAAAGCAATCTGAGCTTCTCATACAGCCAAATCTAATGAACAAAAAAGCATGAGTGTTAAGTGGATAAAGGTGAGAGAAATATCCAAAGACAATATAAGGAGCCTCTATGGTTTGAAAACCGAAAGGAAATCCAAGCAAAAATTAGAGGAATCCTTCTAGGCTGATAACCTAGGTAAAATTAGTGATCACACCTGAAGAAGAAGAGGACTCCCCACAAAGAATATTGCTTCCTCCCTATGAACAGCATCCAAGCCATTGAGAGTTTCTGGGACGATAAGGCTATGGGGCTCATACTCCCTAAATTCTTGACCACTTGAAGGATTCCTGAATCTACATGAGGTGTCTTGTGCACCAAAAAGAACCTCGCAAGAATGCAAAGGCAAAAAATGTTGAGATGATAAGAACGTTTTACTTCAGCCAAAGGGACATCCATCTTGGAGAAATACTTGAAAATCATGAGGGCATTCAATTTGTTGGACTTACACCACCTCTTAGCCATAACTAGAGGAATCCCCAAAAGTTGATGAGCTTGGTCAAAAAGATCTTCCTCAAGAGTAGGAAGAATGATAGCATTGAAGTCGTGCTCGCCCATGATCGCACCAAATTCTTCAAGAGTGGAGCATAATTGCACACTATTGAATTGAAAAACATGTCAAGTAGGTATCCAAAACTCAGTGACTGCACACAAAAAAGGCTCATTCACTTTGATTTGATGAAAGAAAGAAATACAAGAAAGCCCAAGAGGGATAAAAGCATCTTTGAAGTTGAGATTAAGCTCATTTATTCACGTCGAGATCTCTAAAGGAGTGAATTATGTCATTGGGACCTTACAAAATGTTTCTTGGGCTTAAAAAACATTTTGTGAAGGTTTGGAAGCCTCCTACAACTGTTTTATAATGAAGAAAGTTGGCTAGGGTTTCTTTTTCTATTTGGCAACATGCACACACATGGTCCAAGATGCGCACGCATGGTCAACACCTGCGTATGCACAAGCGCGCATGCGTGCGCTGGTTCATTAAGGTTTCAGATTCCCTATTTAGGATGAGATTTCTTCACCAAGACTTTTCTCATGACTCTTATGGCCTAAAGGACTACTCAAGGCAGATTCAAGCTCAGCTTTTCATACATCAAAGAAGAAAAGAAAAGCTAGATAATATGCATACATTTCCAAGATACTCATAAGTGGTAAATAAGTATATGTCCTAAAATAAAAACAAAAATGTAAAAGATATTCTTAAATACAACCCAATGTCCCAAATAAAATCTGAAGTGTGAAAGATAATGGCTAGAAAAAGTATGTCTATCCGTGTGCATCTGAATTGCAAGAGCATCATCGATAATGCCTCTTCCTCAGTCAGTAGCTCAGAGCCGTCTTAGGTGATAGGCCAAAAACGAATTGACCCCTTGTGATTAATTAATTGATTAATTAGCCAAGTTTATTAATTAATCAAATTAACATGCAAACGCGTGGTAGTACAAACAAATCACCAATAAACTAATTATGCAGCAGAAAATAAATTGACGCGATGATTTGTTTACGAATGGGGAAAACCTAACGGCAAAAACCCCACCGGGTGATTTTCAGGTCACCACTCCCGAAATTCCACTATTATCAAAACAAGCGATTACTAAGGGAATCTCAGTACCTTATACCAACCTACAGTTGAACCCTTACCCCAATACCCAATTGGACTTCTTCTGTAGTGACAATTTCCCTTTTCGATGCACGGCTCCCAAGTACGTGACTAACCAATGCGCGGATCCCAGTACAGGACTTTAATCACCAACTAGAGAAGGTTGTTGGCTGCAAAGTTCTTCAATTCATCCCAACGATGAAGATCAAGAAGATGCTTGGTCACAAAACCCTACGGTGCACATACACAACAACTTCTTCACAAGAATGATGAACTAGGGCAAAACTTTGTCTCCGGTTACAAATTGCTTGAACAAACTTTGCTCAACACTTGTGCAACTTGTGTACAATTTGACAGCCCTTAAAGTAATCCTTTTATATGTCTAGGGTTAGAAGAAAAGAAGGCCCAAACACATAATCCCGGATTAGAGTCAAAACAGAACTGGAATTCTGTTTTTCAAAAAGCTCGACAGATGCGTGTCTGTCGAGATGCTATCACGCAGCTGTCAAGCCACGGGGTTGGAACAGCTTCTTAAGCTCGATGGATAGCTAGCTGTCGAGCTTTAATGAACAGCACTTCTTCAGCTTGAATCTTGGACAGACTTGCATGTCTTCAACACTTGATCTTGAAACACAGTTTCTTGAAGTATTAAACACATCCTAGATCTACCCAAATACAAGTAAAGTGCGTTTTGTCAAAGGATAAGCCAATTACATAAAATAGTGACATATGTTCCTAACAAGTGAATCATATATGTCCTAACATTAGGGTCATTGGCATCACCATCATCATCATCACCCAGGTAAGCATACCCTCTAGGCTTGTAGATTTGCCTAGAATACTTAGTCACCTCTAACTTGAAAAGAAGACAGTGTTAAGACAAGCCCAAAGGGTGCAGATGGAAAGTGCAAAGGACAAGGATAAAGAGGACTCACCGTTCGTGTACCCTGAGGAAAAAGGTAGCCCATGAAATACGGGTTATGTCCCATAGGACGCTCCCAAGCAAAGCCATCAGGGCTATAGGTATAGATCGACCAAGGCAGGTGGGGAGGGTCAACAGGGCCATGCGTGGCAGGACTAGCCATATCCTGAAATGATCAGCACATTTGAATATAACCACATACCACATAAGCAAGGTAAAGAATAAGGAGAGAGGAAAGAGAGAAGATAAATACTCCAATGGGAAAGGAGGGCATGAGATGAGTTTCACTGAACTCATCATAGTCAAGATTGCCCAAGAGCTGCTAGGCATAAGGTATGCCATTCCTTTACAACTAATACTTAGCATCTGTCATGGAGAGTGGGGCATGCATGAAGGGAGAGGATACATCGGAACCTATGGCGTGTCCTCACCCACTAGTTGGAAAGAAACCGTCTCAGTTAAGTAGAGGACCCTTAGACCGGCCCCTTCCAAGGGTTGGGTAACCCTAGAAGAGATAATGACAGCCACCTCCAAGTCTGGATCTGCAGCAAGAGGAGCACCTACGCAAGGACTCCAAGCAATCTGCAGAAGCATACATGGTTAAAAGAAAAACCTTGTGGAACATACAAAGACAGGTAAAAGGAAGAACATTTTTCTACTTACATCCTTAGAAGAAAGGCTTTTCAGATCAGTCCGAACTGAAGAGAAGCTCCTCAAATCCACCTCCACTCCACGGATAATGAGATCGTAGTTCATGGTTCAACACTGCAAGATAAGACAAGAAATAGTTTGCAAGATGATAGTTTACAAGATAAGAGAAGAAATAGTTTGCAAGAGAAATGACAATTTGCAAGATAAGAGAAGAAACTATTTGCAAGATGATAGTTTGCAAGATACATCACAATTTGCAAGATGATAGTTTGCAAGGAAAATGACAGTTTGCAAGATAAGAGAAGAAAAAATCTGCAAGATTATAGTTTGAAAGATACAGTACAGTTTGCAACTTTAAAGTTTGTAAGAGAAATGACAGTTTGCAAGATGACAATTTGCAAGGTAGAAGATAGACACAGTTTGCAAGAGCATGGAATGAAGTTTGTAAGTCTAGATAACATGAGAATAAATACCATTTGTAAGAGTAGAAAGTACATACTTGTAAAGCTACATAAGAAAAGGAAGAGGGTCTAACCTCAAGGAGCTTCCAAGGCCCCACCAACTATCGTAGAGTCCCCCGATTGAGTGTGTCCAAGGATGAGTACAAGTACGCAAGACAAGCTTGGCCCTAATTAACCTCCTAAGCTTGTCCAAAGTCACAGAAGAGAGCCAACAACCTCAAGGACACCATTTTCCCACCATTGAAGAAGAGATATGCCCCTAGTATATACAACAAGAATGCCCTAGCCGTCCGAGCACGATCATCAAGCGTCGCTTGGGAATAGGGCTTGTAGTTTGCCTCCAGGTCGAAATAGCAAATGCTCTCACTCAAGTAGGTCTATGCTCAACTGAGTACTTGACTCACCCTCTAGATCAATGAGGGACCCATCACACTGAAGACCGGTCATTTGGTGGAAGTCATGGGAAGTCACTGTCATCTCCCGATTAGTAATGTGAAAGGTATGAGTAGTTTCCCACCACCTCTCAACCAATGTCTACACCAGAATGTTGCTGGTGGAACTCTCTGGAAGTAGGCAAATGATACGCTCAAAGCCAACTGTGTGTACTAAGGCCTTTGTGTCTTCCGTCAAGGCCTTATACCAAGAAGAGATGTAACTAGTACTATCCCTACCCGTGAAAGGGGGCAAGACCTGCAAAAATATGAAAAGAGAGCATAAGAATCACAGTTGGATAAGAAAATGGGTGAAAAAGTGTCAAGACAATTGAAAAATGAGGTTTTTAAGTGCCTGCATGCGCACGCAGGACTCACGTATGTGTACGCAAGGTCTCTGCATGCGTGCGCATGCTGAGGCATGCATCCATATGAACTGATAAATACAGACGTGTATGCATGAAAAGAGTATGTGCATGCATGTGTAGACACTCAATTTTACACCCATGATTTAATCAAGGAGAATGACTGGAATGACCATCCGTGTACCCAAAAAAATCATGATTGCATTACATGCATTAATTTGTTCATTGCATATCATAAAAATGATCTTGAGGTTCTAACAGTCACAACGGTATGCCTGGTTTCCAAATCAGACTGTTGGATCGAAAGATATCGCATGATCAAGTTTGCACGGTCAACATGCATTGAGTCTAGGTAGAGTCGACCACACATGATTAATTTAAATTAATTCTGATTGGCTAAACAATTAAAATTATTTAAATAATTTTGTGATTGGTTGATGATTAGTGTCAAAAATAGGATTGCTTGCATGGAAATAAAGGGGATAATTGGATAATAATAAAATTATGGATAATCTGAACTTTGTCAAGATTTATTTTAGAATATTTATCTGCAAGATAATTTTTGTTGAAAAGACCTGAATTATCTAGAAAAGAGATAAAAATCTTAGAATACGGATTGAAAACACGTCTAAGTGCGAGGTCCGGCTCAAGAAAGACTAAAAAAGGAGTCCAAAACGCACCCGAACACGGAAGTGTGATTGGCATCCAAGAGTGCCATTTGGCACTTTTGGAGTGCCGATCGTCACTTTCAAAGTGCCGAATGGCACCTATAAGGGTTTTGGCCCGACGGTCTTCGGTTGACGATAAAACACATCTTTTTTGACTTTTTCGCAAAAGGACGCATCCTGATTCGCATTCTAATCATCTTTGCTTATTTTTTAAGCATTCTAGCCTCTATAAATACAGACTGGATCTCAAAATTCATGAGACACTTTCTCACACTCTCAAACTTCTCATATTTCTGATTCCCCCTTTTTGATATTCTCTTTTAAGCTAGGGTTTTTAGGTTTCAAAGATAATTGCATAAATTTCGTTGAACCCTAAAATATCCCCTCAAGAAGAAGAGTGCTCCATGCAAGAGGTTGTTTCTTATTAACCATTTTTCTTATGTTTCTCTTATTGTGATGATACATGTTTAGATATTTTTTTCAGTTTAGTTTTTTTAAATATTCATATCATGAATTGTTGATTTATTTTGTTGAAATATGTTCTTGATTCTTTTTATTATTGTCATGATCTATTTTTAATTTCAAAAATCTTCATGTCATCTACATCTTTTTTAAATCAAAAACTGATTTACATCTTCCTTAGATGTAGATCTGAATTTTTCTCAAATAAAAAAACTGATTTGCATCTTCATTAGATGTAGATCTGAATTTTTTTAAAATCAAAAAACTAATTTGCATCTTCCTTAGATGCAAATCTGAATTTTTCTTAATCAAAAACTGATTTGCATCTTCCTTAGATGCAGATTTGAATTTTTCTTAATCTTTCTCAAATCAAAAACTGATTTGCATCTTCCTCAGATGCAGATCTGAATTTATAAAAATAAATAAATAAATAAATAAATAAACTGATTTGTATCTTCCTTAATTACAAATCTGAAATTTTCTTATTTAAAAAACTAATCTATGTTTTCATTAGATGTAGATCTGATTTTTTTTAATATAGTAGATTTTGAAAAAAAAAAAAAAAGGTCATGAGTGGTTTTGTTTGTTTGTTTAGTGCATGTAGCATAAATTTATTTCATGAATAAAGTCCTCTTCTTAAAAAAACCTTTTTCTTAATGTTGTTTACACATATAAAAACAGATCTGATTTTTTTATATATATCACAAAACATATCTGATTTTTCATTCATCAAAAACTAATTTTTTAGTTCTCAAAAATAGATCTGATTTTTCTTTCATCAATAAACCACTTTTTTTTTTTAGTTCTCAAAAACAGATCTGATTTTTTTCTAAACCCAATTCAATTTTTTATCGCAACACAGATCCGATTCTTTTTAAACAAAGAAGAGGGCATATGCATAAAATAGATTCATGTTAGTCAATTTTGATTAGTTTTTTTCATGTGTGCAACATATCATTCATGTCATGCATAAAAAGGGTACATTGATCACGAGAGTCTAGAAGACCAAACTCTGTCTGGGCGGAATGGGTGCCTAACACCTTCCCATTCCGTAACCTAGCCTTTGAATTTAGTGTCTTTGGATAGGTACACCTAGGCTTTCTCTTTATTTATTTATTTTTTTGGTTAGATTGTAACTAGGACAAAAAGCCATGTAATACTCAATTTATCAAGCATGTATTCTTTTTTTTATTTAATCAATGAGAATGAAATAATTCAGTCATGTATTTTGTATTTAGTTTTTTTTTTCTTATTTTTTTTGCATAAAAAATAAATGGCGACTCCACACCACTAACCCAAAAAGAGAGGTGTCTTGAAAAAGTACTCAAAAATCTCTCTCTCCTTTTTAGAAGCACTTTTGCGGTCTCTCACAGCAAGAACACTGGTGGCGCACACATGCACGGTGCATGCGCACGCATGAATACAAACAGAGAGATTTCATTGACAGTCTCATCCTACTATTGATCAAAACTCATCCTAAGCATGTGCCTACCCCTCCTAGGACATTAGGTTTTCATATAGACCCATCCCACAACAAAACCCAAGCATTTACAAGTCCAAAAATAGATGAAAATGGAAGATTAGAGCAAAACTTGATAATGATAAATTACCAATCTGGCCCATGCATCCCCTGAAAGATGGTTTTGTGGCCTATAGATTAGTGGAGGAGACTCAGTCAGCCTTGTGGCTCCATCCCAATGCGTGAGGTTGAAAACTCCGCTAGAAATTACGTAAGAAGTTTTCTTGGTTTTCGGCTTGGGTGCCATTGGAGAAAATGAAGGAGTTTGAGAGAGAGAAAGAAGGTCAGATAGGGAGGGAAGAGAGAATGAGAGGAAACTATGAAAGGAAAGTTTTTTTTTTGCATTCAAACTTGGTTTGGAATGAATCCCACATCATCTAGGAGCCGCCCCAAACCCCTATTTTTTTACTATGAAAGGAATAGTACATTTTCAAGAGGATGAATTCTGGTGGTAAAAACACATAAGATTCACTAGGAAATAGTGAATCAAAGAGGGAGTTTTGCACAAAACATCCTCAAGGTAATTTTATTTGGTTTGGACCTTTTTAGGTCTTGATCTTTGAGTGTTAAGTTTACTAACTCACCTTTGATTTGGTTGTGAATAGGTTGACTAAAGGAACAATCAAAATCAAGCTTTAGAGAGTTCTAGTGTTGAGGTAAAGTTTCTAACTTTGGCTTTTCACTTTCTTTGATTTTCTTTGTTTCTTTATGTTTTTATATATGTTCATATATTCATTGTATGTTTGTTTAGCCTAGGTTTATTTTGTGCTACATTTTGAGCATGTTAGGTTGTTAGTTTCATTGTTTTTTGTGTTTTTTGTGTTTTTTGTGTTTTTTTTTTTTTTTTTTTTGTGTTTTTTGTAGTTTTCCGGGTTGGGATTCTTAAGGCGTGTATGCATGCGCATGCTACTTGTATGGGTATGCATACTCGTAGTATTCGTACGCATACAGTTGGGCTGCACATGCATGCATTATGTTTGCGCACGCATACTCCTGCCCAAAAACCTTAATCCCTTTCTGTTTTGTTTCCCTTTTGTTTTATTTACATGTTTAGCCTTTGTTTTAATCTAGTTTTTGGTTCTTTAATTCTTTTCTTCTCTCCTTTGTTTTAGTTTGCTTATTTTGACTCTTTGATGCTTATTTGGGTTTTTAGATTGCTTATGTACCATGAACATGCATTGATGCATAGATGCTGTGATGTAGTGAGGTAAATGAGGTAAGTCATGCCTTTACATGAACATACATTGGTTCGGAATGGGTTTATTGGATATCATGAATATGTTTGGATTGGATGCCATGCCTTTGATATTTAGATGTCATAACATGCTTGTTTGATTCTACCCTTTAATGTTCCTACCCTTGGATATGCCATGCTCAATGCCATGATAGATGAACGTTTAGGTTTGGGATGATTAATGTATGTCGGAGCGTGTGTTGAGTTAGAATGACATATAAAACTTGCCTTTAATGAGATTAAGACTTGGAACACAATGAGTGGAAGCCGACCTACAGGTTGGGTAGGGTTGGGTGCTTAACACCTTCCCATCCCCATACCTAAACAATGGACACGTGCTTTAGTAAAAGGCCAATTCTTCCACGAAGGGTGCTATACTTATGGTTCCTAGACTTAATCTAGGTGGTGACTCCATTTCTCCGCCATGGTCCACCCTAGGCTAAGGTATACTTACCAACTGCAAGGACGACTCGTCGCGAGCACTCACACCCACAAAAGGTACTGTCACACTCCTTAGTCCACTAAACCCCTTCCATTTCATTAGCAACTAGAAGAATGGGCAACATCTGTCAGCCGACTTGGACACAAACTGATTCAGGGCTACTATCATTCCTGTAAGCTTTTATACTTCCTTTGGGTTTCTCGGCAGACTGAGCTGTTAAACTGCACTGATTTGGTTGGGATTAACCTCAATGCCTTAACATGTTATCATGTAGCCGAGGAATTTCCCAGATCCTACTCCAAATACACACTTAAGTGGCATTGAAATGCAATCTGTGGTGCCTCAATATCTCGAATACCTAGACTAAATCTGGCACATGCTTCTCCAACCTCTTCCTTTTGACCACCATGTCATCAATGTACACCTCCACCGTTTTACTGATCTATTGTTTGAACATTTGAGTGACCATCCACTGATAAGTTGCCTTGGTGTTCTTCAAACCAAAGGGCATGACCGTGTAGTGGTCGTTACCTTTAGGGGAGATGAAAGATGTTTGTTCCTGATCCTTGGGAGTTAGGGCAATCTAGTGATATCCCTGGAAAGTGTCCAAAAAGCTTATCCTCAGATGGCCATACATGGCGTCCATCAGCTGGTCTATCTTAGGGACAGGAAAAGGGTCTTTAGGGCATGCGTTGTTTAGATTGGTAAAGTCAACACAAACCCTTCATTTCTCGTTCTTCTTCTTCACTACCACCATGTTAGCCAGCCAATCTGGGAAGAACACTTTTTCAATGGCCCTTACTTGCTTTAGCTTCTTCATTTCCTCCTTCACAACTTCCATGTGAAGCTTGCCAAACCTTCTCAGCTTTTGCTTCTTAGTGGGATACAAGGGGTCCACGTTCAATCTATGCACTATGAACTCCGGGTCCACCTCGGGCATAACGTATGGGCTCTATGCAAAGATACCCAAATTATGAACCAATGACAACAATACCTTTATGCGATCCTCGGTTGGAAAGGTCTTCCTTACTCAAAAGTACCTATCCTCATAAGGCAAGATATGGACCTCAACCAACTCCTCATCATTGTCAACCTCACCAGGCCCCTTAGGGTACTATGATTGCTATAATGGATCTGATTCTCCTGCTCCTTCTACTTGATCTCATGATTGATCATGGCCTTGTTGCCGAGTTGCATTTTGGTCACCTCTTATTGTTACAATTCCATGTTCAGTAGGGAACTTCACCTTCAGGTGCAACGTTGTCGATACAGCTCCCATGGCATGGATCCATGGTTATACCAAGATTACCGTGTACAGCGTGAAAGAATTTACCGCTATTAAATTCACCACAGAGAGCTTGATCTGCCCCTTAGACATTACCATTTTCCCATCAAATCCCACCAACGAGGTTTCATACTTCGTGAGATCATCGGCTTTCAAGCCCAAACCCTTAAACATATCAAGGTACATTATCTCCACCCCACTGCCCTAATCGATCATGACCCTTTTGATGAGGAATCCCCCGATCCGAAGGGTTACGACTAGTGTATCGTCGTGTGGTTGGGTGGTTCCATCTAGATCATCATCGTTAAAGGCTATTTGCTATTTGCTTAACCTAGGCTTCTTCCCAGGATGCTCCGCTGCTCCCTGTACCTCGTAGAGGTAATGTTGAGAATTCCTTTTCATCAGTTGGCATTAACCCCAATTGATGCGGCATGTATAACCTCGATGATGTCGATGGGGGTGGTATTGTCCTTCCTTGGCTTCCTAATGCCTAACCCGTTGTACCTCCTCCTTGTCTGACCACATATTCCCTTAAATACCCCACTTTGATAAGATGGGGGTGGTATTGTTTATGTGTTTTCTTCTGTTTGCCCTTTTATGTGCTACCTTTTGTTGGTTTGTGTTTTTTGTGGCTTATCTGCTGGCTTGGTGTTTCTTTTGTTATTGCATGTACACACTTGGATGTACCTTGCTGGACCATACCCTTGGAACGTTGGCGATGTCTGCTTTATTTTCCTGCTCTGTATGCTTACACTGTGCATGATGTATGTATGTGTGTGTGTGTGTGTGTGTATATATATATGCTTGTTTATGGATGATTTTGCACTTTGTATGATGGACTCCCATGGTTAAGAGAGTGACCCTTTCATAATTGTGTGCACTAAAGGCTTTTGCTATTAGTGCATATTCATGCCATATTGTGTGCATGATCATCACAATATGATTGTCTCGATCCATATCAGCTAGTGACATTGGTTTTCCCATGTATGCAACACACATCAATGTGTTCAATACTTTGGAGAGCTTCGGCTTGCCTTAGTATGAACTTATTGATATGTGCTATCTAAACAGGCACGAAATCTTGCTGATGTGCCATAGCGCACCAAACGCAAAACTCTACCGGATTTTCGCCGTGGAAATGGGGCACCTTTTTTGCCATATTCTCACAACAAAAGCTTAGTGAGAATAGTGTTTTGTGTGCTATGATGCACTAGAGGCGAAATACTACTGGATTTTCGCCACGAAAATAAGGCAAAATGCTACCGGATTTTCGTTGTAGAAATTTGGCAATAATTCAAAATATGCTAGCAAAGCATTGATCAAGACCACACCCCTTCCAAAATCAAACCTCAAAGCCCAATTCGTTAAAATCCTTGAAAGCTAATGCCAATTGCTCATTTTTACTTGCCAATGTCTGAAAATTAAGATTTTATCAAACAAAGGACCGTCTTCAGACAAGCGTTGCGGGGTGCCTAACACCTTCCCTGCACGTAACCAAACTTTCGAACTCAAGAATCAAGAATTTTTAGCCGTCCGTGTTAGACTAGAAAAAACAACATTTTTTTTAGCCTAGGATTGGTAATAAAATCAAATAGAGTCAAGTGACCAATCACACCATAGAAAAAACCCAATGATTGGTGGCAACTTCACTTACCTTTGGTAATAATAGGTTAAAACTGACTCATTCAAGTCACACACCAGAGGTTTTTAACCTTCATTTCACAAGCATCTGAGCTCCCGAATAAGCCACACTTAAAGTGCACGAAAGCGTCACCGCGATGGGTGGTTAACCACCGCGAGGCATTAACAACTCCCTGTAGGCCAGTTGGTGGTACGGTCAAATCATTGTTTTGGTTAAGTTGTGGTGTCTCATCGTCTAGTGGAAGTGTAGGATTTTGCCCTTCTAAGGTTGGGGCAGATATGGTACGCCCACCTCCCACAACTAGCTATCGCATCATACGCATCACTTTTGCCATTTGCTCTTTCATCTAAGAAAACTCAACAGCACCCACTTCAGTAGCTAGAGTATCACTAGTAGACATCTCTCTAGCACGAGATCTAGTGATAATGGGATCACGATGTGGTGTTAGCCTTGGTTGTTTCCTTTGAGCAATATTTTCTCTCTATAATTCTTGGAAGAGCAAAAGAATAGGATAGTAAGACATGGGGGTACATTTGAAATTACAACAAGGTGGAAACACGAAAACAAAAACAAAGACAGTTTAGGCTCTCATGTATTTCAGAATGCACCTATCATTTTCAAAAATTGGCTGGAACCTTGGTTGGGTTCTTTTTTTATTAAGGTGGGTTTCTACAATGATGCAGAATTAATGCAAATTCTTGGCAAGCCACTGGAATTTTCACATCACGTTTGAAAATAAATGGGAAAGAATGAATCTCTCTTTTTCATTACATCAAAAGAATGCTTTTACAAAACTTGACTTTTTATAACGCCCTAAGGCGGATACAAAGGATTTCCATTTTTACAAAAATGTAGAGGCTTCATTATTTATGGCCCGGTTTTCTTGAAAGAGATCTTGGACTTTTGGCAATGATCTCTTTGATGCGGAGTTTTGGCTACTTGCCACCAATTTTATTTGTACACATTTAAATGAGGGAACCATTAGTATATGTATGCATGCCCTTGTAGGGCTGGAAACCCTTAGGGGTTTGGATTTGATCTAATTCACGAGCAACTTAGTTGCTCTTCCCTAGGGGTTGGTCACAAATGCTGTGAAAGTGGAATGAAAAGAACTTGTAGTAGAGCAGATCAAGGGGGCCTTTTATGTAACTCCTGTCCACCCATAGACCCAGAAGTACCTACAATTCGACGTCTAGTAACTATCTAAGGTATACAGGTTAGGCATTGGCCTTAAGCGCTAGGTCCAAGTTCAACCCAATATGAGTGGTATGTTATGAATTTTGAAATGAAAGGGGAAAGACTTTCCAACCAAGCACAACAGATTCATATATAGATAAAGTGTAGCGGAAATTAAATCTTACTACCCTAGGTTTGCACATGTGAAGGAAAGTTGTAAAGCATGATTACAAAAGCAAGAAAGCTTACACATGCACAAAAATTACCTCAAAGTCGGTTTTGTTAACAAATTTTTAAAAAACGATTTTGAAAATACTCTTCTTCTAATTTTTCTTCCTTTTTTGAAAATTATTCAAAAAGAAAGCCATTAATGCCAATTTTAATACTTTTGAAAGCCAATGACCAAAGTGTTGGATAAATACATGTTTGTATTGCATACAAAACATATGCAGCGGAAAATTAACGGATCTACTTCATTTACAATTGATAACATGTGCTATGTAAGTTTCAAAATATAAGAACAAGAGAGTGTACCTTGAAGCGGTGAAATTCAAAACCAAAGATTAGAAGCACTTGGGAACACTTTTAATCTTCACTCCAATTCCACTTGATACCCAAGAAGTGTGGTCTCTCAATCAGTTATATGTGTATGTTCAAGAGAGAATGAAAGAGTGTCTAACACTCACATACATACCTTCAAGAGAGAATGAAAGAGTGTCTAACACTCACATACATACCATTTCATTTTCTTACAAAAATTCTGTATGTTTCTCTCCTTATAAATGATTATCTAATTGGGCTAGCCTTTTGGGCCTTTCCAATTGGGCTTTAGTATGTGGCTTGGAGTGGGACCAAAAGGGAACAAATAAGACACTAGCTCCAATGGGCCTTGGGCTTTTCTGTCAACTCTTGACAAGTCCAAAGTTACCATTAATTATATTTAATACCACTATATAAATATAATTGCGCTCTAGGCCTTATTAATAAATTATATCCCAAGACTTATATTATACATGCAACCCCTTCATAAAATATTCGTAGTAATACAAAGTCATGAATGAAGACTGCCACTTTGTAGATCACTACATCTTAATCCTTGAGTACCCGGTTTAATCCTTTTAAGTTATTCATCATATATTTATGAAATTCAATTTTATAAATATATACTTTAGTAATTTCTTACCAAAGTGGTTAGGCTTAACTCTCTGAATAACTGAACTCATTAAACTTATCTTAAGGGAATATTTTATATCTCCGTTAAGAGACTACGAATTCCATCTTGAGAATATATGTTCCATCAACACTAAATGTGGCTGCCCAACATACTGAGGTTTTGACCGTTACTTTAGATCTCACTCCTGATATATTAAAGCAACCTACACTTCATAATCAAGTCCATTATTCTCTCAAGACTAAGAGTTCATGTAAATAGAAGTCGTGAGATTTATTATTCATTTGGCAGTCGTTAGGAGAATAATAAATGTCACAGCAGTCCAGTTCAATATGTCTTAACTCTTAAAACATATCAACATATCAACTAGAAGTCTCCACTTCCATAATCAAGACAAATCATCTTAGTTGATATGTTATAGTCTTCACAGATGAAATGCTCAATTTCATCACTGACTACGAACTAAAATTCTGAGTTTACAAAGAACTTGTGACTTATATCTTCTATGACTAAACCACATAAATCACATACTATGCATCTCATGGACTATATGATAATGTCCAAATATTCATGTTACCATTATTTTAGATAAAAATAAAACAACTTTATTAATCATAACATTAAGTTATACATTAAGTCATACATAATGTCATACATAGCATCATACAATAAGATTTAAGGGCACTAATCCTAACACAAAGATTAAGAGTAAACCAAAAGCTAAGGCTAAACTCTTTAAGTATCCCCAATGGAGTCACCAATCGGTCAATGCCTTTTGGCGGTCGACCACCCATTGTGGCGATGTGCGCGCCTCCCACCCCTGGTGAGGTGGCCTTGCACGATCTCGGGGGCTATGAAGAGGGTAAAAAAGAGTAACATATGGTGTGTGACTAAATTGAGTCATATGTAATCAATTATTAACAAAGGTAGTGAAGTCACCACCAATCATTGGGTTTTTTCTAAGGTGTGATCAGCCACCTGACTCTATTTGATTTTATTATCAGTCCTAGACTAAGAAAAATGTCATTTTCCCAATCTAATATGGTTGGTAAAAAATCTTGATTCTTGAGTTCAAAAGTTTGGTTATATGTGGGGGAAGGTGTTAAGCACCCCACAACACCTGTTTAGAGAAAGTCCTTTGTTTTGGAAAAATCTTAATTTCGGTCATTGACTGTTAAAAACAAGCTATTGGCATTAGCTTTCAGGGCCTTAAAAGAATTGGGCTTTGAGGTTTGATTTGATTTGGAAAATGATTGTGGCCTTTATCGATGTTTTGCTAGCATATTTGGAATTATTGTCAAACTTCCATGATGAAATTTGGCAGCATTTTGCCTTATTTTTGTGGTGTAAACCTGGCAACATTTCAGGTCAAGTTCATCATAGAACACAAAATGCTATTCTCACCAAGCTTTCGTTGTGAGGATATAGCAAGAAGATGCCACATTTCCACGGCTAAAATTTGACAAAGTTTCACATTTGGTGCAATATGGGGCACTAGTAGGGTTTCATACCTGTGTACATGTCATGCTTCAATATGTTCATACTAAGGAAAGTCAGGGCTCACCGAAGTATTAAACACATGATGCATGTCGCATACACAGGGAAACCAATGTCAATAGCTGTCATGGAGGAAGGCAATCACATGCGGTGGTCATGCACACAATGTAGCATGAATATTCATCTACAACACAAGCCTTGAATGCATATCCACACTCCAAGGTTAAGACTACCCATGGTTAGGAAGTGGTTGCCCTCCTAACCACACATGTCTATCATCCAAAGTGCATGACTACCTTTTTATTAACAGCAGAAATAAATAAATATATATATATACCTATGCACAATGCAAACACACAAAGAAGAAAAGGAAATTAGTCATTGCCACACCCAGAGGGTGTGGCCCAAGCAAGGTACAGGAAAATGAACCCCTAATCTAAGAAAGCTATAGACATGGTTCTAAAGGAAAAGGCTAAGAGAGAGCGTAGACCCCACGTAGAGGCTAAGCATCCTAATCTACTAATCTTTGCCCTTTTACTCCTAGTCAAAAGTTGCACCTTCCTAGTCAAAAGTTGCACCTTCGTGCGTACATGCAACAAACAAAGAAAACACAACCAGCAAACAAGTAGAGAAATAACAAAAAGAGAAGAAAAAGACAAAGCAAACAAGGCTAGCAAGCAAAGGAAAGGAGACATGCTAACAAACAAGTAAGGAAAGAAAGCATGGGAAAAAGAAAGCAAAAATGTTATCAAACAAATAGGAAAAGATAGGGTATCCTTGAGGGACAAATGTGGCTTTGGAGTTGGTGTCTTTAGGTCCATTACATTGGAGTACAAATGACACATGTGCCATCAAGCAAAGCTCCTAAAAGGGACCCGGGATTTGGTGTGCAAAGACGGGTGTGAACCTTCACAAAATCATAGATAGGAACTACGCTTGATGACACAAACAAGCAAGTAAAGACACATGCATGAACATGTAAACTAAAATGTAAAGGATGCAAACAAAGCCCGAAGACCACACTAGATGGCACAAAGCAAGCTAGGCCTAAATGTACAAAGAGGCAAAGCATGTTCTCACATTAGGATAAAGGCTAATCATGTTATGAGGCACATACAAGGCTAACAAGAGAAGCTCTAACATGTGTGGATACCATATTTTGTCCACCCTCTATTTGTGTATCGGGTCTCAAAAATTCTAAAAATATAACTTTTTCACCGGGGTACCGTGGTAACATCTAGATTTTCATTTGTTTCAATTCTGGGAGCTAGGGGGGTTATATATTTTTTTGGGTGATTGTTCTGCTACCGGTGTGCACTTATAGCATGTTGTCCGTACTTGGTGTGCATTTAGTACATGCTGGGTACTTTTTGGTGAAGTCAGCAATTTTGTCTTTTCCTCTAGTTTTCTAGTTCTCACTTTGATTGATCACTTCAAGGCCTTTCCTTACTCCGATTGACCTGATCTTTATACCACTGGAAATGTATAGATGTATAGTTTCCATAACACTTGACATTTCAAATATTAGATGCTTGGATAAAAAGTTATGGCCTTAGGAAGTGAGCTGACGTTCCTAGAACGGCTTTCAAGATATCTCAACCATGTTAACTTTGATTTCAACCCATAAGCACTCATTGGAAAGGGAATTCAATATTCTTCACAATAGTGTTGGTTCTGAGCCGTTCTGGCGGTCGGATCAAAATTGGGTTTTCGGTCACTTCGAGGAGTCAATCTCTGGTCAAACTTTGTCAAACTTGACAAAAATTTATGATAACCTCAAGTTTGATGTAAAAACATGGAAAAAAAAATTGGTGTGGTTTTGAACAATTTTGACATTTGGTTAACCCTGGGCTGACTAAGGGCATTTTGGTCATTTTGATCTAAAATGGCACTTTGAGTGCTTCGATGCTTGAACGAGTTGAACCATGACAATCTAGATATTTCCATAGTCTCTCGATGAAAATGTGATATTTTTAGAATTTTCGGATGTAAGGTTGAATTTAATCAACCATCTTGTCGGCTTTATTCCGTGCCAAATTTGCTTGTAATTTAGCAATTAGTAACCCTCTGTTTAGGTGGGAATCATATAAGGGTAGTGTGTGAGAGAGTGTGAAGAAATGCCCAAGACTGTGCAGTGAAGCAGGGACTCGCGGCTGGATCTCGCGGGTGGCTCGCGGCTTGCAAGCCGCCAGAAGATGCACACGAGTGAAGCATACAAAGAAGCTGAACCATCATGCCAGCTGTAGCACTACAGGACAAAAAGTCTAGACTGGCCATTCAGTTAGCTTGCGGCTTGGACTCACAACTCAGTCAAGTCGTGAGGCCAAGTCGCTAGTCCACTCTGTTATTGAAAAACTGACTCTTCGCATTCCTTTCTCACTCCAGTATAAATACCCCTTATACCCACGAAATATTGAGAGCTTCCAGAGAGAATTTTGAGAGAGAAACCCTAGAGAAAAACAAGATTGACTCATCCACAATCTTCACATAGTGACTCTTCAAATTCCTCAACTCTCACCCTCTCCTTTGTTACATCCTTGAGAGGTTCTTTAACAAAATCCTTTTCTCACCTTACCCATATCTGTGAGAAGGCTTTTTGGTGCCTTGGGAAGCAGTTCAGAAGGAACCAATTCATATTGGTTGATGCTATGGGTTATAGCGAAATCCAGTAAGCTAAAGAAGAAATAGGTTCGACGTAACCTCATTGGAGTAGAGGCTTGGAGGGCTTAGGTACACTGGGTAGATTAGGCTTGGAGGGTCTTCTGCTGTTCATGTATCCCAACTACATTCTTTAGTGGATTATTTACCGCTTAGAGGGCGGCGGAGAGGTTTTACGTCGAGGGCTTCGGTTTCCTTTTTGATAACACATCGTTGTGTTGTCCTTGTGTTTGCATCTCTCTTCCCTTAATCTTTGCCATTTAATATCTGCTGTGGATGTGATTTTATTTGGTTTAGATTGTTTATCAATTTTGTTATATGCTTATGTTCATATTCCGCACATTAATTGTTTGATAATAAGCTTGAATTGATAATTTGAAAATTGGGGGTCTAAATGTTCATAATGTTTTATACACATATTGAATATTCAATTGGTATCAGAGTGGGTGCACTTGTTGTGGTTTAATTACCTTAGTGCGATCCTAGACCCCTTAATTATGGATGAAGCTATTGAAAAGGCTATGCTGAGTTGTGGTTTAAATGTTTGTGATAATGACTCTATGAGTTATTTGAAGGGTGTCCTAACAATGAACTCCTAGAGTTATTGAAAACAAAGAAACGTGCTAGGATGTTTGTTCACATGCTGAAATATTTTGAAAATGAGAATCACATCTTACACAATAGCCTATGTAAGTCTAATTCTTTTATTAAGAAGTATAAAACAAGAAATAGAATTCTGTGTGATAAGATTGATAATCTAAAAAAGAAAATTCAATCCAACAAGAGCATGGAAAATGAAGATAAGTTTCTATTTGAAGGTCAAGAGTGCTTGTCTCATGCTTGCTTGTTTGTGCATACTTCTTTGAAGGTTTTTAATTCATGCCTATGGTATCTTGATAGCGGATGTTCTTGTCATATGACAAGAGATAAAGCATTGTTTAAGTCACTCAAAGAAAAGGTTGGTGACTATGTGACATTTGGGGATGGAAGTCATGCTCAAGTTCTCGGCAAGGGGACTGTTGAGATTCCTGGATTACCTCTACTGAAGGATGTCTTATACATCAAAAGGCTGAAGGCAAATCTCTTAAGCATCACTCAAATATGTGATGAGGACTTTCTTGTTCAATTCTCAAAGAAGGGGTGTGTAATTATTGATGAAGAAGGGATTCAAGTCTTGGAAGGGAATAAGACTATCGAAAATTGTTATGGAGTAGTCCCTATGGCACAAATTTCCTGTAGAAGTGCTTGAGTTGACATGTTGGAACTTTGGCATCAAAGGTTCAGTCATGCAAACTTCAAATAAGTGGCTAAAGTTTCGAAACTTGAGGCGGTTGAAGGACTTCCAAAATTTGGAAAGGTCGAGAAAACTATTTGCGGTGCATGTCAAATGGGGAAGCAAACAAAGGCAAGTCATCAAAAGGTGAATGTGATTGCAACTTCTCGATGCTTAGAGCTCCTTCATGTCGATCTAATGGGGCCCACAAGAACTGAAAGTCTAGGAGGAAAAAGATACATTATGGTCATTGTTGATGACTTCTCACGATACACATGGGTGGAATTCCTTACGAAAAAATCAAAAGCATGTGAGAAAATGGAAGTTCTATGCAAGAGGCTTCAAAATGAAAAGGGGGTGTCTATTGTCAAGATAAGGAGCGATCATGGCAAGGAATTTAAGAATGCACGATTTGATTCCTTTTGCTAAAAGAATGGGATTAAAAAGGAATTTTCAGCTTCTAAGACTCCTCAACAAAATAGGGTGGTTGAGAGAAAAAATCGAGTAATTCAAGAGATGGCAAGGGTCATGCTACTCAACAAGCAAATTCCACAAAAGTTTTGGGGAGAAGCTATGAATACTTCATGTCACATTGGCAATAGAATATACTTTCGAGCAGGAATGAAGAAGACCGCATATGAAATTTGGAATGGAAAGAAGCCAAAAGTGAAGTACTTTCGAGTATTCAGAAGCAAGTGCTACATTCTCAATGATCCGGAGAATCTTGGGAAGTTTGATGCGAAAAGTGATGAAGGTATCTTCCTTGGGTATTCTACTAGTAGTCAGGCATACAGAGTCTACAACAAGAGAACAAAGACAGTAATGGAGTCCATCAATGTGAAAATTGATGATGCTATAACAAAAGTAGAAATGGTTAATGATGGAGAAGGGCTGAGCACTAAAGAACCCACTGTTGAGGTCGAAGCCCTTGATATTGAGATTGAAGGATATACACCGAAAAAGGAATCAACTCTCGTAAACTCAAGAGTGGAGACTAGATCAATGTCTAGAACAGCAAGTCCTCTCACTCCTCCGGAAGTTCATCCTCCTATCTCTCAGAATGATGAAGTGTCCACTTCAAAGAAACCATCATCATGAGTGGTTAAAAACCCATCCAGAAAAGTAACATTATTGGGTCTTTAGATGAAGGTCTTCACCTTAGAAAGGGAAACAAACTTCTGACCAATCATGTGACATATCATTGCTACCTAGCTCAATTTGAGCCGAAAAAGGTAGAAAAAGCTCTTCAAGATGAAAATTAGGTTGAGTCAATGCATGAAGAGCTGAATCAATTTGTGAGGAATGATGTATGGGAACTTGCTCCTAGGCCTGAAGGTGTTCATGTCATCGGCACCAAATGGATCTTCAAAAACAAGACCGATGAAGATGGAGAGATTATCCGGAATAAATCTCGGTTAGTGGCTCAAGGATACACTCAAGTAGAAGGAGTTGATTTTGATGAATCCTTCGCTCCCGTGGCAAAGCTTGAGTCTATTCGCATTCTCATGTCAATTGCATGCACCATGAACTTCAAACTCTACCAAATGGATGTGAAATGTGCATTTCTAAATGGCTATCTGAATGAAGAAGTGTTTGTTGAACACCCCAAAGGTTTTGAAGATCCTCACTTTCTGGACCATGTGCTGAGATTGAAGAAAGCATTTTACGACTTGAAACAAGCTCCAAGAGCTTGGTATGATCGGCTTACTCAGTACCTCCTGGATAGAGGATTCAAAAGAGGGTATGCTAACCGAACTCTGTTTGTCAAGAATGATGAGGATTATCTTCTCGTAGCTCAAGTATATGTTGATGACATAGTATTTGGAGCTACTATTGATGCTCGAGCCATAGAATTTTCTGAGGAAATGAAGAAAGAGTTTGAGATAAGTATGGTGGGGGAGCTTACATTCTTCTTGGGTCTCCAAGTCAAACAAAGGAAGGAAGGAATATTCATTTCACAAGAAAAATATGCTCGAAATATAGTCAAAAAGTTTGGATTAGACTCCAAGCCGTCAGAAGATGCACACGAGTGAAGCATGCAGAGAAGCTGAACCGTCATGCCAGCTGTAGCACTACAGGACAAAAAGTCTAGACTAGCCATTTAGTTAGCTCGTGGCGTGGACTTGTGACTCAGTCAAGTCGCGAGGCCAAGTCGCCAGTCCACTCTGTTATGGAAAAACTGACTCTTCTCATTCCTTTCTCACTCTAGTATAAATACCCCTTACACCCATGAAATATTGAGAGCTTCCAGAGAGAATTTTGAGAGAGAAACCCTAGAGAAAAACAAGATTGACTCATCCACAATCTTCACATAGTGACTCTTCAAATTCCTCAACTCTCACCCTCTCCATTGTTACATCCTTAAGAGGTTCTTTAACCAAATCCTTTTCTCACCTTACCCATATCTGTGAGAATGCTTTTTGGTGCTTTGGGAAGCAATTCGGAAGGAACCAATTCATATTGGTTGATGCTATGAGTTATAGTGGAATCTGGTAAGCTAAAGAAGAAATAGGTTCGGCGTAATCTCGTTGGAGTAGGAGCTTGGAGGGCTTAGGTACACTGGGTAGATTAGGCTTGGAGGGTTTTCTACTGTTCATGTATCCCAACTACATTCTTTAGTGGATTATTTACCGCTTGGAGGGCGGCGAAGAGGTTTTACGCCAAGGGCTTCGGTTTCCTCTTCAATAACACATCGTTGTGTTGTCCTTGTGTTTGCATCTCCCTTCCCTTAATCTTTGCTATTTAATTTCTGCTGTGGATGTGATTTTATTTGGTTTAGATTGTTTATCAATTCTGTTATATGCTTATGTTCATATTCCGCACATTAATTGTTTGATAATAAGCTTGAATTGATAATTTGGAAATTGGGGGTCTAAACGTATAGTGTTTTATACACATATTGAACATTCATCGGGGTTCAACACACAAATCAAGGTAGAAAAAATATGGTATCCATAACAATGATAAGAGCTAATCATGTCAAAACGCACATACAAGGCTAGCATGAAAAGCTCCAACATGCAAAGCTAGACAAGAAAGAAAGGCAAGAAACAAGTATGCCAACATCATCAAGATATGATCTCACCCACGCAGCTGCACCCGAACAAGCCACAAAAGGGAGAGGATGCAACCAAACAAGACAAGAAAAGCACAAAAGGCAAACAAACACATTCTTAAAACGAAAAATAAAGCAAGTGAAGCATGGCAAAGATGTAAGAAGTTAGATCTAGGCATACAAACATGGATCTAAAGAGAAACGTGGATCTAACATCTAAGCATGGAACATCCAAACATGGTATCACAAAGAGATGGATCTAAGAGATGAAGCAAGTAAAAACATGTCAAAAGGTCAAACAATCACAAACATGCAAATAAGACTTTAATCCAAACCCTTTATTGAACTTGGGTGTTTGGGTGTGGGCCTTGACCAATAGATCAAGATCCACATCCTACCCTCAACACAAAACACAAGAAGAAAGCATAAACGATTTCTTTACAGCTAAAAGGCACTCAAGCATAGCATCCAAACATGTAGACATAGAAAAGATAGCACAAATAAGAAATTTAGGCATATCCTAACCCAAGAAGATTAGGCCAACAACATCAAAGTAAAAAAGGCATGCTAGAGAGATAGATAAAACAATAAAACATGCTAGAAAGAAAGAAAAAAAGCAATAAAACAAGCTAGGCATTTAAATAAAGCAATAAAACATGCTAGGAATTTAAAAGAAAGCAACAAATAGCTAGTGACTAAATGGGTGTAGATTGTAGCTAAAAAGCTACATCTACACCCTCCAAACCTTAAAACCAAGGAAGATGGACCAAGGAGAAGGAAATGGAAGCAAGAACACTAACTCTAGATTTGTGGATATGAGAGAATCAAGAATTTATTTGTGTGTGTTTAGGAGAGAATTTAGGAGAAAATAGAAAGAGAAATGCTCCAAGAAATTGCTCTAAGTGCCCAAAAATCTTTTCTTTTTCTTTTCTTTTTTTTCAATTCTGTGCCCAAAAATTAAATATTAATTTTGTTAATGTCAACAATCTTGGCTTTTTCTCTAGCTTTTTAGTTTTGATCTCGATGATACATTTGAAGGCCTTTCGAAACATTTATTGACCTAATCTTAGTGGCACTGGAAAGATACAAATGTCTAGTTTCCATAACACTTGAGGTTTTGAAAATCGGACGGTTGCATCAAAAGTTTTGGCATTAGGAAGCGAGCTGACACCCAACACGATTTTCAAAAATCTCAACCTTTTTAACTCCGATTTCAATCCATGAGCAATCATTTGAAAGGGAATTCAATATTTTTCACAAATGGAATTGGTTCCAACCTGTTCTAACAGTTATATCAAAATTAGGTTTTCGATCGCCGCTAGGAGTCAACTTTAGGTCAAATTTGGTCAAACTTGATAAAAATATCCAATAATCTTGGTTTTGATGTAAAACAATGAACGATGTCGTTTTGGTGGAGTCTTGACCAATTTTGACCTTTAGTCAACCCTAGGTTGACAAGGGAAGTTTTTGTTATTTTGATATGAAATGATACTTTGAGTGCTCCAATGCCTTAACAAGTTAAACCATGATGATCTAGATGCTCCCATGATCCCCCGGTGAGAAATTTTATTTTATTTTATTTTTGAAATTTTTTAGGTTCAGCACGCAAATCGAGGGCAAACAAAATACGGTATTAATAGCTACTCCTTGTTTACTAAGATCTCAATTGCAAAGAGAAGTGTTGGATAAAGAACATGATTTCGCATTTTGTTGCCCTCGAATTTCGTGTGAAAATTGCCTAGCTAATGGGTCGAGACTGGTCTTACATTGATGGACTAGGCTATCTGCTGAAAGTCTGGTTTTCTCTAGAGTGACTTCCAGTGGCGACTCCAGGAATTTTTTCCAAGGTGTTCCTTAAGAAGCACAATTTTTCCCAGTGGCGGCTCCAAGAATTTTTCCCAAATGTATTATTGTTTAGTTGTTTCATTAATTTTTTTGTCTTTTATAAACTATAATTTGTTATATTGTTGTTTCATTAATTATAAAATTATTAATTGTTGTTTAGCCTAACATAATTTAATTTGTTTGTCTTTTATAATGTATTGGTTAATTAAATTATTAATTATTTTTTATTAGTTGATTTCCTTAATTAATTATTGGTTAATTAATATCCCAAACAAACAAAATTAATTAGTTCAACTAATTACCATGGTTGTTTGATACTTGGAATATCACACTATTACTTAACCAAAAAAAAAAAAAAGTCAATAAATTGTGCAGCACAAAAATATATAGGCCCTGTAGCTTAAGTCCAAGTCTAAAAAAAAGTGATTTATTACAAGTCTCATGCCTGATGCCCCCAATCACAAGAGCCAACTGTCAATCAGAAAATTTCACAATCACAAATCACAAATCACAATAGACATTACACTAAAAGACAATTAATATCTCACCAACACCAACAACAACACCAACACGCACCAACGATAAGATAAAGCCAAATTCAAAAAGTCAAAAAACAGCACAAAAAAAAAATATTAATAAAGCTAAAGATTCGGCCAACCAATGAGCCAATCACAGAGTCACAGTTCAAAAGACAGAGAGTTAGACTCTTAAAGAATAAAGAGAGCTAGACTCTCATTCATTCATTTCATTTCATATTTTCATACCTTTCATTTCAGTGAGAGATTGAGAGAGAGTCAGAGAGAAAAAGAGAGAGAAATACCTTGAGGAAGGGTCCGAAGGGAGCATCGAGCATCGGAGCAGTCAAGGCGCCGAGCGATCTGCGATCTGCGATGAGGGGTGAGCGACGATGCCGAGCGACCCAGCGACGATGCGCTCTGGACTGGACCGATCTCCGACGATGTGCGAGTGATCTCTGATGAGCGACGATGTGCTCTAGACTGCGACTGGACCGATCTCCGATGAGGGGCGACGATGTGCTCTGGAGTCTGGACTGCGACTGGACCGATCTAACTTCTAAAGGGAGGCGTTGCTCTATTGCTCTGTTTTTAGGTTTGCTTTAGCTTTAGTGATTTCTGATGTACTGATTTGAGGTATCTGATGTACTGATCTGCTTTGTATTAGGTTTTTTTTTTTTTTTTTTTTTTTTAAGAATCCGTGGGTTTGCTTCCTCTGTAGTCTGTTAGGCTTGCCGTGGGCTTGATGTTGGGCTTGATGTTAGGCTTGCCATCCGTTGTTTTGTTCTGTTACAATTTTTTTTTTTTTTTTTCAAATGAAATTTTTTTTTTGGTTTTTTTTTTTTTTTTTTTGCTTGAAAGTAGAACAAATAATATATATATATATATATATATATATATATATTAATTTGAAGGTGTTCCTATTTTTTTTTAAGGGTAAACAAATAAAAAAAATTTAATTATTATATATTAAAAAAAAAATTTCAACTCAAGGTGTTCCTAGGAACATCCTGAGCATAACGTGGTGTCGCCACTAGTGACTTCTTGTGATCGTGTCAAGTATCTTAATTGAGCCAGGAAACAAGTACTCTTCAGAGGTTGGTGGCCACTTGTACAGTCTTGATATGATACCTAGTCTTTTCTTTCAATTTATGGTTTTTTATTCCCCAAACTAGTATTCTTGGCATTGAGAAAGCTTTCCATTTTTTTTTTTTTTTTTTGTTGGGACAGTCAACCCGTGGTCATCGTCGCCCGGCCTGCACATAGAGCACATCAGTTAGCCCTAGCTTGTACTTAGTGCACGCCAGGCAGCATGTCCGTACGGACGGCTTTATATTGCCTCCTCCACCTTATTTTTTGTCATTCTCTTCTCACTTTCTCTCTAGAAAAACCTCTTCTCCAAACTGATCCCAGCTTAGCGGGTCTAGTTGGGGGCTGCTGACTGAATTTTTTAGATATGGCAATACGGGTCAGAATTTTTTGACCCGACCCGAAAAATACCTGACCCGAACCCGATTTTTTTGACCCGAAGCAAAAACGGGTTGACCCATGACTCAACTCGATTTTTTTTTAGGGTCAACCTGACCCGACCCAAATAACCCATGACCCGACCCGTTAAAAAAAATTCGCTAAATTTTTTTTTTTTTAATTACGTCCTGATATTATGTACATAAAGCACAACGTACCAAAACTAGTAATAATATATTATGTTTATCATAACCAATAAGAAGAGCACTATCCTTGACAG
Source organism: Quercus tomentella (assembly GCA_028535165.1). NCBI lineage: Eukaryota > Viridiplantae > Streptophyta > Magnoliopsida > Fagales > Fagaceae > Quercus > Quercus tomentella. The sequence goes on along the minus strand of JAPQVY010000133.1, from coordinate 50,446,689 downwards.
TAGACAAGACATCACAACACTACTGTCACTACACAAGGGCCAACTTGGCCGACTCACAACCATTAAAAAAAAAATCTCATTCAATGGTCAATGCTTGCTAGCTGTAGTCCATGCCCATCACTCACTCGGTTCACTCCATTGTCCAAAGCCAAAGCACAAAATGCACAATACAATCAATTATACAAACAAACCTGAAAAGTGAAACCTGAAAGTTTAGTTGAGTTCCTCTACTTCTCTAAGTTCTCTTGCGCCTCCATGTTCACAGTCTTTGCCCTTCTTCAGTCTTCACACATTTGACATTCCACACTTTTTTATGTTTATTTTTAAATCTTTTTTTTGTTTAGTTTATCTTTCTAAGTAATCTAAGTTTACTATTATTTTAAATGCAACAGGAACATGTGCACTTAAGAAGACATTGCATTTATATGCATTTTAATAGTGAACTATTAACATTGAAGACTTTTTCCATCATGAATTTATGACTATAAATAATTTTTGTCATGCTCAAAAGTCAAAACTATTAGAATTGGAAGGATATTAACAAGTGGCATTAAATGCAATTCATTTGTTTAACTGATTTTATTCATTCTCTCTAAACAGGTTGTCATTGATTTGTTTTTGTAATTGAGAGAGAAAAAAAAAAAAAAAAATACGGGTCAACCCGACCCGACCCGCAACCCGATTGACCCGTTTAAAAATGACCCGTTTTGACCCGTGACCCGTTTGACCCGCCGACCCGACCCGACCCGACCGTTTTGCCACGTCTAGAATTTTTGGTGCGCTTGGACCGTTGAGGCTTCAGCTTTCTGCTTCGGACCTCAATTCTACATTTTGAGGTAGGTGTGCCTTCTTTTTCCTTTTCATTATCTTCCTACAAATATTTTAGTAGCGAAAAATATAGGAAATAATGCTTGAATTTGTTTTATTATTTTTCAATTATGCTATGATGTTGTTAAAAAATATTTTTGGTTCAAATGCGTAGGTAGGCTTGCAGACATAAATATACTCATATGCTTTCACATGTGCATACATGCATGCACATAAATGTACATTCATATATAGCATAAAACATATACGTATTACGTGTACCCACACATATGGATAACATCTAGGTTGGGAAACATAAAAGTCTACGTAGATGAGGACAAAAATGCAGGATGCTATGAAAAACATAGGTGAAGTCATGAAAACTATGCAAAATGCTGGGCAAACATAATTAATGCTATGCATGCTAAAACGAAGGGTTAGAAATATTTTAAAACATGATGATAAATTTTTTTATTTTAAGACGAATATCTCAAAATGAGAGAGATTTTAAAAATATAGGAAAGATAGGAATAAATGATCAAGGCCGAATCAAATTCGGAAAGAGAGAGAAGTAGGATTAAACGATCATGGTCAAATCAAATCCTAGAGATGATAATTTTTTGCCATCATCGGGTAATTCTTGGAAACAAAACTAAACAATCACAGTCGAATCAAGTTCTGGGAGAGAGTTAAGGACTGCAGTCCAGTAACTATCGAAATGGCAAGCATGGCAAACAAAGTCGCAAAATACTCAAGCCTCGATTTAAATGAGTACATTCGAATCAAACCCTCATAGGATTAAATGGTAAGATAACCGAATCAAATCCTGAAAAGATACAAATAGGATTAAACAATCACCTTCAAATCAAATCTTGGAAAGAATTATGGACTGCCGTAAGATAATTCTAGAAAGGAGAGCATGGAAAACAAAGTCGCTAAATGCTCAAGGATTGGGTTAAACGAGCATGGTCAAATCAAACCCTCATAGAATCTCATAGAATTAAACAGTAAGATAACCAAATCAAATCCCAAAAAGATAAGAATCAGCAATTGTCATCAATTGATTCTCGGGAGTAGAAGTAAACAATCATAGTCAAATCAAGTTATGAGAATAATTATGGACCTCTGCCAAATATATCTTGGCAGGAAAGTATGGCGAACAGAGTCGCAAAATACTCAAATGCTAGGTTAAACAAGCATGGCCGAATCAAACCCTTATAAGATTAAATGGTAAGATAACCAAATCAAATCCCAAAACGGTAGATATAGGATTAAATAAGTACGGTTGAATCAAATCCTAGAAAGTAATAGAAGATCACAATCGAATATTCCTTAGAAAAAGCTTTAGCAAAAGATATGCTTGGTAGGATCATGCATGATGTGCATTATGGTAGTAAGGTTTAGCATACTCACCTGTTTGTTTGCATCATCATTTAATCTTGACTTTGATGACTGACTACAAATATTTTCTTACAGGTTATGGCTCAGACACAGAGATCTGGCGAAGACCGCAGGAAGGCTCCCGCATCAATGTCTACTCTATGTAGAGGAGATTCGTCCAACAGTGATGAGGGCACTGTCTCAGCTAGCGAGCAAGTCTCCAGTTCTCTTCAGAGACACTATGATAGGGGCAGAGATGATATCACGCCTAGGGGAGCTGTTAGCATAGGGACAAGTACCTGGAGCAAAGGCTCAATCGAGACAGCTAGCGCGCCATCTCAATCGCATACAGCTTCTAGAGTTGGCTCTTCATAGGCGGTTGATCCAGATTATGGTGGAGATCCTGATGATGATCTATATTTTGACTTGAAGGCTAATCTAGTGGCCGATGACGCAACTACGCTAGAGCCTTGCACTCCCAGGCGTCATTCTTACCGCTCGACATATTCACCGGGTCAAGCTCAGGTTGATGCCTATACTGGTGAGGTGGATGATAGCATTGACGAAACCTACTTATAGCACGATTTGAAGATGCAGCCTTCTGCTCAGGCCTAAAAGGGCACGATATGCTTCTTTTGCTTTATCAGCTTGTACATTCATGTATATTTGTGCTAACAATAGATTCTCTTCATTCTTTGAATATAAGGACCGTGGAAGGTAAATGGTCCAAATTCTGTGGCCTGTTGTGGGATAGATAGACCCATAGGTGTTATCGGACATTTCCGATTGTTAGAAATACTGAATGAATTGTATTGTATTTCTCAAATGAAAGAATATACATGAGTGCCTTTATATAGGAGGCATATGAGTGCAGTACAAGTAAGAGTGTAGTACAAGAATGTGTGTTATACAAGTAATCTAATCAGGCCTAAAGCCCACAACACTATACACATTAACACTGATGGACCAGGGTTTTAAGGCCTTCATCAGCATCCTGGCTTACGCTATGAGGCACGGGTTAGTTTTGGCTTTGCTTTGGTTCCACGCAAAGATTGGTACATTTCATCTAAGCTGTGGGGAGTATACTATCCTCCTACTTGATTGGATTGCCATCTTGGGCATCAAATTTGGAGATGAACCCTTTCTGAATGATCATGTGAGCATAGAGGAGGCTTGTGCTCTTCTTGACTTTACCTATCCCTTTCCTGCAAAGATGTTTGATTTCTTAGGCAGATCGTAGAAAAAGGTTCTCCGGCAATGAAAGGGTTTATATTTATAAATCAAGAGGCAATATATTTCCAAAATAATAATAATAATCCAATTCTAGCCTTAACATAAACTAGCTCTGATACCACATGTAAGAATTAAAGGCATACACATGCTAGATACTAAAACATAGATAATCTGTAAATCCATAAGGTTTGAGCAAACCTTAAAAGATTATGAATAGCAATAGACACACACTTGCACACTCGGCACATGGTCTAGGCAGATCTTACTCTCCATGTTCCTCCTTACAAGATGGCTTTCAATGGGGCAAGCCTCCCTAATCTCTAAAGGGATGAGATCTAAGGTTTTGTCTAACTTTGGGAGTGGAGAGGGGATGTAGCCTTATATTATATACAGTAAATATCCACCCATCATAGATCAAGCTTGAGACTATGGCATAAGCCCAATAAAACAAGATGTACCAAGGCCCAATACTAAATTTGACCACAACATATTAATAGGCCCTCCAGGTATATTAACTAAGTCACATCCAAACAGTTTTATGAATCCAAAAGTCCAATTAATGGTAGCTCAATTCTAATAAAATGCTCACAGTTGGTCCTCGCCTATTGTAGTGATTGAGGAGAATCTTAAGAATTGCCAAGCTAAACTTGTAAAGTTGTGATTTACAATTATGTTTTATGTTGGCTTTATTTCATAACAAAAAGTGTTGTAATTGCATTAATTTATTTCCTTATATTTTGTGGGATTTTATTGTATTGGGTTTAGTATTAAGTTGATGAAGAATCGAGCATGCAATGAAGATCACTACAATTTCGCAACTAGCTTGCAAGAAGTTCGCGAGTAAAGGTTCCCACGAAAAGGACACATAAGGAGCACATGCTGGAAGCTGAAGAGTCAAGTGTCAGGATGCATTTCACGAGCGCTTCGCGAGACAGGCCATCTTGCGAGGTACCCGTGAAACTCTCTGCCTGGAGGATTTTTAGTGTGACTTTCTTACCCTTCACCCATAATATATACCCTCATTACCCACAAAAGTAAAAGAGGCTATTCAGAGAGAAAAACCCTAGATAGGGTTTCTACAACACAACACACCCATATTTTAGAGAGAAAGCTACTCATCCTTAATGAGGAATCATTGTAGCCTCTTCTCCTTCCCTCTCCCATTGTTATACCTTAAGAGGAGATTTGTACCCAAACACAACTCATACATTTTCAAAGTGTAAAGAGTGTTTTGGAGCTTGGGAAGTTTTGGGAATTTGCCAAAAGAAGTCCATGAGGTTTGGCGGACACAATTAGACAATATTGCAGGATCCGGAAAGCTAGAGAAGACATGACTCCGAGAAGTCCGTTGGTAGCAAGAGCTTAGAGGACTCAAGTACATGGGGTAAACTAGACTTAGAGGATCTTTTGTTATTCGTGTACTCCAACTTTATTCTCTAATGAATCGATTTCGACTTAGAGAGTCGCATAGAGGTTTTTCGCTGAGTTTTTCGGTTTCCTCTTCAATAACATGTCTTGGTGTTATTTTGTGTTTGCATCTCTCTTCCCTTACTCTTGTGCTTTACATTTATTTTTTGTTGTTCATGTTTATGCACTAGAGTAGTATCGGTTCATTGCACACATTTACTCTTATTCTGCACTTTGATTAAGTAAGAGTAAAAGCAATCTAGCCGTTATTTAAATTTAGGGTCTAAACAAGCTCGTGTGTTTTTACACAAATCCGAGCCCTTTCAAAACTCAAGGGCTGGAGCTAAAACTCTTTTCGCAATATCTCGCGTAGTTTAATTATTAAAAGGAGGCAATTGATGGAAGCTAAGGCTTTGGGTTTTGGTGGGGGTAGTACTGATAGAGTTCTTTTTAATAAGGAGGAAATGAGGGTGTTGTTAACTCAAGAAGAACTACTCTAGTAGCAAAGGTTAAAGATTCATTGATTAAAGGATGGTGATCAAAACACTTGGTATTTTCATAGATGAGCTTCTCAAAGATTTAGAAGAAATGAGATAAAAAATAAAAATAAAAAAAAAATAAAAATAAAAAAGTCAAGGAATTCTGATGGCTCATGGTGTGAAAAGGAAAATCAAATTGCTAGCTGGTTTGTTGATTTTTACCTGCAGTTGTTTAGCACGTCCAATCCAGGGCATTTACATGAAGTTTTGGAAGCCACTCCACGGGTAATTACAGCCAAGATGAATCTGCTCTTGATCGGGGATTTTCTAAATAGGAATTCAACTAGGGTGTGTTTGTTTTGGGTGAAAATCATTTTCGGAAATGCTTTTTCAGAAATGGGGGTGTTTGGTTGGTCCGGAAAATTCTATTTTCCGGAAATTGATTTCCGTTGACTGAAAAAAAATGGCTTTGACTACGGAAATCATTCTACACTTTCATTTTCACTTCAAAGTATTCCGGAAAAAAGAGAGAGAGAGAGAGAGCAAGCGCGCGAGAGAGGAAGAATTGACGACCGCGACCGAGATCGCGATCCAGTCCGACAACCGCGCGCGGGAGAGGAAGAACCGACGACCGCGCGCGAGAGAGGAAGATCCGAGATCGCGATCTCGCGAAGAAGGCGAGATCGCGATCGCGCCGTCGATCGCGATGCGCGATCGCGATGCGCGATCTCGGATCGCAATCGACGACGCGGTCGTCGGACTGGATTTGTCGTCGTTGATGATTTTTTTCTGGGTTGTGGCTTGTGTTTTTCTGGATTTGTGTTTTCCTTCTTCTTTTCCAAACACCAGAAAATATTTTCCGGAAAATTTTTTGAAATGCAACCAAACACATGGAAACATTTTCCTTTCCGGAAAATAGCATTTCCGGAAAATGAAATATTTTCCGGAAATGCTTTTACACGAACCAAACACAGCCTAAGCTTTAAAACAAATGTCCTCTTTGAAAGCACCAGGACCAGATGGCATGTCTCCTCTATTCTATCAATAATACTGGAGTAGTATTGGTGATGATGTTTCTTAGGCAGTCCTATTTGTTTTAAGCTTTGGTAAAATTCCTCCTAGTATCAACCAAACTTATATTACTCTAATCCCGAAGTAAAAATCCCAATGAGTGTTTGATTTTCAGCCCACTGCTCTCTGCAACATTTTATACAAATTGGTTTCTAAGGTTTATGCAAATAGGCTTAAAAAAAAAATTGCCAGACATTATTTCAGAGTCTCAAAGCGCTTTTCAAACAGATAGACTTTCTAGGGATACTGGTGGTAAGGTGGTTTCTCCCGTCTCTTCTTCTGCATGAGGATAGTAATGTTGCAGATTTGATTGATGCTTACTCGAAGTGTTGGAATTTCTATCTTATAGACCAGGTTTTCCTTCCTTTTGAAGCGCATAGAACAAAATCTATCCCTCTGTGTTTTACTCCCTAAGTTGATTGTCTCTCTTGGCCGAGTTCTAACAATTGTGTTTACTCAGTAAAGACAGATTACAGCTACTTCAGTCTCTAAGCCTGAGAGTTCTAGACATTTTTGGACTGTTTGTGGCGTTTGAAAATCCCAAATAAGGTCAAGTCCTTTCTGTAGAGAGCATGCTCTGATTTTTGTCTACCATGAAGAATTTGATGAAGAAAAAAATTGTTACAACGTCCATCTGTAGTCACTGCCAAAAAGAGATGGTTTTGTGAGAAGATTCGGTCGGTTGGGCATCAAACTCTTGGCTTCTTAAATCCTATGTTTTATTCCATAACATCTTTTGCAGATTTACTCAGACTAGTTAATAGCTCTCCTATCAGTTTGGAGCTATTTGCTATGGTTTATTGGTTAATCTGGCATCGGCGAATTAAAGCTCGGGAAAATGAAACGATCTTGCCCTTAAGAAAATCCTAAGGTAAATGAACCGGTCTTGCCCATTGAGAAAATTCCAGCAATAGCTCGTAATCATATTCAGGAATGTCAAAGGCTTCGGTATACATTTCAGGTAAAGGCTTGGCCACAGCAAGCTGTTTGGAGACCTCTGGATCCCAGTACTTGGAAGATTAATTTCGATTGTGCTATGTTTGAAGATTTAAATGAAGCGAGCATTGGGGTCGGTGGTTCAAAATTCCAAAGATTCCAAGAGAGAAATCATGGTGGCATTATCTGGAAAGATTCCTATGCCTCCATCTATGGCTGGAAACTATTGCAGCTAGTGTGGTTCTCTTGGAAACAATTGCAGCTAGAAGAGCCATTCACTTTATCCATGAGATTGGTATTCCTAGCTCTATCTTTGAAGGTGACTCGGAGATTTCTATCAACGCTCTTCTCATAGGAATTTGATAAAAGACATTGTCTTTGGTTAGTTCTTTACAAAGCTATTCTTTCTCACCTACACTTAGGTAAAGGCAAGGCAACGCTTTGGCTTTGGCTCATACTCTAGTCAATAAAGTGAGATTTTGTTCTCCTTTTCAAGTTCAAGTTTGGATATAGTCTGTTTCTCCAAAACTACAAAAAGGAAGATACACAAGTAAAAGCGCTCTCATTAATGTCTATCACTAATGAGCAGCTCAGATTGGTCTAGTAGTCGGCATCTTCATCTTATCAAGACTCATAATCAAGCAACATGCACACTAAGCATAGATTTTTTAATTTGCCAAAGCAACATGAGGCCATATTATAGGCTCTTCCCTGATCTAAAATTTTAATATGTGGAAATGGCAAGCAGTACATCTTCTGAGCCATCCCATGAAACATCCAGTGAACCACCATCTACTTGACTCCAACTATGGACAAGAGAAACTGAAGCTTTTCATTGACTTCTACAAGATCAGAGGGCTCCTTGAACAAGGCAGGTGGCTCTACTCCAGTGAAGATGTAGAGAGCTTTTAGTTCCTCTATGCACATCTTTTGGGGCGTGGCCTTGTATCCTATTATAGCTCTCATCGCGTCAATTTTTCCCCATATCTTCTCCTCATTGAACAATATCTGCAGTAGCACAAGTAATCAGCATAAGAATACCTTGAAGTAAAGCTGCAAGTCCATAACTTGTCCTGAATTTTCACAAATAAATACAATCTTACTGGACAAAAACCCTGCAGTATCCTGGCCAGGTACTCTAATAGCCAAGGGAATTGCATTCAACCATTCTTGTTAGTCTCACACAAACATGAACTAGAAAGAACCTCTCATGGGAAATATGCACTGGGGACAATTAAGCCTGGCTAACCATAATTAGATCAAATGAGGAAAAAAGAAACTGATACTACTTTGTTCAGTCAACTCATTTCTGGTCAATGTATTCCTTGATTACTTATAGTAGAAAGTGCCTTATTTGTTGTTTCTGAAAGAAACGTTCACACTTCAATGTCTATTGGTAGGATTTGGTAACATAGGTCCTAAAATCGCAAACCTTGATGATATGAGGGATGACAGAGATCACCGAGCCACTACATGTAGGAAGACCATGTCAATTTCAAATAAGGTTTATATAAAATGACTAAAGATAAAAATAAAGTGGTTCCTGCATACAAGCAATTCAGTTTCATTAAGTTCATTCGCAACAAAATCTATTGGCAGTGTGTGCCTGTATAGCTATTCCATCCAAAGCAAGCACATGTGAAAAGGGTTTGGATTAGTGTCCTAAAATCCTATTGTATGATGCTATTTATGACATTATGTATGCCATTATGTTATAAATAATAAAGTTGTTTTATTATCTAAAATAATGGTAACATGAATATTCAGACATTATCATATAACCCTTGAGATGCATAGTATGTGATTTATGATTTAATCACAGAAGATATAAATTACAAGTTATTTGTAAATTCAGAACCTTAGTTCGTAGTCGATGATGAAATTGGGCATTTCATTTGTGAAGACTATAATGTGTCAACTAAGACGGTTTATCTTGATCATGGAAATGGAGACCTCTAGTTGATACGTTAATATGTCTTAAGTGTATAAGATATATTGAACTGGACCGCTATAAGATTAATTATTCTATTAACAACTGTCAACTGAATAATAAATCTCACGACTTTTATTTACATTAACTCTCAATCCTAAGAGAATAGTGAACCCGATCATGAAATTGTAGGATGCTTTGATATATCAGGAGTAAGATCTAATCTAATGGTCAAAACCTCAATATGTTGGGCAACCACACATAGTGCCATAAGAACACATATTCTCAAGATGGAATTCATAGTCTATTTATAAAGATATAAAATATTCTCTTTGAAAGCTCGAAAATGTCTGAAAACACAAAAACTGTTTAGACTCCCAAATTAAAAATTATGGCTCGATTGATTTTACTCTAACTTAAACTAAGTACGGAATAGAGTAAATGCGAGCGGATAAACAATATAACTACTCTAAATCATATTCATCAAATCACAGCAGTAAAATGAAAGCTAAAAGAGTAGGGAAGAAGAATGCAAACACAAGATAACACGCCGATGTGTTATCGAAAAGGAAACCAAAAAACTCGGCGAAAAACCTCCCCGCCGTCCTCTAAGCGATAAATCGATCCACTAGAGAATAAGTTGGAGTACACAAATAACAAAAGACCCTCCAAGCCTAGTCTACCCCATGTACTCGAGCCCTCCAAGCTCCTGCTACCAATTGGCTTCACCAAGCCTTGTCTTCTCTAGCTCTCCGGATCACGCAATTCAGCCCGATTGCATCCACCAAACAAATGGCTTCTTCCAATGCTTCCCAGCAATACCAAAACCTCACTTTACACTAGGATAGATGTGGTAAGTGTTTGGGCTATCAACCTCTCAAGGATTTGGAAATGGAGAGGTAGGAGTTGAGGAAAACCACAATGGATTATGAAGAGAATTGTGGGTATAAAAATCTCTCAATCTCAAGGGTAGTGGCTAGGGTTTTCTCTCTGAAAAACACTCCTTAACATATGTGAGTAATTTGGGTATATATAGTGTGGGTAGGGACAGGATGTATCAGATATGACAAATTGGCAAAACAAAATGTTTCACGGGTATATCGTGGGAAAGCCTTACCCGCGAGACACTCGCGAAAACCAGCTGTCAACATCTGTCATGACTCTTCCCATTCCAGTTATGTACTAAGCACATGCTTCACTTCGCGGGAAGGCTACTCGCAAGCTACCCGCAAAAACTTCTTTGGTCTTCAATTTCCTTGAGTCTTCACACTCTCTCTCACACACAACCCTTACAATAAAATCCCACATAAAATACAGGGTACAAAAGATTGAACATAATTACAATCAAATTTGGCACGGAATTAAAGTCAACACAAAATAGTTGTAAATCACAACTTTACAATCTCCTCCTTTGGCTATTCCGTGACAAAACCCCTAAAACAGACTCTAGACTTAAATGTGAGTTTGGGAATAATGGTAAAACTCACTCACACCTAATCCAAAAGCTGTGAATCACTTGCTTATATGTACCTGTAACCTAAAACACTCGCACACAAACAAAACTTTCATTAAGCTTATGACAAGTTGAATACACAGTACGTATATCAGCAAGTAAAATGCGATCAAGGTAATAAGCACTATATAAACAGTTAAGCATATCTTGATCAAACAGGAATAGTCATTAAAGAATGACTACAATGAAAATTTAGCTAGTAAATGATCATCCAAACACGTAATGCAATTAAGAGCAATGCAAAAATCAATTGCATGTCCAACACACAACCAATATGAAATACAAGAGGTATTTGCATCAAGGATACAAGATCCAACAAGGGCACAAGTGTGTAGTACTCAAGATAATGCAACAAAATCTAAAAGTACTTAAAAAATGCTACAAAGCAAGAATATAAAAGAAAGTACTGAATATAAACTGAAAGTTTTAAACCAAAGCACTTAAAGCTTTAAAAGAAAGCAATGTAAATATCCAAGATGAAACCACTACACCATTAGACCACCAAAATGAACCAATAATATCTACGATGTGCTACGCTATGCTCCCCCTCAAAATGTGCAACTCCCCCTCAAATCTTTCTCCCCCTTTTGACTGGAATGGCCAAAGAAGCTAGAATTGGTCAGATTCTGAGTCAGATCCCTGTGCAATCGCCATGTCTTCAATTTGTGATGATAATGCAATAATATGGCCTTGGATATAAGCAAACTGATCAGAGGTGTATTGTACATGGGATTCAAGCATGCCATACATCTGCTCTACCTTTGCAATAAGGTGATTAAGGTGATCGGGCCCCCATGCTTATGCTTTGGAAGATGGCTATGCAAAGCCCTTCGGGGGCTGAGGTGAACCTTTCAATTTCTTCCTCCATGTCCCTACCTTCTTCCTCAACATCATCCCTTGGGATTTGAGAAACGCCGGTTCTTAATCCGATGACGTGGGCTTTGCTTCGGGTCACGGTATTGGCACAAATGGGATAGTCTCTTTGTATCATGGTAAGACCTCTTGGAATCTTTAGCTTGGTCTTTGCTATGAAACCCATAATGAGAGTAGGGAATGGAAATATCGTCCTTGAGTTCCTTTTGGTGATGCTCTTGGTCAGGAAGTGGAATATATGTCTACATATGTCGATCTCTTTATGTGTGTAGAGATCATATAGAAAAATGGTCCTTGATCCGGATAGTGTTGTCAAGTTCGTCACCAGGTAAAGGTTGGGAATCATGACATAGGTCAATGTTCTCATCACCGCATTGAAAGGGATGGTGTTCATTGACTTCTTCTTGAGAGAGCCACCAAGGAACTCTGCCATAGACTCAAGAAAGTCCAATCTGTCATCATAGTGTACTGAGATTGGCTGAGAGGGTGGACGAACTTCTAAGAACTCTTGAATGGAATCCCTTATGATAACGAATTCCTTTTGTTGTACCCAACAGTTGATGTGGTCTCCTTCCATAGTGGCATTGGAGAAGAATTCCCTTATAAGTTCAGCATAAACATTGCCACTTGGATTCAGCAACTTTGTCCAAGCTCTCTTCTCAAACACTTCAGGTATGGTAGTGTTTTCAAGGGTCTCCATTCGTACAACCCTTTCCATAATGATTGTTGCCCTTTTGTAGCAATCATTATATGCTATGTTTGCCTTAATGGATCTAAATTCTTTGAGTTCGTGCGTGGATGCTTTGAGGATTTCTTGGAAGCAGAGTGCTTAGTGGGAGACATCTACACAAACAGACACAAAGCAAAAAGGAACACGTGCAAAAACACAAACTTGATTGATCCAAGTTAGTCTATAACAATAAGCACAAAGTCCTAAAAAAAACATAACCAACGTCACAAAATCATGTTATAAGTGCTAAACATGTAAGCAACAGATATTTAGCATGAGTGATATGCAAAACATGATAAGTGAACAAGTGTATGCATTAAGTGTGCAGGTGGTGTGCTTATGTGATGCATGTGCAAGACATGGCTAAGCACATTTGGGTCAAAGTTTGTAAAACACACAACCAATGATCAAAACATGATAAACATGCATAATCATGGTAATTCCCTTAGTTTGGAACTCATTGGAGTCCAAAACAACACCAAAATGTCATTTGGGCATTTTATTAAACACTTGGTATGCACCTATAAAAATAACATGTGGGCAATGCATGAACATGATTGAATCTTGCCTGAAAACATGTTAAAATGCCACAAGGGGCCAACACAAACACAAACAACCCAAATGGGACAAAGCCCAAACAAGAAATTGAAAAAAAAAAATCACAAAAAATAGAGTTCCCAACCCTTTTTCAAAATAACCAAATTTAAGAAAAACCTAGAAATTTTCTGCATAATCTAAGGAAATAAAGAGAAAAGATTGTATAGACATACCTTAGATATGATTTGAAGAAGTTTTCTTTTGAGTTTTGGTTGGGTTTTTGAGTGAAAATCAGTTTGGGTTTGAGGGAGGCACGAGGAAGGCAAAGTGAGGGAAAAACAAGTGATTTGAAAAACTGTCTACATCAGTCCTATAAAACTGAAAATACGTGTTATTCGCAGGTTACCTTCTCACGAAGTTACTCGCGAAAAATGCCTCTAAAACACAAAACTTTTCGCAAGAAGACTTTACTCGCAAAACAATCGCGAGACAATCGTGAAAGTCTCTGTCTAAAATTTTCTATTTTCAATATTTTTCCTTAACTCATTTTAGCGGGAAGAACTTAGTCGCGAGCTTCTCGTGAAAATGCCTCTGTAGAAATTTTTGATGAAAAACAAAAAAAAAATGTATTTTAAACAAAAACTTAAAACACGAAAGCATAAAAACACTTTCAAAAACATATAAAATACTCAAAAATCTTTTTGGATTTGATCGGTAAGCATTTGAGTATACACATCACATTTGATCATGTACAATCACACAAATGAAATAAGCATTCGATGAACATAAGTCTTGTGTGTTGTGTGTGAGTATCAAATGTGGAATAGTCCTTAGTCCAAAGTGAAGCTTCAATGATCAATTCAATCAAGTCATACACAATTGGTACTAGGTCAAGAGGTCTATCTTAATTATAGAAATAAACATATATGACCTCCCACAAAAATGATTACATATCTTTGAAGCTTTTTCATTTGGCTTCTTTACAATTCATAACATTTGATCATTTTTGAACAATGCATCTCATTTTGAAATTGATGCCTGAAATTTTTGATATTTCAATTTTGAGAATAAGCCTTTGGATTTTGGGGCACCATACATTTCATTATAAGTCGCTTTCCCTTTGTCCTAGTCAAATACTAGTATATGTGATAGCTTTTATAGCTCATTATCTCTTCTCATTTTGAGATTTACATTTGTTGAGTTCTTTAAGCAAAAACATAAAAAGTGTGGAAAGATATATAGGCACAAGTCTATGCATGTATCAAAACCATCAAGACTATTGACCAATCATTCATGACAAGCTTGAAGATCAATTTACAACAGTGACACATAGATTTCAAGATATTTCCCACAAAGATAAATGTGCATACAAAACAAGCTAAGCTCGTAAATGCACTACGCCATTAGTACAAAGATACTAGGCCAAACTCACATATGATATACACAACACAAGCAATCAAACTTTTTAGAGATTTTTCAATTTTTATGGGTTTTTGAATTTTTCAACACACTCAAAAATAGAACATGTAAAGTAAGATCAACAAAAATTACAAGTACAAACAAACTTAAAAAGAAACATACTAGAACATAAAACATAAGCAGACCACCAAAACAAAGTCACAACATATAGGAAGAATTGATGCATGGACATGGTCAAAAGCTTATGCATGTGTACCCTTCTTCCCCCACACGGCACGTGCGTTTGGGGTGATGTCCCTAGAGGATTGGGTACTAGAGCTGTGATTCTCAAACCTTTGACTGAAGCTTGCCAAGCAAAAAGTGATGGTATCTATTATCTTTATCACATCACCAAAACCGGAATCAGCTTCTCGCCCTTTTGATTGCTTAGCGTTCCAATTCCACTTTCCTTATCCTTTTATCCTTTGAGAATCCGCTTTCTTCAATGCGTGAAGTTTATAGCAGTTAGGTCTTGTGTGTCCTCTAACTCCACAATAGTGGCATAAGTGTTGAACTTGAGGACCTCTTTGAGAGTTTGGAAGAGATTTCCCTTTAACCTTGGGTTTGGCCACATATGGATTTTGAGGTTTTGTCAAAACCTTTTGAGCAATTCCATTTGACTTCTTCTCCACTTTTACATTCTCAACACTAGGCGCTGCTACCATTGGTTCCTTAACTTTAACAAATTTCATCTCTTTGGACACATTGGCACTTGAACTACTCTCTCCGAAATATCCTAAGCCACTTTTGTTAGAAAAAGGCTTTTGATGTGCAAGCACCTCGTCAAGTCTCTTGGAGGCAACTCACTCCACTTTGGCATTAGCTTGAATCACTTCAAGCTCAAGAAACCTGATCTTGGAGTAGGCCTCGATTAGTTCTCCATTCAGCACCTCAATTTCACACTTCGTTTCCTTGTACCTTACAAGTATGCTCTTGTAGTCTTGTTCAGCTTTCTTCATTTTTCTGATGGCTACCTTAGCTACTCTAGCATACTATCCGGTTTTCTCAAAAAGAGAATTATAAGATTCTTGCAGTTTCTTGGTTCCTTCATCTTCATCATCGGATTCTTCCCCAATTCCTATAGACTCTACTTCGGTGTGCTTGCCAAGTTCTTCCACATGAAGGCTCAAATCTTCCGATGAGTCCACGGGTGCAATGGTCATAAATGCGGATTAATTTCCTTCTCTGTCACAGCTTTCTTCCAAATCAAAATTTGAACCATCTGAGTCACTGAGGGTAGCTGGAAAGACTATACCCTTTGCCTTCAAATAGGTAGGGCATTCTTTCTTCACATGCCCATGCCCTTGCACTCAAAACATGTGACAATTTTCAGACGGTGAGGAATCTCTTAAACCCTTCTTCTTAAGGTCTTTATTGTCCTTCTTGAACTTTGAGAATTTGCCCTTCTTAAAAGACTTTCCACCTCTCTTGAATTTAAGAAACGTACGGAAGTTTTTGGCAAGGTATGCCACATCCTTTTCAACCTCATCCTCATCTGAGGAGTCTTGAGCTTCTAATCTCTCATTGACTGTCTTGAGAGCAAGAGATTTGCTCTTCCTTTAAGATGGTAGAGATAGCTCATAAGTTTGAAGAGGACTAATGAGTTCTTGAATTTTAATCTCATCAAGGTCTTTGCTCTCTTCAATGGCAGTGACCTTTGCATGGAAACTCTCCGACAATGCGTAAAACCTTCCTCACAATCTTGGAGTCCTCCGTCTTTTCTCCCAAGTTGAATTTTCCAATCACCACTTCATTTAGCTTCCCATAGAATGAGTCGAATGACTCGTCTTCACTCATCTTCAGCTCCTCAAAGCGTGTGGTAAGCATTTGCTTGGTGTCCTTCACCTTTTTGGTGCCTTCATAAGTCGTCTCCAAGATTTGCCAAGCCTCCTTGGCAATTGTGACATGAGAGATCCTATGAAATTCATCAAAGGAAACACCACAGAAAATAGCATTTAAAGCCTTGCTATTAGAATTAGCTGCCGCAAGAGCTGCCTTATCCCATGTGGATTTGGCAGCCTCAAGCCTAGTCCATCCTATCTCAACAGCGTCCCAAACACTATCATCAATAGAACATAGAAATGCCCTCATACAGACTTTTCAAAAAACGTAATTGCTCCCATCAAAGTATAGAGGAGCATTAAGCGATTAAGACCGATCCATATCAAAAAGGGTCTAGGATCACATAGGTAATGAAACCACAGCAAATGTACCTACTCTAATACCAATTGAAAGCTTGAAAATGTGTGAAAACACAAGAGTTGTTTAGACCCCCAAATTAAAATGTATGGCTCGGTTGATTTTACTCTAACTTAAACTAAGTGTGGAATAGAGTAAATGCGAGCGGATAAACAATATAACTACTCTAAGCCATATTAATCAAATCACAACGGTAAAATGAAAGCTAAAAGAGTATGGAAGAAGGATGTAAACACAAGATAACACGCCAATGTGTTATCAAAAAGGAAACTGAAGAACTTAGCGAAAAACCTCCTCGCTGCCCTCCAAGTAGTAAATCGATCCACTAGAGAATAAGTTGGAGTACATGAATAACAAAAGACCTTCCAAGCCTAGTCTACCCCATGTACTCGAGCCCTCCAAGCTCCTACTACCAACTGACTTCGCCAAGCCTTGTCTTCTCTAGCTCTCCGGATCACGCAATTCAGCCCGATTGCATCCACCAAACAAATGGCTTCTTCCAATGCTTCCCAATAGCACCAAAACCTCACTTTACACTCAAGATGGGTGTGGTAAGTGTTTGGGCTATCAACCTCTCAAGGATTTGGAAATGGAGAGGTAGGAGTTGAGGAAAACCATAATGGATTGTATAGAAAATTGTGGGTATAACAATCTCTCACTCTCAAGGGTAGTGGCTAGGGTTTTCTCTCTGAAAAGCACTCATTAACATATATGGGTAATGTGAGTATATATAGTGTGGGTAGGGACAGAGTGTATCAAATATGACAAATTGGCAAAATAGAATGTTTTGTGGGTATCTCGTCGGAAGGCCTTACCCGCAAGACACTCGGGAAAACCAGCTGTCACCATCTATCATGACTTTTCGCATTCCAGTTATGTGCTGAGCACATGCTTCACTTCACAGGAAGGCTACTCGCGAGCTACCCGCAAAAACTTCTTTGGTCTTCAATTTTCTTGAGTCTTCACACTCTCTCTCACACACAACCCTTACAATAAAATCCCACATAAAATACAAAGTACAAAAGATTGAACATAATTACAATCAAATTTAGCATGGAATTAAAGCCAACACAAAATAGTTGTAAATCACAACTTTACACCCTTAAAATAAATTTAATAGGTTTGGTTATTCAGAATGTTAGGCCTAACCACTTTAGTAAAGCGTTATTAAAGTTTATATTTTATGAAATTTGATTTCATAAATATATGAATAACTTGAAGGATTAAACTGGGTACTCAAGGATCAAGAGGTAGTAATTTTCAAAATTATAGTTATATATTATGATTTTGTATTACTATGAATATTTTTATGAAAGAATTAATTGTTTAGATAGTAAAGTCTTGGGATTTAATTTTATTAATAAAGCCTAGAGTGCAATTATAATTATATAGTGGTATTAAATATAATTAATGGTAACTTTAGGCTTGTCAAGAGTTGACAGGTAAGCTAGAAGCCCATTAGAGCTAGAGCTTTATTTGTCCATTTGGTCACATCCCAAGCCACACACTAAAGCCCAATTGGGCTAGCCCAAAAGGGTAACTCAATTGAATAATCAGTTGTTTATTTGATAAAAGTTATTAAATAAAGTAATTGCCTTGACAGTTAAATATGAACGTACGATTAAAAAGAGATGAAAACAGTTTTCTCTTCAAGTTCTCTTAGACAAGTGCGTACATAACTGATTGGGAGACCACACATTATGGGCATATGTGGAATTGGGGTGAAGATTGAAAGTCTTCCCTAGTTCAATCTTCTTTTGTTTTTGAATTTCAATGCATCAAGGTACACCTTCCTATTCTTTGTTTCTAAAGATTTAGGTATTCTATGTTATCTCACATGAATGAAGTAGACCCTTTAACTTCCGCTGGTTATTTCGTATGATATGCAAAACTGTGTTTTCCAACAATTGGTATCAAGCAAACTTCAATTTCATGTTTGTGTAACATGTTGAGTGAGTTTTAGAGTCAAAGAAAATAGTTTTCTTGATGTTTTGGTATTCTGCAATAACGTTTCTGCATAACCTTTCTGCATAACGTTTTTGTTCAGTGGACCCATGTGCTATGATTAATGTATGAGATACATTAATGGTTGCTTCAATAGTCGAGGCCACAGTTTAAGTTTTTTGTTTTGAACCGTGTTTTCAGTGTTTGTAGTAAAGTTGGACTCTATCTATATATCTCATTGGGTTTAAAGAGATAAAAACTTATGGGTATTGAAACTTTGAACAATTTTATTCTCATATCTTTTTGATGAAGTTTATTTTTGTATAGATTACACCTACTAAAATTGTTGTATTACTTCTCCACAATATGAGCATTTATTATAATTAAATTATATGTACCTGACATTTTTTGAATATCAAGAAAACGCTTCAAATGTTAAGAACAGTTACCAAAAAATTCTGCAAAAAATTTAGTTTTGCGAGTCTTGATCAATCGAGAATTCCTTTTGATTAATCAAATGCTCTTTTCGATTGATCAAACAAGAATCGAGAATCAATCGAATCAGGCAAAGACTTTATGATGAATTTATTCACTTCTTCGATCAATTGAGTAAAAGCCTCGACGGATTGAATATATTGAATGTTTTAGAAATTCCAGAACTTGAATTTTCATAAAGTGTAAGGCTATGTGTGATGAGATTACACATAATTATAAATAAAAACATTTTTGTTTTAAAAATTCTAGTGGGAGAGAGATTCAAGGGTTGAATCTCACAACCTCCTTTGTCGGTTTATAGTAGTGAGATTAGGCACCTCGCCTTGGCGTATATGCCTTGCTCCCTACGGAGAGTGTTTAATTCATGGTAATAGAGATCAAACTTCTTAATGATGGATGATATGTCTTTTTACATTAAGAACGACCACGCTACCATGGAGTTACTTGGTGACTCACATAGAGTCTAGGTAATGGCATACATTAGACTAAGTTTAATGTTAACCTCCCTACGGAGCTATGTCATTATTACTTATAGGCTAAAAGGAAAGCAACATATTATTAGTGTTTGGTAAAAGTTATCAAGATAGCACTAGT
Organism: Quercus tomentella; assembly: GCA_028535165.1. Classification (NCBI taxonomy): domain Eukaryota; kingdom Viridiplantae; phylum Streptophyta; class Magnoliopsida; order Fagales; family Fagaceae; genus Quercus; species Quercus tomentella. The sequence continues at coordinate 50,427,103 of JAPQVY010000133.1, read as the reverse complement.
AATGAGAATAGTTCTCAATCAATCATAATATTTATTATTTACTTGCTACCAAGGAATTTTAAATATGGGATTGAGTTGCATTGCATATTTATTATGGTTTTGTTAAGGTTCCATACTATGTGCTCATATGCTAAATTGATAATGTCTTGTTTACTTATTGTATTCATGTTTATTATTTTTCAGATTTAATCATGACATCTTTTAGCCCACTTGTTTCTATTCTTAACCAAAACAAGCTGACTGGTTCTAACTATGTTGACTAGAAAAGAAATTTAGACATTGTTCTTGTTGCTGAAGAGCACAAATTTGTGCTTAGTGAACCATGTCCAAACTTTCCTGCATTAGATGCTCCTTCTAAGGAGAGGCAGCGATATGATCGTTAGTAGAAATCTAATGAGATGGCTAAATGTTATATCCTAGCATCTATTTCAAATGTTCTACAGCATCAAATGCAGGATGTGGAACCAGCTTCATACATAATGTTAAGTCTGAAGGAGATGTTTGGTAAGTAAGACCGTTCTGCTAGGCAAGATACTATGAGGATTCTTTTGAATACCAAGATGGCTCAAGGGACTCCAATTAGAGAGCATTGTCTTAAGATGATCTCTTACCTAAATACATTGGAGGTTTTAGGTGCCGACATTGATAGAGAATCCCAAATGGATATGATACTCTAATCATTGCCAGAATCATTCAAAGAATTCAGGCTTAATTATAATATGAATAAAAAGATTTATATTTTGTTTGAAATGATGAATGAATTGGTGGCAGCGGAAGGCATCCTTGTAAAGCCAATGTTGATACTAATATGGCTAAAGCATCTTCTTCTAAGCCTAAGTCAAAAGGCAAGGGTGGTAGGAAGAAGAAGGACTTCACCAAACAAGAAAGTAAACAAGTTGCCTCAGGAGTTTCCAATAAGGGAAAGAAGAAAACAAAGGGCAACACAAAAGGAAAATGCTTCCATTGTGGTGAGAAACGTCATTGGAAGAGGAATTGTCCAAAATTCTTAGTTGCCAAGAACAAAGGTATGATCAAATCATTCCTTCTTGAAACTTGTTTAGTACAAAATCCCACAGATTCCTAGTGTGTGGATTGAGGATGTACTAATCATATCTACAATGTTTTGCAGAGGTTCCAGGAGACCAGAAGGTTGAATGAAGGGGAAATGTTCCTTACTTTGGCTGATGGGAGAAAAATTCCAGTTGCATTTGGAGTGTTTAATTTATTATTTGGTTCTAGGTTTTTAATAATAGAAGACTGTTTATATGTACCTAATGTTCATAGGATTTTGATTTCTGCAACTTATTTAGGTAGTTATGGATATTGTGTTATCTTGAAAGACAATGTTGTAATTAAGAATGATAAAGTGTTTATCTGTTCTAACAATATTGTAGATGGTCTTTATATTATAACTCTTGATAAGCATGAATTGTAAAATTCTAAATTAGTTTAAGGGGTTGGATGGGTCAAGTATGGCCTCTAAAAACATGCGATAATCGGCTTTCTCACATGTAAAATCATTAAAGAGAAAGTTTCCTTCTGCTAGTGAAGCATATCTTTGGCATTTGCATTTAGGCCATATTAATTCAAACGAGATCCGAAGACTAGTGAAAGATGGGCTTATAGAACCATTAGATTTTAATGAATTCCTAGTCTGCGAATCCTGCTTGGAAGGTAAGATGACAAAAAGACTTTTTAATGCAAAAGCAAATAGAGCTAATGATTTGCTAGAACTAGTGCATTCAGATGTATGTGATCCTATGTCAACCCAAGCTAAAGGAGGCTATGAGTATTTCATTACTTTCACTAATGATTACTCTAAATTTGGTTGTGTACCTAATGAAACGAAAGTCCGAAACCGTTGAAAAGTTTAAAGAGTTTAGGGCTGAAGTGGAAAATCAATTGGGTAAACACATAAAGGCCATTCGATCTGATCGTGGTGGTGAATACCTTCTTATGGATTTCAAGGATTACTTAACTAAAAATGGGATTATATCCAAATTGACTGCACCTGGAACTCCCCAACAAAATGGAGTAGAAAAAAGAAGGAATAGAACTCTTTTAGAAATTGTAAGGTCCATGATGAGTTATTCAACTTTGCCTATTTCTTTTTGGGGGTATGCCTTAAGTACAGCAATGCACATTCTAAACTTAGTTCCACCAAAATCTATTCCCAAAACATCTATAGAATTGTGGAGTACGCATAAGCCTAGTATGAAAAAACTTCACAGGTTGGGTTGTCCAACACACGTGCTAAAAGGGAAGCCAAATAAGTTGGAACCAAAGTTAGTAGTATGTTTGTTTGTAGGCTATCCAAAAGAAACTAGGGGTTATTTATTCTATAGTCATACTGATAACAAAGTGTTTGTTAGCACAAATGCCAAATTTTTTATAAATGATTATGTGAATAATTTTACTCCTAGAAATAGAGTTGTCTTAGCTGAAATGATCGAACCTGTAATTGAACAATTAATGAATGAAACTAGGAAAGATATGATGCTGCTTGTGAAGCAGCAAAGGAAGTTGTTTGGCTCAAGAAATTCCTTTCTGATCTTGGTATTGTGAGAATAGAGCAAGTTCCAATCACATTGTTCTGTGACAATAGTAGAGCAATTGCACAACCCAAGGATCCAAAGAATCACAAGAAAGGAAAGCTTATAGAAAGAAAGTATCATATTATTCAATACATTGTGGCTCGAGGAGTGTAATAGAAGCAAAGATCGATGGTGCAAATAATCTGGCAGATCCCTTTACCAAAGCCTTGCCCCAGAGGGCTTTTGAGACACATCTGGAGGGAATGAGAGTTAGATTGGTGCATAATAGTCTTTAAGGGCAAGTGGAAGATTGTTAGGATTAGTGCCCTAAAATCCTATTGTATGATGCTATGTATGACATTATATTAGAAATAATAAAGTTGTTTTATTATTTAAAATAATGGTAACATGAATATTCAAACATTATCATATAGTCTTTGACATGCATAATATGTAATTTAGTCACAGAATATATGAATAACAAGTTCTTTATAAACTCAAAACCTTAGTTCATAGTCGGTGATCAAATTAGGTATTTCATTTGCAAAGACCATAATGTGTCAACTAAGATGTTTTGTCTTGATCATGGAAATGGAGACTTCTAGTTGATATGTTAATATGTCTTAAGTGTATAAGATATATTGAACTGTACCGCTGTGAGATTAATTATTCTATTAATGAATGTCAACTTAATAATAAATCACAAGACTTTCATTTACATAAACTCTCAATCCTGAGAGAATACCAAACTCAATCATTAAATATAGGTTGCTTTGATATATTAGGTTTAAGATCTAATCTGATGTTCAAAACCTCAGTTTGTTGGGCAACCACACGTAGTGCAGAAGGAACACATATTCTCAAGATGGAATTTATAGTCTCTTTATAGAGATATAAAATATTCCTTTGAGATAAGTTTAATGGGTTTGGTTGTTCAGAGTGTTAGACCTAACCTCTTTAGTAAAGAGTTACTAAAGTTTGTATTTTTTTGAATTTCACTGTATCAAGGTACGCCTTCCTGTTCTTTGTTTCTAAAGATCTAGATATTCTATGTTATCTCACATGAATGAAGTAAATCCTTTAACTTCCACTGCTTGTTTTGTACGAGATGCAAAACTGAGTTTTCCAACAAAAAAGGAATTTAATGTACATGTATAGTTGTTCCATCCAAAGCAAGCACATGTGAAAAGGAATTTAATGTACAGAGAGAGAAATTCGTAATGTGTCATTAGAATCAAGGATCTTGTCGTTGCTATTCCAGCTCTTGTTCTACCATCCATTCCAAAAGCTAGGCTAGATAGTGAAAAAATTCATCTCTCCTTTGTCTTAGGTCCTTGAAACAAAATAATAGGGTCTTCACCTGCTAATAACTGTTCAAAACCTTCTCTTGATTCAGCAACTGTGGAACCCAAACCCAATGGTACCTCGTGTGTAGGGATTGGGCTCCTAATTTATTTGTTAGTGGGTATCCCTGAACTCCTACCATGGTAAGCTTCAAATGTTGCCTTGACAGCCCAACCGTGTAACCCTTGTACCTCTCGTGCTTAATTCCTTCTCTCCCTGGTATTTATCCTCTCCCTTTCACTCCTGTTTCTCACACCCCAATTTTTACCAACCACCCCCTCTCTCGAAGATCATCCCTCTGCTTTTACAGTCTCCTCTTAGTGGGGACCCAAATGATTACCTTTCCATCTTTTCTCATGTAGCCCCCACTTCTGCCCAGAATCTCTAGTAAATTGGTCAATTCTGAGAATTCTCTTGAAACTTGTACTTGACGCCAAATAGCGTTCAGCAACAGATTCCCCAAGGCACTAACAATGTTCGGGGACCAAACCGAATATTGACTGTTACCCCTTCGGTCATCCCCGGCCTACTCGTTGATACTGGGCCGAGCCCAATCCAATAACAGTAGGCCACCTCTGAGCATTGATCCTATGTCTTTATACTATTGCGACTGGGTTGGGCCCATCCTAACAACAATAAGCTAATACCAGTCACCGATCCCATGTACTTATAGCAACCTATTAGTTGCTCTTTGTATCAAAGAGATGAGAAATGCCCCTAAGAAGAGTGAAAATTCATCTTTTGTTCTTAAATTTCTTTCAAATATGAGGTGACATTCTAAAACTTTCAACACATACTTTATGAACATTTTAGTCTGTCTCAACTTTGTAACTTGACATTAACAAGGATCTGGATGCTCAAAACACCTTGGTTTTTTGTAATTTGTTCCCTAAACCTAATCTTCCCTGCTCTATCATGCGTGCCATACTTGATACTAAGTTAGATCATGTTTTGCTATGGATAACATAAATCATGATATTCAATGGCCTTGAAACATATATACATTGCTTCAAATGTGAAAGAAGGTTTTTTTTTTTTTTTGGCTAATTGTATATAAGAGGAATCAAGTCCTAGAAAACAAACACAAAGGAGGTCGTGTGCCAACAGGCCAAAAGGCTAGTTATGCCAAGAAGCATGACAACAAAAAATGAAAAATAGGGGCGGAAGCTAATATCTAACTAAGCAAACCTTAGTATTAAAATAGCTCATTGGTATAAACCTCTCCAAAAATAATTGGTGCAAACACCACACTATAGCACATCTGTAAAGATTATCTTTATCATTTGTGTTATCTTTACTTAGGTTTATCTTTAGCATTTGATTAGTATTTGAGATTGTTTAGGATTATTGGATTAGTATTTGAGATTGTTTATAATTTGTATTAGGAGAGTTTATCTTTATCATTGTGATTCTTGGAAGCTGTATATAAAGCTACAGATGATCCTTAGATGGGAAGCCTAACTTTGGTATCAGAGCGAAAACCGTTCGTCCAATTTTCATCAACCCAAAACCAAATCTGACATTCATCTTACCAATGCTAACCCAACCCAAATCAACCGTCAGAAAACAAACCAACCAGATATGACATTATTCAGGTTCTTACCCCACGAGATCCTAAACAAACTAGAACCAGTCCGTACTATATACCCACTTTACCCGTGTGAATTTTTCATCCCAAAAAAAATTCCCCACAACCAACAGAGAATCCCACTACTCCTCCCAAGCATGTGACTCCAATCCATGCCCAACTCTAGAACCATCATTCCAACAACAACAGAGAAAAAATAATAATAAATCAGATTCGTGACAACCAAAACCCCAATCCGTCAGATCAGGAACGAAAGCGCCTAAAAGTAAACAAGCAGCTGCCGATTTCACCACAGGAACAATGCCGTCGAGATCCACCATTGTCGACACTCTGCCATCATTGATCTCGCCATGCCACTTCACAAAACATGAGATTCCACCGCTACAATCTAACTTGCGAGCTCTAATCTCCACCTTCAAGTGCCGCAAACAATGAACGCCAATGAGCCCATGCCGCCTCCCCACCGATGACTCCAACGAAGCTTCGTGATTGTTCTGAAGTTTCTTCTCTCTTTTTAGTTTCCTCTGGTTCTAGTATTCTTTAGTTTCGGTTTGTAGTTTTTGTTCTCAGCAGTTTAACATGTAGTCATTTCATTATTGTATTTAAAAATAATAATAAAAAATTAGCCTCATCACATGCTCTTTAGCATGTATGATAAGGCTTTTTTTTTTTTTAGTGGTCCTATTTTGTATAAAAAAAAAACTTGTGTTTTTATTTTATATATATATATATAATTTTTATTTTGAGAATCTAATTTATAGGTAGAATAAATTAATTGAAAATTAATATGAGAGTGACCCTAGTTTTTAGGCCATAATTTAGAGGGAATTAGAGTTGTATTTTTACAAGATTGTCCTTAGGTTTTGTCTCTACTTAAACATAGGGGTATAGGAGAATTTTTTTGGGGGATTTAGTGTCATAATTTTCCATTCATTCGTAGAAATCAAGGCATTGCCTGAAAACATCAATTATGTTTCATGGAAATGAATGTTCAAAATATAATCCTCTTTCAACAAAATATCACCATATCAACTATAACAATTCATGTACATGAAATGAAAAAAAAAAAAAAAAAAAAAAACTAATGTAAAGCATATGGGAAATTCCATAATGAAAATTAAATTTCCTACCAGCCAACATCATGAAAGGAAAACTCAACCAATTAAAGGAAATATAAAATGTGAAATAATATGTTCAAAGAATGTTGAAAATACAAAATAAATCTGTGAAAAATAAGTCTTCAACCTTAAAAATTATAAAAGCATCAATGTATATAAAAATTAGCCCATTTTCGTCGTACCTTTGAACCTGTAAGGACTCAATTTGTAATAACCCCAGACTGATGTTGGGTTCGCACGTTAAAGGCCCAAACAAGAAATTTGTAGAGCGTGGGCTGAAAGGCTAGGCCTTGGTCACCGGACAGTGGTTGGTCATGGGGTTCATGGTAGTCGCACGAGGGTGAACCTAGCGTATCTAATGAGACTTTTCCCCCGGCACGGCCTGAGCGGCTCCGGTCGTTAGACCTCGTCCGAGGGGCTTGGTATTCTTACGACCCTCCCTTTTTTAGAGTTCAATGGCCTGGGAGACGATTTGTCCCCCCCCCCCCCCTTGTAATTGCTTCTCTTTCCTTTTTATACTAGCCTTTTCCTTCCCTTCTACGTCCACGTGTAGGTTCAACTTTCTAGGGCTAATACTTGTCCTATCAGCCCATATCCAAAGTGGTTGGGGGTGGTTGTAAAAGATGAAAACCATTGCTCTGTCAGACGCAGAGTACTTCATTGCAGTAATGGTTGCTTTTCCCTTGTCCTTTGTCGCCACACTATTCAAGGGTCTTTTCCATATTAATGCGGAGGTGTTTAGCTTTTCCATGAACTGTTCCTATACCGTATTTGCCCTTTCGTCCAGGAGCGTTTTAGGATGCCGAGGACAGAATCGCCCTTGGCTATATCCCTAGGCCATTTGTACTCTCATTGTATGTCCTCGGCAATATCCTTCCTCGGCTCGGGCCTTGGGCCTTAACGTAAAGTGGGCCAGGGTCATAGGTTCTCTGGCCCTACAATAGCCCCTCAAAATCCTGCTGTCCGGTCCATCGGACGGAGATGAGGGTTTTGGCGATGTCGGGCCTATGTCACGGCTTGCCAAGCCTCGTCCTTCATCAATGTCAGTGCCTTTTCATATGCTTAGGACATGCTCCTGGTTATGAGACATTCCCTTAGCTTTACTCACGCCGCGTTCTTGCCGTTTTGGTGCACGAGGCGCATCTTTAATAAGTTCCCTTCACGAGGCGACGCAAATCCAACGGTTGTAGATGGCACTGGGAGTTGGGTGGGACTTATCTCGTTTGTAGCTTTCCTTGGAGATTTGTACAGCATAAATGCCACCCGGCTTGCTCCCCATATAAGGAGTGCAGCGGGAGGTCATTTTCTTTATTCGCAGACCCTTTAAGCCTTCCAAATCCCCAACTTTCCAGTTATGCCCATAGTCCCTGTTACCAGCGTGACTGAGCCCTAGGGAGTGATATAGTCAAATCTGGGATGAGGGTAAAGAGACCACACCCTCTCCAAAAGCATTGGGTTTCCCCGAGATTCAAGATGGCCCAATCAGGGCAAGGGAGACAAAGACTCAAGACACTTCTTCCTCTTGACAAGGAAAGAAAGGAGCCTCTTCTTCCTTCAGCAAAAATCCAAAGTAGGTGCAGGTCGCATCAGATTTTTGGTGCGACAACACTGAGGTGTCTCATCGTCAGTACCATCCGCTCTCTCTTGAGCGCTACTAATATGACACCTGCTTGATTGCAGTCAGAGCTGGCACGAGGATTAGGTTCAACTGCTTCTTCCTCTTTTCCTTCCCTGGTGCCACCTTTTGCCTCTGCTTCTTCTTCTCTTCCATCACTGGGGTCATTCTGACATGCTTAGTCACTGTTAAAGTCGAATTTAAAGGATTTAACGCTCCCCTGTATCTTTTTCTTATTGTTTTTCTTTTTACTTCTGTAGTTAGCTTTCGGTATAGGCTTGCTTAAGCCCCTTATTGTACGCTGTACTATTTCTTTGTCTAATAAAAGATGACGTTATCCCATTTTACGTATTCTTTCTTTTCTGCAATAGCTATTTCATGAATGGATGTGCTGGTGTGTGTGTGTTTTTTTTTTTTTTTTGAACAATACTTAGGGCCGAAACCCTTGTTGACAAAAAGCTATCACTTTGAACTCATTAAGACTAATAGGCACAATAACGCCGACCTGAAGTGGGTTAACCATATAAGACTAACCAAGACAACAGCTGAATGCTCTGTCTTGCATATGGGGTAATCAGCCGAGGATGGGTGACCTAAAAATGAATTATCCGACAGGGTCACCGAGCACTATGGTGCTTTACCACGTTCCTAACAACACTCATAGCCCTAACCCTTTTTGGCATCCGGTCCTAGGGCCGAGGTATAACTGTACCAGGTCCAAACACTCGGTTGCATTAGTTTCCTGAGAACTGGGGATCCGAGGACAGCGCAGGATTTCCACCCTGTTTAGGACTTAAGACATTCTCTAGTGACTAGTTTTCCCCATAGGTTTGAGTCCGAGGACGATGCAATACTTTGGTTCTGTCCAAAACTTAGATGTTCTTCAAGTAGTTGGTTTCCCCATAGGTTTGAGTCCGAGGACAATGCAATACCTTGGTTCTGTCCAAAACTTAGATTTTCTCTTTGATGTACTTGGTTTCCCCATAGGTTTGAGTCCGAGGACCATGCAATACCTTGGTTTTGTCCAAAACTTAGATTTTCTTTTTGATGTACTTGGTTTCCCCATAGGTTTGAGTCCGAGGACCATGAAATACCTTGATTCTGTCCAAAACTTGGATTTCCTTTTTGATGTACTTGGTTTCCCCATAGGTTTGAGTCCGAGGACCATGCAATACCTTGGTTCTGTCCAAAACTTGGATTTTCTTTTTGATGTACTTGGTTTCCCCATAGGTTTGAGTCCGAGGACCATGCAATACCTTGGTTCTGTCCAAAACTTAGATTTTCTTCAAGTAGTACTTGGTGGTTAGCCCCTTGACAAGGGTATGGGGCATTAACTTGATGTTGGAAGCCCCTAGAACTACCCGTGCCATTGGCAACTACCCATGCCACTGGCACTTCGTAGGGTAGTTCTGAGTGGGAGCTGAGTTAGAACAACTACTGCTGGATACAATGGAGAGGCTTTCGCCTAGCTAGCCCCACCACCAAAACTATTTCTTTTGAGGGACTCTTGTCGACAAGGGTTTGATCCCACCATGACTAACTGCCGCCTGTGCCAACGCACAAGCCTCCCCACAGACGGCGCCAATTGTAAGGACTCAATTTGTAACGACCCCAGACTGATGTTGGGTTTGCACGTTAAAGGCCCAAACAAGAAATTTGTAGAGCGTAGGCTGAAAGGTTAGGCCTTGGTCACCGGACAGTGGTTGGTCATGGGGTTCATGGTAGTCGCACGAGGGTGAACCTAGCGTATCTAATGAGACTTTTCCCTCGGCACGGCCTGAGCGGCTCCGGTCGTTAGACCTCGTCCGAGGGGCTTGGTATTCTTACGACCCTCTCTTTTTTAGAGTTCAATGGCCTGGGAGACGATTTGTCCCCCCCCCCCCCCTCTGTAATTGCTTCTCTTTCCTTTTTATACTAGCCTTTTCCTTCCCTCCTACGTCCACGTGTAGGTTCAACTTTCTAGGGCAAATACTTGTCCTATCAGCCCATATCCAAAGTGGTTGGGGGTGGTTGTAAAAGCTGAAAAGCATTGCTCTGTCAGGCGCAGAGTACTTCATTGCAGTAATGGTTGCTTTTCCCTTGTCCTTTGTCGCCACACTATTCAAGGGTCTTTTCCACATTAATGCGGAGGTGTTTAGCTTTTCCATGAACTGTTCCTATACCGTATTTGCCCTTTCCTCCATGAGCGTTTTAGAATGCCGAGGACAGAATCGCCCTTGGCTATATCCCTAGGCCGTTTGGGCTCTCATTGTATGTCCTCGACAATATCCCTCCTCGGCTCGGGCCTTGGGCCTTAACGTAAAGTGGGCCGGGGTCATAGGTTCTCTAGCCCCACAGAACCATTTGCACTCAACCGATCAAAGGCAATGTCAATAATCTATGAATGCAAGAAAATATTTGTGAGGCCAACATTCTTGACACATATTCATGCACACACACACAAACATTTCTCCATTTGTGACTTAAAAGCATAATGTGTCCAGCCTTTTGAATAGCATTAAAACCTTAAAATTTGAATTTAAAAGGTTTTTAAATAGAATACTCCAAACCTGTTACTGGGCTCCTGATATAAGAATCTGGGTTGTAAAAGCTTCCTCGATCCTTACCGTAATACTGTTCTTGTGAGCAAACAAAGTAGCAAAAAAAAATATATATACATATATATATATATATATCTATAATTTAAAAAAAAATTATTTTTTATATAGAATACCTACTGACTTCGATTTGGTAAGCAAAATTCTTTAAGGGGTTCAATTTTGAAAGTTAATCAAGATGATGCATCTAGGAGGACTCTGCCATGTACAGTAGCATGTCGTAGTGGTCAAGTTTTGGGATTGGCTTGTAGTTATAAACAAAACGAACGTGTGGAATTGGGAGAGTACACTATTCGTTGAATTCGTGTTTCTGTCAAGAGGGTGGGCTCTTTTTTTGGGGCTTTTTTGTTTCTAGCAGTTAAGATAGTAATTGACAGTTATCTTAAATTGAACATCCTGAATAATTGGTAGTTTTCTTTTTGGAAAACTAAAATTTAGGAATATAGTGCCCGTTTGGATTGGGCTTATTGCGTGTCTGCGTTTTGAGTTTCCTTTTTCTTTTCTTTTTTTTCTTTTTTTTTTCTTTTTTTTAGCATGTATGAACAGTAACTGCACTGTTCATGCACATGGATTTACTGTGCGAGAGACAAAGTGCATTGTTCATGTACTGTTCACACACTGTTCATGGGACCCACAATCACTTTATTCAGAAAAAAAAAAAAAAAAAGGGTCTAATGGCACTATTCACACATTTAAAAATTATTTTGCTACAATGTTTTCAGTTTTCAGTTTTCAACAAAATAAGCTATATTCAAACGGACCCATAGTTGGCAGTTTTTTTTACATATTTATTATTTCAGCTACATGACCCGTTGTCTAGTGAGGCCTAGGTCACTATGTCAGCCCAATTAAGGTGTTGACTTTCTTATCTACTGAATTAAGTTGCACTTTCAAATTGATATTATGACCCGTTGTCTAGTGAGGCCCAAATCACTAAGTTAGCCCAATCAAGGGGTGGACTTTCCTATCTACTGAATTAATATTATGTTTGGAAATTTAGAGGGAGAGGAGAGTAGAGGGGAATGGTTATCCTCCACCTTGTTTGGATATTTTTAAAATTAAGTAAAGATGAGAGAAATAATTAGCCTTTTCATAGTTTATAAATGGTAAAGGTAAATTTGATAATTCATTTGGTCAAACATTTCTATACTCTACTCTCCCTCCAAATCTCTCTAATTTGGGGAAATTAAAAATAAGAGGTTAGAAGTAATTAGAACCCCTCCAAATCCTTCCCCCTCCTCCCTTAAAAAATATCTAAACAAGATAATTTAACTTACTCTCTCTCCCTCTACTCTACTTCTCTCTATCCAAACAAGCTATAAGTTGCACTTTCAAATTAATATCAATATGTCTCTTATGTGCCTCAACTTTACCTTCAGTAACATGCGACTGCCTTTGTTCAACTACTTTCACATGACTTTGCTAGTTTATTTTCTTTCAGCCTTTTTATTTTAGAAATAAAAAATAAATAAATAATAATAATTTAAAAAAAAAATCCTTAAGGTAATTAATTCTCGATATTAGTAGTTTGAACTGGCCTAATCACATTGTGACACATAGGTCCATTTTAATTTAATTCTTGTTGAAGCTAGTATTGCTTGAATGCAACAACTTGTGGAATACATGACTTTTCTTCACACATAATTTAACTTGAGTATTATCCTTAATATCCACTTGCTAGAATTACTTTGTTGATCTCTGTTGCATGCATTTGCATAGTGGTCATCTAGTAACTAGCTTTGAAGATAGGTCTAATTCCAAATCACAGTCTAGTTTTGAATCCCAATCTAGCCCCCAATCTCGCTTGAACATGGATCCTCCTACCCAAGATGAATTGAGAAAAACCCTTGAAGAAATTAATGTCCGTCTAGGTCGCTTAGAAGATGGGTATGAAGAGGATAATGCCTATAATGGAAGAAATAATAATTATAGACAAGGTCCTTTTAATAGGCAAGACCATAGAAACAATGAAGACAAGTCAACTAAGCATATCAAAGTAAAGGCATCTACCTTTCATGGTGTTAGGAACCCTCAAGTCTATAATGATAGGGTGCAAGAGATAGAGCATTTTTTTGAGTGGTATGAATTGTCTAAGGATAGAAAGGTTAGATTTGCCAAAATGAAACTTGTGGAAAGAGAGCAAAACTCCATTGGGATAGTGTTGTAAATCACCTTTTTAAGACCTTCCAACCACCTATAACTCTTTGAGAAGAAATGAAGGCAAAGCTCAATGAAAAGTACTTCCCCATGTCTCATTAAGGCAAATTGTTGGATCAATGGCATGATTTGAGTCAAGATAATAGGTCTGCTACTGAGTACATAGAGTAGTTTGAAAAGTACAGGATATGTAGCAATGTGACCGAAGATGAGCCAATTACTTTGAGTAGGTTTAGGAAAGGTCTCAATTATGATCTTCAAAGAGAAATGGTGGCCTGACAAATCTCAACTCTTGATGATGTTTATACCTTAGTGCAAGATTTGAAGTTGGTCCCTAGGTCCCATGGTGGAAGGAGATTTGACAATCATATGTTACCTCACAACAACTTAGAAGGCCCCCAAGGTAGGTATTTCCAAGGAGCCCAAAATAGACCTTACCTTAACAATAGGCCCTTGTGCATAGATGACAATCCTCAAGGTAAATACTAACAAGGTCCTCAAAATAGACCCAACCCCAATAATAAGCCCTTGTGCCCAGAAGACAAAGGGAAAGGTCTAGTTAGGGAGACATTCAAGCCCAATTCTAGAATCTAGTGTTTTAAGTGTCAAGGCTTTAGTCATATGGCTGCCCAATGTCCTAATAAGACTTTGTTGATTGAAGGATTGGATGAACAGGAAGAAGTTGAAGAAGAAGTCTATGAGCCTAACATTGATGACATTGTAGAAATAGGAGAGGATGTGTCGACCCATTTAGGATGCAATAGGGCCCAACCACTTTTTGATGACCTTAGTAAAGGTAGCCTTGATACTCTGGTAGCAAGTGTTGTTAGGTGTACTTTGGCACAATCCAAAGAAAGTAATGATTGGAAAAGAAATACTATCTTCCAAACTATTGTCAAGTGTGGAACTAAAGATTGCAAAGTTATAATTAATAGTGGAAGCTGCATTAATGCAGTCTCTTCAAAACTCGTCTCTCACTTAGGTTTGAAGTTAGTTGCCCATTCTAAATCCTATAAGGTATCTAGGGTAGATGATTCATCCATCACCATCTAGGAAAGGTGTCTTGTTCCTATTCACTTCCTTTCATACAAGGCTCAGATTTCATGCGATGTGATTCCAATGGATGTAGGACACATAATTTTGGGATGACCATGGCTCTATGATTTAGATGTTGCTCTTAATGGTCACTCAAACTCATGTTCCTTCATGCGCAATGGAAAGATGATTAAAATTAACCCAATCCAATCTAAGTTTACTAGTGCAAGTAAGACTAAAGAAGAGCCCAAAAGCAAAGTATGAACGTCATCAATCCAAAAGAACTTGAAAGAGCTATCAATCAAGACTCCATCATCTTTTCTTTGGTTGTTAAGGAAGCTGCACTAGATAACTTTAAAGAACCAAGAAAAAAAGTAAGATCAGTGCTTCAAGAGTTTCAAGATGTTTTCCCTAAGGAGCTCCCAAATCGGTTGCCCCCACGTGTGATATTTAACACGCCATAGATCTTGTCCCAAGAGTAGCACTTCCAAATTTGCCCCAGTATAGAATGATTCGTCCTCAACATGATGAGATGGCTAGAAAAGTGGATGAGCTCTTACAAAAGGGATTTGTGCATGAGAGCTTAAGCCTATGTGCAGTCCTTGCACTTTTGACCCCAAAGAAAGGTGGATCCTGGAGAATGTGCGTGGATGGTCACGCAATCAATAAGATTACTATGAAGTATCGTTTTCCTATCCCTAGGTTAGAAGATATGTTTGATATGATGTCAAGAGCTACATTCTTTTCAAAGATTAATTTGAAAAGTGGATACCATCAGATTAGGATCCGTTCAAGTGATGAATGGAAGACTGCCTTTAAGACAAAGGATGGCCTATGTAAGTGGCTTGTGATGTCATTTGGTTTATTAAATGCTCCTAGTACTTCTATGAGAGTGATGACACAAGTCCTAAGGCCTTTCATGGGTAAATTTGTGGTAGTGTACTTTGATGACATTCTCATTTATAGTAAATCAAAGAAGCAACATTTGGACAACCTCTAACAAGTTTGTTCCACTTTGAGGAAAGAAAACATGTATGCTAACCACAAGAAATGCTCTTTCTTCACTAATAGTGTCATTTTCTTAGGTTTTGTGGTCTCATCTAACAGAGTTTCTACTGACCCACAGAAGGTCAAGGCCATAGTGGATTGGCTCGAGCCCAAAGAACATTCATGAGGTTCGCAATTTTCATGGGCTTGCAACTCTCTATCGCCGCTTCATACATGGATTTAGTACAATCATGGCACCAATCACTGATTGTATGAAGCAAGGCGAGTTCCAATGGGTTAAATGCTACTATTAAAGCATTTAAGGAAATCAAGAAGAAGATGACAAAAGCACTAGTGATGCACCTACTAGACTTTGAAAAGGTCTTTGAAGTGGAATGTGATGCATCTGGTATAAGCATAGAAGGAGTACTTAGCTAATATTGGCACTTGATAGCTTACTTTAGTGAGAAATTAAATGAGGCTAAGAAGAAGTATTCAACATATGACAAAGAACTCTATGTTGTGGTACAAGTTTTGAGATATTGGAGCCATTATTTGACACCCCATGAGTTTGTAATTTATTTTGATCGTGATGCCCTCCACCACATCAATTCCTTAAAAAAATTAAATGCTCGACATGTTCCTTGGCTTGAGTATTTGCAAAGATTTTCTTTTGTTTTGAGACATAAACCTGATGTTGAGAATAAGGTAGCTGACGCTTAGAGTCATCAAGTCACCTCACTTTCTCAAAAGTCATAAGGTTTGAAAAGTTGAAATGATAGTATGAAGCTTGCCTAGATTTGGGAGAAGTGTACATTACACTAAGGACTAAGCATCTTCAAGTTGTGGATGATTTTATCCACCAAGATGGCTACTTGTTTAAAGCCAATAAGCTTTGTATCTCCCACACATCATTTAGAGAATTTTTGGTATACGAAGTGCACGTGGGAGGACTTTCAGGACATTTTGTACGTGATAAGACAATTTAAGAGGTAGAGAGGCAGTTCCATTGGCCAAGTCTTATGAGGGATGTTGCCAAGATAATTAGTCAATTTCAATTGGCTAAGCAATGCAAGCAAAATATTGGCCTTTACACTCCTCTATCAAGTCCACATCGTCCTTAGGAGGATATTAGCATGGACTTTATACTAGGTCTCCCTCGTACCCTTAGGAAGTATGACTCCATCCTTGTAGTGGTAGATCAGTTCTTTAAGATGGCCCAATTTCTTCCACGCTCTAAGACTTCTGATGCATCCAAGATAGCCAAGATTTTCTTTGATGAGATTGTTAGGTGTATGGGTTACCTAAAACAATTGTGTCAAATGGGGATGTTAAATTCATGAGCTATTTTTGGAAGACCCTTTGGCACATGATGGGGACAAAGCTGAAATTCTCCACAGCATACCATCCCTAAATTGATGGTCAAATTGAGGTTGTGAATAGGAGTCTAGGAAATCTTCTGAGGTGTCTCATAGGTGAGAATGGTATGAGTTGGGAATCTATACTCCCTGTAGCCCAATTTGCATACAATAACTCAGTCAATAGGTCCATAAGTATGAGTCCCTTTGAAGTTGTTCATGGTTATAAGCCTAGGAGATCTTTAGACCTTTTCCCAATGTCCTCACATGATAGGGTTTCTGCGTCTGCAATAGAGTTTGCTAGTCACATGCATGAGCTACATAAAGAGATCAACAAACAAATTCATGCTAGTAATCTTAATTATAAAACTCAAGTTGATTTACATCAATGTCATTTAGATTTTCATGTAGGTGATTATGTTATGATCCGTATCAAGCCTAAACAGTATCCTTTTGAAATCGCTAAGAAATTGTAGGCCCACAGTGCTAGCCCATTCAAGGTATTAAAGAAACTTGGATCTAATGCTTATGTCATTGATATACCTTCAAATTATGGCATTAGTTCTACTTTTAATATTGCTGATTTACTTGCTTTTAAAGGTCTAGCAGTTAATCCCCATGACCCTTTTGATGATCCTCACTCTTCTTCATTGGCTAACCCTATCCCTAGCCCTACATCATCTTTTTTTCAAAAGGAACATAAAGATATTATTGATGTTATTTTGGATGAGCAATCTCTTTTCACTAGGGATGGAATAGTTCAGCGCTTCTTAGTTCATTGGCGAGGACGACCTGGGTCTGATTGTACTTGGATCACTAGAAAGGAGTTGCAATAGCTTAATCCCACTCTTTTGGAGGCTTACTTGGATACACTTGCTACCACCTCATCTCTACCTCCTATCATTCACACTTATGAGTGTTGACGGAGGCACCATGCTAACCCAGTGAGTTCGTGGATTGATGATGGAGGCTCCTTTGATGTCACTTGATCTTTGTGAGCTTTACTCGATGGGCTTGAGTTTCTCCCACCTAGGGGAATTGGTGCGGATACCACACTATAGCACATCTGTGGAGATTATCTTTATCATTTGTGTTATCTTTACTTGGGTTTATCTTTAGCATTTGATTAGTATTTGAGATTGTTTAGAATTATCGGATTAGTATTTGAGATTGTTTAGGATTCATATTAGGAGAGTTTATCTTTATCATTGTGATTCCTAGAAGCTGTATATAAAGCTCCAAATGATTTCTTTTATATTTAGACCATGATTAATACTATTCAGATTATTTGCAAAGTTTGCATTTCATTTGTTTGGTGGTGAAGCCTAAGGTCTATAGTGGGACTAATCTAGGTGGGAAGCCTAGGTTGTCTACATCAATAATTCTCTTAAATCTTAAATCTTATAAACCTTGCCATATAAGGCTATTGTGAAAGTAATCCACAACTGAAGTATTTATGGAAGTGTGAGGAAATAGACTTAAATAGAACTAAGAAAATTAAAAATGTCCAAATGGAATAATTGTCTCTGTTAGGACATATGTGATTCACTTGTTAGGAACATCTGTCACTATTTTATGTAATTGGCTAATCCTTTGACAAAACACACTTTACTTGTATTTGGGTAGATCTAGGATGTGTTTAATACTTCAAGAAACTTTGTTTCAAGTTCAAGTGTTAAAGCCATGCAAATCTGTCCAAGATTCAAGTGTGAAAAGTGCTGTTCATTAAAGCTCAACAGCTAGCTTGACAGCTAGCATCTATCGAGACCTGTAGAACTATTCAAGCCCGTGGCTCGACAGCAGCTCAACAGATAGGCATCTATCAAGGTTTATGAAGTTCTGTTTTTCAGGACTGTTTTGACTCCAATCCGTGATTGTATGTTTGGGTTTTCTTTTCTCACAACTCTAAACATATAAAAGGATTATTTTAAGGGTCGTCAAAGGTGGAACAAGTTGCACAAGTGTTGAGCAAAGTTTGTTCAAGCAAATTGTGACCGGAGACAGAATTTGCCATAGTTCATCTTTCTTGTGTAGAAGCTGCTGTGTTTGTGCACCGTAGGGTTTTGTAACCAAGGAGCTTCTCGATCTTCATCGTGTGATGAACTGAAGAACTTTGCAGCCAACAACCTTCTCTAGTTGGTGATTGAAGTTGTGTGCTGGGATTCGCGCAATTGGTTAGTCACGTACCGGGAGTCGTGCATTATAAGGAGAGATTGTCACTACAGAACAAGTCTAATTGGGTATTAGGGTAAGGGTTCAACTGTAGGTTGGTATAGGGTACTGGGATTCCTTTACTTGTAACTACTTGTTTTTATAATAGTAGATTCTCGGGAGTGGTGACCTTAAAATCATCCGGGGAAGTTTTTGCTGTATTGGTTTTTCCTATTCGTAAACAAATCACTGTGTCAATTTATTTTCCTCTGCATACTTAGTTTATTGGTGATTTTTTTGTGCTATCACGCATTTGCATGTTAATTTGATTAATTAATAAGCTTGGCTAATTAATCAATTAATTTATCACAAGGGGTCAATTCGTTTTTAGCCTATCAAGTGGTATCAAAACAGGCACACTCTGATTAGGTTTTATCTTTGTTGTATGATCCGTTGACTCCTATTTGTCATGGATAGAGGACAGTCTCTTATTATACCTCTTTTATTTGATGGCACTAACCATGTATACTGGAAAGTACGCATGAGAGCTTTCTTGCAGTCTTTAGATGAAAAAGTGTGATAAGCTATTAAGATAGGCTGGACCAAGCCAAAAGAAACGCCGGCCGATTAGGATGATGCCAAGATCAAGGCGACAAACTTCAACAGCAAGGTATTGAATGCCTTATTCAGTGCGATCACTAATGAGGAGTTCAAAAAGATATCCTCCATTGAAACTGCTAAGGAAGCATAGACCATTCTCCAGACAACCTATAAGGGAACCAAGGCTGTCAAGAATTCAAAACTTCAGAGGCTCACTACAAGCTTTGAAGAGATCAAAATTGAGGAGGATGAGTCGTTCGATGAGTTCTATGCCAAGATCAAAGACATAGTGAACTCAGCTTTCAATCTTGGGGAAACCATTCCTAAACCCAAGATTGTGAGAAAAGTGCTCAGATCTCTACCTAAGAGATTTCATGCCAAGATCACCGCTATTGAGGAATCAAAGGACATCGACAAAATTCCTTTAACAGAACTAGTTGGTAATCTTCAGACCTATGAGTTAGGTTTAACAAGAATTGGTAAGTCGAGTAAGAGCAAGAGCATGGCATTGAAGGCCAAGAGCAATGATACTGATGAGTCTTCAGACGATGAAGATTCTAAGATGAAGTCCTATATTACAAGGCAATTCAAGAACTTTATGAAGAATGCCAATAGGAAGGGCTTCGACAAGGACCGTAGGCAATCCAGTTCTTCTCAGTTCAAGAGCCAAGACAAAGGGAAGAAGGATGCTAGGGATGGCGGTCAATACACTGTTCCCTTAGGACCAAAGTGCTTTGGGTGTCAAGGCTTCGGTCATATGAAACAAGAGTGCCCTACATATCTCAAAACCATTAGGAAAAGCAAAGCACTTGCTGCTACTTTAAGCAACACTGAACCTGAGGATGATTCCAACAATGAGGATGATGGAATCCTGAATGCCTTCACTGCCACTATCAATCCTACTGAGGGGATTGTTGAAGACGTGGATGAAAAAGAGGAATTGGTGGAGTCCAAGTTTGAGAAAATGGATGACCAAGATGACATCCACACAGCTTATGCATAATTATATAAGGTCTCAGAAAAGCATGAAAAGATGTATAGGTTGACCACCAAGAAGCTTAGTGATGTAGAGCTAGAACGAGAAGAGCTTTCCACAAAGTTTGATAAAGGCAATCAGACTATTGGAGTACTAAGGTTTGAAAATAATTTCTTGGCTGAGAAGACCAAGAAACTTGAAGTGGAGCTATTTCAAGTTAGAGCTCAATTGGAGGGGACTTCAAGTGCAAAACTTGATGAGATGCTCAGCATTCAAAAATTTGTTTTTGATCGAACCAGTTTAGGGTATGATTTCTCTTCTTCTAGTATTGCTTCTACTAGTACTACTGTGTTTGTTCCTCCTGCTAATAATGTTAAAAATTGAGAACAATGATGTTAAGACTAAATTAGCTAGTGAGAACTTAGATAAGAGTAAATCTATCTTAGGACCACCTCCTAAACTTGATAAGAAAGAAGTTAAAAACCCTAGGGCTAAGAAGGCTAACTCTCAAAAGCCTAAACAAAAGAAGCAGCATCTCTGTTATCACTGTGGAGCAGCCGGTCATACTCAACCTAATTGCTATAAATGGCTAGCCACTCAACAGAGCAATGGCATGATAGCATCGGGAAACCAGAATCAGTTTCCATCCTCTTTTGCTCCTCTTGGAGATCTTCTTAAAGCCTTCATGTTCCTTTTGAACTTAAACGGTTTCAATTCTTCCCCCTCACCGCTGGTTCAAGGGTTTGTCAAACAGAAAGGTTCTTCCAAGGTGTGGAAGGAAAAGGGTTTCAAGTGATTCTATCTTTTTTCTCTCTCCTCTTCTTATTTTTGTTTGCATTACTTATGTGTTATGTTTTATTGTTTTAAGTCAGTCTAGTTTTTATGCTTTGCTTTGTTTAACATGTTTTTGTTTGATTTCGGTTTTGTTTATTTTGTTTTTATATAAAAAAAAATTGAAAAATCAGAAAAATACAAAAACAGTGTGTGTTTTGTGTACATTGGTACTTATGTACCTTGGATGGCCATTGAGACAAAGTTTTCTAAACTTTGTATCTTTTGTAACTTAGACGAGCATCTCTATGCACAACTAAGCAAGTGAGCTTTGTGGCTCGTGTTTGTAATGAGTAAGATTAAGTTATCTCTTGTACTTAACACTCGTATCACTCTTTTTGATGGGAAGGACTAGAAAATCCTAAGAGAAAGGCATAAATAACCATCTCACCACAGTTGCCCGCCAATCATGAAATGACATTTATATACTTTGGCACAGCAAAAGTGGAATGTCAAATGTTTAACATAATTGGGTATTTCTTTTCTCTCTCTTATATGCCCATGCATGGTTTGCTTAAAAGAAAAAATATATATATATGCAAAGAAAAATAAAAAGCAAAAAGATCAAAATGCTTTATATATGATTGCAAGCGTGTATTCTAGGAGATGTGGGAGTTATAAGATGTATCTCAAAGGTGATACCCCCATCAAACAGTTATGATTGTGTGAGAGTTAAAGTGATCTTCTCATATCTCAAATCGTCATAACATGTATACACTTATGCAATCTTGCGATATTTTTCACACATAACACGCAATATTCTTTGCTACTCTTGATACATGTGCAGACACAATGTGATTTGGCCATCACAAGGTTTACATGTGTTAATGCATGCTCACTAAACTGTTTTGACTTGTTTTTTAAATATAAAATTGGTTAGACTAATTTAGTGTATGTGTGTGTTTTGGAATCAAAATGCTTATATTTTTGTTGAAAGATGACATTGAGTAGACATGGGAAAACAGGTCAGAATTTTCTGACCCGACCCGACCCGACCCGAAAAATACCTGAATCGAATCCGATTTTTTTTACCCGAAGCAAAAACGGGTTAACCCGTGACCCGACCCGGGTTTTTTGCGGGTCAACCCGACCCGACCCGAACCCGAACCCGAAACCGAACCATTTTTTAAAAACTTTTTTTTTTGGGTAAAAAAAAGAGTAAAATTAAGATAATATTGGTTTAATTGTTTATTGTGAGTTTTAAGAAAACAATTGATACATTTACATAACTGCATGTAAATTAATTGAAAGATAAATGCATGTGGTTGAGCATTCTGTAATGAGTAAAAAAATTTAGATATCAAATAGCAAAGTACATGCCAAGATAATCTGTAGAGTTAAAAATATAGATTTAAAATTGTAGATATGTGTGAGAAACATTCACAAGTGTGAAAATAGTGAAGTCAAAGTATCAAATTAGCATAAATTATGAATACTTAGACCTATTTTTTAACAATTTATGTTCAAAATAAACGACTTTTCAAAATAAATTATGATATTTCCTAGAATATGTGTCGCTTAACAATGATATGATATTCATAAAAAAAAAAACCATTTATAAATAAGTAAGCAGTCAAACTTTAATGTATATCTCAAATTGAGATAGAGTGTCAACCACAATTGATAATAGATTATAAAATTAATTTTCAAGATTGTAAATTTCTTATATGTTTTTATTCTTTATCAAATGAGTTATCCAATGAGTTATCCAATAAGTCATTTGTAATTTTGTTTTATGTTTTGGGATGTTGATACTGTGTAGAAATAAAACTTGTGTATTTGTTTTACTTATCTTTGTGTTATTTTGTTTTAGATAGCAATGTTAGGATTTGTATAATTTTAAAATTATTGAATAAGTATTAATAAGTTAACTGAGTTCATTCTTGATATAAGTTGTGAATTCAAAATAATGCATTTTACATTAAGTAATTTGTTGCATAACTTTCCAAATGGCAAATACATGTTTTCTTTATAAAAATTAAAAAAAAAAATTCATGTGAAAAATACGGGTCAACCCAACCCAACCCGACCTGACCCGACCCGCAACCCGATTGACCCGAACCCGCTTTCAACCCGCTTAAAATGACCCGTTTTTTACCCGATTGACCCGACCTAAACCCGACCCGACCCGACCCGACCCACCCGTTTTGCCATGTCTAATTTTAAGAGTTTAAAATATTGTTTGGATTCTTAGTTGAGTTGCATGCTTGATTGCATTCATATCTATGTTTTTCCCTTCTTGAAAAACTGTTTTAAAGCAACCTCGTCAAATCCTCGACACCTGGCTTATCTATCGAGCTCTTCAGTTGACTTTTATCGCAATCGCGACACCTCTCGATAGTTAGGTGGATCGATTGAGAAAGTTTCTATCCCCTCGATAGATATAGATCCTCGATCCATCGAGCTTCTTTTTGCCTTGGACACATGCTCGACAAATGCTTCTATCGAAACTTTTAAAGCTCGACAGATCCTCGACACCTCTCGATCTGTCGAGATTTACTGATGGGCTATATAAGGGGCGCTTGCGATTTCTGATCTCATTTCTCTCGATCTCTCTTGATCTATCTAGCCTCTTGACCTTCCAAACCTCTCTCACTCACCTTCAACCTCTTCCTCAAGGATTATTCAAGCTTATTCAAGTTTTTCTTCACTTGGTAAGTTTCAAATCCCTCATTTTCATGTATTTCATGCTTTGTAACCCAAGTTTTTGGGATTTCTACAAAATTTAGGGTTTTTCAAAATCAAAGAGGTTTTTGTGAAATTTTTGGGATGGGTTTTAAAGAATTGATCTTAAAAACTTCATACATTGCATCTCATGAGCATTATAACAATATTGTCATGCATTTAGATGTGTACAAGTACAACTGATTGTGTGCTGGTAGGTTTGGATTGGGCTGAGCCCATAATGCTTTTTATATTGCATGTCACATGTTCATGCATTCCCATGTATATGTTCTTTCCTTTCAATATATTTTGATATATTGTGAACTATTTTGGGACCTTTTTGATTGTCTTCTCTCTCTCTCCCTCTCTCCGTTTACGTTAGTCTGCTTCTATGGCACCCAAATGTAAATCTGCTCCATCCCGGAACCCTCTTTGTTCCAGGGCATCCTCTTCTGTTGACAATACTCCTTTCTCTATCCGGTTCCATGATGAAAAGGCCAAATCGGACTTCTTTGAGAACTTTTCTCAACAAGGCATTCATTCTAAACACCAAGTCATCTTGTCGGACTTTTCCGACACTGACCTACTCACTGTCATCTACAGTAGGGGATGGGGGCACTATGTGACGCCCCGGTCACTTGTCCATCTGTGCTGATTCAGGAGTTTTACTCTAACGTGCATGGATTCGATTCTTCAATACCTCATTTCATTACTAGCATTCGAGGTACGCGAATTGTTGTCACACTGCAGATTGTTGCGGATGTGCTCTATGTCCCCAGGGTTGAGTTTCCTGACTATCCTGATTGTGATCGTCTTAGGACAGTGTCTAAAGACGAGCTCATTTCTGCCTTTCTATGAGCGTCCATTCGATTGGGGTGAGTGCTAGTTCACTTACTGTTCAGGCTTTGCAAAAGGCCCTCGGTTTTTGAACATGGTCATGACTTTTTTTTTACACCCTCTCTCTCACAATAACTCTATCACAGAGTCTTGTGCTCGATTTTTGCTTTTTCTTATTGAGGGTCTTACCATAGATTTTCCTTCTCACTTCATTCTTTCTATCATAGATGTCTATAGAAATACGGCGACCCGTGATAAGCTCATCTTCCCTTCAGCTATCACGAGGCTTTTACGCCATTTTAAGGTTCATTTTCCCTCTTCCGATCCCTTTCCTGTCATGGGTGCTATAGATGCTGGTACCGTTAAACGCAGTAAGGCACAGTTTCGTTCGAGACGGTCTAGATCGATAGCCACTCCAACTCCTTCTACTCCATCCACATTTGCTCCCTCCTCTTCTATGAGCAGAGTGACACTCGAGGAAATCATGGCGCAGCTTCAGCGCATGGATGCTCGCCTTGACACTCTCAGTGATGAGTTGTGTCAGGTGAACACTCGTCTTGGACATATTGCTCGACGCCAGGCTGAGATGGGCGGTTACACCATGCCTTCCACTCCTGTGGCCTCTGCGGATGAGAATGATGACTCCGACAGTACTGATGATGCTACTGCTTCCGATAATGAGGATGATGGCGATGCTAACTCACCTAGCGATGACGAGATGTCTACTTGACACTCTTACCCTTTGTCACTCGTGACAAAAATGGGGAGTAGTTTTGGTTATGAGAGTAGTCATAGTTAGGGGGAGGGTTAGCATAGGAGATTTTTTACAGGGGGAGTGTTCTTAATGAGGGATGTAGTGAGGATTATTTGAATCTTTTTCTTTTCTCCATTTTAGATACATTATATCTTGTACATGAGTCTTGTGACCATTTTTGACATACATTGCACTTATGTTCTTTATATAGTGATGTATGTTTTTTCTTTCACCACCTATCCTTACATGTGTTGTTTCTTTTCTCTTTATACACATGTTTCTTAATTTTGTATGCAATCTATTATTTCTATTTCACACTAAGATGCCGTGATGAGTTTTGTTTAAAGTGTTTCATAAATACAGGTTGTCAAAGTCTTTCTCGTTATAGACTCTCTTCTTGCAAAGTTTTTCAAGAGTTTGTGTTAGGATAGATTTTATTGTATTCAACAAGTGAATATGAGTTGAGTGATTTATGACTTCTCTCATATCTCATTTGTTTGTTGTGGTTTTGTCACAGATTGCCAAAGGGGGAGATTGTTAGGACATATGTGATTCACTTGTTAGGAACATATGTCACTATTTTATGTAATTGGCTAATCCTTTGACAAAACGCACTTTACTTGTATTTGGGTAAATCTAGGATGTGTTTAATACTTCAAGAAACCTTGTTTCAAGTTCAAGTATTAAAGCCTTGCAAGTCTATCCAAGATTCAAGTGTAAAAAGTGTTATTCATTAAAGCTCGACAGCTAGCATCTATCGAGACTTGTAGAATTGTTCAAGCCCGTGGCTAGACAGCAGTTCGACAGATAGGCATCTGTTGAGGTTTATGAAGTTCTATTTTTCAGGACTGTTTTGACTCCAATCTGTGATTGTATGTTTGAGCTTTCTTTTCTCACAACCCTAAACATATAAAAAGATTATTTTAAGGGCCGTCAAAGGTGGAACAAGTTGCACAAGTGTTGAGCAAAATTTGTTCAAGCAAATTGTGACCGGAGACAGAATTTGCCCTAATTCATCTTTCTTATGTAGAAGCTGCTGTGTTTGTGCACCGCAGGGTTTTGTAACCAAAGAGCTTCTCAATCTTCATCGTGTGGTGAACTGAAGAACTTTACAGCCAACAACCTTCTCTAGTTGGTGATTGAAGTCGCATACTAAGATCCGCGCAATTGGTTAGTCACATACTGAGAGCTATGCATTACAATGAGAGATTGTCACTACAGAATAAGTCCAATTGGGTATTAGGGTAAGGGTTCAACTATAAGTTGATATAAGGTACTGGAATTCCTTTAGTTGTAGCTGCTTGTTTTGATAATAGTGAATTCTCGGGAGTGGTGACCTTAAAATCACCCGGTGGAGTTTTTGCCATGTTGGTTTTCCTCATTCATAAACAAATCACTGTGTCAATTTATTTTCCGCTGCATACTTAGTTTATTGGTGATTTGTTTGTGCTATCACGCGTTTGCATGTTAATTTGATTAATTAATAAGTGTGGCTAATTAATCAATTAATTTATCACAAGGAGTCAATTTGTTTTTGGCCTATCAGTCTCAAAAGAAAGAAGAGATCAATCTAGTGCTCATGAGGAGAAAAATTGGATTCCCATCCCCCCCCCCCCCACACACCTCATGTTTTCTCTTGGCAAAATGCTAGTGATTAACATGTCAGTATTTTGACACAAGGCAATCTTGGAAAGAAAAATAAACCTAATAAACCTCCAGAGAAAAAACATTTTACTAAGTGACGTTATCCAGTACACAAAAGCTTAAAAAAGAAAATATTACTCTCTTCAAATGCTCTATAGTCAATATTTAAAATACAAGTTAACTAGTTTGCTGCAATTAAGACAGCTCTCTAGTCCAGGTGTGAACTCAGATCCAATCCAAATGCCTCATTATAGGAATAACAATGGAGAATGTGAAGTGTCTACTTATTTTCAAATGTTAACAACTAGTAAAAATATAAATTTATCTGGTTCTATATTGATCCACCAATACAATTTAGAGAGAGAGAGAGAACAGTAGAGCACTAATAGAATCAGCAGGATTTAACCATCATGATATAAGTCAAAATAGTATTACCATTGCAAGATTTCCTTAAGAACATCCAAGCCTCTTAATAATCTTAATAAAACCGTGGTAAGATTGATTGATTTAATGAAATCTATTTACCTTATATTTAAGAAGATTACATGTGGTTAGACATTGTGATGAAGTGGATCTCATACTACAAAGGTACACTGATAGATAACATGATAAAGTAGAGCTGTAACTAGTGTTATCCAAGATCCCTAAAAGTGGAAAAACAAATCATAGTTTCATGTGAGTGCATTTTAACTCATTCAGTTCTTTCTCAAATTATTTGTTAATATAATCAAACAGATTAAAAATTTCATGGAAATCTCACTTTCAAATTGCTAAGAAGGATGAAATCAAGTAAAGTATTAGGCTTTTCAAACGTGGTTTGGCTGAACTTGGATGCGCTAGAGGTCAAACTTGGGTAAAACCAACAAAGCTAGAGAACTCCACAAACAAACACAGAAATTGAGAAACATATATGTTTTTTAGCCAATATAAAAAATAAATTATTGAAACTGAAAAGATATTTTAGTAGTCAGTCTAACAGACCTTATTCTTTTCCACTAAACCTAAAATGAATGCCTTATTATAAAAATAAAATAAAAAATAAAAAATAGAACAAGAAGAGGAAGAAGAAGCATGCAATCAAACAGAAAAAGTAAGTTAAATTGAGTGAATGATACAGACAAATATTTGATAAATAAAAATCTCCATGCACATCTCTCCAAATAGAATTAAAACACAAACAATAACATGAGCATTAGGCCCCAGCTGTCCACGAGAAGCATGGACCTATTTTCATTTTTTCGTCATTCAGGTGATAACCCTGTGAGAAGGTTTATTTGAAAGAAATATAAATTAGGCCCTGACCTCATTAGAAGGAACAGTGATGTCTTTCGCCAACGAAATTCCTTTATGACTAGACTCATCCACTGCAGCTGGATCTTGATGCTCCAAAGATTTTATATCTTCACTGCCAGTGTAACTTAAAGATTCTGCAGTTGCATTGGTCAATTTTATATTAGGGGATTCAGAGTTGAACTTATAATACACACATTCAGATAAACTACATTATGAAGTTATCTAGTGTGCAATGTGTAAATTTTATTGATGACTTTTAATTGGTAGTATGACAATAAATTTGACCAAAAACAGTGATAAGTACCTTTAGGCGTCCCATGAACTACATAAGCACACTGCTTACCAGCTTCATTTTTTTCATCTAACAAATCGAGTCCACTTTCATCAGCAATCTCTCTTACATCTGCATTTGAGGAAATCACAATTTCCTTTTCATTGTTCAATTGCAAATCCTGATTCGCATCACCAGCAAGATAATTATCCTCTACTCCTCCTACTTGCAATGTAGCTCCCTTGTCTAACACAAATTTCTGCTCCACATTTCCATCTCCCATTGATACATCTGCTTCTTTAATGTAATCAACATCCTCCTCTTCTCTCATTTCTTCCACTAGAGTCATCCCCTTTGGGCCAATAAGCACATTTATTGTTTCACTAATTTCCACTATTGGCTTTTCTGCTTGTTCATTATTAACAACAGTTTTTCCTTCTCCCTTCTTTTCAATTGCTTGCGCCTCTTTTGGGGCAGCATCTATAATTTCCATGTATCTTGTTTCAAGCATCTTCTCTCCAACTTTTGGAACTTCCTCCTCTCTCAATTCTTCCAAGTTGCCATCCATCTCCACCATGCTATGAACATTCTTATCTTCATTTGGTATTTGCATCACTTCAGCATTTTTAACAATTTTCTGTTCTCCCTCCTCTGTACCTCCCTGCCTTTCCTCTTCATACTGCTTGTCCTCTTCCACAGCTTCAATGTCATTTACTCTTTCATTACTACCAATTTCTTCTAAAACTACAACAGTTGCCAACTCAAATGGTGTCTCCAATCCTTTAATGCTGTTTCCACTTTCCTCATATTCCTCAATTACAACCAAAACTCCTTTGGTACCCTCATCCACTGGCTGTTCGTTCCTCTTCTCTTCTATTACAGGCTCTTCCTTTTCATCTTCTCTCAGTCCTAAAGGTTTGACCTCAATCATCTCTTCCAATGGGGTTTCCTCCTTTTCTCCCAAACAGTCACCAACATCTTCAATTACAACCACAAGCCCTTTTTCAGCCCCATCCACTGGCCGTTCATCATTCTCTTCTATCACAGGTTCTTCCTTTTCATCTCCTCTCGGTCCTAAATGTTTGGCCTTAATCATCTTTTCCAATGGGGTTTCCTCCTCTTCATCCAAACATTCACCACCATCTTCCTCATAACCATTTTCCTCTAAAATATCATCTACATCTTCTATAAGTCCTTGCTCATCCTTCTTTACACCAAAATTATTCCCTTTGGTGACTTTTCCTTCTCTCAGTACTAATTCAATTCTCATCTCAACCCCTCTCTTTGTTTCCTCCATTTGTTCTTCTTCCTCTTTTTCCATACCAATATCTCCTTCACAGCCCTCAGCTTCCTCTTCTACTTCTTCATCATCAGATGCTAGTCCAAAATCTAGCAGATGAGAAGGGAGTGCAGGTCCTGGGAGCAACTTTGTCATGAGTCTCTCAGAGCAAGCATAGCTTGCCAAGAGGAGGCCAGAAGGGATTGAAACAACAAACCCAATTGCTGAAATAGCCAAAAGTGGAGGAATAACCAATGGTGTGGATGAAACTACAATGCCAGTTATCAAAACCTTCTTTCCCAGTCCCAGACCATTGTTCAACAACCAACTCATCTTGCCTCCATTACCTTCACATGAATATTCTTCAATCTCCCACTCCTCACTTGGGTCTTCCATCCTCCAACTCAACTGTAAATTAACATGTGAAAGTACTTAATTAATAGACTAGGAAATGAGGATCAAAGAAAAAAATTGGTACCTAATTACCTAAATTAGGTAATAATCACAAAATGTTTACAACTTCTTGTTGTGATAAATTATCTATTATTCCAAAACCTTACGCACCGGCAAATTTAGTCATTTAATCTGACACTTCTCTCACATATAGGCCTAAATTTCCATTTACTAATTGGAGCCTAACCTGTGAAAATATGGTTTGAACTGTTACCTGACCTCCTGCTTTAATTATGATAAATTACTAATTATAAAAAATTGTGAATATAATCACTTGATCTAATTTTAATACGTTTGATACAAGGAAAAAAAAGCCCTTTGTTATCTTGATAATTAGATAGGGTGAGAAGTGAAAAGAACACATTTTTTTTTTTAGAGTCAAAATGTTCACCTGATTCAGGGCTCTATGTCCAGTGATACTTATAATTGTGGCATGATCGATCTCATGGACAATCTGTGAGCAGTAGAGAGACACCTAGAACTTTCATTATGGGTTTGAAGCTAAAGGTTTAGTCGTGGAGAGTAAAGTGAAACTTAACCATAACAAAAGTAGAGGGGCGGGGAGAGAAAGACTCTGAATGACACGCGTTGAAAAGAGGGCAGTGACAATTGCAGGCTAAAAGAGAAGGAAACTTTGGGCATATACGTATAGCATGCAGTGGAGGCATGTGTAGATATCATGGATAAACCTATAGGTTTTACATGCATTACTTTCAACGTGGATGTACACCAAAACACCACCTGTACTGCACACCTGATCAGCTTCTGACGTAACTGCCTAAGTGGCTGTGGAGTTGTGATGATGATCGGTGAACACTATTATCATTTTAGCCAAGATAAAAGCATTTATACTTATATTACTATTTAAGGGGTTTTTTCTGTGTGAACCAGATTTTTTTTTTTTTGTTCAAAAATACCCCTAAAACTCTTAAGTTTAAGTAGAGACAAAAGTAAAAGATAGTTAGGTAAAAATACATGTCTAACTTGTACTAAAATATTGCCTACAAAATATAACCACTCATTTTATGGTTTTCAAATTACTTTATTCATTTATAAAAAAAAAATTAAATTAAAACAAACACACGTTTGTTTGTGAATACATCTGCCATGATAATTGATTAAAAAAAACACACACACACATCTGCCGTTATTGCAAAAAAAAAAAAAAAAAAAAAATCAATTACCTTTAAAAATAAAAAGAGTAAATGTTACCACAATTCTTATCTCAATCCAATTATCACAACAACTATCTTTTGAACAATAAAAAAAAAACACTATTAAAAATTCATCCACTCTTTTATCCACGTACAAGTTTCCTCATATAAAAAAGAAAAAAGAAAATTTAACTCCCCATTATCATCAAACAGTTAGAGTCTAGCCGTTACAATTTTATTTGACTCTATCCATCCTTATCCTCATGTCCCATTTGCAAATTCAAATTAAAAATAAATAAATAAATAAAAAAACAAACAAACAATCTTTGCTACGTTAAGAGCCCGAGAGGTCTGGTATCAAACCAAAATAAAAAATGGCAGAGAAACGTGCAAAGAAGGCCATCGCTCAAAATAAAAAATAAAAGGTGGGTGCTCTAATTTGTCCTTATGTATTATGTTA
Organism: Quercus tomentella; assembly: GCA_028535165.1. Classification (NCBI taxonomy): domain Eukaryota; kingdom Viridiplantae; phylum Streptophyta; class Magnoliopsida; order Fagales; family Fagaceae; genus Quercus; species Quercus tomentella. Next base: position 50,395,403 of record JAPQVY010000133.1, on the reverse strand, counting down.
TTGACATTTTAGTTTTATGTGTTGTGGTTTTCATAGGTTGTGATTTATTTATTTGTTTCAATTTGGCGGTGTGTAGGTGGAAATTTATTGGCAAGGATTTCATACAATTGTTGCTCTATCTCATTTATATGCTAGGCATCCTGTTCTTTTTAAATTTTTAGTTTTTTTTTTTTTTTTTTTGTTTACTGCCTTTTTTATTTTTCTTTTTTCTTTTTTTTCTTTTAGATTTTACAATTTCTTATATAATTCTATCAGCAAATTGTGGCATGTTGATTTTGTCTATTGGTTTTGTGTATTTTGTAGAAGATTTGCACAAACAAGATCCTCTGATATTAGAGCAATGTTTTTGCATTCAAATAAGTGAGAATCAAAATTCAGGAGGATTGATATTCATGGCTATATCTATACCTTATTCTTTGAGTTTTTTTTTTTTTTTTTTTTCCTTTTTCTTTTAGATTTTAGAATTTCTTATATAATTTTATTAGCAAATAGTCCATTCCTTTTTCCCTTGTGTTACTTTGTTATACTATTTTCAACAAGAAAGAAACTTAATTGAGTTCCTTGATTAGGCCCTTAAAGAGGGATTAAAACTACTAAATACAACATACTTGGAGTAGACGCTGAGTCAAATGATCAATTCTGTCCAAGTAAGGAATGAAATGGTCTATTTCTTCCAAAACTTGAAAGCACTATCTAAAGCCTATGAGAAAGCTTCTATTATTATTATTTTTTTCTACTAAAGCTAATATTTAATGCAGAACAGGGACAACAACGACAAGGAGAAAGATGATTTAAATTTTGAGATTCATCATGGGGGAAGGTTCAGGAATCTTAATGGGTTAATTCATGTTCAGGAATCTTAATGAGGCAAGGTTAGCTATGTGCTCTAAGTTATTTTTAATTTTTAGGGGGGATTAATATTTTGATGCCTATGTATATATTGTTTTGTGTGTTATAATGTAGGATACATTGTCTACCAATGGTCAGAAAACACCTGCAAGGCTACAACAAGTGCTGGAGGTGGATTGTTGCTACTACAAGTGCTGTTTTTGTAACTGAAACTACTACAAGGGCTGGAGAAGCAAGGGTTGCTGCTACAAGTGCTGGAGATTCAAGTTCAAAGTATGCGGGCCAAGAAAAAGAATGAACCTTGGACAATTTGAGAACATATAACTAGGCATTAACAATAATCTATTTTATGTAATCCACATACATTTGGTAGTGATAATTTTGGAGCTTTAGGTGATAAAGATTACGTACCCGCAAATAATTCTGTAATTTTTTTTTTCCTTAATATTATTCTGCAGCTTTAGGTGATAACTCCCACCTATTTATCCTGAATAAAGCTGCATTTTTACATATTGCATATTTAGGTGATATAAATGACTATGTCACTACATTAATAGCATGGGAAACTCTTATGATACCTATTCTGTCAAACTTGAATATATGTCATTGCAAAATGAAATACTTATTCTGTCAAATCTTAAGTAAGAAGGAATAAGGAGAGATGGAAGTGCCTAATTTTAAAGGATATGGATAAGTATCTAAAATTCAGGAGTGTTTAAATTAGTACTTTTACATATCTAACCATATTATTTAATATTTTTAAACATATGAATTTGAGGGTATTTTGGTACGCAAAATGATGAAACCCAAATAAGGAATCACGTTATTAGTAATATAGACTAGCCTCTGAGCACGCGGGTGAGAGGCTCTTCTATTTTTTGGGTAAGGGTTAATTTAGAACATTTATTATAATTTGGGATTACTATATTTTCCAATCACAAAAAAACCTAGGGGTGTGATGAGTATTATGTGTGGTGAAATAATTTTTCATCACACCCCTAGGGTTTTTTTTTTTTTTTTTTTTTTTTTTTTTTTTTTGTGATTAGAAATGTAGTAATCCCAAATTATAATAAATATTCTAAATTAACCCTTACCCAAAAAATTGAAGAGCCACGCGCATGCTCAGAGGGTAGTTACTATTTAAGGAGTTTCACTCTTGTTTGAATCAGGCTTTTTTTTTTTTTTTTGTTTCAAAATACTCCAACACTCCTAGATTCAAGTAGAGACAATATTAAAGGACAATCAGGTAAAAATACTTAATTAACTCTTACTAAAACATTGTCTACAAAATAAGACCACACTTTCTCTTTTCTTTTCTTTTTTTTTTGGATAAAATAGAACCACTCTCTTGGTTAAACGTTTTAAAATTTTATTTATTTGTTTATAGAATTTTCTTTTCTTACTCCATGATCTCACACTCGTTTGTTTTTCTTCTTCTTTTTTTTTTTTTAATATCTTCTTATTTATTTTGAATTTAAAGGAGAAAAAAAAAAAAAAAAAAAAAAAAAAACTCCTATTAGAAAACTATTACTATAACTTCCTATCCATATTCCTTAAATTTAGCAAATTATATAATAATCCCACAGAATTTAACTGAGTCCAACTGCCTCACTCAATGTCTCATTCGTTCTACTCGAGACAGAGAGTAAGAATAAGGCCAAGCCTAGGACAAAGAAATCTCTTGGTGTCTGTTTCATCAGAGGTCGATTCTACAATTCTCAAAATGGCAAAAGTTGTCACCAAGTTTAGTACTCTACTCTTTCGCATTCTTCTCCAAAGCCCAACAAAGAAATCAGTTTTCTTTTCTTTGCTTGCTTCTTCTTTTTCTATACTACTATTTAAGGGGTTTCTCCTGTTTGGACCAAATTTTTTTTTCGTTTCAAAATACCCCTACACCCCTAGGTTTAAGTAGAGACGAAACTAAAGGACAGTCTCCTGTAAAAATACATATCTAAAATGCACTAAAACATTGCCCACAAAATAGGAACACTCTTCCACTAACCCACTTCTTCAAAACAACTATTTAGAAAGTTCAAATAAGAGGGTTAGAAACGTAAAATAATTAAATAAATCATTTTAAAAAATCCTAAATTCTAGATAACTTAAAAAAAAAAATTAAAAAACAAAAAAACAAACAGTATCTTCCATCTCCTCCCTCTCCTCCACGTATTGTAACATTCCCACCATTGAAAAAAAAAAGGGTAAACTACATAAATGGTCTCTATCCTTTACACCATATTTCAATTTGGTCCCTAACCTTTCAATTGTGTCAATTTGGTCCCTAACCTTTTAGTACCGTGTCAACTTAATCCCTGCCGTTATCTCATGGATGGAAAAGTCTAACGTGTCAAACTACCTAAATAAAAAATTAATTTATTGCCACATCAACGGACACATATCCTGCCACGTTAGTTTTTTTTTTTTTTTTTTTTTTAACCCAAATTATTTTAACCCAAATCAAATCTTTTTTTTTTTGTAGGTTTGATAAGAAAATTTGCAGATTTTATTAAAGAGGGGTAGACCCAAATTAAATCTAAAACACATATCTCCCTAAAATCTAAAATCCCTAATGGTGAGGACTGCGGTGCCTTCTCCTTCCAGCGACACCTTCTCTCTTCCAGCAACGCCTTCTCTACTCCAGTAGCACCAAGTCTATCTCTTCTGTGTGAATCTAGTACATTTTGAATCATGTGATTTATCATGCAAAAGTTCATTTGAATGGGTTTGCCTGTATGTGTATATGACTACAAGTGGGTCCAAGCATTTAAGGTAGAAATGGTCTCAAATAGATTCACAATGGACTATAACGTAGTTGTTTTCTTTTTCTTTTTTCTTTTTTTTTTCGAGCTGCGACTATAATGAAGTTAAAGGGTTAAAAAAATGGAGTTTCTTTATTGCAGCAACCATAGGGCCAATCTCCACTAATGCAAGATTGAGCATAAAAATCAAGTAAAAAAAAGATTATATATAAGCAAAACGCCAAAACATGAAGTAGATAAGTACGAAAAATACACAAAGCTGAGCCAAATGAAAATACAAAATTAAGAGTAGGAAAAGACTAAATCATTGAATTTCGATGGAGCCAAACATGAAGTAAGGATGAGAGAGAGAAAGAGAAATCGCGACATAGAGAGAGACATAACTAGTGCTGCTGGAGTAGAGAAGGTGCTGCTGGAAGAGAGAAGTTGACAGAAGGAGAAGGCGCCGTCATCCTTACGATTAGGGATTTTGGATTTTAGGGAGATATGTGTTTTTAATTTGGGTCTGCCTAGTTTGTTAAAACCAGAAAACTTTCTTTAAAAAAAAAAAAAATTGATTTGGGTTAAATTAATTTGGGTTAAAAAAAAAAAAGAACTAATGTGGCAAGACATGTGTCCAATAAATTAATTTTTTATTTAGGCCATTTGACACGTCAAACTTTTTCATTCATGAGATAACGGCAGGGATTAAGTTGATATGGCACTAAAAAGTTAGGGAATAAATTGACACAATTGAAAGGTTAGGGATCAAATTGAAATATGATGTAAAGGATAGGGACCATTTATGTAGTTTACCAAAAAAAAAAAAAAAAAACACTTGCCTCAAATCCACGTTCAGATCCTATCAAAAATGCAAAAGAAAAAAAGACCACGTTCATTCGGATAACAACTTCTAAAAAAACTGAAGCAGTTATAAAAATTCATGTTCCCATTTTAATTTTTAACCCAAGGGATGAAGGTCTTGCCACTGTTTGACATCAAATATGATGACTACCCAGTAACCCCATATAGTGGAGGGCACTTTAACAATAACATTTTCTTTTTTAGTATTTGTGCCTTCATGTGTAGGTGAATCTCATTTATAGACAAGATCATGGTGGCCCTTCATATCAAAGGTCAGAATTTTTATTTATTTATTTATTTTTCAAATTTTTTTTGTTAAATTATGTTTCTCTTTTTGATCTTACGTTTACAAACACACAAAATTCTTATCCTCTGAAACTTTTTTTTTTTTGACAGACTTATCCTTTAAACCTTAAAGGCTACAATTCTAATGAAAACTTTTCACTTTATCATACTAGCCTGTGAGCCACACTTAGAGGCGATTCTATTTTTGTTTTGTCTATATTTTTCAATTACAAAAACATTTAGGGGTTTGATGATATTTATACTAAAAAATTATTTCACTCATAGATGCATAAATTTCATCACACCCTAGGTTTTTTTGTGATTGAAAAATGTAGCAACTTTGAATAATAATGAATGAAATTGTTGTTATGATTCAAACCTCACATAAAGCGGTTGTTATCTAAGAAATTGTTATAAAAAATTTCTTTTATAACAAAAACTATATTTATCTGTAAGGACTCGATTTGTAACGACTCCAAATCCATAAATGGGTTCGGACGTTAAAAGCCCAAACAATAAATTTGTAGAGCGTGGATACCAAAGAACTAGATTAACCTCAAAGGAAAAACGATCAAATTCAACACTTATAGATGTATTCTCAGTAATATAACGATCAATTTCTTCTTAAAAATAAGTTTTCCGTTCTTCGTTTTTTTTACAAGGTTTTTTTCTTAGTTCTACTTGTTTAGAAGTTCCGATCCTTTTCTCAATGCATTCTTTCATGTTATATACTGCCATCTTGGTCTCATCTTCGCCACACACGTGTAGGTTGAATTTGGGGGATCCCTTCCTGTCCCATCCAACACTTCCTGGAAACCTCAACCAGTAGCTGTAAGGCTGCTTTATCACCGTTCAGGCATCACCTCCATATTAATGCGGCTAGAGAGTTAGTTGGAAGGCATTTAATGCAGAGGTAGCAGCTTTACAGATATTTGTTTGCCTCCCCTGTCTTTCCCCCGGGTCCAATGTCCCTTCCTTTGCTGTGATGCAACTCTGAAGTAAGTCGGTGATGGTATGACACTCAAATTCACCTCGGCTACAGGCTTCCAAGAACACCTTTATCCTCGGACACTTATTGGACTCACCTCATGTTGTCTTTATTCCTCTCTTAGCCTTGCTCGTTCCACGGTTCTATTTGGGCCTCCTCGGATGGTCTAACGTCCTCGGATTGGGCTTTAGGCTTAGCTGGCAAGGCCTTGGTAGCATTTCCTGATTAATTGGCCCCCACAATAGCTCCTCAAAATTTTGCCTTTCGACTCCTCGGGAGGAAGGATGATTTTGATATCCTCGGCTGATTTTGCTTGGGACCCTATCCTGTATTTCTGGCTTTTCATATGTCTCTTCACCTGCCCAAGGCACGTTCCTGTCGCTTAGGCATCCTGAGCGTGCCAGCATTAAATTTTGGTAACGCCTTTGTCCCCCACGTTCAACGATACGATGTGAATCTAACGGTGGAGGGTTTCCCTCGTTTCACGAGCGGGAGTTTTCCCGCCTACAATTTATGGGTTGCTATAAATAGCTTTTCAAATCATTTCTCTCTTGCTTACTTTTCGCAATCTAATAATTCTAGAGCTCGTACATAGAACCTGACTCTTTATCTTTCCTCTCTCCGTGCATCTACAAATACTAGAAATTCGTCCGGGGACCCTCTTCCAAACCTGTAAGTTTTCTCAAAACCTTTACCACTTTCATCTTAAACTCGCTAATTTCTCTATTAAAATCCTTTAGGAAAATGGGGAAAAAGGAGGGCAAGTTTTGTAGTTTAGTTGAGTCCGAGGAAGGTATGAGAAATTTCCGCTCTAAGTATAAGATTCCCTCAACAGTGGGTATGAGGTATGCAGCCCAAGGGGAATGGTTCGATGCTAGAAGAACTGGGGAAGTGGTTATTCCCATGATTGCCTTCATAGAGGGCGGGATGACCATTCCCATGGGTAAGATTACTAGGAACTACCTTAGATTCTTTAGGTTATCCCCAACGCAGTGTGCCCCAAATATGTTTAGGGTCCTAGGATGTATAGAAGTTTTGAACGAGAGAATGGACCTAAACCTGACCCATCATTACGTGAATTGGGCATACAATCTTCACAACTTGAAGGGGCAGGGGTATTATCTCAAGTCGAGATATCCTAAGGTGAGGTTAATTCAGTGCTTACCCACCTCAAACAAGAACCTAAAGGAGGATTTCCTTATCTTCTCCAGGGAATGGCATGATGGCCTGCCATGCCCTGTGGAGGAAGTAACACCAGGTGGGAATGCAGTTTTAGATTTATGATGTTCAGTTCATATGTATTTTTTTTTTTTTTTTTTTTTGAGTCTTAGTATTCCTATCCCTATTGACGCTTCATTTCAATTCAATGGTTTTGCAGATAGGCGTTTCACCAAGCCCAACCTCAAATTAGTAAACCAAGCGAGCTTGGATAGGATACTGAAGGCCGAGATATACGTGAACGAAGCTGACGGCCAACTCCGGGTAGCCCATTTAATCCTCGGCTACACCCCCATCTCGTTTGCTTTCTAAGCGCCGAAGTGCGTGATCAGAGCCGGAGATCGTCGGCTTCAATGCATTAGCGTTGCCTACCCGGGGTTCATCATCCCAGAAGGTATTCCACTTCCCAAGGATACAGCCCGTACCCAGCCCCTTCCTGTGGCCGCCATCTCATCAAGAGCCTCTTCATCCCAACCTGCCCTTAGAGAAGAGGAAGCAGAAGAGAAGGAGGAAGACGAAGGAAAAGAGGAAGAAGAGGAAGGAGTTGTAGAACTCTCAGACTTTTCGGAAGATTTTGGGATTTTTGATCAACAAATACACTCCGAGGAAGATCTTGACGAGATGGGAGTACAAAGGAAGTCCCAAAGGAGTTTGTAGGAGTTGATTGAGAATCAACCTGGAAAGAATGCGTCAGCAAAATCAATGCAATCCCAGCTTCCTGCTCTTCCCACCAAGTCTCCTCCTCCTGCTCCACCCCAACCTTCTCACCAACCTCCCCAGCCAATCAGAGCTGACGCTACAGAGTTAAAAAGGTGCAGGGAGTAGAAGGGGAAGGACGTGATGGATGCAAGCAAGTCCCGTCCGACCCGCGAAGAGGAAGCCTAGCGAGCTGCAAAGCAGCAAAAAACTAGCCACCCAACTCAGCAAGACCAGGAGAGGTCTGCCATTCAACTTCCTGAGCCACAGGCATGGTTGCCAGCACCTATGCACGGTGGGGAGCCCCTACTAGATGATGCATCTATTAGGGACTTCAACGGTGGCGTCGGGTGTCACGTAGCCTCGGCTATAAAGGAGGCTTTGTCGCTTCCAAAAGATATGGCCGAAATAAAGAACGCGAGGAAGAATGAGCTTATCCTCAATAATAAAAGATATTTGGCTATGTTATAGTGCAAACTTCTTTCTCTTCTTTTTGTGATCATTTCTCACTGATCTATATTTTTTACTGACTATAGCATTATTCTTTTCTTTTTAGGTTATCCAAAACACGTTTAAGCTGGATGAGCTGTTCAATATCTGCTACAGTCAACTAGACGAGGAAAAGAAGAAATGAGCGTCGGCTGTACAGACTATGAAAGCTTCCGAGCAAGACTTGGCGGCTGCGAAGAAGAAATTGCTTACTGAGGAGCAAGCTCGCAAGAGCGCTGACTCGGCCTTGGAGGGCTATCAAAAGCAAGCCGAGGACCAGGGAAAGTGCTTACGCGAAGCAAATGCAGAACTGAAAGCTGCCTGGGAGCAAGTTGCAGTCCTTAAGAAGCACTTGGAGGAAACCCAAAAGCTGAGGGAACAAGCTGAAAAGTCCAGGGAGGAAGCTGAAAAGGTAAAAGTCGAGGCCGAACAGGCAACGAATGAAGCCGAGCAGAAAGGCTATGACCTCGGTGTGGCTGAGACAGAGGAGACACTAAGGGCACAGGTGCCAATGGTATGCCGTATCTACTGTGCCCAAACTTGGGATGAAGCCCTTAACCGAGCTGGAGTTAAGGCTTCATCCGAGCTAAGGAAGCCAGAGAACGTGTTTTTCCCTGAAGTAATTCACGCCTTAGCTCCTCCATCCAGTCAAGCTGAAGATACTCCCTCAACTATCAATCCTACAGAGGATGTTTTGCCTCCACATCTTCCTCCTCCTGGCCAACCAGAAACAGCTAAAGAGAATAATAACCCTCCAGAAGTCTCCTTGGACAAGACTTCAGCTGCTTCTGGGGCAGAAACAGCTTCTCCTGGCTTTCAATAGGATTTGGCTTCCATAGTCATGCCTGCTGGTGGAGTTACTAAGGATAAAGAGGGAGTCACCACCTCAGAGGAAGATAAATCTACCAGCCATGCTCCAAAGCTCCAAATTAAGTTGAAAAAATAGGACTTACTTTGTAATTTGGTTAGGACTTTTGTGAGACAATTTATGTTTACTTGCTTACTGTTGTTGCCGTTTTATCTTATTTTTGTACTTGTTCACTATGTTATCTTAATTTGAATGGGCTCATGTTGACTACCTTTTGTCTGTAAGAGAGAGAATAACTTATGAATATTAACAATTGGCGATTAAAAATGGGTGATAAACATTAATACTATGAGGTCTCATTGAGTCATTTTCGATACATACATATTCTTTCTAATTAATTAAAACCTTAGAGAATGTTCAAGAATTGGACAAAGTTGGATCCGCAGTACTTCAAATGCACATTAGATGGTGTTCAAAGGCTTTTGCTTAATACTTCAGTAAATATCATAGGGCAATGAGTATTAATTTCCACTAAGTTTGTGGTCCGAGGACCTGACATAACTTAATTTCTGTTTAATACTTCATAGATGTCATAGCGTATCAATTTCCACTAAGTTTGTGGTCTAAGGACCTGACATAACTTAGTTTCTGTTTAATACTTCATAGATGTCATAGGGTATCAATTTCCACTAAGTTTGTGGTCCGAGGACCTGACATAACTTAGTTTCTGTTTAATACTTCATAGATGTCATAGGGTATCAATTTTCACTAAATTTGTGATCCGAGGACCTGACATAACTTAGTTTCTGTTTAATACTTCATAGATGTCATAAGGTATTAATTTCCACTAAATTTGTGGTCCGAGGACCTGACATAACTTAGTTTCTGTTTCATACTTCATTAGATATGGAAACACATTGTATATGGTTGGCATGAATTAAAAAGAATTCAAACTAGATCACTTTCATTAATAATAATACCTCCTGAGATTGTTTACATTCCAAGGGTGAAGCACAGCTCTCGCATCTAGATCTTCCAGGTAATAGGCGCCTATCCCGGCTACTGAAGTAATCCGATAAGGTCCTTCCCAATTAGGCCCCAATTTTCCCCAAGCTGGATTCTTAGTGTTTCCCAAAACTTTCCTCAGCACCAGGTCTCCTATTGCTAACGGCCTCAACTTTAGATTAGTATCATAACCTTGCTTGAATATATGCTAGTAATAAGCCAATTGGACCATTGCACTCTCCCTTCGCTCCTCGATCAAATCTAAACTTTTTTCTAACAGCCTGTCATTACCATCCGAGGTGAATGTACTTGTCCTTAACGTTGGGAAACTGGTTTCCAAAGGGATGACGGCCTCAGCTCCATATGTCATTGAAAAAGGAGTCTCTCCGGTTGACTTTCGGGGCGTTGTTCGATACGTCCAAAGGACGTGCAGCAATTCCTCCACCCATTTCCCTTTCGCATCATCCAGCCTCTTCTTAAGTCCATTTACGATAGCTTTGTTAATGACTTCAGCTTGCCCGTTCCCTTAAGGATAAGCCGAAGTGGAATATCTATTCTTAATACCCAAGTCTGAACAGTATTGCCTGAAGGCTTTACTATCAAATTGCAGGCCATTATCCGAGATGAGAGTCTGTGGAGTTCCAAACCGCGTCACAATGTTCTTCCAGATGAACTTCCTGACATCAACGTCTTTGATGTTGGCCAAAGACTCAGCCTCAACCCACTTAGTGAAATAATCTGTGCCGACCAGCAGATACCTTTTGTTTCCCGACGCCTTAGGAAAAGGACTTACGATATCTAAGCCCTACTGAGCGAATGGCCAAGGGCTAGAGAGGGGATTAAGAATTCCTCCCCGCTGATGGATGCTAGGAGCAAATCTTTGACACTAGTCACACTTTCTCACATACTCTTGCGCTTCCTTCTGCATGTTCAGCCACCAGTATCCTTGAGTTAAGGCCCTGTGAGACAGGGATCTTCCCCCCGTGTGGCTACCACAAATTCCTTCATGTAGCTCCTCTAAAAGTGACTCTAACATCTCGGGGTGTATACAAAGCAGATACGGCCCAGAAAAAGAACGTTTATACAACTTTTTGTCCTCGGATAACCAAAACCGAGGAGCTTTCCTTCGTATTTTCTCGACTTTTACTTTCTCTTCAGGCAAGGTGTCATTCTCGAGGAATATCATTATAGGGTCCATCCAGCTCGGCGCTAGGTTGAATTGATGTACCTGAAGCATGTCCTTCTCTACAGGTGTGGGAGTGCACAAATCCTCAACGATTATCACCCTAGGAAAATTCTGTGTCGAAGAGGTGGCGAGGGTTGCCAAGGAATCAGCGTGGGTATTTTCACCTCGGGGATATGCGACAAATCAAAAGATTGAAATTCTGTTTGTACACGCTTAACCCGGCTCAAATATCCTTGCATTTTTACATCTCAAGCTTCCAATTCTCCTCTCACCTGGCCAACTATCAATCTTGAATCCGAGAACACTTCCACTACTTTTCCTCCCATTTTCTGGACCATGCTCATCCCTATCAACAAGGCTTCATACTCTGCTTCGTTGTTCGTAGTTGAGAATCATAGTCTCAAAGACTTCTCAATAATGATCTTTTCGAGGGATACCAAAACTAGCCCTACTCCTGCTTCCTGTTGATTTGCAGCACCATCCACATATACTTTTCAGGATGACCTATCCTGCGTTAAAATCATGCCAACCAACTTTTCATCCATGTCATGTTGCTTCATCTCAGCTTCTTCAGGGAGCTTGGCGAACTCGGCTACCAGATCGGCGAGGACCTGACCTTTCACAGAGGTACGGGGCATATACTTGATGTCGAAAGCCCCTAGGATCGTGCCCCACTTAGCAATCCTTCCTGTATAATCCGCGCTTCTCAGTATGGACTTGAGTGGAAGCTGAGTTAGGACTACTACGGTGTGTGCCTGAAAGTAATGCGGGAGCTTGCGAGTGGCATGGACTACTGCCAAGATGGCCTTTTCTAACGATAAGTACCGCACCTCGGCTTCGTGAAGTGACTTGCTTACATAATAAATGGGTCTTTGGATGCCACTGTCCTCTCGTATCAGAACAAATCTCTCAGCATGAGGGGCCACCGCCAGGTAGGCAAATAGAACTTCGTCCACCTCAAGGTTGGACATAATAGGCGGCCGAGATAAATATTCTTTCAACTACTGAAATGCCAAAGTGCATTCCTCGGTCCAATCAAATCCTTTCCATTTGTGCAATAAACGAAAGAAAGGTCTACACCTATCGGCTGACTTGGAGATAAATCTGTTTAAAGTGGCAGTCATTCCCGTCAATTTCTGCACCTCCTTCAGATTCCGAGGTGCTTGTAAATCGTGAATGACCTTTATCTGGTCTGGGTTCACCTCAATTCCCCTATGAGTCACCATATACCCCAAGAACTTTCCAGAACTCACACCAAAGGAACACTTTGAGGCATTCAAGCGTAGCTTATACTTTCTTAGGACTTCAAAAATATTCATAAGATCTTCCACATGCCCGGACACCACCTTGCTCTTTACCACCATATCATTGATGTAGACTTCAATGTTCCTGCCCAACTGTGGTTCGAACATTTTAGTCATCATCCGCTGGTAAGTAGACTCCGCATTTTTCAATCCAAAGGGCATTACTTTATAATGATAGGTTCCAATAGGTGTGACGAAAGTTGTCTTCTCTTGGTCGTCCACTGCTAACGGTATCTGATGATATCCTTGGAATGCGTCCAAAAAACTCATCCGAGGATGGCCGACCGTTGCATCTACCAACTGGTCTATCTTTGGCATAGGAAAAGGATCCTTAGGACAAGCCTTATTGAGGTCCGTGAAGTCCACGCACACTCGCCATTTCCCCGTCTTCTTTTTCACCACCACTATATTAGCTAGCCATTGAGGATAAAACACTTCTTTTATAGCACCGGCCTGCTTTAGCTTGGCCACTTCACTTCTGACAGCTTCAGCATGCTCCTTTGATGGTCACCGAGGAGATTGTCTCTTCGGAACAATAGAAGGATTCACGTTGAGGTGATGACAGATGAAGCTCGGATCTATACCCGGTGCTTCATATGGACTCCAAGTAAACACGTCAATATTCTCTCTGAGGAACTTGACCAGCTGCTCCTTCTCTTGTGAAGGCAATTTAGCCCCAAGCTGGAAAAATTTATCCGGATCATCAGAAACAATCACCCTCTCCAAATCTTCGCACCTTGCCTCATCGGCCAATCCATTTGAGGGTAACGCTGGGGCTGTTAACTGCTATAAACCATTACTGGCAGCAGTCGAGGTCTCTGCCTCCGGTTGATGCTGGATAGCCACTACTAGGCATTGCCGAGCTGCAACCTGGCTTCCCACTATCTCCAAAACTCGACCCCCGGATGGGTACTTTACCTTCTGGTGCAGGGTAGAGGAGACCGCATCCAGGGTATGGAGCCAAGGTCGGCCCAAAATAGTCGTGTATGGCGAGAAGACGTCTACAACGATGAAGTCCACCTCCACCACATCCGTACCGGCCTGCACAGGTAGCCTTATCTGACCCTTCGGGACGACCATTCTTCCCTCAAAGCTCATCAGAGGCGAACTATAAGTCGTCAAGTGTTCAGGTTTCAAACTTAGCCCGTTGTATAAGTCAGGGTACATAACATCAGCAGCACTGCCCTGGTCAACCATCACCCTTCTCACATCATACCCGCCTATTCTCAGCGTAACCACCAGAGCATCGTCATGTGGCTAGATGGTTCCCACTTTGTCCTCGTCTGAAAAGCCTAACACCAATGGAGTGTCCGTCTTGGCTCTTTTAGACGTTGAGCTACACTCTCCAGCTGAAGATCGGGATACTGATAGTATCCTAGAAGGGCATGACCCAGTCCTCCCCGAGGCAGCAAAAATGACATTAATTGTTCCAAGGGGGAGCCTTGAGGAAGCATCGCCCCGCATCTCCGAACCTGCCTGGCCAGCTCGGCCACTGGAGTTGTGCAATAGATGCTTCAACTTTCCCTCTCGGACTAACTGCTCCAGATGGTCCCATAAATTCTTGCAGTTCTCAGTGGTGTGTCCGTGGTCTTGGTGGTAGTGGCAATAGAGATTCTGGTTACGTCTCGCAGGATCTCCTGCCATCTTATTGGGCCACTTAAAAAATGGTTCATTCCTGATCTTCTCCAATACCTGCTGCGCAGGTTCCCGAAACACGCATGAACCTCCTGGATGTTGGCTGAACCTGACTGCCTAACAAAGTCCCTTCGCGGCCTGTTATTGTTGTATCGGTCCGACCTGAAATCCTTCTTCTCCTGAGGGATTACCTTAGCCTTTCCTTTCCCCTGTAGTTGGTCTTCTTCAACTCTTCTGTACTTGTCAATCCTATCCATCAGTTGATGCACACTGGTGACAGGTTTACCAGTTAGAAATTTCCTCAAATCATGCTTAGCTGGAAGACCGGCCTTGAAAGTACTTATAGCTACATCGTCATGCTCTCCCTTTATCTCATTAAACATCTCCCAGTATCTGTCCAAATAAGTTTTAAGAGTCTCACCCTCTCGCATGGACATAGACAGCAAAGACCCCAAAGGCTGAGGAACCCTGCTACAGGTAATAAAGCGAGCGCCAAAAGCCCGGGTAAGTTTCTTGAAGGAGTCTATGGAATTAGCCCTTAAACCGTTAAACCACCTCATCGCAACCGGGCCCAAGCTTGATGGAAAGACCTTACACATCAGCACTTCATCTCTGGAATAGATAGCCATCTTTTGGCTAAAATGGCTAACGTGTTCTACCGAGTCAGTCCGGCCATTGTATGAGGTAAACGTAGGCTGATGAAATCGCCGAGGAAGATTCGTATCCTCAATATTCCTTGTGAAGGGTGACTTGGAAACTTGGCTCAGAGCTTTGTTCATGGCGTTATTCTCCAAGCCCCTACTCGGTGGACTTTTGCGCTTACGTTGGCGGTGGTACTCCTCTTCATAGGTAAAAGTCTCACTGGGCGAGGTTCTGGATCTTCGTCTATAACTAGCATCGTCCGTCTCCTCGGAGGAAGACCTGGAACTGGGCGGCGAACATCTTCGTCGAGCATGACGCAACTCTCTTCTCAATTTGTCAATTTCACGTTGCATGTCTCTATCGTTCTTTGCATGGGAGACATGACTCTTCCCTTGAGACTGACTCTTGCTAGTATGAGTTGTGCGTACACTTCCCTCACGGCCCTCTCTTCTTTCGAGGCTCCGGCGTGGATTGGATTGCCATGCTGGGAGCCCCTTGATTCTACTTGGTGTGGGTTAGCATCTATCTGGTGCGGCCCAGCTGCAATCTGGTGTGGCCCTACTTCCTCCATTGTAAACGTTGCAACCGAATTTCCTTTGGCCTAGATCAAGCTCTCCCCACAGACGGCGCCAATTGTAAGGACTCGATTTGTAACGACCCCAAATTCGTAAATGGGTTCGGATGTTAAAGGCCCAAACAATAAATTTGTAGAGCGTGGATACCAAAGAACTAGATTAACCTCAAAGGAAAAATGATCAAATTCAACACTTATAGATGTATTCTCAGTAATATAACGATCAATTTCTTCTTAAAAATAAGTTTTCCGTTCTTCGTTTTTTTTTACAAGGTTTTCTTCTTAGTTCTACTTGTTTAGAAGTTCCGATTCTTTTCTCAATGCATTCTTTCATGTTATATACTGCCATCTTGGCCTCATCTTCGCCACACACATGTAGGTTGAATTTGGGGGATCCATTCCTGTCCCATCCAACACTTCCTGGAAACCTCAACCAGTAGCTGTAAGGCTGCTTTATCACCGTTCAGGCATCACCTCCACATTAATGCGGCCAGAGAGTTGGTTGGAAGGCATTTAATGCGGAGGTAGCAGCTTTACAGAGATTTGTTTGCCTCCCCCGTCTTTCCCCCAGGTCCAATGTCCCTTCCTTTGCTGTTATGCAACTCTGAAGTAAGTCGATGATGGTATGACACTCAAATTCACCTCGGCTACAGGCTTCCGAGAACACCTTTATCCTTGGACACTTATTGGACTCACCTCATGTTGTCTTGATTCCTCTCTTAGCCTTGCTCGTTTCACAGTTCTATTTAGGCCTCCTCGGATGGTCTAACGTCCTCGGATTGGGCTTTAGGCGTAGCTGGCGTGGCCTTGGTAGCATTTCCTGATTAATTGGCCCCCACATTATCATTTGTAAAATTTTCATTCATCGTTATTGGAAGTTACTATATTTTTCAATTACAAAAATATTTAGGGGTTTGATGATATTTATACCAAAAAATTATTTCACTCATAGATGCTTAAATTTCATCACATCCTAGGTTTTATTGTGATTGAAAAATGTAGCAACTTTGAATACTAATGAATGAAATTATTGTTATGATTGCAAACCTCACATGAAGTGGTTGTTATCTAAGAAATTGTTGTAAAAAAAATTTTTTTGTAACAGAAGGCACATATATATCATTTGTATAATTCTATGTGAAATTCAATTTACATTTTTTTTTATAATTATTAATTTACTTCATCAATAATGTTATGAAGGTAGTTGCTAAATTTTAAATTTAAGCTCTTTTTAACTTTTCTTATGGATGTGTAGTAAGTGGCTAACTTTTAGGATTTAAAAACTAAATTTTAGGATTAAACAAAAATTGATAATTGTTATTAAGCGCATGCTCAAAGGCTCTTCTATTTTTTTGAGTAAAAGTTAATAATTTGCATCTATTATAATTCGGGATTACTATATTTTTCAATCACAAAAAAAATCTAGGGGTGTGATGAAACACATAATACTTATCACACCACAAACGCATAATACTCATCACACCCCTAGATTTTTTTGTGAATGAAAAATGTAGTAATCCCAAATTATAATAGATGCAAATTATTAACTTTTACCCAAAAAAATAGAAGAGTCTCTGAGCACGTGCGCTCACGCGTATGCTCAGATTGATCCTAATGTAATGTAGGATTAGAGACATTGGTGTAGATCAAATGACTTTTAGGATTCAACATGTGGGTTTCTTTTTGTTTCTTGCATTTTTCTTGAATGAGTCTTTGAAGTGATTGGTTGTAGAATGTTGCAGTGCCAGCAAAAGACTTTGGATTTTGCCACATCATGCAAAAATAAAAGTGAGAACAAGCAATGTACCTTCCATTTCTGTCACAAATGCCTCCTAAACAGGTCTCCTCTGGGGCAGAGCTAGGAATTTTTGTTTGGAGGGGCCAAATTACAACTCTAATATATTTATCAAGACAACCCTCAGATACACATATACACACGCTTTTTTGTTATATACACACACTTTTTTATTTGATAAGTTATATATACACACACACCAAACAACAACAACAAGAGTTTAGTAATTTCAATCAAAATTATGTTTGGTGGTGATCTTTCATAAAATAAAATTCATTTTTACTATTTTTATAGTGAAATTCTTAAAAAATTTCATTTTCGATACAAATTATCAAATTTTATACTAAAGTAAGTAAAAAATCTTTCAATTGAACTAATGAAATTTTCAAAAACATGAATGATCCAAAACTTGGAGGAATAAGTTAGGTTTCAAACATATTTGAAGCTATTTTGCTCTAACCCATTATGTAGTAACTAAAGAGACATTTCATGTGTAGTTTTAGTGACATTATTTTTTTAATGAGTGAATAACTGGTTAATTGCCACATAACTGGTTGAAAAAGATATAAATTCAAATATGTTTGGTGCCAAACTTTATTAAATATTTAACAGATATAAGAGCATATTTTACAATAAAAAATAGAATTGTGAAAAATAATGTTATGTCTCTATAATTATTAGACCAATTTTTTTTTTTTTTAAAGCATCATTGGACTAAATCAAATATTTGGGGGGGGGGGGGGGTGGAACTCTTATTTTTGTAGACTAAATTTTGAAAACATTAAAATAATTATATATATATATATATATATATATATATATATATATATTAAAAAAATTTCAAAACTTTGGTCCCCCCACCCTTACACATAGCTACGCCCCTGGGTCTCCTTTAGGGCTATCCACGGGTCATGTTTGTGCCCAACCCGGACTCAACCTGCTCAGGTTGGGTGGGAGAGAATCAGACCCGCAACCGACCGCCAATCACCTCGGGTCAAGTAGGATCGGATTCTAAAAAACGATCGGCCGGTTCAATTGAAACTGACGAACGGCGGCAACGAGTGGAGGAGAACGAAACGTCGTCGGATCTGGTTGGAGGAGAGCGAAACGTCACCAATATGAGCTTAAACATCGCTGGATCTAAGCCAAAGTTATCGATCTAAGCTTACACGTCACTGATCCAAGCTTAAACGTTACCGATCTAAACGATTTAAAAAATATATATTGCCGAATTTGAGCCAAAATCATCAAATCTAAGTAGATCTAAGAAAAATCGTTGCCGGATCTAAGCGAAAGATGGCTAATTGTTGCCGGATCTGAACGGAGGAGGCTTTCATCTGAAGTGGTGGTCAGGCGGGTCGGGTGGCTGCGGTTTTAGAGGAGAAAATCCGCCACTCGACCCGCCGAAATCGGGTTTGGAGGGTTGAGACCCGCCGCTGACCGCTAGAGTCGTTGGATCAGGTTTCTTGGTTTGGTCGGGTAAACAGGTTACATGGACACCCCTAGTCTCCTCTATTGTTTCATGATGAATTCTCTCTCTTTTATTCTGTTTCTGCACAAAGTTCCTTTTTTTAGTTGGGTTTGTTGTTTGATTATGAGTTAGATACGGAGAAAAGGCAGAAGAAATGGTTGTGTTGGATGATTGGAGGCATCCAAAATGTAGGGGCATATGCAATTGTAGTTTCTGCATGTGAGTGTTTTTTTTTTTTTTCCTTCCTTGCTTAATTAAAAGAGTACCTACCTTGAAAGTTGTCTGCTTTTTATGTGTGATTTTGGGTGTACTTGATGAACCTGGGAATCGAATTTTATAGGATGAACAGAGGCTACCATCCTACTGGGAGTGTTGTGCATACTGCAAAGGCTGTTTTCTTCGGTTTTAGAAATGCTGCGTGTTGAAGGCTCTGCAAATTTGGATTCATAAAAGAGTTTGAGTCAGGTCAGCAAAGCAAGTGCTGAAAGCTTTTGCGGAAGCAATATAAAACAAAAATCATATTTTCATTTAAAGATCGCTGTACCACACAACCATGGATTCTAAAAAGAACAAAATTGCGTACCTCTCTTAGCAACCCAAGCGTGTTGCCTCCCAAGGTATTCACGTCTCTCCCTCTATTTCTTTTGAGTTTTCAGAAGACTGCAATATCACACAGTAGTTCTGATGGCCAACCACAGAATATGATATTATAAAATCTTATTTTATAGTAGACTTCTAAAACCCTAGAGAGAGATTGGACGTGGGATCCTTAGAGATCCTAATCTTCAGCCGTAGGATTTTATCAATAACCTTTTTGAACGTTATTGACTTATCTAGAAACTCTTTCCAAAAATATTTCTTAATTTTCTCAATCATATCAAGAAAATATCTGAACTTCTACAAATTGCAATAATGTCCATCAACACATTGCAATTGACCCCTGAAGATTAGAGAATTACAAATGAGGTCCCATTTCATACAATTTTATATCTATGTCCTTCCACCATACTATATTCCCACAAGCCACTAGGACTGGATAAATATCATTGTCATGTCCCTAGCTTATGTGACCCTTAATTTCTTGATTTCATAATTTCTATTGGACTCCAAAATATCTTTAAAAACTCTTTAAATATATTTATATAATATTATATATATGAAAAACATTTGTGAAAAAATGTCACCGGCCGGTTTTGTTTTGAGTCCAACTTCAATATGAAAATCAACTGAATATACTATCTTCTTCAGAGACTGGTGGATTCATTGTTGAGCATTTATATATTTTACTCATTACACACATGACCCAACGTGTCTGTATATAGCCTTTAAAATTGGCATCACCAGTTGACATTGTCAAAGTTATGTGCATAATAAATAAATATACACAAACCCCTCATGTTTGAGGACAATAGAAAAATTGTGATAGAACAACCTTTTAATTAACAATGATCACTCCATAAGGTGTCCTTGATCGGATCCAATTCGGTGTATGTACTTGTTACATTACACCCACTTGTTTGCTTAAAGTCACTACTTCAATGATGGAGTAAATCATCCTATCATATAGCAGCACAACAAGTGTAGGCTTCAATGGTAATATTCAATTAATATCCACAGCCTAGAACAATTTAATAATATATGAAAAATCATTACTCCCTGTCTTTGGTTCCTTAACCATTAACATGATTTTTCCTACAAAGGTGACATCACATGCCATATTTAAACAATGAAATATACCTATAAAAGTTATGAATGTGAAAATAGAATTTTATCATCAAATAAAAATGCATAATATTGTTTTTGAGGGCACATAATTCTAACAAGTGCCTCATCAAAAAAACGAGAAGCTACCAACGAGGTATGTCAATCTTCAGTTAAACCTCATTTGACTGCTTTGATTTGCAGAAAAGCTCAGCTTAATTGCATTTTCCTTGCAATAACTTCGCACTAAATATTACTTTGTTATCAAAAATTTAATAAAAAAATATATTCAAGCATGGTATTTTTTTTTTTTTTCATTCGAATTCCAACTTCTTTTTTAACTCCAACTTCTCATTAACTCTTACCCAGGTCTAAAACACAGTTCCAATTAAAATTCTTTTTATTAAAAAATAATAATAAATAAAAACATTAACAATTATCCATATCCCCTTTTTCTCACCTTTAAATTAGGACTCAAGTTTTTAGCTTCAAAATCCTTGATTTTAGATAAACTGCTCTCCCACTCCTAGGAATTCAAACTAAACAGTTTTAGTTTCAAACAGTTCATATGTTCACCACTTCCAAATCTCACTTTTTTTTATTATAAAAAAATATCTCTTCTTCTTTATCTCTCTCATTATATAAGCACACTATCTCTATTTATATATATTTCACGTCTCTTTTCAGGTTCTTTCCATAAACTTCTAGATTTCATCAATTTTTTGCTCACTTCATTATCATATCTAATTTCAGAAAGGTTTGTTTCCTTTAACAATGTTGAAATTATTTATTTATTAGTTTGTGTATTTTTGTTTTCATAGTTTTTTTTACTAATCTAAACCTTTTTTTATCTCTTCTTTTATCTCTTTCTCAAGTCTCTTTTCCAGTTTATTTCCACAATTCATTTGGTTTCTACAATTTTTTCCTCACTTCATCATCATCTTTCTTTCCAAACAGGTATGTTTCATTTAACATTTTTGAAATTATTATTTGTAGGTTGTGTATTTTTCATTTTATAATTGTCTTTCTAATATTTTTTTTTTTCTTTTTTTTGGAAAAAGATGGCCATAGTCAAAGAGATAAAGAAGCAACAAAAGCGAGAAGAATACCATTTGAGTATATTTAGATTAGGGAGGGACGTGACCCATTTGACTAGCTTCATTGTTTTGATACTCTTAGTTTCAGCAATAGAAATCAACACTTATATTGTTCCAAATTTGCACATATCCAAAGAGTAAATTTTTCATTCAAAGAAAAAAGAAAGATCCCATGTGATGTATGTTGAGGGCCATTTGTGGAAGCCCAGGCAGGCAGAAAGAAAGCCCAATAATGAGGGCAGCAAAGAATTGACAAGATAGATAGCAAAAACCCATTAGGCCCAAGCGGCAGGAATAATGGATCACAGGCCCAACAAATAAATAAATGAGTCTTGAAGAGGCAAGTGGGCTCAAAAGAGCCAGGAAAGAAAGAAATAGCATCCCATGGGCAGAGTATGAGGTGGAAAAGTGAGAAAGGGCCACCGCAGGCCCAAGGCAATGCAAACTAAGAGAGTAAGGGGTTTATGGCAGGCCCATGAACCCCAAAGATAAGAATAAGGTTATTGGGCCGAGGAAGCCCAATGAAGTTAGTAAAAAGCCCATGGGAGTGTGGAATTAGCAAACGGGCCGAGGAAGCCCAAAGAAAGCAATCGGGCCGTGGATGCCCAAAGGGACATAGGAGACCATGAGTAAAAGCAAAACAGTGCCCATAACAGGCCATTGAGGAAAGGGATAAACGGCTGGCCCAAAAAAAGAGGTATAGCAGGATTAAGTTATTACGGCAGGAATAACAGTTCAACGTTGCAGGAAATAAAGAAAATCAAGAATGGGCCAAAGAAATGCAAGGCCCATCATCACACGAAGCCCAGCTCCTGAATGGAGCGGGAAACCAAAGAAAAGCCCACATGAAGGGTTAGGAAACACGGACGAAGAGTCTCCAGATCACGGCAAACGCATAAGCAGCAGGCAGAACCTTGGACATATCTGAAAGGAAAGAACACGCAAGGCCCAGGCGCCACCAGCCTGTACCCAACCAATATAGGACGTGGTGGGGCCATGGGCCAGAGGTAAGAGGTAAATGGGGTATGGTTTGGTGGTGGGGAGAGGGGAAAAGATCTATTTCACGACTCCTGCCCAAGCCCTTTTGGGAGGTACATCCTGCTGGGATGGCAGACTACCCAAAAGAGGCAAGTTAGAGGGGGAACCGTTGGGTGCATGCCTTAAAAGTAGAGAGAGAAAGCATTTATACCGTGGCAGGAAGAAGTGTTACGGTATACAGAGGAACAAAACAAACCTGCCTCTGTCTGGCAAGGGTGGATGTCGCACAGACCTAATGGTCGGCAAGTACGCCCAGACCAGACAAAGGCGGTTAAGGGGCAAAACGGTAAAACATTGGTCACGGCAGGCACTATAAAAGGGCCCTTGCCGTGCCCTGAAGAGAGGAGGAAAAAAAACAGAGCATTTTTACGGAGTAGAAAGAAAAACAGAGTAAAAGAAGAGAAAAAAGATAAGAAATAAAACGGAAAAGAAAAGAGAGAAAATTAAGGAAGAAGGAGAGGTAATACAGTAGGCATGCACCGGTAGATCGGTTTCCCTCTCTCCCCCTTCAAATCTTACTTTCTCCCAAAACGTAAACAAGGACCTCTCCTTTCTGGGCAATAACCATTCAGGTCCGACTCCCTCAAAGCCATTAATCCCCACGATAGGATCTTTTTCCTAGGAGATTACTTGCATTGAGAAGAGGCGTTCTCCCCTCTTTGGCTTTGCTTCGGCAGACTAAGCTTAAAATTTGATTTATGCTCATTTGATTAGTTCGTATTATTTTCTTTACTTTCTCTGTGATTGACATTATCATGATCGTAATCATGCTTTATAAATAGAGATTACATAGCCATTTATTTAAATAGTCAGAATACTCTGTTTTTGGTTATTATTATTATATCTGTCTGCCGTAACTCGTCTGCAACAATTCTACTTACCGTGAGTTTACTCCTGGCAGACAAGGCATAAGTTTGTGCACAAACCAACCTAAGTTAAGTTACAATTGGACCGGCCCTAACTCCCTTACTCAGAAATATTCGGGCCCATCACCGCAGGAGGCAGCCCAGCCCATCACCGCAGGAGCAGCCCAATACACCATACACAAAAAAGGCCCCCACATTAAATTGGTGACTCCACTAGGGAGTTGGGAAGCAAACAAAGGCAAAGAAAAAGAAAACAGAGCCCCTCGCAAACAATGCCACCAAAGTCCAGGACGACACAGAATATGAGTGCCGTATCCTCACAAGCAGAATCTAGGCCAACAACGCCTCACCAAGAGCAACTTAACCAAACAGAAGGTGCCAACAGAACGGGGGCTGATCCTCAGCCTCAGACAAGAGTCCCCGCGGACAATGTCAACACCTTTATCGAAGTATTGCAATCATTACAGCACTCGCAGCAACAAATGATGGAAGAAATCCACCAACTGAAGGCAGACAAAACAAAAGAGAAAGGCAACCAGCATGACCCGGATCATGTGGCAAACGGAGAAGAGACACTGGTAGGAGGTGTCCCACGGAATGCAGGACAGCGTTTCATTACCATGGCTGAGGTAGCGGCTCTTTAGGAGCAAGAGGGAGCCAGAACGCCAAAGGAGAGGTTTTACGCACACAAACCTCCCTATCCTCTAAAAGTACTCAGCAAACCATACCCCGAGAGGTATGAACCAAGGGCCTTTGCCCAGTACGATGGCAGGAAAGGAAGTGCAGTAGAGCACGTGAGCAAATTTATTGACACCCTTGGCCCTTACGCAACAGATGAAGACTTATGTCTGCGGGAGTTTTCAAAGTCACTGTGCGACCGGGCATACACCTGGTACATTGGCTTAAAACTAGGATCAATCCCAACCTGGGATGACATGGTGGATGTATTCTGCACTAAATACTTTCACGGGGAAGAAACGGTAACGCTTGCAACTCTACAAGCAACCAAGCAAAGGAATGGGGAAGATCTGATGGAATACATCAAACGGTTCAGGGACATAGCACTTGATTGCTATGACCACTGTGAAGAAAGGACGTTGGTAGAAATGTACATGACCAATATGATTCGAGAGTTCAGAGCTGTCCTGGAGAATCTGGAAATTTCCCAGTTCGCACAGCTATTGCAGAAAGCTAGAAAGACGGCTCAGTCCGTGAAACCCAATTCAGACAAGAGAAACGCACCGCAGGCTATGGCAGTGTCCACTGGAAACCAGAGAAGGAAAACAGAGGGGAGGGAGTATGATACGCCCCCACCCTTACCATGTACTCCTAAGGAGCTAGATGCACTACTTGACAAATGGATAGCGGATGGGATCTTTAAACCCAACCAGGTTTCTAGAGAGCCTACGAAGGAAGAAAGGAGGGATCCTCGCTTCTGCCACTTGCACAACTATGTACAACATCCCATCGCAGAATGTTGGGCACTCCGCAGGCTGATGCACCGCAGGATCAAAGAAGGCACATTAGAGCTGACCTAGCAGGAAGTCCAAAGAAACCCACTCCCAAACCACAAGGGAAAGGGTGTAGCAGCAGTGGTAATATGCGCAGACCCAGGAGAAGACGAGGAAGAAAACTTGGCCCTGCCTGCAAAGTGCCAAGTTCAGCAAAGTGCCAAGTTCAAAAATCTATTTGACCAGTTGGGACTTACAACAAAAGAAAGAAAAATAGCCACGGAGGCTTTGGTAAGCATCGCCTCCGGGGCAGGGGTGGAATGCCTGTCAGCAGAGATGCCAGAAGACAAGGCCCTCCTGCAAGAATCAACAGAAATCACGTTTAGCAGTGAGGATATAGAAGTGGGGCACCCAGATCATAGGAGGCCTCTCTATTTAGCAGCATCTATAAATCAAATCCCCATCAAGAGGGCCCTGGTGGATACGGATGCTTCCGTAAACCTCATTCCGTTGAGCACCTTGCAAGCTGCAGGAATTTCAGAGAAAAAGATCCAAGGATGCCCGATGGAAGTAACGGGGTTCGGTGGAAGAGGGGAGTACACCGCAAGCCATATTCAGTTATGGTTGAAAGTAGGCCCTATAGCCTCTTTAGCTCGTTTCCACGTGGTCAGAACAGAAGTATCTTACCATATGCTTTTGGGAAGACCCTGGTTACACAAACACCGACTAGTCCCATCCACTTACCACCAATGTGTGAAAGGAAGATTGAACGGCAGGATGATACGCATAGCTGCGAACCCCTCGCCGTTCGAGCAGGCAGAAGCCCACTTGGTAGAAACCATGTTTTATAACCAATGGGCTCCATCTGGAGAAAATTCAGTTGTAAAGCCACGAGGCACCTTTGTGCCTAGGTGGGAAGATGTTCAAGATGACCCAGAACCTGATTTAAGAGAGCTACTGGCGCGAAAGAAGAAAAGGAAAGAAGCACCTGCTGCGGAGTCAGACGAAATACCTCAGTGCATCAGGGTCCGAGGCCTTGATGGCAGGATTGTCTATAAATTATGAAGGTGCGTGGGGCCCACGGGTGAGATGCAAGTAGGTCCCACCCAAAAGAGGCAACACAAGAGTTT
The DNA here is from genome assembly GCA_028535165.1 of Quercus tomentella. Classification (NCBI taxonomy): domain Eukaryota; kingdom Viridiplantae; phylum Streptophyta; class Magnoliopsida; order Fagales; family Fagaceae; genus Quercus; species Quercus tomentella. The sequence goes on along the minus strand of JAPQVY010000133.1, from coordinate 50,369,573 downwards.
GGCGTGTCGCGTTGCTAAAGGAAGTTTGGGAAAAGAAGAAGAAAAGGATGAGGCAGTTGCGGCAGAAAAGGACATCCAGGTTATGGCAGAGGAAGAGTTGGAAGAAATTGACTTAGGGTCTGACTCGTAGGAACCAAGGTCTATCTCAATTAGTGAAAGCCTGACAGAAAAGGAGAAGTCAGAACTCATACTATTGTTGAAAGAATTCAAAGACGTTTTTTCTTGGGATTACAATGAAATGCCAGGGCTCGATCCTGGGCTTGTTGCGCATACATTGAATGTGGACCCAGAGGCCAAGTCGGTGGCCCAGCCTGCCAGGATATTTCACACAGAAATAGAAGGGCAGATAGTCAAAGAAGTGCAGAAGTTGCTAGCCGCAAGATTCATCAAGCCTATCCAGCATCCTCGCTGGCTATCCAACATAGTACCAGTAAAGAAGAAGAATGGCCAGATAAGATGCTGTGTAGATTTCAGGAATCTCAACAAAGCTTGTCCAAAGGACGAAGTCCCATTGCCGAACATGGATTTACTGATAGATTCCGCTGCAAGAAGCTCCATGTTCTCATTCATGGACGGTTTCAGTGGGTACAATCAGATCAAGATGGCGCCAAAGGATGCAGAGAAAACTGCCTTCAGAACACCCAAGGGCAATTTCTACTATACTGTGATGCCCTTCGAGTTAAAAAATGCGGGTGCAACTTATCAACGAGCAATGATGGCCATATTTCACGACATGATGCACTAGGAGCTAGAAGACTATGTGGATGACATAGTGGTTAAGTCAAGGAGAAGAGAAGAACACTTTCGGGTGTTAAAAAGAGTATTTGAAGATGCAGAGCTTTTAAGTTAAGAATGAATCCCCTCAAGTGCGCATTCGGAGTATCCTCTGGGAAATTTTTGGGTTTCCTGGTTCACAGTAAAGGCATAGACATGGATCCGACCAAAGCCACGGCCATAGCAACTATGAGACCTCCGGCCATAGTAAAAGAATTGAAGAGCTTCTTAGGAAAAGTCTCATATATCCGGAGATTCATCCCTAGGTTGGTATCAATCACCTCTGCTTTCACCAAGTTGCTTAAAAAGGGGCAAAGTTTTGAATGGGGGGAAGCGCAGCAGATAGCCTTCAAAAGGCTACAACAGATAATGATGAACCTCCCCACAGTGCAGGCCCCTATTCATAAAAGACCACTACTACTCTATTTTTCCACCAACTCGTATGCCATCGGCGCACTGATCGCTCAGGAAGATGGAGGTGGTATCGAGCAGCCAATATACTACATCAGCCGCACCTTAAAAGATGCAGAAACTCGTTACCCAAGGGCAGAGAGAGCATGCCTAGCCATTGTATACGCTTCACAGAGGTTGCGTCACTATTTCTTGGCCTACGAAGTATGGCTGATGACTAAGTCATATGCCATTAAAGCTCTGTTACAATAGCCGATTCTCTCCGGCAGGATATCCCAGTGGTTGCTACAGTTATCACAATACGACTTGAGAATGGGGACACCTAGGGCAGTGAAAAGTCAGGCTATAGCAGATTTATTGGCGCAGTTTCCAAGAGAGGAAGAATTCCTGCTGGATGATGAAGTTCTAGGGGAAGTAGCTATGGCAAAAGAAGTCAAGGAACAGTGGGTAATGAAATTTGATAGGTCTTCTGCTACCCATTCCGGAGGGGTGGGAGTAGTTCTGTATCATGAAGAAGACAAGGCAGTAGCCCTGTCATTTAAGTTGGAATTCCCCTGTTCAAACAACACGGCGGAGTACGAGGCCTATCTAACTAGGCTTGCCATGGCACTCGAAATGGGAGTCAAACATTTGAAAGTACTGGGGGATTCGAACTTGGTCGTCTGCCAAGCCAAAGGAAGTTTTTCCTTAAAGGAACCTAGCCTAGCCCCATATAGAGCGATGTCCCAGAGAATGGAAGAAAAATTCTCAACCTTTGAAATAAAACATGCTCCGAGAAACGAAAATCGGTTTGCGGACGCGTTAGCTACATTAGGTTCGCAAATAATCTTCAAAGGGAATAGCACTAATATAGAAGTCAGCAAGAGGGAAGAATCCATCATTGAGGTGTTGAAGGAAAAGTTCCGGGAGGAACAGGGCGAAGGGGATTGGCGAATCTCCATAAAGGAAACCTTGGTGAAGGGAAATGATGCAGAGGAATTGAAGATATTAAAAGACTATGCCTTGGTAAAAGAAGAGTTGTACCGTAGGATGCCAGGTGGGGTCTTATCCAGATGCGTGGGCCAGGAGGAAGCCCAGAGAAAATTGAAAGAAATACACGACAAGACTTGCGAGTATTGCGGGGAAGTTAGTCTTTACCGCAAACTCCAGAGGGCAGGATTCTACTGGCCAAGCATGGGTAAAGACGCAGATCAAGTCCAAACCCAGTGTGGGACCTGTCAGCTTGCGGCAGACAGGGAGGAAAGTTATGCTGTGATCATCAGCGAGAATTGGAGAAGCCCTTTCATGCAGTACCTAACAGAAGGCGTCCTGCCACAAAGGCACAGTGAAAGGTACAAGCTTAAGAGGTTGGCAACACGTTACTTCTTGCATAACACGGTCTTTTTCAAAAGAGGATATGATGGAGACCCTTTGAGGTGTTTGGGCCCTGAAGAGGCTAAAGAAATAATAAAGGAAGTACATTCAGGGGAATATGGTGAACATCAGGGGAAGAAAAAGCTTTACAGATGCTTGCTGCAAATGGGCTACTACTGGCCAACCATGAAGAAAGATGCGGCAGAATTTGTAAAAAAGTGTCACAGTTGTCAGGTACAAGCCAACTTGATTCATACCCATCCACAAGGCTTGCACAGCATAGTCACCCCATGGCCCTTCCACACTTGGGGGCTAGATTTGTTAGGACCAGTCAACCCACCATCACGTGGATACATATGGATATTGGTAGCTACAGAATATTTTACTAAGTGGGCAGAAGCAGTGCCACTCCGCAAGGCCACGGGGGGAACAGTGGCAAACTTCATCAAAGAAAATATAATTGTGAGATTTGGGGTGCCCCACAGGATCATTAGTGACAACGGCACACCATTTGTCAACAGTGATGTAAGGAGAATGCTAGAATTCTACCAAGTCAAGCACCACAGGTCATCACCTTATTACTCTCAAGGGAATGGGCAGGCAGAGGCAACAAACAAAATTCTCATAAAGATCATCAGCAAGATGAGCCAAAAGTATGCAGGAGGATGGGCAATGCACCTGCCAGATGCTCTCTGGGCCTACAGAAAATCATCAAAGTCAGCCATAGGCTTTTCACCCTTTTCCTTAGTCTACGAAACTGAAGTAGTAAGTCCAGCAGAAATAATGACATCGTCCCTAAGGGTTATGCAGATGCGAGAAAAAGAAAAAGAGGGAGAAGTCTTTGCAGTAGAAAGGTTTGAGGACTCGGAAGAACTTGATGAAAAGAAGGAAGAAGCCCAGGAACGCAGCCGAAGATACAGGCAGAAGATGACTGAAGCCTATGGCAGGATGACCAAGGAAAGAGTGTTTGCGGAAGGACAACTAGTGTTAAAAGTGGCAGACTACGTCAGGCAAGGTCTGGCAGGACCATCCAAGTTTGCACCAAAATGGGAGGGACCCCTTGTGATAAGGGAAGCGCATCAAAGTGGGTATTATCGCCTAACTCAAATGGATGGCAGGGACTTGATGGATCCCATCAATGGGAAATGGCTGAAGCGTTATTTTGCTTAGAGAAGAAAGTTATGTGGCTGTCCCCTTCCTTAGTTTTTTTTGTTTATGTTTCCTTTACCTTTTCTTTTTATTCCTCCAAGTGACTATGTCACAGAAGAAATTGTAACGTGCTTTCATGAGTATGCAATGAAAAAGTACGAAGTATTAGCATCATATCATAGCAATAGTAAAGAAAAAGTAGCAAAGTGTAGCATTATTACAAACCCAAACTGTGGTAAACACAAGCCAAGTAACTACGGCAGGAAACATATAAGTGTTCTATGTGACATAACAAAAAACAGAGAAACAGAGAAACAAAGAAAAGGAAAGGAAGCGGCGCCATCATCAATGAAGTCCGAAAATGAGACTCTGATCTCCAAAATGACTAGGCCCACTAACGCCAGAAAGAAGACGCTCACGGCGACCCTCCAAATCCGCCACCTCTTTCTCCAAGAGCTCGATACGAGCATCTATGGCCTCAACGGCTGGCTGGACTCTCCTCATGAAAAAGGCTCGGGCAATCTCACGTAGATGATGAAGAACAAACTCCACGGTGAAACCCACACTGATGAGCTCTTGAACCACAGCCCTCCACTGCAGGATCCTCCCGGCAGAAACAGAGTCAATGAAGTTATGCTTGATGTCATTCATCACACACCCCAGCATTTTCAAGAAATGCTCCCTAGCAGAACGACCAAGGCAAAACTCCTGCATAAAATTGCCGTGACGGCTGTAGATCATCACTAAGTGTAAGACGTAGTCCTCAGGGACTCAGAAGCCATAAAAGTCTACATAAGGAGGACCGAAAGCCCAGAAGTCTGCCGGACCAAGGTCGTTAACCTTCGGCTAGTCAAAGCAGACAAGGAAGGACGCAGCATCATCCGGGACAGCGGTAGAACTACTACCCGCCTCAAACTGAGAAGGGATAGTAGGAAGTGGACCTATAAAAAAGGGAAACGCAAGGCAAAAAAAAAAAAATTAAAAAAAAAAAAACCACGGCACGGGAAAAGAAGACTTACAGGAAGAGAAAATGAAATAAGAAGAAAAGGAAACTTGCCAAAGTTACCAAGAATGGGGGATACGGGTGTAGCAAAAACAAGTGCCGTAGGCACAGAAAAGGCAGGAGTAGTAGGTATGGCTGAAACAGGTGCTGAAGGTGCGGGCAGGAATAGGCGCTATGGGTGTGGCAGGAGCAGTCATTCCCACGCCTGCTGCAATTTCTGACCCCTCAGAAGTCTCTGCAAGTGGGGAGATAAGTATGCAAATGAAACGCAAATACAACAAAAAAAAAAAAGAGATAAGGGGAAGAGAGATACATACCCATGAAGTCAGGCTCGGGCGAAGCACTCCCCTCTTCATCAGAGTCGAAAATTCTCTTTTTCAGCACGGGTGCATCATCAGGATCCTCAAAAATGTCATCAGACCCCTCTGAGGATAAGTCCGAATTAGGGCCACGAGTAGCGGAGCCGGGAATGGAGGAAGGAGTAACAACAAGTGAGGCACCACCCTTTGCAGCCTGGGAGATAGCTGCAAAAGGGTCACTAGTCTAAATCACAAGCGGCAAAACGGGAGAAGTGGTTTTGGTTTGAACAGCGGCAGGAGGAATGGCTCCCTCTGAAGGAGTGGGTCTCTCAGCAGGTAAAGGCGCAGTCTCACCAACCCCTTCGACATGAGTACCCTCTCTAGGTACCAGCTTGGCGGAAGGGGTGGGAGTTTTGGCAGGAGCCTTGTGTGCAGCAATAGAAGGAGCAGGCGTTGCTAATACCGCCTCGGCCCCATCAAAAAAGCCTTCCATAGGTACACCCATGGAGGCAGAAATCTCCTCGACAGTGGGGCGATATATGGATAGAGGCTCAGGCTCCTCCTAAAAAAAAATATTTGTTAAGTAAAAAACAAAAGACCCATGGCAGAGGCGTGCGAAAAAAAAAAAGAAAGAGGAGAGAAGTGAAGAAAAGGGACTCATCTTAGATTCAGGCTCATCAAGCAAAATGGGGCGGGTAACTGATGAGTCTTCCTTATGCTTGGACTAAAAGGAAAGAGGCAGAAGAAATTAGCGAGTTAGCTGCAAGAAAATTAGAAGTTTTGTCAAAGAAAGAAAAAGGAGAGAAATAACTTACCTTCTGTTCAGTGGCAGACACGGGGTGAGGAGTAGTTTTTCTTTTACTACCACGAGTTCTGCTAGCCAAAGGAGCACCTACAGGAGGCAATGGTGTGGCAGGCTTCGTTTTGCCAGCGGACTTGGGTTTGGCAGGCGCTTTCTTGCTCGGTACAGAGATGTTTATTACTTTAACTCTTTTCTCCTAACTAGGGGGATAGTCACTAGCGTGCCAGAACCATCCTTTCTTCTCTGCGTCCCATTCAAAGATGGCTGGCCGGCTTTGTTTTCTAGCATACGCCAAAACAGACTTAGGAGGAAGCAGCAGGCGAGGGTTAACCGAGACAACCATACCTAGCCCTTCAGGAGGAATAAGGGAGAAACCATGACTCCCCGCTAACTCAGCCACAAATGTATCCATCACTGCGTGCCAGTAACCGTGCATGGGAGAAATACAGACACCTTCCCTTAGTGAACTGGGAACTGTAACGGCGTTGAAACACTTCCTCCAAAATTCAAAGGTAGAGTGCCGCAGGAAAGGACGGGCTGACGTAGGAGATTCCATGAGGAAAGAAATGTCATTGGGGATGTCTTGATCTAACCCAAACTACCTTCTCACCCGGTTGGCAGAATAGTGAACAAACCTAATGCCTTCATCGACTAGGTAAGGCAGCCATCCGGCATTGATAGCAGCAAGATAGGTAATCCCAGTTTCATCAAAGCTAACCAATGGGGAAGTAGTCTCAATGGTGTCAACAAACGAACCCATGGCAGAATCCGCACAAGTGTAATCTGCACCCAAATTTCTATAGGCTCTCCAAGAGAAACCGACGCCCTCATCAAAAGATTCAACCACAGAATAGCCAATCGGCTTCAAGCCAGACCAACGAAAAGCAAGCGAAAAATCGAATTCAAACCTGCCACAAAAATCGGTAATCACTCTCGGACATGTCTAGTACTTCACTCTGGCAAACCAAGCGGGTCTACACTTTGTTAAGTACTGAGCACAATGCTCAAACAACAGCTGCTGAAGTATGGTACAGTGAACGGAAGAGGTAACAATGTGGCAGGACCCAGCCTAACTCTCATCACTATGGAGAATATCTAATTGAACATACAAGTGCCCCAAGAACATAGGGCCCAGCAGCAGGCTCACCCCAGCAGATATTTTGATAGCCAAACGAAAGTACAAAGGCTTTATGGCGTAGTGGGGGTGGGACCCAAAAACAAACTTGCAAAGCCAAAATGCAACAAAAGCCGCACGACGAGCAGCAACAGAAAACTTAGAGGAAGAACTCACCCAGTATGACAACTTGGCATTTCCGGCCATCCTTTTCCTCAATTCAGCCTCAATGGCCTCTTCCTCCGAAGAAAGCTCTAAGGCAGCAGGATCGGCATCGCCAAGAATGGGCAAGAGCAACTAGTTAGCCACATCTTCAAAGGTCACGGTGAGTTCGCCGCACGAGAAAAAGAAGGTGTGGGTGGTGTTGCACCATCGCCGGACCAAATGACGGAGGTTATAGAGGTCCTGGAAATTCGACAAGCAGTGAGATGAGACTATAGCCTTCAAGACGCCGGCTCGTTGCAGCAAACCCATAAAGCCCATGTCGGAAAGCTCATTATCAACCCATTCCTTCCAACCCGAGGCTGTGCCGGACCCAAATTCAAAATGAAAGGGTACGGGAAGCGAAGTACCTTGGCGAATGGACAAATCGGGGATTGAAGATGCTAAAGGAGCCCAATAGACATCGGGGTTTCGCCGGACAAGGGCAATCAATACACGACCCGACGGCGGCGGTACATATTCACCAGGGATTTTTGGGAAGTGAGGATTGACTTCGTACCACGGGTCGATTAAAGGAGCGCATTCACTGTCAGGGTCGCGCTGCGTCTCTTCCTCAGCGGACCGCTCTGAATCGGAATGTTCCATCTCCTCGCCCACATCAAGAACGGCGGGAGAATCGGAAGCGACCGCCTTCCCTTTGCAGCGGGAAGAGCCTTGGCTTTTCACCGGCGACATGGTGAGGAGGCTTAGTCGGAGAAAACGGGTATGGGTGCTTGAAAAGAAAAAGGAGAGTAAGAGACGGAGATTGTGTATTCTGGGAACGGAAAGAGTTTGTGTTTAAAGTGCAGAAGGATTTCTCCTTAAATACCCAAGTCATTAATAACAGCACAAAAGAAGGTGACGGGTCAGACATCGGAATGGAATGAAATTAATGAAGCAGCGGCTCTGTTTCGAAAATAACTGCCAAACTGGGAAATTCGAAGAGACAACCCTATTCGCGGTAGGAAGGAAAATATATATATATATATATATATATATATATATATATATATATATATATATATATATATATATATATGTATAAGAAGGGGTCCACAGCTTTAAAAAAAAAAAAGACCCGCGAAAAAAAAGAAGAAAAAAGATGAGAGAAGGGCATAAACGCCTTTTTCATTCACATATGAATCGCAGGAACGTTTCATATGTTCAGGGGGCTAAATGTTGAGGGCCATTTGTGGAAGCCCAGGCAGGCAGAAAAAAAAAGCCCAATAATGAGGGCAGCAAAAAATTGACAAGATAGATAGCAAAAACCCATTAGGCCCAAGCGGCAGGAATAATGGATCACAGGCCTAATAAATAAATAAATGGGTCTTGAAGAGGCAAGCGGGCTCAAAAGAGCCAGGAAAGAAAGAAATAGCATCCCATGGGCAGTGTATGAGGTAGAAAAGTGAGAAAGGGCCGTCGCAGACCCAAGGCAATGCAAACTAAGAGAGTAAGGGGTTTATGGCAGGCCCATGAACCCCAAAGATAAGAATAAGATTATTGGGCTGAGGAAGCCCAATGAAGTTAGTAAAAAGCCCATGGGAGTGTGAAATTAGCAAACAGGCCGAGGAAGCCCAAAGAAAGCAATCGGGCCGTGGATGCCCAAAGGGACATAGGAGCCCATGAGTAAAAGCAAAACAGTGCCCATAACAGGCCATTGAGGAAAGGGATAAACGGCTGGCCCAAAAAAAGAGGTACAGCAGGATTAAGTTATTACGGCAGGAATAACAGTTCAACGTTGCAGGAAATAAAGAAAATCAAGAATGGGCCAAAGAAATGCAAGGCCCATCATCACACGAAGCCCAGCTCCTGAATGGAACGGGAAACCAAAGAAAAGCCCACATGAAGGGTCAGGAAACACGGATGGAGAGTCTCCAGATCACGGCAGACACATAAGCAGTAGGCAGACCCTTGGACATATCTGAAAGGAAAGCACGCGCAAGGTCCAGGCGCCACCAGCCTGTACCCAGCCAATATAGGACGTGGTGGGGCCATGGGCTAGAGGTAAAAGGTAAATGGGGTATGGTTTGGTGGTGGGAAGAGGGGAAAAGATCTATTTCACGGCTCCTGCCCAAACCCTTTTGGGAGGTATGTCTTGCTAGGATGGCAGACCACCCAAAAGAGGCAAGTTAGAGGGAGAACCGTTGGGTGCATGCCTTGAGAGTAGAGAGAGAAAGCATTTATACTGTAGCAGGAAGAAGTGTTATGGTATACAGAGGAACAAAACAAACCTGCCTCTGTCTGGCAAGGGTGGATGTCGCACAGACTTGGTGGTCGGCAAATACGCCCAGACCAGACAAAGGCGGTTAAGGGGCAAAACGGTAAAACATTGGTCACGGTAGGCACTATAAAAGGGCCCTTGCCGTGCCCTGAAGAGGGGAGGAAAAAAAACAGAGCATTTTTACGGAGTAGAAAGAAAAACAGAGTAAAAGAAGAGAAAAAAGATAAGAAAGAAAACAAAAAAGAAAAGAGAGAAAATTAAGGAAGAAGGAGAGGTAATACAGTAGGCATGCACCGGTAGATCGGTTTCCCTCTCTCCCCCTTCAAATCTTACTTTCTCCCAAAACGTAAACAAGGACCTCTCCTTTCTGGGCAATAACCATTCAGGTCCGACTCCCTCAAAGCCATTAATCCCCATGACAGGATCTTTTTCCTGAGAGATTATTTGCATTGAGAAGAGGCGTTCTCCCCTCTTTGGCTTTGCTTCGGCAGACTAAGCTTAAAACTTGATTTATGCTCATTTGATTAGTTCGTATTATTTTCTTTACTTTCTCTGTGATTGACATTATCATGACCGTAATCATGCTTTATAAATAGGGATTACATAGCCATTTATTTAAATAGTCAGAATACTCTGTTTTTGGTTATTATTATTATATCTGCCTGCCGTAACTCGTCTGCAACAGTTCTGCTTGCCGTGAGTTTACTCCTGGCAGACAAGGCATAAGTTTGTGCACAAACCGGCCCAAGTTGAGTTACAATTGGACCAGCCCCAACTCCCTTACTCAGAAATATTCGGGCCCATCACCGCAGGAGGCAGCCCAGTCCATCACCGCAGGAGGCATCCCAATACACCATACACAAAAAAGGCCCCCACAATGTATTATTATAATTTTTTTTTTGGGAGGGGGTGTTTCTTTTCTTTTTCTTTTTTTTTTCTTTTTCTTTTTTTTTTTGTATAATATTGACTTTATATAAATTCAAGTTGTACATCTTTGGTGCTTTCTTTACATGTCAATTTTTTAGGAAACTTTTTTTTTTCATATTTTTTAGTTAGGTTTGTTTTGGAAATTTTTTGTAATGATCATTGGCCTTTTTGAGGTTGTGGCTTTGAGTTTTTGGCTGATTATGTATCTGAAAACTAACTTTATTTATTTTATTTTTTTTGGAATTTATGAAAACTTACTTAATATTTAGTTTCTTAGAAGTATTATTAAGGGTATTAGTCTTCTAAAGGGGTAAGTAATTTATTTTACGGCTTTAGCACTTTAGCTGCTTAATTGTTTCAAAGATTCAAATTAGAATATACTTGCGGACATTTTTTGTGTGATTTGTGTATATCATCTTACCAGTTTGTAAATAGCGAAAATTTTTTTTTTCTTGAGAAGAAAATATCAGCAATTTTATTTTAAATATGTAATACAAATACAAGCCTCTGAGCATGCACTCACGAGCGTGCTTAAAAGCTCTTATATTTTTTTCAAAAAAAGTTAATAATTTGCACAATTAGAATTTGGGATTATTACATTTTCTAATCATAAAAAAACCTAGGGAGTGAAGGTTAATAATTAATGGTAACCACTTAATAATCACAAAATATCTAGAGGTGTGATGAAAAAATTATTTCACCCACAAACCCATAATACTCATCACACCTCTAGGTATTTTGTGATTATTAAATTGTTACCATTAATTATTAACCTTCACCTACTAACGCATAATACTCATCACACCCCTAGGTTTTTTTGTGATTGGAAAATGTAGTAATCTCAAATTATAATAGATGCAAATTATTAACTTTTTCCCCAAAAAAAAATAGAAGAGCCTTTGAGCACGTGCATGAGCGCGTGGTGATTTTGACCTTCTGATGCAATGTGAATGGTATTGCCCCCATGGCATGAATCCAGGGCAGACCCAAGATCATCGTGTATCGTGAAAAGGTGTTAACTACTATGAAATTTACTATAAGGGTGTGTCATAATTTATCTGCCCCTTGGGCACCACTACCTTCCTGTTGAACCTTACTAAGGGTGGGTCATACTTGGTCAAATCCTCAGGCTTTAATCCTAATCCCTTGTACAGCTCTAGATACGTGGTCTCAGCGCTACTCGCTTGGTCTATCATCACTCTCTTCACTAGAAATCCTCCAATATGCGAAGCCATAACCAGAGCATTGTCATGTAGCTGTGATGTTTTCTCCAGGTCATCTTCATCAAAAGTGATCGGATCTTTATTCAACTTGAGCATCTTCTCGGGTCGGTCTGTCGCCTCCGATCCAGGCAGGCTTGCCACACTCAATACGCCCCTCTGACAACTAACATTCACACAATGGAGGTTGCAAAGATAACCTGAATGATTCCCAAGGGTAGGGGAAGTGTATTGCTCTGGCTTCCCAATCCCTATCCTACGTTTCCACCTCCTTGTCTGACAACAAACTCTTTCAAATACCTTGCCTTCACAAGTTGCTCTAGATGGTTTTTCAGCACATGGCATTGCTCGGTAGTATGACCCTTCTTGTAGACACCGCATTTTGTACCCCTTACAACTCGAGCCCCCGTTCCCCAATGATGCCTAAACTCTAAGGCCCAAGGCCAATTTAGAACCCAATCTGATATCAAATTGACTTGAGGAGTGTTAAAATGGAAAATATAACCTTTTAAATGAGCAAAAATCTATTTTTGGAAATAAATGACCAAAGTGGCTCTCAGCCCACGTACGTGGGCCAAAGCATGCACACGCAAGCATACTCCTGCGTACGCAGCTAGGGTTTCAAAAACATAAAAAAAAGGCAAGTTTTCTGCAATAATGGCTGAGGTTTGGAATGAATCCCACATTGTATGAGAGCCATTCTAAACTCCATTTATTCCACTATATAAAGTCTTACATGATATATTTTCAAAAGACACAAAAAATCCTAAAGGAAAACCTAAGATTCGCTAGAAAATAGTAAATCAAAAGGGAGTTTTTCACAAAACACCCTTAAGTCATGTTTATTTGATTGTGACCTTTTCTAGCCCCAATCCTTTGAGTTGAAAGTTTCTAATCACGTGTTTATTGACTGTGATAGATTTGACTGAGGGGAATGGTAAAAAATCAAGCCTAGGAGCTTTTTTGCTTTAAGGTATTCATTCTTGCTTCCTTTTTCTTTTATGTTTTTCTTTTCAGTTTTAGTCTTGTTTTCTTTGTCTTGTTTTTTGTTTATATGTTTGCCTAGGTTAGTTTTATATTTTTCTTTATGTTTCAAGCATGCTAAGTTGCTAGATTTACGTTTTTTGTCTTGCTTTACTTCTGCTCTGTTTTTCTATTTGGTTTGCGTATGGGTTAAGGTTTCTGAACAACCCTATGCACGCATGTCATGAGCATGCGTACGCAGGTCAAATCCTGTGTACATGGGATTTGGCCTACATATGCAGGCCTCTATCTGCGTATGCAAGCATTTGCCTAGAAACCCTAATTCAGGTTTTTGCTTTGTTTTGTTTGTTTGTTCCTCATATTTTGTTTATATGTATCTGAGTCTCTATTTTGTATGCTTGCTTATCTTCAATATGTTTAGATTAGGGTTTTATGTTTATATCTTGTTTAAATACCATGAACATGCATTCACATGTCCATACATGATGCCATAGGTGTTGAGTTACTGCAAGGTAAGTAAGGTAAGTCATGCATTCACATGAACATGCATGTTGTTTGTTTAATCCTCCCTTGATATACGTGTACAAAGTTGATGCCATGTTTTTGATCCATGATATGATTTGCTTACTGCCAGGTTAATGCTTATGCTTTGCTGCCATGATTTGTTGCTGCCTTGTTTGAGATGAATGGTATGATAGGGTTTCACATGCTAGGGTTTTTCATGTGCGTATAGGTTTGGCTCTCTTTTGTTTAAGGGTAGACATGTATGTGTTTTAAGATGAATGATGCCATGATTGTATGCTTAGATGTATGCTAGTGTGTGTGTGAGTTTAGGACATAAGTATTAAACATGATTTTACCGAGTTTAAGATGTAAGACACAATAATGGGAGGCCAACCTTAGGGTTGGGCGGTCTTGGGTGCCTAACACCTACCTAAGAACATACCTAAACTCCAAACCCATATCTCTGGTAGTAAGATCAATGGTCCTTCCTCGAGAGCACGCTACATATATAGTTCCAAAACCATTGCAAAAACTAGGTGGCGACTCCACTGGGAATAGTGAGTTTAATTCTTATGTGTCTTATTTCTTAACCTTGATAAAAAAACTATTTCAATACTTGTTTGCACACACATCACTTGGTTTCTTTTGTCCCTTAACCTCGGTTAGTGATGAGTGGGAAGATGGAAGGCTCCATTCGAACGCAAATCTTCCGGAGTACATCCCACCAACTCACAATCGGTGCCATTTCCTATAATGGGCTTTGAGTACGTTAAAGGTTTACTACCAATCCTCTATGGGGTTCACTTAGACCCTCAGTTGGAATCATCGTCTACTTAGTTATGAGTGACCTACTTATCTATTCTTTTAGCAGGGAGCCTACCCACACTAGAGAGATCCTAGACCCTATCATAAAGGATACCCTTTATATCTCTTGTTTAATCAACCATATATCATGTGTTCACCTAATTCTAAGGAACAAATAAAAGACGTAAAAATGGAAGGGATGGCCCTAAAGTTATGGTATAACCTAAGATGTTTTGGGATAAAAGAAAAGAAGTCCTTACATATGAGAGGCTTGTCCCTTAACCCAAAGGTATATTTTAACTTGAATGGTTCATAAGACCATAGCCTAATTGCTATCATAGGCCCAAGTGGAAAAAGCCCTTTTGAAAAAGAGGACTTTGGGTCTAAGATAACAAATATGCTATGGACTTAGCATCCAAAATCCTGCAAAGCCAATATGAACTTCCCTAATCTTAGGCCTCCTTGTTGTATGCCTAGGCCAAAAATAATGAGAACTTCATGGACTTTGTGAGGAAGGTTACAATATATTCTTGCTAAAGGGCTATTTAAAAAAAAAAAAAAAAAAAAAAAAAAAAAAAAAAAAAGAAATGATGAAAAAAATGAAGAAAAGCCCAAAGGCGATGAATACATTGTAAGCCCATGATTAAGACAAAGGATTGAAAATTTCTAAGTGCATTTTAATGAAAGCCCATGAGAGTAAGATGAGAGCTTGATTGTAAATGGACCAAAACCCAATGAAACAAGGGGCAAAAATCCATGAGAGGGAAGGGAGTGATATTATAATTGGGCCTTCATTAAAATGAACTTAAAAATTTTCCAACGACATCTTAAAAAAAAAAAAAAAAAAAAAAAAAAAAAAAAAAAAAAAAAAAAAAAAAAACCTTTAATTGGGACATGGACTTAGTGAAAATGCAGCTTCTTTTCAGGCATTATTGCACCATCAAAGTTAAGAAAACATGTCCCCACTCCCATTTGGATTCGAGAGAAAGGAAAGAGCTTGATCAAGATTGAGGACACACACCAAGAAGAAACAATGACTACTTCCGTGGAAGACTCAATGCCACAAAAGATCCTTAAGGCTTTGGATGAACATGGAGAGGCCCTTAAGAAAATGGGAGGGCATTTCACTAGGTTGGAGGAATCTAAGCTCAAGAAGCCTTCACATGTGGAAATCAATGATGATGAGGAGGAAGAGGAAGAAAGGGATGAAAAGGACAAGTGGAATATGAAAGGAACAAGCAATTTGAGAAGCTCACTACGGAAACCATAGGTTCAAGGGAAAAAAAAGGAGAAAATGCAACTCACCTTCCGCAAGGCAGAAAGGATGGATGATTACCTCTATAACATGGAGGGAGTGAGTTCAAAGGCTCCTATTGCATTGCCTCCCAAGTTCAAGATTCCTAATGCTGAAAAGTTTAATGGGACTAAAGATCTGAAGCAACATGTAAGAAGAAACCTAAGCATCGCTGAAATGAAGGGGCTAGATGAGAAGCAAACTTTGCATGCATTTCCCCTCTCACTGACGGGAGATGCATCAAGGTGGTACTATAGCCTTAATCCAAGCAAAACTAAGGTGTGGAATGAACTAGTGGAGTTGTTTGTGGACCAATTCATCTTCAACACCATGATTGATATGACTCTAAGGGATTTGGAGACTACCAAACAAGGTGTAGGGGAGACATTTTCCGAATACATGAATAGATGGAAGACCAAGGCGTCTAGAATGGTCAATAGGCCAAATGAGAAGGACCAAATCAACATGATCATCAAGAACTTGCTTTCGGCTTATAATAGTAGGCTTTTGTCATTGCCTATTACCTCATTTGGAGAATTATGTGATTGTGTAACAAGAATTGAAGATGTTATCAACAATGGGCAATTAGAGAAAGGTTAAAGTAAGCCTTCAACCAAGAAAACATATGGAGGGGGAGTAACCACCACTAAAGCACCCAATCCCGTAAATGTGAGTGCCATCATACCCCAATAAACACTAGCCTACCCAAAGAAAGTTCGCCGAGAATTCTTCGACCTAGGAATGACCTTTACCCAAGCATAAGAAAACCTATCCTCCAAAGGATTCATCAAACCTTTAGACCTTACACCCATGCCTAATCCCATACCTCCCACTTGGAACCTAAATGAATATTACCACTACCACCAAAAATCTTGCCACAAAACCAACAATTGCTTCCGCCTCAAACACGAGATACAAGACCTCATAGACAATGGAACCCTCCCAAATCCCAACATTATCCCCAAACCCAACATTAGAAAGAACCATTTGCCCGATTACCATAGGTCTCCTCCTTCATATCAAAATTAGGTGTAAATAGATGAGATTGAATGGGATTGCTCAAAGTTGATAGAAACTACAAATGTCAATATCAATGCTATGGAAGTTCAAGGAATATAGGATGAAGAAGATGAAATCTTAAAGGAAGTGGTAGCGATGTGGGGAATACTTCCCAAAGGAGTGATGGAATTAAAGAAAAGGGTCTTGAAGGACAATGTAGCAAATATCACTAGAAGTGGGAAGCACTACAAACCATCCTTTTTGGAAAAGGATCATCTTGGTAGAGATTTAGGGGAAGGGTCTAAGCCCACAGAACCTAAAGGAAAAGAAGACAAAGAAGAAGAAGATAGGTTCTTAATGCAATTGAAGAAGACCCAAGCTCATGTGTCCGTATAGGGCTTACTCATGGCCTCTCAAAAGCATCGTAAGGCTCTCTTGGATGCCTTGAATGGGAAAGAAGTACCTATAGAAACTACACCATAAGAAGTTTTGTTTCTCATGGGAATCGAGGGTTCCTCACACCCCCTCCTGCCTTTTCCGATGAAGATTTTCCTCTCCAAGGAGCTACTCATACTAGACACCATTGAATGCATGGGTGCCAAGTCCCAGTGGTACTTATTGACAATGGGTCCGCTCTGAATGTTTGTCCTTTTAGGACTGCCCTCACTATTGGCCTAGATATGGAGACTATCGTCCCTTCTCTCTTGACTATAAGGGCATATGACTATACTTTAAGGAAGGTCATGGGTACTTTTAAGGCTCCTTGCAAGATTGGGCCAATAGAAACCATTGTGGAGTTTCATGTCATGAACATCACCCTAAATTACAACCTTCTCTTGGGAAGAGCTTGGCTTCACCCCAATGGGGCAATCCCCTCCTCACTACACCAAAAGATGAAGATCCCATGGAAAAGAGGGATTGTCGTAGTGCTTGGAGATAGTGAAATTCTACACCAATTTGTGGACTTGAGGAAGGAGGAAGTGAACTCCAAATGAATGGCTTTAAGTTCGTAAACATGGCTGACTTTGGGTTGGAGGATGAAAGGTATGCTACCGACTTATTCCCATATTGTACCTATGAGGTGATTGCAATGATGAAGAACATGGGATACATGCCTAGTATGGGTGGAAAAGAAGGAAAAGGGGTAGTCGAGTTCCACAATGTCAAGACTCAAGTAACTAGGGAAGGTTTAGGATTCTTTGAAGGCTACAACAGAATCAAGAATATCATTGGCACTCTTAATGGGAACTTCGTGAAGGAGGGGGAAAACTTCCATTATTGTGGCTTCCCCGAACCTTGGGTAGATAAGGATGGAAAGGTGTATCTGGGTTGGGAAATGTTCTTTAATGAAAAGCTCACCTTTAAGGAGAAGCTTACTGTGGTGATCAAAAAGATACAAGAAGAGGTCGATTAGGTGAACTACATGGATGCTAAAGTAATGAAGACCATGATGAAGACGAGTGGGGACGTGTTCGCCATCACCAATGAAGAGCCAAGTGATCCTTCCAAATTCATCACGTTCACTGTGGGGCTCATTAATAATTGGACTTGGATTGGGTTTTATGAAAACACGGGGAGAAAGTTTTGTAATGCAAGTTCCAATGTACTTTTCAATATTTTCAATAAGATGAATTCTAACTTGGCTTACTTTGATGTGTCCCATAACATTGAAATTCTGCACTTAAATGATTCATATGAATTTGAAAATGAAATTAATAAACAATTGGAAAAGAAAATTGAACCTATGGAACCAACTCTTGAAACTATTAATTTAGGCAATAATGAGAATCCACGCTTAATTAAAATTGGCTCAACTCTAAATGAAAAAGAAAGAAAAGATCTTCAAGAGCTCCTCACCGAATTTCAAGAGGTGTTTGCATGGTCCTATGAAGATATACACGGAATTGACCCTAAGATAGCTCAACATCACATTGATACTCATGATCACATGGTACCTGTGTACATAACACCACTAAAGCATGGGAGAATGCATAAGTGGTTGACTCTAGACCTAACTATAGACACTCAATTTTGCACCCATGATTTAATCAAGGAGAATGACTTGAATGACCATCCATGTACCCTAAAAATCATGATTGCATTACATGCATCAATTTGTTCTTGCATTACCTGGATTAGTTTGTCTTTGCATTACATCCATCAATTCATTCATTGCATACCATAAAAAGGATCTTGGGGTTCTAACGGTCACAGTGATGTATCCGGTTTCCAAATCGAACCATCGGATTGAAAGATATCACATGATCAAGTTTGCAAGGTCAACATGCATTGAGTCTAGGTAGAGTCGACCACATATGATTAATTTAAATTAATTCAGATTAGTTAAGCAATTAAAATTAATTAAATAATTTTGTGATTGGTTGATAATTAGTGTTTAAAATAAGGATGCATGCATAAGAATAAAATGGATGATTGGATAACAATAAAATTGTGAATAATCTGAACTTTATCAAGATTTATTTTAGGATATTTATCTACAAGATAATTGTTCTTAAAAAGCCTGAATTATCTAGAAAAGAGATTAAAAAAAAAAAAAAAATCATAGATGGGGGATGAAAACGCGTTTAGGTACAAGGACTTGTCAAAAAACCCTAGAAGAGGAGTCCAAATGGCACCTGAACACGAAAGATTGTTCGGTGTCCCGGAGCTAATTCGGCAATTTTGGAGTGCCGAACGGCGCTCTAAAAGGGCTGAATTTCCCCCTTTTGGGCTTTGGCCCAACGGCCTGCGGGTGACGATAAGGCACACCCTTTTTGATCTCTTCGCAAAAGGATGCGTCTGGATTCACATCCTAATTGTTCGTGCCTATTTTTTAGAGTCTTCTGGCCTTTATAAATAGAGACTGAACCTCATAATTCAAGACCTTTTTTTTACGCTCTGAGAGGCATACGTTTTAGGCTTTCAAATTGCTCATATTCTCTGATCCCCTCTCTGATTTTCTGTTGAAGCTAGGGTTTTTAGGTTTCAAAGATAATTGCATAAATTTCTTTGAACCCCAAAACATCCTCTCAAGAACAAGAAGTGCTCCATGCAAGAGGTTGCTTTCTAACCCTTTTGTTTTTATGCTTCTCTTATCATGATGATGCATGTTTGATTGTTTCAAATATTCATATTCTACCTTGTTAATTTAGTTTATGAAAATATGTTCTTGATTCCTTTACTATTGCTATAATCTGTTTCTTAGTTTTAAAGATCTGCATGTAATTAACTCTTTGTCTTCAAAATAAAATAGATCTGCATCTTCCTTAGATTTAGATCTGAATTTTTCTTCAAAATAAAACAGATCTGCATCTTCCTTAGATGTTGATCGGAATTTTTCTTCAAAATAAAACAGGTCTGCATCTTCCTTAGATGTAGATCTGAATTTTTCTTCAAAATGAAACGGATCTGCATCTTCCTTAGATTTAGATCTGGATTTTTCTTAATCAAAACTGATTTGTGTCTTCATTAGATGCAAATCCGAACAGATCTTCCTTAGATACAGATCTGATTTTTTAATGCATGCAGATTTTTGAAATAAAGAAAAAGATAAAACATGGTTGTGTTTGTGTTTGTTTTATTTAATTCATGTTGCATGGATTTAAATTATGAGTGAAACTCTCTTCTTAAATTTTAAAAAAAAAAAAAAAAAAAATATCATTCTTTTAAAACATATAAAAAACAGATCTGATTTTTCTATTGTCAAAAACCCTATTTTTTATTATCACAAAACAAATCTGATCTTTTACAAACAAAAAAACTTTTTTTTAGTTCTTAAAAATAGATCTGATATTTTTCAAATCAAAAGACTTTATTTTATGTGATAAACACAGATTTGAAATTTTTATCTCCAAAAACCACTTTTCTCCACATACCACAAAATAGATCTGGTATTTTGACAAATCAAAATCAATTTTTTTTACCAATCAAAACAGATCTGACTCTTTTCAAAAGAAGAGACTTCACTCATAAATAAATTTGTGTGATTTAATTTTGGTACCCCATACGACTTAGGCCCCTGTTCCCCAGTAATGCTCGAACTCTAAGGCCCAAGGCCAGTTTAGAGCCCAATTAGATATTAAGTTGACTTGAAGAGTGTTAAAATGTAAAATATAACCTTTTAAATGAGCAAGAAATCTATTTTTGGAAATAAATTAACCAAAGTAGCCCTGGGCTTGCATACGTGGGTCGCGGCCGGCATACACGAGCCACTACATGCGTACGCAGGCACGATCCTGCATACACAACTAGGGTTTTCGAAGCATAAGAAAAGCGAGTTTTCTGCAATAATGGCTAAGGTTTGGAACGAATCCCACATCGTCTAGGACCCACTCCAAACCCCCCATTTTCAACTATAAAAAGCCTTACATTGTACATTTTCAAAACACACAGAAATCTCATGAGAAAAACCTAAGATTCACTAGAAAATAGTGAATCAAAAGGGAATTTTTCACAAAACACCCTCAAGTCTCTTTTTATTTGATTGGGACCTTTTCTGGCCCCAATCTTTTGAGTTTAAGATTACTAATCACTCTTTCATTGAATTGTGATAGATTTGACTGAGGGGAACGGTCAAAAATCAAGCCAAGGAGCTTTTACTTTAAGGTAAGCTTTAAAACCTTTCTTTTTCTTTTCTGCCTTAATCTTTGTTTTAATCTGCTTCTTTTGTTTAGTTTATGTTTAGTTATATTTGTTTAGGTTAGTTTTAGGTTTTCTTTGTCTTTAAGCATGATAGGTGCTAGATTTTACGTTTTAAGTTTCAACTTTGTTTTTGTGTTGATTAGGGTTTCTGGGTAAGGATCCGCGTACATATGATCTAGCCTGCGCACGCAAGCTAAACTCTTGCGTACGCAGACCTATTCTAGCGTGCATGATGCCATTACCCAGAAAACCCTAATTTTTTATTTATTTTATTTCTGCCTTCACTTGTTTGTTTGCATAGCCTCTTTTTCACATGTTTTTAAGCCTTATAAAATGATTGCTCACCTTTTTAACATGCTTGTTTTTTATCACATGTCTAGATTAGGGTTTAGTCTAGGGTTTCTTCATTTTAATGCCATTCATTCACATGTTCATACTTTAATGCCATAAGTGTTGTGCTGCTGTGAGGTAAATAAAAGGGTAAGTCATGCATTAGTAATGCTCATGCATTTGTGTTAGGTTTTCTTAGATGTATGGTTAGGGTTTCTAATATGTTAACATTTTGTGTTTGATATGTTTTTATTTGGTGATAGGCTTGCTGCCATGTTTTGTTTTAGATAGGGTTTGTCACATGTTAGATGTATGATTAAGGTTTCTTTTGTTTAGCTCTCTCTTTTGTTTGGATAGATGGATAAGTAAGTTTGTTTAGGGTTAAAGATGCCATGTTGTTTGTTAGATGCATGTTAGTGTATGTGTGTGTGCGCGAGTCTAGAATACAAGTATTTAAATGGTTTTTAATAGGGTTAAGACATAGGACACAACGATGGGAGGCCAACCTTAGGGTGGGCGATCTTGGATGCCTAACACCTTCCTAAGAGCATACCTAAACTCTGAACACAAACTCTGGTAGTAAGATCAAAGGTCCTTCCTCGTAAGGACGCTATATTCATGGTTCCTAGACTATATAACTAGGTGGCGACTCCAATTGACCCCAACTCTCCCTTGCGCCCACAATGAGTTCGAATTTAAGATACAGTCTTGGGAAGATGTTAGGCACCCAAAACCACCCAACCCTAAGGTTGGCGTCCCATCATTGTATCTTATGTCTTAACCTTATTAAAGGCATACTCAACATTGTTATCTAACTCACACACACACACTAATCATGCATCTAACAACCAACATGGCATTAAACATCCCTAACTATACACCTATCATACTCACAAACAAAGCCTACCATACATCTAGTCATGCATATCACTTCATCAAAGACCCTAGCATTCATTTAATCATGGCATCAAGGCATTTATCACATCACAAACCCTAATCTTACATCTAAGCATGCTCTATCACAAACTCCATCATACCATATCAAGGCAGCAATAAAACAAGGCAACAAAGTAGGCATGGCGAGCAAACATAGATCATCACATGTATTCCAAACTCATAGACATGAAATCACACATCAAATAAGCATATTCATTTTGATCATCAAAGCAAGACCATATCACAAATGCATGACTTACCTTGCGGCAACTCAGCACCTATGGTGTTATGCATAAGCATATGTATGCATGGTCATGGCATTGAAACAAAGTAGACATAGGATAAACCCTAATTCTAACATATGATAGAAAACAAGAAAACAAACATGTGAAACGGAGACTTTGGAAGCATAAAAACATGGAAAAGAAGTTAAACAAAACAAACATGTGAAAGTAGAAGCAAAATAAACAAAAACAAAAATTATGGTTTCTGGGTAACGGCTTGCACACACAAGAACAAGCTTGCGTGCGCATAATCAAGCCTGCGTGCTCAGGCAAGATTATGCATATGCAAGTTCTTGCCCAGAAAGCATTAAAAACATAACCAAGCCCAAAACACTAAATCTAACACCCAAACATGCATTTTCAGAATACAAAAATGTAAACCTAATCTAGAAAAGCATATTAAAATATATTATAACAAACAAAAAAAGCAAACGGAAAGATTTAAATGTAGAAAATGAAAGAAAGGAAAAAGAAAAGTTTATACTAGATACCTCACACAAAAGCTTTCCAAGCTTGATTTTTGACCATTCCCCTTAGTCAAATCTATTCACAAACCAATAAGAAAGTGATTAGTAATATTAAACTTGAAGATCAAGGCAACAAAAGGCCCTAATTAAAAGAAAATTGACTTGAGGGTTTTTTTTGTGAAAAACTCCCTTTTTGATTTACTATTTCTAGTGAATCTTAGTGTTTTCCCGTGGGATTTCTATGTGTTTTGAAACTATACCATGTAAGGCTTCTTATAGTGTGAAAAAAGGGGTTTGGAATGATCCCTAGACGATGTGGGATTCATTCCAAACCCAAACATAAATGCAAAAAACTTGCCTTGTTTAAGTTTCTCGAAATCGCTATGCATGCGCAAGATCAAGCCTACGTACGCATGCAAAAAGTTACGTGCGCATAGCGAGGGTTTCCTTTGGTCTTATTTTTCAAAATTTGATTTATTTGCTCATTAAAAGTTATATTTTTCATTTTAACACTTCTTAAGTCAATTTAACTTCTGATTGGGCCCTAAACCAACCTTGGGTCTTAGAATTTAGCATCATTGGGGAATAGGGGCCCGAGTCGTGAAGGGTACAAAATGCGGTGTCTACAAATGCCCTTCTTTTGATTCGTGAGCTTCGCTAATGGAATCAAAAGAATAAGAGACAAAAGATTTTGTTTCTACATACGACTCGAGCCTAACCTACGCACACAACACACATCACGCATACATGGGGCGGGGTGCAACTCTGAAGAGTTGCGTGGGATTTTGTATGTCCGAATTCCCACCTTTGTTGCTCAAGAAATGAGCAATGACAGGTTCACTATCCCAAAACCTATTTTGCCAATTGCAAGCAAAAGGCGAGTGACTTGCTATCCTAGAGTCACTAAAAAGAAAACAAAGGTTCTCTTACAAGCTTAAACAAACAAACAAAGGTGCTCTTACGAGCTCAAACAGAAAAACAGGAGTGCTCTTACAAGCTTAAAAGGATATATATCTATGGTGTCCATCTAGGGCTCTTACCTTAAACTTCTTCAGGTGGTACTTGTCTTCTGTCTCCATCTCTACCTGTTCTAGTAAGGCTCTTGCCTCGAATTGACCTTGGTCTCTATCCCTATCTCTACCTCTTCTACCACGCTTGCATGTTCAATTCTCGAAGGATATGTGTGTGAAATTTATATAGTGTGCCTGCATGTTAAACTCC
This sequence comes from Quercus tomentella, assembly GCA_028535165.1. Lineage (NCBI taxonomy): Eukaryota > Viridiplantae > Streptophyta > Magnoliopsida > Fagales > Fagaceae > Quercus > Quercus tomentella. The sequence continues at coordinate 50,345,635 of JAPQVY010000133.1, read as the reverse complement.
CGAAGGATATATGCACAACTTCTGACTTGTATAGGATCTGTGCCTGCATATTCAATTCCCGTAGAATATGTGCACAAGATCTGCATTCTGACTTTCTAACTTGTATGGGGTTTCATGCCTGCATGTTCAATTCTCGTAGGATATGTGAATGAATTTTGTGTTACATGGGATCAATGCCTGCATATTCAATTCCTAGATGATATGTGCACCACTTTAACTTGTACAAGATCTTTGCCTGCATATTCTCTTAGGATATGTGCACAAGGTCTATATTCTGACTTTCTAACTTGCTTTACTATTTTTGGATGAAAGATCCACTTAGGATGTTAGAGGACTCACTGAGGAGTATGATTCTGTTGAAAAGTGCTTTGGGTGATGATTCTGATTTGCTACGAAGTCTGGATATTGTATGGCTCACTGAGGAGGAGATAGCTTATTGGGGACTTTCTAATGTCATGTTGTTCATTAGGGAACTTCCTTCCACTGGGGAAATGATTATCTTCTTCTTTCTCATAAATCACTAAGGATTGATGTTGATTCCACCCTCAAGGGGGTTTTACCAAACTCTATTGGGGAAATTTCACTTTGCAACTCTTGAAGGAGCTACTTCTGTACCTTAGACCCACGAGAGAGTTTATCTATGATACCAGATTTACTTGGGATTTAGTTGATGATCTTGACTCACGAAGGAGTTTTCTTAATGATTTCTAGTCCACTGAGGGATGCTTGATGCTTTTGACCCACTGGGGATATTTTGATAGTTTCGATCCGTTGGGGAATGATTTTGATGATTTTGATCCACTAGGGGATGCTCTTGATGCTTTTGGGATATTTTTGCCATTTTTAGATATATTTTTGAATTTTCCTTTGCACTTCCAGCCTCTTGGGAACTCTGTGAGGATTTTGAATTTTTTTTTTTTTTTTGGCTAAACCTAAACTACATATAGTTTAGCCATCTGATGTGTTCCTGCCTCTTCATTTTTCTCCAAAGGTTACCAACCGTTTTTTCTTTTCTTTTCATTTTCTTCATCTCCCTCATCTCTTCACATTTTCAAACTCCCCAACTTCTCTTCTTTCTTTTTCCCTACAAAAGCTTTTGCCCTCTCTCTCATTCCCCTCACAATCTAACTCTCATCTTCTTCTTCATCCTCAACTTCTCTCTCAAACTCTCTCATCTCCTTTAATGGCACCCAAGTCTAGCAAAATTTCCTACGTCCTCTCCATTGACATTCTCCATCTCACCCGCTGGAATGGAGCGATAAGGCTAATGACGACCCTTCCTTTGACCTACAAATCACAACAATACATTTCAGAGGGTGCAAGGACCAAATCAGTAAGTTTTTCAAACTTTCCTCACTTTTCAAGTTTTCCTTTGATCTTCTGTTTTAATCCATTTTTATGTCTACAAATGCTTAGGTTTTGCTTTGGGATGGGTTTAGATGAAAACTTGACACTCTAGGAGGGGTAGGAACATGTTTAGGTTAACTTATGGTTGAGAAAACTTGGAAAATATCAAAGAACAACCTTCTATGTTCATTCTTGCATGAGCAAAATCGGGCTTGCGTACGCAAACTTGTTCTTGCATGTGCAGCCTAAATTCATGCATACACGGGCTTGTTCTTGCATGTGTGTATCTGTTCTTCAGTTCATGCGTGCGCGTAATTCTCTCTGCGTAAGCGTGTAGGATTCTACGTACGCAAGGTCCTTCCTACATGTGCATGGCACCAGGCAAAAACCCTATTTTAATATTTTAGCTCTTTTTTCACCTATTTTCTCATATGTTTGGCATTTTAACATCAACCTTCACCACTTAGGCACTCCATTGTATGTCTCATGTCACATTTCATCCTATTGTGTACCCAATATCACTTTTTCACCACTTCCTTCATTTAATCAAGATTTTAAGCCCATTCTCTTTTGTAAGTCCCAGCCCTATATTCTGGTAGGGGAAGTACCAACCAGGTCTTAGTGTGGTACTCCATTCTGAACAAGGAGAATCGGGGCTATGTCCATGCTGCGGGTTTTGAGCCTATTATCTGTTTGATGCCTGAGAGGTCTGCCAGTGCTGTCTTGGCATAGACCTTAGCTAAGAGGTGATGGGACACTACCCATACCTTCCACATTCTTGGTCGCCATCACTCCTTATGACTTCCACCGCATGATTGGCTTGCGGTTTGATTGAGTCCCAATCAATCTAAAGGACGAGTCGGGTGTTCGGTTGGGTGTAGACTTGTTGGGGAGGAGGTATGCTACTGAGATGATTCGCTACACTAATCTTGAGGTGGACTTTATGCATCGTCTATAGGAGACGGCTGAGGATTTCCTTTGGATGGCTAAGGCCCTTCTGTTTTTCCTGGTGGGGGCGTACCTATTTGCCACTAGTGAGCAAATGGTGTCTTTATGATGGTTGGCCCTTTTTCGAGACTTTGAGAGGGCTCGGGCTGCCAACTAGGGGTCAATATGCTTGGCTTATCTTTACTCCTCTTTGGACACTCTCAGTCGAGGGACACTGCGCCAACTGGTGGGGCCTTGGAAGCTTATTAAGGTTAGTTTCTCTCTCTTTTCTCTTATAGTTCATGCATTCTTATTCTTAAAGTCATACATCCACATGCTATGTAGGTTAGGACCATGTACTATATTCTTGCTAACCGCATGCATAGCCATATCTTGCAAACTAATATCCTGGAAACTGCCAATCTATCTCTTGTACCATATCTAAACCTTGCAAACTATACCATAACCTCTTGCAAACTTTCACCTTGCAAACTACCATTTCTAAATCTTGTACACTGTCATTTTGCATACTGTCATCTTGCAAACTGTCATCTTACAAATTGTTCTTTTTTGAACCTTGTACACTACCATTTTTTTAGCGTTGGGCCGTGGAGTTCGATCTCATTGCTAGGGGAGTTGAGTTGAACTTGAGGAGGATCATTTCGCTTCGGCTCACCTAGATAGGCTTTCTCCCGAAGATGTAAGTTAGAATCATATTCTGTTTTCCATTATCGGCATGCTTCTTTAAGGTTCTCTTTCTGACTTCACATGTTGTAACAAATCATATAGAGTCCTTAGGCTAGTGTTGCCCCTATAGCGGACCCAGGCCTAGCAACAGCTGCCATAGTTGCTTTTAGTCTCTCCAAGACCTTTGAAGGTGATCTACTTGAAGGAGTGGGTGTGCTACCAACTAGTGGGAGAGGACGCGCCTCGAGTTCCCGCAGACCTTCTAGTGTTCATGCTTACTCCTCGTTCCATGACAAATGTGGAGTACAACTAATGGGGGTCGGGCATTCCTTTTACTGATTGGGTCATAGATGAGTCGGATTACAAGGAGTTTAGTGGAACTCGCCTCGTGCCTTCTCTCCTTGCTCCAATATGTAGTAACACTCAAATGACACACTTATGTTAGAAGGGCCCTGCTGCCAATGCTATTATTGATCCTCCCTGCTTGCCTTCATTGGTCTATGCTTACAGCCCTGATGGCTTTGCTTGGGAGCGCCCTGTTGGGCGCAACATAAATGACATGGGCTACCCTTTCCCTGAAGGCACCCGGATGGTGAGTTCTCTTTCATCTTTGTATCTTTTTCTTTTTTTCCACTTTTGCTTCCCAACACTTGTTCTAACAACCTTTCCTTCAATAATTCAACCTATTGTTCAGGAGCATGATGAACTTGTTTAGCTTGCAAGCAACCTCAAGCTGGAGCTAACTGAGTACTCTTGGCAGCTATATAGAGGTGGGGATGATGAGGAGGAGGAGGAGGATGGTGGTGGTGGTGGTGGTGGTGGTGGTGATGGTGATGGTGTAGGAGGTTCAAAGTCGACTTCGAGCCATCAACAAAGGAAGAGGCGCTTCCAATGATCTTGTAGACAGATAGACAGATAGACAGACAGACACAGACACAGCATAGCATACTTTTTCTTTTTTTGCTTTTATTTTTTTTTTCCCTTTTTAGCACATATGCTTGCACTTACATTGGTTTGTATTTTAAGAACACCTTTTACATTTGTGCTTTTATTTGGGATATGTACTTAAATTACAAACTTGTGGGAACTTTATGCCATTTTGTGGTTCTTGGAAACTCTGTGCTTGAATAATGCCTTAAGTAGTCCCTTTAACCTCTCCCTTGCACCTTCCAATATCATTAAGTTAAAATGAATGAATCTTTTCTTTCAATCCTTGATTTTTTCCTTGGTCTTTGACCTAGCGGGATTCCTTTAACTTTTGCATGGATCGCCTTTCGGTTTTCAACCCATCAAGGCTCCTTATATCGTCTTTGAACTTATTTTTCATTTTTTTTCTCTCTTTTTCTTTTCCTTTCTCTCACATCTTCACTCCTTCTTTCTTTCCCCTTTTCCAAACATGGCCATATGAGAAGCCCCAATCGCTTCATCTAACTTTAGGATATATGAAATGACTTAGGGTTGTCATGAAGTGGGTTTGCATAACTGAGAAAGCTTATAAGAAGTCCAATCAAAAGAAAGAAAGACTGACCGACCACCTTAACATGCCCCAAATTTTACTTTTCTGCACTTTATGATTCTTATTTCTTTTCTTATGAATATAATAAAAGATTGGAATGTTCCACATCCCCTATAGAAAATAATGAGTCAGAAATTTATGGTCGTCACTACGTGAAAATCGTCATTTACTCAAAGAAGACATTACGCATTTATTACGGTCATTGATGACAAAACGTAACGAATGGAGCAACGGTCACAGAATGAGCTGTGAACTTCAGACAAAGATTCTGTAATGCACTAGCTGTTGAGCATAAATACAATGATTCATTGCCCATTGATCAGGCATTCAACTATAAAAAAGAAAGCACCAGAAACCCAAGGTACAATCAATTACACACAAACACTCTACAGAAATCACACTCCAGTCTGTTTCTCTCAAAAATCTTTCTCCCTTACTAACTTAAGCATCAGAGGCGGTTTGGCTGATGCCACACCGGCATGTTACTCTTCCACCTAGTTCATTTTACAGGTTCTCTATCTACAAAGACAACCCCAATCACAGCATCGTCCATCCGCTACGACGAGGAGCTCAACTGTTGATTTTTTGCATCATCAGTTTGGCGTCGTCTGTAGGGATGCTAATCATTCAAGCCATCTTTCACAGTGACAAAAAAGTTCCTTGGAGTATGAGATGGAAGCAGAGAACACACCTCAGCCAAATGCTGTGCAACAACAACAAATCAAGCCTTTTTGGCCAATGTGGAAGAACTGATCGCCAGAATGATGAATTACGAAAGATTGTGGAATCCCAAAAAGTAGAACATTGATGAACAAATGAAAACCAAAATGAAGAAGAGTCAAACTCTCAAGCCAACAGATGAGACAGGACCTCAGGAGAAGATTCCACCAGGATTGAGAACGAACTTTACAACATGAGGAATGAGATGGATGAACTGAAAAGTGATATGAAGGATAAAGGCGGAGAGAATCTGGATGGGATGATTCGAAGGACGGATTCACCATTCACTATTGAAGTACTGAACCGTCCCCTCCCACCAAAATTCCATCTCCCACAGTTGGAGTTGTATGACGGTTCCAAGGATCCCTTGGGTCACATCAAATCATTCAAGACGCTGATGCTATTGCAGATGACCTCAGACGAGGTGATGTGTAGGGCATTTCCAACAACACTAAAAGGAGCAACTAGAGTATGGTTCAGTAAGATACCTCCAAGAACTATTGCAAATTTTGAACAACTCGAATAGTACATCACCTGATTCAATAAGAAGCTGCTGCAAGTAGATGAAGCTGAAGATCAAGTTTTCCTAACAACCTTCCAAGCGGGGTTGCTGCCAAGAGATTTCTTCTTCTCAATGACTAAAAGTCCACCGAAAACAGTTGTGGAGTTGCTCCGTAAAGCTCAGAAGTATATGAATGCAGAAGATGCGGTGCTCGCAAGAGAAATGAAAGGAAAAAGAAAGAGAGACAAACGAACAAGTAGCAATCGCGACAAGAAGAAGGAGACACGAAATGTTGGGCACACTACAGGGAAAAAGAAGGAACTTCTAGACAGGAAACCCAGGTTCACTAACTTCACTCCTCTAATAATGCCAATTGACCAAGTCCTTATACAGATAAGAGACGATCCCTCCCTACAATGGCCGAAGCCAATTAGCACTCCAGTAGAAATGAGAGACAAGAATAAATATTGTAGGTTCCACCAAGATCACGGGCATCACACCAACGAGTGTAGGCATTTGAAAGACCAAGTGGAAACTTTAATTCGACAAGGGAAGTTACAGAAGTACGTCAGAAAGACAAAGCCCCATAGATACCAACGAAAGGACAACCAGGACAGGATTCCAGAGGTAAAGGATAGCAAACCCCCTGCAGGAGAAATAAAGATGATCTCGGGAGGACTAACGATAGGCAGAATGCTGAAGTCCCTGAAAAAAGCACAGGGGAGAGAAATAAACAGTGTCCATTCACGGCTCCCTCCAATGAAGGTGCCAAAGAATGACGAACCTAATATTGTCTTCTCAGAGAGAGATAGTCACGGTATTAGACAACCCCATGACGATCCGCTGGTAATCATGCTCAGAGTAGAAGAATTCAACATCCACCGAGTGCTCATTGATAGCGGAAGCTCAGCATAAATCATCTACTTGCCCGCGTTTCAACAGATGAAGCTGGATAAGAAAAGGATCAGGCCTTTCACCTCGCCTCTGGTAAGCTTCACAAGGGATAGAATCATCCCTAGAGGCATCGTCACTCTAACTGTAATTGCAGGAACTTATCCAGCACGAGTCCCCAAGAATATTAGTTTCCTCATAGTCTATTTTCCTTCGACATACAACATCATCTTGGGAAGACTTGCACTCAACAGACTAAGAGCAGCAACGTCAACATATTAATTAAAGGTGAAATTTCCAACAGCCCATGGGGTAGGAGAAATCAGAGGAGACCAAGTTCTGGCAAGAGAATGCTATTAAGCTGCCTTAGCATCCGGAGAGAACCACACATGGGTGATCAATGAACCAAAGCCCATTCCCGAACCATCAAAAATACCACAAGAAGTTGAGATCATCCTAGGAGATCCGACGAAGGTGTTGAAGTTCGGAACAACATTCCCAACGTCAGAGAAAGAGAAGATGATTTCCTTCTTAAGGGCAAACCAAGATGTTTTCGCCTAGAAACACAAGGATATGCCTGGAATTGATAGGAAGATCATACAGCATTGTCTCAACATCAACCCAGAATGCAAACCTGTATAGCAGAAGCTAAGAATATTTGCACCAGAATGCAACAAAGCTGTGACTAAAGAAGTAGAGAAACTACTAGAAGCTGATTTCATCAGGGAGGTATTCTATCTAGATTGGCAAGCAAATGTGGTTATGGTAAAAAAGAGCAATGGCAAGTGGAGAATGTGTGTCGACCTCACAAACCTGAATAAGGCCTGCTTAAAAGATAGCTTCCTCTTACCAATGATTGATCAGCTGGTAAACTCAACTATTGAACACAAGCTCTTAAGTTTCATGGACGCATTTTCTGGATACAACCAGATTCTTATGGACAAAGACGATCAAGAGAAGACCTCGTTCATCACCAGCCAAGGGTTGTACTGCTACAAAGTTATGCCCTTTGGATTGAAGAACGTAGGAGCCACCTACCAAAGATTGGTGAACCGTATGTTTTCTCACCAGATTGGAAGGAGTGTGGAGGTGTACGTGGATGATATGCTAGTGAAAAAGCAAGGATGAAGCTAACCATTTGGACGACCTAAAGGAGACCTTCAACACACTATGTAAGTACAATATGAAATTAAACCCTACAAAGTGTGTTTCTGCTGTTGCTTTAGGGAAATTCTTAGGATTCATTGTCTCCCAACGAGGAATAAAGGCAAACCCAGACAAAGTAGAAGCAATAATTGAGGTCAAGTCACCAAAAACAGTGAAGGAGGTACAGAGCTTGACAGGAAAGATTGCAGCCCTGAACAAATTCATCTTTAAGGCAAAGGACAAGTACATGCCATTCTTCAAGGTATTGAAGAAGGCCTTTCAGTGGACTGACGAATGCGAGGAAGCTCTTGCCAAATTGAAAGAGTACTTGACAAAGCCACCACTATTAATTACCTCAGTAATGGGAGAGAAGCTATATCTCTACCTAGCAATATCCAACATTGCAGTAAATTCAGCATTGATCAGAGAAGAAGGGAACGTCCAAAAGCCAATTTATTATACCAGCCAGACATTCCAAGGAGCAGAGGCAAGTTACCTAAGGATGGAAAAGATAGCTTTTGGATTATTGGTTGCCTCCAGAAAGCTCTGTCCTTATTTCCAAGCACACCTCATGGTCGTCATGACAAACTAACCCATAAGAAAGACAATGAAAAAGATAGATGCAGCTGGACGACTCATTCAATGGGCAATTGAATTGGGCCAATTTGACATTGAATATCGGCCCTAAGCAGCAATCAAAGCCCAAGTGCTAGCAGATTTTATTGTAGAGTTCACTTACCCCTATAAGGAAGAAGACCCTCCTATGGAAACATGGACATGTTATGAGAAAAGTAGGAGGAGCAGAAGTAGTGCTCATATCTCCAGATAAAGATACATTGAAGTATGCAATTAGATTGCAGTTCCTAGCAACAAATAACAAGGAAAAATACGAAGCATTGCTAACAGGGCTAAGTCTAACGAAGGCTCTAGGAGCAAGGAACCTTATCGTCCAAGTTGATTCTCAACTAAAAATCGGACAAGTGAAGGGAGATTATGAAGCCAAAGAAAAAAGGATGCAAAAGTACTTGAAGATCGTCAAAAGACTCTCACAGCACTTTGACAGCCTAGACTGTGTGCAAATCCCAAGAACCAAAAACGCAAAAGCTGACTTCCTAGCAAGATTGGCCTCGTCAGACGACTACAATGCAACTTCCGAACTATGTATAGAGATAAGGGGGCAGCCAAGCACAAAAGGTGAACAAGTTCTGAAGATAAAAGAACATGACGAGTGGATGACTCCTATCGTCCATTACTTGAAAGAAAGATGGCTCCCTGAAGATAAGACGGAAGCAAAGAAGATACAGATCAAAGCAGCTCGCTTCGTCATTATTGACAACGTGCTATACAGACGAGGATATTCATTCCCGTATCTAAGATGCGCCAGTTCAAAAAAAGCAGATTATGTGCTCTGCGAGATACATGAGGGAATCTGTGGAAACCACGCTAGGGCAAGATCCTTGGCAGGAAAGACGCTCAGAGTAGGATATTACTTGCCAACCCTACAGAAAGACACATACAACATCATCAGAGCATGTGACAAGTGTCAACGCTTCGCAAATGTCCAGTCTTTGAATTCTGTTTGAATTAATATGACCTAAACGCAAGTGCCAAAGATATGCATCATTAGTAGAAGGAAACTTTCCCTTTAATGATTTTACATGAGAATTATTATCTAATTCAGAATTGTATAATTCATGCTTATTAGGAGTTAAAATATAAAGACCATCAACAATATTGCTAGAACAGATAAACACTTTATCCTTCTTTATTACAACATTGTCTTTCAAGATAATATAATGTCCACCCTTAAGTGCATCAACACTGACGATCAAAAGGCTTATCTCTTCACAAAACCTCTGGATGATCGTCGGTTTGAGGTTTTACGCCAAAACATTGGTGTTATTTCCTTGGCATGATTCCTTTCTCCCTCTCTCATGCATTGGCATTTGCTTTTAGTTTTTTTGTGTTTGTTTGTTGGTTTTTTTGTTCTCTATAAAAAAAAAATTAAAAAAAAAAAAGTAAAAATTTAAAAAATACAAAAATAGTGTGTATTTATGTATACTAGTACTTATGTACCTTGGATGGCCATTGAAACAAGGTTTTTTAACTTTGTATCTCTTGTAGCTTAGATGAGCATCTCCATGCACAACTAAACAATGTGAGCTTTGTGACTTGATTATGTGATTTGTATCACTCTTTTTGACAGGAATGGCTAAAAAATTCTAAGAGAAAGGCATAAATAACCATCTCACCACTAAAACTCATCAATCATAAAACATCTGTGTGCAATTCATAAAAGTCGTGCTTGGTAAGATGTAGCACTTGCACAACATAAACAAGATGTTGGGCTTACATAATTGGGTAATTCTTTTCTTTCTTATATAACCATGCATGTTATGCCAATTTATACATTAAAGAAAAATATGAAAGAACATGAAAAGTAAAAAGAATCAAAATGCTTTTAAATATGGTTGCAAGCAAGTTTCTAGGAGATGTGGGAGTTATATGATGTACCTCAAAGGTGATGGTCCCCATCAAATAGTTATGATTGTGTATGGATGTATTTGATTCTCTTATATCATTACACTTTGTATAATGAGACACTTATGCTTCTTGCAAAAGTTTCACACACAACACGCATACTCTTTGCTACTCTTGATACTATTTGAACATTTTTAGACACCTTAAACACAAACAAGATTAACCTAGTTATATAGTCAAGTGATTAACTTAGGTAAATTATGCAGATCTAGGTTAACACAAATAAATCATATCATTGAAACGGTGCAGAAAATAAAGAACACAATGATATGATAACCCAAGAAATCCAAACTGGTAAAAAACCTGGGGAGGATTTAACGGAGCTATCCTCAAGGTTAAATAGATCCACTATGAAAGAATTGAAGTTTTACAATAGCGACTTAGACCACCAACATCCTATTGCTACCTCGAGTAGAAAACTTACTACCACGACCACGTGACAGCTCCGAGTCCACAGACTACTTCTTTCTTGGATTCACAGCAACCACAAGTACTCCCACTTGTGTTTTTCTTTAAGCTCTTTATGCAGCAACTTAAGCGATCACCAACCTCTCGACATCAATCTCAATCTTGACAACCCTAAGTATGTTTGAAGGCAAACACCTCTAGATCTCATAAGAGATTCATACACACAGCATAAACAACAACAAAATGTGGCTAGGGTTTTGCCTTTTATACTTAAGGCAAAACATAAAACCTTACACGTCATATGGGCTTGGGCTGAGTTGGAAAATTCTGCAAAAACACAATCTACACGAGCTTCGATTGATCGAGTCTAATTTTCAATTGATCGATCGAGTCTAATTTTCAATCAATCGAGCCTTGCAGATTTACACAATAAATCCTACAGTACACTCGATTCCAACTTTACACAAAAACACACTTTGAGTAGCCTAAATCTGGACTAAATGTTTTGATCATGGTTTACCAACATTACACATTGAAGTTCTAATACATTAGTTCCTAATTCCTTAGAACCTAACAAACTCCCCCTTTGGCAATCCGTGACAAAACACATACTAAAGACAAAATGCTCAAAGTTACAAAAACAGCCCAACCAAAAACAATTTAACCTAACTACTATCTATAAGTTGCAAGTGTAGACAGCAGCACGACTGAACCAACCTGTATATTCCTGTAACACTTAACAAACATGTAAACGCATGTGTGGAACAAGTAAAACAAAATAAATTCTTGATTTCACATAACATAAAATAATCAATGTAGCACAATGTGAAACAAGAAACAGAAATAGGAACATAATGTCTCCCCCTATCATATACAAGTCATAAAAAATAAAGACATCAAAATAAATACATCATGAGCCAAAAAATAAGTACAATGTGAAGCACCTAGATACAATCTAAAGCTCCAAAGCTCCAAAACAAAAAAACAAAAACAAAAAAAAAAAAAAAAAAAAAAAAAATCTCCCCCTATCTCCATCCATATGTACTCCCCCTTTTTGTAACGAATTTCCAAAGGGCAATCAAGACTCATCATCAAAAGAAGGTGGCGGAGAAGACCGTCTAATGCTTGCAAACTCCATATGCAAAGCCTGAAGCTCCGTGAGCACGTCCACCAAAAGCTGACCATGAGCCGCCTGAACGGTCATGACAATGTCCAACATACGACGAATGCTCGAATCATCTGAAGTAGAAGGTGGAGGATCAGCAGCAGTCGGATCAACATATGCATCTGCAATCGGATCACCTGAAGAAAAAGGAGGAGGAGGTGCAACACCCGAAGAAGACTCAACTCTAGGGCGTTTAGAGCTAGCTCTCATTTGAGCAACTCTCTGCCTAAGGAAGGTGGCACCTATAGGAGCTATAATGTATACAGGCTCAGAAGCAGGAAACTCCTCTAAACCTAAATGCAATAAAATCTGATGAATAAAAACCAGGAAGAAAAGAGCATGAGCAAAAGAACTACTCCTATGAACCTCAACCAAGGATCGAATGAAAAGATGAGGAAAACTCATAGGAGCATCTATGAAAAGGGCATACAAAAATGCACATCTCTCGATAAGAATAGTGTGCAAGTGAGAGATGGGCCAGATAGAATGGCAAGAAATCCGGAAAAACTAATAATGAATCTTGGTCAACTCATGAAAAGTGATTCGAGGATCAGTACCCCACTAAATGGAAGTACCAGTCAGATATGACGTAATGTCATCAAGTGGAGGAGACTCATCATACGGATATACAAGATGCTGTACCTTAGGCACCCCAAGAGCAGAGGCCACTACCGTAGGAGTAATGGTATACTCTTCACCCCGTATCTAACTCTTCATGAACTAAGTGTTGGAATCATTGGAGTGGACAGAGAGGTTCGAGTAGAACTCTCTAATCAAGGTAGCCGAAGGACGATGGTCAATATCCATCAAAGGCAACCAGCCCCTACGCTCAAAATTTCTCCTAATCTCCAGGTCAAGCTCATCTAAAACAACTTTTCTCTCAGCCCACACAAATCTCAGAATGTTCAACTTCTCATAGGTCTCTTGGTTTTTCTCACTGATAAACCTCTCACTATCAAAAGATGGAGTAGAAGAGGAGGTGGATGTCCTATGGGCTCTAGTCTTCCTATCCATGAGGCTAAGGATTGGAAAGGATAGACAGAAAAGAGACATGAAAAAAACAAAGAAAACCCAAGGCCAGACTGCATCAGATATAGTTAGAGCACAAGAAAAAACAATCTATATGATGCATGAACATTATTAATATATGATGCATGCTCTAATGCATTGAGAACAGCTCAATTAGACTTTAAAAACACAGAATTAGTTTGAACATAGAGTTTATAACAAAAACCCCAAATTTTAAAAACCCACTTTCAAAAATCCAACCAAATTGACCAATTAATCATTACACAAGTTAGATAACAGTATATAATGACAAAATGAATCAATAACATAAACCAATTTCATCAATTTATGGTTAATTTAACAAAATCCCAAATTCGAGTAGTTTCAAGCCCTAGAAATTTCAATTTTTCCCAATTCATCAAATTGATCAAATTAAACCATGAAGAACATGTTAAAATCATCCAACAACAAAAACCCATTGATCAATTTTGAAAGAAATCATCGAAATCACCAAAAACCCCAAATTTCTATAGGTTCAAAATTTTCCCTTAAATGCATGAAAAATGAGATTAAACTAAAAAAGAAAGGGCAAAATAGTCTTTCCGGTGCTAGATGATCAAAACCTTTGACAAAGATTAAGGGAAAACAACAAAAAAAATTTGTCTTTGAATCTGGATCGGTTAAAGAGAGAGAGAAAGGCTTTTTGAAACTTTTGAAATAGTGAAGAACATGTGAGAATCTCATGTTTTAAAAAACTCTCTGACCGATTTTCGATTAATAAAAAAATAGATTCGATCGATCAAAAATTACATTCAATCGATCCAGCAGCAATTGAGCATCGATTGAGCCAGGCAGATTCAAACCAAATTTTTAATCGCAATTTCGATCGGTCGAGCAATAGGTTCGATTGATCGAAAATCTGGAAAAATCAAATTTTTGAAAAACACAGCATTTTAATGCAAAAACTCCTTAAAGCACAATGTTTTATGAATGAAATGCATGAGTATGAGATGAAAAGTTTTTCAAAAACCCTTGAATTTAACCCAGATCTTCAAAAACAAGATTTTCAATCAATATGTCCCCAATTCTCAAACATTAGACATATTTTGCATTAAAATCAAGGGACTTTTAATCTTGTATGGCCACAACAAGATCACACACAATATAATGTATGAGGTTTAGCAAAGAGTAACTTGTGTAATGTGTGCAACTAGCAAAAGCTTGAGATACATGTGAGGTGATAAGTAAATAGAGATCAATCACAATTTCTACAAAATTCATCACATAAGTTTGAAAGTGACTATCACCTAAAGAGTTACATCATATAACTCTCACATCTCCTAGAATAAAAGCTTGCAATCATGTAAGTTTCTTGATTTGCCTCATAATGTACACACCAATTTTATTTGATTTGAAACTAATTAAATAGCTAAGATAATGTACACACCAATTTTATTTGAATTTGAATTTTATTATAAGCCGAGGCTACACCTTATGTTCTTTTTGTGCATGTGCTACACTTTCTCGAGCACAAAATCTTATGATATGCACTAAAGTGTTCATGATTGGCTAGTAAACAGTGGTGGGATGGTTATTTATGTCTTTCTCTTAGGATTTTTTAGTCCTTACAATAAAAAACATATGACTTCAAGATCAAGATCATGTGATCAAAAACTATAAACAATTCCTACACAACATGCACTACAAAGCTCAAACTAGTAAAGTGCAATAAAATAAGCTCATCCAAGCTAAACAAGGTACATAAATATGTTATATAAAGATAATATGGCCAACCTTGATTTCAAATCTAAGAAAAAATAATGCAAAACACATTTTTGTTCCCTTTTCCTCTTTTTTTTATTTTTTTATTTATTATTAAAAAAATAATAAAAATAACCTAGTATGGAATGCATGAATGTTATGCAATGCAAATCCTAGAAAAAAACAAAGAAAGAAAAACAATAAAGAGGAATGGTCACAAAGAATAGAGAAATGAAGCATAAGGACCATATCAGAAAGACTCAATTAGATCAATCCTTTTACATCCAAAACTTTTTAGATGCAACTCTTGCATTGGAGTTATTATTCATATTAGAATGCTGAGCAACTCCAAGATTGGAATAAAGGTTTAAAGCCTTTACCAATTCACCAATAAGTATCTTAGGATCTTGTACTTGAGGCACAGGTACTTTTGGCTTATTTGCTCGCTTAGCAGCTTGCAACTTGAAACAATTTGGACGAATGTGCCCAGACTTTCCACAAAAATGACAAACCCATGCAGGTCTGTCATGCAACTTGTCCTTAGGAGGGTTAGGAGTCTTAGTTTTAGACTCTTTGAGATCAACCCTAATCTTCCTAAGAGGAGTAACTTCTGCTGGTTTAACAATCTCCCTCACAGGAGGCTCAAAAGAAGAAACAAAGTTTTTGGAATGATTCTTAGAAACAATGATGCTATCTTCAAAACCTAGACCAGTTTTGTCTAAGGGAGACTTCTGAATACTCAGCATGTGTACAAGTTTGGAACTAGCAGTCCTATTTGTTTGTTCTCTAGCTACAAATAATTCAAGTTCCAAATTTTTTACTTTATCAAGCAATAACATGTTCTCAATCTTCACCTTATCAAGCAATTCATTAGCATCAAACAATTTCAAGAGCAAATTTTTCTTATCAAGTTCCAGAGAAGCAATTTTCTGTAAGCCTAAATTAACATTCATAGCATCTTTTACAGCAACCTTGCAAAATTTATTATAGGCTTCTTGCAAATCAGCACTCTCAAAGAGTTCCCCATCAGAAAATCGGTAATCGATCCACTAGACAATCGGTTGGGATACATAGGTTAGCAAGAAACCCTCCAAGCCTAATCTACCCGCTGTACCTAAGCCCTCCAAGCTCCTACTCCAACAAGACTTCTCGGAACCGTTTCTTGTCTAACTATCCGAATCCTGCAATAAGCTACATGTTGCATCTGCCATCCTTAGCTTCTTCCAATGCTTCCCAGCAGCACCAAACGATCACTTGACACTCTGAAAGGGTGTGATAAGTGTTTGGGCTATCAACCTTTCAATGATATGGAAATGGAGAGATAGGAGTTGAGGAAAATCCACAAGCTATTGTGTAGAGGATTGTGGGTATAACAATCTCTAACTCTCAAGGTATTTGGCTAGGGTTTTCTCTCAGAAGCACTCCTTAACATTTGTGGGTAATGTGGGTATATATAGTGTGGGTACAGAAAGTGTGTATCAGATAGTACAGTCTGGCAAAACAGAATGTCTCGCGGGTATCTCGCGAGAAGGCCTTACCCGCGAGATACTCGCGAGACACAGATGTCTCCATCTGTACTGACTCTTCGCATTCCAGTCATATGCAAGACACATGCATTACTTTGCGAGATGCCTAGTCGCAAGATACCCGTGAAAACTTCTTCAGTCTTCAATAGCTTGAGTCTTCACACTCTCTCTCTATCACACAACCCTTACAATCAAATCCCACAATAAATACAGGATACAAAAGATTGAATAAAATTATAATCAAATTTGGCATGGAATAAAAGCCAACTAAATACATAGTTATAAATCACAACTTTACATCAAGAATGTAGGACATTCTGATTTCACATGACCATACCATTGACAACCAAAACATTGTTGACCCATAGAATTATTAGAAGTTTGACCTACTTTTTCTTTAGGTTTTTCATTATTGTTCACCTTAGTGGGTTCATTCCTCCTAAAATTTCTAGGTTCAGCATTGTTTTTACCTCTTGCCCTTCTATTATTGTTCCTAAGAAAGTTTCTAAAGTTCTTGGCAAGATATGCAATCTCTGTAGCAAAGAGCTAATCATCAAATCCATTCCCATCAACATCATCAACAGACTTAAGAGCCATTGATTTGGATTTGTTTTTCTTAGGTAGGTCCAACTTATAGGACTGAAGAGATCCTACAAGTTCATAAACAGGGATGGAGTCCACGTCCTTGCTTTCAGTTATGGCAGTCACTTTGGGTCTAAAGTCCTCAATCAATGATCTAAGTATCTGCCTAACAATTTTAGGTTGATCATAGATTTCACCCAAATTATAAGCAGAGTTAACAATATCATTCAATTTAGCATAGAATTCATCAAAACATTCATCATCAGACATTCTAATACTTTCAAATCTAGTAGTTAACTACTGTAGTTTATTAATCTTAACTGCCTTTATGCCTTCATGCACAGTTTGGAGAATATTCCATGTAGTATGAGCAACCTCAACATTAGTGATTCTCTTGAATTCCTCCATAGAAACGGTATTAAAAATAGCATTCACGGCTTTGCTATTAAAAGCAACTGCTTTTTTCTGAGAAGTTTGCCACTCACTAACTAGAGTAGTGGGCTTCTCCCATCCGTATTCAACGGAATTCCAGACTCTCTCATAAATAGATTTCAGGAATGCTTTCATCCTTACTTTCCAGTAGGCATAGTTGTTCCCATCAAAGTGTGGTGGGATCACAAGAGAGTGACCGTGTTCCATGACAACAAGGGTCAAGGATTAACTCTTAGATCAAAAGATCTAAATGCTAGAGCCAACCTGCTCTGATACCACTTGAACGTTTTTAGACACCTTAAACACAAACAAGATTAATATATTTATGCAGATCTAGGTTAACACAGATAAATCATATCATTGAAACAGTGCGGAAAATAAAGAACACAACGACATGATAACCCAGGAAAACCAAACTAGTAAAAAACCTGAGGAGGATTTAACCTAGCTATCCTTAAGGTAAAATAGATCCACTATGAAAGAATTAAAGTCTTACAATAGCGACTTAGACCACTAACATCCTATTGCTACCTTGAGTAAAAAACTTACTACCACGACCACGAGACAGCTCCGAGTCCACGAGCTACTTCTTTCTTGGATTCATAGCAACCACAAGTACTCCCACTTGTGTTTTTCTTTAAGTTCTTTATACAGCAACTTAAGTGATCACCAACCTCTCGACATCAATCTCAATCTTGATAACCCTAAGTATGTATGAAGGCAAACACCTCTAGATCTCACAAGAGATTCATACACATAGCATAAACAACAACAAAAATTGGCTAGGGTTTTTCCTTTTATACTTAAGGCAAAACATAAAACCCTACACGTCATATGGGCTTGAGCTGAGTTGGAAAATTCTGCAAAAACACAATCTGCACGAGCTTCTATCGATCGAGTCTAATTTTCAATCAATCGAGCCTTGCAGATTTACACAATAAATTCTACAATACACTCGATTCCAACTTTACACAAAAACACACTTTGAGCAGCCTAAATCTAAACTAAATGTTTTGATCATGGTTTACCAACATTACACATTGAAGTTCTAATACATTAGTTCCTAATTCCTTAGAACCTAACACTATTGTATAGGTACAATATGATTTAGCCATCGCAAGGAACACATGTGGTAGTATAAGCTTACTAAACTATCTTAACTTGTTTTTGAAAATAAAAATTTGTTAGACTTGTTTAGTTTGTGTATTGATCAAGGAATGCTTTACATCTAGAGTTGTTGATGTGTTTGAGTGCTTAACATGCTTCTCTGTTGCTTGGTTTGGTGTCTATCTTGGTTGCATTCATCTCATATTGTTTTTCCCTCCTTGAAAAACCTTGTTTCTAGATGCTCAATAGAAGCTTGATAGTAGCTCGATACCTCCTCGATCTATCAAGAATTTCTAGGTTTTTCTCGATACCTCTAGGTAGATAGCTCAATCTATCGAGCCTATTTCTTGAAGTCTCTGTCTGCTCGATAGAAACTCGACACGTCCTTAATACCTTCTCAATCTATCAAGGTGCCTGTTTCTATATATATGCGAGGTTCGACCGGTTTGCTTTTTCAATCAAATATCTCGATCCTTTTCTTTTCTCTCTTGATGGTATATGCTCTAAATCCTCTCTTTCTTTCTTTGTTCATGCATTTAGAACTAGGTTTTCAAGTTTTTGTGTGAAAATTTTTAGGTTGGGTTTTGTTGATTTGTTATCACATGCTCATGAATTGCATTCTCTATCATTATAACAATGTTTCATGCATTCTAGGTTTATGCGACTGATTATATATTGTGAGTGCTGTAGTTTGGATTGGGTTTTTGCCCATTATACAATTTGTTTTTTCACGTAACATGTTCATGCATTACCATGCATTGCACTTCTCTTTTCTTTCTTTCCTAAGCATCTTCTCTGCTATGTTGCTCTTCTTTCTTTTTTTTCTTCTCCCAAAGTTTCCTGGCTATGGCACCCTAAAAGTTTATCCCTTCCAAGAACCTGATCACTTGTTGCGGTTCTTCTTCTACTTTTTCTTCTTTTCCCTCTGTTCCTAATAGAGTTCGGTTCCATGATGTGGACTCCCAAAAGGATTTCGTTGAGAACTTTTATGACCGGGCGATTCATTCGGAACGCCAGGTCATTCTGTCTGATTTTCCAGAAACGCCTCTTCCCGGTGCATTTAGCTCTCAAGGTTAGGAACCTTTTTGTGAGAAACCCTTGAGGTGTCCTAGCATTTTTATACAGGAGTTCTACTCCAACATACAAGCCATCGATACCTCTATTCCCTCATTTACTATGGTTTTTCGAGGTACATATATCATAGTTACCACAGAACTCATTTCCGAGGTACTATGTGTTCCTAGGGTAGCTCATCCAGACTATCCTAATCATCCTTGTCTAAGTACCATCTCTCGTGACAAGTTGGCCTCACTTTTCTATGAGAAATCCATGGTGTGGAGAGATACTCTAAACTTCTCCACAACCAAGTTTGCAAAGGGTCTAAGGATTCTTGATATGGTGATGACCTTTGTTCTCACACCACGATCACACTATAACACTATCATTAAGCCTCATACTTGTTTTCTTCTTTCCCTCCTAGAAGATATTTTTATAGATTTTCCTTCACATATGATAGTATCTATGATAGATTTCTATCGAGACACTGTCAAACGTGATAAGTTAATCTTTCCTTTAGCTATCACACGCATCCTCACACACTTGCACATCACCATTCCTTCTTCTCCTTTCTTCTACTTTAGGGGTGCTATAAGTAAGGAATCTCTACGGAGGAGTGATGCACAGCTGGCTGCTAGGCGGCCTCATGTGGGGCCTACTCCAGCTCAACAGGAGGCAGCTACTTTTCGTGCTGCAGAGGATGTTGCTTTTACCTTTCAACCTTCTTCATCTTCTGCTCCTTCTTCCTCTTCTAGAGTAGAGGCATCTCTTGCTGCCATTATGGATCAAATTTAGCATATGTTGTTGATTTTGGTAGTCGTCTTAACCATATTTCTGATGAGATGTGTCAAATGAACACTAGAATTGGTCGCATTGCTCGACGACAGTCTCGTCTTAGCGGTTTTGCTCCTTCTCCCTCTCTCGAGCTTGCTGAGGAGTCTTCTAATGGTGGAGATGATGAGAGTAATGATGCTGAGATAACTCCCTCTCCTTGATTCACCCTTTGTCACTCATAACAAAAAGAGGGAGTAGTTTTGATTATGAGAGAGTAGTCATATTCTAAAGGGGAGAGCTAGCATAGAGATACACTAGTTAGGGGGAGAGTGTTTTAAGAGATGTAGTGAGGTTTTGCTGTATGTTTCTCATTTCATGTACCATAGTCTTGTGACCACTTTACATACATTGTATTTACTTTATATATATATATATATATGATGTGTGTTTCTTCACCTTTATCTCACATGTGTTGTTTCTTTTCTCTCTTTATGCACATGCTTCTTCTTTTATACAACTTGTCTACATTTCACACTTGATGCCTTGATGGATCTTATTTAAGTGTTTCAGCTAAGACAGGTTGCAAGTCTATCATGCCATGATATCTCTTCTTGCAAAGTTTTTCAAGAGTTCATTGTATTAGTTAGTTAGACTTATGTAATTCTATGTGTAATAGTTATGGAGATTGTTATTTATACTTCTCTCATAATTATGCTTGTGGTTTTGTCACGGATTGCCAAAGGGAGAGATCGTTAGGATCATATTTTCTATGTAATTAGCATATCCTTTGACAAAACGCATTTTACTTGTAAATTGGGTAGATCTAAGTTGGGTTTGATACATATCAAGTGGTTGTATTAAAAACATGGGGACTGAACCAAGAAACAAGTGAAGAAAAACTATTTTATTGAAGCTCGACAGATAGCTCGACAAAAGGCATATATCGTGATTTACTAGGCAAGCTCGACACTAGCTTGACACCAGCTCGACACTAGCTTAATCTATCAAGCTTTACGAATTCAGAATTCTAGATATGAATTTCAGCCCACGCTAATGTATTTGTTTAGGGTTTCTTCTCTCACAATCCTAGACATATATAAGACTTATTTTAAGAGCCGTCACACATGGATACAGAGACTAAGAATTTATTTCCTCTATGAAAAGCTACTGCATTTGTACACCATAGGTTTTTGTAAGCAAGTGCTTCCTAATCTTCATTATTTATGAAGTGAAGAACTTTGTAGTGAACAATAATCATTCAAGTTGCTAGAGTTAGTGTAGACACCACATTTTGTACCCCTTATGATTGGGGCCCCCATTCTCCAATAATGCCCAAACTCTAAGGCCCAAGGCTAGTTTAGAGCCCAATTAGATATCAAATTGACTTTAGGAGCGTTAAAATAGAAAAATATAACTTTTTAAATGAGCAAAAATTTTTTTTTTGGAAATAAAATGACCAAAGTGGCCCTCGGCCCACGTACGTGGGCAACAGCCTATGTACGTGGGCAAAAGCATGCGTACGCAACTAGGGTTTCGGAGACAAAAAAAGTGAATGTTCAAAAATGTGTATAAAACACCTATGAACGTTTAGACCCCCAATTAATAAATTAACAATTCAAGCTTATCAACAAACAATATGCGTGCGGAAAATGTAAATAAGCTAAAACAGAATTGATAACATAATCTAATGAACCTCTCAAGGATGTAACAATGGAGAGGGCGAGAGTTGAGGAATTTGAAGAGTCACTATGTAAAGATTGTGGATGAGTCAATCTTGTTTTTCTCTAGGGTTTCTCTCTCAAAATTCTCTCTGGAAGCTCTCAATATTTCATGGGTATAAGGGGTATTTATACTGGAGTGAGAAAGGAATGCGAAGAGTCAGTTTTTCCAAAATAGAGTGGACTGGCAACTTAGCCTTGTGACTTGACTGAGTCGCGAGTCCAAGCCACAAGCTAACTGAATGGCCAATCTGGACTTTTTGTCCTATCTTGCTACAGCTAGCATGACGGTTCAGCTTCTATGCATGCTTCACTCGTGTGCATCTTTTGGCGGCTTGCAAGCCGCGAGCCACCCACGAGATCCAACCACGAGTCCCTGCTTCATTGCACAGTCTTGAGCATTTCTTCACACTCTCTCACACACTACCCTTAAATGATGAGAACCTAAACACAGGGTTACTAATTGCTAAATTACAAGCAAATTTGGCACGGAATAAATCCAACAAGATGGTTGATTAAATTCAACCTTACAATCTCCTCCTTTGGCTATTCCGTGACAAAACCCTAAAACAAACTCTAGACTTAACATGTGAGTTGGGAACAGTTGAACAAAACTCACTCACACCTAACTCTAGAATCTGTGAAGCTCTTGAATCATAAGAACAAGTATCTCCTGAAACACAACAACACAATTTAATCATTGTATGTAGAAAACTTGTAATGCATATGAAGCAAGCACAATGCGATCAAGCAAAATGGAATAAAGCAATAAACCATGGCTTGACCATACAAGCAATCACTTTAGAATAGTGACCACAATGCTCATTCACATATGGAATGATCATTCGGACATGCAAGCTAATAAGTTCAATGCAAAGTATCATTTGCATGTCCAACACTCAACCAATGCACAAAACATATATGCATCTAGGAACAAGATCCTACTAGGGCACAAGAGTGATGTACTTAAAGAAAATGCAAAACATTAAACAACAAGTACTACGCTACAAAGCAAAGGTACAAAACCCAAAGTACATATAAACTGAAAATAAACTAAGTCATGAGATAACAAATAAACAAAGCATTAAACATAGGTAGCTCCTGCTCAACATCAGCTCCTTCTCAACATCAATACTCCCCCTATCATTATACTCCCCCTATCGTCATCATCTCCCCCTTTTTGTCATGGAATAGCTAGTCCTCATTTTCTTCTAGCTTCCTTTGGATTTGGTCCAATTGGGTTTGGAGAGAAGTGAACTTTGTGTCACAACGGATGTGGTGATGGTGCAGGAAAGTAGCAAGCCCGGACATCTTGGTGCTTATGTCGTGGATGGATGCCATAATGTTATCCAATTTCTCATCATAGAAGGATGAGGTAGAGTGTGAACCAGTAGGAGGTGCTGAACTTTCCGTCTTGATTCCCTTCTAATTATGACCAATGCTAGCATTGAGTGTACGGATGTTGATTAGACTTGGCTTCGGGTAAGGAGACTCATTGTCAGATGGATGAATGCCTTTGAGCTTCAAAATCCTTGAAATGAGGCAGCAAAAAGGAATGCATGCCCTTGAATCTATTCGTAGAACCATTTTGTGCAAAAGATGAAAGATATGAGCACAGATGTCGATCTCTTCATCCGAAATCAAATCATGAAGGAACACGGCTCTCCCTAGATTCATATACCCGATGCTGGATAGAGGATATAGATTGTGGAACATGATGATGGTAAGCACCCTCAGTTCGGGAGATAGGGAAGAAACACTGATTGAATTCCCAGTTTGAGAGAATTCCAAGTTTCGTCCAAGGGTTTCCCGAAGTAAATCCTCGTCTAGATTTAAATCATCATAAACCGATGTTGTAGCAAGCATTGGCCAGTTGATATGTAGGATATTTGCTAGATAAACAAGAGACACGGAGAAACTCTTTCCTCTAACCCAGCATTTAAGATCATGGTGTGCTGTTGCAGGCAACCAAAAATAAAACCTATACTCCTAAAAATATATGTAGTAGTGCGAGTAAGGATCGTTCCCACGGAGAGTATCTAGCCTAGTTTACGTGAACAAGGAGGAGGGGCTTTAAGTATAATGAAAACAATTTTAAGAAAAACAATTAAGGAACAATTCAAATTAAAATATCGAAATCAATCAAGAGAACAAACCTTGGTCCAAGTCAACATCCACCATCGTAGTTTTACAATTGATCATCGATGCAAGTATATATCAATTCACACTTTGAATATTCACCGTTGGAACTATTTTCCTATCTCTCCTTAGTCGTAGTTAATTAGAAAACAAGTGATCTAATAAACCCTAACTACTAAACAACCCAAGACAAGCACTAAAGGTTTAATCTAGTAGCAGCCTTAAGAATTTGAGAGATCGATGAAACTAAACAACACAAACACAAGCGGTTGCATTTAATTTAGTCAAGCATTCTTCCTAAGATCTAATAATTTCTGACGTAGCAAATCATTAAATCTTGGTTGCTTCACAAGTTAGAGAGATCAAACAATTACGGATTTGATATCTAACCTAGCAATAGATTGTAACGAATAATAAACTAGTAGGCCTCCTAGTAATTAAACGAGACAATCATGAAAATAAGCACAGAAGAACATCCGATATTCAAAGCATAAATAGAACAATAAAAACAAATTAGATCTCACAGTTTTATTGATTCCGAGGCTTCAATTTCCTTCGACCAAGTATAAAAGTTTAGCCACGCAAGGCCGTGATGAAAACTCAAAGGAAAAAATCAGAGAAGAGGGGAGAGAGAGGCATGTGTCTAATTCTAATTTCTCCTCCCCCTTTTACACGTTAATACCCCCTTTCCCAAGCCTACAAAATCTCCTAAAAATATTCTCAATAATAATATCCAAATCTAACTAATTAAGGAAAAATATTAAAAATAAAACAAAGTCCTAATACAACTAGGAAAGTGGTGTTTTTCAGCTGGAAATTTCGTGCACCAGATCTGGAGGCTTCCAAAAATAAACCACATCAGATACGCGTATTAGAATTTCAGGCAAAGGAACATTCCCGAACATCAGCAGTGCAGGTGCAGCAACTTCAAGCCCGATTTCGACCTTGATGCAGCCCGTATCTCTCAAAACTCAAAACACGAAAGTTGTAGAAATTTTTCTTGGCGTTCCATAGCATCTTGAATCATCTCAATCGGAGCTTGGATGAGAGAGTTATGCCCAGATTACGAAGCAATGTCAAAGCTGTCCAGAATCACCCAATTAGCTACGTTTTGCACTTAACACCTCTATTTGCATCCTAAATCAAAATATAAGAATAATGAGTACATTTAGGCACCAAATAAATATAAAAGACTAAACATTAAGGGAGAAAAATATGACAATTTGTATTCTCATCAGATCATCTCCTTCAACAATGGCATTAGCATAAAATTCTTTCACCATGTTCACATACACAACATCAAGGTTAGAAAGAAGAAAATTCCAATCCTTGGTAGCAAACCATAGGGGAACATTGGTTTCACGAAGAGATGGTTGGTCAACAGCCCTTTCAACTAGTGGTGTGGCATCTCTGAAATAATTTTCATGGGTCTGAAATGCAGCATAGGATCTGAATTTGTGGGGATCGCATACTCCTGACGATGATCGGGTCCTTTTTGGCCTAGGAGAGGGGTCATCAACATCAATCACCGGTTCTTTTCCCTTGTTGCTACTCCTTTCACAGCTGCACTCTTGAAAGGAGACATTTTTAAGCTACATCATGTTACATCAGGGAGTAACAAAGACCACACAAGACAACAAACTCTATTAGCACAGAGTTAGACCCCAAAAAAAATTGTGGAAAAACCCTAAAATCATTAGATTAGAATCACAATCATGTCATAGAATATGTGTGTGCTACAACTAACACATTTGTGCAGCTAAAGACGGAGTGAAATAACGCATATCCAACACAACCCACACAACAATTTCAGCAACACAGCAAATACCCATATTCAACCATCAATAAATCTCAAATCTCAATAACATCTCACAAATCAAGAAGTTCAAGGCAAAGAGTATGAAATACTTATGAAAAATAAGAAAACCCATAACTTTTTCTTGAAGATTGAAGTAGAAATGATGAGTAACAATGGGGATTTTTGTGAGGAACACGGTGGGTTTGAGAGAGGTTCAATAGGGGAAGACAATGAGTAGTCACAAAAGTTCGAGGGAAAACCCAAATGTTTTAAAAACTGACCAATTTGCGCAAAACACGCGATATTTGCGACTGATTTAAGTCGCGTCCAAGTCGCCAGGGTAAGTTGCGAGACTCTTTGAAACCAAAATTTTTGAAAATTTTTCTAAGTGTTATTCACGACTGGAAGTTCTACCCACGAGGACGTTGCGAGGTAACCCGTGAAAATTTCTGTGTACCCCTCGCGACTAGACCTTCCACCCTCGAACAAGTCGCTAGACAGAGCCGCGAGAAACAATAAAAACCCAAAGTTTGAAAAACATTCTAAGTATTTTTCGCGACTGGGACATTGACCTGCCAGTGAGTCGCGAAAAATCTCTATTTGGGCTCGCGACTGGGGCATGCGACTGGACCAACCCGCAACTAAGTCGCCAAAACAGGGCAACACTGTTTTTGAAGATTTTGACAATTTTTGCAACAACAACAACAACAACAACAAAAACAAACAAACAAACAAACAAACAAACAAACAAACAAACAAACAAAAAAAACAAAAAAAAAACAAAAAACAAAAAACAAAAAACAAAAAACAAAACAAAACAAAACAAAACAAAACAAAAAAACAAACAAAAAAAAAAACAAAACAAAACAAAAAAACAAAATACTTTCCAAAAACAACTAAAATACTCAAAAATCTTTTTATGTTTGACCAACAAAAATTGAGCATGTGAAAACACATTTAATCAAGTACAACCACACAAATGAATATGGCATTCATTGAACATAGACATGTGTGATATGTGGATATCAACAATGAGATAGTCCATAGTCTAACGTGAAGCTTCAATGATCAATTCAACCAAGCCATACACAATTAGCACTAGATAAAGTGATTCATCTCAATTATAGAAATAGGCATATATGACCTCCCACAAAACTTGATTCTATAACTTGTGAAGCTTTTCATATACATCATATCATTTGATCTTTTTGAATCAATACATCTCATTGTGAGATTGATGCCTGAAATTTATGATATTTCAATTTGATGAGTTAGCCTTTGGCATTTTGGGCATCATACATTTTATTTTACGTCGCTTTCTCTTTTTCCTAGTCAAATACTAGTATGTGCGACAGGCTTTTGCAGCTCAATATCTCCTTTCATTTGGAGATTTACATTTGGTGAGCTCTTTAAGCAAAAACAATAAAATAAATGAGTGGGAAGATATATAAGCACAAGTCTATGCATGTCTCAAGATCAACAAAACAATTGACTAATCATTCATGACAAGTTTGAAGATCTATTTACAACAGTCACATAGATGTCAAGATTTTTCCCACAAAGATATGGAGTGCATAGGGAACAAGCTACGCTCGTAAATGCACAAGGTCATTTGTACAAAGGTACAAGGCAAAATGTGTTTTGAGACAAAAACCTAACGATGTCAATCAAACTTTTTAGATTTTCTACTTTTTATGAGTTTTTGGATTTTTTGACATAAAAACAAGAAAAGATTGATCAAAAACACCAATGTAAAAACATTTAAAGCAAAAGCAAACTAACAAACAATTTTCAACTCAAACTAGCACCAAGCACACAACCAAGCATCTTCACAAAAACATAGGAAGTATTAATGCATGGACATGTTGTAATGCTTATGCATGAGTACCCCTCTTCACCCACATGTCACGTGCGTTTGGGGTGATATCCCTATAGGATTGGATACGAGAGTTAGGACTTTCAAACCTTCTAGTGAAGCTTTCCAAGCAAGTGGTGAATGCACCGATCATCTTCATCACGTCCACCACATCGAGATCACCATTTTGACCTCTTAATGACTCAACAGCCCAAGTCCTCTTGTCATTTCTTGGTCCTCTTAACCTTTGATCACTTGCATTCTTCAATGCTCTCAGCTTATGACAATTGGGTCGGGTGTGCCCTTGAATTCCACAGTGATGGCAAACATGGTTCGTTCTAGGACCTCTTTGTGATCTTGGGAGTGATTTCCCTCTGGCTTCAGACCTGACCACTGATTGGTTACGTGGCTTATTCAACACCCTTTGGTCAGCCACAATCTTCTTCTTCTCTACCTTTGCCTTCTCAACAGTAAGGGCAACTACAATCGGCTCTTTGGCCTTCACAAACTTCACTTCTTTGGAGATATTCATAGCTGAACTACTTTCTCCTGTGTATCCTAATCCGGTTTTGTCGGAGAAGGGTCATCAAGCTTCTTTGTGGATACTCGCTCTACCTTGGCATTTGCTTGAACCACCTCAAGCTCAAGGAATTTCACCTTGGTGTAAGCTTCGGTTAGCTCACCATTTAACATCTCAATCTCACACTTGGCCTCCTTATATCTTACTAGGAGACTTCTATAGCCCTCCTATGCTTTCTTCATCTTCTTCACAGCCGCCTTGGCCACCCTTATGTATTCTCCTGATTTTTCAAGAAAAGAATTGTAGTTCTCTTGAAGGCCTGCTGTACATTCAACTTCTTCAGCATCCAATTCTTCTACAATTCCCATGGATTCCTCATCACTATGCTCCCCAAGTTCTTGCACAAGCAAATTCAAGTCCTTTGAAGACTCAACATGAGCAATAGTCATAAATGTTGAGAAATTCCCTTCTTCATCACAGCTATCCTCCGAATTAGAGGTGGAGGAATCTGAGTCACTGAGAGTGGTGGCATACGCCTTGTCCTTCGATCTTAAGTAATTAGGACATTCCTTTTTGAAATGGCCATGTTCATTACATTCAAAACAAGTGACTCCTTGATTAGATTAGGACTCCTTCCTGTCTCTCTTTTTAAAGTCCTTCTTCTCCTTTCCGGAACTTTTGAATTTCCCTTTATCATCAAATTTCCCATTGTTCTTGAACTTCCGGAATTTGCGAAAATTCTTTACAAGGTAAGCAACATCTTTCTCGACAACATCCTCATCCGATGAGTCGTGTGCTTCTACCCTTTCATTTATGGTCTTAAGAGCAAGAGATTTGCTCTTCCTTTGAGTGGGCAACGACAATTCATAAGTCTGAAGCAAGCCAACCAGTTCTTGGACTTTGATCTCATCAAAATCCTTGCTCTCTTCAATCGCCGTCACCTTGGCACGAAAGCTTTCCGGCAATGACCGAAGGATCTTCCTTACTACCTTGGAATCCTTCGTTTTCTCTCCCAAATTAAACTTGCCGATGACCACTTCATTCAGCTTACTATAGAAAGAGTCAAAAGACTCGTCCTCACTCATTCTGAGCTCCTCAAATCGAGTGGTCAACATCTGTAGCTTCGTGACTTTTACTTTCTTCATTCCCTCATAAGTGGTCTCCAATATCTGCCAAGCCTCCTTGGCAATGGTAACGTGAGAAATCCGATGGAACTCATCTGGAGACACACCACAAAAAATAGCGTTAAGTGCTTTGGTATTAGCATTTGACGCAGTGAGGACTGCCTTATCCCATGTGGATTTGGCTGCCTCCGTCCTAGTCCAGCCGATATCAACGGCATCCCCAACAGATTCATCTATCGAACATAAAAATGCTCTCATCCGTACCTTCCAAAAGGCATAATTGCTACCATCAAAATATGGTGGAGCATTTAAAGATTGAGACCGGTCCATCTCAAAAAGGGGTTAAGGATCACACCAGGGTAATTAAACCATAGCAAGTGCACCCGCTCTGATACCAATTGAATGTTCAAAAAAGTGTATAAAACACCTATGAATATTTAGACCCCCAATTAATAAATTACCAATTCAAGCTTATCAACAAACAATGTGCATGTGAAAAATGTAAATAAGCTAAAATAGAATTGATAACATAATCTAAACCAAATAAAATCACATCCATAGTAAAAATTAAATGGCAAAGATTAAGGAAGAGAGATGCAAACACAAGGACAACACAGCGATGTGTTATCGAAGAGGAAACCGAAGCCCTCGACGTAAAACCTCTCCGCCGCCCTCCAAGCGGTCAATAATCCACTAAAGAATCAAGTTGGGATACATGAACAGCAGAAGACCCTCCAAGTCTAATCTACCCAGTGTACCTAAGCCCTCCAAGTTCCTACTCCAACGAGATTACACTGAACCTATTTCTTCTTTAACTTACTGGATTCCGCTATAACCCATAGCATCAACCAATATGAATTGGTCCCTTCCTAACTGCTTCCCAAGCACCAAAAAGCCTTCTCACAGATATGGGTATGGTGAGAAAAGGATTTGGCTAATGAACTTCTCAAGGATGTAACAATGGAGAGGGTGAGAGTTGAGGAATTTGAAGAGTCACTATGTAAAGATTGTGGATGAGTCAATCTTATTTTTCTCTAGGGTTTCTCTCTCAAAATTCTCTTTGGAAGCTCTCAATATTTCATGGGTATAAGGGATATTTATACTAGAGTGAGAAAGAAATGCGAATAGTCAATTTTTTCAAAATAGAGTGGACTGGCGACTTGGCCTCGTGACTTGACTGAGTCGCGAGTCCAAGCCACAAGCTAACTGAATGGCCAGTCTGGACTTTTTGTCCTGTAGTGCTACAACTAGCATGACGGTTCAGCTTCTCTGCATGCTTCACTTGTGTGCATCTTCTGGCGGCTTGCAAGCCGCGAGCCACCCGCGAGATCCAACCGCGAGTCCCTGCTTCACTGCACAGTCTTGAGCATTTCTTCACACTCTCTTACACACTACCCTTACATGATTCCCACCTAAACACAGGGTTACTAATTGCTAAATTACAAGCAAATTTGGCACAGAATAAAGCCAACAAGATGGTTGATTAAATTCAACCTTACAAAAAGCAAGTTTTTTGCAATAATGGCTGAAGTTTGGAATGAATCCCATATTGTCTGGGAGCTGTCCAAACCCCATTTTTTCCACTATGTAAAGCCTTACATAGTATATATTCAAAACACACAGAAATCTCATGGAAAAAATACAAGATTCACTAGAAAATAGTGAATC